>JAUMIR010000001.1:90897500-92147500 GCA_030847615.1 Gambelia wislizenii
CGGTACTGTTGCAGTACTGCTGGGACATTTGAGCATTATATTTCGGTGATTGATTGTGAGTAAAAATCTGCTAAATATAACACTCAAATGTCCCAGTGGTACTGCAGCAGTACCGCTAGGGACGGGCGTCATGCGAACCGGACGCCCTGCAGCGCTGCAACCTCGCAACGTGGCGAGGCTGCTAGCGTTGTTTTTTCTTTGTCCGAAAAAGTCCATAATCTCAGAGCCATTGGCAATAATCTTTGAGAACTCCTGGAGAAAAGGAGAAGTCCCAGCGGACTGGAGGAGGGCAAACATTGTCCCCATCTTCAAAAAGGGGAAAAAAAGAGGATCCCAACAATTATCGTCCTGTTAGTCTGACATCAATACCAGGGAAGATTCTGGGGCAGATCATTAAACAGAGAGTCTGTGAACATTTAGGAGGCAATGCCATAATCATAAAAAGTCAACATGGGTTTCAGAGAAACAAGTCATGCCAGACTAATCTGATCTCTATTTTTCATAAAATTACCAGCTTGGTAGATGAAGGGAATGCTGTGGATATTGCATGCCTTGATTTCAGTAAGGCCTTTGACAAGGTTCCCCATGACATTCTTGCAAACAAGCTTGTACAATGTGGGCTAGACAAGTTAACTGTTCAATGGATTTGTAATTGGTTGACCGGCCAAACCCAAAGGGTGCTCAGCAGTGGCTCCTCTTCATCTTGGAAAGATGTGACAAGTGGGGTGCCACAAGGTTCGGTCCTGGGCCCAGTGCTATTCAACATCTTTATAAATGACTTGGATGAGGGAATTGGGGGCATACTTATCAAATTTGCAGATGACGCCAAATTAGGAGGAGTAGCTAATACCCTAGAGGACAGGATCAAAATTCAAAATGACCTGGATAGACTGGATAGCTGGGCCAAAGCTAACAAAATGAAATTCAATACGTAGAAATGTAAGGTACTGCACTTAGGGCGTAAAAATGAAATTCATAGATATAGGATGGGGGAGACCTAGCTGAATGTGACTACATGCGAAAGGGATCTAGGAGTCCTAGTAGACCACAAGTTGAACATGAGTCAACAGTGTGATGCGGCAGCTAAAAAGGCCAATGTGATTTTGGGCTGCATCAATAGAAGTATAGTGTCCAGATCAAGGGAAGTAATAGTGCCACTCTATTCTGCCTTGGTCAGACCTCACCGAGAATACTGTGTCCAGTTCTGGGCACCACAATTCAAAAAGGATATTGACAGATTGGAGCATGTCCAGAGAAGGGCAGCTAAAATGGTGAAAGGTCTGGAAACAATGCCTTATGAGGAGAGACTTAGGGAGCTGGGTATGTTTAGCCTGGAAAAATGATGGATAAGAGGCAATATGATAGCCCTGTTTAAGTATTTGAAGGGGTGTCACATTGAGGATGGAGCAGGCTTGTTTTCTGCTGCTCCAGAGACTGGAACACGGAGCAATGGATGCAAGCTCCAGGAACAGAGATTCCACCTCAACATTAGGAGGAACTTTTTGACAGTAAGAGCTGTTCGGCAGTGGAACACACTCCCTTGGAGCGTGGTGGGGTCTGCTTCCTTGGAGGTCTTTAAACAGAGGCTGGATGGCCATCTGTCGGGGATGCTTTGATTGTGATTTCCTGCGTGGCAGGGAGTTGGACTGGATAGCCCTTGTGGTCTCTTCCAACTCTACAATTCTATGATTCTATGATATTTCCAGCACGTGTCTTCCAAGGGGTTCCCTGCCTACTGTCTGTTCACTTGGAAGGCCATGTTAGATGCCAAATTATTAAATATTGTTAACTTTGGGGATTATTGGTTGTGGGGCAAGCTAGTGGCACTGACACAAAGTAAGGCTTTTTGTTTTATTATAGGATATTTTCGTATTAATTGTGTTATATAATTTCAGCACATGTAAATTAACTCCCTCTCCTCAACACACACATACAATACAGTATATTGAATGGAGAAGGAACATATATTTTGGGAAAAGCTTACTTCCTATTACTCTAGAAACACATTTGTATAATCAGAAAGCTTCAAAAAGAAGCTTCCCAGTTGTACCATAGGCATGAGTTCTCTGCATATTTTTGAATAAATTACAGTGCTTCCAATATAGTATGTTTTAATGAATTCCTCCCACTTTGGGGTTCTTCTCAGAAATTTAGTTATTTGAAATCAATTTCATGTTTATAATAAATGGCATAACGAAGTCACTTTTTTTGTTATATGCTTTGAAGTCAACTTTGACTTGTGGTGACCCTATCATAGGGTTTTCTTCATGAGATTTATTTAAAAAACAAAAGCATCCAGAATGGGTGCAATAGTTGCTGCCGCCAGCTCTTTCTACTAGAGATGTGGAAATTTGTCCATTTCATTGTATTTCACAGAATCCCACCAGCATTCTTCTTGCATCCAAGATTCATATCAGATTGGAATATCCCCCAGCTCTGCTTCCCTGAATGGAAATTCATGCGCACACAACAAGCAAAAAAGGGCAGGTTGAGAAACATCCCATCCAGTGCTTCTCCTTTTCCAAAATCCATGCAAAAAGGAATATTGAAGATTTAAATTTTGCACATTTACAAAATTGTGCCAAAAAACACTTTCACAAAAGTAAACATTCACTTCAAGACCAAAGCAGAGTGAATCTTGCTGTCTTATGATATATATATATATATATTGCACTTTCTCATTAGTGTACAAGGATGTATTAAATCATGGCACACATCCCTAGTGGGGCATCTGTAGAATGGTGACTATGTTATTATTGTGTGCCTTCAAGTCTTTTCTGACTCATATGGTGACCCGATTATGGGGTTTTCTTGGCAAGATTTCTCCAGAGAGGGTTTGCCATTGCCTTCCTCTGAGGTCTTTCCCAAAGTCACCTTGGCTTTTCATGGTGTAGGGATTTGAAGCTTGGTCTCCCAGAGTACTTGTTCAACACTCAAACCACTACATCACACTTGCTCTCTATGGTGACTATAGTGGAGCAAAAAACCTGGAAGAGCATTGTATGAGGATTAGGATGGCAAGTGCAAATTGTCCGTTATGCTAAACTTATTGGCCTGTAATACGCATTTTCTTAGCTTATTTCTCCCAGAAGCCTCTGCAGCTTCAGCTGAGCCTATATTTCGGCCTTCACTGGTATTAAACTTGCATAACCTTGGCATCTGAATATGCTTTTCATTACTGCATTCTGAGCACGACCATTGAATGTAGGGAGGAGCTTGTATCAACCACTGTTAGGACACATCTTGGAAAGAACTAGTCTCATTACAGTTACAGTGACCAGCTCCCAGACAAATAACTTGTTTTAACAGTCTCCAGAACAGATCTCAACTCAAGTTGAGTCCATGGCAGATTCCATGTTGATTAAAGTGGAATCATAGCACTATAATTGGGCAGTGTGAAAGGAGTGGAAGAAACTATGAGCATGGGCCACATGCAGCTTCCCAGAGCATTATATGATCCTCAGACTTCCACTGAACCCTCTTGAAGCCTCCCTGAAACTTCACCAAGTTAGGAAGGGGGTGAAAATCACCCAGAAATTGCCACTCCTGGAAGCAGGTGGAGTAGAGACAGAAAAATCCACAAACCTCATAAGTTGGCCACAAAGAAGAAACGAGAAGTAATTTCCAGTTTTGCTTTGGCTGCACAGTGGCCCTCCTCAGTCTTGGTTTTGGGTAAAAGATGGGATAGAGGTGATGATGGTGATGGTGATGATCTTTATTTATACCTTTCCTTTTCCCCCAAGACTGGACTTAAGGCAGGTAAAGCTGAAACCAGTGCAATTTAAAACAATACTGTATCCTCTTAAAAGCCCTTTCCTTGAAAACCTTTGGTTCTAAAAGCATGTTGAAATAAAAAACTCTTCACTTGATGAAGAAGGAGAGCAAGGAGGGAGACTTGTCTGTGCTGTGTCTTCTTTTGGTGGGGCTATGGCCCTCCAAAATGCTATTATTTGCTCAAAAATAAATGGATGGATGGATGGATGGATGGATGAATGATGACACTTTTTGGGTGGGCGTGGCTTCGGGGAGGGGCACAGGGGCAAACATTTGACCTGCTTCTCCCACAGCTGCCCACTTCCATTTTAGGATGTTCCAGTTATCCTGGCAGCTGGTACCTGGCTCTGACTGGTTGCTCCCTTGACACTAGAGACTGTTGTCTACTCTCTTTCCCCAGCTGCCTCTTGGATTTCAATTGCTTCTTCCAAAGTGGCTTTTTCAAGTTCATAAAGGGCCACTGAGTTTACTTACACATGTAATTCAGCCACATGGAAATCTTCAATGGCATAAGCCCCCAACCACATGAAAAATGAAGAAGAGGGAGTAACCAATTTTCTAAAGCTAAGTTTAGCTTTTTACTGGAATTAGTTTTTTTCTCTGAAAGAAAAAAATGAAATATAAAATGGATCATTTCACAGCTTACTTTAAATCTCTGCGAACAGATTTAATTTTTACTCATTTTGTCACCTATAAGCTATGAAAGTCCCACCACAAATATTCCTGTCAAAATTGCTGAGCTTACCACAATAGATCCCAAATGAGCAAAGAACCTCAGGGAAAGGGGTGATTTGCCAGCGAGATGGAAGGTTGGTGCTTTCACTTCTTTAGCCCTGCATGCATGTGGTCAAGAACAGGAAGGGGGGGCTTCTTAATGAGCCTGGACTGGAATACACACTGCAGAATGTAAATTAATAGGTTTTTAGTTACAGTGTGGGACAGGGAAGCGTATATGTGGAACAACTTGCACAGACATAAAGCAGATTTTCTCTTTCTGTGTGGGTCCCTTAGGATGTGGTTGGGCAGATGGATATATATGCAGAGCAAATCCTCAGCAATAATCCTAAGGCGGGTAAAAGGTGAAAGGAAGGCTTGTTATATAAGAGAAACACAATGCTCTTCTTGACTAATGAGTAGGACAGCACACCAATACAAATTTGCTAGGTTCTCTATAACATATTGCATTTAGTTTTATTTTTGGACAACACCCAGCGTTATGGGTTTAGCACTCATTGTTTACATAGAAAACTGACGAGAGTGAAAAAGCAGCAGCAGCAACAGCAGCAAAACAGAGGATTGTCAAGAAAGGGTTTTGAAAAGACTTTTGTTACAGGTAGAGAATACTACCAATGTCCCACAGAGCAATGTTTCTAATTAAAAAATTTGGGGCATATGTCATTTTGCTTCACTCAGCATTGATGGGTTTTCAGTTGACAGACAGAACAGAACCTATACTGCCTGGAGAGACTGCAGCCTTTAAAAAAAGCTTCCAGCCACCACCTTTCCTCCAGGAGCAGCTAGGAGCGAGGGTGAGAGTCTACAGCCTTTAAAAAAGCTTCCAGCCACCACCTTTCCTCCAGGAGCAGCTAGGCAATGTGCGGTGGCAGCAGCGTCTTGGGCCACAGGAGGACTGAACTAGCCCTGATTGCCATAACCTGGGCGGCCTGTGTCTGCCGCAGTGGCGGTGGAACTGGGAGGAATGCCGGGAGGTATTTAAACCCGCCCAGGACCATCTCTCCCCCAGCAACACATGGCGGCAACAGCGTCTTGGGCTGCAGGAGGACTGAGCTAGCCCTCCAGGGTGGTCTGCATCTGCCACAGTGGCAGCAGAACCAGGAGGAACACCGGTGGGTATTTAAACCCACCCAGGACCACCTGTCCCCTGGCAATGCATGGCAGCAGCATCTTGGGCCACAGGAGGACTGAGCTAGCCCTGATTGCCATCACCTGGGTGGCCTGTGTCTGCCACAGTGGCGGTGGAACTGGGAGGACCACCAGCGAGTATTTAAACCCGCCCAGGACCACCTCTCCCCTGGCAACGGCGGCAGTGTCTTTACAGGAGGACTGAGCTGGCCCTGATTAGGAACATCTGGGCAGCCTGTGATCGCTTGCAGTGGCGGCGGAGCCGGGTGGAATTGTTGGCAGGAACAAAACCCTGCCCAAGACCATCCCTCTCCCAGCAACACGTGGCGGCAGCAGCGTCTGGAGCCGCTGGAAGATTGAGCCAGCCCAAATTACCATCACCATCACGTGAGTGGTGGCATATGCACTTATACAATGTTAACAGGGGGACAATTGCAAAGATTAGATGGGAGTCAAAAATCCGATAGATTCCCTTAACCCCTTCTTCATGATTTAAACGACACTGCCCTATCCATTGCGGGATGGGGATTAGCTGGATTATTTATCATTACCACCATATAATGGAGCCGGGAATGGTCTGGGTGCGGGAATTGAGGTTGTGTGGGGGAAGGGAAGGTATGGCAGCAACAGAGTGAAGAAATGTTACAAAAGAAGAAGGGATTGATGCTTAATACCTATCCCATCTTTAGCTCACTCTGTTTCCCGGAATAACTTGGAGAGCATACCATCCTTTCCACAGCCTCTTACTCTGCTACTTTGCAATGCCAGGTCGGTGAAAAACTAGACTCATATTATATACGACCTCTTAGTGGATGAGGCAGCTGATCTGGCATGCTTTACCGAGACCTGGCTGGGAGATGCCAGCGCTGCAATATGGGCATGGGCTCTCCCAGCTGGGTACATGATCAGTGAGCAGATAAGGGAAAGTGGGCAGGGGTGTGTGTGTGGCCTTGGTTCATAGAAACAACTTAACCTTAACCAGGAAGCCTATCCGGAAAACAGCTTGCATCGAGTGCATGCACCTTAAACTGAAGACCAGGGATAGTTTGGGGATTCTGTTGGTATACCGGCCACCCCGTTGCTTAACAGACTCCCTAACCAAGCCAACCCAGCTGATCTCTAAGTTGTTGCTGGAGTTGCCCAGACTTTTGGTTTTGGGAGACTTCAACATCCCACTTGAGACCAACGTGTTAAATCTAACCTGTGTGGCTCGGGAGTTCATGGAAACCATGACAAACATGGGCCTATCCCAATTGGTTGACGGGCCTACACATTGTGCAGCTCATACCCTCAATGCAATCTTCAGTACAGAACAGGAATATCCATGGGCGGAGGTTACAAAAACCTCTGCATTGTCATGGACGGATCACTTCCTGGTCAAGATGGAACTAAGAGCCACTGTCTGCCCTTCCGGGGGTGGCAGACCCACTAGAATGGTCTGCCCTCGAAGGCTAATGGAACCAATTGGTCTCCAGAAAGCCCTAGAGGGTTTAATGGTTGGTAACACCGGTGATTCTGTTGAGGCTTTGGTCAGCATCTGGAACACCAATCTTACCAAGGCTATTGACACAATCGCTCCCAAGCATCCTTTCCAGCCCACCTCTAATCGTAAGCCCTGCTACACAGAGGAGCTTAGGAGGATGAAGTGAACAGGACAATGGCTAGAGTGCAAATGGCAGAAGACTCAAATCTTATCTGACAGAACTCGCCATAGGAAGCATCTTGATTCCTATTGGGAGGCAATGCATGCAGCACAGAGATCCTTCTGTTCTGCACGCATTGTGTCTGCAGAGTCCTGTCCAGCAGAGCTGTTTAAGGTGGTGGGGGAGCTGACGCAGGTCCCTCCTGCGCCAACCCCCCTACTTAACCCATCAACAGTGTTCTGTGATGCATTTAACATCTACTTTGCAGATAAAATATCTCGGATAAGAGCCAACTTGGACGCCAATGTTCTGACAGAATCCATAGATGAGGCATCCAACAACTCCGTTGATGGCATTTTACTGGATCAGTTTCAATCTGTGAGTACCGATGACGTGGACAAGCTCCTTGGAAGAGTGAGGAAGACAACTTGCCCTCTTGATCCTTGTCCATCTTGGCTTGTCATCTGGGGGGGGGGACGCGTTGAGAGTATTCCTATGGGATACAATCAATGCGTCCTTCAGGGAAGGCATCGTACCATCTTGTTTAAAGGAGGCTTTAAGAAGAAGGCATCGTACCATCTTGTTTAAAGGAGCAGTTAAGCCACTCCTGAAAAAACCTTCCCTGGACCCCCTGGACAGGAACAACAGCAGACCAGTGTCCTTGCTACTTTTTTTAAGCAAGGTGATCAAGAGGGCAGTTGCTTCCCAACTCCAAGCCGTCTTGGATGAAACCGATTGTCTTGATCCATTTCAAACTGGCTTCAGGACAGGATATGGAGTTGAGACTGCCATGGTTGTTCTAACTGACAACCTCCACTTGAGCACCGACAGGGGTAGTGTGACCCTGCTAGTGCTCTTGGACCTCTTTGACACTATAGATCACTCCATCCTCTTGGATCGCCTGAGGGAGTTAGGAATTGGAGGCACTGCTCTGCTATGGTTCCGTTCCTTTCTCTCAGGCAGATCCCAGAGGGTGAGGCTCGGGGACAGTTGCTCTTCCAGAATTGAGCTTAATTGCAGCATCCCTCAGGGTGTCATCCTGTCTCTGATGCTATTTAACATTTATATGAAACCAGTAGGAGAGATCATCCGGAGGCATGGAGCTCGGTGTCATCAGTACACTGATGGCACTCAGATATATTTTTCCATGACCAGATCATTGCTCAGACTTCAGATGGTGTCTCTCCTCTCAATGACTGTCTCAGAGCAGTAATGGATTGGATGAGGAAAAACAGATTGAGACTAAATCCAGACAAAACTGAGGTACTAACAGTCACAGACCCGAAACCAGGCCTGGGAATACAACTTCCAGTCCTGGATGGAGTCACACTCTCTTCTAAGGACTGTGTTCAGTTTGGAGGAATTCCTAGATTCTTCGCTTCACATGACTAGTCAGGTGAGTGTGATGGTCAGGAGTGCCTGTTATCAGCTTTGGCTGATACACCAGCTGCTCCCTCACCTGGAGACAAGGGATCTGGAAACTGTGGTACATGCTTTGGTCACCTCATGTCTGTAATGCGCTCTACATGGGGCTACCCTTGTTCCTAAGCTGGAAACTTCAATTGGTACAAAATATGGCAGCCAGGTTAATTACGGGTACATCTAGGAGAGAACATATAACACTGGTGCTTAAATCTCTTCACTGGCTGTCGATCAGTTTCCGGGCACAGTATAAGGTGTTGGTTTTAATCTTTAAAGCCCTACATGGCTTGGGTCCATCTTATCTCTGGGACCGTCTCATCCCATTTGATCCCGCCCCCCGTGCACTTTGGTCCTCTGGGAGGAACCTGCGTCAGCCTATAAAAACTAGGCTGTCACAGACCTCCTAGAGGGCCTTCTCTTCTACGGCTCCCAGACTATGGAATGGCCTGCCGGACGAGATCCGTCTTACCACTACTCTTGATAGCTTCAAGAAAGCGGTAAAGTGGATCTCTTCCAGAAGGCCTTCCCAGAATAACTTCCCGGCTCAAGTGGAGCTGATTGCCTCCCTGCCTCCCTGCCACTATTGCCATTTTTTGTTGTAATTTGTATTGCATTGTACTTTATGTTTGTTTTAATTCTCTACTAGTTTAATTTTGTTTTAAGGGTGGGAGGGTTAGGATTGGGAAGGATTGTTTTAACTTGCTGTTGTTTTAATCTTGTTGTACACGCCCCAATTGCCGAGCAGAGGGGTGGGTTAAAAATAAAAAAAATATTATCATTATTATTATGGAATATGCATTCTTTGTCTTCTGAATGATCTTCTCAATAGGCAATTTTACAGATTTTGAAAAGTTACCTTTTGGACTACAGTTCCCATCACAGCCATTATCTCTGCATTAAGGTGTTTCTGGGAGCTGCTGTTCCAGAGTAATTTTCCAAGCTCTCCAATATAAAAGACAGATTCAGAGGCAGAGGAGAGTATCAGACACAGCAAAAAATACAAGAGCAGCATGCCAGGACGACATTGCTGTTCCATGAATGGGACCTGGTTTCTCACAATGTCATCATTTTTCTGTGCTGCTCCTGTGCTACAGCTGTGAGTAAGGCATCAGTTTCCATTGATGGGACCTCCCCATTTTAGTACAAGAGCAACATTCTCTTTTTCATTTCATTGATGCGACCTCCCTTTCAATGAAAAGTTATGTCTTACTAATGGCTGCAGCACAGGAGCAGCACGCAATGATGATAAGGATGACTGAAACCGGGCTCCATTCGTGGGACAGTAATGTTGTCCTGCTCTGCTGCTCTTGTGCTTTTTTAATGCCTCTGATCATCTCCAGAGAGAGAGAGAAAGAGTGAGATGTGCTTGTTACAGCAATATAGGAAAATACTTTTATAAAAATATATTTGGGACTCCTAAGCACACATGCATTGATTCTCTTTGGCAGATTTCAGCACCAAAGAACCAATCACTTCTTATGTTCAGCAGCATTAGTATACAGTTTCTTGTTCAGAATTAGGAAGTGGTGGAACATATGAAGCTGTAACATACTAAGTAAAACTACTGGCCCTGTGGCTCTACTTCAACTGGTATTGTCAAGCTACATTTTATTGTCCAGGAAGGCCTTTCATAGCAATGCTGCTTGGAGATGCAGTCAATACAGTGATTACTGCCAACTTAAGCTGAATCTACACAGGTGAAGTAATGTGTCCTTACCTCAATCCCTGTCATGTTGGAACACACGACATTTCTCTCATTCCACTATTAAAACACTTCTTTTTGATGTCCTGAGAGCTTTAAGGTGATTTTTAAAAACCTCAGTTTTACTCCACTGTTTGGAGAAGAACTGTAAAACAGACAAACAAGCAAACATGTGGTTTGACCCTTGAGTTGGGATTGCAGTAGAATTGGTAGTGGGAGTAGGGGGATGATGGGGTCAAGTTGGTGGGTGGCCACCTAGCTCAGGTGGTCATCTAGGTCACCTGATCATTCCCACCATGGAAGGATAGCTCCCTTGTTTGTATTGGTATCCAGAAAAGGCAGTGTTGCCCCCCCCCCTCTGATTCGCATACATACACTTGCATACATTCTCAGGTCAGCATTTCACTTCCTCTATGCTACCTGCTTCACTTTATGGTAGTGGAGGTGGGCAGGACAAGAAAACAGAGGAAAGCTATTTGATTAAAAAAAAATGAATATGCACATGTGTGGCAGAAATCCCTTCCACACCATGCAGCTGCTGCAGTCATGCAATAGGACATAATTTGATATGGAAAACTCAAATGCACACAGTAGAAACACCCACTTGGACCAATGTGGCAACATAATGGGGGTCCTGTGTGGCTTTCCAAATTGATTTTAGTTTGAATTAAAACAGATGTGTGTAACCAGGGCAGGGATACTACTCAGCTGAATTAAGATAAAGTTCTCATGTAGATTCAGCCCTTAGGTGGCTTTGAAAGGGGACTTAACACATGCATGCAGGTTAACCGTACTCCAAGGAAGCATGCTGCATACTAGCAGCCATTAATTTGTGTGGCTCTGTAACAACTTTTGCTGGGGATCATGTGTACTGTGGAGATGCTGTGGCAGTTGTCCTGCTTGTTGACTTCTTATAAGTGCTTAGTTGACTACTTTGTGAACAGAACACTGGACAGGCTAGGCCTTCTGTCTCATCTGGCAGGTGGGAAGATGTTTTTTTTTTTTTTGAACACTGTATATGTCTTGTAAATATAGTTCATTATACCAAGTAAAGAGAAGTTTATTTTAGACACAAGCCTGTGTCTGTGCCTTTATTCTTATGCCTGAAGGATCAACACTCTGCTGTTTATTTTAGCTGCCTGAACTTATTTAGGTACCCAGTGTGCCCTAACCTGACATTTTTAGCTGCATAAGTGTGAGTTTGGGAGGTTTTAGAGGCTGCAAAAAGTAGTGTTGCAAGCACACAGGCTGCACTACCCCCATCCCTGCATTACAGTGTCATTGTTCTCCCAGTGGGACCTGACCCCTTCTTCTGGTGCTGGCCAATACCCACATATCCAAGCACCATGATAATCACTTCAGAGACATATTTCAGTCTAACCTTTTTTTTTTTTTGCTTCTCTATATGAATTCTCTAAGAATGTAGGTTTTCCTTGAAATGTAAAAACATATTGGTCCATCCTCCTTGAATTTATTTTATATAGAATGTTAGTATTTTATCTGAAGTTTAAAAAGACATCATGGATTTCAAAATCTTTCAGCCATGACAGAAACAAATATTTTGAATGATTTAAAACAGCTCCAAAGAAAATGACATAAAGACCATTTCATTCTCACTCAAGGAAAAACAGAATGCAAATAATGAATAAAACCAGCCATAGAATAAACAAGGCACTTTGTCAATATATGGAGAGCTATAAGAATACATTTAAAGGAGGTTTATAGAAACTGGCTGTAGGCATATTTCTAAATTCAGAGAATGGAAAAATAGACATTATTAAAAGATCTTAATTGTACACGTTCCAACCAACAAGATTATGTTCACCAGAAACCTCATCCTGAAACTGTTGGAATCAACAATTTCTGCATTGAATTAGTTGGGAATTAATTAACAGATGATCTGGATTTGTGTTTTGGGCCCTGCTTCTAGGCAGCCAAAAACTTTATTTATTATTCATCAATTTATTTATTTGAAGTACAGTATTTTCATCCCACTCACTCCTCCAAAAAGAAAAGTCCCCTCTAAAAAAGGCTTATAGACAATCAATAATAGACTGTCCCAGCCCACAAAGTTACAATCTAAAAAGATGTGACTCAAAAAGAAAGAAAAGAAGGAAAGAAAAAAACAAGCAAGTAAGATTTTAGCTGGCCTGGTTATGTGGTTGGCTTTCCCTTCTCTTCACCCCCTGTTCTAATCTGCTGGAACAGCTGCTGCTGGTGGGCTTGACAGAGCCCTCGGGATTGTGGTCTTTCATCAGAACTGTTGGATGGCCATGTTCTCACCAGGTCTTTGGCTGCATTCTGATACAATGGTTGCTAGTGGTGAACTTGGTGTCATCATTGAGCCAACAGTGATGGAGCGTATACTAGCCTTCCACTCCAAAATGGCCCCTGATTTTTATAGCTCATATTGAAATAGTCCTGATGTGTCAAGAGGCTTTTCATCCTTTCTTCTAAGAACAAACACAGAATAACAAAGAGAGTTGCATGCACATTAGCAACACAGTGATGTGTGTTTGTTGCTTCCATGCCATCAAGTCCACCTTGCTGAACCAGAGGGAGAATTGAGACTAGAGAAGTGTTCACACCACACTGCATACATTCAATGAATGAGGAGATGTAAGGGGGAGGTCATGCCAATTGACACCCCAGCTCCCAGGTTCATGGACCAGATTCATGCACCACAATTCAAAAAGGATATTGACAAATTGGAGCGTGTCCAGAGAAGGGTGACTAAAATGGGGAAAGGTCTGGAAACGATGCCTTATGAGGAGAGACTTAGGGAGCTGGGTATGTTTAGCCTGGAAAAAAGATGGTTAAGAGGCAATATGATAGCCCTGTTTAAGTATTTGAAGGGATGTCACACTGAGGACGGAGCAGGCTTGTTTTCTGCTGCTCCAGAGACTGGAACATGGAGCAATGGATGCAAGCTCCAGGAACAGAGATTCCACCTCAACATGAGGAGGAACTTTTTGACAGTAAGAGCTGTTCGGCAGTGGAACATACTCCCTCGGAGCATGGTGGGGTCTCCTTCCTTGGAGGTCTTTAAACAGAGGCTGGATGGCCATCTGTCAGGGATGCTTTGATCAAGATTTCCTGCGTGGCAGGGGGTTGGACTGGATTGCCCTCGTGGTCTCTTCTAACTCTACAATTCTATGATTCTATGATTCTATGACCTTGATGGCCCCACTATCAATGTCTACATGTGCAGTGCAAGATCTGTTTCCCCTTACCTTTTTGACTACAACTCTGAGAATTCCACACTGAGTGTAGGATTCTAGGAATTATAATTGAAAATAACTTCAACTATTGCACTGGAAGAGATCAATAATATCTTTGACTCTTTACTCCAGATGGGCTGAATGTTTGGGGAAAATTTATATGCAAAGAATGAACAAGATGAGGCCCCTTCCACTGGCTCTTTCCTCTCCTGGAATGGGCATCAAAAAGCACTATCCACTGCCATCTTGCTCACTGTTCTGTCACATTGGCCAAACAAAAACAAAGACAAAAACAAACAACCCTCAATTTTGCCTTGAGATCCACAAATCCAAGGTCCACATTTGCTGACCATAAATTCCACAAAAACCTTGCTGTCCCCATTGACACACACTTAAGTAGAGATGGGCAACTTCCAGATGTCTGGGGTTCTCTCTACCCTGCGATCTTAATGTTTTCTCCTCCTGGATTCCTCCTCCCTGAAATGTTTGTCCTCAGATGGCCAATTGGACCTTCTAAAAGGCATATATGGCTATTTGGAAGTGAAAGGAAATTCAGGATGACATGTTCAGGGGGGCTTCACTGGAAGACCTGGGAATCTCTGTGTAGCCCATGGGCTGGGCTTTGCCTATCCCTGTTGTACAGAAATGAAGAAAAATACAATATCTGTATTGTATTTTAATTTTTGTAAGCTGCCCCGATTGTTTTAATAGAGGGGCGGGGTATAAATAATAATAATAATTATTATTATTATTATTAAGAAGGAAGCATCTCACCCACTAAATACATGTTGGATCATTGTTCATGCTTTCACCTCCTCTGTTTCCTAATTCAATGAGGAGAGCTCTGTATTACATAACATTTGGCTCCAGAGAGCCTTGAGTTGTAACACTGTGTGACACACCTACATAGAGTGAAACCTCTCCCTATTCTTTTGGCAAGAACTAGAGACTCAATTTTCTTTTCTCCCTGTTCCTCTTCTGGAAATTAATTCTCCTGCCAGATGTGACCTATCCTTTTTATTTTTTAATTTTTTTAATTTTTATTTATTTATTTATTTGGTTACCATTTGCTTTCTAAGACTATAACTGCTCTTAGACCTTGGTTTTTAGATGAGTTTGAATTTGTTACTGGGTGTATGAATCCACCTTTGGCCATGACACTGCATCAGAAGATGCGACAACAGAATTTAGTTATTATAACCTCCCCATCCAACCCACCTTTTCTCAGCTGCATCCCCCTCCAAACCCAGCCATTTCATGGTCAATGGAGACTTGGGGGATCAGCACACAAGCATCCAGCTCTTTTCCTATAGCAGGAAGAAATGTGACAGGCATCCACAGGGACCTCTGGGGGTCTCTGCAGGTGATGCCATAGCTCTGCATCCATTAATAGGAAAAGATCTGGACATGTGTCTGCTGATCCAGGTTCGATAGGTTGCATCTGAGAAAAGATGGATGGGAGGGGTGGATTTTGGTTATTGTGCAGTTGGTAATTCCAACCTCCACAATGACCAAAAAGGGTACCGTATATTCCGGCGTATAAGACGACTTTTGAGCACTCAAAAGTGCCCTCCAAAATTGACAGTTGTCCTATACACCGGATACACTTTGCTTCGCCCACCTGCCTATCTCCTGCCTCTTCGCAAACGGAGCGAAGAGGCAGGAGATGGGGCAGGGGGGGTGAAGCAAAGTGTTTTGAAGATCATTTGCCCCCCTCCTCTGCCTTCTCCCCCTTTGGGGAGCAACGGAAGAAAGAGGAGGGGGGCGAACATTGCGGTTTGCCGCAGCCGCCGCTCGAGCGCTTCTGCAGCGGCCGAGGCAAACCCGCGATTTGCCCCCTCTCCCCACCTTCCAGGAAGGTGGGGAGAAGGGGCGAACGTGCCCCGTTTGGCCGCACAGTCTGCGGATCCCCCTCCTGCGCTCCCTCCTGGAAGGGAGCTCAGGAGGGGCATGTGGAGGCTGCGTGGCCAAACCCGCGATTTGCCCCTTCTCCCCACCTTCCTGGAAGGTGGGGAGAAGGGGCGAACGTGCCCGGTTTGGCCGTACAGCCTCCGGATCCCCCTCCTGTGCTCTCTCCTGGAAGAGAGCACAGGAGGGGCATGCAGAGGCTGCGCGGCCAAACCCGCGATTCGCCCCTTCTCCCCACCTTCCTGGAAGGTGGGAAGAAGGGGCGAACGTGCCCCTTTTGGGTGCACAGCCTCCGCATCCTCCTCCTGTGCTCCCTCCTGGAAGGGAGCGCAGGAGGGGCATGTGGGGGCTATGCGTTGGAAGAGGGGGGTCGTCTTATAGGGCGAATATATCACAAACTCTGCATTTTTCCTTAAAAATTGGGGGGGGTCGTCTTATACGCCGGGTCATCTTATACGCCGGAATATGCTGTAAGTTGCATTTCTCAATATGATGCCAATTGCCATTTTATGTTTATGTAAACTATTGTGGAATAGATTTTATGAAGAGTGACCTAGGGAGATTTCAAGGAGATTTCAGAAGATTCCTAGAAGCAGAGTGATTCCTAGAGCAACCCTGCTGACAAACACTCTGACTGGGTTTTTGATCTCCTGACTTTGGATGCTCATCTGTATCTCCTTGCCTTGTCTAGCAATCCTTGCTTGATACAACCTAGACATGGTTAGGTGGGTCCTGCTTCTTCTACCTTCTTTCTACCTCTCTCCTTTGCTACTTCAATTTTGCCCTCCCTTAACAGCTTTGCAGCTACTGCCACTGCTGCAGCCTCCCTCCTTTCTCACAGTGGTGATGCATCATTCAACAACCTCCTTTGGCTTACTACAGTCTCATGTCTGATTCCCCTTCTTGTCTTCTCTTTACTGGTTATGGATCTTTTGTTTTTGATTTCTCTTCTTGGTTCTTCTTTTTTTAGAAAATAAAATCAGGCCTCCTGTTCTGATTTCCCAGATCTCAGGATGCTGGCTGGGAATTGCTGTGATTCTCTGGGTCTCCAACTGAGGAGATGAATCTCAAAGTGAGGAGGATTGGAAGAGGAAGTTTGATTTTTGGATTTAGGTTAACTTTAAAGGCTGGGCACCCATCTCTGCACATTCCCATGGATAGCTGGCTCAATGCAGAGGTGTTTGTATGGGTGCTACAGTTGTGTTGTGTTGGTGCACCAAAAAGCCAGGAATGAGGAGACGAGACTGGAAAGAGAGATGATGAGGCATCGACTTGGGCCCATTGTGCTATTTACAGAACAAGGAGGCAACAAATGAGGTTTCTTGTCATAGAAGCCTGTGGAGCAACAGAGCAAGGACTAGAAAAACTCCCCAAGGGCTGGCTGTGGGCCTTCTACATGCCCACTGCTTTGGGTCTGGAAAGATTCCTCACATATCACACGTAATATAAATAACACCACATAGGATGGGAGCATTAGCAGGAATGGTAGCAACTGCTGCAGCTACATATTGGCACATATTTTGTCAAAAGTGCTTTGGGTTTTTGCCCTCTGGCCGTGGATTGCCATATTACCCAACTAGCTGGGTTTTACCCCAATTCTAGGCCCTTTACCCAGATGGCTTTCTTACCTGCTTCTTTAGTCAGCTGACCCAGAAGCAGTTGCATCCCATCCCATCCCCACTCTCTGTTTGCTGGACTCTGAGGCCCTTTCACACTATACAATTTTAGCATTTTAACTACCACTTTAACTGCCATGGCTACATCCTTTGTAATTCTGGACTTTATCATTTTGGAAGCATTAGAACTCTGACTAAGAATTCTAACTGACCCTCCCAAAATTGCAAATCACAAGATTACCGTACATAGGATGAAATCATGGCACTTAAAGTGGATTAAAAGTACTGTAATAGTTTAGTGTGGAAGGGCCCTCTGTGATGTCACAAGGACATGCTTTCTGGTCTCAGATTTTAGCTTTGAATCACAGAGAATAGAATAACACTGACCTGGGAACCTATCTCTTTCCTCCCAAGTACCTGAAGTGTCCTGCCAAGCATTCTGCTACCTAGACTACATTCCTAGGTTATTCATACTCTACTCTACTTTTTGAGTCAGCTCTACCAAGTGGACATTAGCTTGTTTCCCAGCAGAGTACAGTGAGGGACAAGCTCAGAGTAAAATGAGGAAGAGTGCAAAAGGAATTAAATTTTCTCCCAGTCATTTGTGTCCAGAAGATTAAAGTGCCTGGACATGGAGGTGCTTTTTACAAACATTAATATTTATTTATTTACTTACTTGCATACTACTTTTTTAAATATAATAAAAGGGTAGAAATTCATCCCAAGGAAGCAGAGAAATAGAAATAGAGGTTTACCCCCATATCTGCAGGGAATATGTTCCAAGACCCCCTGTGGATACCTGAAACTGTGGATAATATGGAACCCTATTATTTTCAATGAGATGAATGCCAGATGTTGATCATAGAAACACATTGGAGGACCTAGAAATGCCTAGAGAGAACATTTTTTGATGTGGATAAGCGAAACCATGGATAATGAAGCTGCGGATATGGGGGTCAAGCTGTATCCACAGAATGTCATCCCCTCCGGGACAATTTTTATTTGGTTGTAGCAGAGCTGGGACAGCAAGACCTTCTTTGGTTTGGCTGGGACCAGTTTTTTTGGAACACTGGTTTGTATGGGACATTTCCCAGAACTGTCTCTTATAATGGTCCATTTAGTATTTTTTGTCAAGGTAATGGGGCATGCAATCACCAGAAATTTATACTGTAAAGAGCTGGCATGGTATAATGTTCTACAGCCTGCAGAAGCCAGCAGTGAGCTGGCTAAACAAAACTGGCTAGCATATCTAGATTAAGTCTGAGAGACAGCCATGGGAATGGAAGCATGAGGAGTGAACCCTTATCTGTATGGGGAAATGTTGTGTAGCCCATGTGTATGAGAAACACTAACTGTATAACCCATGACTGTACTGTATCTGTTTAACTAGATGTTGCCCGCACACTACCTAAGTGCTTGGATTTTGCCTTTAGACTGTGAACATTCAGTCTGGGCTGTACAGTGCAGGATGGTACTGTACAATCACTGTGTTATGTAGTCTGAGTACTAGGAGTCTCAGAATCATTGTAAATATTGCTTAAACATGTTCTAGTAAAGTAATTTAGACACAAGCTTGTGTCTGTGTGCTCATTTCTTCAGGCTGATGATTGCAACTGTGCTACAAGAACTTTTGCTGCCTGGTCCTCTTGATATGCTCAGAGGTACCAGTGTGCTAACATGACATTTTTATAGATGGTATAGGTGTGTTCATTTTTCCATTTCATATCCCTTTTTGCTCACGTTCTGTCATGATGCTTTGGTCATAAGCTGCTATATCAAAAAGAATAAACTACCTTAATTCCTTTATCAGAATGTTGCTGCATAAAGAACCATGGTATATAAAATAGTGGTAGGTTGACAGACTAAAGGTATTATCAGCAATAACAGCCGTGATCCAAAGTCAGAAGTGCTAGTCTTTCAGCTCCCAAGGATATCTGTATGTGGGAGCAGAGATTTTAAAAAATAATAATTCCCAGCATCTGTATTGCATGTCACTTTGGCAGGATATCTTATCAGCATTCTTAGATTTTCCTGGTTCCATATTTTCTTTTCCTACCTCTATGGCTTGTATGACCCCAGTTTCTCTATTTTTCTCCCAGTCTTTCTCTGTGTACTACAGAACTATCTTTAGCTCTCATTTTAATTATTTCCTGCTGTTAAGGATCAGTCTATTGTTGCTTTTACAGTAGTTTAGTTGTCTATCATGTGGAGGAACTTTTTGACAGTAAGAGCTGTTCGGCAGTGGAACGCACTCCCTCGGAGCGTGGTGGGGTCTCCTTCCTTGGAGGTCTTTAAACAGAGGCTGGATGGCCATCTGTTGGGGATGCTTTGATCGTGATTTCCTGCATGGCTGGGGGTTGGACTGGATGGCCCTCGTGGTCTCTTCCAACTCTGCAGTTCTATGATTCTATGATTCTATGTAACTGTATTTCAGTTACAACTGAATTTGTATTTTAAGCTGTCTTGGGGTGTTGTTGTCAAGAGGTGGGATGGAACTTTTACTTTAAAAAACACACACACTAGCCAGTGGGTTAACACCTGGACTTTTCATGAGGCTTTCCAATGTTGGTATACCCAAAGCAAAACATCAGAAAGAGGCCCTCTATTCTGGTCTGTAGTTTACAGCTCATTTTCCTTAATGTCTTGCAAAGGTAAAGCCTGGAAGCTGGCAAATGGCAACCTCTCTGGAATATTTTGTGGCACACTTTGAAATTCTTCTTTCCTTCTGAAAGATGATTTTCCTCCCAGCTGTATCTTTCAATTAAATCCATAGTTTGGTGGGATGAAGATGCCAGGAAAATAGATCAGGCTTCAAAAGTTTAAATCAAGGACTCAGTGAGAAAAATGTTACAGTAATAGTAAGAAGAGGTGTAGTTCCAAATTTGGTTTGGACTGTACGATATAGGGAATACGTGTTTAACAGTTATTTATGTCAGTTTAGAGGGTACACTGTGTGGGGTATTCTGGCCTTCCCTTTGCTGATCGTCTTATTTACTTGGGGATATTAAAATGGGATCCTCTCCCCATTTGTTTTGGATTCCTGTTCTACTGCTTCCAGGCCCTATGTTGTGAATCACCATAAAAAGTTAAAGTAAAAGAATTATATTATTCTAATAGCCTCTGAGGTTCCCCATTGTTATTAGATGCTTTCTGCCACACTCTGTTGTTTATTTTTCAGGATATGTAATGCGTGTCTGCTTGGAAATGATGCTCTCATCTTGTACATCTTCTAATGCCACAGAGAATAATCCAGAATCTTTCTTGGGTGCTGTGCACATTCAGCCAAAATTGAAAAGAAGCAAAATGTCATTTGTTTTATTTTTGTTTTTGCTTCTGCTGAAATAGGACTTTATCAGGCAAATATGGCATCATAATGATGCCTAATGAATGCAAAAGGGTGTGCATATCAGATGATGTCATCCTTTTGTGATCATGTAATGTAAATGAGCCATTCTATTCTATTGACAGGCCAAGCCATCAATAGATCTCCCATGGTGCTTTTTTGCCAGCATTGCTGGTGTTTGAAACCTCACACCATTGTGCTCACAGGAATACAGTGTCAATGACAGAATACTTGCAGGTGAGATCATGACAGCCAGGTAGGGGCACTCTTCTTATGAACCTCCGTGGTGTACTTTGGACTTTAAAAATGTGTTTCTATGCTTGTGTGAATGTTTGATGTCTTGATTTTGCTTTATTTTTTGAATTTGCCAGGCTCATGTCTTCTTGCGAGAATCAACAAGATTTCCAACCAGGAAGTAAATGGAGCTCAGTTCGTGTTCCATTTATGCTGGGGCTTCCTCTTTAACGCTGCTCACGGTAGGTCTGGTAAAGGTGGTTCTTTTGCTGGCATAAAAACATTTCAAAATATGCCATCAAAAGAATGTTTCTGGAGGTGGTCTGATAAAGTCCTTAAACACAGTATTGAGTTGGTGCTCTCCTTGAGTTGGTGTTTGCTGTCACATACTCACTGGAAGAAATATTCTAAGAATATTATGAGGGCCTTAATATTATGGGGAGGGCGCCCCATACTGAGGCTGAGATTAGATATTGGCTTATCTATATTTTGTTGTCTATATTTTGTTTGTTTGAACACTGTAAGCCATCTTGGGACACACAGTGGGAAAAAGGCAGGACACTAAATAAATAAAAGTATTTTTCCTCCATTTTATTTTCATTACAATCCCAAGAAGTAGGTTAGACTGAGGGAGAATAATTGGTTCAAAGTGACATTCTGCCCACTATTCACCACATACCCTCTAAAACTGACTCTTAAATACCACTCTGTCTTTTACCTGCTGTACATATTATTTCTTGACAACTTTTAAGCCTTGTACTTGGAACATTAAATCTTTGTTTTTTAAAAATCACATCTCATGTTCAACTCCTGTTTTATTTCTTTGCTGGTTTTGTTGTAGTAGAGGTGTTCCTTCAGGTCATTTTTAACTTGTGGCAACCCTAAGGTGACACTATCATTGGGTTTTCTTGGCAAGATTTGTTCAGAGTGGGGTTTTCATTGCCTTCTTCTGAGGCTGAGAGAGTGTGATTTGCTCAAGGTTGCCCAGTGGATTTCCATGGCTGAGTGAGGATTTGAACCCTGCTATCCTGGAGCCCTAGTCCATCATTCAAATTCATCTTGGCTGATTTTACTAACTCATCCCTCCAAACACTGTATTGTTAGCACGTGGGCTTAGTACTGCATTTTTATCATGTTAGCGTTGTTATAATTGTGTTTCTGCTTTTCTATTGCATTTTAAGATTATTATTTTTTTACATTTTAGTCTTTTACAACACAACTAAAGAATTTGTTTTATAAATGCAGATAATAAATAAATTCATTGGTAGGAATAAAAAAGACGGGAATACTTTTTTTTTTAATCTAATGATAGGAAAATTAGTCTTGCATGCATGTGCACACACACAATGGCAGCAGTCCTTAGGAATATCAAAGGAGGGCTTCTGGGGAAAACAGGAGAAGATGTGTTCTGGAACATGAAATCCAGAAATTGCCCAATCTAGAATACCAATGAACGGTGGTTACCTGAGGCTCACAGGGGAAGACAGTGGGTTCTATCAGGACTAGAACTGGGAGTGTAGAAGCCCAGTTAAAACAGAATAATAGAATCTATGTAAGTAGGCACGGTTTTGTCAGGTGAGTAGAATCTAGTCAAGGTAAACCTATTAGGTGAACAGTCTTAGGTAAAGGGCAGCTGAAGCAGGATCATGGATAGCTATGAGCAAACACCTCTATTAGAGCACTCGGGACCCCCATCCAGACCTCCATTATCCTGGCAGTGGGCCAGCAGTGGGCTCATCAGCCAACAGGCAGTTTGGCCTATGCCTGAATCTGGACCCATGTGTTGGTGCCAACCCATCTTCAGCTGTTATCAATAAAGTTGTGGTCATAATTTTTCCAAATGAACATTGGTGTCTGTGGTTCTTTCTGGCTACCACAGCGGGGCCTCGCTCTTGGACATGCAAGCATATTTATTTGGAATGTAGGTTTCATGATTTCCATGGAGTTTACTTTCAAGTAAGTGTGCTTAGAATTGTGGTCTTAATGTGCCTGCCTGTCTTTGAAGATCCCAGCCATCGATACATAGGACTGTGTTACTCCACTTAAGAGAAAAGACAAGAAAACAGAAGCCTGGAGTCCGGAGACTTATAGGGTCTCTCCCTTTCTCCAATCAATTTGACATGCAGATATAACAGTATGGTTACAAAGAACTCCCTACCACATTTCAGTTAAAACTGGCATAGTGAAATGTTTTAGGATGGATTAAGCTTTCTGAATGAAAATATCATTGGACGTAGACATTAAATAAGCTCTACTTTTTATTAGTGGATGAACTAGTGAAGGAGAAAAGAAAAAAGAAACCATGCAAGAGAATGTGACCATGTAGCCACATTATTTTTTCCCAACCAGCCTCTGATTTTTTTTAAGTGCAGTTCTTAGAATAATTTCAGAATCCCAAATTCTTTCCTGATGTCCTGTATCTGTGGGACACACAACAGCAGACAGGGTGTGCGAGCTATCTTTCACAATGGCAAAAGAAAGACCAATATGAGTATCAGAGGCTATGAGAGCTGCAGAAACTGAAGCAGAAGAACAGTGAAGTATCAGCATTCCATAGGAGGTTGCCAGGACAGTTAAAGTAGAATATAGCAATATACAGTAAATGTGTAGTGTGAAAGAGTCCATTATATCAGGATAAGGTCACACTAAGTATGCACAATCAAGACTGAAAGCAACTATTATGGGATAACAGGAACCCCTAGCCTACAGGACCAAAGAATCAAGACCTATTCAAGCAAGCAATGACTATGACTATCAGGAGAGTGAAGACGTTTCCATGAACACTCATCCATGTCACCTGTATAAGGGGTGGGCAACTCTGGCAAGGTTGGGGAACATGTTTTTGCTGCTACATCCAATGCAGACCTTAACAACCCCAAAAGCATTGAAATGGCCACAGAAATTTAGAAAAATCAAAACTGGATATTCATTCTAGTTTTGACATTTGAGTTTGGTGGTAAGGTTGGATTCCCTCTTCCAGCTGGTAAACCTCTCTTTTGCTGCCTCCAGGAGCAGCAAAATAAAATTTTGGCACAATTATTTTTGGTGCTGGGGGATACAGGGGGACTCTAGGGGGTACAGGGTGCAAAAAAAAAAGTTGCGAGGCTCTGCGCAGCCTATGAGACACACTTTGCCCATCCCTGCATTATGTGTTGATACACAGTTGCTGATATTTGCTGCTTTGGGAACAGCCTGAAGAAGTCTTATAACTCCCTCTGCTTCACATAGGACTTTATCAGACCAGGCAAATACGGCATTATATGGATGCTCTGGTGGCACAGTGGTTAAATCCCAGTACTGCAAGTTGCCACATTGCAAGTTGCAAGTTTGATTCCAGCGGGCTCCAAGGTTCACTCAGCCTTCCATCCTTTCGTAGGTCGGTAAAATGAGTACCCAGCTTGTGGGGGCAATTAGCTAAAACACATTGGAAGCTGTTTAATGCAGTTAGATGTGTAAATAGCTATTGCTTAAAACAATTTGTAAGCCGCTCTGATAGCCTTGTGGCTGAAGAGCGGGGTATAAATAACTAAATAAATAAATAAAAATAAAAATAAATTTTTTTGAAAGGGCGCACATACCAGACGACATCACACTTTCATGATCATGTATTGTTAAAAAGCTGTACTTTTTTATTGACAGCTCAAGCCATCAATAGATTAGCTAACACACATTGGAAACTGCTTAATGCAGTGTAGATGTGTAAATGTGCTGTTGCTTAAAACAATTTGTAAGCCACTCTGATAGCCTTGTGGCTGAAGAGCGGGGTATAAATAAATAATTTAAAAAATAGATTGGCTGTGGTGATTTGTTGCTGGCATTGCCGGTGTTTGAATCCTCATTTCATTGTACTCATGCGAATGCAGCATCAATAGGCAAACATGTCCAGGTGAGATCGGGACAGCCAGGTAGGGGATGCTTTTTTTATGACTGACACACACCCACACACACCACACACATTTACTTGGGACTTTTAAAGTGTGTTTCTGTGCTTTTATGTATTTTTGTGTGGGGTTTTTTTGGCCTTTATTTTTAAATTTCCCATGATAGTGTCTTCTTGTGAGAATCAATGAAATCTTAAACCAGGAAGTGAATGGAGCTCCGTTCACTCTCCATTAGTGCCTGGGCTGCCTCTTTAATGCGAGCAAGGTAGGGTCTAGTGGGGGGGGGAGCTCTTTGCTGGCATAAAACCACCACAATTTATGCTGGCAAAAGAACTTTTGAGGACGGTGGTCTGATAAAGTCCATACATGAAAATTCAGATTGTCCCCTCCATGGGGATTCAAACAATGGACAATCAGGAGTTTGCAACCTCATGGGGAACACTGTGTGTATACCTGTGTAACTCCTTTGTCACATTGGCATTGATTGTGTGTCACCTAGAGATGTGGCTGAGCCACTTTGTGCATTTGAGCCTCTCGTTGGTCACCTGAATGAGGCTAAGATTTTGGTCACACAGACCTTAAAGAACAGGAAGTGATCTGGAAATGACTTCCAGATCACTTCCTATTGTGAAAAAAGGCCTCTCCTGGGCCTAAAATAGCCTTGTGGGTATGGGTGTGGCAAAATGCCTCCTGCTAAGGAGTTCGGGGCACTTAGGAACATATTTATTTATTTATTTATTATTGCCATTATTGGGGGGGGGGGAATTTGACATGTGGGTACAGTCTTCCAAGGTCTACTGCAGGGGAGCAATACAGCCCTCTGACCCCTGACAGTTGGTCAACCTTGTCGTAGAAGAAATATTTTGAAGTACCAGGAGAGGCTGGTGAAAGACAAAACATAATCCCTGGATGCATTTTGGAAGAAACTGTCAGGTGGTCATTACAAGGTTCAAAATGTTTTTGTTTACATATGCAAGGCTTCCCTGACTAGGTTGTTTCATTTCATCATGAGCATATTGTTAGTTTTAAATAAAAAAGTTTGCTGGAACATGTTGACCTGCTCTTCATTTTTTGTGAAGAGGGATGTAGGAACCTAGCCCCATTCTTTCCATATTATTTCTTCCTCTGGTACCAAATTTTCTGTTAAAGAAGTAATGCCCAGGAACACATCTACTTTGTTAACTGAGGTATACCTGTATATTCTGCACCTCTAGCAGGAGTTGATCAATTCACTCATGTTTTTTCTTTACTATAAGATAACTGCAGGGTTTCCCTTACTCTTTCCTCATCTGTCTTGGAGGATAATGGTAAGGACATCATTTGTCCTCATCAGTCACTGCTCATCAAAAATGTACAATGGGGGTGGGGATGGAGGTGGCAACTGCTGATGGTGTTGGCTTGATAGATCCCTTCCTTCCTTCTGATTTAGGTGGGGAGGGTTTGCTCCAGAGAGGAGAAAGTGCTTATCCCTTCATCCCCGAAAGGCCATGAGTCTCATTTGGAAATGTATGCACAAGAAGAATACTTATCCTTTTTTATTTCAAGTATCCAAGGTGCTTTGCATGTATTTGTTATTATGTGCCTTCAACCCAACAATGAATTAAGAAACACTATTATACAGGTTTCTTGGCAAAATTTGTTTAGAGGGATTTTGCCATTTCTTCCTCTGTAGCTAAGAGTGTGTGACTTGTCCAAAGTCACCCAGGAGGGTCCCATGGCTGAGGGGAGATGCCAATCCTGGAGTCAAACCACTACACCACACTGACTCTGCATATATTATCTAATGGTAATCTTTACAACAATCCTTTGAGGTAAGCCATTTTTATTAGCCTCCTGCCCACGCCTTATTAAAGATGGTGGAAGTGAGGCTGAGAGAGAGTAGCTAGCTCTTGGGTTGTAGAGAGTGGCACTATGAGATAAAATATAGGTGACTGGTTTCTTTTGAAAAAGTAGGTTGTGCTTTATTGAGGAACTGGAACACTGAAAAGGCAAAAATTGTAACTTTCAAATTGAGATTTAAATCCTCCTCCTCCTCCTTTTACTAACTAACTGACTAACTAATGAAATATATTTGGAATCCAAAGGGCTGTGTGGGAAACTGCATGCACAAGGAATTCTGTGTCCTCCCCCCACTGCTTATGGGTTTCTCATTCAGGGAAAACATTTGCAAAATGCTAGAATCTTTAGTAGAAGGATCAGCTACTTTAATCTATTCCCATGGAACATGGGCACTGTCCCACTCAACAAGAATTGCCCCCATGAAATTTCCCTCCAGTCCCCAAATTTCTTTTTTTTCCTATATATTTTATTAATAAATAAAATAAGAATAAAAATAAACTGTTCATTTCCATAAAGAAACATCAAAAATATATGAAAATGTAAATTCAATAAAAAATAAACTTAGTTTCTTTACCATATTGCCTGTGTGTCATTTCCTATACAATTGTAACTGTTCACGGTTTAAATATAGAGTAGTATATCACTCCATTCTATAGATCAGTGGTTCTTAACTTTTGGTCTGGGGACCCCCAGGTGCCCACAATATCCCCTCAGGGGGTCCACAAAAGCTTGAAGGCTACTCAACCCACGAGACAGAAGTCAAGGCAAAGGCTGGCTGGCTTGACCTGCACATTGCTGTTCAATCCACTCCAGCCACAAATCTGCAGGAAGAAGCAGGAGAAAAGTATTCCCTCCTCTCCAGTGCCTCTGATGGAAGGGTTAATGGTTGGTGTAATTGTGTTATTCTTATTGTTTTAAATCTTGAATTAAGTCTTGGGGTCCCACAGCAACAAAAGATATTTAAAGGGGTCCCTGTTAAAGAAAAGTTTAAAGAGACACTGCTATAGATGATACACACATTGATTGTCATTTATCTTAACTTGACTTTACACCATTCAGTTACTGCGTCTTCATGTATGTAATTGCATTCCATACCTAGCAATTTGTTGATACCTACAGATTGACATCTGCATTTGCATCTCAAGGTTGTAGGATCTAGATACTCCCTTTCTAACGATGTTATTGTCGCCAAATTTCAAGCATCACAATCCATCCCCTAGTGGGCCTGCTTGAGAGCTTCTAAAGGAATCTGGCTGGCTGCTTTGGAAAGAGAGCACTCAATTATTTGTACCTTGATTATATCCAACAAGGTAACCAGTTCTTATATTTTTCTTACACTAGAACTTCACAAAGGCAAATCCTGCTCAAATTAAAATAACCTGTTTCCAGCGTGCTCCACTAAGAATGTGGTTGTTTTGTAAGTCCAAGATCTGAAATTAATTTTCTCTGTCCAGATTTCATGTGAGAGTACCTCTTCAAAGCTGATTTAGCCACCACAGTTATCCTGAAAACTCTGAATATGGCCTAGGCTGTTGTTTGTAAGTTGTAGCTCTTAAGTGTTCCTGAAGCAAGTGCCTTCATGGGAAAGGTACCTCTGATATAAATTGCTACATACAATAAAAACTTCCCTTTAAGAATTCTCCCTTCTTTCCACACTCTTTAACATTGGCATATACAACAAGATGAAGTGGCGGAGGGGGGGGGGTGGATATTGATTTTGAGGACTGTGTGGAGGGTAAGGAGGATTCTTTGATAATTTACAAGTTGATCTTGGCTGTTACTACTGAGACAAGAACATGTGGAGATTGATTTTTGTGGGGAGGGAAGGGGCACTTACTTAGGGAGAAAAGGAAAAGGAAAAGAATGCAATGTTCACTAAAAGCTCCAGGAGGTTTGAATCTTAATTAGTCATAACACATTTTTATTTTGGGCTCTCCCTTTTCCTTTTAAAAATTAATGGCCTTTTAATGAAATGTAATAAAAGTTGGTTAATGGCTCAGAAAATCATAAACAGCAAACATTCTCAGTGGTTTAGAGAATAAACTGAAGAACAGTTGAAGTAATTAATCCCAAATATAGAAGGATAAACAGATTAGTCACTTGCAGCAAAAATAGGATAATAGCATATTTTACTCCATAACCCTGTTAGGGGTGTTCACTAAAGAAAGGCTTCAGTGCTCTAGACGAGAACCTCACTTCAAAGAGTCCAAACCTTTTGTCTTCCCATTAATTATCATGAGGAAATATACAAATGCCTATTTTTTCTTGCTTTTTTTAACATAAGGAGACACTGGTTTAAATTAAATTAAACATTTTAATTTCTTGGCAGAATCGGGTGAAATTTGCCACCATGTTGCCCTACTGAGGAACTGGAGCATATCAAATTCAGACAGTAACAATTTCAGAATCTGCAAGCTTTTTTCGGAAGGGGAAAATTTGTGTAGGTATTTGTGGGGGAAGGAATTAAAACAAAAACTAATTCCCAATAGGCAAGCAGCATGCGTAATTTTAGAATAGTAGGTGCAGACTGAAAGGCATTACGGAAATGAAAAACAGTCAAAGGAGTGGACTAGCTGGTTTGTTTTCGGCTCAGTTCACACAAGCCAACAAGTCCCTTCTACATCCTTCCCAACAATATTGCAATTGAGAGTAAGCCCTGGCAAAGTTCTGACCTTGAAAAGTGAAATTGTATTTTAAGGGGGGGGTGGAGGGTCTTGAGTGTATATTTAAATGCTGTAAGCCGCCCCAATTGCATTTTATAGATGGTCGGGATACAAATAATAATAATAACTTAGGTTTACTTTTAGGGTATGAGGGGTGTACAACACCTGGCTAGCATGGAGATTAACCATAATGCTGGGAAATTCTGGGATTTATAGTAAAGAAAAAATCATGCCAAGATCTGAAATGATTCCCATTTGGAAACTAGACTGTCAGTCAGAAAGTTCCATGCCTCCTTTCTCCCTCCTTACCCTCTTTCCTAGTACTCATATGGAGAATTTAAGTGGAAATGTATTCATTGGATTGGAATTGGAAGGGATTGGAAGAATATTTAAAAATATTTGATAAATTGTTTTGAATCAGGCAGGAAACCCTGGCATGGAGAATCCTAGATGAGAATCTCTGGAGTTCTAGATATATTCACTGTGGAAAATGCATGTGTCTGCTGATTTATGTTAGAAATCAGCAGACACTAATATTTTTGTACTGAAAACAACATTTTATATGCAGAAATTCTGTTTTCTGAACAGGAGGCTTGTTTTCTGCATGCAAAATTCTATTTTCTACAGAAAAACCCACATGCATTTTTTCATGCAGAGGTCCCAAGTTGTGACTAGTCTTTCTTAGCTTTGCAATTTTCAATAAACATCTCACAGCAAATAGAAAAATGATTTTAAAAAATTCTTGCCAAGAGCATTGAAAATTACAAAGAGTTACATCCCTAGTTTTCACAGACACACACTTACTCCTTGTATCCCCTCCAAACCTCAGTGCTGGGTTCAATGGGGCTTAGTCCCAAGTTAAAGTGTATATGATGGCCTCTTCAGAGACTTAAGGTACCATAAGGCTCTACTGTTTGAAATCCAAAATGCTTCACATAATTCAATTTCAGGCAAAGAAGACTTTTCCAAACAGAAGGTAACTGCATAATGTACCTACAGTGACAGGCTTTATGCAGCTAGGTTCTTTCAGTAACCTAGCCTATTTTTTTATTGCCATTCACACAACTAGTTTAGAATAAGTAGCTTTAACCTGCAGTCAGGTTTGAGTCTAAGCAATATTTTTACCCATTTCAATGAAAATATATCTTTGATGAACTATGCAGAATGGTGCAGAACTGCTGTTATTAGCACTGATATCAAGGGGCATTCTTTTATATAAGCCTACAGAAGAAGCACATGAAATAGGCATGTTTGCACAGGAAGGAGAAGAAGTTACCCAACAGTTCTACTTACTGGTCTGATCACTTTGGAAAGGTGATTTTCCAGGAACAGCAGCACTTCCTGGGGCTGGTTCCGTCACAGATGTGATGTCACCCCAGGAAAACCACAACATCTGGAAAGATCATTGTCATAATTGGTAAAGTATGCTGATTTGGATCTGGTTGAACAAAGAGAACTTTTTATATATAGCCAGCTCCAGCATGCATACACATGCATGCACGCACACGCACGCAGAGCATCAGCACAAAGTGTATATAATATCATAGTTTTCTTGATGTTTGTAAATTGAAAAGTGGCCACAGATAGCTGAAGAAAGCTTGAGGCAGTACAATGCTTCATAACCATGTGGGTGAAAATTCCAATATTACAGTAAAAAAAAGCCCACAAAAAACAAAATCATCATCATCATCATCATCATCATCATCATCATCCCCCCCAAGTCCTTGTGGAGTGAAAGGAAGTGCTCTCCATATGTATGTTAGGAACGGTCTGTAAGTTTAAGTTGCTACTGTAATCAGTTATTTTAAACTTCAAATTCTTTCTATTGCAGATATAAATACATTTGTGAATTCTGATATTTTTTTCGAAAACAAATGGTAACCAAATTCTTCTCTATTTGCACTAGTCAGACTCAGGAGCCTCTCAGGGGAACTTTGTCAGCCCTAGGACTTTTTCGGACGCTGAAAAATAATGCAAGCAGCCTCGTCAGCTTGCGAGGCTGCTGCGCTGCAAAGCGTCCCTTTCGTATGACGCTCGCCCCTGCTGGTACTCTTGCGGTACCATGGGGAGAGTTGAGCATCATATTTCGTTGTTTTTTACTCACAAAAGTTGATTGTGAGTAAAAAATGACGAAATATGACGCTCAACTCTCACCGCGGTACTGCAACAGTACCGGCAGGGGCGAGCGTCATACGAAAGGGACGCTCTGCAGCGCAGCAGCCTCGCAAGCTGATGAGGCTGCTTGCGTTACTTTCTTTGCATCCGAAAAAGTCCCTAATTATCAACATTGGTAAATGCACAGGAATTAAAACCCAGACTCAAAGCAAATGAGTTTTGCCTTGGGTTGACAAATCTGTTGATTTTGGTTTCCCCACATTTCTTTTTTAATAATCTCAAATTCATTCCATCCCATATATGAAGATATTTACAAGTTTGGGTAAATTCTTATCAAGATTGTATTGCAACCAAGTTTTTGCAGCTCCCTCTCTATACAACATGCACAGATCTATATATTTTTAAAGTTTTTTTCCCCCTAGACAAATTACCCTCAGCAGAAATACTTCCTTCTCCTGTTATGGGGATAAGGAATAGCAGAGCATTCATGTAGTGCCAGTGAAGGAATGAATTCAGGGACAGTCCAGGACATTGGGCTGCCTCAAGTGAGAAGCAAGGGTGCCCCATCCCCTCAGAAAATCAAGATACACACACTCCAAGCCCAACCAAGTTATTTTAGCACCTCATGCAGAAAATTTCACAGAGAATTCCTCTTCTCCCTGCCTGTAAAAATACAACGATAAGACATTGAATAGCTAGCAATGTACAATCTTTCCTTTCCTTACTGTCTTTCCTGCTGTCTCAAATCAGCAGCCTGAGGTATTTGCCTTACTATCCCAAATGACAGAGCCATCCCTGACTTGGAAAGGTAAATATGAAACGTCTCTAAATATATATGCCAGTTCTTATAGCTGAAAAACAAATAATCTGGAATAAGTGATGCTGAGATAGTTCCATTTGACAAACTTTAGCATTTGGTTGTTGTTAATTGACAACAAGTCAACTACGACACAAGGCAATGAGACTTCCAAGATACCCTGTTATTAACAGCCTTGTTAAGATCTTGAGAATATTTCTACTTGTCCTATTGGCCTGCAATTTGCCAAACATTATCATCTTTTCTAATGAGTTTATCTGCCACAAACACATACTTTCAATACACCAAGGAGATTTTCAGATGAGGACAAAAAAAAAAAAATGTCCCCAACTCACAATCTCTTCTCCTGCCCCCATGAGAACTGAAAATTTCAGACCTACCTTGTTCATGCAAGAGAAACTGCGTCCCCTCCCCACAGCAGCCCAGGAGTGAATGGAGCTCTAATGGAGCCCATTCACTTCCTGGTTTGAATCCCCAGGCTGTTCTCGTGAGAGGATGAGCGCGTGGGAAATTCAAAAATAAAAATGAAAAAATACATCCAAAAGTGACAGCAAGCACAAAAACACACTAAGATTAAAAACAAGTAACCCAGGGAGGGTAAAAAAAAAAAAGTGTGTCACTTACCTCTATCTCCCAATCGTACCTGGAAGTGTTCTGGCATGGACCTCCAGTGACGCTGGCATCACAGGACATTCTGTGACAGAAACAGAATGGATGATCTATTCATGGCCTAGCCCATGAATTAAAAGAAGCACTGGGGAAATGGAACCAGCATGGGATCATAATGACTGCAGAATGATGTCATCTGTAATTCAAGCCCTTTAGCGATCTCCTGGAGTCATTATCACACCATATTTACAGTGTCTGATAATCTTATAAGAGTTTGTGTTCAAGTCTCACATACAGTCATCCCTTCACATTTGCGGGGGTTACGGGAACAAGACTCCCACGAAAGTGAAAAAAACGCACATAAAAGCAGCCTCTGAGGGTTGAACAAGAAGCCTTCCTAAACACACACACACACACGGAAACTGATCCAGCCTCTGAGCATTTAAGGAGGAAAGAAAAGCACAGCCCCATGCTGTGAGCACGCAAGCAAAGCCCCCCTTGCCACTCCCCTCTCTGTGTTTTAACAAACTGAATGGCTTCTTTAAAACTCACATTTCTCCCCATGTCTCCTCATGGCCCAAAGAAAAACACAGCTGCATGCTTGCCACCCCCTCTCTGTGTCTCAACAAACTGAATTTAAAACTCAGCTTCTTTAAAACTCACATTTTGAACTTTTCCTACATACATTCACACACAGGGAAGGTGCGGGTGGCATCTCCCAGCAACCCAGCCTCTGAGTATTTAAGGAGGAAAGCTTCCTGCTGGTCGAAAGAAAAGCACAGTCCCATACTGTGAGCACACAAGCTTTCCTCCTTAAATGCTCAGAGGCTGGGTCAGTTGCTTGCCACCACCACCACTGCCACTGCCACTGCCACTGCGGCCATTTTAAAGCTTAGGAAGCACTTCCCAGCCAAAGGGAGAGGTTTTCTCCCTCCCCTGACTTAGCAGCACTGCCTCTACCTGCTCTCTGCTCACCTGTTGCTTCCTTCAAGCACTTCTGATGCTTTCTTCAAGTGTGTTTTCCTGTGATGGGTGAGCAGGAGAGTGGAAGGAGGCAGCACTGCAAAGCCAAGTGAAGGGAGAAGACCTCTCCCTTTGGCCAGGAACTGCCTCATGAGCTTTAAATTTTGGTCAAGGTGGCAGTGGTGGTGGTGGTGGTGGTGGTGGCATTCAGTGGCGGACAAAACTCTGCAGGGACAATGAAGACAAGGTACCTCATGTCTCTGCAGAGAAAAATAATGTACAGGGCTTTGGGGCAAATGCAGGGCCATGTGGGCAGAACTCCATTTGGAGTTTTTGCCTCATGTATAGTAAGGCCCAGGATAGCCCTTTCCACTGGCCGGCAAAGACCTTTCTGTTCTGGAAGCCTTTGCAACAACTCATTCTCTGTGGAAGGCACTTTTAACTGGATGGATACTGTACTTTTTTTTTAATGGGTGGCTAACCTTCAGTACTTGTAGTTGCTCTATGTTTTAGTTGAATTTGTTTTATTATTCTGTTCTGTTACAAGCTGCTCTGAGTCCTAGCTCATATCTTCCATCTCACAAGGACAGTCCCAGTTAATTCTCTGCCATCCCATCTTTCTGGCTGCTTTTAAAATGTCCTAGTCTCTCTTTCCACCTCCCACTTCCCTCTTTGCCCTCAGCTTACTTCAATGGCTGCAAACTGAGTTCAAAGTGCAAAAATAGATTGTAGACAATCAACTCAGCAGGGAAGAGACGAGAAGAGTTGGTGGGGGGATCTTGTCTTTCCCAGTTGTCTCAGGCTACAGACTCTCCTAGTTCATATGTTCTTGCTCGTTAATAACTTTGGCCATCTTGACTACACCCTGATGTTGCTTGACCACATGTTTCCTGATTTTCATCTGTGAAATGTTGGAGGGCATGCTGGCTTATGATCTAAAGCCCATAAGTAAGTAAGTAAGTAAGTAAGTAGAGCTGCCTCCTCATTAATCTCAAAAAAAAAAAAAGTTTGCAAATGTGAAAGTATCAGATGTGCTCTGGAAACCCCTCATACAGAAGCTGGGCTTAATTAGAACAGTACTCAGTAAGTTCCATTAGATGGAAGCTTCATAGATGGCATTAGGTGGCAACACTTTTCAGCAGGATAGTTGAAACTGAAGAGGGATAAAGTGCTCCTAGAAATTCCAGTCTGATGCCTGGAAAATCTGCTCAGTCTATCCCTTTCATGCTGAACTGAAGCGGCTTGCCCAAATGTTTCCAAAATTCACAATAAATCTTTATTAAAACCTTCTCTGCTGTGTCACCCTTCCAGCCATCCAACTTTAATTTACAAAACTAGCCTGGGTCCCTCCTCCCCTTTAAAAGCTGTCACTGCTCTTCTTTAAATCTGCTTAGGAGGCCCCATTTACATAGCATTCCAATAATGTCATTGATAATCCCCTGTCAGAATGAAGTCCAGAACATTTCAGGACCAAGCAGAAAGATAGTCTGCTGATGGGCAATTGGAAATTGTGCAAAAATCATATCTGTTCACAACAAAGCCCACCCACCTACACATTGACTTGGGGTAGAACAAATCTGATTACTTTTTAAAAATTGAATATAAAGCAGCCTCAATGTCCATTGTTTCTGTACAGAACCAAAATAAGAAACATGCTCCCATTCTGAGGACGTTCCCATTCGATTGTCCATCCAAATGGGTTAAAGAATGGGTTATTCTTAGCAGAACACTTGGGCTCACCCTAGCCTATTGCCAACAACTTCATGTTTTCCTATGCATAATAAGAGATGGTACAGGGAGATAGCTGGGAGGACTTTTTGTAAATTAACACACACAAACAGCTCTTACAGTGGGGAAGACATAAAACCTTCAAGGAACTCTGAAAACAAATCCAAATAAGTTGATGAACTGTAGGTTGCTTTTGCTCTGCCAGAAGGCTTCTCTTTAAGGTGATAAGTTTTAATGTATCATACAGCTTTCCTTTATAGGCTTCAAAAAGAAAACAGAGAGGGAGCATACACATGATTGCAATCCCTATCCACTGTACTGGCCCTGCAGTTGGATAGGGGATCAGGAGAGCTTTAATTTGAGCACTCACAAGAGCCCAAAGGAGCATAGGATGAGTATGCAAACACACAGCTGCTGGCCATGCAGATGGTCTGTGTTTTGTTGCTGCCATGAGTTTTTCATTGGTTTGAAAAATGAGAGAATAAGTGAAGGAGAGGAACGGTAATGGCTTGGCCATGCAGTTTTCATTGTTGCTTGTGATATTTGACAGTCCTGGCTGTACAGTGTAATCTTTTAGGACAGCCAGGCACTATAAATTGGTCTAACATCTCTATGTATGTTGGAACCAAAAACCAAGATCCAATGTGATTGCAACACTGCTGGGTTTGTTTCTCCCTTTTCTTGTTGCATCCTCCTATTCTGAGACAGAGAGCTTATCTACATGGGCAATTTACCCTGTCTCAGAGCTCTGTAGTCCTGGTGATGCAGAGTATTTCCCCTTTTTTTGCCCCCTGGCAGTCCTTATGATTCCCAGGCAAAGATGGGGCTAAGACGGGATAGGGCTGAATAACACTTAAAAAACAACAACAAACCCTGCTTTAATTCATTCCAGCCAAAATAAACCAGATTGGGCCCTCTGTGACCACAGGAGCCCGTTCTGGCATGCCAGCCCAGTGCTGTAGTTGCCGGCTGCATCATTCTTCTGGATCCAGGAAATGGGCCTGCAGCATCTGACCAGGTTGGTCACATGCAGGGGGCCTTGCTCATGTGCTGCAGGCCTCCTGCCTGGATCTGGAAAGTGGGACTTAAGTGGTGGCAGTGGGGGCAGCTGCAGGGCCAAGCGGCATGCCCATCTGGACTCTGGCCTGTTCTGTACAGGTAACAAGGGAGGAACAGGCTTGATTCTTGCACAGGGTACTCTGATGTATCCTGGCCCATGTAGATGAACCCATACAGGCCTCAATTCTGTTGATTGGTTTCCACTAGATTGTTGAATCAATTGTTGAGTGATGAGTCATTCATGAAGAATCAACATAGGTTGGCTCAAAAGGTCCACTCTAGTTGGAAATAACCAACATGATCCATGCCATGCAGTCATAATTTACACACCGCACTATACACTATACACAATGTTACTTAAAAAAAAAAAGAATTTAAACTAGCATGTGTTCCAGTCATCGATGTCCCTTTGCCCCACAAGCTCAGGTTCCTTGGGCAGATTCCATTTTTAAAAATTAAAATAAAACATATCAGACTTTATTCATACATTGGCACAACACTGCCTAGATTCTAAGTCTGTGTTGAGAAACACTTTTTGTTTTCTTGATGGCTTTTGGAAGCTTGTTCCAATCAGCAGCTGTGGAGAAGCTGTAAGCAACTTTATGGCTCCCATGACTGCATTTTGGGTAGCAAATGTTTTTAGTCTCGAAGATACCACACCTGATTCTGGACTGCTAGTTTCCAATTTGAAAAAAGAATCCTTTTCAGTTGTTGACTTCACTGAAGTTGTATTGTTTGCACATTTTGGGGGGTTCCTTATCCTACCAAGAAGATCTGCAGGTTAAGGATCATCTCAGCTACTGAGAAAGGAATTTAAGGAACTTCCCAAGGGAAATACCAAATTTGGTTACTGCATTTTCTATTACACTTTTGTGTAGATTTTTGAAGGATGGCCCTGTTGGAAGGAAGATTTCTTCTTTTCCTTCCTTGTGTTGAAAGATACTCTTGTATCTTTCAAGAGGATATCAGTTAACTTTATTTTAAAAAGACACAAAGGAATCCTGTACCACCTTTGAAACTAACTGAAGGCTTGTCTATACCAGTGACCCCCCCCCCCGCAAATCTGGCCCAATAATGCTTCATGACATATGGCCTTTCCCCCAAATCTGGTGTGATAATACCCATGATGCACGACCCTATCTGCACCAGACTCAGGGAATACCCCCTTGATCCAGGTTTTAGAAAACTTACAGTTTTCTCTCGATTTTTCTTGAAACTCTGGAGAAAACTGCCATATGAACAATCCATCCACACTGGATTTTTGCAGGGGGTGGGGAGAGGAAGAACAAGCACCACCAACTCTTCCCCTTTAGCAGCACTTCTTATTCCAAAGGCAGAGCCCCAGTGGTAGTTGCTCTCTCTGATGTCAGAACCCCACCATTGCGAGGCTAGCTGCCCATTCTGGTTTCAGAGAGGGCAAGTACCACTGGGGCTTTGCGTTTCTTGTGCACAATCTACCCTCTGAGCTCTGGGAAAAACAAAGCAACCATGGTACTTGCCCTCTTTGAAGTCAGAATAGGCACCTGCCCCACCATCACTAGTCAAGCCACCTGTTCTGGTTCCAAAGAGGGTGACTACCACTGGTACTTTGGTTTCCTGGAGCTCAGAGTCAAGCATGAGTAACAGCTTTGAATGGAAGCCAAGTTTTGCAGATTTGGGCTTTGGCAGGTGTGGAACTTCAATCTGGGCCAAAGTAGTCTGAATCTCATCTGGATTTTTAGCCCTCATCCATGTAGACAAGCCCTGAGAGAAAGAAGTTTGTAGCATAAGATTTTGTAGAGTCACTCTGCTTCATTAGATGCAAGTAGACTGAGTCTACAAAAGCTTATACTGCAAACTTCTCAGTCTCAAATGTGCTGCAGGAATCTTTTATATCTTTTAAAGTTGATAGAGACTAACATGGTTATGCCTTCGAATATCTTCATTAACAATTTTATTTCCTTTCTTCTGCAGCAATGCAGAAACAGCAACCACGACTGAAACCCTGTATCAATTTTGCACCTCTTTAATGCCAGTTGCAAATGCAGCAGCAACAGAAGAGAGGCATGACCACGTAGCCCTCTGAGAGTGTCTACTAGAAGTCAGTCTGGCTTCTGAGTACAGAGAGCCACAATTGGCTAGTCCAAGCTCCAGCCACCTTGACTGTCTCTGCAAGTGATGTGGGAAAAGACAATATTCTGGGTCAGGAGAAAGAGATGAGCATCTCTCAAAGGCTTCAGGTACACTGTCATCACTTGTTGTTATGTTCTTCCAAGTCAATTCCAACATATGGTGACCCTATCCTAGGGTTTTATTTGCAAAATTATTCAGAGGCTTATCACACAAGGAAGAAAAGCAGTAAAGCAGCTAGAACATTTCGCTTTCCATTCTGCCTTAACTCATGATGTCAGTCTTCAGCTCTTCTTCCATTCTGGTCCAGTGGGAGACGGTGGTAAATGTGAATCTTTTTTCTAAGTGGAAGAATCTGTTAGAAAAAAAAGACTCATGTTTACCACAGTCTCCCATGGGACCAGAATGGAAGAGCAACTGAAGAATGCTGACATCATGCAATAAGGCAGAATGGCAGGCACTATTATTGATCTGCACTTCTGCTTCCCTTCCCTCATATGATAGGCCTCTCAGAAGAGGCTACCCATTGACTTCCTTTTAGACTGAGAGAGTGCAAGTTGCGCAAGGCCACCCAGTGGGTTTTCATGGCTGAGCAGGGATTCAGATGCTGGTCTTCCAGAGTCTTAGCACAAACCCAAACCACTACACCACTGCCTGCACAATCAGAAGTAATTCAGTGGCTGTGGGTACTGCAGAAAAGCATCATGGTGGAAATGGGGGATAGAAACATCTGAGGAACTCCTGGGGAACCACACAAAATGCCTTCAAGAGCTACATCCCTTCCACATTAATGGTGAAGCCACTTCTAGATACTCTTTGAAATGCATATTTGACTTTGCTGTATGGTGTTTTAGACCAGAAGAGTTCTACCAAGAGAATGCAATCACATAAAAATTGTTTTTGTGTTAAAACTGTTTTTTCCTCCCTGAAGCTATTCTGTCTGCAGTGAATTTGTAGTGTCTATTACAAATAATTTAAAAATGCTTCTCATAAAGTAGTGACATTTTTACTATTAACTTTGAGGGTAAAATGGTTTATTATATGCTCTTAACGCATAGTTAATGTTTCACTTCTACAGTTATGAGACTCATTAGTCAAGATGAAATTTAGTCTAGTAACTATTTAAATGGATAACTGGGTCTTATTGGGTCACTTTGACTGACTAACCTTCTCTCATGTTAAAAAAAAAACATGGTTCAGCTGTATTCCGAACAACTATTCTCTGATTATACCCACTCCCCTTTATAGAAATGTCTAATGTGTGCAAAGGAACACTTTAAGGATCTGCAATGGACTTTAGAATCTGATCACTGGCCATAGGAACATTCCAACATGATGTCCAGCCTTCATGCAAAGTTGCTGTTTGCTACCATGAGATCTGGATATTCTGTTCAAAAAATTCTTAAGGTGATTGTTCTGTTCAAAGCTCATCATTTTCTGAATATATTGGTTACTAGGGCCATTATCCAATTGTGCCCTTGTGCTAGCACGACTTGTTGCTCGAATTTCGGGGTGTGTGTGTCTGTGGGGACCCTCTAATGTCCTAATATTAATTTAGGGAATTTAATTAATTCAACTTGGCATGCAAGAGGCTGGGCAATAACATACCTCCCCATATATCTTTATTAGCACAGATATCACTGTGTATAGAGCCATTGTACTGTTTATTCTCCTTTACGGGTCCGAAACATGGGTCACCTATCACCACCACTTATGACTCCTCAAACGCTTTCATCAGCACTGTATATGTACAATCCTAAATATACACTGGACTGACTATGTGACAAATGTTGCTGTCCTTGAGCAAGCAGGGATCACCAGCATTGAGCCCATGATATTAAGAACACAGCTGCGCTGGGCAGGGCACGTTTCTAGGATGGAGGACCATCACTTCCCTAAAATAGTACTCTACAATCAACTCGCCACGGGTCAGCACAAGAGGGGCACTCCAAAAAAGCGATACAAGGACTCCCTGAAACAACATCTCAGGCTCGGCCAAATTGATCACCAACAATGGTCTGCCCTGGCCTCACATCGGGAGGCATGGAGATGCACTATCCACAATGCTGCAACCTTATTTGAGAACTCACGCCGAACAAGTCTTGAAGAGAAACGACAACGCAGAAAGAATCACAACCCAAAAACATCACCCAAGGAGACCTTCTGCTGTGCTTTCTGCAACCGGACTTGTTTATCTTGGATTGGCCTTTTTAGTCATCAGTGCGCTTGCAGAAAGCGCGGGATGAGTCCTTCCTGAATCTTCATTTGCGAAGAAAAGCCAGAGAGTGATGATGATGATGATGATGATGATGTTACTGTGTACCTTCAAGTCATGTCCAACTTATATCAGCCCTAAGATGAAGCTATCACAGGGTTTTCTGAGGCTGAGAATGTGTGACATGCACAAAATGACTGAGTGGCTTTTCATGGCTGAGTGGGAATTCTAACTTTGGTCTCCAGAGTCATAGCCCAACACTCAAACCACTATGCCATGCTAATGGTAACTTACACCTGTGCCTGTTTTTTTTTTTTTTTTGCAGATTGAGGCACCAGCACCTCCATCTGCTATGACCAACCTTCCCGTGCCCCTTATCTCCAAGCCACCTGGGTGCCTCCTCACAGACATCTAGCGGCCAGGGAAGAACAGAGCTGCCAGCTAGTATCTGGCTGTGTTTCTGCAGGTGGAAACACAAAGAAACAGGCATTCCTGGATCTTCTGGGCATCTTCTAGAAGTCCAGGAGGATAATGTAATCTTCATGTGAACAGCTGCAGCTTTATACAAGACTTCAGCCAATGTATGAAAATATGTAAATGCTAACTGACCATATCCTGATGAAGAATGTGGAACATTTTTTTTAAAAAAATCTAGAATGTGATATTAATAGGGTCATGTCAGAGCTGTGAACTAAACAATGAAATATTCATGGACAATTTTTTTAAAAAAAATAATATTTGAGATTGATGTTCAGAGACATGCTGCTTTGAGCCAAGATAAGAGTCTTTTTGACTAATAGCTATCAACCTCCATGAATTTGTTCACTTTTAGAACCATCTAAGCGTGTGACCAGCATCAAACTGTGTCTAGTGGATTTCACATAGAACTACACATAAAGTCTTCCCTGCTTTGATCTCTCCGGAATCTTCCAATTTTCAGTTGAGTGTCTGAGCTCTATTATGAGAAAGTGATATGGGAAAAAGTGTTTGTTTCCCACCTTTCATAATTGTGTGAAATTACCTCTACTTTCCCCCCTTACATTTCCCCCCTGAACTGAATAGGTTTCACAACTTTCCCTCATAGAAGATTTTCCTCTACCTCACTGTTGAACCTCTTTGAACCCTTCCCAACTTTACAATATCCTTTTGGGAACTTCCCCAACCAGAATGGAATATAGCATTCCAAGGACATTTTCAGACAGCGTTTTAGCGTGCCTACCGCGGGAGGAGCTCCCGGGAGAGGGACGGCGCACTTGCATGGCAGGGGGTCGTTTTCGGATGCCACCGCCGCCCCTCTCCCGAAACTATCAGCATCACTTCTGTGAAGCTTCGGATGCCGCAGAGCCATATTTTAATCACGGAAGTTGCCCGTAATTAAAATATGGCGCTGAAGCTTCCAAAGCTTCACGGAAGTGACACTGATGGTTTTGGGAGAGGGACTGCGGCGTCCAAAAATGACCCCCTGCCGCACAAGAGCGCCGTCCCTCTCTCGGGAGTTCCTCCCACGATAGGCACGCTAAAACTCTGTCTGAAAATGTCTCAAGTGTGTGGCCATGTCATAGATGTCTGTAGAGGCATTTTGCATTAAGATATCGGCTTTTTAAGCTCTAATCCAAATGACATGTAGCATGGAGTTTGCTTTTTCACAGGTGTCACACCTTTGATATTGTTCAATATAAACTGTATTCTCCACTGATCTAAGGAACCTTTTCATTATCACTGATTGTTAGCTAAGACTCACCAATGTAGACATGCAGTTAGGATCTTTCTTTCTTTCTTTCTTTCTTTCTTTCTTTCTTTCTTTCTTTCTTTCTTTCTTTCTTTCTTTTCCCAACATTTTTCTCAGTTACTTACATGACATAAAGGCTACACAATCTGGAGTGATCATTTTGAAACACCTCACAATATTATTTTTTAAAAAATATTCTAAATCATTTGTGTTCATCTGCAAATTAGGTCATATCCCTGCTCACCCCTAAATCCAGACTATTGATGAACAAGTGAAAAAGCATTGTTACCAATATAGATCTATTTTTTGTAGAGGGAGGATCTTCCTAATTCCTTCAACTGTGAGAGCTCTTATTTATTCCTGCCCTCTGCTTCCTGTTTTTTTTTTTTAAACCACTTTCCAGTCTGTAATGAGACTCTATCTTTTATTTCATGGCTAACATTTACTGATTTCACTTTGATGAGAGACTTTGTCAAAAGACTCTTGAATGTCCAAATAAACAGTGTCTAGTAGATCACCTCTCTACATGTTGATTGTTTAATGTGCTTAAAAACGGTATTATTATTATGCCATTTTCCCAGTCTTGGACTCAAGGCAACTTACAAAGTTTGAAACAGATACAGCTAAAAAATTCACATCACACATTGGTTGGCATCCTGTTAATAAGTTATGATGTTTTAAGTTTGCTTTATCACATTGCAACTCACTTCTTCAGTCATTGCAAAGGATAGAGTTCTCTTCCAACCATGCAACAACCAAAGGCCCCCCTCCATAAACCACCTTCTAAGCCAGCAGCCCTCCCCGCTCATGACCATTTCCATGTTTCAAAGAGTGAGGCACTTACCTATCCCTGGTCTGATGTTGTTGTTGTTGTGTAGCTTCAAGTCATTCCAGACTTTTGGCCACCCTAAGGTAAACTATTACAGGAATTTTTTGAGGGTGAGAGCATGTGACTTGCCCAAGGTCACCCAGTGGGTTTTCATGGCCAAGTGGGGATTTGAACCCTAGTTTCCAGAGTTGGTCCAACACTGAAACCACTAGGCCACACTAGCTCCTAACCACTGGCCTAATCTAAGTTAAACATGAGCATTTTCATTCACATCATTCTTCACCCTCAAGACTAGGTGGAGAAGAATTTCACAAATCATGAGGTTTATGTTCATGAAATGTATAACAGCTTAAATTGTCAGTGTGTATGTCAGTGTGAATGACCCAGGAGCATCTGCCTGTTGTGTTTAGTATTTTGAGGAACAGTGTAATAATAATAATAATAAGAAGAATAATAATAACAATAATTCTTACCTGTGTCTCCCTATAGATTGAGGTTGAGAACAGCACATTAACACATAGACATAACATTGGTTAAAATCACATATTAATTAAAAACATATATCAATTTAAAAGAACAAGTAAAACCAAGACATTTTCAAACAGCCAACACACAATTTAAAATTCACACTTTAAAATTATTTGGGTAGGCCTGCCAGAAGAGTGTAATGGCAGTTTGAACTGAGTTCATTAATTACTTCAAAACTTAAGCAGTAAGTCTGCCTCCTTTGTATTAGATTTTTTTTAAATGCAATACCAAAGATATTCTTGGATAAAAGGTTGGAGAATTGTTTTGTTCTGTTATTTTTTTCCCTTTACTGACTTTTGTGTTTTATTTTGTTTTAATGTTTCAAAATATTAACACACTCATAAGATAAAACAGTTTTCTTTCTCAGATAGCATGATCCATAATCATGACTAAAACCAGATGGGTTCACCTCCATCCCCCTCTCTGCATTTTCCTCTCTTAAGGTTTGGAAAATCTTGACCCTGAATCCAAACACTGAGTCACAATATTACAATCCTTCCTTGTTTGTCATTTGCAATTTGTACTGTAGGTCAACATATTAAGTTTTGGTGTGTGTATCAGAATGGAATTCTTTGTGAGAAACAATGTTTTTGTTTAGCACAATGCAAGGGTAGCATTACTACCTGCCCAAGAAAATACTGACCAACTTTATCAGACACACAAAATACGGCATCATAATGATGCCACATAAACACGAAAGGGTGTGCATATCAGACAATGTCACCCTTCATGTTTATGTACTGGCTATAAATTATCTATTGTATTAACGTCAATATGTACTGGCATTTATGTACTGGCTGTGGCAAGTTTGTGCTGGCATTTGAAACTTTGCACCTTTGCCTCCATGTTATTATAGTGTGAATGGCCAGACCGGCCAGAACACTTCCGGGAGCGATCATGACATCCAGATAGGTAATACTCTTTTTTTGACTCTCCCCGGTTTACTTGGAAGTTTTAAAGTGTGTTTATGTGCTTAGTGTAACTTTTTGTATGTTTAGATTTTCTGTGGTTTTTTTCCAGGCTGTGAGGCTGTGTTATGGAAGAGTTTGCTTCGGATGTTTTGCCTGCGTCTGTGACTGGCATCTTCAGAGAATGGATGCGTAGGAGTGTGTGGGGGATTTATATATTGTGAACCCCTGTTGGGGAGGACATGTAAATTTGTGTATTTGAATGGTTAGTTTCTGGGTGTAGAAATGCAAGGATTAGTGTCTGTTTGGTTAATGGTTGGTTGATGGCCCATTAACTGCTGGAAATCCCCCTGTCCCTGGGGGGAATTCCTTTGTAAGTGTTGAGTTTTTATTCTATTGTTTTTCAAAACTGGGAAAGGGTGTGCATATCAGATTTTGTTTACTTTTAGGATTTCTTCTTTGCTGTTGAAGTTGTCCAGGTGTTTGTGGATTTCAATAGCTTCTCTGTGCATTCTGACATGATAGTTGTTAGACAGACACTAATCCTCCTTGCATTTCTACACACAGAAACTAACTATTCAAATACACACATTTACATATTCTTCCCAACAGGGGTTCACAATATATAAATCCCCCACACACTCCTACGCATCCATTCTCTGAAGATGCCAGTCACAGATTCAGGCAAAACGTCAGAAGCAAACTCTTCCATAACACGGCCTCACAGCCTGGAAAAAACCCAAGGAAAATCTATGGATGCCAGCTGTGAAAGCCTTCGACTTCACATTTTTGTATGTTATTTTTGGTTTTTTTAAAAAATTCCCATGGTAGGTATTCTTGCAAGAATCTGTTAGATTTCAGACAAGGAAATGAACGGAGATCTATTCATTCCTAGTTCACTGCTGAGGCTGCCTTTTGCTGGGATTACAGGTAAGTGTGATATGGGGAGTTCTTTTGCCAGCATAAAAAAATGACAAAATATGCTGGCAAAAAAACATTTGAGGTTGGTGGTCTGATAAAGTCCCTAGTCATTATTTTCTAGTTGTCAAATGAGGACAAACTATTCCCCCCTCCAGCTGTTTCCTCCAAAACTGAGATAAAATGAGATTAGGAATTGTGTGGCCCTCCAGATGTTGTTAGAATGTAGTTCCCAAAGTTTTTCACCACTGGTTTTGCTGGCTAGGGGCTCCTGAGGCTTACATTCAGCAACACTGGAAGGCTGTATGTTTCCCTAATCCAGGTGGGTTGATGATGGACAGACTGATGGACATACAGACAGGTATTTTCATATGTTGCACACTTACATAATAGGGTGAAGAAAAGATGTGGAAATTTACTCACATTGCTCTGACTAGATTTTCTGGAGATTGATTGTATCCCATAAGTGCCTTTGCCAGTTATTTTTAACATAGTTCATGCCTTTTTACCATTTGAGTAGCTCTTGCCTATGCGTCCCACTTTATAGGAAGTGTAAAAAGCTCAGTCATTGGTGAATTCCCACACCCTTTATTTGTTCTAGCCATGGCTGAGTGAGGTAACAATGTTCCTTCTGAGGACATCATCAGAAGCAGCAAAAATTGCAGGATTATGACATCATGCTAGCGCAAACAGGCCCCGCTATCACACAACGTCATCATCTTCGCATAGTTACTCTGTGATCCAGCTGTGAAAAAGGCATTATTTCTAATTCATGGACAAGCCATCAATAGATCATCAGTAGTACTTTTTCACAGTATTGATGGCATGCAAAACCACGTCCCATTGTAATCGTGAGATTACAGCATGAATGGGTGTTCCACAATGAGAAAGCATATGAGTGAGAATGCAAACATGGACAGTATGGTCTTTTTATGATCTGTCCTGTTTAGTTTCAATGTTTTAATGTTTGTTTCAGTGCTTCTGTGTTCATTTACTTTGTTAATTAAGGTATTTTTGGAGTTTTAAGTGCGCTCGCATCTTCTCTCAAGAATCACCGAAATCTCACCCATACTAAGTCATGGAAGTAAAATCCTGTCCTTAAAGTGCTAGAGGTCATTGTGCAATAATTGTGTGGCTGTTCTTTCACATGATTACAATGATGTGCAATAAAAAATTGCTATAATGCCATGATGTTTCCGCTATCCTAATTTGCAGAATTATAGCATTTTTAGACACTCGTCAGATAATGTCCTGAGTGCCTGGCCTTTCCCCACACAACCTGCCTTGCAGCCTTCAAATTGGTCTGCTGCACTCAGGAATGATGGAGATCTTTTGTCTTTGCCACTGCTGAAACGGAGCTCAGTTGCCTAATAGAATTGGCTTCTGTACATTGACTGGAGAGAGACTTTTTGCCTTTTGCCTCAGGCAGCAAAATGCCTTGTTCTGGTTCTGACTATGGCCAATTAGTGCCCTCCATTCACCTTCCCACATGTGTCAGTTAACTAATCCAGCTACAACTTTTGACCCGCTTGAGTGAGAAATTTCTCCTCACTCAAAGCCAATCTAACTTTATTTAGTTTCTGATTCAGAGGGAAGGGAGCAAGTAAAATAAATGACATTTTTGAAGGGCAATTTCATTTCATAGGCCATATACAATAATTTGAAACTGTCTACAATTTTGTAAAGAATTATTCAGGGTCTTGTTGGGTTGTGAATAAAACCATCTTTCTCTCTGTGCGTGAAACATTTCAGTAAGAAAGAAGCAAGGGAGGAAATCAGAGTATGAAATTTGCTAGTTTTGAAATGAAAAATGCTAAGATTTTTATAGATGGTCTAGATGAGTTTCATTAGAAATTGCCTTTCTACTTTCTGTCAGAACTTCACTGAGCCAGACTATTTACACAAACAATTCTTTAGTGAAATGACTGTCATTCAATTATTTAAGAAAATGAATGATTCAGACATGGTGTAACCTGAGTGGTTGTCTGGGAATGCTGGAAGAATTTGGATTTATGATCATTTCAAAAGAGCAAAACCAAACCAGAAGTCTGTAATGCTTGCATTGTTCATGAATTCAATGAACACACATTCTTGCTTCAAACAAAAAGAATAAAAATAAAATGTCTGCTTGATTATAGAATGGCAATGGGGAGGATATTATGTAGCATGAGATGAAGTGATAATAGTCGACACTCAATATTAAAATATGGACAACTTGAGGTGACTTCTTGTAAAGCAAGGAAGTAAGTGAAAGCCTCAGAAGATTGCTCTTGATGCTTAGCAACATCTACTGTTTTTAGTTTTCCCCCAAAGTCCACAATGCCTAGAGAATATTATAGCAGCTGCTTTGTAGGCCATGATAGTAGATTTAGAGAAGCAGCTGTATAGGGGTGGAGGGTGCCCAGCAGCTATATTCCAGCTATTCCTATCATGTATACTTCTAAAGATCAGAGAGGCTTGTGAGAACATCAGGGAATGCACCATCATCCTAGCAAAATGGTGAAATAATCACAGTGTTCCTTGAAGAGTTTTGAAAAGTTGCTGGCCATGCTGACTGTTAGATTCTGGAAGTCTTAAAAGTAACATTTTGAAGAACTGGTTCTTTTCTCTTATTTCATATCTCTAATGCTTCCTTTTATTTCTACAGTACTTTCTAAAACATTACTTTCCATAATTCTAGGGAATTTAGAAAATGCACACTTTTGTGCTAAATACCTTAGGGGTAAATAAAGACATTTCAGTGAATGTAGATCTCCACCTGCCATCTCTTGACACCAGAAAACACATTTTCCCTCATCTTGAATTGTTTTTGCCTGTCCCATGATAAAAAAAAATCTAAAAACTAGGACATGTATAGTTGTAGCTCATATTTGTTGTTATTTAGACTGTATTCCTAAAAATACAGTTTAAACTCTCAAAGTTTAGCAGGCCCATTACTATGCCTTAAAAATAAAATATTTGCAGCTTACTTCTGCTCTCTAACAAAACTATGGTGGAGTCAGTGTGGTGTAAGGGTCTGAGTGTTAGATTAAGACTCCAGGAGACCAAGGGCGTTATCAGAAAAGTCAAATAAGGCATCATAAGAATGCCTAATGATTGCGAAAGGGTGCATGTACCACACGACATTGTCCTTTAACAATCATGTCCTGTTAAAGAATTGTACTTTTTTATTGATGTCTCAAGCCATTAATTGATCCCCATGGTGCTTTGTGCTTGCATTGCCAGCGTTTGAAACGTTGCACCATTGTACTCACATGAATGCAGCATCAATGGCTGGTCTGGCAAGAACACTTCCAGGTGAGATCATGACATCCAGGTAGGTGACACACTCTTTATAACCCTCCCCAGTTTACTTGGGACTTTTTTAGTGTGTTTAGGTGCTTTTTGTACCTTCTACTGTCTTATTTTTGTTTTTATTTTTTTATTCCCCACGCTATGTATTCTCGTTAGAATACGCAGGAGTTCAAACGAGGAAGTGAATGGAGCTCCGTTCACTCCTTGTTCATTGCTGGGAAGCCTTTTGCCAATATAGGAGGTAAGTGTGGCATGGGGAGTTCTTCTGCCAGCATAAAAAATGGCAAAGTTATGCCTGCAAAACAACGGATTTAGGGGGGTGTTCTGATAAAGTCCCAGGATTCAAATCCCAGCTCAACCATTAGAAACACACTTGGGTGAGTCACACTCTCTTAGCCTAAAATGAAAGCAAAGGCAAACTACCTCTGAATAAATCTTGCCAAGAAAATCCTATGATAGGGTCATCATAAGTCTGAATTCACTGGAAGGCACATAACAACAACAAAAGTAAGATCTTGCAAGGTCTACATCTAAGGATTAAATTCTGATCTAGCGATCATACCAGATTCTGCGTATGAATGTAGCACATTCCTGTTCATCTCTACTTAGAAGCTGAAGTCCTATACACTCATCTGGGAGTGATTCAGTGGAACTTACTTCTGAATAGACATGCATAGGGTTACATCCAGGCTGCAATTTTACACTCATGTATCTGGTTTGAATGTTGGACTATGACTCCAGAGATCTGGGTTTGAATCCCCGCTTGGCCATGAAAACCCACTGGGCAAGTCACACACTCTCAGCCTCAGAAAACCCATGTTAGATTTGCCTTAGGGTTGCCATAAGTTGGAAATGACATGAAGGCACACAACGACAACACATCTGGAATAATGTCCAGATGGAGTTTACTTTTCAAACAGAAGTGAGCCCCAATAAAGTCAATGATCTTTCCTCCAAATTAGTGTGTATCAGATTAATTACATTGAAGAAGAGTCAAAATCATCTTACAAAGTACTTTAACCCAGCAAATTTAGTTCATTAACAGCTTTCCTTAGCATTCAGTAAAAAGTTTGCAGGATCAAATGTATCCAGAATAAAAAAAAATACTGGAGATGGGACTTGAAAGGAAAAGGCTGAGTGACCAGCTTTAAAACAAAGAGCTTCATAAACAACATGGACAGAATTTGTATGACTCTTTTTAGTGCTGCTTTTTAAAATGATAATGGATCTTTGATGCCAAAGTACTAGGGCTGTGCAATGGGCCTCCAATGCAGCTTGGAGTTTGATTTGATTATTTGGATTGGGTCCCAATTTGAATTGAAACAATTCAAAACTACCTCAGAGTCTAAATCTGAATCAAGATTCAGAAATCCAAATCTTTGGGTGTCCTGTCCTAGGAAACCAAAACAGCTATAGCCTTCTTAATATTTTTTTTAAACTGCATGAAATCTGGAGACATGGTACCCCCAACATGCTGCCTTCCAGATTGGTTGTAGAGATGTAGCTCAATTGTGCCAGCTTATCATTGTCATTGTCCTCTTCCTCCTGCTCCTCCTCCTCCACTTTTTGGTGCTGTTACTGTTGTACTAGATCTGTCTATTAAATACCGAGGCTGTGTTTCTACCTTTCAGATAAATCAGGGAGAACTGATTGTGAACATTTGAGTGGTGACCATGAACATGTCTGAACCTGCATGACAAACATCAGCACTCTCAGGCATTCAGTTAATTGTCAGTCATCATTTAAAGCAGCTGTGTTAACTGTTGTGTACCAGAAAAACACACAATAGTTTAAAAGTTGAGCAATGTGACATTCTTCAACAACTTGAGGCAGACCCAAACCTTTTCCAAAAAATCATCACTTGCGATGAAACCTGGATCTCCCAGTATGATGCTGAGATGAAATGACAGTCAATGCACTGGAAAACACCATCATCACCAAGAATTAAAAAAGCACGTCAAAACAAGTCCACATTCAAAGCCATGCTCATAGTTGTTGTGTATTTTTTACATCAAGGGCGTAATTTTGGCAGAATGGGTTCCAGAAAGCAGAACAGTTAACCAGGATTATTATAAGGAAGTTTTGACAAGGCTAAGAGGAAGAGTCAGGGGGGGAAAAGGCCAGAACTTAGGGAAAACGGTTTTATTCTTCATCAAGACAATGCACCTACTCACACAGCACTTTTTGTGAAGAGGTTTTTGGTAAAAAAAAAAATGCATTACTACACTTGAACATCCTCCATATTCACCAGATTTGGCACCATGCAACTTTTTTTTCTTTTCCCTAAAGTGAAATTGGTGCCTAAAGGAACACATTTTGAGTCAATTGATGCAGAAAAGAAGAAAATGGCAGATGTGTTGACACAACCGATAGAAACTGGTCTGCTTCAGCCAGTGGAAAACAAGACTGCAACAGTGTGTGAGTGTGAACAAGGAGTATATTGAAGAGGACAAGCATTAGAATTGTAATACATATAAAAAAAGATGGGTTATTGTATCAGTCTTGTTATTTAATAGACAGACCTCATATGTGCCTTCAAATCAACTCCAACTTATAGAGACCCCATTACAGGGTTTTCTTGGCAAGATTTATTCTGAGGAAGTTTACATTGCCTTCCTTAGGTGGAGAGAGTGTCACTTGCCCAAGGTCACCCAATAGGTTTCCATGACTAACCCTGGTCTCCTGGAGTCTCTCTACCACAACATCTCTCTATTCTTGTTTCTTTTACTGTTATTGATTCATGAGAATGATCTTTATTTATATCCTGCCTTTCTTCCTAAATTAGAACACAAGATAACTTTCAGTTGTCTCTGCTGTTAGTCTGCAGCTTATATAGTGAAAGACTAAATATGTACATGTAGATAAAAGAAACACAGAGTACTTGTAGACAAGAGAAAGAGAGGAGTGGGGAGAGAAGGAGAGGTAAGGTTTCAGTAGAAACAGGAATATTACTATGGGAGAGACTGATACTATCCTCTAGATGGTGGCACTGGCCTCCTAGTATTGGAATTCCTGAGCACCCCCAGTGTTCATAGTTCAAATACAGCTGCATTGAAGAGCACAGCCAAAGACTAGAAGTAACAGTAAAATATTGCAAAAAGAAACATTTCTGAGGTTTCTCCAAAAGGAATTTTTCTGAGGTTTGGTAAATGCACACTCACTTTATACTGTATACATATCCAAAAAGCCATTTATCAAATTACTCTCATTCTAAGATGCATCAACAATTTCTCAGAAATGAACTTATTAGTTTCATTTCTTCCTTAATCAATGGTTCATATTACCTGCATATTCAGTTCATCAAAAGGTCCAGGCCTATGCATAAATATTGTTTGAGTGTCAAGATGCCATTATCATCTGCAAAGCTCTTGCGGTGCTCTTGGAATGTCTAGTTTTTCACTGGCCCACATGTATAACATGGTCTCTGGTGTGGTTGCTTGCATAATAAGGACAATATTCTCCCTGCCATGTGGTTGAGAAACTTTAGTTTTGAGTAACATATCTTTCTGACCATCTCTGACTTGAGTGTCTCACTCAAACCTACATATGCAGATTATTTCAGATGTTCTAAATATCATTTTGAAATAATTAGAGGAAATGTTTTCAGTCATTTTTATCTGCAGCCACCTCATCTTCTTCCCAGGGAAATCCACAATGCCACATCTGTTCAGTAAAGCTTATCTGTCAAGACTATTATCAATAAAAATGAATCTTCCCTTTATTAAGTGGGAAACAGAAAAACATCACAGGAACATGTTATTTAGACAATATGTTTCGTATCTCATACAGTAACAGCAAAGGTGTTGCATTTTGATTGATATGTAGTCAAGCCAAGGCTAATACTGAGACATACAGAGTGGCAGCAGCATGCCTAGTAGAACTCCAAGGTTTTGGCAAGAAAGGCTCCACCACCATCACCACCATCATCATCATCATCTGCTCAGCATTCTTTTGCAGAATGCTGAAAGCCTGTTGTGGGAGGTGACTGAAAGCTAGGGGAGGATGAATGCAATGGAGTCTTTCAGGAAAGAAGGGATGGTTGGCTGGCTGGACAGAACCCTCAACATGAGCATTTCATAGCCAGAATCCTGTTGGTAACAAATGCAGATTCAGTATCAAATTATGCCTAAGTATATCCCTGTGGAAGTGCCTAAACACTCTGGATGCACTCCCATATGATCTTGGAAGCTAAGCAGGATCAGGCCTTGTTAGTACTTGGATGAGGTAATGCCAAGGATACCAGGTGATGTAGGCTGTATTTCATAGGAAGTAATGACAAACTACCTCTAAAAATGTATTTCCTAAGAAAACCCTGTGAAAGTCATGAAGTAACCATAGGTTGTCAGGTGACTTAAAAGACACATCAACTTTTGTGGACACCGCAGAAGGCCGTATTCAGTATTTCTTTTAGGCAATGACTACCACACTTGAAGAACTCACCTTCCTCCTGGAGGAGAGGGGGCTCCTTACATGGCCACTGATAAGACAGGAAAGGTCAGGGAAATTTTGCAAGGTAGCTATGGAGCATCTCGTTATGTTCCTACAGATAGATGGACAAAGGCAATGTTGTCCTCCAGGACTTCCAGATGACCTGCAGAATTCAGAACAGTGCCATCAGATTGTTTTAAATCTCCCCATATATTCGCATGTTTCTTCCCCCCTTAGATCCCTTCGCTGTTTGAGTCAGTGCCCATTTCAAACTTTTGGTTCTGGTATTTAGGGCTCTGGACTCTAATCTCCCCCAGTACCTGGCAGCACAGCTAACTTGGAATGCACCATCTCAGAATTTAAGATCTACACGCAAAGGATTGTTGTCTGTTCCACCCAACATGCACAGCTCTGTTAAGGCTGTGATCCTTTCAAGACCTGGCTCTGCATCTGTGGAATGGTCTTCCTTTAGGCTTCTGGCTGAAGGAGGACCTCACCTATTTTTGTAAGGGGTTGAAGATCTTCCTCTTATAAATGGCTGAGTTGTGCCAGAGGGTGCTGAGATGGATAGTGGTTGGTGGGATGCTGGGGATTTTAGGTATGTTTACAGTGTTATGTATTATTGCCTTTATCTTTGACTGTATATGTTTGATTTTCCACCCTTTCATGGAAAGATCATTATGAATAAACATTACTACTACTACAGCTGCGCTGGGCAGGGCACATTTCTAGGATGGAGGACCATCGCCTCCCAAAAATAGTACTCTATGGTGAACTCACCATGGGTCAGTGTAAAAGGGGTGCTCCAAAAAAGCGATACAAGGACTCCCTGAAACAACATCTCAAGCTCGACCAAACTGATCACCAACAATGGTCCGCCCTGGCCTCACATCGGGAGGCATGGAGACGCACTATCCACAATGCTGCAGCCTTATTTGAGAACTCACGCTGAACAAGTCTTGAACAGAAACGACAACGCAGAAAGAATCACACCTCAGAAACATCACCCAAGGAGACCTTCTGCTGTGCTTTCTGCAACCGGACTTGTTTATCTTGGATTGGCCTTTTCAGTCATCAGTGCACTTGCAGAAAGCGCAGGATGAGTCCTACCTGAATCTTCGTTTGTGAAGAAAAGCCAGAGAGAGAGAGACTACTATTACTCCTCGTCATGGGAGGTCCTAAAGAATACTTTTGTTGTTGCATAACAACAAATGCCAAAAGGATTATTCAGGGAAAACAACAAGGCCTCTTAAGAAGTGTATAGGGGAGCACCTTTACAATAGAAGGAGCAGAAAAACAAGTGCTTGCGTCATTAGCCACTTCATGGAACATTATTCCACAACAGACTTTAAATTTTTGATAGGGATAGGAAGAATATTCAAAAATATCTGAAAAATGGTCAAAATCATATTTTTCAAGTGTCAAGAAACTGTGACGAGAATAATCCTGCACTTTGTAGTTTTGGACTTCTTCCATACGAAATTCAAAAGTAGTTATTTTACACAGAGATCAGTATTTTCTGCATAGGAAACAGCCTTATCTGCATGGTAAATAACATTTCAATACAGAAACCTTAATTTGTGCACAGAAAATGCTGTTTTTATGCAAATCAACCATGCACAAATTTTCCACAGACTAAATCCACAATTACAGCATTTTCTGTGCAGAAAATAGTATTTCCTATATAGAAAATAGTATTTTCTGAGAAGGAATTAGCATTTCTGTATTGAAATGTTATTTTCCATTCAATAGAGATTGTTTCCTATGCAGAAAATGCTGATTTCTGCACAAAGCAACCACGTCAGTTTTTTTTTCACAGAATAAGTCCCGAATTGTGAATAGCCTTTGAAAATGAGGTGGTTTTTGAAGATTTTCTCAAAGCAGGAAGAAAATTGTTGAAATTATTCATCGCTGCCTTTGAGAAGAAACTTAATGAAGAATTATATACCTATTTTGGACAATAGAGAAGGTGAACACTATTGATGAATGGGTTGTGTAGAAAAAAGAGGTAGAGTGGATCTTAAAAATAAAATCATTAGCATCTCCAGGCTTAAACAAAGAAACTGATTATCTTACAGTCTATCAAAATCTTCCACATTTTAAAATATTAAAATCTTAAGAAATCTTCAAGAGTTTAAATAAGGAAGATGACAATCTCACACCCTAACCAAAGCTCTTGGAGTTTTCAGATGCTCCCTTTTTCTTTAGCCCAGATACATCCATGTAGGTACCCATGAACATTTTAGCTCTATTTTTTTTCCTAACATATATTGAGAAGCTATAAACAAATTTCAGCCTTTATGGGCATCTTTTCATTCTGTCAGTATGTGGCTTTGGATTTCCTGGCTCAGAAATTGTTACAGCTTTGATTTGAAGTGGGTATGTACAGGTATGAGTAATCTACAAATATATTAATGTTCTTATGTGAATGGATGTCACGTATTTATGTGAGGTCTTTTTCTGTGTTTTTTTTTAAATATAGGCCACTGAGGAAGACCAAAATGCATTGGGTTTTAAAGAAAACAAATACCATATTTTAGTATTCTGGGATGTGCCCCCCCCTTCTTCATGTTAATTGTGTAACCAGATGTAAAAAAAATTCTTTTTATGAAGGGGGTAATTTCTCTCACGTGAAGCTACACCTATTGGAATTTCCTCATCTATCCAACTATTAAAAGTACAGATGTTCTGTCCTCTTTTCCTTTTGACCACTGTCTTACCTATTAGAACTCGGTTAATTTAATCTAACCATTTGCCAGATGTAACTAGTAGGAAATCTCACACTGATATTTAGAGAAAAGGTAACGATAGTCTGTGGAATACTCTTCCCCATCTGATGTCCTCCAGATGTGATGGGCCTCAATCCCAATCTTCTCCAGATAGCCTGCTGGACAACGCTGGATTATGTTGGCTGGGGAAGATAGGATTTATACCCCAACACATCTGGAGGGCACCAGGTTGGAGGGGGCTGTTTAAAATACACATACCTGAACAAAGAACACTGTAGCCTTGGAGGTCCAACCTTTTGACCCAATGCAAGTTTTACCCTGGAGAAGATGCTTACAAGCTAAATAATAAGTATATTCCTGGCAATTGTAGCAGCCATACTGTGAGAAAATGTCTTAAGGTGGGCTTAAGCACCTGAACTTGGACATGCAGGAATTCCCTGGAAGAAGGGCTCTTTCACCTTTTAGTTTTCTATTGCTAGAATAGCTTTCTTGATGCTTGGCGGAGAAAAACATGTGAGCACTCTTGTTCATCGGCCTTTCACATTAAAAGCCGACAGCATACTAATACAACTTCTGCAACATGACAGCTCATTTAGTTATTCTTACGTCTGTTAAGGAAAATGCAACATGGGACATACAGTGAAAGAAAAAAAATATGTATGTGAAAGTCACAATGACTAAGCAAGAGCAATTATGGGGCTACACAGGTGAAACTGCTAATGTAATCTAGAAGTCCTGAGAGCCAAGGACAGAGGTACTGAATGCAGATTGGAAACACCTGAGAATCATTAAGTGTACAAGGTGAAATGTTGAAATACATGGGTTGGTCTTAAGCATGGGTGGAACTATGTGGACCAATCAGAATGGAAGTACACACCCACTGGGTGGAAACTAACTAGTGGGTGGTGATAAACAATGGCTATAAAATTGCAATGTTTTGCCAATGTATTTTTGTGGTTGAGTAGAGGTGGAGTAGTGTGTAGAGATTGTGATTTGTTGACCATATAGTATATTTATATAGAAGAATAAAGTAGGTTTTATATAAAACTACTGAGTTGCCTGAGTGAATCCTGGAGACATTTTGGAGACACCTGGAGAAGAGTGAGAAGGCTTGGAGAGTTTGTCAGGATCTTCAGCCTATTCTCTGAAACTCTGCTGCTTTGGAGGAAAGCATTAACCACTGATCTAAGCTGGTCAGCTCTGCTGCATAACAAGGTGGTGAGTTAGAGCCAGAGGTGAAGAGCTACAACTCCCATCATCCCTGACAAGGGTTATGGGCCCAGTTACTAGAGCACCCAGCATCCACAGAAGCTGATAGTTCCAGAGAGTGGAAGAAAGCTTTGTGGACGACAGATCAGAGCAAGCTGTTTGTGCTGCACTGATAAGCCTCGTGAGTAAATCATTTTGTGTTTTGCTTAAGCCCAGACGGGTCGGCTGTGCATACTCAGAAGGACTGTGTCAAATTGAGTCACTGCACAGATCAAGATGGAAATTCTAAAGTTTAGTAAATTAAATAGAAACAACTACTCTACCTGGAAGATTTATGCCCAATCTCTACTAGTAAAGGAAGGTCTGTGGTCAACAGTTGAAACAGGGCTGGCAGCCGATGCTGGTGAAGCCACTCAAGAGAGAGATAGTAAAGCAAAAGCCTGTCTTTATCTCATGCTTGAAGAAGACTTAATTAATGACGTCAGAGATAAAATGTCCGCCAAGGATGTGTGGGATACCTTGCAGAGATTACACACTCCTTCAACTGCTTTTGCAAAAATGCTATGGTCTAAAAGAATATACAGGCAAAAGATGGCTAAAGGGCAGTGTGTGATAGAACATTTAAAAATAATGCAAGATTTGTTTGTGCAAGCTGAACTGAGGGGAGTGCAGATTAGCAAAGAGCAGCAATGCTACATTTTAATAGAATCGCTAGACTCTTCGTGGGACAACATAACGAACAGCCTGCAAAACCTGCCAGAAGCTGAGCTTAACAGAGACTTAATTGTGGCCAGAATACTGGAAGAGAACCAGAGAAGAATGTCTGAGCAGGGTGACTCAGCAAGCTTAAAGACTGTGCCAAAACAACAAACAACTCCTGACTGGCGAACGCAGGAGGAAGCAGCCTCTACAAGGGAGCAACGGAGGTGCTTTTATTGTAAGAAGATTGGTCATCTGCAGAGACATTGTAAACATTTTGCAGCTGAGAGACGCAAGCAAGCAGAGAGCAGATGGCAGCCGCAGCACTATCAAAAACAGTCCAGGCCTCCATTTTTGAGGGACAGTGGTAATAAAAAGGGGTTTGCAACCATGATTAAGGAAAAACAAAATGCAAATTCTAAATGGCTAGTTGATTCAGGAGCCTCATCTTCGATGTGTAATGATATAAATTTAATAAGTAATAGAAAATCAGCTAATGTAAATGCTGTAGTTTTGGCTGATGGGAAAGAGCTCAGTACTGTAAATCAAATGGGTACTGTGTACATTCCAGGGCTAAAAGAGAATTTTAATGATGTCTTACATGTAAAGGAGTTAGAAAATAATTTGTTATCAGTAAGCAGATTAACAGAAAGAGATTACACAGTCATCTTTGAAAAGAACATGTGTAAGATAAAACGGAATGGGGAATTGCGTGGCATAGGTTTGAAAAAGGACAAACTTTATTATTTGGAGGACAATATTGATAGCTACAGGGTTGAAGAAGCTAATAACATAGAAAATATTCCAATCCACAAAGACTGCATACACGAGCTTCACAGAAAATTCGGCCATGCAAGCTTCAAATGTTTAAAGAATTTAATCAGTATGTGTCCAGATTTAAAAGTTGCTGAATGCAAAAACCACTTAGATTGTACGGTATGTCATCAGGTAAAGGTCAGAGCTTTTCCAGTAGCTAAGAAAACAAAAAGAATTGCTCAAAGACCATTTCAGTATGTACATGCAGATGTCGCCCAAGCTAATTGCTTGTCCTTAGGGGGAAGCAAGTATTTCCTAGTAATTGTTGATAGATATACAAGGTTTGCATTTGTGAGAATAATGAAAAACAAATCTGACGCTGGGCAAAGTTTAAAAGCATGGGTAAGAATGGTGGAAAGACAATTTGATAGCAGAGTAGGCACCATTATTACTGATAGAGGAGGAGAATTTTTAAATAATCAATTGTTTAACTGGTTTCAAAAGGTGGGAATAAGGCATGAAACTACAAACCCTGCTTGTCCTAGTGAGGATGGGTTAGCAGAGAAGAAAATACAAGATATAAAAAGAATTACTGCTTGTATGATGGCAGATGCAGGGGTGAAAGATAGTTTTTGGGCAGAAGCAACTTTGACTGCAATACATATTAGTAACAGATTGTACCATTCAGAAATTGAAGACATTCCCTACAGGGTATTGTATGGGAGAATGCCAAATTACAAGTACTTAAGGGTTTTTGGACAATTTGCTCATGTTTACACACCTGCTTGTTTCAGGAGGAAAGGAGAACCCAAAAGCAAAAGGCTTAGGTTTTTGGGGTATTCTGGAAATAGCTACAAGTTTCATTTGGGAGGAAAACAAGTGCAGTATTCTAGGTCTGCAAATTTTGAGAGACATGCTGGTTGGGACAAACTGCATGCCAATAAAGAAGTGTTTTTGAGGTTAGGGAGTTCAAATGAGCCAGAAGCACAAACTGAACCAACCTCAGGAAACGGAGGGGTTTCAGTTAAGCAGGATGCATCACCTAGCAGCAGTGGTAGTTCTTCCGATGAGGAGATAGCATCTAGGCCTACTACTACTCGAATGGCTGAAGACAAGAGATTTAGTCATAGAACTACAACTCCTAGTAGAGAAAGCGAGGATGAAAGAGACAGAACAGCAGATTTTATTCCCAGGCGTAGTCATAGAGTTAGAAAGCCTCCAGATAGGTTTGTTGTGACAAAGGCAAGAGCTTGTTTAGCAGTAGAAGAGCCTGAAAGTTTTGAAGAATTGGAAAGTTATTCTAGTGAAGAACAGGAAAGATGGTTTGATGCAATGGATAATGAGTTTGGTTGCCTGGTAAATAAAGATGTTTTTGAAATTGTTGACAGACCCAAAGACAAGAAAGTAATTGGTTGTAAGTGGGTGTACAAAAGGAAAGAAATGCCAGATGGAAGTATTAAATATAAAGCTAGGTTAGTGGCTAAGGGTTTTGCACAACAGCAGTATGAGAACTATGATAAGACATATTCTCCAACTGCAAAGCCAGAAAGTCTGAGAATGGTTCTAGCTGTAGCAGTAAAAAGGAATTTAGTTGTAGAACATTTTGATTTTGAGACAGCTTACTTGAATGCGGCTTTGAATGAAGAAATATTTATGGAACAGCCACAAGGTTTCGAAGAAAATGGTAGTCAGAGAGTATATAAATTAAAGAAACCGTTGTATGGTTTAAAACAAAGTGCCAGAGCATGGAATCTGTGTATCAATGATGAGCTAGTTAAGCTAGGTTACAAGAGGAGCATTTCAGATGCTTGTGTTTATACAAAAGGAGACATAGTATTAGTGATTTATGTAGATGATTTGTGCGTAGCAGCAAAGTCAAAACAGGAAATTGAGTCAGTAAAAAGAGAATTGTCTGAGAAGTTTGTTTTGAAGGACTTAGGTGTATTGAAGTCTTATTTAGGTATTTGCGTTGAATGGACAGAAGAAGGACATTGTTTATTAAGTCAGAGAAATAAAATTGAAAGACTGATTGAAAAGTGTGGATTACAGAATGCAAAAATAGTAAGAGCTCCAATGACAACTGGTTTTGTGTCTGAGGAAACAACTAGAGCGTTTGAGGACAAGATTCTCTTCAGAAGTATAATAGGATCTTTACAATTCATATCTTGCCACACCAGACCAGACATTTCTTATGCTGTAAATGTATTGTCTAGAAGGGTTAATGATCCAAAAATTGAAGACTGGACAGCGGTAAAACATTTATTGAGATATTTGAAAGGAACCTTAGATAAGAAATTGATTATAAGAAGCAGTAGTTCAGATCTAGATTGTTATGTAGACAGTTCATTTGCATCAGAATTAGGAGACAAGAAGTCAGTTACAGGAATGATTATTAAATATAGTGAAAGTCCAATAGTTTGGAGAAGTAGAAAACAAACTAATGTAGCGATAAGCACAACAGAAGCAGAATTCGCTGCTTTGAGTGAGATAGTAAATGAGGTACAGTGGATTAAGCAATTGCTAAATGATTTAAATGAAAGTTACAAGATACCAGTGGAAATTCTGGAAGATTCACAGTCATGCATAGCGATGGCTGAAACTGAAAGTTTGAAGAACAGAACAAAATATGTTGGTGTAAGATATCAGAATGTGCGAGACATGGTTCAGAAGGGTGAAATAGAATTGAGATATATAGAAACACAACACAACATAGCAGATTTGTTCACAAAAGCATTGACAGCAGAAAAACATGAAAGGCTGACACAAATGGTTGGAATGACATTGTAAGACACATACAATATTTTATTTCGGAGGGGATTGTTAAGGAAAATGCAACATGGGACATACAGTGAAAGAAAAAAAATATGTATGTGAAAGTCACAATGACTAAGCAAGAGCAATTATGGGGCTACACAGGTGAAACTGCTAATGTAATCTAGAAGTCCTGAGAGCCAAGGACAGAGGTACTGAATGCAGATTGGAAACACCTGAGAATCATTAAGTGTACAAGGTGAAATGTTGAAATACATGGGTTGGTCTTAAGCATGGGTGGAACTATGTGGACCAATCAGAATGGAAGTACACACCCACTGGGTGGAAACTAACTAGTGGGTGGTGATAAACAATGGCTATAAAATTGCAATGTTTTGCCAATGTATTTTTGTGGTTGAGTAGAGGTGGAGTAGTGTGTAGAGATTGTGATTTGTTGACCATATAGTATATTTATATAGAAGAATAAAGTAGGTTTTATATAAAACTACTGAGTTGCCTGAGTGAATCCTGGAGACATTTTGGAGACACCTGGAGAAGAGTGAGAAGGCTTGGAGAGTTTGTCAGGATCTTCAGCCTATTCTCTGAAACTCTGCTGCTTTGGAGGAAAGCATTAACCACTGATCTAAGCTGGTCAGCTCTGCTGCATAACAAGGTGGTGAGTTAGAGCCAGAGGTGAAGAGCTACAACTCCCATCATCCCTGACACTTACGTCTGTCTCACACCCTTTCTCCAAGGAAAAAATGAGAACAGTGTTGGCTGTACAATATTCCAGTGAGGCAGGTTAGACAGAAAGAGGGCTTTTTATAAAACCACCCAAAGTGCTTCTTAGCTGGATGGGAGTTTCAACCAAATTTTCCCACATCCAAATCCACCCTAGCCTACCCACCATGCTGGTTCTCTATAAGAAAGAAAAAAGTATTATGTGCATATACTCCACGATTGTGCCCTTGTAATTCAAAAGGGTTGCATCAACTGTAAATACCTTAAGCAGACTGTCACTTTTAGGAGCACAGTGATCGACAGGACTCCTACATTAAAAAAACACATTGCCCGTCAGTCCTGCAGATTTATTTATGTGATTGAGTAAGACATACAAGATGTCATCTGCAGTAAGCAGGCGAAATAACCACTGACCTGCATACACATTTCAGGAACCATAAATCTACAATCCTGACCACAAAGCTAGAGCAATCAGTGACTAGGCAATTCAACTCAGAACATCACAGCATTTCTGATTTGCCCTGTTTGGTACCGAGGTGCCATCTCCTTCAGATATTTTGGACAAAGGGGGAATTTTTAGATTTATAGACTTAAGAGCTTAACACCACACAGCCTCTGTTTAGAGGATAATACTATCATCCACTGAAGAATGTTGTAAACAGTGTGTTCTAAACTGCTGCTGAAGAAGGAGGCAGCCAAAATGTTTTACTTATGTTATATTTTTTTAGTTCTGTTTGTTAATCACACATATATAATACACCGTAAGACTGACTGAGCTATTAAATCCCACAAGGAACTCAGGAAAATGTATATGAGGAGATTAAGGATATCTAACAGTGGCTTCTCCACAGCCTCATTAAACAATAGAAGCATAGGTTTTGTATGAAAACCACAGCATTTGAAGTGTGTCTGCCTTTCTCCCATTTTGACCTTGGGTACTTATCCTAGGTACAAATTTATTTGGGAATGAAATGAAGAATGTGATTTTAATTTGAGTTACAACCACCTGGAAAATTCTGGCACAATAGTGCTTTTATGCCCCACTCTTTTCAGAGTGTGGGAAAAGTTCTGAGATGATTCAGACCTTAGTAAACAGAGAAGGCTGGCCAATTGATTTAGTTTAAGCAATCTTAAATTAGATTTTCCTGGTCATCTGTCATTTTGTTCCAATTTAAAAATTGATAGCTGTTCAGTAGCCAAGTCTCAGGTTGTTTCGGTTGTTTTGAGACTAACTTAATGTGTCTCGGACAGCTGAGCAATGGTTTTACACACAGAATGAGTGTGTGTGAAAACAGCATTTTAAGGGAAGGTATGTACAAATTAAACTGGATTTCTGGCATAACATCTAGAGTGTATTGGAAAACTTTCTGATGTTAAAATATTTAATGAAACTAAAGGTTGGGAAGTGATATACAACAATTTATGAAATGTTCCACTTCATATAGCATTCATTCTGTCATTATTTTGACAAGAGCACTAAGGTTCAAAACAGCCAAGAATATCCTGAAATTTGCAGCAGAGGGATTATTTGAAGTGACAGGTGCAAACTTCTAGAATATTAAGCAAAAGGTCCAGAATCTCTGCTGAGACTATGAAATTGAAACCTCATGGGCACAACAGGGAAATTTCTGAGAATTTTTGTGTCCAAGTCTTGATCACTATCTTTGCAAATAAGCATTTTGAATGGTCAGGCACTCCATATCAGTCATAATAAACCACCATAGTGCATAGTGTAGTACAGACACACCTCAGTGAATGAGGTAGATGTGTTTCTGAGCATTGCTTCTTTAATAGAAAATTTGGTACCAGAGACAAAAATAACATGGAAAGAATAGGGATAGGTTTCTACTCTACAAAAGAAGAAGAAGAGGAGTTCAACACATTTCAGCAAAGTTTTTATTTAGTCTTAACAATATGCACATAACAAATGAAACAGCAAGGTTAACTATACCTTTCATAAGTACTGTAAACAAAAACATTTTTAACCTTTTAGATGCCACTTGAAAGCTTCTTCCAAAATGTATCCAGGAATGACATTTTGCTTTCACAAGCCTTCATATTTTTTATTATTTCTGTTTTTGTGACCAAGGTTTTATAGCTATGCTTTTGTAACATGCTTAACTGCTCTCTCCTTTTCTCTGTGTTTTGCTGTTCATGCATTTTTCAGTAGAGAGTCTGGAGGCATCTGCTGTTTACCTTGCCAGTTGTACTCAGGCACACACAGCTACCAAAGGACCAGCTACAGTTGAATCCCATTCTTTCCCAGCTTAAACTTTATTGATTGATCACTGCAGCCTGATACCAAAAGTCTGTGTCTCTCCAGTGCTCCTTAATCTACCTTGCAGTGCTGATGTTGCTAAAAAAAACAACACCTTCCAACTGGACAGAAGAGAAGTAAGAAAGGGGGGCTGTGAAGATGTAAAAAAAAAAAGACTTGTAACAAGGAGCTTCATTGGCAGAGGCTTTGTTAATTGGGAGATGCCTGTGCTGTCTTTTAAATATGGGTTAGATGGGGGAATATAATGAAAATCTTATGTCCATGGAGGAGTGAATCTGGCTCTTATTCTCATATTTCCAGATAGTTTTGGGTGTGTTGACGTCATCATAGAATGACTATCACTATCCACAATCAGGTTAATGAGCATCACACATAGCTAGCCATGCATTCGGTTTATGCTTGCAGATGCAAGCCAAGTCATAAACTTTTAGCAAATAGGAGGGCAGCTAGCAAACCAGCTGGTAGAAAGCCACCTACATTTTCATCAATAACTCTGTGTCTAGGACAGCCCCAATCTGTGTTATCTGGCTCCACAGGGGAAGATTTTTTTAAAAAATGCAAATGTTTCAAGTGGACTACTTAGCTTGAACAACTCTGAATGCACAATTTCATTCCATATTCTGAGCTGAAGAACTTATGGGGGAAATGGGACTTAGTTTGCAATACAGCCAAGCAGTGTGCACTCATATCTGCATTTTCAACCAGGTTACTATGAACATCTTGATGCTTCAGTTAAATAATAATTTCTCAGAATCCAGGTGTATACCCAAGACAATTCTTGGTAGGTTTATTTGAATGTAGAAACTTAAACCATTAAACACACTAAATGAGAAAAACTGCAATACAACTGTCAATTGCATTTGAGAACTTAACTGCCAACATTTTTGGATGAAGGCAATACTGGATAGTTTTCTGAAACATCTGCAGCTGATTAAATGTATGTTTTTAGACACTTCCCCCATCTGCATCTATAAATTTTAAAGTAACAAACATATACAGCATGTTCCAAAGCTGCAAGGAGCTGAAGTTCTTTGTAACAGAGACAAAAGAGGAGCAAAAGATGTGCCTTGCTCAGATTTTTAAAAAATCAAGGACAAAAGATAGTTGGATTTAGAATGCTGATCAATTTAGACAGTAGTCTAAGATACTGCAGTCATGATAATGAGGGCTTGCTGTATCTATCAAAGCATACCAAAGAAGCAGTGGGAAGCAGTGAGAAGAAGTGGAATCATTTCAGGTCTGACATGGTTGAGATTTGGGATTTGAAATGAGATTTGGTTATTGTCACCAACAGTGCTCTCCTTCTGTTACTCATTTTCCTTCCCTTTACAGCTGGTCACCATGGGGAAGCTGTGCTTAATGGTGGCTGGTTGCACAGCATCACTAATGCAGTGACTCTGCTTCAGGTATTCACCTGAATTTGGAAGCAGCTCTCCAAGGTGCTGAACCAACTTCAGGGATAGAGGGGTTTAACACCTTCGGATTCATTGCCCCACTGCTGTCACTGACTGTGCTGTACTTCTAGTGGGAAAAGTGATTATTTGAAATATTTTTTGTTTTGTTTTGTTTTTGCCTTACAACCCATCTCAAGCTCCAGACAGATGTGGGTTTTGTTAAAGATGAAGCATAGATTGATCCTGAGCCCTGTTCACTAATGCATCCTACTGGAAGATACTTTGGATGGACTAAATGAGTGGCAATGGAGGAAGCATGAGTGACTTAACCTTCCTCTCCTGCTCCAGATGTCATAGAAAATGGAAGAAAACTATGCGCTGCCCCATGATCTGGAGCACATTCTGTTTATGCATATCTGGAAATATGCACCTCGCCACTATATTCATACTGCAGAAGCTACAGGAGAGGAAGGACTAATCACTTGAGTCCCCTCTTTAGAATATCTGGACCTGAGAAAACTGCTGTCTCTCAGACACCATTGATTTTCTAAACTATGAATGGGCAACGTGCAGCCCTTTTGTTGGATCTGAATTCCCAATCTGTCTTGGCCAACAGACCAACAATATCTGGAGGGTCACAGCTTTCCCACTTGAAACAACTTGAACTGCTATGGCTTTTAATGAAGAGGAGGAGGGGGAGGAGGGTCATACATCATGGAGAAAATAAAAGGAGAAAAAAATCCGGCTCTTATGAAATAATCACAGGAGCACAAGATTATGCCTTTTGTTTGAGCTCACTGATAGAACCTCATCTTGTTGATGTTTACCTTCAAGTCATTTCCACCTTATGGAGACCCTAAGGCAAATGGAGACCCTAAGGCAATCACAGGGTTTTCTAGGCAAGATTTGTTCAGAAGTGGTTTGCTTTTGCTGTTCTCTGAGGTTGAGAGAGTGTGACTTGCATAAGGTCACCCAGTGGATTTCCATGGCTTAATGGGGATTTGCCCCTGGTCTCCAGAGTCCTAGTTCAATGCTCTAACCACTAAACAACACTGGCTCTCAACTTCAGCTTAGCATGCATAATTATAACATAACAGAATTATACGATGCTATGTAGTAGTGCACCCCTTAATGTTGTGAGCTAAGACAGATGAAATGCAGGAGATCTATGATCAGGTCTTCTGACATGTTTTTTTTTTTAAATTAAAAGCTGTGATTGGAAGTGGACACTCTCATTTCGACTAGAAAAAGAGACACTGGGGAGGGGGTATTTCCTGTTTGCAATCTTTTCTCAGGCTGCTATTTGGCCAGCTATCAGAAAGAGATTGATACATGCATATTTCCAATAGTTAAACATCATCCTTGAGATAATATTCAACTACAGAAAAGATGGCATTGGGGAAAATAGATAAGCTGTGCTGATCAGATCAAAATAATGGGCAGTGGTAGAGGGAGTGAGGAGAGATTTTGGAATCATAGATGTACTTAACCCAAGATGAGGTAGAAAATGTGGGCTACAATACAGTTTTCTGTATACACACACACACATATATATACACATACATATACATACATATAAAAACCCCACCTCTTGGCTGAGATCCTGTATGCAGATCATAGCATGGACATACCACAGGTGGAACAACACCATGTCTCTTCTCTCAACCTTCTCCCACCCCCAGACTCCCCATTTAGCCATTATAGGCCCCTCCAACAGCCATTCAGTGGATGGTGGAGAGCAGGGGTGGCGGTCAGAGAAGGGTCTGGTTGTGTCCCCATAGGGTGACAACACAATTCAATGAGATCCACTGGAATCCTCTGGAGATACCAGCAGGTGATGTCATCATTATATGTCTGGCTATTGAGATGTAGCCAGACATTCTCCCCACCTGCTCTCCATCAGCTACTGAACAGATGTGGAGGACTACAGCACCTAAATGGTGAGTCTGTGACAAGCTTTGTTGGGAGGGAGGAGGAGAATGCCAACTTCTGCAATAACTAAAAAAAAAAAAAGACATAGGCAGACATATATTGGACTTATGCCTTTGTATGACACTAACAGGATGTTGGCCATTATATTAAGCATCATGTTTTCAGCTGTTCATATATATTACTGTCTTGAGTGCCCACAGTCCGAGGCTATGATTAGCAGAAGACTGGCCCAGCACCATAAATCAAATGCAACATGAGGACATACTTACCCCACTCTGCTTCTGAATACTATACTGACCTAGATCCCTAGACACATCTTCCAACCTGGAAAGTGCTTGGCTACCTTATTTTGAACTAATTATTATACTTAACCACCAATATAGTCATGTCTGTGACTATATTTCTTGGGAATTATGTATGCTGTTTCACTGACTAATTTTCTACTGAAAGGCATAATCTGTTCCAGATTCTGGAAATAATTATTTAAAAAACAGTTTGTAACCCTTAATTCATTGGAGTGTTCAACAAGTAATTTAAAGTTCACCATTTTAATTGTTAAAATGGCAATAACATTTGTTTTAAGCTTCATGTCATTGCATGTCAGTCCTTTAAAATTATTAATATATTTGCCTAATGTTTCAGTGTCAGTAAAGTTATGATCCTTAATTATTTTAAACCAGTACATTAGTACAAACACCAACTTTTCCAAATACTGATTTATTGTTCCTTACAAACTCTTCATTTGATGCTAATTTTTTTCTATGGGTTGTAGGTTCAGAAAAAATCTGCAGTTTGATCCAATGAGTGTTTATTTCTATGAAAGCATCATTGTGTTTATAATGAGTTTCTTAGACTTTCTCACTGTAAGTGCACAGAGAATTGCAAGTTAAATTCAGCCTGACAACATAAGAATGTCGTGAATCTCAGTGCAGTTTAAAAATAATGTCAGCAACCTGTACATTGCCAGGAATGAAATACAATTTAAGGGATTTCAGCTTTTCATATGATACTGTGTTTAGTGCCCACAATCAAAGGTTGTGATTAGTCTAGAATATTTCAAATCCAGAGCAAAAATAACCTTGAAAATTGGATTGCGTGCTCACCCCAACCCCCTCTTGTGTATATGACTGTATATTATGAAAATAACTTCATGCAATGGTTTTCCAGGCAGTAAAGTCCTTCAGGCAAGAAGTGTGTTGATCTTATTTACGGTACAGTACACAGAGAATAATGTCAGCACAAACTAGAGACATAAATATATGTTGTCATCTGGTCATTGTCAAACATTCTCCATTCAGAAATATTTCTTTATCTCTAAAATGTTATCTGAAGAGTCATCTCAACAGTTGTTTTCCCTCATCAGTTGGTTTGGTCATGATTTTACCACAAATATCTTAAGGTTGTTATTTTGACCATTTCTTATGTTCTTCATTAACTATCCAGGGAACGCTTTGACATTTACTTTGTTGTGTCTCATGCAAGCTTTGACAAAGAAACTGCACTGGATGATTACTGTCAGTGATACCACCCAACAACCCAACCATTCATCCATCTATCTCCTCTTAACACAGCTTCAAGTTTTCTTGTGCTTGTGGCAAGAGGCCAAAATGACACCACATACACACTCAAAGAGACCATTTCTGTAATGACATAGGATAATTCTGAGAATGCACTATGAAAGATTTTGAAAAGAAGAAAGAAACAGAGGAGGAGCCTCACAAAAACAGCTTTATATTGGGGAAACCTAGCTTGGAACATATTTCAGAGGCTGCCTGGTAGCACAACGGCAAGAGAAAAACAATAATTCTTAAAAACTCTTTCAGTTCTGGGCTGAATAATGATGAACTACTTTAATGGCAACTCCCCCTCAAAAAGTGCTGACATTATTGAAGTAAATGCCCCCCACTTTGTTTCACCTGGAAAAACTCCCAGATTCACACCTGCTCATGTAAAATCAGTGAGAAAGCCACACAGATGATTGGTGGACTGTGTATTTGATTTATATACTGCATAGTTTTCAGAGGCCTTAGGGTTTTTTCTAGAAAAAAAACTCTCTAAGTTCTGTTTGCTTATGCATCCCTTTTTGTGTGTGTGTGTGCAGTTTTGTTTAGTGATGATGTCCAAGATTTTGGCTTTTTACCCTCCCCTCCATTTTATTTACCCTCCCCACCCCCATATTCTTCATCACAGCGATCATGAGAATAAGGATGTAAATTGTTATGTTCTTTGTCCCTTCATACAAGGAAAAATAGTCTTCATAGTTTCCTCTACACTGCATGAGAATATTTCTGTGCAGTTCCTCAGAAGTCTTCCTGGGAACTAACTTGCACAGAAATATATGTGGTTCTTCTGTGCAAAAACAATGGCTTTTGCACAAAAAAGCTCCATGGGTTTCTGTACAAAATAATTCCCCGGAAGACTTTAGAAAATGAGAAAATGTGAAGAATCTCACCACTGCTCTATTGTGCTCAGTGGGCGAATTCAATTCCCAAGATTTGAGAAACCCATTGTTCAGCTAGGAAACAAATAGCAACAAATATTCTTTCCATCCCTACACAGGGCCCCAGAAAAATTGAATTAATTAACAGAATCCAGTGTGGGCATGATAGCATGCCTACTATAAATCTTAGAACATCTTTTTAAAAAGATTTTTTTTTAAGGTTTCTGGCCATTAGGGCTATGGATATGTATTTGAAAGAATACAGATAATGCCAACTGAGATCATAGAATCTATAGAGAGCCAGAAACCTCTTGATGACACATGCTACTGTAGCCAGAATGTACAGTGGTATAAGGACTTTTTCAGTGTTACTCAGGGAGGTATCAGTACCTCCTGTTTCAATGGGTTTTCCCTGGTTGCACAGTGGGTGCTGAACATGCCCTGTACTGAGTCAGAACATTAAACCATGTAGGTCACTGTTGTCAACGCTGGATGAAAGTGGTTTAGGATCACTTGGAAACCCTACTTTGAGAATCCAGTGATTGGTTGATTTTACTTTTATACATTTTTGAGCCTGGGAGAAGAAAAAGAATTACTTCCTGCTGCTAACAAAGGCCTCTTCTGGACCTAGAATACCTCAGGAGCCCCCCGCCAAAACATGGCAAAAATGCCCCCATCCCAGAGGATAAAGGATGTAAATTGTCATGTGGGGGGATGTGATTTTTAACAGGGGTATATGAGGGTGTTTGCAGCCCCCCAAGTTTTCTTGGGGGACTAATGAGCTCCTCTGCTCTCCAACAGTTGCACACTCATGGTGTATGACATAATTCTCTGCCTCTTTCCTCATTCTTTCAAAATTATTATAAATCATACATGATAACAACATACAAAATGCCTTCTGCCAAGTCAAAGGAATGATGCCATGATCCCATGATCCCATTTCCAGAGGCTGGAGAAATCTACTTTCCATGACATATAATTTAGATTGCCTGGGCAGGGCATTTCAATAGCATTCACATGGAGTACACAGCACTTGGTATATGAGTTATAGTCAAATATATGAATGCCATACTCCCTGGCACACAGCTGTGGTTTGTAGAAGAATATTCAGTCCACTTTAAAGGGTGTCTGTTCTCCAGAGCAGCTATTAAATCCTTTTATCAAGTACTCACACTCCTGCCAGTGCCACGAATAGTTGCCAGCAATGTCCTGAATTTAATTCAAAATGCATGGAAATAAATTGAGTATTGCTGAAATAAAATTAGGTGTCTTTTCATATATTGGCAGCTTTTGGAGCTCTGCAGTAAGGAACAGTCTGGTGAATGGAATGACAATCCTCGAAGAGGTTCCACCAAAAATAAAAACCAGGGGGGGAAAAAGTGTGTGTGTGTGTGTTCTGTTGATGGTAGGATGGAAAAAGTAGGTACATTATCTGATGAATTAGCCCACCTATTCAATACGTAGGTTACAAACATTAAATGGGGGTTTAGAAGTCCTTCATTTCTACACTTCATGAAGCTAATATTAACTTTGTGATAAGGTTCACTGATGTTGAATTCAGCTCTAGTTCTAAGATAATTGATAAGATTTATTTGTGTGAACATGAAATTAAATTAGGTGAGCAAAACAGACTAGAAACCTCCAATGAAACTTGATAGATTTTCATTGGAGGCCAATGATAGAGGCCAAAATCTTGGTGGCAATTAATGCTGGCATAAGCCCCACCTTAAGTACTCTTTCAGGCATTGTGCAAGGAGGTATAGCATATCTCCTTGAGCAATGACTTTGCCGCAGATGTACGATGGCAACTGGACAGCTCCACCTCATGCCACTGTTCACCAGAGAGGTGCACCTGGGTACTAATGTGCTTCTGGTACACAGATGGAGAAAAGGTAGCAGCTTCTGCCCCTGCTTGGGGTAGGTGGGCAAAGGGTGCTCCTTCTTTACCAGTGCATGACAGAAGGTGTACAGAATTGCACCAGGGAGCTGTCCTGTCCAGGTTCCATTGCATAGCTGAAGATGTAGGAGAAGCCTTGCCTTTGCCAGTCCACTAGCATAAGTACTCAGGTGCAGAATTACTCTCCACAAACTGTTGAATAGCATCTTTGTTAGAGTCTTGAGATGTATAAATAAGGCTTTTTTAAAAAAAGAAAAAAAAAACCTTAAAAAAAGCAGTGTGTATATATGTGTAGCTTTATTGAAACTCTCTCTCTCTCTCTCTCTGTCTCGCTTTTCCTTGCAAACAAAGATTCAGGAAGGACTCATCCCGCACTTCCTGCAAGCGCGCTGGTGATTGAAAAGGCCAATCCGATATAAACAAGTCCAGTTGCAGAAAGCACAGCAGAGGGTCTCTTTGGGTGATATTTCCGGGTTGTGATTCTTTCTGCATTGTCATTTCTCTTCAAGACTTGTTCGGCATGAGTTCTCAAATAAGGCTGCAGCATTGTGGATAGTGCGTCTCCATGCCTCCCGATGTGAAGCCAGGGTGGACCACTGTTGGTGATCAATTTGACTGAGCCTGAGATGTTGTTTCAGGGAGTCCTTGTATCGCTTTTTTGGAGCGCCCCTTTTATGCTGACTTGTGGCGATTTCACCATAGAGTACTATTTTTGGGAGGCGACGGTCTTCCATCCTAGAAAGGTGCCCTGCCCAGCGCAGCTGGGTTCTCACTATCATGGCCTCAATGCTGGTGATCCCTGCTTGCTCAAGGACAACAATGTTTGTCACATAGTCAAGTGTATATTTAGGATTGTATGTATACAGTGCTGATGAAAGCGTTCAAGGAGTCATAAGTGGTGGCAATAGGTGACCCATGTTTCATACCCATAAAGGAGAATAGACAGTACAATGGCTCTATACATGCTGATTTTTGTGCTTCGCCTCAGGTGTTTGTTACTCCAGACTCTTTTGTAAATTCTTCCAAATGTGCTATATGCCTTTGCTAATCTGTGATCAATCTCTTTGTCAATCTTGGCATCTGAAGAGATGATGCTTCCCAGGTAGGTGAACTGCTGAACGGGCTGAAGCACAGATTTGCTGATGGCAATGTGGGGATAATGGTGTTCATCCTGTGGTGCAGGTTGGTAGAGAACTTCCATTTTCTTCAGGTTGACTTCCAGCCCAAACAGCTCTACAACTGTTGCGAAGCACGATGTTAGGGGCTACGGAGCTTCTTCTGTGTGGGCACCAAGGGCAGCATCATCAGTGAAGAGCAGCTCACGAACTAGATAGTTTAGAGTCTTACTGCGCGCCCTCAGATGGCTTAAGTTAAACAAGCTACCATCAGTACAGTAACGTATATAGATGCCGTCTTCTTCTTCAAGCTCTGCAAGAAGATTGTAAATAAAGTTGGAGCAAGAACACAACCTTGCTTCACTCCATTAGTTATTAGAAAGGGCTCTGAAAGAGCATCGCCATATCTGACTTGACTGTGCTGGCCCTCCTGTAGCAAGATAATCATTTTAAGGAATTTGGGGGGACCTCCTAGTCTTTCCAGGATCTGCCACAGACCTTTTCTACTCACAGTGTCGAAGGCTTTGGTGAGGTCGACAAATGTTACATAGAGACCCTTGTTCTGCTCTCTACATTTCTCTTGCAGTTGTCTAAGGGCAAATACCATATTTGTAGTACTCCTATTGGCTATGAAGTCACATTGGCTTTCAGGAAGAAGTTCTTCTGCAATAGCAGGAATGAATCTGTTCTGGAGTATCCTTGCAAGGATTTTTCCAGCAATAGAGAGCAGTGTTATGCCTCGGTAGTTTGAGCAATCGGATTTTTCTCCTTTTTTCTTGTACAGGGTGATGATGACTGCATCTCGGAGATCTGATGGCAGTTTCCCTTTTCCCAGCAATTCACAAGGAGTTTGATGAATTTAACATGGAGTATATGACCTCTGTGTTTCCAAACTTCAGGTGGGATTCCATCAATCCCAGCTGCCTTCCCGTTTTTCATCTGCTGTATGGCCTTAAGGGTCTCTTCCAAAGTGGGAGCCATGTCCAGTTCATTTTTCATTGGTTTTTTTATCATATGTTGGATAGCTGAGCCTTGGGAGATTTTCGGACCGCGTTTTAGAGTGCCTAGGGCGGGAGGAGCTTTCGGGAGAGGGACGGTGATCTTGCGCAGCAGGGGGGCGTTTTCAGACACCGTTGTCCCTCTCCCGAAACCATCCGTGTCACTTCCGTGAAGCGTTGGAAGCCTCAGCGCCATATTTTAATCACGGGCAACCTCCGTGATTAAAATATGGCTCTGCAGCTTCCAATGCTTCACGGAAGTGACACAGATGGTTTCGGGAGAGGGACAACGGCGTCCGAAAACGCCCCCCTGCTGCGCAAGATCACCGTCCCTCTCCCGAAAGCTCCTCCCGCTCTAGGCACTCTAAAACGCGGTCTGAAAATCTCCTTGGACTACTCAGTTGGCACTGAAGAGACTTTGAAAATGTTCAGCCCATCAATTCAGGATGGACGCTGTATTCGTAATTAATGTTTGACCATCTGTACTTTATAAGGAGCTTTGAACCTGATAAGTAGGTCCAAACACTGCTTTAAGAGCTTTGTAAAATCCTCTAAGATCACCTAGATCTGCACAGCATTGTGTCTTTTCTGCTATATTGATCCACCACTTGTTCTGCATGTCTCAGAGTTTTTGTTGAAGTTTACTACATTTGAGGCGGAAAGCTGCTTTTCTTACATGGCAAGTGGCTGGGCGAGGTATGCCTGCTGAGCAGTTCTCTTCTTTGCCAACAGCTCCTGGATCTCTTGGTTGTTTTCATCAAACCAGTCTTGATTTTTCTTGAGGGAGAACCCGAGGGAGTCTTCTGCAGACTGGAGGATACTGTTTGTGATAAGTTGCCAAAACACTGTAGGAGAAGGATCTGTAGGGTGGTCTTTGAGTTTTGTTTGCAGATTTACCTGGAAGTTGTCTCTCATGGTAGGTTGTTGAAGATTATTGACTTGGAGTCTCCTCTTTAACATTCCACCCTTCTTAGGTTTGAGCTTAATATGAAGATTTAGTTTACATCTTATGAGGCGATATTCTGTTTGGCATTCTGCACTGGGCGTCACTCGAGTATGATGGACATCGTGAATGTTTCACTGGTGGACTACAACATAGTCAATGAGGTGCTAATGTTTGGATTAGGGATGCATCCAGGTTGTCTTTAAGCTATCTTTCTGCTGAAAGATAGTGTTTGTAATAGTCAGCTATTGTTCTGCACAGAACTCTAGCAAGAGGTGTCAGTTACCATTGCAATTTCCAACACCATGCTTGCCTAAAACACCTTTCCAGGCTTCAGAGTTCTTTCCGACTCTGGCATTGAAGTCACCAAGGATAATAATTTTATCTTCTACAGGGACTTTTTGTATGAGGTGCCGTAGGTCTGTGTAGAATTTGTCTTTCTCTACAGGGTCGGCTTGCATAGTTGGGGCATATATACTGAAGAGAACAACATGTGGGAGGCGTAAGGAAATAATGTAATCAGAGTGTCCTTTTGGCAAGATTTTGAGTTTGGAGGCAATGGAGTTTTTAATTATAAAGCCTACTCCTGAAAGATGTTTTTCAGTTTTGGGTTTACCAGACCAGTAAAGCGTGTAGCCGGTGCTGTGTTCTTTAAGGCTGCCTTCCTCATGGAGACAAACTTCACTAAGAGCAGCGATGTCAATATTAAGTCGTGTCAGTTCATGGGCTATTAGAGCAGAGCGACCCTCAGGCCGTCCACTATCTACAGAGTCTTGCATGGTTCTGATGTTCCAGCATGCAAGCGTCAGTTTATTTACACCTTTGGAAGCTGGTGTATGCCTTTGTTTCTTTGCCTTTGTTTGACCACATCAGAAGATGCTCGTTGGCCGCAGGTAGCCAACCTGGTAGTTGGGGATGAGCTTTCATTATGCGACCTTTTCTAGGCCTCTCTCCATGTGGAGCAAGCAGTGCTCTCCTTAAAAAAAGCTGCTTGGTCATTCAGGTTGCTGCTGAACAAGACTGTCATCTCCTGGGTCAGCCTCGAGTGACCAAACTCCTGAGCCGCCTGCATGCAGGGTTGGGTCTGCGGCTTCCAGTGCATCTTTACACCTGCCATTTCGTCCCTTGCCTATCGCTACAGGGCTTTTTTGGAATTGGATTTGTCCTTCGAGCCTGTACAATGGATTTTTCTGGTGGAGCACAGCGTGCACAGAACTGGCCTCACCCTTTAAACCGGTGATGGCGAACCTATGACACGCGTGTCACCACTGACACGCGTAGCCGTCAGTGATGACATGCGGCTAGGTCGCTCCCCTCTCCCCCTCCCCCTCACCACCCTCCCTAAAGTGGCGATCAGGGCTTCAAAGCCCTGGTCGCCATTTTAGGGAGGTGGAGGAAAGAATGAAAGTGGTGGGCGGGGATACGAAGCCCCGGTCACCACTGGGAGGAGGCTTTCCAGCCAGCACCCTCCCTTCCAAAAGCTGCGATTGCGGCTTTGGGAAAGGAAGGTAGCTGGTCGCTGGAGAGGAGGGGCTGGAGGAGGGAAAAGCCCTCCCATTCAGAAAACCCCTCCCATCCAGCCCTCCCATCTAACCAGCGCTGCTCTTCCCCCCCTGTGCAGCCTCACTGAAAGGGAGGGGTGTTCTCCGTGACTGAGTCACAGAGAACACCCCTCCCTTTCAGCAAGGCTGCACAGGGGGGTACAAGCTCGCTGGCTGGGACCTTTCCCAGCCAGCAATGCTCTCACCCCCCCCCGTGCAGCCTCGCTGAAAGGGAGGGGTGTTCTCCGTGACTGAGTCACGGAGAACACCCCTTGCTTTCAGCGAGGCTGCACGGGGGGGTAAAAGCTCGCTGGCTGGGACCTTTCCCAGCCAGCGATGCTCTCACCCCCCCTTCCAGCCTCGCTGAAAGGGAGGGGTGTTCTCCATGACTGAGTCACGGAGAACACCCCTCCCTTTCAGCGAGGCTGCACGGTGTGGTAAAAGCTCGCTGGCTGGGACCTTTCCCAGCCAGCGATGCTCTCACCCCCCCCCCCGTGCAGCCTTGCTAAAAGGGAGGGGTGTTCTCCGTGACTCAGTCACGGAGGGTGGCTGGTGGCTGGAGGGGAGGGGCTGGATGGGAGTGGTTGGAGCGGGGAGCCTTTCCAGCCAGCACCCTCTATTTCCAAAGCCGCGATCAATTGTGGCTTTGGTAAGGGAGAGTGGCTGGCTGGTTGCTGGAGGGGAGGGGTTGGAGGGGAGGGGCTGGAGGGTGCCTGATAGCCTGGATGGGAGGGGCTGGAGGGAGGAGGCTAACCAGAAAGCACCCTCCCTTCCAAGAAGGCTGCCATTTTGGCCTTCTTCTTCCCGGCAGCCTCGGCTGCTGGGGGGAAGGCGGGAAAAATTGAGCCAATCGGGGCTGGTCAGCTGTGCCCCAATTGGCTGCCTGGAACAGAGGGGAGGGCCATCTGGCCGCATTTCCGGCACAGCTGGATGATGCGGTGGCTGGCGACGGGACCGGTATAAATAGGCCGGCCCCGGTGCAAAGCCTCCAGTTCGGCCCCAGCAGCACTTCGGACACTACCTCGGACACCACCACCCCAGCCCTCCCTGCGCATTGCTAAGCTAAGTGGGAAAAGTGAGATCATTGCTGAGATAAGTGAGGGAAGTCTGGGAGAGGAGAGGGCCTCTGGCATGGTATGGGTGCCGTTTTCTGTCGTTAGTGGCAGCCCTTGTTATTCACATAAGGAACAGTATCTTGCTCCATAGTGCAGACTCCATTTCACCATTATTACTGTTGTGCATCCTTATTAACCCTATTTTTGCTTATTAACCCTGCCCTTTCCTAAAAGATAGTTACATACACCATTTTGTGGCTAATAAGGCTAGTTAATCCCTAATTACCTGCAGGCCTAACAAGTGCATATAATTCTATCTTCTGTCACTGCCCCCCTGATTGAGAATCCTGAAAAAAAAAACTAAGGTTAAGTAAAGGAAGTGGTAGTAGCAGTGGCCGACCCTTTCAAGAGACATGGACCGAGATGTATGGCTTTATAGAAAAAAATGGCACCCCTCACTTATCTCAGTTTATGGCACCCCACACAAGCTAAATAATATCAAGACCAACAAAAGAAACCGACTGACGGATGAACAAAGAAGTCACTAAGCAGGTAATTTAAATAATTAGTTTTTGGTTTATTAAATACAATTATATATAACAATTATACATTTATGTTATTTAAACAACAAATATTGCGAAATAATGGTTTTTCCTCAAAGTGACACACCAGGCTCAAAAGGTTGCCCATCACTGCTTTAAACCAAAGGTTCATCTGCTGGCCTTGCATGCATGGACGGTAGCAGTGAGGTCCTCGGGCTGTAGGTTTGATTAGCGTTTCCTTATCTTAGATGGTTGACCTTACAGGGTTGGAGGAGCACCATCTGCCCGGGTTTGGGATTAGAGTTTTCCTTCTACTAAGACGGTTGTCATAAGGCTAGAGAGCCCATCCTGTCCTTTGACGCTCTTTGTCAGACCCTTCGGTTTTGACCTGTCTGGCATGGGAGACCCTACCGGTGGCTATTATGCCACCCCCTACATAGCTCAGAACTTCATTAGGGTATGCAAGCCTCTCCCCCACAACAAGGGGGCATCAATGGGAAGGTATTGAAACTACTGTCTTAACATCTACTAAGCTGCTATAGATATATGAATGTGTTTTTGTTCTGAAAGGGGAATGACAGGTATGTAAATCCTTGGATATTTTGTATACATATGCAGGGATAAATAATTATAGTAATTCTCTCCCTGCTGCAGGAGAAAATGAATATTTCTCTGCAGTACCTTGGAAGTTAAGCAGGGTCAGCCCTGGTAATAATAATAATAATAATAATAATAACAACCCGCCTCTCCCCAAGGCTCGAGACAGGGTACAACATAAATTAAAATACAATATATGACATGAAATAATTTTAAAAGACAGATGAAAAAACATATGATTAAAACAAACATTAAAATCATTCTTAGACATAGGACTTTTTCAGATGGGGCCAAATTCCTGCCCTGTGACCTTCATTCCGGTTCCTGGCATGGAATAAGGAAAAAACGTTCGCACACTTACCTTGATTCTGCAGCAGGAACTTCCTCCCCCTCCCCTCACTCTCTGGGAGTAAATGCAGCCATCATAAGGCTGCATTTACAACCCAGAAAGCAAATCCCACACGTTTTCACGAGAGAACGATTCAAGGCAAATTCAAAAATGCATGTAAAAAGTACACCAAGCACAAAAAAAAAAACAACAACCCCACACACACCCAAACCCCCCCCCCCCAAGTATCCCAGGGATGTGGAGAAAGGGTGCCTCTTACCTGGATGTCCCAATCCATGTCCAGAAGTGTTCAAAACGGACCTCCCCCCTGCAGCTGTTATCACGGGAGAGGAACAGGGCGCCTTTCTGACCACTCTGATTCTGTTACAGAAACAGAACTGGTGGTCTACTAACGATGTTTCCCTGTGATTAGAATATCATAGGAGAAACCAGAATGAGGATGGGAGAGGCATGCAAAGGGGTCAGCGTTATCTGAAAGGGAGACTTCTTCTTGACCCTCTTCCATGCCCCCCATGGAATAAATAGCCCATCTGAAAAAGTCCTTAAAATACCAATGTAAAATTCATAGCTTAAAATCAACTGGGTAGGCCTGCTGGAAGAGATAGGTTTTAGTGCTGTTTTGAATTCTGATAGCATGTTTAGCTATTGAATCTCTTCCAGCAGGTCATTCTACAGTCTTGGGATGGCTGACAAAAATGTCTGCTGGGTAACAGTTGCCAGTCTAGTCCTGGCTGGTTAAAGTAAATGTCTACCAGAGGACCTGAGAGTATGGGTTGTATGGTATGGGAGGAGGCGATCCTGAAGGTAACTTGGACCCAAACCATATAGGGTTTGGCTAGTACTTGGATGGGAGATTGTCAATGAATACCAGATACTGTAGTTTACATTTCAAAGGAAGGAACTGGCAAAACCACCTCTGAGGATTCCTTGCCTAAGAAAACCCCATGAAATTCATGGGGTCTATGTAAGTCGACAGGTGACTTGGAGGCACATACACATGCATATTCTCCCTGTATGTGAACATCCTGAAGTGTTGTGGAAGAATTGTTCTGGGAAGAAAAGCATGTGGCTGTTTGTTTGGTTGGTTTTTGGCACAGAGGCCTATTTCTGGTCAGAGAAAAGGGCTCCCTGTACAAGAAACAGTGTTTTCTGAACAGGCTTTATTTATTTATTCTTTCTTTCTTTCTTTCTTTCTTTCTTTCTTTCTTTCTTTCTTTCTTTCTTGCACAATAACCTGCACAGAAAACCTCCACAAACCTGCGTGGAAAACAGGTTTTTGTGCAAAAACCATGGCCGAGACACATTGTTACCATGCCTTACACCCCCTCCTTATAATATTTCCTATTTGGCAATATTAAGATGCTCCATGAGATCTAGTAGACTAGGACGGACCATAAGTGAGGTCTGATGGAGATCACCAGGACCTAAGGAAGGCATTGTGGAAAACTACCAGCAGACACACCCAAGTTGGATTACGTGAAGTCCCTAGTAAACAGGTAGAATGTGTTAATCCTCGCTTGGGCACCCTTGGCAATGAGTTATATCACAAACAAACAAATGACCAGAACAACCGTTATCCCAAGAAAGCCTTTCCTCACATATTTCCTATCCCACAATATGGAGGTTGTCATAAACTCATTAATTCCAATACCTCAGCCATTAACTGCAATCAGCAGAAACACAGTTTCCTTTGTTTAATGGTGGGGAACCCATCTATGCTTTATTTTAAGCCAACACCCCTCTAAAACATGAAATACAGTATAACTATTAGTCCCCAAATAATAGCCATGTGTGCCAGAGTTGGACACTGTCACTGTGCCAGACCATTGTGCCTCCCTCAGCAAGAAGTCTGAGTCTTCTCCACTGCAGAAAACTGCTCTTCAGGGCTGGTCATTATCACCCATATTTCCCGAATCTATTCCTCTATCCAACCTTTCTGCCTCAATACTCTTCATTAGCCTTGTATGTCTCTTGTGAGCATGAGTGCATGTGTGAATGCTTTCATGTTATTTTCCATTTTATTTCACTTTAACTTGGAGTCTCTGCAGTTAGCACTGGTATACACAGGTGTAAAGATCCTGCAAGTTACCCAACCTCTCATAGCTATTCATTTGAGCTATTATACTTCCCCCAATTAATAAGGTAAATTTGGTATCATGAGAGGGCTCCCCATGGACCTCCACCAATTCAGGTAACAACTTTATCATCAAATGTATCTAGGATGATGGAACTCTTTCCTCCAAACTACCACTGCTAATGGCAACACCCCGAAACCTAACTCTTAAACTAAGCAGCACCACAAATGAAATGTTTGGCAGCCATTGCTGATGAGAAATGCAGTATTCTCCCAGTCATGGGGCATGCTGACACAGATAGCTAGCGAGACCACTCATGGGCCTGCCTCAGCTGCTTGTCTCAGCTCAACTTGCACCTTTTCCATCTCTGACTCAGCTGAGACTTTCCCTCCCCCTCACATGGGAGATGAGAATCCCATATGCATATGCATGCACACATCAAGCAAAGACATGTGAAGACAGCACTGAAAAGAGGAGGTCTTTAAAGGAAAGCTTTTATTCTAAGCAAGCAATCTTAAAAGTTTACAATCTGACAAGTTTATAAGACTTACAAACAAAAGGGTATCTTGTACATGAAGAAACCATGTTTACTTAGGAGTAGTTACAATGTTACAAAAACAGCCTTCGGAGATTTTCACACAGGGTATATATCCCGTGGCAGGAACAGAACAGAGTTGGGAAAGGTTTTCCCTTTTGGACGACATCCATCCTGTTCCGTTCCTATGTTGTGCCTATTCTGTTTTCTCCCCGTGATGTAGTATTCACGGAGAGAAGTCGTTAATAAGCACCTGGTTCTGTTTCTGTTACGGAATCATGGGTGTGTGAATCAGATCCCGTCCCTGTTCTGGAATGACAGGGACGGGGGAGAAGCTCCATGGTAGGCACTTCCTGCCACGATCTGGACAGCCAGGTAAGTGCCACCCTTCCCACCCCTCTTCCTGGGTTACTTGTATTTAATTTTTTTATTTTTATTGCTACATGGGGACAATGCACAAACTTGAGATGAAAGAAGTACAGCTCATACATCTTTGCATGGCATGCCCAAAGTAAAGAACAATTCACTATTGGGTAGCTCACCTTCAGAGGTAATCAAAAAGAGGATTGTATTTGCTTAAACAGAGGAGTTTGTTGTGATGAAACCCAGGGCTGGTGTAAGGGCCCTGCAGCCACAGGGGGGGGGCATCATTGCGGGGGGCGGCGTTGTAACCCTGGTCCTGCAAAAACATTATTAGTAATAATCTCAATATGCTGTACTGTGAATAGTTTAGGTTAGGTTACATTGACCTGAGATAAACATATGGGGCCCCCAAAATAAAAGTGTTGCAGGGGCACCCAAAACTGGTCTTGATGAAACCCTACCTGGAAATGTCCCACTTCTCCAACAGCTGACCTATGCTTTTGTGGCTTCCACTCTGAGATAAAGACCAGGGATCCTTTCATACCACACAGTTGTTGCACCAAGATCCTCCTTTAACTGTCTTGGCAACTTCCTATGGAATCTTGGATTTTGTAGTTTGGGGAGACACTAGAGTTCTCTCTCTGAGAATTCTAAGCAGGGACTGAGGAAAAAGGCTATTTTGCCAGGCCTTTTCAGTTATCAGCCTTTAGTTACTGCATTCTGTGGTGGTGATTATGATGATTTTAGCATAGTGAGCTTGTTTCAATGACTGCTGTCTTCCTGCTGCTACTGTTTTCCTGCTACCAGTAGCAGCAAAGACATACCCTTCTTGGTAGAGACTAATGGGCAGTGAGAGAAGTTTTCATCTCCACCGTTCAGTGATCTCTTTCATGTATGACACAATGATTCCTGGCTCATAGTCGTTATGAGTTGGATGTTGTTGTTGTTATTGTTGTTAACCTGCTGTCAAGTCAACTTCAACTTATGACAACCCTATCAAAGAAACTGCCAACTGTTATCAACAGCTGCCTCAGGGCTTGCAAATTCAGGGTTGTGGCTTCCTTGGGTTCATCTACACTGTAGAGATAATCCAGTTTGATGCCACTTTAACTGCCTTGGCTCCATTCTGGGATTTGTAGTTTTGTGGGCACCAGTACGCTTTGTCAGAGAAGCCTACAGACCTTGTAAGACTACATATCCCAGGATTTAATAGGATGCCACTACAGCACTTAAAGTGATGTCAAACTGCATTATTTCTACTGTGTAGATGCACCCCTTGACTGAATTTACCTACTTCCTCTTTTCCTGCTGCCTTCCACCTTACCAAGCATTATAATCTTTTCTCATTACCTTACCAAGCATCATATCTTCTCATGATATGTCCCTATAGAGATGTCAAATACCCCTCATCTCAGTGTATTGTGGGTATGCGTGTTAGAACATGGAAATGTTTACTTTTTGGAGGGTGGCTTCCAGAGACTATGCAGACATGGGGATTCTGGGAGCTATAGTCCAAAATACTGACTTTCCAAAGTTCTGGCCTCCATGGTGTGCATGACATGTGTGCATGACACATGTGTGTAGGAGTGTGCATGTAAAGCTTACCCCACCTCACCTGGCCCAGGATATGGTTTTCATGGCCAAAGAGGTTGTACACTCCTAATTTAGGTTGTGATTTGAAACAGTTTTTAATATTTACATCACCTATACAAACTTTGTTACTGGAAAATTCATTCATAAGTAGATTAATAAAAAATAAATACAATTGTGAAATGACTGTAGGCAAATGAGCAACACCCCCCCTTCCTTCTATCTTTGGATCATATGGCATGCCTATTTGTGATTTACCTCACTTTTTATATCACCATATGAGGAGAAACTCTACTACTACCACCAACACCTAAATGCCCTTTCCCTAAACTTCATGTAGGTGTGAGAGAAATGTGATATAAAATAGGCCTTATATTTTCACCTACCTTTCTCTCAAGCCATTCCAGTTGCTCTTGCAATTCCCTTAACCACACAGCCCCTTCCAGACATTTGGTGGCTAAACCAGAATGGATTATAATACCTGCAACAAAGTTTCACTTTTCAACCACCCACAAAGAAAAAAAGAATGGAAAGGGGAAATTTCCCAATAAAAATAGTCAGTCTGACTTTAAAGTACACCATGGCAGACTTTGAAACATTCAGATCTTTAAAGATTCCAATTTGGGTCACATATCTAACTATGTCTGTGGCAGCTAAGAGTTATTAAGGCTTCCTTCTGGTTTACCAAAATATTTTTAATATTCAACATCTTTACGGTGTCATAATATTCATTCCCACCCCCTGCATTTTGTTTGAAGTGGAGAACTGAAATGGGGGGGGGGTAATGATGAGACACAGAATCTGATCCTTTCTAGCAGCACAATTTCAACAGTTTAGAGGGAAGCATTTAAAATGTCTGAACTCTCTTTCAGTATAATTATAGGAAGAATAATTGAAGAAATACTGGGTTTCATTGTTCCAAACCTATTGGACAATAGTGTTCCGAATCAGAGAAAAATTAACACACACAAGTCCCTCTTGCACCCACACATATCTAGTAGATGTTTTTTTCTTTAACTTGCAGAAGAGAATATCAGTAACTGGTAGTGTTACCTACCGTTACACCCCATGCCCAATATCTATAATAAATTGGCAGCATTTAATAAGTAGGTCAACTGCTGCCTTCCCCATAGTGTGGCCATTAAAACTGGGAAATTCCAAAAAACAAGGAAACCCAAAGACTAGGGAGATTTTCAGATGATCCTTGCCATGCAAGGATTGCCCGGGACAGTTTCGTCACAGCAGCGAGGCAGGGGGTTGATTTCGGATGACGCTGTCACTGCTGCAAGATCGTCGTTCCCTCTCGCCCTAAGGCTTGGAGCCTGCCACACTATATTCGCCAAGATTTTATTCACGGAGGTTGTCTGTGAACAAAATCTTGGTGAATATAGTGTGGCAGGCTCCAAGCCTTAGCACGAGAGGGAACGACAATCTTGCAGCAGCAACGACGTCATCTGAAATCGACCCCCTGCCGCGCTGCTGCGACGAAACTATCACGGGCAATCCTTGCGTGGCAAGGATCGTCTGAAAATCTCCTAGTATTCAGACTCAGTGTGGTATGCAGTTAAGGAGGGGCCAGCCCAAATTTCAGAGAAGTGATAATTTGCAGGACAACTCCCCACCAGAGCATCTGGCTAATCTCATCAGCCTAAGCTAAGGTACTCATGTTTGTAAAGAGTCATCATACCTTTTACCTTTCCCCAATCAAAGAAGTTTGTTTCCTCTATTCAATTACAAAGTATCACCACCTTAAGTGCCATTGGCATATCCAGAGCATCCATTGTCTCACCTTGGGAACCTCCAAGAAGCATTGTCTTTCACTCTAAATCCCACCCCCTGAAGGAATTTATTAACTATATAAATCCTTCTAAAATCCCACTCAAGTGCACACAGATCCCCTTCCTGTGGACATTATGTCCTTCTGTGTAGTTGTTCCTGCTTTGGGATCCCAATTCTGTTGGTTTCTTCTATGACTTCATCTCCTCAGATCAGTACAGTATTACCCCCAAACAACCTACCTCCTCTATTCCTTTATCCCAATACAGTACTTCCTACTTTATTCACTAGCCTTGCATGAATGCTTGAAGCCTGAGTATGTGTGTGAATGTTATTATTGTTTTCTCAAATAAAGATAAATCATTATACTATCTAGCTTAATGTCTCCTCCTGATTACTAGTATACATAGGTCAAAAGACACCACTATCTGTTGCACCCTCTCACATAGCCAAGCCGACTATATTAATTCCCCAAATTAATATTGACATTTGGAGGATCCTTAAGACCCCTGAGCATTTAGGGTAACAGTAGGGGAGTGCTAGTGAGGTGTGTGTGGGCAAGTCCATTTCAAACCTAACAGGTCTGCCTCTTGTTCAAAATGAGGTACTTTTTTCAGACTTTCTTTGGCCTAATCCACACTACACAAATAATCCAGTTTGAGAATGGATTATTTGCATCGTCTCCTTCCTACTGAAATCTTGGTTTTTTAGTTTGATAAGGTCTTTATCCTTCTCTGCCAAGGAGTGCTGGTCCCTCACCAAACTACAAATCCCAGAATTCCATGGGAAGGAGCAATGACAAATAATCCAGTTTCAAACTGGATTGTGTAGTGTGGCTGCACCTTTTGAATGTTTGCTCTACCCCTACATGGGTATCCATTTTGGAACTGTGGGTTCAGCATGTCCCTGTTTCCTCAGCTGTGGTGTCACTAAGGCTGGTGTTGCCTCTCTACCCAAGAGTGTCACCTAGTGAAGTTCAGCCTCTCCACATGCCCCATAGCTGTTGCACAGAAAAGATGAATCCATATGTAGAAGGTCAGTTTTAGTTCCCAAGTGAACCATCTGAAGCAACAGTAACTTGGGAAGAACTCTTTCTTCCTGATAGTAGAGATGAGCAAAATGAAATAGTCTCACTCTGTAGTTTTTCCAGGATTCTGATAACAGATTGGCTGAAATCCCGCATTGGAAAATGTACAAGTAACATGTAGCTACTTCTCCATAGCTATGTCAGAAAGTAACTTTTCCAGGTTCATCTTTGGGTCTTGGGCTAATTGATAATCACCTTTATGCACTAGGTAAAGCAGCATGATGCGTGAGGCAAAATGAAACAATCATACATGTGCATCCTAATTATTATTGTAATGCAAGTTTCTGTGATATTTTTGCATGCAAGACTAGTGTTATTGTTTCAAAAAATGTCCAGGATATTGAAGCACTATTAATATCTGCAGTAAATTATGTACCTTAAAGCAGTTAAAGATAGATAGATAGATAGATAGATAGATAATTAAATAATCTTACTAGCAAATTTCACCTGACATGGTGGTCTTTTAATTCCTCACTGGGTCAGAGAATAAATGACTTCAGAAGCTGAAGGTACTGAACAATCCATCTTAGTGGGCTTCTATTAAAAGCTCAGGTTTTGCAGAGAGCCTTTTAATTTCAGTGAATGAAAAATGAGACCATTAAAATAATAAATTCAAGTTACCAAATGATAGTAATAATCGTGCAGTCAAAGGTACATTTGTTTCTACAGCTGTAGACCAACTCATATTTTTTATTATACTTTAAGCTACTTCAGTAGCACCTTTTATCACCAGACCAAAAATATGAACATTATTCAAGTCCTTTATTTATTCATGAGTCAATCTTGGATGAACTCTTGGGTCCAGCTTTTGAGAATTTTATATGCATGTGCAAACTATATACAGTAAATCCTTTCTTTTACCCTACCCAATCACACTGCTTTAAACTGTCATTTTCATACATGACTGAAAATGAATTTCAGCCCCTGAATTGTTCCTACCCAGTTGTGTAATTCTGAATGGCAACTGTCTGGTTAAATATGGTATAGTTAAGAAAGACCTCCTTGTCTTGGTACATCAAATACTTATCATTTTTTCCTCTTCCTTTGCCAGTGTCTTCCTAGCTATTGCTTAGATTTCTTATATTCCCATTCCCTTTTCAGAACCACAAATGTTGCTGCTGTTACTGCTACTACTACTAATGTATTTCTTACCCGCCTCTCTCCAAGGCTCGAGGCACAATACAATATGGATTAAAATACAATATATAACACAAAATCATTTAAACACACAGGTAAAAACACATAGGATTAAAACAAACATTACATTTACATTAATATTATCCATAAACTTAAAATACAAATTTAAACTTCATAGATTAAAATCAACTGGGTAGGCCTACCAGAAGAGAGAGGTCTTTAGTACTGTTTTAAATTCCAACAGCATGTTTAACTGTCCAGTTTCTTCTGGCAGGTCATTCCACACTGGGGGCAGCTGATGAAAGGTCCTCTGGCTGACAGTTGCCAATCTAGTCCTGTCTGGTTTAAGTAAATGTCCCCCAGAGGACCTGAGCGTACAGGGCAGATTGTACGAGAGGAGGCAGTCCTTAAGGTGACCTGTACCCAAACCACGTAGGGTTTTAAAGGTAATAACAACACTTTATACTTTACCCAGAAACTAATTGGCAGCCAGTGTAGTGATTTTAGTATTAGTGTAATATGCTCACTCCTGGATGTTACTGTAACCAATCTGGCTGCCATATTTTGAACTAATTGTAGTTTCTGAACTTGGTACAGAGATAGCCCAATGTACAGTGCATTGCAGAAGTCCAACCTTGAGGTTACCACACATGTACTACCATCTTTAGGTCTTCCAATTCTACGAAGGAGCATAGCTGGCATATCAGCCAAAGTTGATAATAAGCACTCCTGATTGTCGCATCTATCTGAACTGACATTTGGAGAGATGGATCCAAGAGCACTCCCGAGCTGTGAACACAGTCTTTCAGAGGGAGTGTAACCCCACTGAGAACTAGTTGGCATTCATCCATCCCCAAATTAGGACCCTTAATCGTAAGCACCTCTGCCTTGTCTGGATTCAGTTTCAATTTGTTTTTCTTCATCCGGCCCATTACTTCCTTCAAGCATTTGTTCAGAGGAGACACACTATCCTTAGCCCTAGCAGTAAAAAGTGGGGTGAGAACAGAGTAAGAAGAAAACATACAACACCTCATTGAGGTGAAACTGGCCACAGTTTCATCAATTCCAACTGAAGTGCATTGGCACAGCATAGCAGATGAGGTGGGTGGCTCCACTCTCAGTGGTCTGGTGAATCCACTCCAAGTTTAGTACACACTTTAAAAGAAATATCGAACATTCTGACTTGATGTTGGAGATAGCCTCCAACACCTCAGACAGCTCCTTTAAAGTTCAAATACTGCCACACTGCCCCTCAGAGCAAGGAACCTTGTCTGTAAAAAGCAGCAGGAAGTAATGGAACTAGGAACAAGCAGTTCAACAAGTGACACAACAAGTTACCTTTCCAGCATGGTAGTACGTAAAGAAAACAGGCAAGCACTGAAATGTGTTAACAGGAACTAATAACTTTTTAAAAGTAACTTTCCAAGCTATATTTATTGGGCTTGGGGGGGCATATGCAAATTGTATGGGGAAAGTACCTCTTCAGTCCTCTGGGCTCTCCTGAGCATGTTAATACTTCACTCTTGTTTCTTAGGCTGCATCTGCACTGCAGAAATAATCCAGTTTGACACCACTTTAACTGACATGGCTCAATGCTATAGAATTCTGGGATCTTTAGTTTTGTGAGATATTTAGCTTGCTCTGTCAGAGAGCTCTGGTACCCCAACATACTACAATCAGGATTCCATAACATTGAGCCATGGAAGCTGAAGCGGTGTCAAACTGGATTATTTCTGCAGTGCAGATGCAGCCTTAGGGCCTGTCTACACTGCAGAAATGCAGCAGTTTGACACCATTTTATCCACCATAGTTCTATTCTATGGAATCCTGGCATTTGTAGTTTGGTGAAGCATTTAGCCTTTTCTGTCAGAGAATTCTTTTCTGTCAGAGAACTCTTTATGGTGGATAAAGTGGTGTCAAACTGCTATATTTCTGCAGTGTAGACAGGCCCCTACTTGTCCTATTTTGGCTCCATTTGTGTTAGCACTCACCATCTGAATTTCCTATTAGAGAAAGTAATATACTTATTATCTGCTTTAAGAGATCAGCCAGTATGTTCCTGAAACACATACAGTGGTGGTGGTGGTGGGGAATTCAAACACTTTTCAGGCCTTTTATGCTGAGTGGTTAGTACAGAACAGAAAACTGCCTTTTTTTTTTACACCACATCTCCTAGAGCAAGAACCATTCAAAGAACAAAATGAACATGAAAGACATATATTCTCACATATACAGTGGGGACAAAATCTAAATGCATGTATAAAAGGGGAAAGGGAAAAGAAACAATTATAGTTAATTAAAATGAAAACAAGGCTAGATTGTCCTTGAACTGAAAACATTCTTCTTAGCCGCTAAAGCTGAAAGGAGACATTTTGCAACTGTTTCTGTAACTATTTTATTGGTATCATTCAAGAGAGGAGCCAAATACCCCTCAAAATTGCTTCCTGGGTATTCAAATAATAGGGGTAAAAGAAATCTATTTCACCTTCATATATTAAGGTTTCTACCACTTCAGGCACTAAGAGAATTCTGTTCATTATCTAGAATACCCTCAAAACAGATGTCCACTAAGGACAAACAGAAATAATTAAATGTAGCCTTAGGACTTTATCAGATGTCCCCTTTTAAATGTTCTTTTGCCAGCACAAAATAAATAAATAAATAAATAAATTTTTATGTCGGCAAAATAATGTTTTCCCCTGCACTTACCTCCTTTACTGGCAAAGGCAGCTCTGTCTATAAAAAAATAAGTGAACGGAGCTCTGTTCACTTCCTCTTTTGAAATTCCACACGATTTCATCACGTGAGAAATTCAAAAATAAAAAAAAGGAAATAAACATCAAAAGGCCACACAAGCACATACACACTAAAAAGCCTCCAAGCAACCTGCGGAGGGTCATTACTCACCTGGATGTCCCAATCTCACCTGGAAGTGTTCTGTCCGGTCCAGCCATTGTCAGGGTAAGTACAAGATTTTAATGGCCTGAGGTTTCACATGCTGGCAATGGCGGCAAAAAAGCAGCAGGGCAATCTATTGACAACCCTGTAAAAGGTATGGGTTTGGGTCTGTTTTTAACTGCAAAAGGGCAATGTTGTCTGATCTGCGTGCCCTTTTGTGGTTATGTGGTGTAATTGTGACGCTGTATTTTGAATGTCTGATAAAGTCCATAGAGAAGGTCAGAAAGCGTTAATAACTTAACTGCCAATAATTGTGGGGGTGGAAGGGTTAAAAAGACAAGATGAACTCTGGAACTAAAATCTGAATAATGAAATGCATGCAGTGGTTTAGTGATATGTACAGCCTGATATTGTTCACAGTGAATGGAAAATGCTGTCTGGAGTTTCAAACAGGCATCTTTCCCAGCTCTACCTGGAGAGACTTTTGGAACACAAATGATGCACTCAGCTATAAAGCTACCCCCTTCCCCAACACAGACAAACACGTGTTGCTTTCCAAATGACGCTTCTACAACACAACACATTACTCTTTTGAGATTAATAGAGCAGCACTGGCTCATAAATTCCATTTTCTAATATTTTGGACTGACAAGTCTAACTTTTAAAGAATATGCTTATAACAACTTTCTTTTTTTCTCTATTTACCCCCCTCCCCTCAGGTGTTTTATTTGTATCAACCATTTTAAAGATCTCTTTCCTCTTATCTTGTCTTATAAGTGGAGAGAGACCTGTAAAATGGTTTATACAAATAAATTGTTAGAACAGACGCACCGGGGCAGGTGAGGGGGGGGGAATAATTTGAACATTTGCATCCAAAATTTAAATCTTTGGAGGGTTTAGTTTAGGAATGCTAATGTCTTCTTTCTGAACTATTTTCCCCAGATAATAAATTATAAACCACTGGCAATAGCTGTATGATCTGTAAGAAATCTTCTATAGTAGGATATAAGTTTAAGAAAACATGCAATTTTTCTAGTATTCCAAATTCAGAATTAAACCCATATGGTTCTGTTCAGCTTACTGAAATGCCTCCAATTTCACCAGGAAGTACTGTTCCTTCCATATTTAATACACAAAAACTGAAGCACCAATTTAGAGGACTCCTTTAGATGGGTCATGATGTGAGTTAACATGACAATATTGACCACTGAGTCTATACTAATAGAAGTGTGAGTGTATCCATGTGTGTTCAACATATCTCTAAGACTATGAAACCTATGGCGTATTTACCTGAGCCAGGATATGTCAACTCCCCACTGGTGTATCCTGGCTGTGGATCTGGCCTGTTGTTCTCCCATTCCCACCATAGAATGGGAGAAAGTCCTGACAGGCATGTTGGCCCATAGCTGCAGCCTCTGCTGCCATTTTCCTTGCTGACTCAGAAGGAAGGAAGGGGGCCCGCAACCTGTAAGTAAGGCCCCTTCCATGGGGCCAGCCTTGGTCACATGCTGCAGGACTCCATCCTGCCTTCTGAGAGAGCCAGGGAGACTGCAGCAGCAGTGAGGGCTGGCCTGCAGGGATGGGCTCCTACAGACATGTGGGGCCCGACCCATTTTTTTTCCAGAGGTAACAGAGGAAACCTGATATTATTTTAAAACATTTTATTAGGCCGTACCCCACCTTCCCCCATCTCAGCCGCATATCTACCCTGGGGATTGTGAGGACTGCCTGTGTGGTGGAATCACTAAGGCTGGTTTCCCCCCACCCATGGTGTCACCTGGTGTGATTTGGCCTTTTCACACCCCCTAGTTCTGTGACTGTGCCTGGGGGAAGAACAGGGGCAAATGCCCTGTGTCATCAGGACTGCAGGTCTCTGAGATGGGGCAAGATGGGGTATTTTACCCATCTAGACAAGCCCTTAGTCAACTGAAACCTAACATAAATATTAAAAGAGCTCCTGGGGTATGGATCCTGGCTTATTTGGTCTTTTATTGAACCAATTGATATTAATGAATTATATTTTTTCTGTATGCTCCAGAAGCACCTTTAGATAACTTATATAGAACCATTTTTATTCTGAGACCCAGTGTAGTGTAGTGAATTGTGTTACCTAAATTGTGTAGGGTCCATGGGGAACCCATTCATGGCAAGATATTAAAATGGGTAATTTTAATGAGCTCAAATATGGGAGCAAGATGCTGGGTAACGATGGGATCTTTTGACCTATGTATACTGGTACTCACTCACGAGACTCCAAGCTAGGAAGTGAATGTTTTTTATTGAAAAATAATCACAGAACCACTGACACATACACTCACACTTCAAGAAATCACACAAGGCTATCAAAGAAAGTAGGAAGTATTGGGAGAGAGGACTAGCGTTTGGGATGATGGGTTATATTATACTTCTCCAAGGAACAGAGGTTTGTGCAGCAGAGAAGGACTCAGATGTTGATCTGAGGACCACACAGCAAACCGGCAGAGTGATGAGGTGGTAGGAGCTCTGTACACTTTGGCATGTTTTGGGGTAATATTTATACTCAATATTTACCCTTATGGAGTGTTATGAGTGAAAGAGTGGTTGAACCATAAAGACTGATGCATTTTCAGGCAACCTTCTGTTGCTGGACAGGCAAGGTGTTGGAAAAGCCTTCGTAGAGTAATGGCTATTCTGGTCACTTGATTGTTCTAGTGTATGACTCATTGCCATGTGGGTCCAGGAGAATTAGCACATTCAACCCTAACTAGAGTCTGAGGGGGCTTCACATAATTGCTTCCTGGGTGTGTCTGCTTTTGGGAAACTTCCAAGACCTCTTAGGTTTTGAGCAAACCTCCACTAGTCCCTATATTTGGCCGTCATGGTCTACTGCTAACTACATGAAGTGTCAATCAAATAATGAAATATTGCCAAATAATGGATTATTGGAAGGGAGGGGTTGTCAGGGAAGCTAACATCTGAGTGTTGGACTATGACTCTAGAGACCAGGGTCCTAGTCCAATACTCAAAGCACTACACAATGTCAGTTCTCCCTTTAGGCACTGTTAATCTTTTCTAGTGAAAAGGCAAGAAAAAGGCCTAGGAGGTTCATTTCTTCAGAGGGCCTCTATACAACTTCATATGCTGCTCAGGGCCCAGAACTCTTCAAACATTCATCTCACAGAAAGAGAGAGACTGAGGGTGCATCTACAATGAAGAAATAATGCAGTTTGACACCACTTTAAGTGCTGTAGCAGCATCCTATGGAATTTTTGATTTGTAGCTTTTTTTTCCAGACTTTTCAGCCAAAGATTGATGGTGCCTCATAAAACTACAAACCCCAGGATTCTGTAGGATGGAGCAGTTAAAGTGGTGTCAAACTGTGTTATTTCTACAGTGTGTAGATGTACCCTGAGAGAGAGAAAGAAAATCCTGTTGCCTGGTATGGATGTGAGGGGAGAGAGAGGGGAGAGAGGGAAAGACAGAATAAGCATGGGGATATGTGAAAGAGAGATAGACCAACCAGTGAGGAACAAAAAGAACAGAGGGGAGAGAAAGAGCAAAATGAAAGTGAGAAAGAGCACTGGAGGTGGTCGTAAGAGGTTTCTGATCCAGGTGAAAGTAGCATTTCTGCTAGCCCACAATATATGCCGTTGGGTAATTTTACTTCATACTCTTCTTGCAGTGTGGTACAACATTGTGCATTGTAGTACATTAGAGTAGTACATTGTAGTACATTGTAGTACATTAGAGTAACTTCTTTAGGTGGGCTCATCACACCACCACCCAATTCACTTTCAGATATTTTACAGTGATGCGCTGTGTGGCTATCTGCATATAATGTTCTAGACAGAAACTTCCTGGCTAACCTTAACTGTGCCATCCAGAAATGAATAGTCTTAGCATACCACTTATAGAGGTGACTGGATACAAGTTATTACACATACACACACAAATGCACTATTATATATAAGATAGATAGATGTGTGTGTGTGTGTGTGTGTGTGTGTGTGTATCTTTAATTTATATCTTGCCTTTCTCCCTTCATGAGATCCCATGGCCCAGTTTCTGCCTGTCGCACTGGAGATCACTCACAGGAGGGAGTGGGGCCATCAGTCCTCTGTTGCCTGAATGACAGGGCTGGGATTCATTAAATAGCAACACAGTTATGGTGCTATGTAATACCTAAATATCAAAAAGGATTCTGGTCCTCATTTTAATTTAAAAAATAATAATAAAAATATTGCAATAAAGCCTGGTTTGTAGGTCCTCCAGCATGATTCTATGGTCATCTTCCAGTGGAAGCATACCATAGACTCACACTGGAGGACTTAGAAAAATCAATCCTGCAAATGCTTAACCTGTGAATATGGAGGAACGACTGTATTCTTTTGCTATTATGCAATTCCAAGGATAGAGAAGTGAAGTGTCTCAGATATTCAGCTCTTCCTCTGAAGGGGGCTTGTTGCTTGCCGGCGGGCCTGTTTGTGGCCCGGCTGGTGTCCCTGCGATCCTTCCAGTGCCCCCCTTACCTTCTGGTGACTGCATGGCTGGTTGCTGTGGGGGCCGCCAACCAACATGGGTTGGGTCAATGATGGTATGACCCATGCCTAGTTGCCAACCATTGGGCAGCCATCTGCAAGTTGTGGCCATTTTATTGCCAACAACATTTATCTACTAACCTGTATTTAACCAATTTTCTGAATACGTACTCAATACAATTTGTATAACTACCTCTTGCTATGTATTTAATACAATTTGTATAACTACCTCTTGTGTATTGGAGGAGGAGAGTTGGGTTGGTACAGTTTGGGTCCTCAATGAAAGTTCTCCCAATGGTAATAATTTTGTCTTAGTACAATCTAATTTCTTCTTAATACACTCTCAGTTCATCTTAATACTTTCTCATTAACAGCTTCCCACAACTGTTTCCAGTATTAAACAATCACCTTGAATGTTCATTTGAAACTTTCTTCTGAACATCTTTACATTTCATATATTCAGTGGCCTCAAGGGAGCAGCTGAATTCACTTGTTTGTGTCCCACCATTTCAGCAGATGGAAGTTTAAGGAAAAAACACTCCTTAACTCATGAGCCCAGCCTCAGCTGTGCAACCTGAGTGCAATGCCAAGGTTCAGTCCCAGAATAGATGGAGCTGTAATGAAGAAAAAGAAAAAAAAAAACACCAGAAAGTTACTTTTAAAAAGTAAATATTTACATTTAAAATTCTATGGTCCCAAGAGTACTTAGTTATATTTATAGTATTTTTTTTAATAAAATTGAATACCTTACTTCCCTGTTGCTCAAATGTGATTAAACAGTACTTTTAGAGTTTTTTTTTTTTTTAAGAATCAAATACTATAAGCTTCTGGCTTTGTTACAAAACATGACATGTTCTGTACCTCAAGGGGCAAACTATTTTGGGCTGGCAAAGAACTTTGAATTAACTAACTTGTTACAAACAGTGAATGCTTGCTTATTTATTTATGGCTTTAGTTTCTCACCAGGTCCCCTGAGGCAATGCACAATATGTAAAAGTAGTTAACACATTAATCTTTAGCTAAATGGAATTAAAAACAATAATGACTCTGTAAAAAAAGTCTAAAATCATAGGCAATTTAAACAAAAACACAGTAAAAACAGCCACAGAGGCCATGCCTTAATCAATCAATCACTCTACGTTCTGCCTTTTCACTAAGGAGATTTTCACACGGGCTATATATCCCGTGGAAGGAACAGAACAGGGTCGGGAAAGGTTTTCCGTTTCGGACGATGTTGACCCCGTTCTGTCGTGCATCCATCCTGCTCCCGTGACTGTTCCGGAACAATGTAATCACGATTTTTCATCGTGAATAGACCTCCCATTCCATCGCTATCACGCAATAATGGGTGTGCGAACAGGAGCCCTGTTCCTGTTCCGAAATGACAGCCGCGGAGGGGAGGTCTGTTCTGAGCACTTCCTGGTATGATCTGGACATCCAGGTAAGTGGCACCCTTTATTTTAACATCCCTGTTTTGATTATGTGATTTAAAGTATGTTTTTGTGCTTGGTGAACTGATTTTATGTTTGGGGGAGTTTTAATTTTTAAATTTACCACCCAGCCATTATCACGCAATAACGTGGATCACCTTGGATCAGCTGTGATTTGTCTTAAATGTGTGGTGTGTTTTTTTTAAGTAGATCACAGGCATGCAAAGGTATCTGCGTTTTCTGTGCAAATGGGCATGCCTGAAAATCAAGATGATGGCTGTGAGTGAATTACTTGCATTTTTATTCTCACCAGCTGCTGCAGCCAAACAGTATTTTTTTAAAAAAAGGACATCTAAGGTGCAGAAGTGTGATATTTCACCATAACAGAAAAGCAACCCCCAACTCCTGTTTTATCGCATTAGTGCTCGCTCACTAAGGTGAAAAAAAAAAGGCAGTTCCAGGTGCTTGCCTTGTTAGCAAGCCCCACCTCTGGACTCATCCAGCCAATCAGCTTTCAGCTTCTGCTCCTTTGGGAAAGTGAACAAATTTGCATTGCTTCTCCCAATGAGCAGGAATGTGCATTGATGGTAGATGCAGGAATAAGGAGACTAGACAAAACAAGGAGACCAGTAATATAAGCTGTGTTGTAAAGGGCAACTTTTATTTAGGTATAACCTATTTAACCCCTTTCTGAGAGATCTGCAATGGGGGAGCAACCTAGTGTGGTAATAGTTTGGGCAGGAGGTCAACTCCCAAACCCCCTCCCCAACTTCCCTTGGGCGAAAACACCTGAACCCCAGGGAGAACCCATAAGCTGGGTTGCTTCCCAGCCAGCTCACATCAGGCAGGCTGACCTAAAAGTCCCTCCCCCGATTCATAGGAATTAATGAGAGGTTTATCCCTCAGGCCAGCCCCAAAGGAGGTCACTTTCCCCACCCCTCAGTTCACAGGACCTAAAGGGGAAGTCCCAGATCAACCCTTCACCTCCAAAAAGGGGGAAGTGCCAAAGGTGCACACCGAACTATGAAATCTCCCCCTCTACCGGCCATAGAAAAGGGGAACTTATCTGCTTATCCCCTTTCCCCCACCAGATCACCCAACAGGGACCTCAAAACCGTTGCAGATCTCCCAGAAAAAGCACATCCCCTGCATCTAACTGGTGAACCCCATCAGCCCTGTGAAGAGCAGGCTTCTCCAAAATTATGACAGGGTATAAGGACCATGCCTATCATTAATCCTAGATCGTCCCAACCCAGATGGATGACAGGCTATCAAGAGGAGGCACACAGGTGCTCCTACACAAAGGAGGCACACAAGCACTCCCAGACAGAGGAGGCACATGGGCACTCTCACACAAAAGAGGCACAGGGGTGCTCCTGCACAAAGCAGGCAAACGGGCACTCCCCACACACAGAGGAGGCATATGGGCATTCCTGGACAGAAGTGGCACATGGGTGCTCCCTGTGCTCACAGGAACATGGCTTGTGTGACTGTACCAGTTATTAAATATGAAAGTAGACTTGAAAATCTATATGGCAACTCTTAACATTCAGAAGCATGCCACTTTAAAGCCCAGATTTCTGTACTTGCTTTTCACTTTGTAAAGGTCAGCTGTAAAGTTAATCATAAATTATTTTTACCTTAAAATGTTGCATGAAGTACTGTGTAGTTTGGAATTGGGCACTCAAGACAGCTCTAACAGGTTTTTAGATGTTGCTGACAGATTGACCCAACTCAGAGTTTAGTCCCTTGGTTAGCATAGTCAAATAATTTGACATCTGTCATGTGTTATGATTGCAGCCTGAGTACTTTACAAAGGCAAAACTAGATTCTATAATATTTACTGTGTAAAACTGCAATTAAAATCTGTAATCTGAATGGGAATATAAACATTGGGGTCATTTACACAGGCAAATATTCCTCTAAATATACTGCTAAGATAGCTCATAGTTCTCATGGATTGTAGCACAGCATCGCCTCGTTCAGAAGGGGGGAAGGTAAAACACCCAAATATAGCGTGCCAGGGGATGTCGCTATTTTTGCCGGTATATTTGCAATGTAGCAGTTTATTGGCAGTGTAAACTAAGGGCTGCATCAGATCTGCATTGTGATTGGCTTCTGTGATGTAAGGGGTGGGCTTAAAAAAGAGGGACTGCGTTCAGTAGTGATCAGGAAACTGAAAAATCCTCTCTGCTATTTTGCAGAAGGTCTGCCAAGAAAAAGGATTCCCAAGACCTTTCAGTCATAATGTTCCCATCTGTCAGCTCTGCTTGGAGGAGGGAGAGAGAGAGAGAGAGAGAGAGAGCATGAGTGAGAGAGAGCATGAGTGAGAGAGACGGAGGAGGGAGACGGGGGAGGCTGGAAAAACTTGTGATAGGTTCACCTTAGGATCCACGGCATGGCAGCAAGGTCTTTTAGCAGAGAGATTACTGTCCCTCTGCTTCACGGAGTGAGTTCATTTACAGGCAGATTTACAGAGCCACTTCTTTGATCTTTCCCCCTGCTATTTGGGCAGAGTCTGTGAGTCTTGCCCTTCCCCATACAGCCTTTGTCTGCTTGGGAGGCCATCCCCCCCCCCACACACTTATTCAAGTCTGAACTTAAAAGTGACATAATTAGGAAAAAAAACTGACTGGCACAGCTGTGGAAAAGAATTAAAGCGCAAGTTGCCGCAATAAATCTGCTGTGTAAACCAGCCCATTGTCTTTTGATTAAAGCTTGATTGATTGTAAAAATGGTAGGTAGGAAACAAATTCTTGGCTTTCTTAAGCTTGACTACTTTCTGCACTGGTAGTAAAATCCTACTAGAAATGCTAAAAATAGGGAGCCCTGGTGGCGCAGTGGTTAAATGCCAGTACTGCAAGTCACCACGTTGCAAGTTCGATTCCAGCGGGCTCCAAGGTTCACTCAGTCTCCCATCCTTTCGTAGGTTGGTAAAATCAGTACCCGGCTTGTGGGGGCAATTAGCTAACACACATTGGAAGCTGCTTATTGCAATGTACATGTGTAAATTGCTATAGCTTAAAACAATTTGTAAGCCACTCTGATAGCCTTGTGGCTGAAGAGCGGGGTATAAATAAAAAATAAATAAGGAACAGAATGGGCATCCATGACATCACAGGCCTCTTCTTCCCATTCAGCCAACAAGGAAATTGATCCAAATGGGCCTACCACACAGACCCATAAACCCTGTAAGACAAAATTGTAAGGTTAAAATTGAGACAGTCTACTAAGCCCATACTGATTCTCCACAAGATTCCATATAGCTAACAGCAGAAGATAGCTAAACCTATAATAAAAGAAAGCAATGCATTATTCAATTGAATAATGAATAAGGTATTACAACACTAAAAGTGTCCTTAATTCATTCATTCATTCATTAATGTAAATATACACTGCTGGTGGAACCAGTGGGCAAAACAGGTATAATGAGGACAGGACGTAAGTCCTAATGTCACAATAAACTACAAGGAAACTAAAGGTGAAGGCACAAACATTGAATTCAGAAACAAACTGGAGCTGACTTTGACTCGCATCCAACAATGGCAAGGTAGCAAGCCAACAGTAACTATATTCTCTCAATATAATGATCAAATTATAAGCAGTAAGAAGGTGTTTAGAAAAAACTGTCAGTTAGCTCTATAGAAGCTCCTCCCATTCAATTCAACAGTGTTATCCAATAAGATGTGGCACTGTTAAGAGAGCCATGCTAATCAAAGATAAGTTAGTAGAATTCAAGACACTAAAGACAGTAATGACAGTAAAGACAGTAATGACTTGTGCAGGGAAAGAATCGGTATCCATCGAAGGGCAAACTCGAGCTGACCCTGCCCAGCTTCAACAATCAGATAGGATACTGCACCACTAAGGTATCCCTTCACTAAAAACCCACCAAATGCCAGTAGGCCCAGAAACAGAGCTGACCCTGCTTAGCAACCAATATCCAATCGGATCTGGCCCCATTAAGAGAGTCAAACTAACTAAAGATGAAATAGTAGAAATCAGTGTAAATATATTAATGAATTGCATAGTGATAGAATTGGTCTCCCATCTCAAGATAAACTGGAGTTGACTCTGCTTAATGCCCAAGATCCAATGGGATCTAGCCCCATTGAGAGAATCAAACTAACTAAAGATAAAATAGTACAAATCAATTTAAATATATTTATGAATTACATGGCTAACTTGCCATGTAAGAAAAGCAGCTTTCCGTCTCACATGCAGTAAACTTTAACAAAAACACCGACACATGGAGAACAAGTGGTGGATCAATATACCAGAAAAGACACAACGCTGTGCAGATCTGGGTGATCTTAGAGGTTTTTACGAAGCTGTTAAAACAGTGTTTGGACCTACTTATCAGGTACAAAGCTCCTTATACGGTACAGATGGTCAAACACTAATGACTGATAAAGCCTCCATCCTGAATTGATGGGATGAACATTTTCAAAGTCTCTTCAGTGCCAACCGAGTAGTGCAAGGCTCAGCTATCCAACATATGATACAAAAACCAATGAAAAATGAACTGGACATAGCTCCTACTTTGGAAGAGACCCTTAAGGCCATACAGCAGATGAAAAATGGCAAGGCAGCTGGGATTGATGGAATCCCACCTGAAGTTTGGAAACACGGAGGTCATGTACTCCATATTAAATTCCATTAACTCCTTGTGAATTACTGGGGAAAAGGGGAACTGCCATCAGATCTCCGAGATGCAGTCATCATCTCCTTGTACAAGAAAAAAGAAGCAAAATCCGATTGCTCAAACTATCAAGGTATAACACTGCTCTCTATTGCTGGAAAAATCCTTGCAAGGATACTCCAGAACAGATTAGTTCCTGCTATTGCAGAAGAACTTCTTCCTGAAAGCCAATGTGGCTTCAGAGCCAATAGGAGTACTACAAATATGGTATTTGCCCTTAGACAACTGCAAGAGAAATGTAGAGAGCAGAACAAGGGACTCTATGTAACATTTGTCGACCTCACCAAAGCCTTTGACACTGTGAGTAGAAAAGGTCTGTGGCAGATCCTGGAAAGACTAGGATGTCCCTCCAAATTTCTTAAAATGATTATCTTGCTACAGGAGGGCCAGCACAGTTAAGTCAGATATGGCGATGCTTTTTCAGAGCCCTTTCTAATAAGTAACGGAGTGAAGCAAGGTTGTGTTCTTGCTCTAACTTTACTTACAATCTTCTTCAGTATGATGCTCCAAAGGGCTACGGCAGAGCTTGAAGAAGAAGACGGCATCTATATACGTTACCGTACTGATGGTAGCTTGTTTAACGTAAGCCGTCTGAGGGCTCGCACTAAGATTCTAAACCATCTAGTCCGTGAGCTGCTCTTTGCTGATGCTGCTGCCCTTGTTGCCCACACAGAAGCAACTCTGCAGTGCCTAACATCCTGCTTCGCAACAGCTGCAGAGCTGTTTGGGCTGGAAGTGAACCTTAAGAAAACAGAAGTTCTCTACCAGCCTGCACCACAGGACAAACACCACCATCCCCACATTGCCATTGGCAAATCTGTCCTTCAGTCCATTCAGCAGTTCACCTACCTGGGAAGCATCTTCTCCTCAGATGCCAAGACTGACAAAGAGATCAATCACAGATTCGCAAAGGCATATAGCGCATTTGGAAGACTTTACAAGACTCTGGAGTAATAAAACACCTGAGGCAAAGCACAAAAATCAGTGTGTATAGAGCCATTGTACTGTCTATTCTCCTTTATGGGTCTGTAACATGGGTCACCTATCGCCATCAATTATGACTCCTTGAACGTTTTCATCAGTGCTGTATACGTACAATCCTAAATATACACTGGACTGACTATGTGACGAATGTTGCTGTCCTTGAGCAAGCAGGGATCACCAGCATTGAGGCCATGATATTGAGAACGCAGCTGCGCTGGGCAGGGCATGTTTCTAGGATGGAGGACCATCACCTCCCCAAAATAGTACTCTATGGTGAACTCGCCACAGGTCAGTGTGAGAGGGGCACTCCAAAAAAGCAATACAAGGACTCCCTGAAACAACATCTCAGGCTCGGCCAAATTGATCACCAACAATGGTCTGCCCTGACCTCACATTGGGAGGCATGGAGACACACTATCCACAATGCTGCAGCCTTATTTGAGAACACATGCCGAACAAGTCTTGAAGAGAAATGACAACGCAGAAAGAATCACAACCCGGAAACATCACCCAAGGAGACCTTCTGCTGTGCTTTCTGCAACCGGACTTGTCTATCTCAGATTGGCCTTTTTAGTCATCAGCGCGCTTGCAGAAAGCGCGGGATGAGTCCTTCCTGAATCTTTGTTTGTGAAGAAAAGCCAGAGGGAGAGATGTAGTGATAGAATCAGTCTCCCATCCAAGGATAAACCCAGGGCTGACCCTGCCCAGCTTGCAAGAGCAGATGGGATCTGGCCCTCTTAAGAGAGTCAAATTAACGAAAGATAAAATAGAAATCAATGTAACTTGTTCCCCACTGAAACACCAAATAAAATATAGGCTACATCACCTAAGTTCTCATTGAAGGTCTCCCATCCAAGGACAAACCAGAACTGACCCTGTTTAGCCTCCAAGATTGCAAAATTGCTTTTGTGGTAGTTGTTATATGCGAGTGAGACCCACTCAAGGCCATCTAAAGGCCTCCATGGCTGAGACAAGACTCAAACCCTGGTCTCCCAGGGTCACAGTCCAACACTCAAACCACTACACCATGGCTGGCTAAAAGGATCTGGTACCTTTAAAATATGCATACCTCACTGAGTGTGTGCGTACGTGCGTGTGTGCATGTGTGTGTGTGTATATCTTTTCCCTTAGCCAGCATAGGTTACCGCAACTCCTGTTTCACAAACTACCCTATAGGGGGCCCAAGCCATCCAAAGCCTACTAAAATTAACTGCTACTAGCCAACTGCAAGCCAACTAATTTCACACTTTAAGCCCCATAGATGGGGCACAACAGCAAAATGAATTTTGTATTCCAAAAGCAAGCCTGAAATTAGCAACTAAGGCCTGAGAAGAAGACCTGAGGGAGGGGAAAAAACCTGTAGTGGGTGGAAAGTCTAGGGGAGGCACCAAAGTGGGTGGATGGAGCACCAATGCACTCCAACTGAAATGGGGGCAAGGGGGGAGAGAATGTCAGCACAAAGCCACAATTAAATGAACCCCCTGCTCCCTACAGCACTAAATAAACCATAGCCATGCAGCAGCAGCTGCTGCTACTGTCGACTGGGTTAGGAAGGGGAACCGTGGAAGGGGAGCTGCTGCCTAGTCCCATTAGGCTGCTCTGCCTCCCAACACCAGGAGAGGGATGCCCATGGCGAAATTAAGGAACCCCTTCCCCCGAAAGCACAAGCCCGATTGAGCAGCTGTGGTAGACAGGAGAAGCAGCGAAAGACAAACCGTCCTGACATTCTGCCAATCTACCACAAGCACCCAAATGAGAGCACAAAGGAACGGCTGCAGACAAGGCCTGCTTCAAAAAACCAGGCCATCAGAAGACTCTCCATCAAATCAACTCTCCTCCAGCAATTAAATGTTGAAAAGGAGGAGGCAGAGGGCAGTCAGGCATAAATATCCTCTAGCCCCGCCCTCTGCTTTCTCAGTGAGGAAGCTACATTATGGCCTCCATCATGCACTCCATCAAAAGAGGGTTCCTCCAGCGCAGTTGCAACTGCACTGGGAATGCTATTTCCTCCGCTGTTTTTTTAAAAACTCTGGGAAAAGCTGTGAAGGCTTTTCCCACCAAGTATATGGTGTATTTAGACCCCTCCTTCTGAATATAGCGATATGATGTGGGATGCCGTTAAGACAGGCTGTATTCTCCTCGAATTCCTTGAGGAGTATTTTTGCCATTTAGACATGAGATCTGTATTGTTTTTAATAAGTTGTAATCTGCCTTGAGTCCCAGTATTGGGGGGAAAGTGGGATATAAATGAATAATAATAACAACAACACCTTTTAACTGTAATGACAGCTACCTACTTTGGGGGGGGGGCTTGGACTATAACAATTCCCCCCCCTCCCCGCTCCCAAAGTGTCTTTCCACACTCTGGTCTGAACCTGAGCATCATTCACTTTTGTAGTTTGAGCTGTTTTATATATGATCAAGACAGGCCTGACCTTAAAGAGACTGATGTACTCTGCTGATGTAACTTCATCTGGGAGTGTCAAAAATTAGGAGAAGAAAAAAGAATTGAGTAAGGCTTTGGGGAGATTATTCTGCTATCTAGAAATTTTCTTGAGTCCAATCAAAGGAGTCAGATAAGGCCTCATCAAATCAATACTTTGTGTCATGCCACCGCTCCCTAGCTCCAGAGAAACAAATGAAGCTGAAGCTAAGGCATTGCACTATAGCAGGATGCTGCTGTCCTGCCACCAAGTGGCCAATAGGTATCATACCAACTGAAACAGAGGAACTGCTGAATTCTATTTTGTTGGAATTCATCTGGTGGAACAAAGATGGCATTTTGCCCTACATGGCTTTGACATCAATACAAACTAAGAGTTGCTTGCTTATTAATAAAGAGGATATGAAAGATGTGGAAATTTAGTAGAAAGATGAAATTGGATGAAATAAAAAGACCAGGGATGGGGGTGAGGAGGGATAAAAAAGAACATGCTAGAACAATGGTTGGAATTGTGCAGCCCTCCAGATGTTGTTGAACTGCAACGACCATAAGATCTAGCAAGCATAGCCACTGTTGAGGAATGCTAGGAGGTGTGCTTCAACAACATCTGGAGGCCACACAGTTCCTATTCCTCCAGCACTAGAAGAATATGATGTTTAGATTTATAAGAACACAGGAAGCTGTCTTCTACCAGTTTAGGGTGGTTGTCCATCTGTGCATTGCTGTCAACTGTGGCCATTAGTGACTCTTCAGAGCACTGTGGCTCTACAAAAGAATGTTTGCTGGTATTAACAATTGCTGTGCAATTCTGTTTCAACTGAAGATGTCATGCAGTCCCACCAAGCCATCACACCCCTCACACAGATTTAAATCCAGATTTCACCTACAGCATGTTGTAAGACCAGGTGGCCTTGTAAAAGAAGCCCTGCCAGATCAGGATTATGGACTGAATCTTGACAGTTCTAACTCTGCCACCACTTGTTCACCATAGTGGCCAACCACCCTGGGAAGCCCACAAGTGAAAAATGAATGCTAAAAATGTGTGCATCCAGACAGAAAGTCTCAGATGTTGATCCTGATCATTCTGATTTTATTCTGGAGATCCATTCATGTTTTGTTTCTCATGAAATATTTTCTGTGAGCTCCTGGTCTGATTGGAGACTTTTTACGAGTATACCAGCTCCCCAGGTTGGTTTCTGTTAGCCCAGTTTAAAATTGGAAAGAACAGGAACAAAATATGGGACTTTTCAATGAATTTGGATGCACCTAATGTCTTCTCATTTTGAGATACATATTGCTTCCAATACTGGAGATAAAACAGAGCCATGGTGACTAATAATCATCGCTAGCCTTATCTTCCATGAATCTGTCCTCTCTTAAAGCTTTCCAAGTTGGTAGCCAACAGTGCATCATGTAGCAATAAACTACAGAGTTTGTTTGGACTACAGATCCCAGAATGCACCAGCCAATGGCTGCTGAACTTCATAATTATAAATGGTGCAAATAAGTAACTCCCATATCTCATCAGGGTGAATTGGTGGACAACTGGTGGAGTTTTCTTTGGCTCCCAGTAGGGTGGTAAGCTGTTTCCTGCCTCATAAGCAACTCTTTCATATACATTGGTAAGGGTGATGTTGCACCATACCAAATCCTGATCCTGTGATTCAATAACTTTTTCCAGTCTCAAGGGCTTGGCAGAACCAAATTATTAAGCTGCTAAAACTGTAACACTGGAATAACATGCAAGGCAAAAATTCATTCAGGTAGTTGAGTCTGTCTCATTCAAATTTTGGCAAATTCTTTATAGAAAAGAAAAGCATTTGAAGTTCATAACCTTTGATGATTCCCCAGAGTCCAATAATGATATTAAGACCAAAACTACCAAGTAGCCAATTTTAAGCTAAATGATGTTGAAAGTTCTCCAGTAGAACACATATAAAATGGAAACAGTTAAAAAAAATTAATAGCGAGTCAGTTTTCATTGAACATTTCTGGGAGGAAGGTTTTAAAAAACCCAGACTCAATAAATGTAAGTTGTAATCAAACATACTTTGTGTAAGGCTAATAATAATAATAATAAACCTATCTAAATATAGGTAAGTGATTCCATATACAGAACCATAATGGAAAGCCAGCTATATAAATGTGTTTGAATTTCTTCCTAAAAGTAAAAGTCAAACATTCCTACTAAAAAGGAGGGTCTCAATGTGCCAAGCAGAGGTCCTGCTGAAATCACAAGAAAAAGTCAGTGCTGAACCATGAGTTAACATTTGCTACTTCTTTTTGTTTAGTAGAAGAGCACACTTCTCCATTGCACCAGAGCTGAGGATCTTAACAAAATCAAAGTGCCAGTTTTCACTCCATTCCATTTTAAAGTAATTCCTAGGAAGTACTAGTCAATAGGATTTTCAATGTCTTTTTGTTTCATGGCTGATTCAGAATGTAGCAGGATGAGCCACTGGAATTATACAGTGGCCATGTGGACTGTGGCAGATTGTAGGGTATGATGGAGTGGAGGGAAATATTTTCAAACACACTTCTGCATTTAAACGAAAATCCATGCAAGTAACAAAGAAGGACTAAAGAGAAAAGATTCTGTAGCTTATCGCTTTGCCTGCTATGCTAGTTCGCAGGGGAGTATTCCTAAATATGACTGGAAAGATGTGTAAACAAAGCCCTATAAACTTAGGGAACTAGTATGTTTCACTTGGATGGGAGAAGATATGATAGCTGATATGATAGCTGTATTTAAGTATGTGAGGGTATGTCATGTAGACGATGGAGCGAGCTTGTTTTCTGTGGCTTTGGAGACTAGAAAACAATCCAGTGGATTCAAATGACAAGAAAAGGAACTCCATATAAACATTTAGAAGAACTTCTTGAGTATAAGAGCTGTTTGATAGAGGGGTAGACTGCTGTACTGTGTGGCAGATCCTTCTTCTTTGGAATTGTTTAAAGAGAGTTCGGATCAGCATCTTTCAGGAGTACTTTACTTGTGTATTCCTGCATGGCAGCAGGTTGGACTAGATGGCTCTTGCAGTCCCTTCCAACTGTATGATTCTATGACTGCCTACCTGGTGTCTGAATTGGTTCATTCCATTTTATTAATTCAGGACTCTCCTCCATCTTTTCTTAAAGCATACGTGGATCTTCCCTGAGATATTTCTGGCTTTGAGGCTTCCATTTTTTGCATCTGTAATGAAGACCTGCTTTAGCTACTATGATGCATACTGACCCTTACCCTCTGGATCCTAATAGTGTTTCTCTATCCCACCTTGTTTTATTTACTTATTTGATTTATACTTGGCCTCCACCCCCACCCACCCACCCACCCCCGCCCATATTGGCTGCCCTCTGAGTAGATTCTCACTTCCCTTCTCCTAGCTGTGGAATGTGTTGATTCAGAGGTTCCATAAAGTAGCATGGCATATTCCAGTGCATAACTAAGGGTTTGTCTAGATGGGCCAAATGAAATTGCCTCCCCCAGCCCACCATTCCCATGCCCAGCAGTCCAGATAATGCAGGGTTTTTGCCTCAATCCTAGTCCAAACTGCCCAGATGACATCCAGGCAGGTCTGGTGAGAATACAGGGTAAATACTCCCTAAAATGGCATGGAGATATGTTTAAAAAACTCACCATTTTCTCCAGTGCTTCTGGAGAAAACGGTGAGTTCTATTACCTCAATGTGGGTAGGGAGGTGTTCACACACATGGCCTGTGCTGTTCCCGGCATAGCCATTTCCTGGCCTGGCTGCATGCATTGCATCTGCTGAGGTCATGCCAAGGTTCCCAACCTGTGACCCTGGCTGGGTGCCTCATTCCTGGCCTTGACATTACCAGTATGTGTGTGGGGAAGATGCACCAGTTCACACACAGGGTGCAGGTGTGAGGCTGCAATGGAAGGGAAGGTAATTTGTGGGGGGGATGCTGTGGGCACATGGATTATTCTGGCCAGTATAGACAACCCCTAAGCAGAAGCTCAGACAGCAAAGTTCATCCTTTCCACCCCTTTCCCCAGAAGCATTGTTGGAAGGGATCCCCAGCTAAAAAAAATCAGCCACCTCCATGTTTATAAAGTCTCCCATGCCACTAGCTGGTGCTAGGAATCTTTACCAGTATCAACTCTGTCATGGTTTGATAAAAAATGTATAACAAAAAGTATAGGCATTGCACAGGGAATGTGTGCAAGATTCTGTGCAAGAATCAGTGTGCAAGATTCTGTGACACTAGAATGTTGTCAGTATTCTAGCTTTAGGATGAAGCTGAAATTGCACAGTAAAACTTTGCCAGCAGTTGCTGTCATAGGCGTTGTCTAGACAATGAAAATACTCATCATAGAATGCAAGGAGAATACTTTTTGTCCCAATGAGAAGCAATGAGATTTGTGGTATTTAGAAGGTGGGGGGTAAGCCTCCATATACTGCATGGGAAGACCCTTCATGGCTTTTCCCAAAGGTTTTAAAATAATGCATGGAAATGTGCGTTAACACTCATTTGGAGAAATGATACACATTGCAGTGCATTATCGGCAAGGGTAAAAGTGGAAAGCTGATTGGTCAGACATATGTGGGGGCAAGCTTGGTGGCAATGAAGTGGCCAGAAGTGCCAATCTGGAGTTGTGTGCTATTGATAGTGAACTTTTTTGCTGCACTGAAGTGACCAAACACCTTTTTAAAGTGGAAAGTCGCACTTGTGCACCTTTGATTTACAGTTTAAAAAAATACTGTGCAGTGGTGACAACTTGTGGAGAATAACAACATGAGTAATTCACTGTCAGCCACCATCTTGATTAGTAGGCATGGCTGTGTGTGTACTTCAAACACTGGTAGCATCACATACCAGCGATTTTGTCAAAGGACTGTGGAGACAAATGAATGCTGCTGTGAATTTGTGTTAATGCACAGCAATCAGCATTATATCTGCTCATCTAGACAAGCCTATAGACTTTATTTTTAATTTATTTATTATTTTAATTTAATTTGTACTGGTAATTATTTTAATTAAGGCAAAAGAAATGTTAAAATACCACTTTAAAGAAAATTGAGAAGAAGACTCTTTAGTGAATAACATTTAGGATGCCAATGAGGCAGTACTAAGGGTCTTCTTCATGCAACAGAATTGTGAGAGGGATAAAAGAATTAAGCAGAAAATACAAAGTACAGTAGGAACCCTGTATCTGCTGGGGATTGGTTCTGGGGGGCCATGGATACTGAAAACTGTGGATAACAGCAAACACCATTGAAAATAATGGGACTTCCAGTTTAAAATACCATAGAGTTTCCTTGGAGGTCCTAGAAAATGGCTGGAGAGGACACATTTTCTAGGAAGACTCTATGGTAGGTGTGCTGTTTTGTGTCCTGTGGATAATTGAATCAGTGGATACAGGGGTCCTACTGTATATAAGACACTTTGCAAAATAAGGGAAGGAATTAAAGCCTATAGATTTTAATAGGGCAGGAACACTGGAATAAGTTTTGAACTGCTGTCCTTTTGAACTTCACCAAACCAATTGCCTTCCTGGAGAAGCCAGAATAAAGTACAACCTGTTCATCAAAGTATGTCAGAAATGTATGAGCTACCTCTCTGAAAATTGGAGTAAAAAGGTTAAAAGGGTATTTTTTTCTCAAGAATTTCTGACTTGCAGTAACTGTAGGTTGAAATTTGAGGACATTGTACACTTTCTCAAATAAATGTCTGATACCAAGTTATTAGCTCATTTTAATAAACAGATTTTTGAATCTTATCAGTGTGTGTGTGTTTGTGGAGAGGGAGAGAGAGCTCTTAACTAAGGGACGCTCCTGTGCCCCCTTAATACCATTCTTTTGTCACCTATATCTGCATCAGCATGATATTGTCCCTAGATGGCACATTTTGAAAAATGGGTGAGCTAACAGGACCAGACTTCTATTAAATCAAACTTCTTGGGCTGACAGAAATAGCAGCTAAACTGCAATCCAGACTTCATGGTGCCATGCCATGAATAAAGGAGGAGGGGGGTTGCCTGGAAAGGACTTTTAAAAATTGCCATTTGGAAAAGAATTCTGATCCAGCCAGCTTATTTTGCTTCCAATGAAAAGAATCACAGCCTCTTTCTCACAACTTCAATTTACTTTTTAACTCTGGAGGAATAAGCTGCAAACAGTAGCTGCCAACTGGGCTGAGATTCTTGCAGCTCCCTCCAGAGATCCATATTTTGACAGGTCTCATCCTCTATTGGCACCAGCAGTCTTTGTTTTCATTCAAATCCTTTCTTGGGTTTTCTTCCTCCTCTTCTTCTTTCTGGAGCCAAGAATAACAAGAAGAATGAAAAGCTCAATTTTTGATGATTTTTAAAAAATGTACCACTGCATTACACCACTAACCAAATATTAGGGTTCTTTTCTTCTAGGGGAACATAGGCTACTTCAGGCTACAGACCACTCAATATCAAAAAATAATTCACATGTGCACATGTGAATTATTTTTTGATATTGAGTGGTAAACAAATTCCATATGATGCTATAGCTTCATCTCTCTCTCTCTCTCTCCCACTCTTTTATTTTATTTTCTTCTCTTCTTAGAATACTTATAAATCAAGCTGCTTCTCCAACCTAGTGCTGTCCAGATGTGTTGGACTACAATGGCAATCATCCCTGGATGGGGATGATGGGAATTGTAGTCTAGCACAATCAAAAGGCCTCTAGCTTGGGCAAAGCTTTTGTAAAATAATGCATTCATTTTGCTTTTGTGTTATTTCCAATAACAATATTTCACTTTAACCTGGAGTTCTCTGCAGTTAGTTACTGGTATACACAGGTGAAAAGATCCCCGCAGTTACCCTCCTCACACAGGCATACTGTTTGAACTAGAAATTCCCCCATCTAGACATTGATATCATGGCTGGGTCTCAAAGCACTCCCCACCTTTTAGAGTAACACTGTCCCAATTAATCCTCTGCCATCCCACTTTTTCAGCTGCTCTTAAAATATCCCAGTTTCTCTCTCCTCATTCCACTTCTACCCCTTGTCTTCAATTGATTTCTATTGGGTTCAAAGTACAAAAAAAATTCACTCAACTAACTCAGAAGGGAAAAAGGAGAGGAAGGAATCTTGCCCTTCCCAGTAGGCTCAGACAAAAACAAATTGCTGCTGTCCCCCACAATTCATAGATAAGCATCTTTTCCTTTCCTTTTCCCTTTCTCTCCTTTTCCATACTCCCATACGCCATACTTCTCCATTCCAATCCCCCCCCCTCATCTTCTTACTTTTCCTCTCCCTCCAACTCTCCTGCCTCGATTTTCCTTGTTTTTTTTCTGGGCTGTGAGGCCGTGTTCTGGAAGAGTTTATTTCTGACATTTCACCTGCATCTGTGGCTGGCATCTTCAGAACCATTTTCTGAGGATGCCAGCCACAGATGCAGGTGAAACGTGAGAAAGAAACTCTTCCAGAACACGGCCTCACAGCCTGGAAAAAAACAAGGAAAATCTATGGATACCAGCCATGAAAGCCTTCATCTCCTGCCTAGATTTCTCCTTTTCCTTTTCCATTCCCCCCCTTTCTCTCCTTTCTTTCTCCTTCTGCCCCTGCTTCTCTAAGCTACACTTATAATATTCCCATTCCTTCCTTTCCTCGCTGCCTTTGTGATGTGTTAGATTATCAACATTTTGAAATCTCTCATGAAACACAATACGGCTTGTTTCTGAATAAGCCTGCATAGATAGGACTGCCTTGTTGACTTCTATTGCTCATTTATTTATTTATTTATACCCCACTCATCAGCCACAAGGCTATCAGAGCGGCTTACAAATTGTTTTAAGCAATAGCAATTTACACATCTACACTGTATTAAGCAGTTTCCAATGTGTGTTAGCTAATTGCCCCCACAAGCCGGGTACTCATTTTACTGAACTCCGAAAGGATGGAAGGCTGAGTGAACCTTGGAGCCCTCTGGGATCAAACTTGCAACGTGGTGACTTGCAGTACTAGCATTTAACCACTGCGCCACCAGGGCTCCTGTCTGTTATCATTGTAACAGTCAACATTATCATCACTTACCCACCCCAAGATATTTGGTGATGATTAGTAGAAATATTATGATTGTGATTATTATTATTTGGGGGATGAGGTGGAATGTCACAATCTAACTAGAAAAAGAAAAAGAGAGGAAAGGGGGTATGTGGCTGATGATGGGCCCTGCTTTGGGAGAGATACGTTAACATCAGAGTTTGAAAAAGATCTTTTTGCCTGGAAAAGATTCTTCGATTGCAACTCCCATGTGTTGTTACAGGCATTGCTTACAAAAGTGTTTGAAAAAAGAGATGGAAAACCTTTGTTTCTTTTTTATTCAAAGCAGAGCTTGGCAAAGTTTGTTGGCTGGATCAAAACTCCCATGTGTTGTTAAAAGCACTGCTTGGAAAGGTGTTTCAGACAGAGCTGGGAAAGCCCAGTGTCTTCTGTTCAAAGCAGAGCTCAAAGCAGATGTCATAAAGCATAACGTGTTAAGCACCAAACCAGTTGCTCAGAGTATGTCATTTGAACAAAAAGTACCAAGTCTAACAAATGAGAAACTATTTCTCTGGTTCGAAATTGTTTCTAGATTTGGGATTTTTTAAAAAAAATTGAGTGACATACTCTGAGCAAATGTATTTGAGGCAGGGCCAGTTTAAGGAATCTTGGGCTCCCCTGCAATACTTTATTTTGTGCCCCCCCATATGTTTATCTCAGGTCAATGTAACCTAACCTATGCACCGTACAGGATGTTCAGATTACAGTAGGAGCCCCGTATCCATGGATTCATTATCCATGGGACACAAAACAGCACACCTACCATAGAGTCTTCCTAGAAAATGTGTCCTCCCTAGCCGTTTTCTAGGCCCTCCAAGGCAACTCTATGGTATTTTAAACCAGAAGTCCCATTATTTTCAATGACGTTCACTATTATTCATGGTTTTCAGAATCCACCCCCGCCATAACCAATCCCCAGTGGATAAGAGGGCCTACTGTATTACATAATTTGCCACCAATAATTTAGTTTAAAAACTATATTATAGGCACTAACAAAATATTTTTTTTGTTTATTAGCAATTAACATAATGGTGTAGATTTCCTCAAAGAAAAGAAAGAGTGGACTACAAGCTAAACATGAGTTAGCAGTGTGATGCAGCAGCAAAAAATGCCAATGCGATTCTAGGCTGCATTAATAGTGTCTAGATCAAGGGAAGTAATAGTATAACTCCATTCTGCTTTGGTCAGACCTCACCTGGAATACAGTTTCCAATTCTGGGCACAACAACTCAAGAAAGATACTGAGAAGGATGGTGGGAGGTCTGGAAGCCATTACGCCCTATGAGGAATGGCTTAGGGAGCTGGGTATGCTTAGCCTGGAGAAGAGAAGGTTGAGAGGTGACGTGATAGCCAGGTTTAAATATTTGAAGGGACGTCATACTGAGGAAGAAGCAAGTTTGTTTTCTGCTGCTCCAGAGACTAGGACACGGAGCCATGGGTTCAAACTACAGGAAAAGAGATTCCACCTGAATATTGGGAAGAACCTCCTGACAGCAAGAGCTGTTCGGAAGTGGAATACCCTGCCTTGGAGTGTGGTGGAGTCTCCTTCTTTGGCTTTTTTAAAACATAGATTGGATGGCCATCTGCCAGGAATGCTTGGATTGTGTGTTCCTGCAGGGTAGAAGCCGATTGGATGGGATGGCTGTTGGGGTCCCTTCCAGCCCTATGATTCTATGATTCTAGGCTGCATTCAGAGCCTGGGAAAGTTACTCTTGGATTACACCTCCCAGAATCCCCCTGCCAGCACCCTTCTCAAGGTCTGGTTGCATTGTTCCTTTTCCAGCTTTCTCTAGCCCGGTGGTTCTTAACTTGGGGTCCGCAATGTCCTCACATGGGGTCCACAAAGGCTTGAAGGCTGCTTGGCCCACCTCCTCCCTGTAGTGGAGTAGCCACATGACAGAAACCAAGGCAAAGGCTGGCTGGCTTGGCCTGCACATTGCCATTCAATCTGCTCCAGCCACAAACTTGCAGGAAGAAGCAAGAGTGCCTCTGAGGGAAAGTTTAATTGATTGTGTAATTCTATTGTTGTTGTTGTTAGCTATTATTATTAGCTATTATTATTAGGGTTTTAAATCTTCAGTTAAGTCTTGGGGCAACAAAAGATATTTAAAGGGGGTCCCTGGTAAAGAAAAGGTTAAGAACCACTGCTCTAGGCCAATGCCTCTCACATAACACTAATGGGATACTGGTGTGTTTAGTGACAACAATAAAACCATTGTTCCCAGTAATATTACTCCAAATTTTAATTTATATTCTTTATATTTTTCTGTTTAAAGAGCTAGAGTGTTGTAGAACTTTCAGCATTGCACTATGACTATGGAGACCAGGGTTTGAATCCTTACTCAGCCATGAATGCCCACTGGGTGACCTTGGGCAAGTCACACTCTCTCAGCCTCAAAGGAAGCCAAAGGCACACCCACTTTGAACAAACCTTGCCTAGAAAACCCCATGATAGGTTCGCCTTAGTCAGAAATGACTTGAAGGCACATAGGCAAACACACACAAATTTCTTTTGCAGGCTGAACTCAGTTGGCAGCAAGGGGAGGAAGCTGAAGAAGACCAAGGGGGACAGGGAGGGGAAAGGAACCAGGACAGGTTAAAAACAGCTGGAAAGATAGACTGGAGGGGATCTATGTGGAAGGAAAGAAAGGGAAGGAAGGAAGGAACGAAGAAAGAAAGAAAGAAAGAAGCCCTTTCTGAGGAAGACAACCCTCAAATTCCCTGTCTCTCTCTCTCACACACACACACTCACCCTCTCCAACGTGCCTCTCCCTCCAGCTTCTGCCACAGAGGGCTGCTGTTTCTTCCTCTTTCTCTTTAGTTTGGGAGAGGATGTTTTGTTTGGTTTTTTTTAAAAAGCCAGCAGGAGGTTTTTGGAGGACGAGGGTAGGAGGGGGCTCCTACTGGCTGTCTCCTGGCTGTCTCCTTCGTCAGATTAAGGAGGCCAGGGTGGGGCCCTCTCTTGACCTCGGGGCCCCCTGCCAATGCTGATTTGGCAGACAAGTTAAACCAGGCCTGAATTGAGGTCTCAGAATTTAGACCTGAAATCTCACGGCCCAGGATGATTCAAACCTGGTAACCCTGGTTGTCACCTTGTGTTTCTGTTTTCATCATCAAGGTTGTTCCTTATAACAGCAGTAGCAACAGTGTGATGTAGTGACTTGACTATGACTCTGGAAGACAGGGGTTCAAATCCCTGATCAGCCATAGAAGCCCACTGGGTGACCTTGGGCAAGTCACAATCTCTTACCCTGTAGAAGAAGGCCATAGCAATCCCCCCTGTCAAGAAAACCCCATGGAAGTTTCAGCTTAGGGTTGTCATAAATCAGAAATGTCTTGAAGACACAACAACAGCAACATGAACAACAGGGGTCAAACTCAGGAACTGTCTGAGATTCATGCTAATTATCAGAAAATAAAAACAACAAAACAACAAAAGCAAAACTTGACGCCCCCTTGTCGTGGGAGAGAGGCTTGCGTACCCTAATGATGTTTTGAGCTATGCTGGCGGTGGCATAATAGCCACTGGTAGGGTCTCCCATGCCAGACAGGTCAAAACCGAAGGGTCTGACAAAGAGCGTCAAAGGGCAGGGTGGGCTCTCTAGCCTTGTGGCAACCGTCCTAGGAGAAGGAAAACTCCAATCCCAAACCCGGGCAGATGGTGCTCGTCCAACCCTGTAAGGTCAACCATCTAAGAGAAGGAAACTCTAATCAAACCTACGGCCCGAGGACCTCGCTGCCACGTCCATGCTTGCAAGGCCACGGCAGATGAATCTCTGGTTTAAAGGGTGAGGCCAGTTCTGTGCACGCTGCGCTCCACCAGAAAAATCCATTGCACAGGCTCGAAGGACAAATCCATTTCCAAAAAAGCCCTGTAGCGACTGGCGAGGGACGAAACCGGCAGGTGTAAAGATGCACTGGAAGCCGCAGCCCCAACCCTGCATGCAGGCGGTTCAGGACATTGGTCGCTCGAGGCTGACCCGGGAGATGACAGTCTTGTTCGGCAGCATCCTGAATGACCAAGCAGCCTTTTTTAAGGAGAGCACTGCTTGCTCCATATGGAGAGGGGCCTAGAAAAGGTGGCCTAACGAAAGCTCATCCCCAACTACCTGGTTGGCTAGCCGCGGCCAACGGGAATCTTCTGATGCGGTCAAACCAAGGCAAAGAAACAAAGGCACACACCGGCCTCCAAAGGTGTAAATAAACTGACACTTGCATGCTGGAACATCAGAACCATGCAAGACTCTAAAGATAGTGGACGGCCTGAGCGTCGTTCTGCCCTAATAGCCCTTGAACTATCACGGCTTAATATTGACATCGCTGCTCTTAGTGAAGTTCGCTTCCATGAGGAAGGCAGCCTTAAAGAACATGGCGCCGGCTACACACTTTACTGGTCTGGCAAACCCAAAACCGAAAAACATCTTTCAGGAGTAGGCTTCATGATTAAAAACTCCATTGCCTCCAAACTTGAAACCTTGCCAACAGGACACTCTGATCGCATTATTTCCTTACACCTCCCACATGTTGTTCTCTTTAGTGTATATGCCCCAACTATGCAAGCCGACCCTGTAGAGAAAGACAAATTCTACACAGACCTACGCCAACTCATACAAAAAGTCCCTGTAGAAGATAAAATTATTATCCTTGGTGACTTCAATGCCAGAGTAGGAAAGAACTCCGAAGCCTGGAAAGGTGTCTTAGGCAAGCATGGTGTTGGAAATTGCAATGATAACGGACGCCTCCTGCTAGAGTTCTGTGCAGAACAACAGCTGACTATTACAAACACAATCTTTCAGCAGAAAGATAGCTTGAAGACAACCTGGATGCATCCCCGATCCAAACATTGGCACCTCATTGACTATGTTCTAGTCCGTCAGAGAGACATTCGTGATGTCCGTCATACCCGAGTGATGCCCAGTGCAGAATGCCAAACAGATCATCGCCTCGTCAGATGTAAACTAAATCTTCATCTTAAGTTCAAACCTAAGAGGGGTGGCATCTTAAAGAAGAGGCTCCAAGTCAACAATCTTCAACAAGCTACCATGAGAGACAACTTCCAGGCAAACCTACAAACGAAACTTGAAGACCATCCTACAGATCCTTCTCCTACAGTGCTTTGGCAGCATATCAAAAACAGTATCCTCCAGTCTGCAGAAGAACCCCTCGGGTTCTCCCACAAGAAAAATCAAGACTGGTTTGATGAAAACAACCAAGAGATCTAGGAGCTGTTGGCAAGGAAGAGAGCTGCTCACCAGGCATACCTCGCCCAGCCAACCTGTCATGTAAGAAAAGCAGCTTTCCGCCTCACATGTAGCAAACTACAACAAAAACTCCGAGACATGCAGAACAAGTGGTGGATCAATTTAGCAGAAAAGACACAATGCTGTGCAGATCAGGGTGATCATAGAGGATTTTATGAAGCTCTTAAAGCAGTGTTTGGACCTACTTATCAGTTCCAAAGCTCCTTATACAGTACAGATGGTCAAACATTAATTACTGATAAAGCCTCCATCTTGAATCGTTGGGCTGAACATTTTCAAAGTCTCTTTAGCACCAACCGAGTAGTCCAAGGCTCAGCTATCCAACATATGATACAAAAACCAATGAGAAATGAATTGGACATAGCTCCCACTTTGGAAGAGACCCTTATGGCCATACAGCAGATGAAAAACGGCAAGGCAGCTGGGATTGATGGAATCCCACCTGAAGCTTGGAAACACGGAGGGCATGCACTCCACGAAAAATTCCACGAATTCCTTGTGAATTGCTGGGAAAAAGGGGAACTGCCATCAGACCTCCGAGATGCAGTCATCATCACCCTGTACAAGAAAAAAGGAGCAAAATCCGACTGCTCAAACTATCGAGGCATAACACTGCTCTCTATTGCTGGAAAAATCCTTGCAAGGATACTCCTGAACAGATTAGTTCCTGCTATTGCAGAAGAACTTCTCCCTGAAAGCCAATGTGGCTTCAGAGCCAATAGGAGTACTACAGACATGGTATTTGCCCTTAGGCAACTGCAAGAAAAATGTAGGGAGCAGAACAAGGGTCTCTATGTAACATTTGTCGACCTCACCAAAGCCTTTGACACTGTAAGTAGAAAAGGTCTGTGGCAGATCCTGGAAAAACTAGGATGTCCCCCCAAATTCCTTAAAATGATTATCTTGCTACACGAGGGCCAGCGTGGTCAAGTCAGATATGGCGATGTTCTTTCAGAGCCCTTTCTAATAACTAATGGAGTGAAGCAAGGTTGTGTTCTTGCACCAACTTTATTTACAATCTTCTTTAGCACGATGCTCCAAAGGGCTATGGCAGAGCTTGAAGAAGACGACGGCATCTATATACGCTACCGTACTGATGGTAGCTTGTTTAACTTAAGCCGTCTGAGGGCTCACACTAAGACTCTAAACTATCTAGTCCGTGAGCTGCTCTTCGCCGATGATGCTGCCCTTGTTGCCCACACAGAAGCAGCTCTGCAGCGCCTAACGTCCTGCTTTGCAACAGCTGCAGAGCTGTTTGGGCTAGAAGTCAACCTGAAGAAAACAGAAGTTCTTTACCAGCCTGCACCACAGGATGAACACCACCATCCCCACATTGCCGTCGGCAAATCAGTGCTCAAGTCCGTTCAGCAGTTCACCTACCTGGGAAGCATCATCTCCTCAGATGCCAAGATTGACAAAGAGATCGATCACAGATTAGCAAAGGCATATAGTGCATTTGGAAGACTTCACAAAAGAGTCTGGAGCAATAAACACCTGAGGCAAAGCACAAAAATCAGTGTGTATAGAGCCATTGTACTGTCTATCCTCCTTTATGGATCTGAAACATGGGTCACCTATCGCCACCACCTACGACTCCTCGAGCGCTTTCATCAGCGCTGTCTACGCACAATCCTAAATATACACTGGACTGACTATGTGACGAATGTTGCTGTCCTTGAACAAGCAGGGATCACCAGCATTGAGGCCATGATATTGAGAACACAGCTGCGCTGGGCAGGTCACGTTTCTAGGATGGAGGACCATCGCCTCCCAAAAATACTACTCTACGGTGAACTCGCCACGGGTCAGCGTAAGAGGGGCGCTCCAAAAAAGTGATACAAAGACTCCCTGAAACAACATCTCAGGCTTGGCCAAATTGATCACCAACAGTGGTCCGCCCTGGCCTCACATCGGGAGGCATGGAGACGCAATATCCACAATGCTGCAGCCTTATTTGAGAACTCACGACGAACAAGTCTTGAAGAGAAACGACAACGCAGAAAGAATCACAACCCAAAAACATCACCCAAGGAGTCCTTCTGCTGCGCTTTTTGCAACCGGACGTGTTTATCTCGGATTGGCCTTTTTAGTCATCAGCGCGCTTGCAGAAGGCGCGGGATGAGTCCTTCCTGAATCTTCGTTTGCGAAGAAAAGCCAGAGAAACTTTTGTGGTGTTGAATAATGTAGGAGACCGTACAACCTATTGAAAGGTGAATTGCCTTTCCTGGAAGCTTCCCTGAGAAGCAATTCACTTCTTTCTTTTCATCAAAAAAGGGCTTGTTCAGGGAGTGGGGTGGGGGTGAAGGTTTAAAATCCACAAAAACAGCCTTGGGGAGGCACATGGGTCCCCATGGCCATTTTACCCATCTCTGCTTTACAGCAATTCTCCATGGTTTGAAGATTTTGTCCATGTGACTCAATATGTCCTGAAAGAAAATTCTGTGGTGCAAGAAGAAAATCTCTTAATCCTCATGGTAAGCATTTGCAACATAGAGAACTTCACACATGGAGACAAATGCTAGAGGCTAAAATTAAACCATATGCCACATAATATCCACTCCATATGCAACAATGTCTGGGCTTCCGCGACATGACCCTCCTTCCATGAATGAAATATAATCTGGAGCTCACCTCCAAAAGAACTGTCCGCTATCTTATTAAATCTACTGACATTTCTCCTTGGACATGGTGCCATGTTTCCTTCATGTGTTGCTCAAGAAACATTCTTGCTTTAAGCTAACAAGCTATTCTTTTATTTATTTTTTCCCTACTATGTCTTAAAAGATCACTAATATATACCAGGTGCATTGCCTTTAATATTTAACTGCAATAAATTACTAGATTATGTTTGGAAAACACCAGCATCCCAGACATGCTTATTTGATTCAAATGAAATAAATCATTTGGAAAAAATGGCTAAATGCATAAATTTATTCCTACATGTAAGGATGAAATGTTGGGAGAAACATACAGTACACAAAGAAGGCTCAAGAAGGGGGTTCATTTATACTGAGACAAAGTGCATTTGAGGATATGGCTTCTTAGCATTTTGTTATCCTTTCTAAATAATGACCAATTAAGGTGACATTTGGAAAGAAAGGCAAGCTTAATGAGTTGGAGACTACACTTGTGGCTGTGAAGTGAGGCTAGACTGTCAATTTTCTTAATGAGGGGAAGAAAGGGAGGAAGAGCAGGTCTCTGGGAGGATGGGAGAGGTACAGGATACCTGTTCTCTTCTCACTCAAGTCATCAAGAAAACATCACATTTCTCTTGGGCCATCTTGTTCATTCTAAGTACTCCATGCCCATTCTTTATACATGAAGAAACTCAGTCTTTGTACTACAGATGTGAAGGGAGGTTAGGATCCCCTTGGATGTGTATCTGTAACTGCAGAGAACTCCTCACAGATATCCAGTGGGCACTCATTAGATGGCTTGTCTTTCTGGTGGTAAGTGGAGCTAGTCAATATAGCTCTGCAAACCTCTCTGTGGATCCATGTAGCACATGGAGGGGTTCAGGAGAATGTTGTTATAGTGACCACACACTATTTGGATGTACTGTAATTCTTATGAGTGGAACTGACAACCATGTGAGGGGAGGATGATCACACTAGCTCTGTCATTCCTGTCACTGACTCCATCACTCTTTGCAAGTTTGGAGGAACAACTTCTGGAGCAGGAGACTTCTCTGTTTGTTTAAGTAACTTGCATGATTTATAACCCTGGGAAATTAGAGATCTGGAGAACAGAGCTGGGAAATTTACCGTGGAAAATAACTCACTGCCATGATAGCTTTAAGGCCACAGAAAGTACTTCAGCATATTGTGGCAAATATGAAAAGTAAGCAGTTACTACCATATTGCTCAGAAATGGTTACTCTTTTATTATGAAAAGAAACATCTGAACGCTACAGCTGGTGACCCCTGATAATATATACTCTTCTCCCCAAACCTCAACCATCAGCACTTATTCCCCATACATACTCCTCCCATCCTATTCCCTCTACCGAAGAACACATGGGTAGGATGTCAGTTTCCAGTCAGATGTGGGTACAAGCTTTTGAACCTATTGCACAAGAAACTACAGAATCAGTACTAAATAGAATCTTCTACCACCTCTCACCATGTGTTATTTTGGATGACCCTATAGTACATGGTTCCAAGTGATGCAGATAATCTTGGCAAGACATAGACAAAAGATATGTTGGCACTGTCCCTGTGGTATGACATCACTGTTTAACGGAGAAAGTCATTACAAAATCTGGTGAAAAACAGTACTTTCAAGATGTCACTGAAGACATGGTACATAAAAAGTGCTGGATGCAAGTGGTGTTGCCTGCAGCCATCACAGTGGGATACAAAGCAGGTAGGCATATTTTCATGCAGGTATCCTTATTGGCCATAGATGGAGCAGTCAAGTAGTTGATTCCAATAATATATTATTAATACAGCTTGCCCGCTGTTTCCACGGGATTGGTAGCTGAAGTTTCACTTACCCACTGTTGGGGGGGGGGATCTCTCTAGGCATCCGGAGACCATAGAGTCACATAGGAGGTAGTCACTCTAGACATCCGGATATCTTCCAGTTTGACCAAATAGTCAACTTCTGCCAGAGGTTGACCATAGAGTCATGCCAGATGCCTAGAAATGTGTCCTCTCTAGGCATTTTCTAAGGCTCCCAGTGTACTTCTATAGTACTAGCTGGACTCAGCGTACCTGTTACAGAAATCAGGAACAGAAGACCCACGGATTGGAAAAGGAGTTTTGTTTATTAAAAGTAACACAAGCAGGCCTGACAGGAATACTTTCCAAAGTGTCAGCACCTCGAACTAAGCTAGCTATCTTTTATAGAGTATTATGACACATATGCAAAGAGCAATCCCTCCTCCCTCTCTGGTGTTTGCAACAATTGTTGACAACTCAGGAAGTACAAGAACAAGACAAGATAGCTTGGGTACACTTTGACCTATTAGAGAAGAATTGTTTACAGAACAATATAACAGCATCTCGCATGTTTATAGAATACAGTATAGAGTTTGATTAGTAAGGAACATTAACTAAGCCTGACTGAAAAAAGAGAAAAAAGAGAATTTAGCAAAGACCCAAAGGCCATCTAATCTGATCCCCAAATTAGTGATTGCAAGGTGACAACATTCAGCCAATAAACATTAGGGTCCACCAAGCTACTTCATTCCCCCCTTAAATGATTAATTTCAAAGACAATTAATACATTTCACACAAGTAAATCCCTATTTAAGCCATCAAAGCGTATTCAGTATTGCTAACTGATCTGTGTAGGAAAGTAGGCAAGAAACGGAAGATACATGATATGAGTATGCATAGCAGAACAACAATGAATAATGCCTACAAGAATAACATAAACAATCCTTTTAACCATCCTAGGTCCATTATAACTAATCTTCCTAACAAGCAAAAATGCTCCACCCCTGAAATATTTGCCAATTGTAACCATATGTTTTCTAAAAACTTTTGAGACAAAGGTCTCCCTATGAACATTGAAGCATGCCGGTTAATTTTATTTGGGATCTGACCATACAGTAATCAGCCTGATGGAACTTCCAGTCATCTGGTCAGCTGCGGTAAGGTCTAGTCCCATCTTCTTTCCTTTCCAGTTGCAGGTCTGACCGTACACAGGACAAACAGCTTCCGGGAGTGCTTGCAGTAAGGTCTTAGCCTGAATCTTCTTGTCTGCCTCTTCAGGATCCCTTGAGTTTTTAACAAGTGCAATATCCCTGACACACTGAACTAACCTACTGGATCTGTACATGAACAATGGCTGTTAGTATGGGAGTGGGGAAAAAGGGCATACATGGTTGAAAAACTCCCCCCAAAAAACACACCTGGTAGATATCACAACAACCCTGTAAGGTAGGCTGGTGGATTTTTAAATTCCTCCTTCCCCTTCTCAGCATTCCACACTTTTCCCAGAATTGCTGACTTGCTCTGTTGCCCTACTGCTGCTGCAGCTGCCGCCAGTTGGCTGACTGGGTCCCATTGCAGTGGCAGCAGTGGCATCCTGCCATCACTGTCATTTGACTGCCTGGATCCGTTGCAGGCGGCCCATTGCCACTGCTGCCAGTTGACTATCTGGGTCCCAATCTGGGCCACAGAGTGAGTGGCAGGAGTGGATTGTGAGGTGGAGAAGGAATTTGCATGTGGGTGGTGATTGGTTGGTTGTGTTTCCTGAGCAGCCAATCAGCACACTGGGAAAGGCAACACACCCCAAGATATATATATATTTTCATGGCTGTTTACTATTATACGTGGTTTTGTGCATCTGCGGTAAGTTTGGAAACATATCCCCTGCAGATATTGAGAGGGAGTGACCTGTATAAGGTAGAGGCAAAAGTTGTCCACCCCTAATGATACCAAAAAGGCTACCAGGTGAAAAGCAAAACATGGTTCCTGTACCTTGAACAGGGGATCCTGGGATTTGTAGTTTGTTGGGATGAACCAGGTCACACACACACATTAACTCAACACACATGTAAGTTTAACATGGTTTATTGAGCAAGGATATGCATACAGTTTCACCTCAAAGCCAGTTCTGGCCAGCCTAGTGCTAAGCAGTAGATAAGAGTAGCATTTAGGTTTCAATTCCCCCAACTGCCTGGGAACAGTTAATAGGAGGAAAGGGGAGGGGGCGGTCGACCCAGATGGTCAACCTTGAGGCTTGGCAAAAGAATTATCTTTCCCAGCCTTTGAGATGGGCTGGCTGGAATCCAGTACTGAGGGGTCCTTTGGGAAAGTTCCAGAGGAAACAAACCCCATGTCGAGGCCTAGCCAGGATTCCAGGTGACTTGACTCTAACACCCAGAATCCCAGGGAGGGCACGACATTCCGCCCCCGATGACAATTTGACCCAACTTCCAAACAACAGAACATAACACCAAGAAATGAACAATCAGGATTTCCTAGAGCCAATACCAGAATAAGGTCAACCCAGCTTATCAGGGAAGCGAGCATGGAACTTTCGCAATAAGTGAGGTGTTCCACGTTAATCCACTCAGCATGCCCCATTGGAAGGTGCCTCCATTTCACAAAGTATTGGAGAACCACCCGACGCCTCCTAGAGTCCAGGATGTCCGAGATCTCAAAGTGTTGGTGGTCATCAACCATGATTGGGCTGGGTGCTTCAGATGTCGGGTGTAGCAGGCCCAGTGAAACTGCAGGCTTCAGCAGGCTAGAATGGAAGACAGGGTGGACATTGCGATATAATTTAGGCAAATACAACTCAAAAGCTACAGGATTGATTTGACACACAATAGGAAAAGGACCAATATATTTGGGCCCCAACTTCTTCGAAGGTTGGGCACTCTTGAGAAACTTTGTGGATAAGTACACCTGATCCCCTACTGCATAGGGGGGAGTGGGATCCCTCCTTTTGTCTGCTTGTCGTTTATATTGGGCTTTAGCAAAGTCTACGGCAGCTACGACCTTGGGCCAAGCATCCTTAATTTGAGCACTCCATTGAACTAAAGGAACAAGGTCCTTAGAGTCCAGCTCCCCCAAGGGCAACAGATCGAACTCCTAGTCATAAACAACTTTGAAAGGGGAGAGACTGGTTCCTTGGTGTACTGCAGTATTATAAGGCACCTCAGCAAAAGGCAACAGGCCCACCCAGTCAGATTGTTGGAAATTGATGTAGCATCACAAATGCTGTTCCAAGGTCACGTTTGTCCATTCTGTGTGTCCATCCAATTCGGGATGATGACTGCTGCTAAGACCCCATTCGATCCCCAACAATGTAGTGAATGCTTTCCAAAACTGGGAGGTAAACTGTACCCCCTCACCCCCTGGTCAGAGACAATCTTAGCAGGAGCCCCATGTAGCCTGTAAATGTGTTGAATAAACAGTTTAGCTAGTTGTTCGGTCATGGTGATGTGTTTGCATGCAACAAAGTGGGCCTGCTTTGAGAACATGTCAACCACCACCCAAATGACAGTGTTTCCTTTGCTTTCAGGTAAGTCCACAATGAAATCCATGCTTATCACTTACCAGGGTTTGGCCGGAGTGGGCAACGGAACTAACAAGCCCTTGGGCTTCCCTGCCCCCCTTTTTGCCATGGCACACAGAGGACACTCTTTGACATACCCCTCCACCTCCTTACGCATGAGAGGCCACCAAAACTGCCTCCTGGCTAGGTGTAACATTTTGACATAGCTGAAATGGCCTGCACTTTTTACATCATGGCATTGCTTGAGAATGGAGGGCCTCATGGCCACAGAAACATACATACACTCCCCCTTCCAAGCTAATCCCTCCTGCATGTCCACGTCGGCCCGATGGAATGCCAGACGTCCCTCTTGGACAAGGTCCCAGGTGGGGTAGGAGCCTGGGACCCTGAGCTGGGTCCACAGCTGGTGGGATGTTCGGGGAAGGTGGGAGATCAACCAGCTTAGGGAATTCCTGGTCCCCTTCTGGGGAATGGGATGAGGCGGGACCTAACTCAGCGGCCAACTGTTTGGCTTAACTGCATGTGAGGACTGCAAGACCCAAATGAGAGGGGGAGAAGACAGTGTCAATGACCTCCCTCCATTTGCTTTCATGTTGTGGAAGCCTAGACAAGGCGTCTGCCAAAAAATTCTTTTTTCCTGGGAGAAACTTCAGCGTGAAGTTAAACTGATAAAAGAAATTGGCCCACCTCATTTGCTTGGGGCTCAGCCACCGAGGAGTTTTCAGAGCTTCCGGATTTTTGTGGTCCGTCCAGAACTCAAAAGGCTGGGAAGATCTTTCCAGCAGGTGGCACTAAGTCTCCAGTGCCACTTTTATGGCTCCAGACTCTTTTTCCCAAACTGGCCAATTTCGTTCTGTCTCACTGAACTTCTTAGAGAGGTATGCACAGGGTCTGAATACCCCTCCCTCATCCTGTTGTAGCAACACCCCCCATAGCCACATCAGAGGCATCCACCTGAACTACAAAAGCCTGCTCAGGGCCAGGGTGTTTGAGAATGGGCTCAGAAGTGAATAGCTTTTTCAGTTTCTCAAAAGCTTGTTGACATTGATCAGTCCATACAATTTTCTGGCTTTCCCCGCTTTCCATCCTTGCCCTTTTTCTGTCCACTGGGACCCTTGATTTTTAGCAAGTCTGTGAGGGGAAGGGCCACCTCTGCAAAGTCAGGGATGAAGGAAATGTAAAAGTTAGCAAAACCCAGAAAACTCTGCAGTTGTTTCTGTTTCTGGGGGTTTTCCATGTTAGAACCCCCTTTACTTTTTCTGGGTCCATTTCAATCCCCTTGCTAGAGATGCAATACCCCAGATAATCCAATCGGGTCTGGTGGAACTCATATTTGGAAAGTTTGGCATACAGATGGTTTTCAGCAAGTTTTCTCAACACCTTTTTCACCAACTTAACATGGGATTTGTAGTCCTCTGAATAAATGAGCACATCATCAAGCTATACCAATACCCCTTTGTACAGGAACTCTCTGAGTTTATGAACGTTAATCAAGTTCATAAAGATTCCCAGAGCCCCAGACAGGCTGAATGGCATCACTAAAAATTGAGATGTCCCCAACTGACAATTAAAAGCAGTTTTCCATTCATCCCCCTCCTTGATCCGCACCCGATAGTACGCTTCCCTTAAATCTAGCTTGGTGAAGATTTTCCCTTTGGCCAAATGAGCCAACATGTCCTTCATCAAAGGCAGGGCACACTGATTTGTGACACTGATCACATTTAGGCCCCTGAAGTCCAGGCTCAGAGAGGAATCCTGTTTGCATCTGAACAGCACCAGGGCTCCCAAGGGGGAAGTCATAGGCCTAATGAAGCCCCGTGCCAAGTTCTTTTCTATAAATTCCCTCAGAGCATCCAGTTCAGCCGGGGTCATGGAGTAAATCTTGGGCTTAGGTAATTTGGCCCCTGGGACCAGTTGGATAGCACAGTCAAAAGGTCTATGTGGGGGTAAAATGTCACATTCCTTTACTTCAAAAATGATTCAACATGGCTTATACTCCACCGGCAGATCTTTTACCTCTCCCTGCACCAGGGCAACTAAAGACTCTTTGTTGTGGTGGTTGTTGAGGCTATTCCCCTCTGCCATGGGAACCCCCTTCTTTGCCCAAACAATGTTCCTGTATGCAAGAGGGGTCTGTGAAGGACACGATTTCCTTGATCCAGTCTATGGTGGGGTTGTGGAATTTCAACCAATTTAAACTGACCACTGCTGTGGGTACAAGGCCTGGGGCAATCATGAGCTGTAGATCTTCTTGGTGATTCCCCATTCTCAATTTACTGGGACAGTCATTCATCTTGCAGGACCCCCTTTCAACATCCCTCCATCCATCTGGGACAGCCAGACAGGCTTGTCCAGTTTCACTGTGATGAGGGCTAATTCCCTAACTAAGGAGGGGTGGATTAGTACCTGTGTACATCCACAGTCCACCATCACCATTACCTTACCGGGGGGGGGTTACCATTGATCCCAATCTTGGCCTTAATAAAAAATGGGGTTTTGACACCACTCACCACAGTACTTGGGCGCCCTTCAGGGTTAGGCCCCCTCAGGCGCTTAGTAGGGTGGACTGGATCCGTTTCCTGCCGGCTCAATATCAGAAGAGGATCCACTGTTCCGATTCCCAGGAGGACTCCCCAGCTGCATGGGTGGGAACCAAGGAGCATGCCGTCAGCTTGAAAGGTGTCTTTGGTGCCCTTTCGCATCCGTCGTTCCTTCTCCGTCTCTGCTGCCATGCCACTTGTCGATCACACTGTCTTGGTCTTTTTCCCCAGGGTTCCGCTGGGCTTTCCGGTCAGGCCCTGACGTTGCCTCACCAGCTTCATGCTTTGCCTCAGGGTTTTCACCTCCCCAGCCAGCCAGACCCATCCCAGTAGGGTTTCTGGGTTCCCTTGGATTAGAACCCATTCCAGGATGTCGGCATTAAGGCCATCCTGGAAATACTGCACCTTGCTGGCTTTGGTCCAGTCAGGGATCTGGCTGGCCAGGCGGCGGAACTCTGTAGCGTATTCGGCCATGGATCTTGAGCCCTGGCGCAGTCACTGCAGCTCCGTATATGCAAGCTTCCTCCTCAAAGTGCCATGATGAAGTTGTGGAAACTCCCTAATTCTGGGGCTCCCATGTCGTAGAGCCCCACCAACCATTGTGCTGCCTCTCCTTCCAGCTGGTTGGAGATGTACTGTACTTTCTCAGCCTCCGTCTGGAACTCTTCCTCCCAATGAGACATGAATCCCATCATCTGACTGAGGAAGAATGGTAGCTTTGCAGCATCTCCATCAAACGTCACCTTCAGGTCCCTGTGCATAAGGCCTCGCAGTCGTGGCCGAGGCTCAACCGGGCCAGTGCCCGCTGGGGATGCTGGAGCTCCAGGAGCCGGCAGGCCAGGGACCCCTCCTGGAGGTGCTGGAACCCCTCACCCCAGTGCCCCCGCCGGCACCAGCCCTGGACCAGGCAGACCTCCATCCCCCGGGGTGCTGGTTGCTGGTCTGGAGGTACGGGTTGCTGGAGCAGCCGCTGTAGGATTTCCCCAAGGCTAGTTTGCATCAGCTCTGTCTGGTGCTTTAGCTGGTGCACCTCTCTCTCAAGCTCTGTGTGGGGCCGCCTCACCCCATGTTCACGAACTCTGTTGGTCTGTAGTAGGTCCCACCTCAGTGATCTGCGGTCCTCTCAACCTCGTTCCTCTGGCCAGAGCCAGCTGGTTCCCATGGCCACACTCACCCCATGCACGGGTGTCTCAGAGAAGGGAAGGCTGCACACTCCTAGGGCCTGCCTGGCTCCCAACTCCATCACGTAGGGGGAAGGAAACAGTTTTCTGGCCCTCTGTCATTCCCGGCTCTGCTCTCCTGCTTCCAAATCTGCACCAGCATCTGGCAAGTCGGCTCCCTGGCCGCCGGCTGCAGCCAGGTCTTTCTCTGTCTGTGTTTCAGACTCCGCACCCTCAGACATCTCATCTTGAGTACACGGGTATCATTTGCAGAACTGGCTTACTGTGATGAACCAGGTCATGCACACACATTAACTCAACACACATGTAAGTTTAACATGGTTTATTGAGCAAGGATATGCATACGGTTTCACCTCAAAGCCAGTTCTGGCCAGCCTAGTGCTAAGCAGTAGATGAGAATAACATTTAGGTTTTGATTCCCCCAGCTGCCTGAGAACAGTTAGTAGGAAGAAAGGGGAGGGGGCAGTCGCCCCAGATGGTCAACCTTGAGGTGAGACAAAAGAATTCTCTTTCCCAGCCTTTGAAGCAGGCTGGCTGGAATCCAGTACTGAGGGGCCCTTTGGGAAAGTTCCAGAGGAAACAAACCTCATGTCGAGGCCTAGCCGGGATTCCAGGTGACGTGACTCTAACACCCAGAATCTCAGAGAGGGCACAACACTAGAGCTCTGACAGAGAAGGCTAAATATCTCATAAAACTACAAATCCCAGAATCCCATAGTACTGAGTCATGGTAGTTAAAGCAGTGTCAAACTGGAATATTTCTGCAGTGTGTCAGCAACCTAGGACATGGAAGGGCAGCTATGAAGGAACTAGACAAGATCCTCAAGTGTAAGCATTGTATTGTATATCTTTGAATACTAAAGTCCAGACTGACAGTGCCATCATATATTTGATTTCTATGTGTGGTTGTGAAGGCTGGACATGAAGAAAGCTGATAGGAAGAGAACCAACTCATTTGAACCATGGATTCCCAAAAGACAAAGAAATTGGTCTAAGAGCAAATCAATCCTGAATTCTCCCTAGAAGCCAAGATGACTAAACTGAGGCTGTCATACTTTGGACATATCATGAAAAGATCGTTAGTAAAGACAATGATGCTTGGCAAGGTAGAAGGCAGTAGGAAAAGAGTAAGACCACATTACAGGTGGATAGACTCAATGAAAGAAGCATGGTCCTGAGTTTGCAAAAGCTGATCAGGTCAGTTGATAACAAGGTGAGCTGGAGGTCCTTCATTCATAGGGTCACCATAAGTTGAAGCTGACTTGATAGCAGTTAACAACAAACATAGTACAGGAGGAGTATGCTATTCAGCAGATGGTCACTGAGCAGGAATTAAGAGTTGGGTCATGAAGTACATGGGAAGCAAATCAAAACTGAGAAACCTTGAATCATTTTGTAGTGGTAGGTAGTGCCAAAAAAGAGCTACTGTTAAGATTGCTTTAATGACTCATCTGTGAAATATAAAATATCTTTATATGCATATGGGAAAGATACTTGGAGCTCTACCTGTTTGAGAGATTGAAAAGAAGTGTTTATTACTATTGTGGAAAGTCAGCGCTAATTGATGTTAAAAACATACAGATTGGCCCAAGATTTTGTTGTGTGTGTGTGTGTTTTTTTTTTTTAAAAAAAGACTTGGCAAGGCGTTTCTTCCCAAAATTTTACTTTTAAGAAATTAGATGACTGATCTTTAACCTGCTGTGGATAGACTACAAATCTGAGCAATTGCAAAGCCATAGCCATGCGCTATTCTGAGCTCCACAGTATATATTCTGGTGGATGTGTGGAAGTTAATATTCAATTATTTAGTCCTCACAAGTAAGGATGAATACTTGCCAGTTTTTGCCCTACTGCAACAATAGTCCTCCTTCTGGTTGTCATGGCCTTGGTGGCTGGTGGGCGAGGGTTGAAATGTCATCCACCCACACCCTGATTGCCAGAAGAATGGATCTCCTTCTCTAGGTGCAGCTCATGCTCAGTAAAGTAGCATGATTATATAGGGATCATGAATACAAATCAGTTGCGGAAGCATAACTCCAGGTTACACAAAGTGTGATATTGTATTCTGGCCAGTGTTTGTTGCAAATTCCCATGAAGAAAGACCTCGTGTGTATTTCTGAATAGAATTATTCCCCTCAGCAGTTCAGGATGTGTGAAAACTGTACACAATTCTTGCCACTGCATTAGTCTCCCCATCTTGGTTTTCCAACTGTTGGGAAACACATTTTTCATCCATAAAATGAATAGCAGTGAATATTCTTTCTGTCCCTAAAATATGGATTTTTCTTTCCCAGTCTTTGGCTACGTTACTCTCTATCAATGGCTATTCTGGATAGTAACCTACATAAATTGCTCCTCCATTATATATCATCAGGACTTTTGATTATCCATTCACCAAACCCAGGACACAGCTAGCAAAGTATCCATGGTGTCTGCTGCACACTTGTGAAACTCACTTCTCAATTAAAGATGGGAATTATGTCGCCTCCCAGAAGTTGTTGGACTGCCATTCACTTCAGACCTAGTAGCATAGCCAATGTGAGGAGCGTATCTGGAGGGCCTCCTCATTCCCACCCCTACTCTAAAGTTTTTTGAAGTCTCCTTTGAGTATTTTTGAGAAATTCTGTACAATTGGTTGGCTTTCAAATGGCTGTAGCAACCTCTTCCACACCGGCACCTCCAGGTGTGTGGGATTATAACTCCAATAACTCCAAGCCAAAGCTGTAATGTCTAAGGGCAAGAAGCTCATCAGAGTCGAGATGGTCTTATATAATGAAGGTTATGGTATTCAAAGTCTTTCCTGTAGGTAGTAAGAAAACACAAATTCAGAAGAACTACATAACTTGCTGCGAAAAATATGGTATGACAGTGGTCATCAATTTGGAAGGCTTTAGAAGGGGACTGGACAAATTCATAGTTGCTGTATATGATCTCCTGTGTCAGAGGCATTATACCTCTAAACCTCAGTTTCTGAGACACATAAATGGGAGGGTGCTATTGTGTTCTCATCCTGCTGTGGGTTTGTTGGTTTGTTTTGTTTAATATTTAGCCTTTTTCACAACACTGGGACCGAAGGTGCCTCATAACACTATCAAAAAAGCAAGCAAAGCTATAAAGCAAATGGCTGGAATTTTCTATGGCAGCGATGAATGTGTAACCTAGATTACACATTCATGACTCTTTCATATTCATGATCCCTATGTAGCCCCTAAAGTACTGTGAAAGTCTCCTAATTCCCACTTATTTTTTAAAATTATTTTTATTACACATTTATCACATACAAACACATACATAAAAGAAAAAAGCGCATAACATTTCACATTATTGCTACATAGCAAGCTATTTACATACACAAATGAAGCTAAATTTATACAAGACTTCCTATATGTTTGGTACTATTGGAACAACCACATTTCATTAATTTGATACCAAAAGCGACTTCTGTTAATTTAAGTGGGACTTCTAATTCCCACTTACCAGGCAGCAGCTGCTGTGATTGATGGGAGTCAGTTCCCTTGTCAGTCGGGAAGCAGCTGACTGACATTCCCGTTGAGCTCATGTGAGCTATTTCTGACACGTGGGGTAATTGTGACAGGGGTCCTGTTTCTGTCTGTGACACCAGAGATTACTCACAGGAGGGGGTGGAAATGGCAGTCAGCAGCTTCCCAATGAAGAGGGGAACAGACCCCATCGATCGCAGTGGCTGCTTCTCAGTAAGTGGGGATTAGGGAGGTTGGGCCAGGATTCACAGTGTAGCATCGTAACTATGGTGCTTATGCATATGTAAATCCAGGATTTTGGCCATCTTTATAATATTAAAATACAGTTAAACAGATCATCTTTACTTATATATTTTCATTATTTATTATTTATTTCCTCCCACAAGCTTCCCACAGGTATCTTCCAGGCCACCCTGCAAACAGAATGCTGGAAAGGGCATTGGTCTGACCCACCAGGATTCTTTTCAGGTCCGTAAGGTGGCAGTTGACAATGCCCTGGTGGTGCAAGTTTGATCCCAAGGGCTCCAAGGTTCACTCAGCCTTCAATCCTTTCATAGGTCAGGAAAATGAGTACCTGGCTTGTGGGGGCAATTAGCTAACACACATTGGAAATCACTTAGTGCCTAGTGCACTATAAACTGGTGTAGATATGTAAAGTGCTATAGCTTAACAATTTGTAAGCCACTCTGAGAGCCTTTGTGGCTGAAGAGCAGGGTATAAATACCTAAATAAATATATAAAATAAAGAATCTGTCATTCCTCTCCGTTTCCCCCTACCGAGTTAATTAAGTGCAAACTATTTTTGCCATTCCATCTCAGTTTGCAGCAGTTGAAGTGAGCTGAGCCAGTGGTGGAAAGTGGTAGGAGAAGGGAGAAACTGGGACAATTTAACATTATCTGGAAAACTGAGAGGACAGGGGGTTAATGGGCGCTGTCCCTGCCAAATTGGGACAGTTGGTAGGCAGACATTGGTATGCAGAAATTGTTGGACAACAACTCCCAGGATTTCACACCACTGCCTGTGCTTCTTACGGCTGATGGGATTTACAGCCCAACAACATCTGGAGGGCTGAATGATTCCCTATATTGCTGTATACATATAGTTCTCCTCAGATTACTCTTATCATGGACTGAGAAATGAGGGCTGGATTCATCCCTCTTTCCCCTAGATCTGTTTAGATGTCTAGTTGGATCAGGTTCCAATATTTTCACTTTCTCTCCCCTTTCCATGTAACCTTTTAATTAACAATAGCAGAGAGTAAAGTCCAGAGAATCATATTGGCTTTATGTCTGTGGCCACCCTAAACCTCATTTGTCAAGTAATAACCAGAATTGTGTAAGATTTGTCTTTTTGCTGAGTTAGTCATCCCTTGTATGCATAATTCCATGTCAATATCAGGTTTATTCCATTTGGCTGGGTCCTGCTGCCAGAATAATTTATATGGATTCGAAACAGCTGAGACCTGATGATCTCAGAGTAAAGAGACACTTGATTACTTTTCCGTATGGATTATGAAATGTGTAGCTACGATAATGCTTCACTCTGAAATAATATAGACTTTACCACAAAAGTTGCCACAGGAATTTCTTTAAAGTAGGGTTTTAAAATATCTCTAACTGAAAGGCATTGACTCCATTTTATGGGGCATTTTATTGAATGCCTGCAGCATATCCTTCAATTGTCTTAGGTGAGTCACAAACACAGCCCTAAAAAGTTACTTCTTTGGACTGCAACTTTTTATTATATCCTGTTTGAATTACAGTATTTGATGGGTAGTTGTCAATAAATCAGGTTGTCAAAGGCAAGGTAAACAGCTGGTTCCAGAATCAGTTACTGACCATGTGTGAAGAGCAAAACCAAAAGAAAAGGGGAAAACAGATTAGCCTGCCTCACCAGCTACCCTGGCATGTGGAAAAAGCAGAGCTGTCTAGATTGGTGTGAAACTAAGCTAATTAGCAGCAGGTTTCATCTGTCTCAACAATTTTTTTTGCAAGATTGCTGGTGTGCGAAGCTATCCATGTTTGCTATTTACACAGAGACGTGCCAGTGTATCAAGATGGCAGATGGGAGTTATTTACTCGTGGTTCTATACTCCCCAACTTGCCCCTGCCAAACTATTTTAAAAACACACACACACAAACACTAAATCCAAGGTGCAGAAGAGTGATCTTCTGCTTAAAGAATGGAAAGAAGAAAAAAAGAAAGGCTGTTTTGTCATCTTAGTGCACAATCACTACAGCAACAATCCAACATGGTGGTTCTGGGTGCTGCCTTCTTAGCAAGCTCCAGCCCCTGTGCACATCCAACCAATTATTGGAAATATAAGAATATACTATTGTTTAAAATACCAGGGTATATTGTTCCTGTTTAAACATCCACACTGTATTTCACACAGTGCATTAGATTGTTAGCATACATATAAAACCACAGCTTAGTAAATAACCAAACACCCTTTGTCTTTTCCCAAGTTGTTTAACTAGCAAAATAACCACTCAAGACTCAAGAGTTAGTTTTAAAAGTACAAAAACTTCTTTACTTACAGTTAGAGAGCTCATTCTTGGCAGGAATAAGTAACTCCATCAAAATAAACTAAAACTAGTTAAAAATGCTTAAAAATTACATTGTTACAAAACTGTGTTCAGGACTCCACTGGCTGAGTCCTCTCAGTTCAAAGGCCATGTGGTTTGTTGTTAAAAGATCATGGCTTCTGGAACAAAGAAGGAAACTCAGACACTCCCCTTCATCCCAGATTCCCCAATAGCAAAACTTCAGGAAGTTACATCAGCTCATCTTATATGGCTTCTCAGTTAAACCTTAAATAACAAAACCATTTCCACTTATTGGACTGCAAACTATATTTTCCAACACCCCCCTCTCAGTCCAATAAGTGAGATATAAATCCAAACTGCACATAGTCTCTGGAATGCATCTCTTGGCAGTGGCTTCATCAGGATGTCCGCTGTCATCTCATCTGTTGGACAATATCTCATTATAATCACACCTTCAGTTACCAGCTTTCTAACATCATGAAACCCAGTCTTTATATGCTTGTTTCGTGGGGTCACTTTCTTCCCACTCTCAGATATCTTAATACAACTCTCGTTATCCTCAAATACAGTCACGGGCTTTTGTCCTGAAATGCAAAAGTCAACAAACAAATCATCAAGCAATTTTAACATATTACATGCATGTGCCGCAGAAACATATTCTGCCTCTGTAGAAGAATAAGTTACCACATTCTGTTTAACACTATCCCAGCAGATTGGTCCACCACCATACATAAACAGGCAACCACTTGTGGATATTGAATCCCTTCTGAATCTGGCCCAATCTGCATCTGTAAAACAAACAAGATCTGGATTAACATTAGCTGATAACCTTAACTGTACATTTATGGATCCCTTTAAATATCTCAAAATTCTCTTCACTCCATTCCAAAATTTCTGTGTTGGTGCATCTACTTTTTCTTTAAGAACTCTAACAGCATAGGCAATTTCAGGCCTGGTGCCTCTGGTTAAACATTTCAGTTCCTCAATAACTCTCTTGTATATATTATTGTTTGGCAAAAGTTCACTGTACTCATTACTCTTGTTGAATTCTGTTATCATTGGTGTGGCAACATGATGTGCATCTTGCAATCCTAGAAGCTCTATCAAGTCAGCAGTTCTCTGTTTCTCACTCAGTAGAAAAGATCCATCTTCTTCTCTTTCAATGTCAGTGTCCATAAATCCTGTTACATCTCCATGTTCCTCCAGCTCAGCAATTATTTTCAAACTTTTCACAATCTGTTTGTAGTCAGCATCTCTCTGAGTAGCAATAAGCACATTACCATCATTAATCAGTACATATGTAAACAGTTCATCTTGGACTTTGCTATACAGCCTTTTATTTGCTTTTCCTTGTTGAAAACCCAAACTCTCCAGTGTTGTATGCAAGTTCCCACTTTTCATAGTAATATTTCTGACATCCATCTGCTTGGACGCAGCCAAACTTAGAAACAGTCTCATAGAAATCAATTCCATATGCTTTGTTGCCTCATCTGTAGGCATTTGCTCACCATCTCCTCCTTCTGTTGACTTCTCATGTGACGCCACCCCTGCAAGGTAGCCAAATCTCTCAGGAGGGACTCTCCTGTTAGGCCTGAGCTCATACCCGGGAGGTTCCTGATTCTGATCCTGGTGATTTCCTTCCTGTTCAGCATCTGCTTCATCTCCATCCAGATCGATCAGATCAGCTCCCACACGATTCTCTGAAACATAATGCTGCACAAAATATTCACTCTCTGCTTCTGAAATCACAGACGTTATCCTCTTGTTCATAGAAATCAACATTATCCTCTTCTTGAAAATCAAGCACAGTTCCTGTTAAATCAACTTTTCTGCTTTCATCAAAATACACCACATGTCTGCTATATACTCTATCAGTCTTTAAGTTCATCACTGTGTAGTTTCTCGTGCCACTTTCGTATCCAATCAGCATCATCTCTTCAGTTGCTGGATCCAGTTTTCCTCTGAGTTCCCTTGGAACATATGCATATGCAATACACCCAAATGTTCTAATGTGTTTAACTGATGGGGGTCTCTCATGTCAAATCTCAAAAGGTGTTTTCTCTGTGCCTTTTGTGGGTAGGCGATTCTGTAAGTAATTAGCTGTAGCAATAGCATTGCCCCACATACTATTAGCTAGTCCAGCATTAGCCAAAAGACATCTTGTCATCCCAATTAGTGTGTGAAATTTCCGTTCAGCAATAGAGTTCATTTCTGGAGTGTAAGAAACAGTCTTAATATGTTGTATTCCATTCTCTCATGTGATAGGTACTCACCACCTTGATCACTCTTCAAAGCTCTGGGATTCCTTCCAAATATATTTCTCACCATGGCAACACACACACGCAGTGCATCACGCATCTCGCTCTTTTGTTTGAGCAGGTACATCACGCTGTATTTTGAAAAATCATCTATGAAGGTTAGTATATATCTATTTCCTCCAAATGAGGGCACTTTCATTGGTCCCATTATATCAGAATGAATGAGGTCCAGAACTCTGTTGGACCTTTTCTCAGTTCTCACTGGAAATGAAGGCCTTGTTGCCTTTTGTTCAACACACACTATGCATCTTTGTGCATTGTTACTATTCTGTTGCCTTTTTACCTTGATTCCTGTAGGCAAACCTTTCTCTTGAAGTTCCATAATTGCATCACAGTCACGAAGTCCAAGGCGCTTGTGCCATAAATCCATGCTGTCTTCATTAGTACAGCTTGTCTATGACACATAGGCTTGTTTATCTGGAGGAGTAAAAAACGTAAAAAGACCATCATTATCCTTATATGCCTTTAAGTATATGTTTCCATTTCTGTCATTAAATACAGTGCACACATCTCTTTAAACAAATACTGAAAATTCTTTTTCTACCAAAGCTGAGACACTCAGGAGATTTGTTTTTAATTCTTTAACATAATCGACATTCTCCAGTATTTGTGATTCACATCCATCATGTGATGCAAGATTCAACTTACAAGTCCCAACTTCCTATATGGGTATTTTAGATCCATCAGCAATTTGCAACTCTCCATTATTATTATAATTTAACTCTATGAAATTGTTTGCAGAATTTGTTCAATGATTTGAACTTCCAGAATCCACTACCCATTCGCTTTTTCCATTATTACTCTTATTTTCTTTATCATTATTGTCCACAACATGAAAAAAATTTTCTTAAAGCAAACATGCTCACTTTTTCTTTGTCTCTGTTTGAATTCCTTTGTACACACTGCTCCCTCTCAACAGAAACTGGTTCTGCAAATTCACTTTGAGCAAGCATGGTCCTTTGTTGAAATGCTTTGTTACTAGTTTGAGGAAAATGCTGCCCCCTCTGGCTAAAATCTCCACTTGCTCTGCACATCCTGGCAATATGCCCAACTGCATTGCATTTAAAACAACGAATTTCCTTTTGTTTATTTGTGGGAGGCATATTCCTTTGTTGTTTGTTAACCATGTAACTTGACACACTTAGTCTTGGTTTATCAACATATTTCTCTGATGGCTGACTGTGATCTAAGCACTCAAGCCTAAAACGTGCCAATACTTCATTCAATGTTAATCCATCTGTGTTATCAATCAAACTTTGAAATGCATGAAAATTACTTCCCAATGTCCCAGTAAAATAGGCAATTTTCTACCCTTCACTTCCAATCAAATTCATAGCACTCATTCTTTCTAATATCCCTAGAAATCTTCTGATATGTGGCTCACAGTCTCTTTTAGAATTAATCATTAAATTCATCATGTCTCTAATGGCCAGTTTTGCACTTTAGGTGAATCAACTTGGTATATTTCTCTCAATGTGTCCAGCATAGGCTTAGCTGATTCACAAGAAACAACGTAGATCAGTTATTCAGATCTTAAACTTTGGAAAATTATCTCTCTAGCTGCAGCATCTCTATCATGCCAAATTCTTCTCTCTTCCTCACCTTGTGGCTCTGGTTTTCTTATTGTACCTAAAAGCTTATTTGCTCAAATTCGTGTTTCTACAAACTTTAACCACAACTGGTACGTATCTGGCTCCAAATCCACCACTCTTTTTAATCTTAGCTCCTCTACTGCAGCCATTCTTCTCTCACCTACAGCCAGGCAAGCCTTTCTCTCTGTGTTATGTTAATGAGCAGCAAATGGTTTTCCTCAACTTCCTTTATGACTCAGAAGCCATAAACAAAAAATCTCTGTCAGCTCTCTCAACTCTCTTTGTTCCCTCAGGGAAAAACAACAGGACTGCCTTTTTTTAAAAAAACAGCTTCACTTGGGAAAGGGTGAAAAACCACGCTTTTCTTTACTCAAACCATGAAAAATGGGACTTTCTCAAAAGGGAGATACTGAAGGCACAATTTCAAACAGTACCATTGAGGAAGAAAAATGGGAGGTGTCTCAAGAAACCAGGATGGATGACTAAAGAACTTTCAATGGAGCTAAGTTTTAAACGGAACATGTATAGGAAATGGAAAAGGGGGGAAATCACCAAAGAAGAATTCAAACAGATAGCGAACACGTGTAGGAGTAAAGTCAGAAAAGCTAAAGCGCAGAATGAGCTCAGGCTTGCTAGGGAGGTTAAGAACAATAAAAAGTGTTTTTTGGGAGTATGTCCGCAGCAAAAGGAGGAAGAAGGAAATGATAGGGCCGCTACGTGGAGAAGATGGCAAAATGCTAACAGGGGACAGAGAAAAGGCAGAATTACTCAACACCTTCTTTGCCTCAGTGTTTTCAGAAAAGGAAAAGGAGGACCAACCTGAGGATAATGGAACAGAGGACACAATAGGGGAAATCCAGCTCAAAATAAGTAAAGAGGTAGTACAGGAATACCTTCTTAATCTAAATGAATTTAAATCTCCAGGACCAGATGAACTACATCCAAGAGTATTAAAAGAGCTGGCAAATATAATCTCAGAGCCATTGCCAATAATATTTGAGAACTCCTGGAGAACAGGAGAAGTCCCAGCAGACTGGAGGAGGGCAAACGTTGTTCCCATCTTCAAAAAGGGGAAAAAAGAGGATCCCAACAACTATCGTCCAGTTAGTCTGACATCAATACCAGGGAGGATTCTAGAGCAGATCATTAAACAGAGAGTCTGTGAACATTTAGAAGGCAATGCCATAATCACAAAAAATAAACATGGGTTTCAGAGAAACAAGTCATGCCAGACTAATCTGATCTCTTTTTTTGATAAAGTTACCAGCTTGGTAGATGAAGGGAATGCTGTGGACATTGCATACCTTGATTTCAGTAAGGCCTTTGACAAGGTTCCCCATGACATTCTTGCAAACAAGCTTGTAGAATGTGGGCTAGACAAGTTAACTGTTCAATGGATTTGTAATTGGTTGACCGGCCGAACCCAAAGGGTGCTCAGCAGTGGCTCCTCTTCGTCTTGGAAAGATGTGACCAGTGGGGTGCCACAGGGTTCTGTCCTGGGCCCAGTGCTATTCAACATCTTTATCAATGACTTAGATGAGGGAATTAGGGGCATACTTATCAAATTTGCAGATGACACCAAATTGGGAGGAGTAGCTAATACCCTAGAGGACAGGATCAAAATTCAGAATGACCTGGATAGACTGGAGAGCTGGGCCAAAGCTAACAAAATGAAATTCAATACGGAGAAATGTAAAGTACTGCATTTAGGGCGGAAAAATGAAATGCATAAATATAGGATGGGAGAGACCTGGCTGAATGAGACTACGTGCGAAAGGGATCTAGGAGTCCTAGTAGACCACAAGTTGAACATGAGCCAACAGTGTGATGCGGCAGCTAAAAAGGCCAATGCAATTTTGGGCTGTATCAATAGAAGTATAGTGTCTAGATCAAGGGAAGTAATAGTGCCACTCTATTCTGCCTTGGTCAGACCTCACTTAGAATACTGTGTCCAGTTCTGGGCACCACAATTCAGAAAGGATATTGACAAATTGGAGCGTGTCCAGAGAAGGGCAACTAAAATGGTGAAAGGTCTGGAAACAATGCCTTATGAGGAGAGACTTAGGGAGCTGGGTATGTTTAGCCTGGAAAAAAGACGGTTTAGAGGCGATATGATAGCCCTGTTTAAGTATTTGAAGGGATGTCACGCTGAGGATGGAGCAGGCTTGTTTTCTGCTGCTCCAGAAACTGGAACACGGAGCACTGGGTGCAAGCTCCAGGAACAGAGATTCCACCTCAACATGAGGAGGAACTTTTTGACAGTAAGAGCTGTTTGGCAGTGGAACACACTCCCTCGGAGCGTGGTGGGGTCTCCTTCCTTGGAGGTCTTTAAACAGAGGCTGGATGGCCATCTGTCGGGGATGCTTTGATTGTGATTTCCTGCGTGGCAGGGGGGTTGGACTGGATGGCCCTCGTGGTCTCTTCCAACTCTGCAATTCTATGATTCTATGATTCTATGAAAATTTTGGTTATCTAAGCAAAACACAAAATCAAAAACTCTTCAAAAATTCAAAATCAAAAATATGCAGCGTCAACATTTATAAACTGGGCCTGAAACCTATTGGAAATACAATAATATACTATTGTTTAAAATACCAGGGTATATTGTCCCTGTTTTAACATCCACACTGTATTTCACACGTTAGTGGAGAATACAGCCTATTTAGCAGAGTTTAAAACAAATGCAGCAGCATGTAGCGTTAGATCATTAGCATACATATAAAACCACAGCTTAGTAAATAACCAAACACCCTTTGTCTTTTCCCAAGTTGTTTAACTAGCAAAATAACCACTCAAGACTCAAAAGTTAGTTTTAAAAGTACAAAAACTTCTTTACTTACAGTTAGAGAGCTCATTCTTGGCAGGAATAAGTAACTCCATCAAAATAAACTAAAACTAGTTAAAAATGCTTAAAAATTACATTGTTACAAAACTGTGTTCAGGACTCCACTGGCTGAGTCCTCTCAGTTCAAAGGCCATGTGGTTTGTTGTTAAAAGATCATGGCTTCTGGAACAAAGAAGGAAACTCAGACACTCCCCTTCATCCCAGATTCCCCAATAGCAAAACTTCAGGAAGTTACATCAGCTCATCTTATATGGCTTCTCAGTTAACCCTTCAATAGCAAAACCATTTCCACTTATTGGACTGCAAACTATATTTTCCAACACCAATCAGCTATCCTCTTCAGGAATGCGCTGCACTGCGAGTTGGTTGTCTAAATGAGTAGAAGTGTGCATTTTCCCCACAGTTTTTTTAAAACTTGTTTTCCCAAATTTTGCTCCCCCTCCCTCTGAAAATGCAAATGTTGCAGGATCCCATTTGAACACATGGGATCCCCCCGGATTCTATGGATTTATTTCCCCATCTGGACTACTCTGCAGAGATCTAGAAAGTTTTGTCACCAAAATGGAAATCATCAAAAAAGTGGAGCCTGTTTAAAGAAAAAAAATCTTCTTGGGAAGCATTTTGGGAGAAGCTTTCAAGTGGCCCCTGGAAGATTCAAAATGTTTTTGTTCACTTATGTGAGGCTTACCTGGCCTGGTTGTTTCATTTCACATGTGCTTAATGTTAGTTTTGAATAAAAAGTCTGCTGAAACATGTTGAACTGCTCTTTTTTTGTGGTGTAGGAACCTATTCCTATTCTTCCCATGTTATTTCTACCTCTGAAACCAACGTTTCTGTTAAAGAAGTAAAACCCAGTAACACGTCTACTTCATTGACTGAGGCATGCCTCTAGATGGGATCGAGGTGCTTCTCCAGTTTCCTTTTTACCCTCATAATAACCCTGTGAGGTGGGTTAGCCTGAAAAAAGGCCCAAGTTTACCCAGTGGATTTCATGGCTCTCTCATGACAAGAGCCTGGATCCTGGTCCAAAATTGTTAACCACAACTTCACAATGAGTATGAAACAGCATGGTTGAAGTGGTTTATATTCTGTCTTTAATCCAATGTAGGGACATAAGGTGGCTCACAGCATAATTTAAAAAGTGTGTACAACTAAAAACACAATAAGTTATAATATTAAAACAAAGTTAAACAAAGTTTGAAAAGCTTTCAACAACCAATGTAGTAAAAACACCATTTTAAAACAATAAAAAAACACATTCAACACATATTATATATTAAAATAAAATACAGTGGAACATCCTTCTGCCCCAACTAGTTAGACTGAAGGCCTGTTGAAATAAGAAGGTCTTTGCCTGCTGGAAAAAACAGAGTGGGACAGGGCCAATTGAGCCTCTCTTGGGAGGGAGCTTTGTATCTCAGGACCAGCCAATGAGAAGGCTCTCTCCCATGTCCTCACTAGATGGGCCTGTGAAGGTAGTGAGGTGGAGCAAAAGTCCTCTGTCAAAAATTGTAAGATTCAGGCAGGCTCATATGGGTAGACAGGCTTTATAGACCATAAACAGAACAGTGTACCATGCATGGAAACAGACCAGTTTTCAAATGATTTCCAAAGGCTGTCACACATAGAGCATGTTACAGTACAGTTGGCCCTCTGTATCCACACCATCCACAGCTTGAAAATATTCTCAAAAAAATTAGATAAATTCAAAGAAGCAAACCTTGATCTTGCCATTTTACATATAGAGGACACCATTTTACTATGCCACTGTCTATAATGGGACTTGAGCATCCATGGATTTTGGTATCCACAGTGGGCCCTGGAACCAAACCCCAGCAGATAGCAAGGGCCCACTGTAATTCAAACAGGATGTAATATAACTTTCTCCCCATTCCATATCTTCTTCTGTCTATTACTATACCTATGGCCACTGTCTGACTTACATGATGCCCCCTGTCCTGTGTATCAGACATTGTTACTTAAAGCAGGCCAAGTTGTTAAAAAACAAAAGCAATGCAAATAAAAAGACCCTCCCGAACAGGGAGAGTAGCCCTGGCTCTCACTTCATCCCTGAAGCAGCCCTCTTTTGGTGTTGCTGCTTTGGGCATCCAGCCTATATCCTCTTACAAGAAGGGAGAGGTGGTCCTTTGCCTGATAGTCAACCAGCACCAAGCTGAGGGGGCTTGGCCCTGGAGGTGGTATGTATCAACAATAGGCAGCAGTCCACTGGGGAGAAAGGCAGCAGGAGCCAGCAGGAAGAGTAAACAGAAGCAGCAACTCTGCTTTCTTTGAGGATGATGGTATAATAGGACCCCCATATCCGCTGGGGATTGGTTTGCGGGGTGGATACCTAAAACTGTGGATAATAGCAAATACCATTGAAAATAATGGGCCTTCTGGTTTAAAATACCATAGAGTTGCCCTGAAGGACCTAGAAAATGGCTAAAGAGGACACATTTTCTAGGAAGACTCAATGGTAGGTGTGCTGTTTTATGTCCCATGGATAACTAAATCAGTGGATAATGACTCAGTGGATACGAGGGTCCTACTGTATTGCTTCTCCCTCAGTGTGCTGACTCCCCTTCCAAATTTTAAGAATATGAGAATGAGTTACCCTGCAGGCATTTTTCAAACAAAGCAAAATTGTGTTTTAGCTGTATATGTGAGGAAGAGTTACTGAATATGAGGTAAATGTATACTTTTGCAGTTCCACATCTTGCAAAGAGAAAAGCCCTATTCAGGTGTTTTAAACAAATCCCAGCCTCTTGGCTTGCATTGCCTGAGGGGTAAATGCTTGGGGAGGGGGTGTTATTTGCCCTCCCAGAAGTAGAGAGAAATAAAGGAAGCCATCAGTGCTTTGTGTGGAGGCACAAGCTGGGAGGGCTCTGTCTCACTTCCTCTGTCTGTTATTGTTTCTTCAATTGCCCACTCGAGGTTAGTACAGGCTTTGGCTGGTCACCTTCTTGGGAAATGGGTAGGAATTTTGCTTCTCCATTGGCCTCCACAGGGGCAGGGAAAGGAGTTTTGCCTACCTTGTACTGATTCACCATGGTACTATGGGAAAATTGACTTTGGTTGGTGCTTTAATATTGTGTAGAAAAAAATGCTCCCACCAGTGTATTCTGGCTGTGGATCTCGCCTGTTCCTCCCCCTATTACCTGAACAAAATCGGATGGAGTCCATATTGGCATGGCAGCCCATCTCTGTAGCTGCCATCACTTCCATCTGCATCACTATCTCTGGCCCGCAGCTTGTGCTCAAGGCCCTCTGCACATGACCAGCCTTGGTCACAAGCTGAGGGACTCCTTCCAGGCTTTGGAGAGAGTGCCATGGATGGCCGCTCCCTTGATTGGCTGGTGTGCCAGTATGGACTACTGCAGTCACATGGGGGCCGATCATTTTTTTCTCGGCTGAGACAGTTTTCCCCAAGTATTTTGCTAAAACATTTTATCTGGCTTTACCCCATCTTTCCCCATTTTAGCCCCATCTTTGCCTTGTGTGTGTGTGTGTGTGAGGACCTCATGGGGACAAAATAGGGCAAAAGCATAGTTTGAACTATAGGGCTCTAAGACAAGGGTAAGATGGGGTATATAGCCCAACTAGGGAAGGCCAAAAGCTCATGCTACAGCTTCTCCTCTCAGTCTAAAAGGTGCTACAAGATCTTTTTGCATACTGATATTCCAGACTAACACAGCTATGGTTTTGTGAAAGGGAGATCTACAGGCTTCCCCATTGGGTCATGGGACTTGGGGATAGGAAAGGGAACAACCTTTGGGAGTGGACTTGAATGGCTTTCTCCTTGAGGGAAAGGTTAACACATTCAGGCTTCCTGGAAATAGACCTGGCAGGGACAAGCTAGATTGATTAGCTTGCCTCTGGGGTCAGAGATGACTCACTCTAGAAATACTGGAAAGAAGGTAAGATTACACCTGCTTCACTATATAGCACACTAATTCTGCTGCAGATCAGAATTAAATGCTTAATAAAGCACCCATGAGCTTATCCATACATTTTGTGTGTCTGTCTCTTTATTCCGGCTGGGTGGCCAATAAAGTAAACGTGTGAGTAAGGGGAATGTATAGGGCAACCTCATGCTCTCCCTATGTAAGGGGTAGCTGTCCGACAGGTGGAGATTCTTCTATTTGTAGAAGCTCTCTTGTCATGCCCTGTGAGTCCGATGAGGGTATGGAATCAGAGGAGGAGGAGGAGGACGACGACATGACAGGGAATGGCTCTATGGAACCTGACACAGGTTTATCTACACCTGTGCCTGCAAGGAATCCTGCCAACCTGGAGGCTCGAGCAGAGGAAGAGCCTGGACCTAGTGGGTTGGTGCCAGTTCCAGCAGAGAGTCCTGCCAATTCAGATAAGGATGATGAAGAAGACAGGGACTTACCTCCACCATCGTATACCCAGCAGCAATCTCAAAAGGAAGCTCAATGGAAATCTCTGAGACTTTATGAGAAAAACCTGCTCATCAAGAAGCACCTGGCAAAGCCTTGATTGCTTTGTTAGAGATCAAATGATCTTCCTGGAGAGAGGTTTGTGTCTGATATCTCTGACTCTGTGCCTTGACTCCTGTTGCCTTAACTCGTGTTTAGACCTTGGACTGTTCCTGATTACATTGTTATATCAGTTATTATAACTGTTATATCAGTTGTTTTAATGTATTCGGTTTAATGTCTTTTTATGGGGGAGGGCAGGGGTGGGTGGTGTTTGGGGTTTTTAACTTGTATTGGTATTTTAATTTTTGTAAGCCGCCCTGATTGTTTTTAACAGAGGGGTGGGATAAAAATAAATTTTATTATTATTATTATTATTATTATTATTACACTGTTGCCTGATCCCGCTGACCCATGGACCTCCTTCTTGACTATGCTGCCTTCTGTAAGCCTTGACCTTTGGACTGTATTCTGGACTCTTCTCTGTGTGCCTTCTTCCCTGTATTGCTGCTTCTCCAAGAAACAGAACCTTGCTTCCTTGGAACCTTATCTGGCTCCCCTTAATTGACTTTGCTATCACTGGGAGTTGGTCGCTTTCCCAGACCTTGTTTATCCTGTTACCGGCATGTTGGGGCTGCTTTCTCAGATGTCTCTTGAGATTTGGAACCTTAGAAAAGTGGGGAGAGCCTTTATGGACTCACAGGACCAGTTGAAGGAATTTGGGGGGGGGCTGCAATGCTTTATTTTGGGGGCCCCATATGTTTATCTCAGGTCAATGTAACCTAACTCAACCTAAGCTATTCACAGTACAGGATATTCAGATTATTACTAATAGTGTCTTTTCAGGAGGAGGGATACTATGGGGGTCCCCACAATGATGGGTCGCCCTGCGGATGCTGATGCTGCTGGTGCCTTAAACCAGCCCTGTGGACCCACCCCTTACATGTTCAAGTGATGGAAACAGTGATGGAAGAAGTATGGATCCTGCTCACTAACTTTACCAGTTTACTTCAGTTCTATTTAGAACACCCAAATAAGGCTAAAATTAACTCTCCTTTGGCTTCATGTTTTAAGAATATAATGTGCAGGGTTATTAGGTTTTCCTTTCTGACTATAAGGCTGACTTGAAAAGACATTAGCATCTTAACAGGTATAATAACAATCTTTTTCTATTTAGGGGTATGGTTAATATATATTTACATTTTGTATCAACCTCAAACCACTTCCTTATCCTGCTTCCTTAGCATGACCACCTGAGAAAGTGTGAGACACTGAAAGGATTAAGCCTGGTGGTTCTTCTTCCCCTCCCAAAAAAAGTCTGAACATTTTTTTAGATGCTGTTTTTAAATCGATGGAACAATAATTTTACTGAAAATTTTGTATTATTAGTATTGCTTTTGTTGTTACTGTAACAAATACAGTTGGTCATAAAATCAAACAGTTATTGTTGTTTATTGTTGTTGTTCATAATGTTATGAACCAAAAAGAAGTGCTTCAAATACAAGTCATCCCCCATATCCATAGTGGATACATTCCTGGACTTACCGCAGATATATGAAACCACATATAATAGCAAACTGCCACAGAATATAATAGAATTGCACTGGAAGCCCTAGAAAATGCCTAGAAGGGATGCATCCCTAGATATCTGGTGTGACTCTATGGGCAGCTTCCGGTGGAAGTTGACTATAGAGTCATTCTTTAGGACCTCCCAATGCCTAGAGAGACCTTTTCTCCCTGACCATCGGTAAGCAAAACTGCAGGTACGGATCCCACGTAAACAGAGGGTGACCTGTACAGTATAATGAATAATGCTTACTTCATTAGTGATGTAAAAATCTTACTTTCTTTATTTTGTTGTCGTTTTTCTATTTTCACCTGCATTTTCATCCTGTATCCTTGATTTTGTATCAAATTAAGAAATTTTGTGGCAATTCCCCCCCCATAGAATTTTTTGTCCAAGTTTAAAGCATTGTTCCTAACGTTCACATTTATTTGTGCATGTTACCAAATTGACACATTCCGCCACTGAGTATAGCATATGTGTGTGCATTTTTTCCCCAATTGTATACACTTCAGCCACTTATATTATGATATCTACACTTTGTCTTGGCTGTATTCCATTCCTCTGAAATGCCCCATAACCCACCTAGATTTGCCAGTTTTCAATGCAAAATATGTTTCTTCTTGCAACCATCTTAAGATGTGTGAAAAAGCTACATTCAGTGAGACTGTTCCATCTAATGAACATTCTTTTCCATTACAAGTCAGTTCCCATCTTACTACAAAAGGTGAGCAGTCACCTGGAAGAAAGTCTTGACTGACAGTCTCTGTAACCTGTGGGACTGGTGCAGGTAAATACTGTACTGTCCAACCAGCACTTAGGCACAAGCTTTATAGGTAACCACCATCATCACTTCAAAGCAAGCTTGGAAATACAGTAGCACCTCTGTATCTGCTGATTCTCCAACTGCTGATTCAATTATCTGTGGTTGGTGACAGTGAGGGATGGATTGGGGATGGAGGGGAGTAGGCTTCTGGGTGGCTCCGGTGGCTGCAATGCCTATGGGGGGGCAAAGGGAAGGGAGGGGTAGTCTTGCTGCCCTTCCCCCCTCACCCCGGGGCATGGCTCCGATTGCTGCAATGGTGACAGTGGGGGCAGAAAGAGGGTAGGGGCGGTCTCACCTTCTCCCTTTGTCCTTTGCCCCCCTGATGGCTTCTGTGGCAGCAATGGTGACGGGGGCATTCACTATTATCTGCGGAATTCATTATCCATGGGGGGTCCTGGAACCAATCCTCTGCAGATATGGGGGTGCTACTGTAGGCCTGTTTGGAAGTTACTGAGATTTCTTCACTGTCTTCAGAGGCATTGCACTGCATTGCACTGCAGTAATCCAACAACAGGAGGCTATGTCTTACAGAAGTGTTAGCTTCTTGAAAAGTTCTCTGAGCCACCGAGGCTACATATGCCTCCAGTGCCAAAGAGGGACCTAGGACCACTTGCAGATGTCATCCTTTAGAGCAAAGATAGTAAACATATGGACTGTAACTCCCATCATAGTGCTACTCTGCATAGCTAGTGGTGATGGATGATGGGAGCTGCAATCTAGCAACCTGTGGAGGACCTTTCTTTGCATATCCCTGCTTGAGAGGGATGATAGATTTATGTAGAAGAGATGGAACACAAGGCAGTTGATCCACCTTTGCCTTGTCATAATTCAGCATCACTTTACTCCCCCTCAGACAGTCCAATGCTATTCTGAGATGTTGTTTTAGCCCCTAAATCATTTAACCTTACTCAGATATAAATGAAAAAGTAGAGCTGGCATATGGATGAAGATGCTGATAATGCTGATCATCGCCTGACAAAACATGGGCCATGTAAGGGTCACATAATTTTTTTAAGGGCCAAACAGATTTTTTTTGCACTTCATATTAGAAAAAGAATGAATTGTGTGTTGAACTGCAAATAAATTACAATTGGAATTTACCATTGCCAGCGTGGAAAGGGTCATTGTCAGGATCATGGAGATGAAGGAATTAAACCCCCTCTAGCCTTAACATTAGGTTCGAATCCAGATAGGGCCACATGTGCTTATTCTATAAGAAACATTAAAAGAGTACTCAATCTTTAAGTAATTTCTCCTCCCCATACTTTACCCAATCAGTTTAGAGACTTCCCCTTTAAGCTCTTCTTTCTATATGACATTCTGAGTCTGTTTGCTAAAACCCAGAGAAATCCTTCTTATAATCTAAATGCTTATGACAAATTGTATCACTTTCCTTCAGTGGAACATTGTGTTCTGCTGAAGAGTTCACATGCAAGCATGCTAAACTTCATTGTTTATATGCACATTTGATCCTGTGGTTTAAGACTACTTCTGTAGCCCCTCTTTGGAGGTTGCCCTTTATTTTGCTTATATCTTGGCCTGCCTTCAAGAAAAAAAGTGACTTGAGTGGAGCTCCAAGGCTGCAATGGATCCACATTCATTTCACCCCTCTCCCCCTGCTTTCTAGGAGCTGTCTGTATTTATGGGCAAGATCGAATTAGATTTTTGCTTGTGGAATGGTGGAATCCAGCAGAAACAGGAGGGGAGTAGCCCTCCCTTCCTCATTGCTCCATTCCCAAAAAACTGGCTGTGGAGGGCTGGAGACAATTCCTTTACCTGGTTTTCAAGTGGCACAGAGGGCTGCAAGGGGGGAGGCAAAGGAGGAAAGCTTCAAAAGTTCTACCATCATAGCGATTTTTTAGCACAGTACTACACAAAGTAGTGGTCTATGGACTGGTGCTGGTTCACAAACATGGCTACCCGTCTTTGGCAAGTTTCCAGGAAAGAAAGAAACAATTTTAGCCAAAGGGAACAAATACAGTATTGGTACCTAACAGATTTTTTTTAGGGGGGGGGTGCAAGTCTCCTGCATCTGATAGCTTGAGATAAAAACTGATTTAGTCCATTTTATGATTATACCTAGGGATGTACAAAGAATTTGCCAAGATTTTGGCTGAAGGCTCATTTATGCCAGCCAGAATATGCTGGCTTCCCACCAGTGTATTCTGGGCCCAGATCAGGCCTCTTGCTCCCTTGTTTCCTGCACAAAACAGGGGTCCACATGGAAAACCAGCATGTCTCTGCAGCTGCTGCTGTGTCACACTCTCCAAAGCCAGGAAAGGGGCCTACAGCACTTGATCAAGGCCCCCTGCATGTGACGAGCCTTGTTCACATGCTGTGGGCCTGCTTCCCAGCTTTGGAGAGTGTGACATGGTCAGCAGCAGCTGCAGAGATGGTTCAGCATGGTGGTATGACTTGAAGTCCCGCAGGGTATGGCCCATGTTTTCTTCAATGAGGTGGTTTTACCTAGGTATTTTGATGAAATGGTTTAATGGGCTTTACCCAGTCTTGCCCCTGTCATTGCCATAGGTGTCATATGGACTGGTCAGGGGCAAAATGGGGCAAGAGCGCTGCATCGTTTGGACTGCAGGGCTTCAAGACAGGGGCAAGATGGGGTAAATAGCCTGTCTAGACAAGGTCAGAGGAAGGTCATCCCAGGAGAGCAAGACAAACTGGGCTCTTCCAGATGGGGCATATATGTTAGGAGTTTATAGTACTGTATTTGTTGCTGTAGTTCTTATATTTATGTCCCAGATAATTTTCCGGCAATTCCCGGCACCAGCTGAAACATTTTATTCCTACCACACATGAGTTTCTTTTTTACATTTTGAGACATATTGAAACAAAAAAAGAAATCTTCTATAGATTTTCCTTGGGCATTTTCTGGGCTGTGAGGCCGTGTTCTGGAATAGTTTCTTTCTGATGTTTCGCCTGCATCTGTGGCTGGCATCTTCAGAGAATGGCTGGGTAGGAGTGTATGTGGAGCTTATATGCTGTGAACCCCTGTAGGGTAGTATATGTAAATTTGTGTAATTATAGAATCATAGAATTGTAGAGTTGGAAGAGACCACAAGGGCCATCCAGTCCAACCTCCTGCCATACAGGAACTGAATGGTTAGTTTCTGGGTATAGAAATGCAAGGCTTATTAGTGTCTGTTTGGCTAATGGTTGGTTGATGGGCCATTATCTGCTGGGACTCCCCTTGTCCCTGGGTGGAATTCCTTTGTAAGTGCTGAGTTTTTATTCTATTGTTCTTCAAAACTGGGAGCCAGATTTTGTTTTTAAGGTTTCTTCTTTCCTGTTGAAGTTGTCCAGGTGTTTGTGGATTTCAATCGCTTCCCTATGCATTCTGACATGATAGCTGTTGGCCTGGTCCAGAATTTCAGTGTTTTTAAATAGCATTTTATGTCCTTCTCTTCTCTTCTCCTTCTCTTCTCCTCCTTTGTTTTTAAATATTGTATTCATCAGAGCTGTAGTGCATCAGTGCATTAGTGTATCAGCAAATCATTAAAATGGTAGTTCCGCACTTCAATTCTTTTTTTAAAAAATTAAAAGAAGCAGAAAATGTGTCTTTCAAACCATAGGATCACCCCAGCAAATTATGCCACCAAGGAAGATCCTTAGCATAGGAAGATCCTTAGCATAGATCCTTAGCATAGATCCAATAAATCAGCACAAAAAGGCCCCCTAAAAGAATGGCCCAAATCTCCTCAGCTTTGACCCCCACAGGGGGTTTATATAATTTAAAAATCTCCAGAAGTAATACTTTAGTTTTGTTGGAAGCATCTTTCTTTTCCTTTCCATATACAGTAGTACACTTTAGCATCTCTGTCTCACATAGAAGGGGTATGTGTGTGTTCTTTTTTCTTTATGGAAAAATGAACCCTGAAACTCAACCAAGGAAAAAACATCATTTTTCTAGTCAAAACAAACAGAAAAGAAAGGCATTAGACATCTCTGAACAAAACAAAACTTCAAACTATCACCAAACTACAGAGATGCCAACTCTACCCACACATCTACTCAGGAAATGTCACCACAGGACCTAATCATATCACCCACAACATTAGAGGTACTTCCACTTGCTCATCCTCTAATGTGATATATGCCATCCTCTGTCAACAATGCCCTTCAGCACTCCACATTGGGCAAAAAGGCCAGTCTCTGTGCCAGAGGATAAATGGACATAAATCAAACATGGGAATACATAAAAAAAAAACAGTTGCAGAACACTGCAATCTTCCTGGACATTCCATTTCTGACTTCAGAACAACTGTCCTTGAAAAACAAAAACTACAAAGGACGATTGGAAAGAGAAATAGTGAAATTGGAATATATCCACAAACTCCAATCCATTGACAGCTGGTTGAACAGAGACAATGGTTTCCTAGCATCTCTCTGGCTTTTCTTTGCAAACGAAGATTCAGGAAGGACTCATCCCGTGCTTTCTGCAAGCGCACTGATGACTAAAAAGGCCAATCTGAAATAAACAAGTCCGGTTGCAGAAAGCACAGCAAAAGGTCTTCTTGGGTGATGTTTTTGGGTTGTGATTCTTTCTGAGTTGTCATTTCTCTTCAAGACTTGTTTGGCATGAGTTCTCAAATAAGGCTGCAGCATTGTGGATAGTGCGTTTCCATGCCTCCCCATGTGATGCAGGAAAAATCCTGTGCAATGGATTTTTCTGGTGAAGCGCAGCATGCACAGAACTGGCCTCACCCTTTAAACCAAAGGTTCATCTGCCATGGCCTTGCAAGCATGGACATAGCAGCGAGGTCCTCGGGTTGTAGGTTTGATTAGAGTTTCCTTCTCTTCGATGGTTGACCTTAAAGGGTTGGACGAACACCATCTGCCCGGGTTTGGGATTAGAGTTTTCCTTCTCCTATGACGGTTGCCACAAGGCTAGAGAGCCCATCCTGCCCTTTGACACTCTTTGTCAGACCCTTCGGTTTTGACCTGTCTGGCATGGGAGACTCTACCAGTGGCTATTATGCCACCGCCAGCATAGCTCAAACATCATTAGGGTACGCAAGCCTCTCTCCCATGACAAGGGGGCGTCAATGGAGAGGTTTCCTAGCAAACTACATGTATTATAGCACTAGCTAACACCCCAGCCTCATGAAGGCATTCTTGGCCAGTTTACTACATTTCCTTTCAGCCAGCATCACACCACATTCCAATAACTCCCTCCACCATTCATAAGGTTATCTATTCCCCCTGGCTTTAGTTAACACCTTCCTCTTGCCTTTGTCCCTCAACAACCATAATCAAAACTGAACTGGTCACCTGATCACCATACTCACACGTTTTGCATTTCTATGGCTATTCATACAGTCTGTCCATAAAGGTCTTTTCCTAGGCCAGTGATGGCGAACCTATGCCATGCGTGTCAGCACTGACACATGTAGCCATTTTTGGTGACACACAGCCGCTGAGGTGACCGCATGCTGAGAAGAATGTTTCACACACACCCCACCCTCCCTAAAGTGGTGATCGGGGCTTCGAAGCCCTGGTCGCCACTTTCCTTCCCTCCCCCTCTTCCCTAAAGTTTTTTCCTCAAAGTGACACACCACCTGAATTATGCTCAGTTTTTTGGCAAAGTTTGACACACCAAGCTCAAAAGGATGCCCATCATTGTCCTAGTCACTTCATGCATCTGAGGAAGTAGACTGAAGTCTATGAAAGCTTATGCTACCAGCTTCTTTCTCTCAGTCTCAACGGAGTTACAAGACCCTTTGGTATACTGATATTCCAGAGTAACATGGCTATGTCGTTGAATATTTTCCCTGCTAAGTTAATTGACTCCCAACTACTTTCTCTTTGAACTCAGTATGAAGATGTGAGGTGTGGGGGGTGGGGAGGAAGAAAGGGAAACTGGGATAATTTTAAAACAGCTGAAAAAGTGGGATGACAGTGGATAAATCAAGACTGTCTCTACCAAATCAGGACAGTTGGACAATATGCCATGTTACAGTGAGGACAGGTTTTTTTTGGGGGGGGGGCAAGTTTTAACACGGGAGAATGAAGTTAGTCAAGATTTTGATCCTTAATTTGTTCATATAACACCAGAGAGAAAGGGAGGGAGGGAAGGAGGGAGGGAAGGAAAATTTTGCTTTAGTGATTTGGGAGGAGGATGAAATGAAAATTGTTTTGATTATTGGGGTGAAATTTGTAACATTTTTGCATGAAAACAATTATATCATTAGTTCCAATGCTGTGATGTAGGTAATTAGCACCCTCTAGTGGAGTGATAATTAAATAAAGGAGATTCTGAAAAATTAATCATTGTTCTATTTTGAACTTATTTGGTGTATAACATTCTGGAAGCAACTCTGAATAAACATGCTAGCTCTATTTCCTGTCAACCTTCTTGACATGCAGCAATAGTAAATAAAATCAAAGGGGACCTATAAATGTATTGTGTTCATGCGCGTGTGCACACACACACACCCCTTCACCAATGTAATTCTATTTTAATGTTGACCTTTTGTATGTTTTAACTATATTGTAGTAATTCCAGTTTGTAAGCTGCCTTGAGTGGCAAGCATAGGGAAAAAGAGGGATAGAAATAAAGAGGAAGAGGAAGCAAGCTTGTTTTCTTCTGCTCCAGAGACTAAGGAGATTATCAGACACATTACAGGAACGCCAAGAGGTCGCAAAAGGGCTCCCTTTACAGACAACATCATTCCCCCCTCATTATGCACCTGTTCTGCTGCTGTTCCTCTGATGCTGCTTTTTATTGACAGGAGAAGCCGTTAATAGATCCCCCTATCCATTCCTGTCATGGATGTTCCTGTGTGCAACAAGGTGCCCCGTTATACTGGCAAGATCCCAGCATCAATGGGTGGTCTCTGCCAGAACACTTCCTGGTGAGACTGGGACATCCAGGTAAGTGACACACTTTTTAAAAACTTCCTTGTTTTACTTGGAGGTTTTAAAGTGTGTGTATGTGCTTGTTGTAACTTTTTTGGTGTATTTTGGTTTTTATTTTTGAATATCCCGTGCTCACATCTTCTCGCAAGAATCCATGGGATTTTGATCCAGGAAGTGAAGGGAGCTCTATTAGAGCTCCGTTCACTCCTGGGCTGCCAGAGGAGGTAAGCGTGGTGCAGAGGGTGATTGTGGCGTGACAGTGATAGGACAGGGGTGGGAGTGGAGATTGTGGGACAGGAATGCTTTTTTCATTTGTGTCTGATAAACTCCTAGGACATGGAGCAATGGATTCAAACTACAGGAAAAGAGATTCCACCTAAGCATTAGGAAGAACTTTCTGAGGGTGAGAGCTGTTCAGAAGAGGAATACGCTGCCTCAGAGTGTGGTGGAGTCTTCTTCTTTGGAGGTTTTTAAACAGGGGCTGGATGGCCATCTTTCAGGAGTACTTTGATTGTGTATTCCTGCAAGGCAGGGGGTTGGACTGGATGGCAATTGTGGCCTCTTCCAACTCTATGATTCTGTGGTGGTGGTGGTGGTGGTGATGATGATGATGACGATGATGATGATTTCCCCCAACATGGGCCCCTGGGTGCTTACAAGAAGCTTAAAACAAAACACAACCAAAAACCTGATGACACCAATGTTTAAAGTCAGAAAAGACACTTAACTCTCTTCTCCAAACAGCTCCCCTGCTTATCAGTTCATTTCTGAACATATTTCAAACTACTGGTTGTCACTATGAAGCCCTTTAATGCATTGGTCCAGACTGTCTGAAAGACCATATCTCTCTATATGAATCTGCCCAAGTCTTGAAGATTTTTGGGAGAGGGCTTTCTTATGGTTGGTGAGAACATGTGAGAGAGTTGTTCCCAAGATGAGTGGCATTCCCTCCTACAGATGGCCAGGCTGCCCCCCTCTCTGCTTTCCTTTTTCCAGCAGGTAAAACCGTGTTTTGTTTAAACTGGCATTTGGTGACAAATTGCTTTTGCACAAGGGTTTTCTAATGGTGTGTGTGTGCTACACTTTAATTGTTACAGTTCTGCTTTAAAAGTTATCAAACTATTATAAATTATAGCTACTTTAACAATTTAATTGTTCTTCAGCCTTTATTTCATCAGGTTTTAAGCTATATTTTGTTTTAACCTTGTCATAAGCTGCCTTGGCTGCCATGTTGGGAGAAAGGTGGGATAGTAAATAAATAAATAATAAGCATGTCCAATCTTGCTTTATCAGATCATCCCTGCTAAACCTTGTTCTTTTGCCGGCATAACTTTGCCATTTTTATGCCAGCAAATGAACTCCCTATGCCACACTTACCTTGCATCTGCGCTAAAGCTTCCCTGACAATGAATGAGGAGTGAATGGAACTCCGTTTACTTCTTCTATTGATATCCCATGTCTTTTCATGAGAATAAATAGCATGGGAAATTCAAAAATAAAAACAAAAAGAACACTCAAAATGTTTTAAAAAGCACAAAAATGCACTTAAAAACTTACAAGTAAACTGGGAGGGGTCACCTACCTGGATATCATGATCTCACCTGGAGGTTTTCTGGCCAGTCTGGTGATTCATGCTGCATTCATGTGAGTACAATGGTATGCGGATTCAAACACCAGCAATGCTGGCACAAAACTGCCACGGGAGATCAATTGATGGCTTGAGCCATCAGTAAAAAAGTATGGGTTTTGGATAAGACATAAATATGAAAGGGCAACATCGTCTGGCATGCATGCCCTTTCGCATTTATGTGGTGTTGTTATGACACCTTATTTGGATGGTCTGATAAAGTCCTGAGGCTTATTGTGTGCTGAAGTAAAGCAGCAGTACAGCTGGAAGGTTCATCTTCCATGCTGCCTTACAGTATGATGTTATTGTTCTTCTGTTCTGGTCCTGTGGGAGACCGAAGTAAAATGGTGTCTTTTTTGCTAACCATAAAAATCCATTATCAAAAAGTCATGGTTTTAACTCTGTCTCCCACAGGACCAGAACAGCAGGACACCAGAAGAACGATGATGTAATGCTGTAAGGCTGCATGGAATGCAGTACCTTCTGGCTGCCCTGCCACTTTACTCTGGAGTGCAATAAGCTTCTCTGTTACAAAGCTGTTTAGATTTTGAAAGACAACAGACTTTTTCAGATGCCGTAATACCTGTCAGGGGAGGTCGGGAGAGGTATGCGGCTATCCCGCAGCAGGGGGTCAGTTTTGGATGCCGCCGTCCCCCTCCCGTCATCGTCTGTGTTGCTTCCATGTTCAATTGAAGGCAAAGGCACTACTTTCTACTCATGAAAAACTTCCTTGAGTAAAAAGTGGCACCTTTGCCTTCAATCAAACACGGAAGCAACACAGACAACAATGAGAGGGGGACGGCGGCATCCAAAACTGACCCCCTGCTGCGGGATAGCCACGTGCCCCTCCCGACCTCTCCTGACGGGTTTTAAGGCATCTGAAAAAGTCCCAAGAATTTCATAGGGTTTTCTTAGGCAAGGAATACTCAAGGCTTGTCTATATGGCAAAAATACTCCTCATAGAATTCAAGGAGAATACATTTTGTCTAAATGGGATCCTGCATTAATCTACTGTATTCAGAAGGGGGGAACCCCAAATACTTCACAGGAAAAACCTTTGAGGCTTTCCCCATATTTTTAAAAATATGTATGTATTTTAAAAGATGTATTTATGTATGGATATGTAAAATGAATAAACAAGATTTTTAAAATGCATGGGAATGCACACTATTGCTCATTAGGACAACCGATTCACATTGCTGCACATTCTCAGAGTAAACAGCTGATTGGTCAGACATGCGCAGGGCCAGAGCTTGCTGGCAAGGCAAGCGCCTGGAACTGCCATGTTGGATTTTTGCCATAGTGATCATATGCTGAGGTGATGAAACAACCTTTTCTTCCCCAGTGTTTATTTAAGTGGAAGATTGCACTTCTGCACCTTGGATTTCCTTTTTTTAAAACACTGTTTGATGGCAGCAACTGGTAGGAATAAAAATGCAAATAATACACTTATGGCCGTCATCTTGATTCACAGGCCTGCCTTTTTGGACAACAAACAGAAATAGCTTTGCATGTCTGCGATCTTGCAATAAATAAATAAATCATGAAGACAAATGAAACCTGCTGTAGATTTGTGTTACTGTGCATCCATCCACATTTTATTGCCTCATATAGATGAGCCCTCAGAGCTGGTTTTGCCAGTTCCTTCCTCTGAAATATAGCCTACAGCATCTGGCATTTGTTGGCTGTCTCCCATCCAAGTACTAATCAGGGCTGACTCTGGTTAGCTTCCAACATTAGATGGGATCTGGTACCTTTAGGGTAGTTAGGTGACCAATCATAGGTATTGAGTTTTAATTATAAAGTCTTCTTTTACAGTCTGAGAATCAGGAGACAAAAACATTTTGGTGTTCAAAATAGCCAGTAGATGGCAGGACACACCATAAGAAGTCATACAGTCTGACAGGCTTGTACAGAGTTGATTTCTCCATACATAGCTCCTGTGCACATGGAGCTGATGCAGAACTGCATGTTCATCTCTTGCTTATTTAAATGTGAAACACTCTGTATCATCCTGTAAATGCCACCTCTATCCCCCCCCTCCTTGCTTCTTATAAATTGGTGTAGTTTGGAGGAAGAGGGTCAAATGGAAATTTATGCACTTTTAAAACATTTTCCCTAGCTTCACATTTCTTTATTTTACCTATATTATGGCTCTCCCCCATTAATAAAGTTGTTTTTTTCTTTCTTTCTTGGTGTCACTTTATTATTTTTGTGCATGTTCCACAAATACCATTGGTGTTATTCACTTAGCTATTCCAAGTTCATTTTTGTTAGAACAATCATTACAACAATCATTACACCGCAGAAAGGAAACTATATTTAAATAAGCAGGACACTAGATGCAGTCACTTAAAAAATAGTATTCTCAAGTTCATTTCAATAAGGCATAGTACAGAAATAATAATTGGAAGAAACAGTCTTTCCTTTTCCACCATTGTAGTAGCCTTATTCTATGGTGAGATACAAAGGATCACCATCATCAAAATAAAATTTGTTTTTGCATGTCTTTTTTCCAATTGTGTGCATTTTAGCCATGCATATTTCAATATGTTTCCATTGTCTGGCATCATGAAAAACCCTGTTAGCCTTTCCAGTGCACAGATTCTTGAAGTGAAGTATATTTCTTATCAATGACGGTTGAATCCAGTGAATTCTGTTCCACCCCTGCTTTTAGTGACAGGGCAGAGTTCTATCTCAATGGGCCAAAATGTCAGCTTCAAAACCACAGGAAAATTTCTGGAGGGGACCTGAGGCCTGCTGTCTTTCAGCACTTAAAGACCAGGCCTGGGAAAAGAGGCAAATGCCTGACAGAGGGATGAACAGAGACCGGTATGTATAGTGTACACAGGTCTCTCTCCCAGCTCTATGGTGCATGTATGTAATAATAATAATAATAATAATAATAATAATATTTATATCTTGCCCCTCTACGAAATGCAATCAGGGCAGCTAACAACAATTAAAATATACACCCGGACCCTCAATCCCACTCTCCCTTAAAATACAATTAAATAATTCAGGAATTAAAACATACTTTTAAAAAATGCAAAAAATAAAAATAAACAACGGACAGTGGCCGTAGCGAGGTACAAGCTAGATTTTTTTTTTTTTTTGGACGGCCGGGTATCTATTCAGGAAAGGCCTGCTGGAAGAGATCCATCTTAAGAGCTTTTTAAAAAGCTATTTAGGGTGGTGGTATGATGGATCTCATCTGGCAGGCCATTCCATAATCTGGGAGCAATAGCTGAAAAGGCCCTCCGAGAGGTTGAAAAAAGCCTAGTTTTTAAAGGTTGTAACAAATTCCCAGAGGACCTAAGTGTACGGGGAGGATTATATGGAAGGAGGTGGTCCCAAAGATAGGCTGGACCCAAGCCATTTAGGGCTTTAAAGGTGATAACCAACACCTTGTACTGGGCCCAGAAACTAATGGGCAGCCAGTGGAGTGATCTTAAGATCAGTGTTATATGGTCTCTTCTGGATGTACCTGAGACCAGACTGGCTGCCATATTCTGTACTAGTTGAAGTTTCTGGACCAAACACAAGGGTAGCCCCATGTAGAGTGCATTACAGAAATCAAGACAGGAGGTTACCAGAGCATGTGTCATGGTGTCAAGATCCCCAACTTCCAGGAAAGGGCGCAGCTGGCGTATCAGCCAAAGCTGGTAACAGGCACTCCTGACCGTCTCAGTTACCTGATTCGTCATCTGGAGCGACGTGTCCAGGAGCACCCCCAGACTGCGAACATAGTCCTTGGAGGAGAGCGTGACCCCATCCAGGACTGGAGATTGTATCCCAATGCCTGGGTGTGGGGCTGCTACCCTGAGTACCTCCATTTTATCTGGATTCAGCTTCAAATTGTTTTCCCTCATCCAGTCCATTACTGCCCTAAGACAATCATTAAGTGTTACACTCCCACTAAACTTGAGATCTTTTCTAGAGAGTGAACTCTATGTCCCATGTGAAGAACAGGAGGCCAAAGATGCTGTCTCTTGCTATATCACAGCATCATATGAATAAAAAGCAGGGGTTTTGTGAAGGGAGGTCATGAGCATTTGATTTGGAAGATGGCCGGTCAAAGCTTAGAAACATTGGATAAGATCGTGCATCATCAGATGTAGCTATGATGATGGAGCCGCTACATCTTAGCTACTTCTGTCAATGCCACTCCCCTCCTCAAGCCTACCTCTTAAACTAGGCAGCATACTGACCAAAGAGTTTTTGAGGTGCTACAGATTGGGTCACTGGGGAATGATGACTGCAGCATTCTTCTGGTACTGGGCCATGTTAAGACAGTTGTCTGGAGAAACCCCTCAGAGTCCTCCTGCTGTTGCTTGTCTCAGTGTGCCCAGTAACCAGATCACTACAGTCATCATTTCCCAGTACCTCAATCTATAGCACCTTGGAAGCCCTTTGGTTGGGTCACTGCCTGGCTTAACATGTTGGGTTTTGGTGTCACATTCAGTCACATTAACTACCATAAACGTGAATCCCCAAAGTTACAAGATGGTAAGTTCAGCTTATGGTCTTATAAATATTGAGCAGGGTGTCAGCCATTACTTTTTTTGCACTCTAGCATCCAGAATCCCCAAACTATTTTAGATGACCCATCACAGCAGAATCCCACTGCTGCTACACAGTGAGCATTGAACAAATGAAGAAGCATAAAACAGCAAAATATAAAATACAATTAATTAACTAAAGAGACCCAATAGGGTGCAGTGGTTTGAGTGTTGGACCAGGAGTCTGGGGGACCAGGTTTCAAATCCCTGCTCAGTCATGGAAACCACTGGGTGACCTTGGCAAGTCAGAGGAGATTATCAGACACGGCTAATATGGCACCAGCATAACACCAGCAGAACACAAAAGGAAGCCAATATCAGATGATGTCGTCCTTTTGCATTCTGCTGGCGTTCTGCTGTTGTTTCTTTTTATTGATGGCTGAAGCTGTCAATAGATCCTCCAGTTCTGTTTTGGTGCTGGCATGCAAAACCTCAGGCCATTTAAATCCTGTCACTGCAGCAAGAATGGTTGGTCTGGCGCAAACACTTCTGGGTGAGATTGGGACATCCAGGTGAGTTTTGCAGTTTTTATGACCCTCCCCGGATTACTTGGGACTTTTAAAATGTGTCTAGGTGCTTGGTGTCACTTTTAAGGCTTTATTTGTGTTTTTATTTTTGAATTTCTCGTGCAATGGAGTCTCATGGGATTTCGAACAAGAAAGTGAATGGGGCTCTGTTCACGTCCTCTTTATTGCCAGGGCTGCCTTTACCGGGAAAGGAAGATAAGTGTGGTGGGGAGCATTCTTTTGTTGGCATGAAAATGTGGGTTTTTTTATGCTGGCAAAAGAACATTTTAAAGGGATTGTCTGATAACTGTCTGAGACTTTCTCAGTATTAAGGCAAGGCAATGACCAGCCTCTTCTGAACATATTTTGCCAAGAAAACCCTTATGAAAGGTTCACATGAGGGGGGGCATAAGTTAACAACAAATTAGTTAAAGCAATAGCATATTTTTATTTATTATTTATTAGAGTATTTATACCCTGCTCTTCAGCCACAAAGGCTCTCAGAAGGGCTTATAGATTGTTTTAACAATAGCATTTACACATCTACACTGCTTTTTATAACGTGCTAGGCACACTCCAAGTGGTTTCCAATGTGTGTTAGCTAATTGCCCCCACAAGCTGGGTACTCGTTTTACCGACCTATGAAAGGATGGAAGGCTGAGTCAACCTTGGAGCCCTGTAGGATTAAACTCACAACGTTGTAGCTACAGTACTGACATTTAACCACTGTGCCACCAGGGTACCCCCCCCTTTATTGCAAGTCTTTCAAGCAGTCAGCCATCTTTTGAATTTCCAGCACTGGGCAGACATTAGATGGCAAGATCTTTTTGAACTCCATTTTCTGGCTCTTGTGTTCTCTTCTGCATGCAGTAGAGTCCCTTCTGTTTGTAGAAGGAACTCACACATCTGCTGGAGGAAGAGTGAAGGGAAGGAATTTTTTAAAGCTTTTCCTTCTATTCTGCAGCCCACTATCTCATTCCCTACTTGGTTCCCCAACCACTGAAAGGTTTTTCTGAGGTGCAAGGGGCTGCAAGGAAGAGAGAAATGGCAAAATTGGCCAACCTCTTTCTTCCATCAGTGAGAGCAAACCATTAAAAATTATTTACCCATCTGCCAATATTTCACAGATGAAAATTGGGACATGTATGACCAAGCAACATCAGAGTGTGGTCAAGATGGCAAAAGTTACAAAGAAGGAGGAACACACAAGCTAATAGAGGTTGCAGAAGTTGTTTTTGCCTGAATCTACTGGGAAGGGCAATATTCCACCTTTTCTTCTGTGTTTCCCCCTGCTAAGTTCATTGAATGCAAACTGCTCCCCCCCCACACACACCTTTGAACTCACTTTGCAGCAACTGAAATAAGGTGAGAACAAAGAGGAAAAGTAGGAGATGGAGACTGAAACTAGAACTTCTTAAAAGCTGCTGAAAAAGTGAGACAGAAGAGGATTAGTCAGAACTATTCCTGTCAAATCAGGACAGTTGGTAGGTAGGTATTAGCTCCATTTTTCATTCATATTTTTAATTGTTTTGTAAGTATTTTGATTTGTGAGCCACATTGAGTCCCAGTTCTGGTGTGTGGTGTAATTGTTGGGGGCTTGGGAGATCTAATTGATCCCAACACAAAGAAAATCCATGAGCATTGTCATTTCAGGAAGCATCCCATTGTAACATGAAGTTCACAGGGTGGCCTCAGGCCAATCTGTCTGTCTCTGTGTTTGTCTGACCAACCTCACAGGACTGTTGTGGGGATAAAGTATGGAGGAGAGTCATGTATAGTGCCTTGAGTTCATTGGAGGAAAGGTGAGCTATAAATGTTACAAATAAACAGATAACCCATTAAGTATTTAGGAATAAATATTGCAAAAGATTTAAAAGAACTAGAAGAGAAAAATATTATGGTACTAAGGAAAGAAATGGAAAAGAAGTTGGAAGAATATAAAAATATTCAATTATCATGGTTTGGAAGAGTAGCTTTAGTTAAAATGAAAATATTACCTAAACTTAATTTTTTTGTTTAGAATGTTACCAATAAAAGTATCAGAAGTAGAACTGAAAAAATATGTTGAATAAATATTGTAATGGAGGGAAAAGGACAAGACTAAATAAATTATTTTGGTATATATCACAGAAGGAGGGAGGACTTGGTCTTCCCAAAATAAAAGGATATTATGAAGCTAGTCAATTGAGATATGTTATAGAAGGAATTGTAGGACAGGAGGATTTAGAATGGTTAGAGATAGAAACAGGGAAAATAGAAAAGAGAATATGGAATATATTTTTGATAATTTTACAAAAAAGGAAATTAAAGGAATTGAGAACCCATTTCTGCAAAATATATGGGAAATATGGTATAAATATAAGAGAGAATTTTTGCCTATTGATTCAGTATTAACACCGGTTATAATGGGGAAAAAATTCCCAAATAATTTGAAGGAAAAAATGGGAAAGGAATTAAAGAAAAGAGGACTAGATAAAATAGAGGGATGGATAAGATGGATGAGTGAGAAAGGGAGTATAAGAGAGAAATTATGTGGAATGAAAATTAAAAATTGGAAAAAGAAGCATAAAGAAACAAGGGATTTACAAAATTTACAAAATTTGAAAATTTGGTGAAAAAAGGTGAAAAGAGGGATGATAATGAAAGTATGAAAGGTATTACAAGTGAATTATATAAAATATAAGGAAAAAAAACAAAGGGGAATATTTAAGGAGAATATGGGAGGAAGATTTGAAACAAAAAATTGGAGATCATGAATGGGATAAGATATGGAAACAAAGACATCTAAAAAATATGTCGATATGGATAAAAGAAAATTATTATAAAATAATATGGAGATGGTATTTGACACCAGCAAGATTGAATAACAGAGGGGCGGGGTATAAATAAATTTTATTATTATTGTTATTATTATTATTATTATATAGATAAGAACAACTGTAAATATTGTTGGAGAGGTTGTCAAGAAATAGGTACATATATGCATATGTGGTGGAATTGTAAATTTGTACAGCAGTTTTGGGGAATGGTTTTCATAGAAATAGATAATATTCTGAATAGAAATATAGAAAGGAAACCAAGCATAGCATTGATGTCAATTTATAATGGAGAGAATGGGAACCAAGCAGAAAAGAATCTAATAACAAATTTATTAACGGTAGCAAGATTAATTATAGCAAGATATTGGAAAATGCAAATAAATGTACAAGTGGAGGAGTGGTATAAAGAAGTTTGGAAGATGGCAATAAATGATAACTTAACATGTAGAATTAAAGTAAGAGGAGGAAGTTGGAAAGAAAGTGACTTTGATAAAATTTGGAAAGTATTTGTTAAAAAAGTATTACAGACAAAAGATGGGAGTTTACCTCCACGAGAAGAAATGAGATTCTGGAAAGATTAGGTAAGGGATAATGGCTCCGGTGAAGGGGAGCACTGAGGTGGGGGGGGTAGGGGAATTAATATTTTTGAATCGAATTATAGTAAATAATCTATGTTAATTTTTGAAATTAGTTAATAGAAAAATTGCGATGTTTATAGTAATTTTATGTGTTATACTAACTAAGTATTGATTGGATAATATAATGTATGATTATAACATTAATAAAAAATATTTAAAAAAATAGATAACCTAGCCTTGTCTTGAAGTACATAAAAGCATGTGGATAACCAAAAGTGTTTGATTATACTGTAGAATGACTTCATATGCTAGAAATCAATAAACCAATATGCTAGAGCGACCCATTAGTTTGGGGAAAATAAATAAGTTGGGGAAATATATGATGTTCCAAATGGGAAAGAACCTTGATTTAAATCCATGATTTAAATAGGTCTTTTAGTTTCTCTAAATTTCAGTCATAATTTATATCAGGGACTTAAATCACCTCCATAGAACTCAATCCACCCTGCATTAAAGTCAGCAGAGAGGAGTTTTCATTTCTATTCACAATCTCATGGCTCCTTCCCAGAAAGCCAGCCCCAGGAGGCGTTGAACATACAGTGTCCGCTTACTCTAAGGAGCAATGACAGCTCATTTAGAAACAAAAGCAACCAGCTGTATAGGAGGTACTCTGACAGGGATGGAAAAATCTTGATCAGTCTGAACAGTTCACTTCCAAGTGTTCACAGACACAGGAATGGATTTTACATCTGTATCACATACTCCCTTTTTTTTTTTTTTTTAGTTATTTATACCCCGCTCTTCAGCCACAAGGTTATCAGAGTGGCTTACAAATTGTTTTAAGCAATAGCTATTTACACATCTACACTGCATTAAACAGTTTCCAGTGTGTGTTAGCTACTCCCTGAACCAACCCACCCTGGTAATGTGCATATTGACACAAAGGAATATAACAAGTTTTTGAAAACAGTTGAGTCAATTAGACCAGCTATCTTCAACCAGGCTAGAATATAACTACTATCATCCCTGGCAAGCATGGCTGCAGGACATGCCACCAGATTGTGGAAGATGGACCTCAATATATATTTTAAGCTTTTATAAAATTGAAATTAAAAATCCTATAAAATATCTAATTGAAAATCAGTAGTAATATTGAGTACGTCCAAAGAAATGGATCTTAGCACTTCCAATCAAAAGCCATTGCAGGACTCTCTGTCTACCCCTGCTTACCTTTTGGGGGGGAAGTGAGGGAAGGGATAAGAATAAAGTGTAGAAGAACACAGGAAGGTCACAGAGGGAAGCCATTGCTGTCTGGATTCTCCGTAAAATTATATGAGCAAGGCAGGGTGATTTGATCATGAAACCCCCTTATAGAAGTGTCCTTGGTATACCAAGCCTCCACCTCACCCAATTTTAGGACATGTAAAGGGGTGAGGCAAATGTGTATGATGCGTTTTTTCCCCTGGCATTGACATTTTTAAAAGAGCAAAAAAGACATATTGACAGAGTGACTAAAGTAACCTGCCATTAGCTGGTGGAAAACAGATCTTGAATCAGAATGTATTTAGGTTATTTATGGATCTACTGTAATACCATGCGGTGAAGTCTGTGAAGGGGTGGGGGGATGTAGAATTGACTCCATTTATATTCTAAGGGAATGGCCCCAACATTAAATCTTGGTAAAGACAGGTAGATTGACCAAGGTGGTCCAAACTATGGAGAAGCTGAGCTGTTGCCACAAGCAAATGTCAACAGGCATGATTCACTAGCCATGAGGTTACCCTGCTCTGCCCACTAATTGATGAGGTGCCATCAGACACCTTGTGAATATGACCTTGCCTATGTCCCAGCAAACACTTCCTGGAAATTCAACAGCCACATTGTAGGTCAATTACAGAGCAACGCATAAATAACGCTCACCGTAAATGTGTTTTGCTATTTACAGGCAATGATATTTCCCCCCACAAATGATAAATCGGGCCATTCCAGTCAACGACATCTTTGTTACTCAGCGACCGAGGTCCTAAATGAAGTAAGTGGAGTCATATAAAGCCACGTCATAAAACACCCTAAATATAATGCTATTAATCATATTTTAAAAACAGGGCTTTAGCAGACCTGCTGGCTGAAAAATACCTTTTCAGCAGCTTCAGTGTGGCTTTTGTGAGCTAAAACATTGATCCCAACACCAAGAAAGCCAATGAGTGTTGTCATTTCAGAAGGCATGTTATAAAAAAGTTCCACAAAAAGGCATCATCCAGACAGAGAGATGTGCAATACATTATCTCTTGAATGGAATCCAAAGAAAGACATGTCACTTTAAGTTTTAATGAGAAGATGAAAATTCTGCCACAGATGTTCATTAGTCTGTTTCAGGCACCAATAACAAAATAACTGCTAACACTGTGCTGAAAACTGATATTACTTTCTTGTATATTAATTTGCAGAAGGAAACAAGAAAAAGAGGGGAAAGTGAAATATTCAGCAAGCTGGCTGGTTTTTAGAGGGAGGAACACTCAGCTACTTTGAAACCAGAATAATAAAGGGGTTCATGCAGCCTGGTTCTATGCATGCTTATTGGTCAATAAGCCCTACTGTGTTCAATGGCATTGTTCAACAACAACAACAACAACACAACAACATTTATTTATAGCCTGCTTTTGCCAAGGCTGGGACTCAAAGAGGCTCACAGTTTATAAACACACAAATAAAACCTACAAAAAGTGCACATTAGAACAGAGTTAAACCAATTACATAATTAAAACCACATTAAAATATTTAAAAGAATAAAACATACTTAAAAGTATTAAAAACTTTTTAAAAAACATAAAAAAGCTTTTAAAAACAGCCCAGCAAAACCAGACAGCACCCCCAGACTGTTATTTAAAAAGCCTGCCTGAATAAAAAAAAAAAATTGGCCTGCTGCCAGAAGGACAAAAAGGAGGCCCTAGGGAGGCCAATCTAGCCTCCCTAGGGAGGGAATTCCAGGGTCTAGGGGCAGCCACTGAAAAGGCCCTCTCTCATGTCCCCACCAACCGTACTTGAGATGATGGTGGGACTGAGAGAAGGGCCTCTCCCAATGATAAATGGGTAAGAATGGGAGCTGTTCGAATTTTGTTATAGAAATTCAGAGCTTACAAAACCTGCTCTTTAAAAATTCAGTCTTAACTACATAGACCAGAAGGGCCCTCTGGGGTTTTAGACAGAAGGGTTTCCCAGATGTTGGAGGTTGAACCTGGGATGTGGTGCATGCCTTTTGCCTAAAATGCCATAGAATCATAGAACTACAGAGTTGGAAGAAACCACCACGAGGGCTATCCAGTCCAACCTCTGCCTTGCAGGAATACCCAATCAAAGCACTCTTGACAGATGACCATCCAGCCTCTGTTTAAAAACTTCCACAGAAGGAGACTCCATCACACTCCAAGGCAGCGTATTCCACTGTCGACCACTTCTTACCATCAGGAAGTTCTTCCTGATACTGAGGTGGAATCTCTTTCCTTGAAGTTTGAATCTATTACTCTGTGCCCTAGTCTCTGGAGCAGCAGAAAACAAGATTGCTCTTCTTCAATATGACATCCTTTCAAATATTTAAACATGGCTATCATGTCACCTTTTACCCTTTTCTTCTTCAGGCTAAACATACGCAGCTCTCTAATCTGCTCCTCAGAGGGCATGGTTTCTAGATCATGTTACCATTGAGCTACAGCCTCTCAGATTATATGAATTACATTCCTTAATTATATTTGTTGTTGTTATGTGCCTTCAAGTCAACTCTGACTTATGACCACTGTATCATAGGGTTTTCTTAACAAGATTATTTCAGAGCTGGTTTGCCATTGCCATCCTCTGAGGCAGTGAGAGTGTGACTTGCCCAAGGTCATCCAATGGGTTTCCACAGCAGAGGAGGGATTTGAACCCTCATCTCCCAGAGTCTTGATTAAGCACTCAAACCAGTATACCACAATGGCTCTTAAAGGAACAATTAAAAGGCCCCCAGAAATTATATTATCTTTTGGCCCAATATGACATTTCAAGTGTTACACATGCATGGGACTTCTCCTATCGGAGTCCTTCCAGATGATGCCCAAAACTTTAACCATCCCCAGCCAGCATGGCCAATAGTAAGATGTGATGGGATATTTGTGGGCAGCAATAGGTAGAGGGATCTGGTTGTGGGGGAGGATGCCCCATATAATTCTTCCCTGGCCATCCCATTTTTTATTCAACCAATATGTATTCCACTGGTCAGCTCATCTAAAAGCTGGATAGCTGTTGTGTGTTTTGTCTGCTATACATCTTCAGTAAAAAACAGAGAGGCTGAAAGAAAGGCTACATTAATCAACATGATTTCCTGAGAGGAAGTTACACATGATGTCAGAGGAAACTTCATTATACTAATCCACACCATTGATCCATCTAGCTGAATATAGTCTACATTGGCTGTCAGCAGGTCTCTGGGGTTTCATATTCCATTTGACCCATTGTAACTGAACTGGTTGAGAATGTTTGGATGTAAAATGAGGACTTTAAAAGATGTGTGTGGTAGAAATTACAAAGTATTGTGAGATATTTTTTCACCCGTTCTAGCAGCTATCCTGTGAAGAACTAACTTAGAGTTTCCTATGTTTGTGGATCAGAACCTTTATTGTTTCACATAATCATAAATAACCATTTTAATTTGGGATAAAATTTAGGGAAAGTGTGTCAGTTACTGACTGGTATGGATTTCATGTGGGTTGCTTCGGAGGCCAGGAATCCGTCCAGTATGTAGTGTGCCAAAGCACTGCCTATTGAAACCATACAGAATCGCATAATGCACAGGTAGTAGCATATGTCTCAAGTGTAAACACATATGAATAAACTAGGGATGGACAAATCTCTTTTTGTTTCTATAACATCCACATTTTTCCAAGGACATGTTTGTTCTCTCCCATTTTTCTCACCTGGTTGTGTGATTATTATTATTATTTTAAAAAAATCCTCATGAAAATTCATAAGGATTTTTTTTAGATCACAGGGATTCATGCAAATTTCTTTATGCAATTTCCCCTCACTCATTTTTGCAAGCAATGTTCTTTAATATTTTTGGATTTATAAATTCCCAATTTTGCATGCATTTTTTTTTTACCAGCATCACACAATTCAAAGGAAAATGAAAACTGAAAGATTATTGTGTTCTGATTTGCATGTTAGTTTAGGAAGTATGAATTAAATTGGGTCATAGTAAAATGTGAACCAACAAAATTATGCCCCATCCCTCAAAAGTAGGGGCTGCCTCATTTCTACTTTCCTTGAAAGAAGAGTAATATTTTACCACATGAGAAACACCAGGAGGCACTGTGTAGTTGTAAAAGAAAAATACTGACAGATTTCTCTTTAGTATTGATAAATATCTAAAGATGTAGAAGAACAACAAAACCATAAAAGATGAAAACAAGCAAGGTTGTACACATATTTAACCTTTGTGGTTACACTCTGTTGTCTTACTTCTATGGAATGGAATGCAATGACATTTTAATTAAGGTTTAAATCCAGTTATTTTTAACTCTCCCCTCACCCACCCAGCTACCCCTAAGGTTATAACAACCTGTTCCTTAAACATCATAGAGCTTCAAGATTTGGGTACATTATGAAAATGACATCCACCAAGAATCAGTTGCATCCCCCCCCCCAATCTTTCCCTCTCTTTTCTTGCATTTGAAGCTGTAAAACATATCAAGACTAAATGAGGGACACTTAATTGGAAACAAGTCCCATTGGACTCAGGAGAATTATTTCTGGGTAGTGGGCAAGTCATAAAGAGAAGAACAAGATTAATTTTCTCCCCTGTTTTTGGCCAGAAGAATCAAAGGGAAATGGAGGGAATGTGAGATATTGTGACTAATATTTCCAAAAGGAGGAACCTAGAGAAGCAAAATTATTCTTTTAAAAAACAAAAGCTTGGTGGCATCTCACTTGTCCTCTAAACTATCAACACAAGTTGAGGGTTAAAGCAATATTAATAAACAATGTATGTACCTTCAGGTTGCCTTTCAGTTTCTAGTGATCCCATGAATTTCACAGGGCTTTCCTAGTAGGAGTACTCAGAGGTGGTTTGCCATTGCCTTCCTTTGAATACAGCCTATGGCACCTGGTGTTCCTTTATGGTCTTCTATCCAAGTTCTAACTAGTCCTGGCCCTGATTAGCTTCCAAGATCAGATGAGATGTGGTGCCTTGAGGGTATTTAGGCTTTAAACCATGAAGAAATGTGCTGGGAAGGTCATGGAGTATGGGCAAACAGGAGAACTCAATGTGGAGAATGGAAGAACATTTATGTCTATCAGACCCATTTGTTATCCTAAACAAACCTGATTGTGGTCCAGCAAAATGGTGTCATACACACCAGGTCCTCTTTCTTACATATTAGTTTTACCCTTCAGTAAAGAGACAGATGGTTTGTCTTGAACCCTGCCTTAAAAAAAAAAGTGGGGCTATGAAGCAGGGACTACAGTTTGTCAGTGTTGATCCTCTTTTCTTAGGATGGTTCTGTGACCTAAGCCTGCATCCTCTACTCATTTTCAAAGCTTCGAAGTTGATGATTCAAAATTGACATCCCAAGGACTCATTTCCGTTCCAACTATCGATTTTTCATCAGAGACATGTGCCTCAGCAATCAGACTTGCAAATGATGTTTGTCTTTACCTTTCAATGAGCAACTGTAAAATAAAGCATTCTACATGCAAGACATGTCCATCTAAATCCAACTCCTTGCCAGTGGAGAAAATCCAAAGCTAAAGCAACTCCAACAGATCACTAACCAAGCCTCTGATTAACAACCTCCAATCAAGAGTCCACCACCTTCTCAGGTAATCCATTCTTCTATTGAACAATTCCTACCATCAGGTCATTGGGCCTAATGTTTCCAGAATCCCTTTTCTTGTCATTTAAATCCATTGCTTTGGATCCTACCCTGTAGAGCAGCAGAAATCAAGTTTCCTTCCTTCCTTCCTTTATTTATAGGTATTTATACCCTGCTCTTCAGCCACAAAAACTCTCAGAGCATAGATTTTCCTTGTTTTTTTTCCGGGCTGTGAGGCCGTGTTCTGGAATAGTTTCTTACTAATGTTTCACCTGCATCTGTGGCTGGCATCTTCAGAGAATGGTTGGGTAGGTGTGTGTGTGAATGTGACTCCCTGTTGGGGATGATATGTAAATTTGTGTAATTGAATGGTTAGTTTCTGGGTATAGAAATGCAAAGCTCGTTAGTGTCTGTTTGGCTGATGGTTGGTTGGTGGGCCATTATCTGCTGGGAATCTCCCTATCCCTGGGTGGAATTCCTTTGTAAGTGTTTAGTTTTGATTCTATTGTATTGCAAAACTGGGAGCCAGGTTTTGTTTACTTTTAAGGTTTCTTCTTTCACAGCATATAAACTCCACACACACTCCTACCCAACCATTCTCTGAAGATGCCAGCCACAGATGCAGGCGAAGCGTCAGAAAGAAACTATTCCAGAACACGCCTCACAGCCTGGAAAAAACACAAGGAAAATCTATAGATGCCAGCCGTGAAAGCCTTCGACTTCACACTCTCGGAGCAGCTTACAAATTGTTAAGCAATAGCACACATCTACTTTATAGCACACTAGGCACTAAGCGGTTTCTAATGTGTGTTAGCTAATTGCCCCCACAAGTTGGGTAGTCATCCTCAGTGTGATAGTGTTTCAGATATTTAAAGATGACTATCACATTTCCTCTTAGTCATCTCTTTTTCTCAAGTAAACATATCCAGCTCCCTCAGCTGCTCTCATTGGATTTCCTCTGGACCCTTTACCATCTTGGTTTCCTTCCAGGGGAAGGAAGACAGCTTTTTGTAGTGTATATCACAGGCCACTACTTGGGAAGATGCACAGAGATCATTGGCAAAACAGATGGGTTCTTTCGAAACAGGTTCAACAGATGTGGCCCATACATAGCTCAGTGTGGCCTCCCAAGGCTATGCCCCAGGACCCCAAATGTTTGAATGTTTATATTTTGTTTTTGCTTAAAATGCCTCTCAACTCCATAGGGAATATGGAGGGCAGCTTCACCACATCTTCCCCCCAACTGTTTTAGATCCAGGAGAGCCCTTTTTCTAAATAGGATGTGAACTGGAAGTCAACTTCTGGCATTTTGAGCAAAATGAAGAAATAGGCTTAAATTTTTCATGGGTAGGAGGACATGGTGGAAGGTGTAACCTTCCAAGGCTGGTTTGAATCCCATTTGGGAGAAAAGCAGGATATAAAATGAATTAATTAATTAATGTCCCACACAGGGCCAATGGGGGTTTGTCCAAGATGCAGTGCGGAATCCCAGCAGGACAGTGGGAGAATTAGCAATGGCACAGTGGTGTGCCATTCAGCAACGGCTGAAGTGGTGTGACGTTCCAGTTCTGACCCTAGAGGATAGCTTATTTTACCATTGTGGTTCACAGGACTGGGTTGTAAATTGACTTAAATCCCTGCTCTTCATTTTAACTGGATTATGGTCCAGCTATTACTTATCACATCAACAAACCATAGTCACATTAACCTCAGACATCAATAGTCTTAGCAAGTCTAATGAACTTTATGTAACACAGAATCCAGACTATTCTCTGGAGTTTCACATTTTCATGTTTACATGCAGGTAGTCATTGCAGAGAGAATGTACTGTTCCAGTAAGAAGGAGAGCTAACAGAGAGCAGAAGAGATATTTGTATCCCTCACTGAAAAAACAAGGATTCTTTGGCAGTTTAGAATAATGTTCCACTTGTTTGTAGGTGTTTGTAATAAATTCATGGGCTACATAATTTGACCATGGTGTTTAGTCTTGGGCAGTTTATTCTGACTAACAGGACGTAACAAATGTTGTAATTGAAGAGCAGTGGCTTGCACATAAGGAGACTTTGAGTCAACCAGAACCCAGGAAAGTCAAACCTTATTTCCCACAAGAAAGCCAATAATGAAGGGAACAAGTTTCCTGGAAGAGCTGCAGCTAATGAACAAGTCAATGCTTTGTACATAACTTTTAAAGTAATTTATTAGGAGTGTTTTTCTTTCTTACTTGTCTGAATTTGAAAGAAAGACAAAAGGTATTTCTACATGCCTTCACCACTCTTCATTGCTAACACTTAGATATGCCTGTTCCTGGAAATCAGTGTAAACCAGGGTTGGTCACTTCAGATGTTTTTCACCAATAGCTCCTATCAGCCTGAGGCAGCATAGCCAATGGTCAGGGTTGATGGCATTTTCAGTCCAACATATCTAGAGGGCCACAGTTTCCCAGCATAAGCCATCTAACACCAAAGCAGATCTTGTCCAGTCCATGTGATTAACCAGGGAATCGCAAGATATATTTATTTTTACTTATTTAAGAGTTGTATGCTGCTTTTCATTTAGAAATCCCAAAGTAGGATTCAATAAAACACGATACAATAAAACCCACTGATAAAACAATTACACAATGGAAAAACAATAAAAGCAATACAGTGATTCATTAAAAATCCACAAACATTCTGACAACGTCCATAATCAGGAAAATGATCAAGGAAATGCTTCTGCAAATAAATGTTTCTTCAGTGGAGGGCAGAAGCACCACATAATAGAAACTCATTTGGTTATTTCCCATGGGGGGAAATGAGTTGGAGTCCAGACCATCATGCTGGCCCATCCCTGCAGCCGATGCCACTCTCCACATCCCACTCTCCAAAGCCAGGAAGCTGGCCTGTAGCATGTGAACAAAGACCCCTTCACCTGACCAGCCTTGGCCACATGCCGCGGGAGTCCTTCCTGGATTTGGAGAGAGTGATGTGGACAGCAGCTGCAGCAATGGGCTGGCATGCTGGTATAGACTCCTGTAGTCCCCTAGGGCCCAATCTGTTTTTTCCCAGCTGGAACATTTTTTTTTTTTTTTTGGGCTGGTGTTATAATACAACAGTATAATGGTATTTACCTCAGGCATTGCCAGGACTGCCCAGGGTCAAAATGGGACAAAAGCCCTGTGTTGTTATACTTCAGGGCTCCACAATGGGGCCACAATGGGGTAAATAGCCTGTCTAGACAATGCCTTACTGAACAAGTATACAGTTTTCCTTACGCATTAGTCATTCACAGCATCATGAGATTGGGATGAATACTATCTGCCACTGGATGTAGCTAAGTAAAGAGAGCAGACAGAGGAGTGCTGTGTCATCTCTGGAAATCAGTGTAGACTTCTAAGTACAGAGAAATATGATCAGTAAGACAAGCTCTGTTGACCAGCTTGGTAGCTGTGCCTTGAAGAAGCTGAGCTTTGCAAATGTCCACCCCCAACTCTCATGTATGTATGATGCATGTGTAGCACATTGTAGTCATTAAGACCAGATTTCATCAACACAGGTAATAATAAATTGGTATGTTAGTAATTTGGTGAACATTATGCCCAGTCCTCTGAAAACAGTGTAACAACCAGGACATGTACAACAAGATGTGGGAGCATTGCAGTGGAATGAAGTGAATCCAGGGAGGGGGGAGAATGAAGGTGAGGCATGTTAGGAGTACAGAAAGGAGGCAAGGCAGCAGCAGCAGAAGTCATCCAGGAGGAGGGAACAGGGCAATTTGTTGCTTCTCCAGTGTTCTGCCTCCTGAGGCAGCCATCTCATGATGCTACTTTGAAAGAAGGAGATGGAAAAAGGCAAGAGGAAAGGAGAGAGAGAAGTTGATTAAGGTAGATGCTGGATGTGAATCATCTAATTTTGGAGAAATGGATCCAAACAAGGATAAAGAAAAGATTTTAAAAAGCATATCCAGATTGATGAAAATGACTAGCAAGTGCCAGATTTTGTTCTTTCTGGTTTTATTTTGGAGATCCATACTCATTTTGTTTATCCCAGAATATTGTCTGTCAGCTTCTGATATGATCAAAGACTTTTTCTGCCAGTTCCCCAGGTTGATTCATTTTAACCCAGTATAAAATTGGAGAAAAGAGGAACAAATTCTGGGAGCTCAACATTTATTTGTCTTGGGAGTATGGTGTGGCCGCATGAACTCTTCTTCTTTGCATGCTGATGATGCATCTTCTACCCCCTCCCCTCTTTCACTCCTCTTGTTACAGTACATCTCTTTCTCTTGCACCCTGCCCTTTATTATGTTTATCTCTCTTGCTCCTAGAGCCCTGCCACTGAAACTCCTACCCAACCTTCCCTTCTTTCCCCTCTACCCCCCACTTCATATTCTCTGTTCTAGCAAATGCCCTCTACTCTACTCTACTCATGCCCTTGTTACCAACATTGTGTGGGATCCGTGCGGATCCCACTAATGTCCAAAATTATTATGGGGAATATTCATTAGCTCAAATATAGCAGCGAGAGGTCGGGTAATGGAGGGATCTTTTAACCTATGTATACTGGTAGTAATGGAAGAGACTCTAAGCCAAAAGGTACAATTAAATTATCTTTATTGGAAAATATTATCAGCAGTCACACAAATACTCAAGCTTCAGGCACTCACACAAGGCTATCAAAGATAGTTGGAAGTATTTGACTAGAGGAATAGAGTACGGGGGTTGTGGGTTATATTGTACTGATCCTGCAAAGCTGAGATTGCAAACCACCAGTGAAGAGGTCTGGATGATAGACTGGTGACATGAACTGATGTGAAGTCAGAAAGCAGGGGATTCATGCACACTTTGGTGATGTTTTAGGGTGATATTTATATGAAATAATTCCCCTGAAGGGATAGGATTTTTGAGTGGAATACAATGTTTCTTGGAGGTTCCCAGGACTAGACAATTGGTGCTCTGGAAGAGTTAATGATCATTAATTGGTGCTGTATTTGGAATTGAACAGGATCAGGCAAGGTCTTTTGTTAGGAAGGGGACAAGGGAAGGAAGGACCCGTTTTACATACATTAAGGACTCTGCTATTGTTGAGTGGATTATTGAATGACCCACCTCCAGGTGTTAAGTTCTGACCTGATAGTTTGGTATTTGGGGAATTTCCAAAGGCCCTTCCCTTCGTCATACATGACTCCAACCTTGGTATTTGGGGATCCCTGGTTTGCCTGCTAACCAAGTGGAAGCCCAAATTAAGCCACATTATTAAATATACCCAATTATTTGATATTCTGGGGGCTATCAGGGTAGGTAATACCCTCATGGTGAGCCATCTCTTATTTCTTGTACTCTGCCACTCACACCACTTGCTCTCCCATCTCTCCTACTCTTGTCCTTGCTTCACCTTGTGTCTTTGCAATGCACCCTTTCCTTCTTTTTTGTGCACTGCCGCTTACAAGCCCTGCTCTCCTCCTTCCTCCCTCGCCTAACCTCACACCTTTGTGGTGCATTCCTCCCTTGCTTCTTGCACTCATCCACTCTCACTACTCACTCTCATGTCTCTCTGACTCCCTCCTTTGCCTGACCTCACATCCTGGTGTGTCACTCCTCCCTTCTTTCTTGCACTTGCTGTCCTACTCCCCTCCTTACCTCACCTCATCCTTTACCCCTCCTCTGCTTCTTGAGCTTTGCTGCTTGAACTCCCCACTCTTCCATGTCTCCTATCCCTTCTCTTGCCTCACCTCATTCCCCCACAGTGTACCATTCATTTCTTGTTTTCCTCTGCTCCCACCATTTGCTCTCCAGTCTTTCCTACTCCTCATCTCACCTCCAGCCCTTGCAGTGTGTTCCTCCCTTGCTTCTTCCACTCCACCACTTGCATAGTGCTCTCTCTGACTACCCTCCTGCCTGAAGTTCTTGAGTGGGCTTGTTTCTTGCAGAATGTCATTTGACAGAAGAATGTCTTCAGATTTTGCCCCACATCTCAGCTTCTACAAGGGCTAGAGCCTTTTTGTTTAAAACGAAATGTTTGAATCTGAGCAAATGATGGTCCTAATGGACACCAGATCGTATGCCTAAAATCCAGATAAAACCTGGATAGCCAAGCGATGGCAACCTTCTTGTTGGGTCAGAGAAGCAGGCTGGAACTACTTCCAGACAGCTGCTTATGAAGACAGGTATGAATGCAGTGAGGCCACAAATTGGATAAAACCTGGCTAAAGCATGTAATATGACAACCCGGATGTGAGGTGGGGAAAGAAAGCATTCTTTTGATAACTGTGTAGGTGGCAAAATATGTTCAGCAGCGCCATTCTCATTTGGACTTGCATTCCATATAGATATATCTATACCAGACATGGTATGTGCAAGTTTCTTCAAGGCTCTACACTGCTGCTGTCAGTAAGAAAGCTCACTGAGAACTCCTTGGGGAGTTTTCCCCCAGTACCTGAGTTGTGCTGCTCAGGCCTGTCCAACAAGATATCTTATGAGTCACAGTGCTGATTTTCTACTCCCTACCTTGCTCTAAATCAGGTTTGGGCACCGATGCAGGGGCCAGGGGCAAATTTTCCAACCCCATACCTACTGTGGTTGCACCATTCCTAGGGTGCCAAAATACCTCCTTCTCCTTATGTGTCTTCTCCAAAATGGTGACAGGAAATGATGTCACCACTTTGGAGAGAGAAATGGAGGAAAATTTGACTGGGCAGGGTTTCTGGGATGTTGGGAAGGGCTTTTTTTTTTACACATACTTGGATGGGTCTTGGTATAATTGTTACAATTTGGGGTTATTTTTTTTTTAAGAGGAAGGGAGTTCAGGGGACTTTGATGGAATGATGGAGGTTTGGGGGCCTGCAAAAATTGGATCCAGGGGCTACCTGTGGCAAACATGGGATCTCAGAGTGTGTGCTGATTTAGGAATAATGCTAAGGTATAAAAAAGCAACCCTTTACATTCCAATGACTGATTTTATGCCAGTGTGCAAGCGTTCTGTACCTTAATAGTCAGCTACCTATGTGAAGTCTACTTTTTTCAAGCTGCCTAGAATCATAATTAGAAACAAACTCCTCAAAGGCCACCAAACAACAGCAAGTTACACTGGTGATGAAGCTGAATTGAATCCACCTGCTCAGGAGATTAAAGACCATACTGAGTATCATTCATCCTGCCTTTGCCATTTACTAGACTCCTGTAAAGGCCTAACAGACCCCAATGAAGAAATTCATCCCTCTGGAAAACCCCATGGTTGTGTGAGTGGAGTTGGGCTAAGGTCAAACTATTTCAAACAAAAGCTGCTTTCTGAAGCATTTTAGGTCTTCTACACAAATGATAAAATTTACACCCATACTCATCATGGCTGTCAGCAACTGGTTTAATGATTGGTCTCAACCATGACTAAGCTGCCGGGGGATAAAGGGAGAAATTGTGCTCTTGAAACCAACTGGATAACTGTGACACTGTTCCCCACTCAGCTCAAGAACTACTGAAAGACTCACCGGTATTGGCATTTGCATATTTTCAGACTATGTGTGGGTTTACAGTTACCATCAACAGAGTATTAAAGCTCTACAGGTGTCATCTACATCTGTCTGCACCTAACAAATCCAGTATTCTCCCACTCAAATAAATCCACTTGCTGAAATATTGGTTTATGCATTCCTATGGATTAGGTTTAGCATTTCTTACAACGTTAGCCATCTTTGTGCTCATACATTGAAGTCGTTTGAGCATCAAATTAAAACACACCTAGATCTCTCTCCCACATCACCATCTTTTACACAGAGACTCACAAAAATGTTCTATATTTTTTTTTGTTAGAAAGAATACATAGACTGTTGTGGGGTGGGGGAGATCCAATATTGCTTGGAGTAGGGTACATGAACGTTCCCTCTGCATCTACCCTTCATGTCTTAAACTGTGGGGTTGTCTAGACAAAAAGATATAATGCTGATTGCTGCACATTAATGCAAAATTGCAACAGCGTTCTTTTTTCTCCACGGTCCTTTGGCAAAATCACTGGTATGTGAAGCCATGCCTGTGAATCAACATGGTGGCCAAGAGTGAATTACTCACATTATTATTCTCAACAATTTGTCACCACTACACTGTAATTTTTTTTAACTGAAAATCAAAGGTGCTCAACTGAGATCTTCCTCTTTAAACAGTTGTTTGGTCATTTCAGCACAGCAAAAAAGGTTATGATGAGCAATGTGAAACTCCAAAATGGTGCTTCTAGCAACATCATTGCTGGCAAGCCTGTCCCATAAGCATGTCTAACCAATCAGCTTTCCATTTCTACCCTTGCCGAGAATGAGCTGTGATGTGATTTGTTCGTCCAAAGAAGTGGTAATGAAATTTCCACACATTATTTTAGAAACTTCGGGAAAAGCAGCAAAGGCCTTTCCTCCATAGTTTTTGGAGTTTTGCCCCCCCCCTTCTGAATAAGGCTAATCACTGTGGGATCTCCTTCAGACAAAAGGCATTCCCTGCAAATTCCATTAGGATTATTTTCGTCATCTAGACAACCCCTGTGCTGATTTTCCACATTCTCCATCCTGGAGGCCCTACCCTCTCAGCTTTTCCCCTACTAAAAGGACTAGGGGAAAAAAGAAACAAACTCTGCACCAGGCCTTGGAAAATCATGGTTCATTCATGTCTGATTTATGGACTTTTCCTAGGAACTGTTCTGCTTAGTTCACTATTTTCCCACTTCAAATAATGCTTTAAGGGTCAAGCTAGATTATATATTTATCACTTTAATTTTTTTAGAAGGAATACACCCTTAAGTTGTGAAAGATGTTGGTTTTTTCATAGCACATGATTTCCCTCACTTATTAGTCTTGTATCTAACATGCTTTGTTTTATTGTTTGTCAAAGCTAAAGAAAGGATTATTTTGCATTGTATGTTTTCTATGACCCAAACCTCTGTCATGGGAGGAGAAACAGAGCAGTTGGAAGGACTACACATCCCCCATAAGTCATTTCCTTTCACCCTCTATGGAGTACCAAATGCATATTCGTACTGCCAAAGTTTGGAAATGTTACTTGCTTTATTACAGTTCCCACAATCCCCTATGGAGCATGTCCAAAAGAGTACCTTTCCCCAACTTTCAAAAAATTTTGTCCTCACCTCACTGTTTATGGAAAGGCTATTGAACAGTTGTTCTTTCTAACCTCTCTTTACACAGTATTTTCTCCTGACATCTTTGCCAGCTGAGTGAAGGAGTGTAAGTGTACACTTATACCACAAGCTTTTAACACCCAATAAATCACGTTATGGGCCTATAAAATGTTGCAGAATAAAATGGCCTTCTAAATATGTCTCAATAATAATATCCAGATTTAGCCACCAAAAACTAGATCTAGGACTCAATGGTACTAATCGACAATTCTTTGCTGAAATCAATAACATTGTGGTCATTTCTTTAGTGGGGAATTTGGCCTGTGTTTCCCTTTCCCATCTTTTCTGCTGAAAACCTAAACTAACCTAGTGATCAAGATAGATACTGTGGTCATGTCATGTCAAAGACTATGATAAAGCTACAGTGGTGTTTCCCAAGCCCCAATCCAGTGATAATTATATGCTGTACAAGGCAGAAACATGAGTAGTTTAAAAGCCAGATAAATGAGAAAATAACATTTCCTTTCAGGTGATGGGGAGAATGTTTTCTTCCCATGGTGTAGGCTGATTTGTTGTGGTTTGTAATACAGACATTTTGAGTATCTACAACATTCATGGCCTGATGATATATTTATTTATTCTGGATATGCTGAGATGATTTGGTTTTCATTGTTGAGAACTGGTGAGCCAGTATTTGTGAAAAAGTCTTTAAGTGTACCTTTTGTTTTTCTTTTCCTGAAACAATAGGTTGCACCCATCCTAGGAGCCATGTTAATATGCCCTACTACCCCTTCCCCACAAAATCCCAACCAGCATATTTAACCAATTTAGATTTTTCAAAGTAGTTTTTGCTCAGCCAAAATTCCAGGGTGTTTTTTTTCCCAACTGGGAATTTGTTGGGGATAATCTGGGGATTTGGGGGGCAATGAGGATTCCAATGGCTGCACTGGACCCCCAAAGGCCATATGGGGCCAACAGGTCACACTATTTCCAGCCCTGGTTTAGAAACTGCATCTTACACAACCACAGGAGATTATTGTGCAGATGGAGGACCACCACCAATTCTGCTCAGGCACACAATATCTTGGCCTGTGCTGGTAGATCTTCATTCACTGGTACTTTGTGTTTTCTTGCCCACTTTTCCATATTTCAGCAAGTAGATCTTTCAGAGGTGGGAAACTGTTGTACATGCAGATGTCTTCAGCTCATGTGGGCAAAAACTGAATGGTGTATGTCTGCTGGGTCCCAGTGCCTTGGTGCTTCTGCAATGCACTCTTTAAAAAAATCTGCTTCAGAGGATTGGAGAACTCTAGTAGGTTTTTGGTTCTATGAAGGGTTCCAATGAGGAGCATGAGGGAAAGAAGGTCCTGATTCTACTGGCAGTGGATACAGACATAGACCATTGGATCTTGGCCATAATGGAGCAACATCTGGCTGTAAAGAAAAATAAATTTCAAGGCCGCATACCTGAATTTTGGGTAGCCAGGCATCCTGCTTTACAGAATACAACCCTCTGTCTAAAGGGCTGTTTGGGGATAATCTTCTGTTTGAAGGAACCATTTGTTGGATGACAGCTCTGTGAAAGTCTAGTTTAAAATAAAGAACCCCAAGGAAAGAGAGCAGGGACTTTGAAATTGCCTTGCTAGCCCTTGGACAGCACATGTATCAGGCACACAGGTCACTGCTTACAGTCTACTCCACTACTGGTGAGCTGTACTGCATTTCTATTTTCATTTATAGTCATTATTTCACAATTAGCACTGGCCAATTTCAAGAAGATCTGTGTCTTCTTTCTTCCTATTTCTTTGGCAATGCCTAAGTGGCCACTGCACTTGCTGCTAACCACATGACCCCTTCCTTGACTTTACTTTCTGCTGAAATGACCTCCATGCAAGCAGCCGTGCTCTTCTCTTGATGGTTGTCAGTTTGTGGGGACAGGTTGGAAGTGGTGTAGGTGTAGGTGAATTTTGTGAGTGCTGCTGATCTTTCAGTTCTTTTCAGATCTCTGGATGGGAAATGCTTATGAGTATAACCACAACAAACCATTTTTTTTTAAAAAAATGAAGCAAAACAAAACACCAACAAAACAGCAAAGGGACATGCATATAGCAAATGATGATCAGAAGGAATGTTGACCTTTCTGGTTGTCTTTAATGGTTATGGAATCCTGCTAAATTGGTTATTTTTTTAAAAAAAGCAGGGAGTAGAATGAATGATGATGAACAATATTTTAGTCAAACTGAAAATTAATTGGAAAAATTCATTGTGTAGATGAGTCAAATATAATTTTATAATTTTGCATGGTGGCCAGAAAGTCTTGGGTGCACTCTTATTACTAGGTCCACTATTTCAAAGCTGCAGAACTTCAGTGTTGTATACATTTGGATTTATTTGTTTGTCTGAACGTTTGTCTCAGATGTAATCAAGACACTATTCGAAATGTCTAGTTTGGCCAGTTAAAGAGATTGCTGCATTCAGTTGACTCTCCAACCTATGGTTTGGAGGATGATCAAGAATTCCCATGCCTGCACACCCCTTTTCACCCCCTTCTGCTTCCTTTGTACATGTGGTTCAATGCAGTATCACTGCCAACATCTGAATTCAGAAAACAGTGGTCTAACTAGGGCTTGGAAAGTTATTTCTTTCAAGTAATTCATTATTGGACTGCTAATGCTACCTGTTTTTTAAAAGTAATGTTATGTTATTTGCTAAACTCATTATTGCTGCTATTTAGATCTTTTGAAAGCAGAAGAATCTCGCTTTTTTAAAAAAGAAAAGTAAGTGGTCTAAAAATTAAGGAGACTGCTGCTTTAAAAAACCCACGTTTAAGGTGAAAGATTTATACGATCTGAAGAGAAACCAGAGCTTTAGACTTCCAGTAGGGGGAGCGAGGACGCAGGACGGGATCCAATGGGGCTCCATGGGGACCTGCCGTTGGGGCGCAGCAAACGGAGGTCTGGAAAGAAGACCACCCCAACTTTATACCGGTGAAGGTACAAGAAGAGAGGGGCTTGCAGTAGCTGTCAAGGTTAGGATTGGGGGGGATAAGAAAATCCCTACCTTCAGCCACAATCAGACAGGCTGAGCAGCCATTGCTGCCTCCAGAGCCTTAGAGCATTTAGTCCTTATTTCTCCTCCCTACTTTTTACACAGGTCTAATTAAAATTATCTTTGATCAAAGTAATTTAAAGAGGTCGATTTCACCTCCTAATATTGGGACTCTCCTGAACTTAGTTTTGTCTACTTTGGCTCTTTTTTTTTCTTTATTTCTTTTTTTCTTTTTTTTTCTTTTTTTGAGCTCAGGGGCTTCCTCCTTATCCAGGGTAAAGGAATATAAGCAAGAACAGGACAAAATAATCAACATCCACTTACCTGTAATCAAGATTGTCATTTACCGATAAACTGTGAAGGGGAAAAAAAGAGGAGGGGGCTGACACAGCCCTAGGACAAAACTAAGGCAATGGGAATTTAAGAACTACAATATTGTAGATTATGCAGACTACGCAGTTAGATAGTTGGGAGCAGTGGTTGGAGGGCGCCAATGATAGGCAGCTAATGAGTGACGTGTAGTAGCCAGAGTTGCAAGAAATATGTGGAGCGGATTATAGGGATTTTGATATAACAATGAACTCAAGGGCAGGAAAGGCAGGGGTGGCCAGGAAGGTTGCAGAGGCTGCAGTGACTTTGGGGGAAAAAACCTGATTACATTGACTAGTCTTGAGTTACACTGGAGCAGCAGAAGATTGACAGATCCAACGGAGCAGCAGTGAGAGAGAGGCACATGAGGAAGAGAATGAGGGTGAGGAGACAGAGACGGTTGATATAGACGGTGGGCGGAAGCAAGCAGACGTGACAGGAGTGAGCAGGCGGTAGAAAGAGACCGGTGGGACAGACGGAGATAGTGAAGGGAGATGTGAGGAAGCAGACCAGAGCGATACAGAGGAGAGTGAGCAAACCGAGGAACAGATGGGGCACAGAGAAGTCAGGAGCGGATGAACAGAAGTGGAAGACAAAAGGGAAGCATGTGACGATAGCGTGAGGGAGAAGGAAAGAAGAGATCTGGAAGGAGTGGAAGCAGGACAGAGTGAGCATTAAGGATTAAGAGGCAAGCTGAGGCAAGTTGGAAAAACCGGTTGGAGTGAAGACAGAGGAGGAGCAGACTAAATAAAATAAAATAAAAATAAAATGTTGAGATCGTTTTTGGGAAAAGGGGGATAAGGGTGGAATAATATAATTAAATAACACTCACAAAAGCCAAAAGGTAAAAGGGAAAGGGGGGGGAAGAGGGGGAAAATACATATATATACATATTGCATAGATATACATATATATATATAGACACATAGATATATACCAGGAAGAAAGGTGATAGTAACAGATATTGTGTAAAGTTAACATTAATAGTTAACAAGAAGTAACTGATTATACTGACAATGACTTAAAACTACCACATTTAATCTGGACATTGCTCTTCAATATAGTAGTAAGACCAATATTCTTCCTTGCACGTTGCACATTGTACAACTTAAGTTATAACCCCCGAGCCTCCAGTAAATAATCCTCTTCCACTACTCTATTCCACCGATGGCCACGGGCTTGAGATCTAGGGCCTATACTACTTCCCAAAGTATGACTACAAGGAGGACATCAATAGATATGCTGCCAAAACAAATAGACATTAATGCCCAGATTTTGGAAGAGCTTAAATCTTTCAAGAGGGAAGTAAAGGAAGAAATCTGGGATTTAAAGAAAGATTTGAGACAAGATTTTGAAAGGCTGGAGAAAAGATTAGATAAAATGTTGACAGACATGAAAGAGATTAAAGGTGAGATGGGCAAGGTGAAGGCTAGAACTGAAGCTCTGGAGAACCAAACAATAAACATGGCGAAAGACTTGGAACGAGAAAAGCAGATCAATTTATCTCAAGAGTTAAGATACAGAGAGAGGTGTGTGAAGCTGAGAGGTCTCTCTGAAGTAACATATGAAAATCTACAGGAAAGACTGATTCCAGCCTTAGCTGACTACATGAAGGAGCCAGAACGAAATATATAGAGAGAGGTTGACAGGATGTTCAGAGCAAGCTCGATAATAGCGAGGGAGCGGAAACTACCGGGGGATATCGTGATCTCCTTCATAAGGGCTAAATTTAGAGATAAAATAATACAAAGGAATTATTCATGCAAACTAGTAATAGAGGGACAGGAAATTCAAATATATAAAGATGTTCCAACCGAGATCCTCAAGAAAAGACAAGATTATAGACAACTCACACAGAGGCTAGCGCGAATGGGGATTAATTACAGATGGGATCGAATGGAAGGTATCTCCTTTACATACCGACAGAAAAGACATAGAATAAATTCGGTTGACAAAGCCAAAGAAATGATAAGAAGATTGGAAGAAGATGAAGAAAGAAGAAAGAAGAGGAAAAATAGACAAGGGGAAGAAAAACAATCAAGGAAAAATGAAAAGGAGGATGTTTTGAAGAGGCAAGAGAGAAATAATGATAACTATGAGGAAGGAGAAGAGGTACCCCATGAAGAGCTTGATGAAGAAGAACAGATAGAGGAGGAGAAAAAAGAAATAGCGGAAGGAGGAGAGGAAGTTGATGAAGAAGACCCTTAAAATCAAATTAAAATAAAATATGAATATAACATCATGGAATGTGAAAGGCCTTAATACCTTAGTTAAGAGGAAGAAGACTTATCATCACTTAGAAAAAATTAAAGCAGACATAACATGTCTGCAAGAGATTAGAATACGTCAAAAAGAGAGTAAATTTCTCAAAAACGTGAAGCTAGGTAAAGAATTTGCTTCCTCGTCAACAAAGAAAAAAAAAGGAGTGGTAATCTATGTAAATAAGAAATACGAAGCAAAACAAATTTTGAACGATAACGAAGGTCATCTAATCGGAATTGAGCTTAGTCTCCCAAATGAAGTATTGTATGTAGTGGCTGTATATGGTCCATTAGAGAAAAAAGAGCGATTCTACAAAGAACTGAGCTCAAGGTTGGCCAAATTGGAAAAAGGACCAATAATATTGGCAGGAGACTTTAACGGGGTCTTAAACGGAAAAAGAGATAGATCGGAGGGGATGAGAGAAAATCAGGGAAGACTCCCCAAGGTTTGTCTGGATATAATGGAAGAATTCTGCCTAATAGATTTATGGACAGCCAAACACCAAAGAGAAAAAGGATATACGTACTATTCAGAGTCCCATAAAACAATGTCAAGGATTGATATGTTCTGGGTTTCCAAGACTTTACTGCTGAAAATTAGAGAGATGAAAATAAATCCAAATGTCATGTCAGATCATAACCCCATAAGTTTTCAGATGAAAATCTTCAAAAGAGAATACATATGGAGGTTTAAAGATGAGCTTATAAAGGAAGAAACTTTTGTCTTTAAAATGAAAGGATAAATCAGTTATTTAAGGAAAATAAAGAGAAGGGTGTGGAAATGAAGACAGTATGGGATGCCTTCAAAGCCACTATGAGGGGCTATTTTTTACAAAAGGGAGCCGAGCAGGCTAGAAGGAGAAGGAACACAAACCAAGAGCTTGTACAAAAACTGAGTGACAAAGAGGAAAAATTAAGGAAAAATCCCCAAAACAAAGCTTTAATTAAAGAAATAGATTTGATAAGAAGGTCGATTGATAAAAAGACGGTTGAGGAAATTGGCAAAAAACTCAAGAAAATTAAACAGAGGACCTTCGAACAAGCTAACAAAACAGATAGATGGCTGTCCTATAGATTGAAAAAAGAAAAGGAGAAGAGGAAAATAAATGAAATTAGCGAGGATGGGAAGCTGAAGATATCTCAAGAGGATATCAAAAGAGTGTTCATTGATTATTACTCTCAGTTATATAAAGAAACAACACGGGAAGGAGATTGGGATAGTGAGATGAATAACTATATAAGGGAAAACAAATCCATGACAGTCCCGGAAGAACATAAGATAAGCATGTCTAAACCCTTCAATTCAGATGAGATGGCTAATGCAATCCAAGATTTAAAGAGCAGTAGGGCACCAGGACCAGACGGGTTTACAGATTTCTTCTACAAAACCTTTATAAAAGATATATCAGGACATTTGTTTGAAATCATTAATCAGATAGACAAAGAGGGGGTGCCAGAGTCATGGAAGATGGCTAACATTATAATGATTTGGAAGGAAGGTAAAGATAAGTCTGATGTTAAAAACTATCATCTAATCTCCCTCTTAAACATCAACTACAAGATCTATGCAAGTATGTTAACAAACAGAATTAAAGTTGTGTTAGGAAAAATAAAACATGCGGACCAATGTGGCTTTTTCCAGGAAGATCATTATCATTAAACATCAGGTATATAGTTGACATACTGGAATTCCTAGAAAAAAACAATGAATGAAAAGTGGCTATAGTGTTCACAGACGCTGAGAAAGCTTTTGATAACATCAACTGGTGCTGCCTAGTTAAAACAATCCAAGAGTTAGGATTTGGTTAGTTTATAACAGATAACTTACAGAAAATTTATACAGAGCAAAAAGCTCACATCATTATAAATGGAGAAAGAACCAGAGAAATATTGATCCAGAAAGGAACCAGGCAGGGATGCCCCCTGTCTCCGCTGCTCTTCATAACAGTTTTAGAAATCTTGCTAAATAAAATCAGAGCTGAAGAAAAGATACAAGGCTTAAAAATCAAAAATCAGGAATATAAGATCAGGGCATTTGCTGATGACATAGCCATTGTTCTTGAAAATCCTACCAACAATGTCTGCTATTTAATGGAAATCATTTCAGAGTTTGGAGCTTTTGCAGGATTCAAAATAAACAAAGAAAAGACGATAATCCTTACGAAGAATCTAGATACAAAAGAACAAGAAATATTACAAGAAAGGTCTAAATGCAGACTAGAACATAAAGTCAGATACCTTGGGATCTGGATATCCAGCAGGAATCTAGATCTGTTCGATAATAACTACAAAAAAATTTGGAAAACAATTAAGGAGAATCTATTGACCTGGTCCAAATTGAATCTCTCACTAGTGGGGAAGATAGCGGCGATCAAAATGTCGGTCCTCCTGAAACTTATGTTTTTATTCCAAAATCTACCAATCGTCTCCAGTAATATACCATTTAAAAACTGGAAGAAAGATTTATCTGATTTTATATGGAACAGTCGAAAAGCAATAGTAAAATGGCAAACACTGACTGAAAGATCGGAAAAGGGAGGACTGGATCTACCTGATCTGCAATTATACCATAAGGCATGCACGATGGTATGGTTGAGTGACTGGATTAAACTGAAGGATCAGAAGCTATTGACATTGGAAGGGGTGGGCTTAAGACTAGGTTGGCATGCATACTTAGGCTATAGTAAGGCAGAGATACATAAAGACTTTTCTAACCATGTAATAAGGAATGCGCTGCTGCAGAATTGGAATACAATACGAAAGCAATATTTTGGGAAGATCCCATTATGGATATCTCCGTCCGAAGCTTTCTTTGGAAGATGGGGGCAATTAGGCAAATCAGATAGATGGATAAGGTATCAAGATATATATAAAAACAAAGATGGAAAAGATAGAATGTAAAACGAGGGAGGAATTACAATCGGAGGGATGGCAACTTAATTGGTTCTCTTACCAGCAAATACATAGCAGGTTTCAAAAGGACAAAGTAGAATCTGGCTTCTTTGAAAAGGAATTGAATTTTGAGAATATCATACAAGATGAAAAGAAAAAGAAGATAGCGAGATTGTATGATATTCTCATTTCTAAACAATTAGAAACTGAAACGGTAAAAGAAGCAATGATAAAATGGGCTGGAGACATAGGGAGCGAAATCCAACTGGAAGAATGGGAAGGGGCATGGATAAAAACAAAAAAATTCACAGCATGCCAAGACTTGAAGGAAAATTATTTCAAAATAAGCAACAGATGGTATCTAATTCCTTCTAGACTAAGTAAAATGTATGGTTCCAAGGGAAAAGAGTGCTGGAAGTGTGAGAAAGGCTTAGGAACGTTAAAACATATGTGGTGGTCTTGCCCTCCCATTCATAAATGTTGGTTAAAAGTACACAGTATAATTCAAAAAATGTTTAGCATTGAATTGGAGTTTAATCCAAAACTTTATCTTCTAAACATTACTTCTGTGCTAACAATCATGGGGTTTTCTTGGCAAGATTTGTTCAGAGGAGGTTTGCCACTGCCTTCCTTGCTGAGAGAGTGTAACTTGCCCAAGGTCACCAAGTGGTTTTTCCATGTCTGAGTGGAGATTTGAAACCTGGGAGATTTTCAGACAGGCAAAAATCGCCCCTTGCCGCGCGAGCAGCCTCCCGAAACTGCTGCGCGGCAAGGGTCTTCTTCGGACGACGCTGTGCCTCTTGCGAAGCCGTCCGTGTCACTTCCGTGAAGCTTGGGACGGCTCCGCGCCATATTTCAATCACGGAGGCTGCCCGTGATTGAAATATGGCGCGGAGCCGTCCCAAGCTTCACGGAAGTGACACGGACGGCTTCGCAAGAGGCACAGCGTCGTCCGAAGAAGACCCTTGTCGTGCAGCAGTTTCGGGAGGCTGCTCGCGCGGCAAGGGGCGATTTTTGCCTGTCTGAAAATCTCCCTGGTCTAATGGAGTCTTAATCCAAGACCCAAACTACAGCACTACTCTGGCTCTCATTCCCCTGAAATAAGTGCCTTATTTGAAGGTGCACAACAGATTTTTAAATAGTTAAAACACTCTGAGTCCTGAGCCTGGATGGACAAATCTGTCAGTTTTTATTTAGCCCACATCTGAATGTTTAAAACTTGAAATTCAATACATTCCCAATTTACCACCTTTATGAAGGTAAATTCTTATGAAAAATGAACTAAAATAGAATTTCTCACCCAACCCTATAGAAACTCAGGTCCTGTCTAAATGGTGAAAACAATCCTCATAAAAATCACATGGAAGGTGATCTGTCTAAATGGACATCCCAATCAACATGTCTTATTCAGAAGGGGGGGAGCCAAATCCACCATAAACTTCCAAGGGAACCTTCGGAGCTTTTCCCAGAATTTTTAAAAAGCTCCGTAGGGAATGTGAATGTCCAACCATTAAGACAGTCGTATTCACATTGCAGCGCTGAGGCAGCATAAGCTGATTGGCTGGATGAGCATGGGGGTGGGGCTTGAAACAGGGAAAGTGCCTGCTGCTGCCATGTTAGATTTTCAGCTAAGCGAGAGATCAGTAAGGCAATAAAATGGTGATCTTTTCCTCTATTTTATTCTTTTTTTTTCTTTTGTAAATATGAAATATCACTTGTGTGCACCATGGTAAATAGTATTTTTTTTAAAAAAAAAATCAGTGGCAGAAGATTTAAAGCGTAATTCAGCCACAGCTGCCATCTTGGCTAGGGGGCATGCAAAGTTTATGGGGGCTCTCTTAACCATTAAGACAGGTCCCAGTGCTGCGAATTGCTATCTCTTTAGAACAGATCATATTTCCCCACATCATATAGCCAGGGCCTCAGATTCCCTGAGCCCAGCCCAACACTGGAACCACTGTACCACAACGCACCACACCACAACACTGGTTGTGTTTCTCACTCATTCTTCTTTCTCCTTCATTCTTACTTCTCTTGCTGCCCATCCCCTCTTAAGGCTCATGTCCATTCCTCTGCACAAGACTTCTTTGCATTGCTCTGTTAACAAGGAAAGAGCTAAAGCCAAGGACTTCTAAGATTACATGCGCCCATCTTTTTCTATCAGTTTTCAAAGTCTCATAAGTCCCCTGGCAAGAAGAGAAGATATGCAGGCTCAGAGCAGCCTGTAAGGAGTGGCTAACAACAGCCACTGTTTCTTGGCACCAATGTTGCTTTCCTGTTTGGCATAATCAAGACCTGGAAATTAACCATGACTAAGTCTCTTCCCCCCTGCCCCACACCCCCGAAACCCAAACATTCCTGTCAGTGGCAGGACACAAATTGCAGTGTTGATGCCAAAGGTTAGAGGACTAATACAACCCTCATCCTGGTAAGTCATTTCCATGGCCAGAAGGGGAGACCTTTTTTGAGCTTAATGTGATTAAAATACCAATGAACATTTTTAGCATACTCTGTGTGTGGCTTTCACAGCATTAGCAACAAGGAAGATTAAAATAAAAGCTCATTGATGGATGATTTCTTCTGTTAAGGTAAGCCTTTCTGTTAAAATGGCACACCAGGGCCTTAGTATTTGACAATGGCATTCCCACCTGCAGAATGAGGGTGTTTCTGGGCAATTCCCCCACAGACTTTAGGAAAGTTACTATTTTGGATTACTGCTCCCAGAATTCCCAGCTGGGATAGTTAATGCTTTGTATTGCATTGCATTGTACTGTATCATATGGTTTTATTCATGCCCCATTTTATCATATTTTATTGCATTGTATTGGTTTATTTATACCCCATCATCATTTTGTATTGTGCTCTATTGGTTTATTTTGTACTGGTTTATTTTGTACCAATTTAGTTGTCTTCCAAAAGTGGTGTAGTGGTTTGAGTGTTGGACTAGGACTCTAGACACCATGGTTCAAATTCCTGCTGAGCCATGGAAACCCACTAGGTGACCTTGGGCAAGTCACATTCTCTCAGCCTCTGCAGAAGGCACAGGCAAGCCCCCCCCCCTGAAAAAAATATTGCCAAGAAAACCCTGTAATAGGTTTGCCTTAGGGTTGCCATAAGCTAGGTGTGATTTGATAGCACACAACAACCTCCAAAATTAATTTTTCTGAGCTCTTGTTTTTCTTGTGCCATTAGAAATATGTCCCCAATACTGTGGAACATCTGATGCTATTTGATACATGAACCCATATTTATTACTTGCACTGTAAATTGTGAGCATATGCTATGTATGTAGAGTTAGCAATTGGTTGAAGAGAATCATTTATTATTACATAAAATGAAGTCAAAGGGCACCCTCGTAGCCCATTTATCGTCACAGAGTGAAAATGGACATCAGGGCAAACTCCAGGTTTGAGGGTAAACCAACAACTGGTGCTACCCATACACCATAAATTTGGCGAGCTTACCACCACCAATAATACTACAATCCATGGTGGACATGATTGAGCTACTTACTTGTTAAATTACCCACAGTGCTCTGGTGTAGTGTTGCTGTGGGACACTGGGGGACATTTCTCATATTAGAAGCCTACCTGGGCCTACTTGTTACCTTCAGATAAGACCATGGCCAGGAAAATGGAAAGGTGGGGAGTGAAACAGGTATAATGGGTCTTACTAGGATACATGGGCACTGGCAGGAGCCTGAGGGTGCCAAGTACTGATGCTAGCCCTGACAAACATAATAATCACACTCATAGTAAAATGTGCACACATAATTTAGCCTTCACTCATGGCTGGAATCATCAGCAAAGACCTTCTTCAGTGAAGGAGTGTTTCTGGTGGGTTCCACAAAGCTTTGAGAGACCAGCACTCATTATTATGCTTTTCCAGAGACTAGAATATGAAACAATGGATTCAAATTACAAGAAAAGAGATTCCACTTAAACATCAGGAAGAACTTCTTTGCTGTAAGAGCTGTTCAGCAATGGAATGGACTGCTTTAGAGAGTGGTGGATTCTCCATCTTTGGAGAGTCTTTAAACAGAGGTTGGATGGGCATCTTTCAGGAGTGCTTTAGTTGTACATTCCTGCATGGCAGGCAGTTGGACTAGATGTCCCTTGGAGTCCCTTTCAACCCTAAGATTCTATGATTCTATGAATGGTGGTGGTGAGATGTGTGGGAGGAAGTTAAATCAAGATGAAGGGCTTGTCTAGTCCTGCCAGAAAATGCCAGCTTCCTACCAGCATATTCTGGCCCCGGATCAGGTCCGTTCTCTCCCCCCACCCCCGTACCATTACCTACATGAAACAGGATGGAGTCCATACCTGCATGCTGGCCTGTATCTGCAGCCGCTGCCTCTGCTACTGTCACTGCTGGTGTCTTTCTCAAACCAGGAAGGAGGCCCTCAACATATAATCAAGACTGGTAACATGCATGAGGCTTCAGACAAACACTGGAGGTGGCAGCAGCTGCAGATATGGGTTGACATACAGGTATGGATTCCTCCATTCCTGTGGGGCCTGATCCAGGTTTTCTGCATGAAGTTGGTTTTCCTGGGTATTTTAATAAAACGGCTTAATGGGCTTTACCCTGGCTTGCCCACATCTTTGCCCTGGGCATTGTCAAGACTGCCTGGTGGTGAAATGGGGCAAAAGCCCTGGGTGGTATGGACTGCAGGCCTCCAGGATGGGGAGAAGATGAGGTAAACAGCCCATCTAGACAAGCTCCAAGACTATTAGCCTACCTGTGAGGAAGCAATAGAGCAAACAAGAAAAGGAGGGAACACACCAGGGGCTCCTAACTACTTACCCTATCTCTGTGGCCACTACCGGACAACAAAAAGATCTGATTGTTTATTTTGAAGCTGCAGTGTGAATCTCACTTCCTTCTTTCTTCACAAATGAAATGACTGATGTGCACATTAGTGAACCAAACAGTGGCTCAGCCAGTAATTTACCACTGTGACTCATGTAGGCTATCTTCCTCCTCCTCCCAGTTTTTAAAATTACCACATGCATGTTAATACGTTAATCTATTTAATGAATTGTGTTACTAATTTTTAAAGAAGGAAACATGCTTAAAAGTGCAAAACTATTCTAAGAATTAGGGGAGTTTTCTTTCTGACACCATAGGGTCTAGACAATCAGCACCATGCCTTCTTCATGAAACTTGAAAAAACATTGTTTATTTGATTATTTTAGAGGTTGATCCTGGTGGGGTGGAATACTTATATTTAAAATCGAAGAGGTGAGTGCACTTCCCCAATGAATTCACTGCTCTAAAAAATACGAGTTTGATTGCAGAAGAGACCAATACTATACATGGAGAGATATTCTCAGACCCAGCATGGTCAGTTCCTAAGCAAGACCATTTGTGAAGTCTAATTGTCAGAGGTGTCCAACTGGTTTCAGCCAGAAATCAGAAAAGGTTACTCGCTAGGGGATTCTGGAAGCTGTAGTCAAAAAAACAACTTGTACGCTCTAGTTTCTTCCACTGAAGGAATTTTTATCCGGCTTTGGCAGTCTTCAAAATTTTAATCATGTTATATTAAAGAGCTACTCACAGATGTAAGAAATGAAGAACTCTAAACTTTCATCTTTCTGCCAAATCCTGGCACTCTAATAAGTAACCATTCCCCACATTGGTCAAAATCCTATTGTTGCTCCTGACTAGAGTAGATCCATGGAATTAATTGGATTTACCTATGTCTTCATTCACCATTCAACAATATATTCAATAGGGTTACTCTACTTAGGACTAATCAACAGGATTTCAGCTGTAGTAGACAAGCAAGCATTTCCCCCTATAATATGCCCAGACATGTTTCACTGCTATCAGTACAGACATTTTAAGATGTTCCATCCAGCACCCCCACCACATTAAATAACAGGTTTAAATAGCATTAAATAGCAGGCTAATGAGGACATTTGCTGAACTCTATTCAGAATTGTCCTTGCTAGTAGAATAGTGAGAAGAGAGAAGTTAAATTTACTGTTTTCTTCCCATCTCTGCAGATGTCAGTGCCCCTTCCCCTACTGCTCTTGGAGGTCTCCCAAGTTCCGGGGACAGTGATGACTCCTATGCCAGTGAGACAGTGAATCTACTCTGGGTTTTAGTCTGAAATTTAAAAGAGCTATCCAAGATACTGAACTTATTTTGCATCTGATTCCCACAAACCATGGCTTAAAGTGTGCATAGCATTACTCTTCAAATGTTCATCTTATACTTTATCACTGCATAAATTGTAGCCAAGAAATTTTGAGACTTATGACTGAAAAATGTCATCACCCCCGCAACTGCACTTCATTTTCTAAATGTTTTCTAGAATGTTTCTTTGGTATTCTGAGTTAATCTTCTTTGCAAAAGATGTCCATTGCCTGCTTAATGTTACGTGGCAGCACATTTTTAAAACATTTATGATGAATATCACCAAATCAAGTTTTTATGATGTCTGCTCTTATCTTCCAATACATTATCCAGATTTTCAGTCCCATATCTTTTGGTGCTTATAAGTATCCTTAAACTAATACAGGACTATTATGTTCTGCTATTACAGGGACATCCAATTTCAGACTGAATCCTTGTGATTTTTTTTATTTGCTTCAGCAATGAATCACAAAGGAAATAAAGAGTTCTAGTAGAGCGTTTTTAAAAAGAAAAAGAAAATCAATCATGTGTATTCTTAGTAGTCAGCCTGTCCTTTATAGCCTCAGTGTTCTTCAATGTCACATGTGTGCGGTTTCACTCATAGCCATTGTGTCTCTCTGTGGTCAGCCCATGAATTTTTTACAAAATGTAACATGTCAAATTTTATAATTAAACTAAACAGTGCCTACTTCGCATTGTTTTTCCTCATTTATGTTTTGGTGTTTCATGCTTCTTCCTTTGAGCAGCCTCCCCCATCCTTCCTACTGCCCACTGAAGCCTGCCCAAAGAGAACGTCATTCCTTTTACCAAATGAATTCCATTTTACTGTTCTCTGACTTTCCCCTTATTTCAAATAATTGCAAGAGTGTATTTACTTTCCCTCCAGGGATTTTCTAACCTTGGCATTCATTTCTAGGAGAAACTGAGATTATTTCCCCCCACTACTGTAGACAATATATAAATTAATGCAAAAAATCTGCTAGCTTGTGTTTTCTGTTACAATTGCTTTCAGCTGTTGTATTTAGAAAGTCATAGGGCTCCAATGAGTGTTATAAAATTATTGAATTAACGCCCATGAAATATGCCTACCCTCATGGTTAGGTTATCATGGAAATATTCATGATAGCTACTGTATGTAGCCCTTCCTATTAACAGTGGGTCTATGCTGTAGACGTAAAATCTAATGTGAGTACCACCTGAGATGATGACAATGTTATTTATATGCTTAAACTACAGCCTGATGAAGGAACTTCTTCAAACTAGATCTCCTAAAATCTCCTAGCCAGCATGTCCACTGGCCACGGTGGCTGGATAATTTGAGGAGATGTAGTCCAAAAAGTGAATTTCCCAAGCTTTGGCCTTAGTTGGAGTTCCCTAATCTAGCACCCTCCAGATGTTCTGGACCCTTATCATCCTTAGCCATGGAGGGGATAATACGAGTTGTAGTCCAACACATCTGCAAGTCATTGAGTTGAGGAATATTGTTCTAGGTCTTGCTAGAATGCTTCATCTAAGTCAGTGCTGGCTGTTGACTTCAATGGGCCAATGAACCCATTCCAGATTTTGGGTTGTTGCGAAGGAGCTATCCAAGGTACTAATCCTATTTGGGTGGGTAAGGTTCAGTACCTTGAATAATTCCTATAAAGACAAGACTAAAACTTGGAATGGGATTTACTGCCCCACTGACTTGGGAACTGCCAATCACTGCTGACGTAAGTACTCCCTGCATACTAATGTGGTGATTTTAATTGTTTGTAACTTTCATCACTAGGGCAGTTTACAAAAATGGGCCAGTAGTTTCCCAGATGTACAAGAGACAGTCCTTACACAACTGTCAGAAAACCACCCAACTGGAGGATGTGTTTGATTTCTATGACTTGTCTAGCTAGCAATCTAACTATTAGTTTTAGCTGTTTCCAATTATCCCCTCAGTGCCTGTGCCTGAATTTCCAGACATTATGGCAAGCAAATGACACTGTAGTCTTAACCAGCCTCCACTGATGATTGCTTTTGAGTGAATTGAATCACGGCTTTTTTTATTCTGCTTCTACCCATACGTCCCATGTATTTTTAATGCACGAATGAGGGAAGTATCCCGAAGCCATATGGGTATGGATCACAGAGAGGAAGATTTTCCTTTGCATATTGCCCTTTGTGTGCACGGAAACCCCTAATACTCCACTGTCAGTGTTCCAATAGGAGGCCTAGAGAAAGGGTGCCTTCTGTGTATGGAGAAAAGTAGCTTTTATGTTACTTTGAACTGAAGAATTAAATGACTGTAGAACCATTATAAACCATCATGCTTTGGAGAGGAAATGGGGAAGAGATACAGAAGAATTTTGAATAAAGCAGGCCTGTCTGCAGTCTTCATTACCAAGACTGACCCTGGCTGGCAGAGTGCCTTTCTCTTGCATACATGTGGAGACCAGCTCTATCTTAGTTGTACTTGGCACAGATTGTATCTTCATATCAGAAATGCATACAAGTAAGTCAGTTGCACAAAAAACACTCAAAAAGACTTTTAACTGGTCTTGTAGTCCTAAACTCAGTGTGATTTCAAAATATCAATTTTTTGCTGGCATACACACAGCCTGGCAAACTCATTGAATACCTAGGTTTGGGTGCTTTTCTTCTCTGCACCTCATAATTCTATGATTCTTGCCTGAAATTCTCTGGGATCAGAACCTTGTTATGGCCAAGGAATGCCAGCTCATCCTGCCTCTTTTGGAATCATTTGCAGTGGAAGATGCCCACTTCCTCTTTGGCATTTTTCCACACAGGTGATAAAAGAAAGATAAGCACACAACTCAATATTTAACTCATTTTCTGTTATCTCTCATTTGGTCTCCTGTTCTAACCCCCTCTTGCAAGCCTTTGTGGCTTTCCACCTAGCAACAATTCAATTTCCTTTATTTGCCCTTCAACACTGAAGCATTTTAACCACCTGATTTTGGCTCACTGGTGCCTCATCTGTGTCAGGTTTTTCCTTCTGGGATTATCTTTTTGTAGTTATTTCAAATTTTGATTTCTGGGGGTTTTTTTCCTGGAAAAACTCTGACCTCCTCCCTGTTTTTTCTCAAGAGGTACTTTAGGAAGGAATAGTACAGACCAGGAGTGGGCACCACTGGCTGGATTAGGCACCCACTTTGGGCTACAAGAGGCTTGGAAGCAGTAAAAATACAAACAAGCAAACACATGAAACAGGAAGTGATTGATGGGCACTTCCAAATTTGATTTTGCAGTTTGGGCAGAGGGGCCTCTACCTTCACAATACACAAAATCACCTATCTCAGACACCTCCAGAAATCGGAAGGTCCTTTTTCTGGGTTTAAAAAAATGATGTGGGGGGGATCCAAGGTGGCAGGAAGGAATGGTGTGCCCCCAAAAGGCATACTGTCAAACAAACTGAGACCAGAGCTAATATTTACACATAGGTTGACATCCCAAACATTTACAGACAAGTTCAAACCTGCTTAGCAAATTTAGCTTTTTAAAGAACATGGCTGGATTGTCCATTTTGTACAGAAGATGATGTGAAACAAATTTGAAAGATAGTATGTAGATGAAAAGATGGAAATCAAAAGTTTTGTTTCATTGAAATGATAAGTGAAATAATCAAGATCAACCCAGGCAAGGCTGAACAAATTTTCTAGTAAATAAATAAAACATACCATCTCCTTCTGTAAAAGAATGTCATCTTTTCAGATGTTAACCACATGAATGACACAGAAAGGGTTAAATACTGAAGAATGCTGGAAGGGCCTACATTTGCTCAGTCCTTATGACAGCTTGGAATTTTATTTATGGGAGTTGGGAAATGGTGGTATTCTATTAGGTCACCTGTGTTAACATCTGCTTTCAATTGGGTGAAAAAAAAATTGCATCAAAGGAGTTAATAATTTATTTGACTGTGTTTGGAACAGGTCAGAAAACACTTGGTTGTCAATATGTTGGAATATTTATGGTACAATGTAGATTAAAAGTAGAAATATAGCAAATCTCCCCTGCAGCCAATCTTTTAGAAATCAATTTTCTTGCCTGGAGTGTTAGTAGTTCCTGGAAATATCAGCTATCTCTTCTGTATTTGCCTCTTGACTTTGGGGCTAATAAAAACCCATTAAAATGACAGAACAGAAAACTCAAATCCAGGTCCTCAAATCCAGTTCCCCAAATATTTACTTTTTCTTTGGTTTGGATTTTTTTTCCTCTTTGGTTAGGGAAATATTTTTATGTAGTGGCTTGCTATCTATCCCCCAAAGGCTTATCTTACTTCTCTGTCTTGAGTGATAATTGATATAAACAATTAAAAGAGCCTTTGCAGCAGCTATGGATGCCACAGCTAAATGTCTCTTTGTGTTCAAAAAGAGGGATAACTATTTTGTCTATTTTGTTGTTGTAGAATTTAAAGGATGTACAAGAAACATTATACGGAGGATAATTTTTTTTAAAAAAAGGTAAGAATTAGAAGCATTACTAAAATGCCATGTTTTTATAATTTTTAGTTATACCTTCAAAGTGTTTAAGAGTGTTTCTTCAGCCTTTCAAAGTATTTTGACTCCCTCTCATTGAAATCTGAAATGGACATAACTGATACCAACATACTAATGCTATTATAACTTTGGGTGCTGTCTGTCCTCCCAAGCTGCTTAAACAGCAGATTCAAAGAACTGGACAGAAGGTTAGAACAAACTGGAATTGCTTGGTCACATAGCCTCCAGTTCCAGCATCTTTCTCAGGTTTCATCTTTCCTTGTTTTGACATGGCAGTAGTGGAGAAAGAGCAGACTATGGACTTTATCAGACTAGTGTCTAAAAATGCTGAAATTCCACAACTGAGGAAAGCAGAAACATAGTGCCATGCAAATCCAAAGTTGACTTCCACACTCTTCTGAGGAGATTTTCAGATGGGGGATATAACCCCCACGGAGATCAGGAGAGAAATGGGGCTGTTCCACTGCCAGTGCTCCGTTTCACACACACCCGTGCTTCTAACCGATTTCCATTTGTTCTCCCTCCATCCTGCTTGCATTTTCCTTCCACTATTTTCTGCTATTTTCTACTAATGAAGAACTTTCGTTAGTAAAAAATAGCAGAAGGAAAATGCAAGCAGGACAGAGGGAGAATGAAGGGACGTTGGGGGAAGGATGGGGGTGTGCAAAATGGAGCACTGGCAGTGGAACAGCCCCGTTTCTCTCCCGATCTCTCGATGGCAGGGGTTATTCCCCCTGTCTGAAAATCTCCTGAGTCAGCCATTTTATCCAAAAATGTGAAAGTGTAGCCCACTGCATGGCTGAAAAATTGCCTTTTGTAGTTGCCCACCCATTCCTTAGAAGAAACTCCAGCTCTACTTCCATCATGAAGTATTTTTGGTCCCTTCCCAGGCATCAGAAATCCTGAAGAAATTCCAGTGAACCCTCTCCAAACATTGTAGTAGCAAATGAACCTTTAACCCACTAACTGCTATGGTAGGCTGTTCCTTCCATTTTGATAGCTACTATCAGAAATGAATACTGATACAAAGCCTAGATCTAAAGGGCTACACAAACAACTCTCCAAGTTATATATTCATTTTACAATATATTTAAAATGTTTCTGGACATTACATACAAAAATGAAACACTGGAGGGGAGAGCGAGAAAGAGACAGAGGGAGATTGAGGATCACACCAAAGATTATTCCTGGACTTTTAATAAGAGCTCATTAGGGCAAGTTGTCAGTCTGAATGATATGTGAGGAAACTCCCAGCTGAAACATTTCTCATGGCTATAACCAAGGCAGCAGCTTAACTCCTCATTGAAGGATTAATGGTGCATCTGCTATGTGCTGACATTTTGGTAAGAACAGCCATCATTCCTAACGAAGATTTCCTTTCATTTTTGTCTCCCCTTCCTGCCATACAAGTTGTACTCCTAGAATTGCTAAGTTTCCGGTCCTCACAAAACATCTTTGACTAAGTGACTCCATAGAAATGAGAGGATTTTCCACTTTTGTCAAATCTGAAAGTATTTTTCAGAACTTTGCAGGATATCTCTTTGAACTCACTAGTCTGAAATACCTTTGTGTGCCTGTTCTTTGGGCCATCCCCCATACTACTTTTGCATATAGACAAGTAATCCTTGTGAGGTTTTTGTACAAGAATATGACACACATATGTGCATACGCCTTTTGAATGTACAGTGCATCCCAAAGTGGTTAGACAAAATATTTGCAATGCCAACAACACCCTAAGGAGATTATCAGATGCGATGGAATGCAGAAAAAAAAAAACGCATTCCAAACCATGCCAGAAGAACAGGAAGAGAACAGAAAGGGCAACATTATCAGACGCCGTGTCCTTCTGACGTCCTGGGGGCACAGTGCTGCCACAGACGAGGCTTCCCTTTCTTATTGACGGGGACAAGCTACGAATAAAAAGGGACATCTTACTCATGGCCATGCGTGCCCCCGGTATGCTGGAGGATGATGTTGTCTGATAATCATGCCTGCTCTTGTTCTTGTCACTATCTTCTGATGCAATATTTGTCATGTCTGATAATCTCCTCAGATTTCAGTGCTTCACTCTGTTATGGCCTGTACAAATTCTTACCATTTGAGGATGTATTCAATACTCAAACTGGATTTGTTGAAATCACTTATGATGACTATACCTCTCTGAAAAGTAAACTTTGAGACTCCTATCCCTCCAAAAGAATTCTCCCATTCATTCTCATGATTGTAGAGGTTCCATTCAGAATGACCTCACTCAGAATGAGCTAATGTGGGTTTGATTCAGATCTGTCCTTACATAAGTCCCTGATTTAAGAACAGCCTCTCTGAGCTCTAGGTCTGTAATGATCTGAGTTGTATTATCTGACACATGAAGGCCTTTCCTCTTTATTCCAACCTACACTGAAGCCCCCTCCGCATACACACACATACACACAAAGCCAGGGAACACTGTGGATCCTGGAGGACTCCTCGCACTGCCCTTTCCTCTCCTGCTGAAACTCAATTGACAAGCAGTAGCAATGAGAAGAAGGGATTCTGCTGAACCATTTATGTGTCAGTGTGGGTGCCTGAAGTTCTGGAATTATTGTTTCAGAGTCTCCTCCATCTTCCCTACATATACAAGCAGCCCATGGTTGATGCAGAGAGGGATACCTCATCTTGCAATGGTAGGGAGAGATCCCCTTGCCTTCCAGTTGGTACATAGGCTGCCAGTGTTAAATATCAAGAAGCAGCACAGGAAAACTGCAATTCTTAGGGCCCTTAGTGTCTAATCCTGCCCCTATTGTTGCAGATGCATTCTAGCAGGAAGAGGCTGGGAGGAATGTTGGCAGTGCAAAGGGTTAGCTAGTCTCATGGTCAGGGCTAAGCTAATTACAAACTGAGTACATACTAGAAAGTTTAAGCTCAATTTGTAATTCGTCCAAAGGTCTTACTTGGAAATTCCATTATTTGGCTGCATCACCAATTCAGCCAAGAAAGTTGCACTATTACAATGTCAGAAATCATGTTTGCCAGAATCCTTTATGACCTTTTATGTAAGGTAACTTTGCATTTACAGTAGCACCCCCGTATCAGCTGATTCACCAACCGTTGATTTCTGCAGTTGGTGACAGCAGGGGAGTGGACAGGGGAGGGAGGGGAGGAGGCTTCCAGATGGCTCTGGTGTCTGTAATGGTGACAGGGTGGGTGGAGCAGACAGACGGGAGGGGGTTCTTGCTTCCCTTCTCCCTTCTTCCCCTGGCATGGCTCCGGTGGCTGCCATGGCGATGGGGGGGAGGGGAGGGAGGGGAGGTCTTGCTTACCTTCTCCCCTCACCCCCTGGATGGCTTCTGTGGCAGCAATGATGACGGGAGGGCATTTGCTATTATCCAGGGAATTCAGTATCCACAGAGGCCCCTGGAACCAATCCCCCACAGATACAGGGGTGCTACAGGGGTGCTACTGTACTTAGTTATGTAGCAGAGATGTTAAGAAACCCAGTTACTGAATTGCAAAGATATATAACAGGACACTGGTGAGAGTGCCTGATGCACATTGGTCACTGATGCTCATAGGGACTGATGTTATGTGCATTGGGATTAATACAATGTGCTCCAGGACCAATGTGATGTGTTTGATTCCCTGTTGTTGTGCATTGGGCACCAATACTCATTCGGCACTTTGCTGGCTCTGCGACGCAGTAACATAACAGAGGCCGTGTACTGGATACGAATGTTGCACAACTGTGCAATTCAAATTCCTGCAGACATAAGTCCATTTACAAATACACAATGCCCCAACAGGATCCCAACTAATATTATCATGCCAGTAATATTCTCAGTGTTGCTGGAAAATTTCTTCAAAACTACATGCATAATTTTAGAACAGGGCACCTGTCTCCATACAAATCTTCTGGGAGTTCAAAAACTGCTCTGAATTTCCATGCATCACAGAACTGTGAAGCTGAAGGAACCACAAAACATCTAGAACAGCCCAAACAGGAAATTCTTGACTGTAGGAGAGCTGATTTCAGTAAACTCAGGAAAATACTGGGGGTGATCCCATGGTCAGGAATACTAAAAGAGAAGAGACCTCAAGACGGATGGAACTTTCTCAAAAGGGAGATACTGAAAGCACAATTTCAAACAGTACCATTGAGGAAGAAAAATGGGAGATGTCTCAAGAAACCAGGATGGATGACTAAAGAACTTTCAATGGAGTTAAGTTTTAAACAGAACATGTATAGGAAATGGAAAAAGGGGGAAATCACCAAAGAAGAATTCAAACAGATAGCGAACATGTGTAGGAGTAAAGTCAGAAAAGCTAAAGCACAGAATGAGCTCAGGCTTGCTAGAGAGGTTAAGAACAATAAAAAGTGTTTTTTGGGAGTATGTCCGCAGCAAAAGGAGGAAGAAGGAAATGATAGGGCCACTACATGGAGAAGATGGCAAAATGCTAACAGGGGACAGAGAAAAGGCAGAATTACTCAACACCTTCTTTGCCTCAGTGTTTTCAGAAAAGGAAAAGGGGGAGCAACCTGAGGAGAATGGAACAGAGGACACAATAGGGGAAATCCAGCTCAGAATAAGCAAAGAGGTAGTACAGGAATACCTTCTTAATCTAAATGAATTTAAATCTCCAGGACCAGATGAACTACATCCAAGAATATTAAAAGAGCTGGCAAATGTGATCTCAGAGCCATTGGCAATAATCTTTGAGAACTCTTGGAGTACAGGAGAAGTCCCAGCAGACTGGAGGAGGGAAAACGATGTCCCCATCATCAAAAAGGGGAAAAAAGAGGATCCCAACAATTATCGTCTAGTTAGTCTGACATCAATACCAGGGAAGATTCTAGAGCAGATCATTAAACAGAGAGTCTGTGAACATTTAGAAGACAATGCCATAATCACAAAAAGTCAACATGGGTTTCAGAGAAACAAGTCATGCCAGATTAATCTGATCTCTTTTTTTGATAAAGTTACCAGCTTGATAGATGAAGGGAATGCTGTGGACATCGCATACCTTGATTTCAGTAAGGCCTTTGACAAGGTTCCCCATGACATTCTTGCAAACAAGCTTGTAAAATGTGGGCTTGACAAGTTAACTGTTAAGTGGATTTGTAATTGGTTGACGAATTGGTTGACGAATCCAAAGGGTGCTCAGCAGTGGCTCCTCTTCATCTTGGAAAGATGCGACCAGTGGGGTGCCACAGGGTTCTGTCCTGGGCACAGTGCTATTCAACATCTTTATCAATGACTTGGATGAGGGAATTAGGGGCATACTTACCAAATTTGCAGATGACACCAAATTAGGAGGAGTAGCTAATACCCTAGAGGACAGGATCAAAATTCAGAATGACCTGGATAGACTGGAGAGCTGGGCCAAAGCTAACAAAATGAAATTCAATACGGAGAAATGTAAAGTACTGCATTTAGGGCAGAAAAATGAAATGCATAGATATAGGATGGGGGAGACTTGGCTGAACAAGACTATGTGCGAAAGGGATCTAGGAGTCCTAGTAGACCACAAGTTGAACATGAGTCAACGATTTGATGCAGCAGCGAAAAAGGCCAATGCAATTTTGGGCTCTATCAAAGAAGTATAGTGTCTAGATCAAGGGTAGTAATAATGCCTGGAAAAAAGATGGTTAAGAGGCGATATGATAGCCCTATTTAAGTATTTGAAGGGGTGTCACGTTGAGGATGGAGCAGGCTTGTTTTCTGCTGCTCCAGAGACTGGAACACAGAGCAATGGATGCAAGCTGCAGGAACAGAGATTCCACCTCAACATTAGGAGGAACTTTTTGACAGTAAGAGCCTGTTCGGCAGTGGAACATACTCCCTCGGAGCATGGTGGGGTCTCCTTTCTTGGAGGTCTTTAAACAGAGGCTGGATTGCCATCTGTCGGGGATGCTTTGATCAAGATTTCCTGCGTGGCAGAGGATTGGACTGGAGGGCCCTTGTGGTCTCTTCCAACTCTGCAGTTCTATGATTGTATGATTCTATGATTCTATGAACATCATGATGGCTTCCTACAACAAAAAATAAAAAGCAGTTCAGCATGTTTCAGCAAACTATTAACTCCAAACAACCATATGCTCATGTGAAATGAAACAACCAAGGGTGCATCTACACTGTACAGATAATACAGGTAGACACCACTTTAAGTGCTGTAGCTCCATCCTCTGGAATCCTGGGATTTGTAGTTTTACAAGGTCTTTAGCCTTCTCTGCCAAAGGGTGCTGGTGCCTCACCAAACTACAAGCCCCATGATTCAGTGGGATGGAGCCATGGCAGTTTAACTGGTGTCAAGCTGCATTATTTTTAAAGTGTAGATGCACCCCAGGTCAGTTAAGCCTTGCATAAATAAGACACAAACATGTTGCACCTTCTAGAGCCTACTTGAAGGCTTCTTCCAAAATTCATCCAGGGATAACTTTTCTTTCACCAGCCCCCACTTGTCTTATGATTTCCATTTTGGTGGTTGATTTCATAGATTTGTGCTTTTTAGCCTCCTGGTGAGGCAGGGTTAATTTGCTTTCCCCTTTTCTCTGTTTTGCTGTTCATACATCCACAGTAAGTAATTCTGGAGGCAGCTGTTGTTTACTTTGTCTATTGTAGGAAGGTACACAGAGCTACATCCGGACTAGCTAGGACAGAATTCCATTCTTTTCCAGCTCAGGCTTTATTGCATTGTTTATGGCAGACATGTTGCTGTCACCCAGAACTGAAAATTTGTATTTCTCCAGCCCTCCTTCACCATCCTAGGGCCAATACAACTAAAAATATCTAGTTAGATGGAGGAAAAGGAAGAGAAGGGGACTGGGTTGACATAAAAGGATTTTGTAAAAAGGAGCTTCTTTGCCAGAGGCTTTGTTATCTGAGGCATGTTCTGCTACGGGGTTGTCTAAATGGTGAAAATAACCCTCATGGAATTTGCTGGGAATACGACCTGTTTAAATGGGATCCCACATCAAGCCACACTATTCAGAAGGAAGGGGGACCAAAACAGCAAAAACAACACAATCAATTTTTTAAAGCAGCAATCATTTTCCCATACAAGAGGAAGCACAAAGCTGCTTGGCCAGGCGAGCACGGGCGTGGGGCTTGTTAACAGGGCAAATGCCCACTACTGCCATGTTGGATTTTTGCCTTAGCGAGCAATTGCTCCGGTGATAAAAGAAGGTGGGGTGTTTTTTTGTTTTTTGTTTTTGTTTTTGGGTGGTTTTTGTTTTTGTTTTTGTTTTGCTCTCCTTTTAAATTGAAAAATTGCTCTATCGCTCTCCAGTGCACCTTAGACATTGTTTTTTTAAGTCTGGTGGTGACAAAGTACAAATGTGAGTAAATAACTTGTGGCCGCTGTGTGGCATGTGAAGCTTCTGGGGGCTTCCGGGGGCAAAAATAACATTAAGATAAGTCACTGCTGCTGCAAAATGCCATTACTGTGAGGTACTGCGGGTTTCCCCCCCTCGTATAGACTAGCCTTATATTTTGTTCATTGCTTAGACTTGGAGCTTTTTATTTGAATGGTATCCTCTGTGCAACTGTAGTTCACCCCTAAGTCTCAGGGCTTGGCCTTGACATCTCAGGACTTGGGATAGTCCTGACCTGGCAACCTTGCATAGTAAAACAGCTAGTAACACATGATGTGACATCAACATGGCCTGACTTTCCCTGTCCCCTTCAAACAAGAGCAAATTACATGCTGTTGCACTTATGTCCATTTGTGGGCTTCCATAGACTTTTGTTTGGCTACTGTGGGAACAGAATGTTTGCTAGGCCTTTCGCATGATCTGGTATTCTTACATACATCCCTGTCTACAATATATAAACATACAACCAAACACAGGTTCCCCATCTTTTAGTTTCCCGATTAGTTTCCGGGCACAGTACAAGGTGTTGGTTTTAACCTTTAAAGCCCTACATGGCTTGGGTCCATCTTATCTCCGGGACCGCCTCATCCCATATGATCCCCCCCACACACTTCAGTCCTCTGGGAGGAACCTGCTGTAGCCTATGAAAACTAGGCTGTCGCAGACCTCCCAGAGGGCCTTCTCTTCTACGGCTCCCAGACTTTGGAATGGCCTGCCGGATGAGATCCGTCTTATCGCTACTCTTGATAGCTTCAAGAAAGCGCTAAAGACGGATCTCTTCCAGCAGGCCTTCCCGGAATAACTTCCTGGTTCAAGTGAACTGATTGCTACCCACCCCCTCGCCGTCGTTGCTTTTATTTATTTATTTATTTATTTATTTTATTTTATCTTTGTTTTAACTCTCCATTAGTTTAATTTAGTTTTAAGGGGTGGGAGGGTAGGATGGGGAAGGACTGTTTTAACTTGATGTTGTTTTAATCTTGCTGTAAGCCGCCCTGGTTGCTGAGCAGAGGGGCGGGTTAAAAATAAAAAAATATTATTATTATTATTATTATTATTATTATCATCATCATCATCTTCAGTGAGGTCTAGGCCTTAATTTGCATTTTTTTGCTGTTTGAGCAAGGACACTTTTAGACCCAGCTGAGCATAATGCATTATTTTGTATAACTTGGGAATATGCAGTCAAGAATGTGGGAAGGGGTTTGACCATGGCAGTGTGCTTTCTTGATCTAACCTCAGATCAAGTGTGTTTTGTGATGCTGCCTGGATAAAGTAGTTTATTTATTGCAACACTTGCCAGTGATCCAGAGAGATATAAACAATTTCTCACAGATCATATGTTAGAGCATTTGCATTAGCATGATGACAGTTTCCTGCTGAACCTTAAATCCTAGCCAAGTGACTGACTGACTGACTGACTGACTGACTGTGGTTTATAGATTTATGTGTGTGTGTGATGGCAGTGAAATGTCTATTATGTCTGTTTTAGTAGATTCACAAACCTGTAAAATGGCTGCTACTTTTGAGCATATGCTTGTTATTGGGGAGTATAGAACCATGAGTAATTCTGCCATCTTGATTCACTGGCATGCCTCCATGTGAACAGCAAACATAGATAGCTTCACACACCAGCAACCTTGCAAAATAAATCGTTGAGACAAATGAAAGCTGCTGTGAATTGGCGTAGGTTCACACCAATCCACATTTTATTTCCTTTTCTAGAGCAGCCCTTAGAATTCTGTAGTATGGATCTATGGCAGCTAATATGGTATAAATCTGCTATAATTATGCTGTGTGGATTCACCTAATGTGTGAAATTTTCACATGGAATATTTGAAGAGCTCAGTTCAAACTTTAGAGTAGATCGCAGAATCTTTAATAGGTTCCACAGTCTGTTCAGAGCATGTATGTATGTATTCTGTATAGCCTACTTTTCTCCCAAATTGGATTCAAAGCTTCTTCTCTGGCTTTTCTTCGCAAACGAAGATTCAGGAAGGACTCATCCCGCACTTTCTGCAAGCGCGCTGATGACTAAAAAGGCCAATCCGAGATAAACAAGTCCGGTTGCAGCATAAATTAACACAGAGCAGTTAAAACAGTATGAAGTACAAAAGTTTAAAGATCATTAAATAGTGCATTCAATTAAAACACTATTTTAATAATATTAACATTTAAAACAATTAACAACACTTAAAATACACAATGCATATTAAACCTAGTTTAATACAGCACACCTAGTTACATATCACTTCACCCTGATCGGCCAAGGCTGAAGGCCTCTTTAAACAAGAAGGTCTTTGCCTACTGGTGAAAAGGCAACACAGAGGGGGCATATTGAACCTCCTGAAGTAGGGCGTTCCAAAACCTAGGAGAAACCACCAAAAAGGCTCTCTCCTGTCCACCAACTGAGTCTCAGAGGGTGGTGGGATGAAGAGAAAGCCGTACCCTAAAAATTGTATGACTTGGACGGGCTCATATGGGGAGACATGGTCTTTCAAATAGTCTGCGCCTCAGCTGTATAGGGCTTTATAGATCAAAACCAGCAAAACTATTGCGCTCAGACTGGACACAAACATTGTGTCCAGTAGCTAGTGAAGTTCTTTCAGAAAGGGAGTTATATGCTCCCTATAGCCAGCCCCAATCAGTAGTCTAGCTGCAACATTTTGAACCTGCTGAAGTTTTCAAAGTTTCCATGTAGAGTGCATTACAGTAATCCATCCAGGATGTAATTAAGGCACATACTACCATTGCTAGATCTGGCATCTCAAACAATAGGTGCAGCTGTCACACTAGTTTTAATTGTGCAAACATACTCCTGGCCCCCACAAAAACCTGAGCATCCAGGTTCAGGGATGAATCCTAGGGCTTGGTTACATGGTGAAAAAAAACCGTGAATAATTCGCAAAGATTCCTAATTGTTTACATGCATTGCGGCACAAAGTCGCCTCTTTCAGAAGGAGGGGGCACAAAAACCCATTAGTAACGCAATAAAGGGTTTCGGGACTTTCCCCGACTTTTTTGAAAAGTAGCGCATTTTCGATAGTCTAAACAACCATTACACTATGTGCTGTGTGAATTACCAGCAATCTTTCGGATACATTCACAGCAGAGCTTTGCCATGATTGGTTGAACTCACCAGGGAGGGGCTTGGACAAGGAGGGGATGGAGGAAAGATCCATGTTGTTTCCAGACTTGTGTGTGTGTGTGTCTTTCCTTCTCTCCCTCCCGCCTTGCTACTTTCAGTCTCTCTGTGTGTGAATGATCTAGTCCCCCCTCCTGCGATCACATCCCTTCTCTTATCCTTGTGCTTAGCCACAAAAAAGACTGGAGTGCTAGCCTTGTGTGTGTGTGTGTGTCTTTCCTTCTCTCCCTCTCGCCTTGCTACTTCCCGTCTCTGTGTGTGAATGATCTAGTCTCCTCTCCTGCGATCGCGTCCCTTCCCTTCTCCCTGTCTTGTGCTTAGCCATGAAAAAGACTGGAGTTTTAGCCTTATGTGTGTATGTCTTTCCTTCTCTCCCTCCCTCCTTGCTATCTTGTGCCCAGCTGCTACGATCTGAAGAATTAAGCAAGCTTTTTCCAGTCTCTCTTGTGTGTGTGTGTGTGTGTGTGAATGTTCATCTCAGGCATTCCTGTGGTAATCAGAGGATGTGCTTGGGAGGCCATACCACCGTCTCAGTCTGTGTATGAATATCAAAGCGGAACACAGCTGAAAACTAAACTGATAGATCAGTTAAGCCATATATCATCTGAACCACTACAGCTGCGAAACAGCGATAAAGCACAAATTACTGCAATAAAAACTGTCGTGTAACTGAAGCCCTAGAGTATGCCCAAGCTAGGAATCTGAGATTTCAGGGGGAGTATAACCCAGTCCAGCACAGGCTGAATGTCTATTACCTGATCAGACCTCCAGCTGATCAGGAACACCTCCATCTTGTCTGGATTAAGCATCAATTTGTTTGTCCTCATCCAGTCCATTACTGAAAACAGACACTGGGTTAGGACCAAGACAGCTTCCTTGGAGAAGGATGGAAATGAGAGATAGAGTTGAGCATCATCTGCATATTGGTGCAAATAGGCTTAGTATGCCATGCCTTAAGAAATATGCTCTGGCAAAAGGGTAGAGTCATCAACACACATATTTTTGGAGCCCTCTGAGTATTCAACGTGCCACAAGTAAAACAGAGGTATCCACACTAGACCATGTCTCTGGGCACAGAAGTAAGGATGGGGAAGATCATACAAATCTATCCTATTTTCACTTTCCAAAACAACAAGCAAAATGAAGTCCATGACACAGTGAAATGTTAATTTTCCTAAATATTTGCTACACAATTTATCAATTGAAAAATGTGTACCAAAATCCATACATTGAGAAAAATAGTACAGTCAGCCCTCCATATCCATGGATTCAACCAATCATGGTTCAAAAATATTGGGGGGGGGGGTCCTAAAAGCAAACCTTGCTGTTACCATTTTATATAAGGGACTCCATTTTGCTATGACATTGTATATAATGGAGCCTGAGCATCCATGGATTTTAATATCCATGAGGGATCCTGGAACCAACTCCCAATAGAAAAATGTGTAAAGTGCAGAAAATTAGGCACAAAATGCATCCTTTGGAATTGATGGGAAAATGCATCCATTAATACAGATTAGAACATGGACATTAATTTTCATACAGACTTTTTTTTAAAAAAAAAATGACATGGAGTTGAATCAAAGATGAATGTATAGGACTACAAATGAGAAAATGAACAGAATGAAAATGGGCAGATTTCCCCATCTTTACATAAAATGTGGGAATGGTTCCATCTGGAGGTGCCTCCAACCTTACTAGGCTGGTCCTTCATATTATTCCTGGAATAGACTCAGAACCAGACCTTTTCCAGGAATATTTCTGCCTCAGTAAGGATTTTAGCTAGGATTTAAGGTTCAGCAGAACACTTACTTTTCTTCACTAATGACTATATTTGTACTGTTTCCTTCTCACTCTCTTTTCCTTCTCTTGCAGCAGCACACACTGGATTTTCTTCTGCCCATTGAATCTTCTGCTTTGGGTGCCAGTTACATTGGTAACCTACTGGAATCCTTTAAAAACTTATTCCTGCAGCTGTAAACCCAAAGTGGGTAGACATCTGCTGTGTTATCACTTGAACCCCAAAATACACCAACTGGAATTATAAACATTGGTTGAGATCCTACACCAGAAGATGTAGCTACAGCCCATCCCCACACACAGCTATTTCTGAGTTTCCACGGCATAGGAGGTAGTAAACCATATTTAACTGCAGCATGCCTAGCTATAGGAAGAGGGATGGACACAGCATGGTTCAGACTCCCCCCCCCACTCACCAGCAACTTGGGAATGGCTCGTTGGAGGGGGGATGAGTGCATTAAAAGGTAGGGTTTTTTGTGGAGGGGGGACCTTTTGTTGTTGGATATGCAACAACCCATACAAGTGAATTGCAGAGTCATAAGGCAGACGCATGCACATGTGTGAAAATTTTGTGCAGAATAAATCCCCAACTACAGCATGTTCTGTACAGGAGAAAGCATTTTGTGTACAGAAAAGTATATACCGTTGCAAAAATATTATTTTCTATGGGGAAAATGCTGTTTCCTATGCAGAGTTGTTGTTTTCTGCATTTTTTTAAAAAATGTAAATTTCATATAAACCACGTCTTGGACTGGAAATGCTTATCAGCCTTGGATTCTTCTTGTCTGGGTTTCTTAATCAGAGGCTGGATGGCTATCTGTCGGGGTGCCTTGATTGTTCCTGCATGGTAGAGGGTTGGAGCCCTTGTGGTCTCTTCCAACTCTATGATTCTTGATACTCAAAAAACAAAAACAAACAAACAAACAAAAACCACACAGTATTTTTTTTTATCCATTTCTCAGATATGAAGTCGAAGGCTTTCACAGCTGGCATCCATAGATTTTCCTTGGATTTTTTCCGGACTGTGAGGTCATGTTCTGGAATAGTTTCTTTCTGATGTTTCAGCTGCATCTGTGGCTGGCATCCTCAGAGAACGGTGAGGTAGGTTTGTGTGTAGAGTTTATATGCTGTGAACCCCTGTTGGGGAGGATGTAAATTTGTGCAATTGAATGGTTAGTTTCTGGGTATAGAAATGCAAGGCTTGCTAGTGTCTGTTTGGCTAATGGTTGGTTGATGGGCCATTATCTGCTGGGAATCCCCCTGTCCCTTGGTGGAATTCTTTTGTAAGTGTTGAGTTGAGAAGCTATTGAAATCCACAAACACCTGGACAACTTCAACAGGAAAGAAGAAACCTTAAAAGTAAACAAAATACAATAGAAACAAAACTCAACACTTAGAAAAGAATTCCCACCCATGGACAGGAGGATTCCCAGCAGATAATGGCCCATCAACCAACCATTAGCCAAACAGACACTAACAAGCCTTGCATTTCTACACCCAGAAACTAACCATTCAGTTACACAAATTTACACATACACCCCAACAGGGGTTCACAGCATATAAACACCACACACACACACACCTACCCAACCATTCTCTGAGGATGCCAGCCACAGATGCAGGCAAAACATCAGAAAGAAACTATTCCAGAACACGGCCTCACACCCCGGGGAAAAACCAAGGAAAATCCATTTCTCAGATATTTTCAAATATCCTTTCCATCCCTGGGTAGCTGCAAATTTTCAGAGTTAGTGCAACAGACATAGTCAATATCATTTCTGTTGTGTGAGCAGTTGTATAAGTAGTTGTACCTGCAGATATGTAAGCAGTTGGACAACATCTTGTACAGCCATTTCCACAACTGTGTAATACAGCACAACTGCATTAGCAGGGATTTTCATTCTACCAGGATTAGATTGGATTTAGGCCTTTATAATTATTGTCTTCAACTTATAATATGACAATCAGTCTACATACAGCATTGACTGGCTTCATTCTACATATGATATCCTGAGGCACAAGCTAAGCAAAACAAGCCTGGAAATCTTCCTAGTTCAGAGCAGAAAACTATAGGCTTCTTTGCTATGTGTGCACACTTCCCTGTTGTTTAAGGTTATTCCTAATTCATTCCTGCAAAGAGGCCTGCTCTGGGGGACTCACTGTTGAGGTGGGGGTGATGATGGAGGCAAGGTTCAATATGAGATATTCCTAGGTTGCCATAGACACAGGACGGCCTGAAGGGCACAATGCATCATAGAAAGTCATCAGTGAAACCATAACAAAAGGTCTATAGTTTTCATTCACAAACAAAACTCTGTCATACAATATCTGCACACACGCACACACATGCACACAAAGAGAGAAGAGAGAGAGAGAGACATTGTATGACAGAAATTCCTTGGTTGAGGGGGCTGAATCTAGCTTTGCTCTCACAAATCATAAATATTCAAGACGCTTGACTTCTGGTTCTTTTCCCCTTTACTTGAACTGAAGACAACATATCTTGAGAAAACATGGACATCTAGAACATCCCAAGATTCTAAATCTAGGCAAAAAGAAGCAGAAGTCAAAAGAAAGAAAGAAAGAAAGAAAGAAAGAAAGAAAGAAAGAAAGAAAGAATAGCAGAATTTTGCCAATGTCAGCTAACAGTACAGTACTGAGAACCAGAGAGCCAGCATGGTATTGTGTTTTGAGCACTGACTCTAGAGAGCAGGATTCAAATCTCTGCTCAGCTATGGAAACCCATGGGGTAACCTTGGACAAGTTAAACCATCTCAGCCTCAGAGGAAAGCAAATCTTGCCAAGAAAATCCTGTGATAGGTTCACTTTAAACTCTCCACAAAGTCACCACAAAGATCCTGAGGGTGGGAAAGGAGTTGAAGGCATGTAACATCATTGAGAGCCAGCTGTACCATCCAGGATAATAAGGTGGTTCCTTGATGAAGAGAAGAGAGGATGCAAGGGAGTGTTATGGTGCTGGAGATCTGAACTTTCCCCTGTACTCCTGCCTTCAAGAACAGTGAAGAGACTCTCCCATTAGAAACTCTGTATTTTGGTCTAAACTTTAAATGAGCACTCCTAGGGTACCTTCAAAATATGTTCAGCATCCTGGAGAGCTCCTTTAGAATTCTGACTAAAATCCAGAGTGAATTTACTGTCCCACTGACACAGAAAGAACCACTCTTGGCATCACCAGCTGGAATGCTGATGCTTTAGGGCTCATTTCAGGTGAATCTAATGATCAATAGCTTCTGCTGTGTTTTCCTTGCAGCTGCCTGGCACATTACTGTGGACCTGCTTTCCCCAATACTGTTGATGGCACATTACACGAAGGTCAGTATACAAACACCCAGATAGTCCTACTTTCTCACCAAGAACATAAAGAAAACCTCTATGGGATAAATAAGTAAAACCTCTGTATCCTATAGGGAGCCCTGGTGGCGCAGTGTTTAAATGCTGGTACTGCAGCCACAACATTGTGAGTTCAATCCTGCGGTTCTCCAGATTGACTCAGCCTTCCATCCTTTCACAGGTTGGTAAAAATGAATACCCAGCTTGTTGTGGGAAATTAGCTAACACATTGACAGCCTCTTAGAGAGTGCTTAGCACTGTAAAGTGGTATAGAAATGTAAGTGCCAATGCTAAAGTCCTGCATTGGGAGGAATGACTATGACAACATAGTTATATCGCTTTAACTATATCTCCCAATGCTATCCTCCCTAAAACATACCTTTTAAGCCATGCAGCCTCCCCACCCCCGCCACCACCAGAGAAATTTCCAAGACACTAGAGAGTGGGGTGGTGAGCGATGGTGCACCCAGCCATCTCCTTGAAGAGTGACCTGCTATGACAGGTTGCAGCTGTCTGTCACAGTGCACTCTGTACCAGAAAAGGGCTGGATGCATCATCACTCACAGCTCCACCCAACATGCCTTGGAAATTACTCTGTTGTGGGGGCTAAATGTCTTAAAAGGTAGCTCTTTGGAGGTACCTTTGGTCACTGTGATGGCGAAATGACTGAAAATGTTGTAAGTTGAGGGTGCCCTCCCAATCCTCCTACCCCCTTCCAAAGTGGTGAGGAGGCCTGCAAAGCTTCCCCGAGGCTTCCCACACCCCCTGCCCCTTCCAAGGCAGTGGGGAGGCTTGCGATGCCTCCCTGCTGCCACCCACATCTCTCCCTGCCCCTTCCAAGGCAGTGGGGAGGCTTGTGAAGCCTCCCCGCTGCCGTCCTCCTACTTTGTTCCATTTGGCAAGCGGGAGCCAGGGCTGATGAAAACCATTCAGCTTTCCTTGGCCCAGGCTCCCCCCTGCCAAATGGAACAAAGCCAGAAGAAAGCCACTGAAGTTTTGCTCAGCCTTTGGCTCCCCCACCCCCGAGAACGAAGGCTGAGCAAAGCCTCAGCGGCTTTCCGCAAATATACAAAACCGTGAATTCCAAACCCATGAATTCCAAGGGACAGCTGTAATTCGCTTTGGCATTTCCAACAATGAATATTGCCTGTTTTGTATATTTTATCCAATTTGGCTGGGGTTAGATATCAATGATGTTGCTTCTTAAAAAAATTCTCCTTCAAATCTTGGCACACTATGTATTTATTAGAGTAGATCAGGTCTTTTCTCAATGAGTTAATTCTATTTCATGGCCAACATCTTTGGCCCATTTTAACACTGAGTCATTAATAAGTTCTTTTTCATAATCTCTTTCTTTATTCTCAGGAATAAGTTATTATTAGTTGAGATATTATTATTATTCCTGACCCCCAAATTATTTTATCTAGATCTGTCTTTTTTCTCTTCAAAACCTTCCAATTTATATGTAAACCAATTTAACTGATAACCTTCAGCATTTAATTCTTCTTTGGATTTTATAGGAAATTGAAAATAAAGAACTTTAAAAGGACAACCCTTTAGTCTGGAACCAAGCACTTCAGCACATCTCCATAATTCCGTCTCTGTCTGCAGTAGTGAGCAGGTTTGACACAAGAGACGGTTAGCAATAGCTGGGTACTCATTTTACCAACCTGCAAAAGGATGGAAGGCTGCATCAACCTGGAGCCCTTCAGGATTGAACTCACAATGCTACAGCTGCAGTACCAGCATTTCTCTCTCTGGCTTCTCTTTGCAAACAAAGATTCAGGAAGGACTCATCCCGCACTTTCTGCAAGTGCGCTGATGACTAAAAAGGCCAATCCGAGATATACAAGTCCGGTTGCAGAAAGCACAGCAGAAGGTTTCCTTGGGTGATGTTTCCGGGTTGTGATTTTTTCTGCGTTGTCGTTTCTCTTCAAGACTTGTTTGGCGTGAGTTCTCAAATAAGGCTGCAGCATTGTGGATAGTGTGTCTCTGTGCCTCCCGATGTGAGGCCAGGGCGGACCATTGTTGGTGATCAATTTGGCTGAGCCTGAGGTGTTGTTTCAGGGAGTCCTTGTATCGCTTTTTTGGAGCGCCCCTCTTCTGCTGACCCGTGGCAAGTTCACTGTAGAATACTATTTTAGGGAGGCGATGGTCCTCCATCCTAGAAACATGCCCTGCCCAGCGCAGCTGTGTTCTCAATATCATGGCCTCAATGCTGGTGATCCCTGCTTGCTCAAGGACAGCAACATTCGTCACAAAGTCAGTCCAGTGTATATTTAGGATTGTGCGTAAACAGCGTTGATGGAAGCATTCGAGGAGTCGTAAGTGGTGGCGATAGGTGACCCATGTTCCAGACCCATAAAGGAGAATAGACAGTACAATGGCTCTATACACACTGATTTTTGTGTTTTGCCTCAGATGTTTATTACTCCAGGCTCTTTTGTAAAGCCTTCCAAATGCGCTATATGCCTTTGCTAATCTGTGATCTATCTCTTTGTCAATCTTGGCATCTGAGGAGATGCTGCTTCCCAGGTAGGTGAACTGCTGAACGGACTTAAGCAGAGAGTTGCCGATGGCAATGTGGGGATGATGTTGTTCGTCCTGTGGTGCAGGCTGGTAAAGAACTTCCATTTTCTTCATGTTGACTTCCAGCCCAAACAGCTCTGCAGCTGTTGCAAAGCAGGATGTTAGGCGCTGCAGAGCTGCTTCTGTGTGGGCAACAAGGGCAGCAGCAGCAGCGAAGAGCAGCTCATGGACTAGATAGTTTAGAGTCTTAGTGCGAGCCCTCAGACGGCTTAAGTTAAACAAGCTACCATCAGTACGGTAACGTATATAGATGCTATCATCTTCTTCAAGCTCTGCCGTAGCCCTTTGAAGCATCATGCTGAAGAAGGTTGTAAATAAAGTTGGTGCAAGAACACAACCTTGCTTCACTCCATTAGTTATTAGAAAGGGCTCTGAAAGAACATTGCCATATCTGACTTGACCGAGCTAGCCCTCATGTAGCAAGATAATCATTTTAAGGAATTTGGGGGGACATCCTAGTCTTTCCAGCATCTGCCACAGACCTTTCCTACTCACGGTGTCGAAGGCTTTGGTGAGGTCGACAAATATTACATAGAGACCCTTGTTCTGCTCTGTACATTTCTGTTGCAGTTGTCTAAGGGCAAATACCATATCTGTAGTACTCCTATTGGCTCTGAAGCCACATTGGCTTTCAGGGAGAAGTTCTTCTGCAATAGCAGGAACTAATCTGTTGAGGAGTATCCTTGCAAGGATTTTTCCAGTAATAGAGAGCAGTGTTATGCCTCGATAGTTTGAGCAGTCGGATTTGCTCCTTTTTTCTTGTACAGGGTGATGATGACTGCATCTCGGAGGTCTGATGGCAGTTCCCCTTTTTCTCAGCAATTCACAAGGAATTCGTGGAATTTTTCGTGGAGTGCATGACCTCCGTGCTTCCAAACTTCAGGTGGGATTCCATAATCCCAGCTGCCTTGCCATTTTTAAGCTGCTGTATGGCCTTAAGGGTCTCTTCCAAAGTGGGAGCTATGTCCAATTCATTTTTCATTGGTTTTTGTATCATATGTTGGATAGCTGAGCCTTGGACTACTCGGTTGGCACTAAAGAGACTTTGAAAGTGTTCAGCCCATGGATTCAGGATGGAGGCTTTATCAGTAATTAATGTTTGACCGTCTGTACCGTATAAGGAGCTTTGGACCTGATAAGTAGGTCCAAACACTGCCATAAGAGCTTCATAAAATCCTCTAGAATCCCCCAGATCTGCACAGTGTTGTGTCTTTTCTGCTATATTGAACCACCACTTGTTCTGCATGTCTCAGAGTTTTTGTTGAAGTTTACTACATATGAGATGGAAAGCTGCTTTTCTTACATGTCAAGTTGGCTGGGCGAGCTATGTCTGCTGAGCAGTTCTCTTCTTTGCCAACAGCTCCTGGATCTCTTGGTTGTTTTCATCAAACCGGTCTTGATTTTTCTTGTGGGAGAACCTGAGGGATTCTTCTGCAGACTGGAGGATACTGTTTTTGATATGTTGCCAAAGCACTGTAGGAGAAGGATCTATAGGATGGTCTTCAAGTTTTGTTTGCAGGTTTGCTTGGAAGTTGTCTCTCATGGTAACTTGTTATAGATTGTTGACTTGGAGTCTCCTCTTTAAGATGCCACCCCTCTTAGGTTTGAACTTAAGATGAAGATTTAGTTTACATCTGACAAGGCGATGATCTGTCTTGAATTCTGCATTGGGCATCACTCGAGTATAGCGGACATCGCGAATGTTTCTCTGGCGGACTAGAACATAGTCAATGAGGTGCCAATGTTTGGATCGGAGATGCATCCAGGTTGTCTACAAGCTGTCTTTCTGCTGAAAGATAGTGTTTGTAATAGTAAGGTGTTGTTCTGCACAGAATTCTAGCAAGTGGCGTCCGTTATCATTGCAATTTCCAACACCATGCTTGCCTAAGACATCTTTCCAGGCTTCAGAGTTCTTTCCTACTCTGGCATTGAAGTCACCAAGGATAATAATTTTATCTTCTACAGGGACTTTTTGTATGAGGTGGCCTAGGTCTGTGTAGAATTTGTCTTTCTCTACAGGGTTGGCTTTCATAGTTGGGACATATATACTAAAGAGAACAAAATGTGGGAGGCGTAAGGAAATAATGCGATCAGAGTGTCCTGTGGGCAAGGTTTCGAGTTTGGAAGCAATGGAGTTTTTAATCATGAAGCCTACTCCTGAAAGATGTTTTTCGGTTTTGAGTTTACCAGACCAGTAAAGTGTGTAGCCGGCGCCGTGTTCTTTAAGGCTGCCTTCCTCATGGAGACGAACTTCACTAACAGCAGCGATGTCAATATTAAGTTGTGATCGTTCATGGGCTATTAGAGCAGAACGATGCTCAGGCCGTCCACTATCTGCAGAGTCTCGCATGGTTCTGATGCTCCAGCATGCAAGCGTCAGTTTATTTGCCGGTGTGCACCTTTGTTTATTTGCCTTGGTTTGACCACATCAGAAGATTCCCGTTGGCTGTGGCTAGCCAACCAGGTAGTTGGGGATGAGCTTTCATTAGGCCACCTTTTCTAGGCCCCTCTCCATATGGAGCAAGCAGTGCTCTCCTTAAAAAAAGGCTGCTTGGTTGTTCAGGATGCTGCCGAACAAGACTGTCATCTCTCGGGTCAGCCTCGAGCGACCAAAGTCCTGAACCGCCTGCATGCAGGGTTGGGTCTGCGGCTTCCAGTGCATCTTTACACTTGCAGTTTCATCCCTTGCCTATTGCTACAGGGCTTCTTCTTTTTTTTTTTTTTTTGAATTGAATTTGTCCTTCGAGCCTGTGCAATTGATTTGTCTGGTGGAGCACAGCGTGGACAGAACTGGCCTCACCCTTTAAATCAAAGGTTCATCTGTTGGCCTTGCAACCATGGACAGTAGCAGTGAGGTCCTCGGGCCATAGGTTTGATTAGAGTTTCCTTCTCTTAGATAGTTGACCTTACAGGATTGGACGAGCACCATCTGCCCGGGTTTGGGATTAGAGTTTTCCTTCTCCTAGGACGGTTGCCATAAGGCTAGAGAGCCCATCCTGCCCTTTGATGCTCTTTGTCAGACCCTTCAGTTTTGACCTGTCTGGCATGGGAGACCCTACCAGTGGCTATTGTGCCACCACCAGCATAGCTCTAAACATCATTAGGGTGTGCAAGCCTCTCTCCCATGACAAGGGGGCATCAATGGAGAGGAATACAATCACTGTGCCACCAGCGCCACCCCTTGGTGGGGTTCAGCTTCCCTGGGGAGGCTTGGTTCAGGAGTTTCATGGTCTCAGGTTCTTAGGTTTCCTCACTGGTAGACTGAGGCTCACTGGTAGATCCCAAACTGGTGCTTACTCAGCTGGCCCCTCTCTCTGCAAATCAGTGTCCAAGTTATTGCTGGTAGTCTAGGTCAAAACTTTGAAAGATGCATTTTAAACCACAACTCCCATAATCTCCAGCCTGGTTTCTGGGAGGTGTAGTCCTAAAAGTGAACCTTCCAAGTTCTAGTTTGGGTCAGGACAAATGCCCACAATATAAGATTATCATATGCCACATTTGAGAGCCCAATTTTAATCTGCTGTTGTTTGCAGTCATTTCAGAAAGGGTGCTTACAACATTTCAGATTTCTTGTATTTTTTTTAAAAAAAACATGCAATTATTTATGTACTTAAAATTGTATGTAAAAAAAACAACAACACCACAAATATTGTCTCATGAAATTTGTGAAGATTATTAAAGTCTATATACATTCACTACAACAAGATCAGTGTGTTCTTAAAAACAACAACACTGAATTGAAAAACATTTGGCATGTTTGTAGAAAAAACAGTTAACTCATTTTTTGAGGTCTGGCCATCCATACATCCAAACAGAAAATGCTTTCTGAGGAAATATTTGTTTTAAAATATATAAATAAGAAAGTCTTCACTGAGTATTTAGAAACTGCACTGCAGTGCAGGTGTATAGGAGCTTCCAAACTGACTTGGAGGTAGAGGTCAGGATAAAACTGCCAAATGCCATTCTTCGTGCCAGCATTTGCTTTGCTATTTGCAGTTGTCACAGAAGCACTGGAACTGTCATGAAGAGACCAGCACCTCCAAGAATCAGGTATATCCAACAGCCATGCAAGTATTTGTGCAAACGATCTGTCATATGAGTTCCTTTCATATCCAAAATGGTACTGCTACATGCCAGACGAATCAAACACTGATGGAATTCCTATGGCACTGAGCACTTATAGACCGTAAAAGAATACAATTCCATGTATACAAGGGGTGGGAACTGTCTTGGAGCCAAGGTCCAATTTTCCACCCCTGCCCCCCAACTGCACCCTCTCAGTGCACCTAAATATCCCCTGTTTTCCTCCAGTTCTCCTTCAAAATGGTGACTGGAAGTGATGTTGCATCACTTCCTGTCACCATTTTGAAAAAGAACAGGAACAATTAAAGTATTTGAGGGAGTGGGAGTTCTAGGGTGGTTTGGGGAGTAAGGGAAATATTTTTAAATACTTGCACACATATTTTTTTTTAGGGTGGGCATGATTTTCAGGTGAAAAGCCCAAAATTGTGCAGGAACAATATTGGGTGGGGGGCACAAAAGTGGGGTACTGTTGTGATCTCTGTCAATACCTACTCACATGCACAACAAGCTTCAATGAAGAGAACTTTATTGTCAGGAATTAGATGTGTTCAGTATCACTGCATAGACAGTTATTGAGGTTTGGGCAGCAAAACTCCTTCCTTAATACAATCTGCCAATTTCAGTTCCTCTCACCACCACCACCTGGTCATTGCAGTTATCTATAGTTATGCAGAACTCCTAAAACATTCCCAAGCATTCTACAGCAGCCAGTGACCTTGGTGTACTGCTGAGACATTTTCTCAAGACATACCAGCCTCAGCTCCCAGAATGCCTTCTGCTCATGTCAGGTCACTGGTAGTATGAAGCACAGGCCTAGTAATGATAACAACTGCATAACCCAGCCACCTAAGCACTAAACAGCAAACAGCATTCTAATTATCAAACAGCACCAGGGACCTGACAGGTTCAGGTGCCCACCTGTGGCTTACAAACCAATCTCACCCCGATCTGCACAAAAGAGAAGCAGTGAGGCCTATTTCTTCTTACTCTAGTGTCATCCCATAATTTAGTCTGAAGAATGAGGGAATTAATGCAGATGTTTAACACTTAGTGAAGGACATGCCAGAAAAAACAATATGAATGAATCTCTGTTTGGTAATTGTCTATTTGGGTCAACTAGTTTTTCAAGCCACACAGACTTGTGCTTGGCATCTGTTTCTACAGTTAACGAAATCTGTCCAAATCCTCCAAATTGTCTACTCTGGGAATCTACAGAATCTTTATTCCAGTAACTGAACCAGGAGCACTATTCATTTTATTTTCTTTAAAAAGTCACTATATTAGGGATAGTTTTGAGTTCACACAGAGAGGCTCTTGTCCTCCTCTTCCCACCTCATATCCCTTCCATTTCATCTGCTTTGAAGAGGTATGGAAGTCTTTCAAAACTGAATAGAATATTAAGAATAGGGCAGCAGGCTTTTGGCTACAATCCTACACTCACTTATCTGGGAATAAGTTCCATAGAATACAATGAGACTTTCTTCTGAGTAGGCATGTATCAGCTTGAACTGTGCAGCTGCAGTCCAAGGGACAACTGCTGGAGCATAAATTCCATTGGAGTTCACTGGGATCTCCTGTTAAACACAAATAGGATCATGGATTACATTTAAAAGACTTATTTGACAATAACAGGCCTGGGTTTCTGAACTTTAGAGAGATGCCAAATCTCCCTTATGAAATCTGTGCTGCATATAGTGCTGAATTTTGCTTGTGGGAGGGTACATTTGTCCCTCCTTGTAGAAACCTCCTTCTCAACTACCCCATAAAAGCTGCTTCAGGGACATGGAACCACTTTTGGAGCATGTTTTGAGCATTAGAGGGCATCACATTGGATTTAGGTTTTTGCAAGTATTCATATCTAGGGATTGCCAAATCAAGACTCTGTCAATAAAAAGCAATGCCAGCAGCATGGGGGAAGGTCAGGAGGATGTCAGGAGGAGGATGGGGCTGTCTGAAATGGTGCTCTGTAAGCGAAACAGTCCCGTTCTTCTCCCGACCTCCTCAGGGGTTACTTCCCCTGTCTGTAAAAGTCCATAGAGTTGAAAGAGACCATGAGGGCCATCTAGTCCAACCCTCTGCCATGTAGGAATACACAATCAAAGCACTCCCAACAGATGGCCATCCAGCGTCTCTTTAAAAACCTCCAAAGAAGGAGACTCCACCACACTACAAGGCAGTGTATTACATTGTTGAACAACTCTTACTCTCAGGAAGTTCTTCCTAATGCTTAGTTGGAATCTCTTTTCCTCTAGTTTGAGTCGATTGCATTGTGTCCTAGTCTCTGGTGCAGCAGAAAACAAGCTTGCTCCCTCATCAATATGACATTCTTTCAAGTATTTAAACATGCTATCATGTCACCACTTAACCTTCTCTTCACCAAGCTAAATATACCCAGCTCCTTAAGCCATTCTTCATAGGGCATGGCTTCCAGACCTTTCACCACTGTGGTTGCACTCCCCTGGCCACATTCCAACTTGTCAATATCCTTCTTGAATTGTGGTGCCCAGAACTGGACACGGTATTCCAAGTAAGGTCTGACCAAAGCAGAATAACGTGGTACTATTACATCCCTTGATCTAGACACTATACTCCTATTGATGCAGCCTAGAGATGTATGACTCTTTATGTTCCTCCACAAAGGTATTTTATTCATTTTACCAACATTCTTATTTTCCCTTCAGTGCCTTGTAGCTCACAGGCTTCTGTGTCTTCATTTGTTTACCTGTTCCTCGGAGGCTCCCAAAGTTAATGGGCATTCAGTCCTTTACTTGAATAATTTTAACTTTCCAAAACTGGGATACAATGCAGTGATCTGAACTCAGGTGAAATCCTTTGGAATGTTTATAAATTGATTTCTGATCTCAAGAATAGGCAAACTTGGTTAGCCTAGGGTTTACTCTTAGATAACCTTGGATCATCATCAACATGGATGCTTGGATAGTTAGGCCTTGCCTCGAGGCCAAGGGACACATATATATACTTGCACAGACACATATATAAACTTGCTTCCCATTTTCAGGGTGCACAGGACAGAGATGGATTAAGTTCAGGATTGTTTACTCTAATGTGACTTCAAAAGTGGCATATGCTGGCTCAGATATAGCATTCATTGTGGTTAGGCCATTCTGTTTTAGGTTCTTATTTTGATTTGCTGCACTCAAAGTATCTTTCCTTGCACTCACTTTGCTAATTAAGCATATTAACTTGTGTCTACATTGCTCAACAAAGCAGTGCAAAAAATATGGTCTTCTCTGTAAATCTAAATGCTTGCCTGGAATGCATGCACATGACTAATAGCATAGGGAAATGCAGGAAACAGTTTTCAAGAACAATGGTGGCTCAGTATGCACAATATATCATCCAGTATATAGCAGTAAGGCCTTCCCTGCCCAGGATTTCCCTTCATGTTTTGATTTTGAAGTACTAGTATAAAACTCAGTACCATTATCAATTGTTTCCTCCTACTATAATGTACACACAAGTTCAGCAACACATAATAATAGGAAAGAAAACTGGATACATATTGCAGTAATTGGAACCAGATCATGACAGTGGGAAGTAATTTGAAAAGAACATCTTCTCCTTTGATTCTTCTGATTTATTGAGGGCTATAATACCATTAGAAACAGCAGAAATCTAGAGCAACATTGCTTCATAAAACACCATGAGCCTGTTGTTTCCAAGCAAGTTCACATTGTAATTTAGGATACACATGATATGGCTGGCATCCTGTTAGTGACATATGCCAGCATAAATTTCACAATGCATGAAGAGTGACATTCTTGTACAATATCCAAAGTCGTAACTGGCTAATGGTGGCATAAGTGGAGTTGTACATTTTGGATCACTGCACATGTGGTTATGCATTAAAGTATACCAAGTTTCCTGCCAGAGAGAAGGAGAGCAGCTTCTGGACAGCAAGTTTCCTGCCAGTTTCCTGCCAGGGAGAAGAAGGAAGCAACTTTTAAAACTTTTTTAAAAAACTGTTGGGAGAGGCTGCTTGTTGCTGAGGGGCTTGAACTTCTGAACTTCCCCTTTTACCCTCAAGAGCCAGAGGCCTTCCTGTGAGTCACACCTGTGAGTCACACCTGTGAGTCATTAGGGGGTGGAGCTGGGAGCCTAGCTCTATATAAGTCCTTGCAGAGGCTTTCCAGGCCAGTTTCCTGCCAGAGAGAAGGAGAGCAGCTTCTGGACAGCAAGTTTCCTGCCAGTTTCCTGCCAGGGAGAAGAAGGAAGCAACTTTTAAAACTTTTTTAAAAAACTGTTGGGAGAGGCTGCTTGTTGCTGAGGGGCTTGAACTTCTGAACTTCCCCTTTTACCCTCAAGAGCCAGAGGCCTTCCTGTGAGTCACACCTGTGAGTCACACCTGTGAGTCATTAGGGGGTGGAGCTGGGAGCCTAGCTCTATATAAGTCCTTGCAGAGGCTTTCCAGGCCAGTTTCCTGCCAGAGAGAAGGAGAGCAGCTTCTGGACAGCAAGTTTCCTGCCAGTTTCCTGCCAGGGAGAAGAAGGAAGCAACTTTTAAAACTTTTTTAAAAAACTGTTGGGAGAGGCTGCTTGTTGCTGAGGGGCTTGAACTTCTGAACTTCCCCTTTTACCCTCAAGAGCCAGAGGCCTTCCTGTGAGTCACACCTGTGAGTCACACCTGTGAGTCATTAGGGGGTGGAGCTGGGAGCCTAGCTCTATATAAGTCCTTGCAGAGGCTTTCCAGGCCAGTTTCCTGCCAGAGAGAAGGAGAGCAGCTTCTGGACAGCAAGTTTCCTGCCAGTTTCCTGCCAGGGAGAAGAAGGAAGCAACTTTTAAAACTTTTTTAAAAAACTGTTGGGAGAGGCTGCTTGTTGCTGAGGGGCTTGAACTTCTGAACTTCCCCTTTTACCCTCAAGAGCCAGAGGCCTTCCTGTGAGTCACACCTGTGAGTCACACCTGTGAGTCATTAGGGGGTGGAGCTGGGAGCCTAGCTCTATATAAGTCCTTGCAGAGGCTTTCCAGGCCAGTTTCCTGCCAGAGAGAAGGAGAGCAGCTTCTGGACAGCAAGTTTCCTGCCAGTTTCCTGCCAGGGAGAAGAAGGAAGCAACTTTTAAAACTTTTTTAAAAAACTGTTGGGAGAGGCTGCTTGTTGCTGAGGGGCTTGAACTTCTGAACTTCCCCTTTTACCCTCAAGAGCCAGAGGCCTTCCTGTAACCAAACAAAAATACAGCAGACCTAAAAGTACAGCTTAGCATTATCAGCGTTAACTAAGAGTTCTTAGATTACCTAAAAGCTGTCATCATGGACACTGAGGGGACTGCAGCAGTCACTTGCAACACTTGTGCGATGTTTCTATTCTTGTCTACAGACGTGGAGAACTTCACATGCACCAAATGCAAGCTGGTAGCCCTCTTGGAGGAGAAAGTACAGCAGCTGGAGACACGGGTAGCTACACTTCAACAGATTCGGGAGCAAGAGGTTTTCCTGGACAGAACAGAACGAACACTCTTGGATGGGGACCGCACAGAGGAAGTGGCTGTGGAGGAGAGGGTCACTTCACGGACACAGGAAGTAGACAGCTGGAGGAATGTCACACACAGAACAAGAAAATCCAGGGATTCTTCCAGCAGCTTGCAGCTACAGAATCGATTTGAAGCCCTTTCCCTTATCAAGGACAATGAGGAAGAACAGCATGGACAGACTTCAGGGGTAGAGCAGGGGACCTTGAGAGGACCACCGCAAGGAACAGCAGCTGCGAAGCCTCAGCGGAGGCGTGTGGTGGTGGTGGGGGACTCCTTGCTGAGGGGTACAGAAGCAGTGGTATGTGGGCCTGACAAGATGACTCGGGAGGTGTGTTGTCTCCCTGGGGCAAAGATCTGTGATGTGACCGAGAGGCTGACAAGACTCATCAAGCCTACGGATCATTACCCCTTCCTTTTGGTCCATGTGGGAACCAATGATACTGCAAGACACAGCTTTCCCAAGATCAGAAGAGATTATGAGGCCCTGGGGAGGAAGCTGAAAGAAATGAACGCACAGGTGGTCATCTCGTCTCTTCTGCCAGTTGAAGGGCATGGTCCAAGAAGGGAGAGGAAAATAGCCGACGTAAACAACTGGCTCCGTAGATGGTGTCGCCGAGAACAAATTGGATTCTTGGATCATGGACTGCGCTTCCATGCAGGGGGACTTCTGGCAAGAGATGGGGTGCATCTTACAACAGTTGGAAGAAACATTTTTGCCAACACTCTCAAGAATTTGATCAGGAGGGCTTTAAACTGAGTCAAATGGGGGAGGGAGACAGTATTCTGGAAGGCAAAAGGGCTGGAGAAAATAGTCAAACTGTCATAGAGGGAACGAGGCAAACAGCGCAAGGACCCAACAGTGGGAGGCAAAAAAACTTGCACAGGGAGCAAGTAAAGGGAACACATGGTCTCAGATGTCTCTACACTAATGCACAGAGCATGGGAAATAAGCAAGATGAACTAGAACTCCTTGCACTACAAAACAAATATGATATAATAGGCGTTACTGAAACCTGGTGGGACGAGTCTCATGATTGGAATGTAGGAATAGAGGGGTATAACCTTTATAGGAGAAACAGGCCAAACAGGAAAGGAGGAGGAATAGCATTATATGTCAGGGATATTTACACCAGTGAAGTGATCCATGACATCAATACTGGAAGCCAGGTGGAGAGCATCTGGATAAAAATTAAAGGGGAGGGAAACAACAGGGATGTTATTGTGGGACTCTACTACAGACCCCCAAATCAGACGGAGGAATTGGATGTTGCCTTTCTAGAACAGATGAACATACATGCAGAAAGGAGAGATGTAGTAGTGATGGGGGACTTCAACTATCCTGATATTTGCTGGCAATCTAACTCAGCCAAAACTACAAGGTCTAGCAAATTCCTTACATGCCTGGAAGACAATTTCATGGTCCAAAAGGTGGAAGAGGCAACAAGGGGGTCAGCTATTTTAGATCTGATCCTAACCAACAGAGACGACCTTGTTAATGGGGTGCAAGTGGTGGGATCCTTAGGTGAGAGTGATCATGTTCTCCTGGAGTTTGTTATACAATGGAAAGGAGAAGCCAGGCATAGTCAGACACGCATTCTTGACTTTAGGAGAGCTGATTTCAATAAACTCAGGGAAATACTGGGGATGATCCCATGGTCAAGAATACTAAAAGAGAAGGGACCTCAAGACGGTTTTGACTTTCTCAAAAGGGAGATACTGAAGGCACAATTTCAAACAGTACCATTGAGGAAGAAAAATGGGAGGTGTCTCAAGAAACCAGGATGGATGACTAAAGAACTTTCAATGGAGCTAAGTTTTAAACGGAACATGTATAGGAAATGGAAAAGGGAGGAAATCACCAAAGAAGAATTCAAACAGATAGCGAACACGTGTAGGAGTAAAGTCAGAAAAGCTAAAGTGCAGAATGAGCTCAGGCTTGCTAGGGAGGTTAAGAACAATAAAAAGGGTTTTTTTGGGTATGTCCGCAGCAAAAGGAGGAAGCAGGAAATGATAGGGCCACTACGTGGAGAAGATGGCAAAATGCTAACAGGGGACAGAGAAAAGGCAGAATTACTCAACACCTTCTTTGCCTCAGTGTTTTCAGAAAAGGAAAAGGAGGACCAACCTGAGGAAAACGGAACAGAGGACACAATAGGGGAAATCCAGCTGAAAATAAGTAAAGAGGTGGTACAGGAATACCTTCTTAATCTAAATGAATTTAAATCTCCAGGACCAGATGAACTACATCCAAGAGTATTAAAAGAGCTGGCAAATATAATCTCAGAGCCATTGGCAATAATATTTGAGAACTCCTGGAGAACAGGAGAAGTCCCAGCAGACTGGAGGAGGGCAAACGTTGTTCCCATCTTCAAAAAGGGGAAAAAAGAGGATCCCAACAACTATCGTCCAGTTAGTCTGACATCAATACCAGGGAAGATTCTAGAACAGATCATTAAACAGAGAGTCTGTGAACATTTAGAAGGCAATGCCATAATCACAAAAAGTCAGCATGGGTTTCAGAGAAACAAGTCATGCCAGACTAATCTGATCTCTTTTTTTGATAAAGTTACCAGCTTGGTAGATGAAGGGAATGCTGTGGACATTGCATACCTTGATTTCAGTAAGGCCTTTGACAAGGTTCCCCATGACATTCTTGCAAACAAGCTTGTAGAATGTGGGCTAGACAAGTTAACTGTTCAATGGATTTGTAATTGGTTGACCGGCCGAACCCAAAGGGTGCTCAGCAGTGGCTCCTCTTCGTCTTGGAAAGATGTGACCAGTGGGGTGCCACAGGGTTCTGTCCTGGGCCCAGTGCTATTCAACATCTTTATCAATGACTTAGATGAGGGAATTAGGGGCATACTTATCAAATTTGCAGACGATACCAAATTGGGAGGAGTAGCTAATACCCTAGAGGACAGGATCAAAATTCAGAATGACCTGGATAGACTGGAGAGCTGGGCCAAAGCTAACAAAATGAAATTCAATACGGAGAAATGTAAAGTACTGCATTTAGGGCGGAAAAATGAAATGCATAAATATAGGATGGGAGAGACCTGGCTGAATGAGACTATGTGCGAAAGGGATCTAGGAGTCCTAGTAGACCACAAGTTGAACATGAGCCAACAGTGTGATGCGGCAGCTAAAAAGGCCAATGCAATTTTGGGCTGTATCAATAGAAGTATAGTGTCTAGATCAAGGGAAGTAATAGTGCCACTCTATTCTGCCTTGGTCAGACCTCACTTAGAATACTGTGTCCAGTTCTGGGCACCACAATTCAGAAAGGATATTGACAAATTGGAGCGTGTCCAGAGAAGGGCAACTAAAATGGTGAAAGGTCTGGAAACAATGCCTTATGAGGAGAGACTTAGGGAGCTGGGTATGTTTAGCCTGGAAAAAAGACGGTTTAGAGGCGATATGATAGCCCTGTTTAAGTATTTGAAGGGATGTCACGCTGAGGATGGAGCAGGCTTGTTTTCTGCTGCTCCAGAGACTGGAACACGGAGCAATGGGTGCAAGCTCCAGGAACAGAGATTCCACCTCAACATGAGGAGGAACTTTTTGACAGTCAGAGCTGTTCGGCAGTGGAACGCACTCCCTCGGAGCGTGGTGGGGTCTCCTTCCTTGGAGGTCTTTAAACAGAGGCTGGATGGCCATCTGTCGGGGATGCTTTGATTGTGATTTCCTGCGTGGCAGGGGGTTGGACTGGATGGCCCTCGTGGTCTCTTCCAACTCTGCAATTCTATGATTCTATGAAGTAACATGTGAATATGGCAGTCACTCTACCCATGGACTTTGCACATTCCACATTATAATTCCACAATAAATTGTCAGCCATGCACATTGACCATTGATCCAATACATTGCACTACATTGGTTTTCAGTATTGGGGTTATGTAAAATAACTCTGCAAGTGGATATTTATGCTATGCTGAAGTGATGTAGGATCTTGGCCAATGACAGCAATATAACATATCTGACAAATTGTCAAAATGGGTAGAAACAATTAGAAATAGAAAGGAGCAACATTCATCCATTCTAACACCCAGCCATAAGTAGGTCCATCTTCCCCCACCTGCTTCATAACAGATATTTGCAGCACAACTCTGAGTGTATTTGAAACAAAGAACAAGTCATTGAAATGAGAACAAGTCTTCTGGCCAGCATGGGAGATTGAGGATACAATTTGTTGAAAGATAATTGCCCATAAAGGTGGTTGGTTGAGCTTTTCCTATGTTCACTGCATTATCTGTGCCCCAAATCTAATACCATCTCAAGACAGCATCAGCACTCTATCTATCTTTCTATGGGTGTCTGTCTGTCTGTCTGTCTATCTATCTATCTATCTATCTATCTATCTATCTACCAATCTAAGCTATATTCTGCCTTTATCCTGACATGGAACCCATGGTGATTCACAAGGTATCTATTTCAGAGGAGGGTAATGGCAAATCACCTCTGTGTGTTCTTTGCCATAATTCAAGAGGAAACTCTTGAACTCATGACTCATCATGACAGGCACACACACAGCCCCCCCCCAAAAAAAACCTTATAATAAAATATTTTAAAAATACAACTAACTACCATATTTAAAACATTTGTGCTTTAAAGCCATGTAAAACCATTTAAAAACAGAGTGGGACAGACAGTTAGTCAACTAAATTTGCTGTTCAAACAAAAAAGTCATTACTTGCCAGCAGGAGGAGAGCAGTATGATGTAGAACTTAATTTCAGTATTCCTAGTAAGCTATCAGTAGCACTGTGTCCAGCTTGAAGTGGTTACTCATATTCTTGTTCTAAGTTGTTCAACAAAGCTGTTCTTCAGCTGAGAAACACTGGTTTTGCTTCTCTCTGAAATAAAAAGACACAGTGTCAGAAGTCTAAGCTCACACCTTTAAAGAATTGCTTGCCATAGAACAGTTTTCAGCCCCAGAAAGTTTTAGGTTCAAAAGACCCTCAGAATGGCTTAACTGTAAGGAAAAGCTTACTCATTTTCATGTAGCTACAAAAAACAACAACAGTGGCAACAACAACAACAACAACAATGAGCTTGGGGAAATTCAGGTTCACTCTTCCATCTATGCTGTGAGAGGGTGGGGAGCTGAAAAGAATCATAAGAATGATTATGGAAGGCTTTTGGAAAAGTTTGATGTATATTTTATCTCCAAATGCACTGCCTGATTCCACCAGAGAGTTCAAACACCTGTGGAGTCAGTGGAATCCTTTATGATAAGCCTGCATGAGATGTCAGAAAACTCTGATTCTGAAGTGGTGGGGGTGGTGGGGAGAAGACTATAAGAGAGAGTAGTGATTAGAAATCCATCCATCCAAAACAATCAGCAGATCTACTAATTGTAACCCAACTAAAGAGAGATATCCAAAAAAGTCCAATGGCCAGGTTGTCACTCAGTATGGCCAGATTGTCAAGAAACCAGTTTGTTTTGAAGACTATTGTTAATAGGAATACAGCTGCAATCCTGTGTGGCTCAGTGTAGCTTCACAGGATTCCATGTGGACCTACATTAGGCTGAGCCATATACTCCCCTCCCTGACTTAACCAGCAGTCTTTGAAGTCCCCAGCATGGCCATTCCCTACTTTGTAGGGAACAGGCAGGATCACAGAAGCACTTGGCTATATCCCTGTAGCCAGATGCAAAATAACTGCAGCAGCAAAATGTGCTCCAAGGAACCCAACAAACAGCAGTGCTGATGTCATCTTCATGCATATGGCTACACTGAAACACTTCTGCAATCCTTCTCACTCCCCACAAAGCAGGGAATGGTTGTGTGGAGTGTTTCAGCAGCTGATCAGCAAGTCATAGGGGACAGGGGCTTTGGGTACTGTGGAAGGGGGAAAGGAATACCAATCCTTGCAGTTACATTACATAGGACATTCATAGGCATAAGGGAAACTTTCATGTACGTATGTCCCTAACAGGCTGCCAGCCTCCATGTTCTATTGTTAAAGGTTAAGAAGTGGCTGGAAGAGAGATGTGATATGCAGGTTAATGGCAGCATTATCTGTAAGCTATATGTGACCCTGCATCCAGGATGAAGGAGTTATTTATATTTTTGTTCTAGATTACTAGAACTTGGTTAAATAACGCTAGTCTTTAACAGAGACATAGTAGACTGACTTCTCTCCAAAATATCCTGACAAGGGCCTTGTCTAGATGGGCAATTTACCCTATCTTGCCCTGTCTTAGAGCCCTACAGTCCAGATGATGCAGGGCTTTTACCCTGTTTTGCCCCTGGGCAGTCCTCACTACCCCCGGGGGCAAAGATGGGGCAAAGAAAGGGGGAAGACAAAGTAAAGCCCATTACACCATTTAAAAAAAATATCCAGGAAAATCCACTTCAGCTGGAAAAATCAATCAGGCCCCACATGATTTTAGGAGCCCATTCCAGTATGCCGACCCATCATTGCAGCTGCCATCTGCCTCACTCTTCCATAGCCGGGAAGGAGTCCCACAGCATAAGACCAAGGCTGGCGACATGCAGGGGGCCTTGCTCACGTGCTGCAGGTTGGCTTCCTGACTTCAGAGAGTGGGACATGGGCAGCAGCATCAGTAGCAGAGAATGGTTGTGTGCTGGTCTGGATTCCATCCTGTTCCATGCAGGTAATGGGGGAGCAAGGGGACAAATCTGAGAGCAGAATACACAGGTGGAGGAGCCAGCATATTCTGTCTGTGTAGATGAGCCCCAAGTCTCCTAATCCTAGCCTTGGATCCTGAGGTCCTACAAACAGAGCTCCTGTCATCGGATGCTTCCACTTGAGGAAGGAAGGTGGTTTTGTTTTTTCTTTGTTTTATTTTGGTTAGTTCTTTTTCTCCCCTGCACCCTGAAAATGTGTCCCAGAGGCTTATGCTGTACTCTCCAGTACAGCATAAAAGATGGGAGGTATGAATGCAAATCACCTTCCCCTCTTCCATTAGCATATGTTCCAACATTTCACAAATTAAATCCCAAACATGTGGCCAAGCAACATCAGAGTATGGTCAAGATGGCAAAAGTTATTAACAAGGAAGAAACTCACAAGCTAGGAGAGGCTGCAGCACTTTGCTTTTGCCTGAGTCTACTGAGAAGGGTAAGATTACCTTCTCCTCTCCTCTCCCCTGTGCTGAGTTAATTGAGGGCAAATTACTTTTGCATTCTCATAGAATCATAGAGTTGGAAGAGACCTCAAGGGCCATCCAGTTCAACCCCCTGCCATGCAGGAATACACAATCAAAGCACTCCTGAAGGATGGCCATCCAGCAAGGGCCGGTTTAACCTGTCTGCCAAATCAGCATTGGCAGGGGGCCCCGAGGTCAAGAGGGGGCCCCGAGGTCAAGAGGGGGCCCCAAGGTCAAGAGAGGGCCCCGTGTTGGCCTCCTTAATCTGATGAAGGAACAGCCAGGAGACAGCTGGGAGGAGCCCCCTCTTACCCTCCTCCTCCAAAAACCTCCTGCTGGCTTTTTTAAAAAAACAAACAAAACAGCCTCTCCAAAACTAAAGAGAAAGAGAAAAAGAAAGAAACAGCAGCCCTCCCTGGCAGAAGCTGGAGGGAGAGGCACATCGGAGAGGGTGAGTGTGTGTGTATGAGAGAGAGAGACAGGGAATTTGAGGGTTGTCTTCCTCAGAAAGGGCTTCTTTCTTTCTTTCTTTCTTTCTTGCCCATGTGCCTTCAAGTCATATGGGGGCCCCCAAAGTAAAGCATTGCAGGGGGCCCCCAAATTCCTTAAACCGGCCCTGCATCCAGCCTCTGTTTAAAAACATCCAAAGAAGGAGACTCCACCACAGTAAGAGGCAGTGAATTCCACTTCCAAACAGCTCTTACTCTCAGGAAGTTCTTCCTAATGTTTAGGTGAAATCTCTTTTCCTGTAGTTTGAACCCATTGCTCCATATCCTAGTCTCTGGAGCAGCAGAAAACAAGCTTGCTCCATCCTCACTATGGTATCCCTTCAAATATTTAAATATGGCTATCATGTTCCCTCTCAACCCTCTCTTCTCCAGACGAAACATGCCCAGCTCCCTAAGCCACTCCTCATAGGGAATGGCTTCCAGACCTCCCATCATTTTAGTTGCCCTCTTCTCGATACTTTCCAGCTTGTCAATATCCTTCTGGAATTGTGGCACCCAGAACTGGACATAGTATTCCAGGTGAGGTCTGACTAAAACAGGATAGAGTGGCACTATTACTTCCCTTGATCTAGACACTATACTCCTATTGATGCAGTCTAGAATCGCATTGGCTTTTTTAGCTGCTGCATCACACTGCTGACTCATGTTCAGCTTGTGGTCCACTAAGACTCCTAGATCCTTTTCGCATGTACTGCCCTCAAGCCATGTGTCACCCATCCTATATCTGTGCATTTCATTTTTACTGCCCAGGTGTAGTATCCTACATTTCTCCTTGTTGAAAGTCATTTTGTTAGTATTGGCCCAGCTTTCTAATCTGTTAAGGTCATTTTGAATTCTGACCCTTTATTCTTGGATATTAGCTACCCCTCCTAATTTGGTGTCATCTGCAAACTTAATAAGCATGCCCTCTATTCCCTCATCCAAGTAATTCTGAACTCAGTTTGCAACAACTGAAATAAGCCAAGGACAAAGGGCAAAAGTGAGAGGAGGAAGAGAGAGAAAAAGGAGCCTTTTAAAAGCTGCTGAAAAAGTGGGATTAATTGGGACTGATGCAGTCAGATCAGGACAGTTGGAGGGTTTACATTAGCAGGGAAGTCTGTTTTATCAATAACTCTGACATTGGCAACACACATAGTCAGAATTACACTCATATCTACTTTTCCTATGTTGTAGTACTACTAGTCACATTACATGGTTATAGCAGTTTCATATCACTTTTGGCTATTATGAGTCCATTGTACAGTATCCTGGGATTTGTTGTTGGATACGGTACTTAGAATTGTCTGCCAAAGAGTTATAGTGAATGTCTAAAATTACAACATTGTCTTTTTCTTACCTAGCAAAGCTATTGGCTACCTCTGAGTTCAGGCAATCTTTCTTTATAGATTCCAGTAGAGATCTGTTGCCCACTAATTGTAAAGAAATGAGGTGATAAGCATAGTTCCTATATGATGTGTGGAGAGCAGTTATCCTACCTTCTACAATGTCATGGTGACGGGATATACAATCTCTGGAAATTTATACTGTAAAGAGCTGGCATGATAAAATATGCCACAGCCTGCAGGGGCTAGCAATGAGCAGGCTAAATGCAGCTGGCGAGCATATCTAGATTATGTCTGAGAGAAAGCTGTGGGAAGGAAAAATAAAGGCTGAAGTCTTATCTATATGGGAAGATGTGTGTGAGGCGGCCGCGCTGTTTTTTACTCACTGACAATTTCCGTGAATGAAAAACAGCGCAGGCCTCCAATGCTAGCCGCAACAGTCGCAGACGATGCCGAGAGAGAAATGGCATCGTCTGAAATGGACCCCTTGCCGCGCAGCAGCCTCATTACTAGCTGTATAATCCATGACTGTACTGTATCTGTACTGTATAACCAGATCACCCACATCACCTGTCTCTGCATTTGACCTGGATTTTGCTCTCAGACTGTGTGCATTCAGTCTGGGTTGTACAGTGCAGGACTGCGCTGTACATTGTGCTGTGTTATGTAGTCTGTATGCTAGGAGTCTCAGTCTCATTGTAAGTAATACTCTAACATGCTTTAGTGAAGAGGAATAGTTTAGACACATGTCTGTATCTGTGTGCTCATTTCTTCACCTGATGATTGCAACTCTGCTACAACAACTTTTGCTGCCTGGTCCTTTTCATGTGCTCAGAGGTACCACTGTACTACCGTGACATACAAGAGGTGTCAGTTTCTTCCTATGATCAGGATGGCTTTAAAATAGTGTGAAAACAAAGGGATACTGTTAAAGCTGCATGATATGAGAGGCTAATTAGTGTAATTTACAAAGTAAAAGCACAAATTTATCTTTGCAAACCATCCTAGAACCTTGTGAAGTTGAAGGCTTTCACGGCCGGCATCCATAGATTTTCCTTGTTTTTTTTCCAGGCTGTGAGGCCGTGTTCTGGAATAGTTTCTTTCTGACGTTTTGCCTGCATCCATGGCTGGCATCTTCAGAGAAGATCTGAAGAGAAGAAGATCTGAGAAGAGAAGAAGTCCCAAACTAAAAAAAGAGAGAGAGTGAGAAGTTGGTTCATTTGAATTTTGACTGACACTGCACCCACTTTCTTTTATCTTCTCTGCTTGCTTCATTGTTTGCATTGATCATGGAAAACCAAACAGACTTTATTAGATGCACAAGGTCTGCTTAAAATCCAAAGAGTATTTCATGCTACCACTGTTGCTATGCTTGAACTACTTCTACCCAGTATAAACACTTGGGATTGTTTATTCAGACTAAGCATCGGCCAATACTAAATGCATTTAAAACAAGAAATGTACTGAACCAAACTGACAGCAACAATTTATGGAGATTTTCGGACACCTCTTTCAGCCTCTTGCTGCGCAAGCAGCCTCCGGTGCAGTAACGAGGCTGCCGCGCGGCAAGGGGTCCATTTCAGATGATGCCATTTCTCTCTCGGCGTCATCCGTGACTGTTGCAGCTAGCACTGGAGGCGGCCGCGCTGTTTTTTACTCACTGACAACTTCCGTGAGTGAAAAACAGCATGGACGCCTCCAATGCTAGCCGCAACAGTCACAGACGATGCCGAGAGAGAAACGCCATCATCCGAAATGGACCCCTTGCTGCGCGGCAGCCTCGTTACTGCTCCGGAGGCTGCTTGTGTGGCAAGAGGCTGAAAGAGGCGCCTGAAAATCTCCTTTGTCAGCACCAAAAAAGAGCTCAAACAGCAAAAAGAAAACAATTTACCTTAAACACTCACAACTAAATGAGTCTCTGTGTATTCCCTTAGTCCACTTTCTTTTTCTTTTGGTTTTTAAAAACAAGGTTCAAGGCCTCAAGGCTGAAGTGAACTGATAAGTAATATAGAATCATAGAACCATAGAGTTGGAACAGAAGACAAGGGCCATCTAATCCAACCCCCTGTCTTGCAGAAATACCCAGGAGATTATCAGAAGCTTTAAATATGGTGTTATCACGACACCAGGAGATCGCTAACAGGCTTCCCTTTCACACGATGTCATTCCCCTCTTGTAATGCTCCCGTTTGGCTGTTGTTATGCCAGTGCTGCTTATATTGATGGGCTAAGCTGTCAATGGATCCCCCATTCTGTTTCTGTCACAGAATGTCCTGCAAGTAAAAAGGTGCCCGTTTCACTGGCGTGATACCCGCGTCAATGGGAGGTCCATGCCAGAACACTTCCGGATGAGATTGGGACATCAGGGTAAGTGACACACTTTTGTTTGTCTCTCCCATAGTTACTTGTAAAGTTTTAAGTGTGTTCATTCCAGGAAGTGAATGGAGCTCTGTTAAAGGCACTCCTGGGCTGCCTTATTGCATGAACAAGGTAGGTGTGAAAAGTTTTTCTTTTTAGGCATGACAGGAGTGGGAGGGGAGATTGCGGGACAGGAACACTTTTTTTTGTTCCCATGTAATAATCTCCCCACTCAAAACACTCCCGACAGATGGCCATCCAGACTCTGTTTAAAAACCTCCAAAGAAGGAGACTCCACCACACTCCAAGGCAGGGCATTCCACTGCCGCACGGCTCTGGTGGAATCTCTTTTCCTGTAGTGTGAGTCCATTGCTCCATGTCCAAGACTTTGGTGAAGTCATTAAGCAAGATATATTGAGCATCAATCACAGGTTAGAGCTGTCATTCAAATAATAAATAGCAAGTCTAATAGAAATGAGAAAATATTTCTTTGGTTGGAAATTCAGTTTTCCAAGCAATGCACTGAACAGAAACACTCACACACACTTTTCTCAAGTTCTGTTTTGAATACCATGAAGCTGTTAGTCCAACCAAAGAAAAATTTCCAAGCTTTGCTTTGAACAGAAAATTGTTAGCAGTAGCTGTGCCCTCCTATCTATCTATCTATCTATCTACCTACCTATCTATTCAAAGCAATGCTCTGATCCTGGGATTCTTCCCCCTTACCCTGAGAACTGCAGAAGAGAGGCCCATCCCTAAGATTTAACACAAATACCCCACCACCAAATGAAAAGGTTCTCCACTCCTGCACAACACGTAGCTGGAAGTTATAGCAATAGTTGGGCCACTGACTTTATTATACTCCACTTTAACTGTTACAGCTGCCTCCTATGGAATTCTGGGGTTTGTAGTTTAGTGAGGCCTAAGAACTCTCTGGCTGAGAATGCTAAATGCCCCTCCCTAAACTGCAAAACCCAGGATTTCACGGAAGGCAGCTATGGACTTTATTAGACCACCCTCCATAAACGTGCTTTTGCCGGCATATTTTGAAACATTTTTATGCCGGCAAAAGAACCCCCATACCACCAGACCTACCTTAACCAGCGTGAAAAGGTAGCCCTGGCAATAATGGAGCACAAATGGAGCTCCATTTACTTCCAGGTTCCAAATCTCAGCAATTCTCATGAAAGGACGCAAGCATGGTAAATTTGAAAAAAGAAAGAAAAAAAATTCATGAAATATACAGCAAAGCACAAAAACACACTTTAAAAGTCCCCATTGAACTGGGGGTGGGTAAGGGTTCATAAAAGGACTGTACGGTGCCTGGCTGTCATGATCTCACCTGGAAGTGTTCTGTCATTGACACTGTATTTCCATGAGCACAATGGTGCAAAGTTTCATTTTTCATGTTGGCAAAGCCGGCAAAAAAGTACCATGGCAGATCTATTGATGGCTTGGGCCATCAATAAAAAGGAATGGTTTTTTGACGGGACAAGATCATGAAAGGACAACATCATATGATATGTGTGCCCTTTTGTGTTCATTAGGTGTTCTTATGATGCCATATTTGCCTGGTCTGATAAAGTCCTATACCACTTAAAGTAGAATAATAGCACTATAACAGTGGAATGCAATAGAAGTGTAGGTAGTATTGGGTGGTGGTGGTAATGGAGCTTCCTTAAACATTAACATTCCCCTGGACTGGTATTATCGTTTCAGGAGACAGCCAGCTCAGACAGCTGGTAGTGGGGGGAAGGGACATGAAAGGGTAGCAGATTCTTACATAATTAACAGGACAATCTAAATCTTGATCTTGGAGAGCTGCCCTCAAGTCCTGTCAAGCTCACACTGGCAGAGTAGAAGTGAAGAAGGAACAGAATTTTCAATGTTTACTCCTGCCGGTTTTTTAAATGTCTGTTCCTTCCGCATGGAGGATACACAATGGGAGGACATGTTGTAGATCAGAGGACAGTTTCAGAGTGAATCTAAAGAGCATCTAGAAAGCCCATATGCATAACCTATCACATTTCCTTTCCCAAAAATTACTTTTCAGGAAAACTCCTGGAATTCCAGAAGCAGCTCAGCCATGGCTAGAGTTTAGGGGAATTTTAATCCAAAAAGTACCCACCCCCAGTTCTGTCTTTCCTCCTTTTTCTGTATATAAGTTTCAACATCTGAGAGGGACTGGCTGCAGATATTTCTGTGGCAGACAGGAGGAGGTTCCAAGCATGGCTTTCTCCATCTGAGGCTAGACTGTTTTCTGTGGTCAGAGAGTAAGGTGCAATATATCCCTAGAAGGTCCTCTCAGAGACCATGGGAGTCTATTATTATTAGTACTAGTATTAGTATTAGTATTAGTATTATATTTTAAATAGCCCACTGCATGCATGTACTACCAGGGACAGGGAGAAATGTTTATGGGATTTCCACTGCAGGTGCCAAAACAATTTGACTAGCTCAGGTATTATGTTTCTTATAGAGTCAGAGTTTTGTTTTGTTTTTGCTGTACCTGAAACAGCAAAGTATTTGGGTCCAGTGCTGGTACTGAAGAACACTATTTGGGAGACAAATGATGTGCTTCCACTTCCAAGGACTAGCAATGCTGGAATGGCAAGGAAGGAGCCATGATATTTGTCCAGCCTATATACAGGTCTCTTCAACTGTCCAGTGGAACAGTATGGAGCCAGACCAAAGGGTAGAGTTTCCCACACTCTTCCTGAACCAGGTCATGTAGCCAATGACTATTCAGGGAAACATGCTTGTTTCCAACCTGTTTTTTTAAAAAATATAATAACCATATGGTACATAAGGAAAAGCAACATTAAAGATACTAATATCTCTGAATAGGACATTAAAGGTCACGCATGAGGCAAGCTTCTGAAATCATCAGAACTCTTCATCAGGTGTAATGGTACCAAAATAAGCCATTGGTTTTAACCTTTTTAGGGAGTGGGGTCAAGGATCCGTTTGAGTAGCACATGAAAAATGCAATGTGTGTGTGAGAGAGGAGGGGGAGAGAGGGAGACTTGGGAGGGGGGATGTGGACATTATCCCCCAAATAAAAATCCTGCCTCAAATGAAATATTCCTTCAGTCCCCAAATTCCTATCATTGCAGTAATTTAAAACTTCAGCTGAGTATTTAGAAATATAGTTTGAGCATCCAAAGAAAAGGGACAGGCTAAGTTCCCAAGGGAATGCAAACACAGCAAATATAGGCTTTCAAGGTGTGGATGATTTTTCAGTGTCTCAAGGCTTGTCTACACTGGCCAAATACGCTGGCTTGCTCTCATTCCAGAGCCCTGCAGTCTAGATGACTCTGGACATTTACTTCAATCTTTCCCCAGGCAGTCCAAATGACCCCAGGACAGCTACGGGCTGGAACAAGGGCAAGCTGGAACAGGGCCTGATAACCCATTACAGGAAAATACCCAGTTTACCCTGGTTTACCTTGGGAAAATGGATCAGGACCCTTATGTCCATAGGTCCAGCATACCACTCCTCCCTGCTACTGCCAGCTCCTTGGCTCTTCCAGAAGCCAGGCAGGGGTCCCTCAGCATGTGACCAAGACTGGGCACATGGAGGCTGCAGTTACATATTGTGGGACCCCTTTCTGGTTTCCACTTTAGTGAGGAAAATGTAGTGGTGGCTTCAGTGACAGGCTGGCATCTTGTGTGGACTGCAGCCCATTTTCTGCAAGTAACACAGTGGAGGGAGCTGGTCAGCTCTGAAGGCAGGATACAGTGGTGGGGGCCTGCCTATCCTGCCTGGTATAAATAAACCCCCAATTTCTGCTTAAAAGGATATTTTAAATAAATATTTTATTATTATTATTATTGTATTTTTTGTATTGTTTTTAAAATTAATCTTTTATTAATTTTTTTCTTTTCCAAATAGGTATAATTGTATTGTGCAAATATAATGTGATTATAGTGCATTTAGATTAAGAGGAAAAATGTATTAGTGTTAGGATAGATAGTTTTATTTTTGTATTAATAAGAAAAGAGGAAAACTATTATTATTATTATTATTATTATTATTATTGTGTTATTGTTATGGTCTTTTGCGGTTGGGTGCATTTTTCAGTAGAATGGTCTTATTCCAATAAAAAATTCCTAATCCCCCCCAAAAAATTCCCAGTTCCTGCTATGCTAGAACATAATTCTTGTGGGGGGGGGCGTGCCCTCAGTTTACCCCCCTATTCCTCTCTCCCCATATTCCTGTATGACTGTCTCTGTCTATGGTCGGGGCAGATGGAGAGAAATCATGCAATCCATGGAACTGAAACTTGATGGCAGGGGGGTCCTGCATGGCAGGGGGCTGGACTGGGTGGCCCTTGAGGTTGCTTCCAACTCTATGATTCTGATACTTTAAACACCTCTCCTCTTCTCTGAGCCCGAGATGCCATCTTGCAGCTGCAGAGACTCACACATATTGGCCAATCTGCCCTGCCCAATCTTTGAATTCTTTGTTTCTTCCCTTTCCCCTAATTGTTGTGCCATCATGGCCAAGGAAGAGTTCTGGAGAACTTGAAAGCTGGCACCACTGACCTGCAACATTGATATCTCTGTATTGCTCGTGATAAAAGATGTCATCCATCTGTGATCTATGTGACAAGAGAAAGCTATAATTTATCCACATGCTTCTGGGTATGTGTCTCACCAAATCTTTTGTCAACTGGAAAAAATACTACATTTGAGAAGCAGCAAATGACCTTCCTCTGCCTTTGACTGCACAGAAGCAAAAATCAAATGTCTGGGTTTAGCTGTGGCCAGAAGAACACCCACATGTTGTCAGAAGATCACATACCAACAGTGTGAATGAACAAGAAATTTCACTTAGCACTGTTAGGTCTTTGTCTTTCACAAACAGAATGTGCATTGAGCTAAAATGCAATACACAAAGGTACTATAGGGAGTGTTGTGCAATAAGGTCATTTCACTCCCCTTTGGGATTATTTCCAACAGCATATAATGGACACTCTGAAGGAAGGGAAATAATTTCAAAACAAATAGCTGTTATGAAGACAATGCATTTTGAATGGGTCCAGGTGTAAAATCAGACATGGTAAGGAACATATGCAGAGAAAATAGGGCTAGTCTAAATGGTGAAAATACTCCTCATAGAATTTGAGGAGAATACCTTTTGTCCAAATGGGGTCCCATGATGATTCACTGTATTTGGAAGGAGGAGACCCAAAACACCATATACTGTACAGGAAAAACCTTTGTGGCTTTTATCAAAGTTTGCAAAATAATGCGAGGGAAATGCTCATTCCTGCTCATTGGGACAACTGATTCTGATCGCAGTGCATTCCTGATAAGAGTGGAAGTGGAAAGCTGATTGATCAGATGTGCACGGGAGGGTGAAGTTTGCTGGCAACAAAGTGGCCAGAACCACCATGTTGGATTTTCACAATAGCGATAGTGCACTGAGGCAATGAAACAGCTTTTTTTTAAAAAGCTTATTTAAGCAGAAGTTTGCACTTCCGCACCTTAAGACGTGCTGTAAAAAAAAATACTGTTTGGCAGCAGCAACTTGTGGAGAATAAAAGTATGAGTAATTTACTCGTGGCCACCATCTTGATTCACAGGCCCACATGAACATCAAAGATGGACAGCTTTGCATACCAGTGATCTTGCCAAAAATCTATGGAGACAAATCATAGCTGCTGCGAATTAACATTACTACACACCAATCCACATTATGTTGCCTTGTTTAGACAAGCCCTAGAAATTTCAGCACCCCCTTTTCTCTCTTACTCCTCTCTTTAGTCATTTCACTAAGTATAGTGTGAAGTTGCTGACAATTTTAAACTTTAGACCAACAGCAGTAAGTCCTGTTAAAATAAATGGATAACATTCCAAAATAAGTTCTGTGATTAGATATGGGGTATTACTTGCATAGGATATGTAGGCTGAGCTCAGGAATGAGTAGCTTGTTCAGTTTTGAAAGTCTATCCAAACATTTAAAAGGAACCAGAGAGCTACCATTAATTAGCATATTTTGGCTGCACATATAATTGAGACTGAATGCCATAATCATCAGACAAATGTTAGATCTCACTCGGAAGCCAGAATTGTGCTTAAAAACAGATCATGTCTATGGGGAAGCGGATGTAATTTCCATACCAGTTATAATAATGTTCCCAGCTTCAGCTATACTGTTTCCAAAAATGGAAGTTGGTCTTTGGACTTTAATGGATTTTAACCAATAGACTTATCTTCCATGTAGTCATTAACCACATTAAGCTGATTGTCATTGTAAAATCCTGTGGTAAATATATTCCACAGGTTGACTATGCATCATGAGGATTTTTGTTTTTTTGTTTTTGTCATCCTACACCAAATTAGTGTCATGGGAGAACTCTACAGTTTTGAACTTTGGGAAAGAAGGGACTTTTCCCTCATGTCCCTGGCTCCTAAACCTTGATCCTCCAGGTGTTTTGGACTTCTATTTCCAGAAGCCTCAGCCAGCTTGGGTAGCAGTCAGAAATTCTGGGAATGTAAGTCCAAAACATCTGGAGGACCAAAGTTTGGGAACCACTGCCTTATGTACTTCTTTGTCACCATTCATTTTGATACAGCTCCATAGTTTCCTACACCAGCTTTCTTATACGTCCTAATAAAACCTTAGTTGTTTTAAGCCTTTCTTCTTAAACAAAAGGTTTTATTCTTGGATTGTTTAACTGCTTACTAAACTCCACAGATTGTTGGTTGGAGTGAGATGGCATTTTCAATGTCAGAGGTTGCTTCTGAATGGCAACCTTGGAATAGCAAGCTCAAATCCCTTCCTGATAAACATTAGAAGGTAGAGGCACCAGAGCTACTAGGTTAGGACAGGTAATGTGTGTTAACTCTGGACTGATCAGGAGCACCCAACTTTGGTTCCAGATGTGAAATCAGTGGTCTGCCATGTGCCCTGCTGACTAATCAATAGCTGTGCATCTCTGTAACACTAACCTAGTCATTCATATAGCTCTGCTACAGATTTGCAATGTCCACAAGTAAGAGCACTGAACTTCCTTCCCACCTCCTCCATAGTCAAGAACTCAGTGGCAGCAATTTCTTTCCTTCTAGCACATACTGGACACATCTGGGCAGTTGAATCTATTCCAGAAGTGGGAATTATATAGCTCTTCAGATGTTGTTGAAATGAAATTTGTCAGATCTCAAGGGCTGGAATTTGTTTTCTGGTCTTTGGAGCAAGTGGGAGGAATCTCAGCAAGACAGAATTGTCTTGAAAATGTGCACTATTTAGATTTTGTCCCTTTTTAAATTTAAAAGGTGCACTCTGTACGACTGCATCTGATGCTTAAGGTGTGATGTTTAATGTCATCACCAGGAGCTGTCCCTTATAACATCCCAAGGGATCAGTCCTAGGTCTCCAGTTTGGGCCCTGAAATCCCAGACCTGGGATAGTCATGACCTGATAACTCTATGCATGGCCAGTGCTGAGGGACACAGTTCCATTCAATAACTAGCCACACCATTCCTGCCCTGATCTATCTGGTGCCATGGGGGGCAGTATTTAAGCTGGGAAATATCCCGAGAATGTGGCTGAGGGATCCTTGTGGCAAGCTGGAAACTAGAGTGAGTGACTGGAGGGTTTGGCAGAGCAGGAGATATTTGGGAGAAGAAGAAAACTGAAGGAATGGGGTGGAAAGGTATTTCAACAGGGAAAGGTCCTGAAAATGAGGCTGAGGGATCCTGGTGGCAAACTGGAAACTGGAGTTAGTGACTGGAGATTTTGGCAGAGCAGGAGATATTTGGAAGAAGGAGGAAACTAAAAGAATGGAGTATTTTATTTTATTATTATAATATTTATACCCCTCTCTTAAGCCACAGGATCTCATTGGGACAAAAGGTAGAATCATAGAATCATTGAGTTGGAATAGACCACAAGGGCCATTGAGTCAAGCCCCTGACATGTAAAACAAGACAATCAAAGTATTCCCGACAGATGGCCATCCAGTCTCTGTTTTAAAACCTCCAATGGAAGAGACTCCTCCACAGTCCGAGGAAGTGCATTCCACTTCCAAACAGCTCTTACTGTCAGGAAGTTCTTCCTAATGTTTAGATGGAATCTCTTTTGCTGTAGTTTGAGTCCCTAGCTCTGTGTCCTAGTCTCTGGAGCAGCAGAAAATAAGCTTGCCCCATCCTCAGTATGACATCCCTTCAAATATTTCAACATGGCTATCACATCCCTCTTAACCATCTCTTCTCCAGGTTAAACATACGGAGCTCCCTAAGCCGGTCCTCATAGGGAATGGCTTCAGGACCTCCCACCATTCTGGTCGCCCTCCTCTGGACACGTTCCAGCTTGTCCATATCCTTCTGGAATTGTGGTGCCCAGAACTGGACACAGTATTCCAGGAGAGGTCTGACTAAAGCAGGATAGAGTGGCACTATTATTTCCCTTGATCTACACACTATACTCCTATTGATGCATCCTAGAATCGCATTGGCTTTTTTAGCTGCTGCATCATACTGCTGACTCATGTTCAGCTTGTGATCCACTAAGATTCCTAGATCCCTTTCACATGCACTGCTGTCAAGCCAGGTGTCACCCATCCTATATCTGTGCTTTTCATTTTTACTGTCCAAGTGTAGTATCCTACATTTCTCCCTGTTGAAATTCATTTTGTTAGTTTTGGCCCAGCTTTCTAATCTGTTAAGGTCATTTGAAAGAATATCATGGGAGGTCTTGTCAGAGGCCTTACTGAAATCACAATACACTACATCCACAATCTTCCCTTCATCTACCAAGTATGTAACTCTATGAAAAAAAGAGCTAAAATTAGTCTGGCATGACTTGTTTTTTAGAATCCCATGTTGCCTTTTAGTGATCACGGCAGTCCTTTCTAAGTGTTTACAGACTGTCAGTTTAATGATATGCTCTAGAATCTTTCCTAGTATTGATGTCAGGCTGACTGGGTGATAATTATTTAGGTCTTCTCCCCCCCCCTTTTTTTTTTAAGATGGGGACAACATTTGCCCTCCTCTAGTCTGCTGGGACCTCTCCTATTTACCAGGATTTCTCACAGATTATTGCTAGTGGTTCTGAGATTACTTCTGCCAGTTCTTTTAGTACCCTCGCATATACTTCATCTGGCCCTGGAGACTTGAATTCATTTATACCGGCCAGGTATTCCTAAACAACCTCTTTACCCATTCTATGCTGCATTTTCCCTACTGCATCATCTGCTCCATTTTCTCCAGGTTGAGCACTGTTCTCCTTTTGGGAGAAGACTGAGGCAAAGAAGTTATTGAGTAGCTCTGTCTTTTCTCTGTCCCCTGTTAGCATTTCTCCACCTTACCCCCACAGCAGTCCTACCACTTCCTTGTTGTTTCTTTTGCTACGGACATATCCAAAAAAGCCCTTTTTATTGTTTTTAACCTCTCAAGCAAGCCTGAGCTCCATCTGTGCTTTTGCTTTTCTGATCCCCCACCACCACCACCACATGAGCTGGCTATTTGTTTGAATTCTGTGTGAAGTTGAAGGCTTTCACAACTGGCATCCATAGATTTTCCTTGGTTTTTTTCTGGGCTGTGAGACCGTGTTCTGGAAGAGTTTATTTCTGATGTTTCGCCTGCATCTATGGCTGGCATCTTCAGAGAATGGTTGGGTAGGAGTGTGTATATACTGTGAACCCCTGTTGGGGCGGATATGTAAATTTGTGTATTTGAATGGCTAGTTTCTGGGTGGAGATATGCAAGGAGGATTAGTGTCTGTTTGGCTAATGGTTGGTTAATGGTTCATTATCTGCTGGAAATCCCCCTGTCCCTGGGTGGAGTTCATTTGCAAGTGTAGAGTTCTGATTTCAGTGTTTTTCAGGACTGGGTGAACTCCAGCCAGGGACAGAGGGATTCCCAGCAGATAATGGACCATTAACCAACCATTAGCCAAACAAACACTAATCCTCCTTGCATATCTCCACCCAGAAACTAGCCATTCAAATACACAAATTTACATATCCGCCCCAACAGGGGTTCACAGTATATAAACCCCACACATTATATAAACCCCACACTACCCAACCATTCTCTGAAGATGCCAGCCACAGATGCAGGCACAACATCAGAAATAAACTCTTCCAGAAAATGGCCTCACAGCCTGGGAAAAAAAACCCTAGAAAAATCTATGTTTGAATTCTTCTTTGGTGATTTCTCCCTTTTTCCATTTCTTGTACATGTTCCTTTTAAGTCTTAGCTCAGTTGAAAGTTCTTTAGACATCCATATGTTTCTTTAGACACCTGCCATTTTTCCTTATCGCTGGAACTGTTTGAAGTTGTGCCTTCAGTATCTTACTTTTTAGAAACTCCCATCCATCATGTACTCCCTTCTCTTTTAGTATTCCTGACCATGTTCTGGGGAAACACATGGGAATTATGTTTTGTGGAATCACCTGGGGAATTTATTGGGGTTTTCTCAATGAGAAAAACCACACTGGCATACAAGCTTCTGAAAAAGATTACTGGGCCTCTGATACATATTATCTCCTCCAATGTCACACAATAGGTGACACTGAATAGCTTTCTCCAGCCACTGAGAGTGCTTGGCATTTATTTATTTATTTAATATACCTTTTAACTGCCCAGAAACCAAAGATTTCTAGACACAGTACAACCTGCTAAAAATATGAAATGCTTTAAAATAAAACAAAGAAACAATTGACTGAAGAAGCAGAATATAAAGCCAAGATCAACCATATATAAAATCAGTCAACAGCAGGACAACATATGCATAAAAGCACTAAAACAGTTCTCAAAATAGCTGCAGGAATAGCAAGGTCATCAGCCAGCACCAGAAAGACAGTAATGGAGATGCTGCACATGCTCTCTAGGGAGCTATATGCCACAGATGGGATGCCAGTATGAAAAAGGGCCCTTTTCTTGTACTCACCTATCTCATTTATTTGTTAGAAACATCAAGAGGAGGACCATGTGGGGTGAACCTTAAAGTCTAGGTCAATAAGTATGGGAAAATAAGTATGGGATTTACCTGATTTTTCAGGTAAATCATGTAGGACATATTCTATATCATATTTGGAGATAACACTAGTTCCCCATTCCACTAGTTCAGGGCTTCCTCAACGGATGATTCTATGTGGAATGGGTGGTTTGAAGATAGAATGTGTGAAAACTTCTGTCCTCCAACATTCAGCCTTCATAGGTGCAAGCCTATGAAATGTTCACAAATGATCAAACTCTTGTCACATGGAATACAATGTTTATTGTTTAACTTTCCTCTAGATCAGAGTAGAGCTAGACCAGCACTGACAACACCTGCATCCTCCAGTTTGTGTGCAAGACTGTATTGCTGCCAGTATTCCCAAACACTCTGTAAACAAGTGAAGCTATTCAAAATGATTCCTATTCAACCCTAGTGAACAATAAGGCATTTTAAGATACCCAAAACAATGTAATTAATTGGATGAACTTAAAGCCACATAATGTAAGTGAAATTAATGAATGAGTACCATAGTTCAAAGGAGGAATGCCAATTTAATGGGAGAACAACATCTGTACTCACTCAAGTTAGGATTGAAAAAATCACAATGATTATTAGTGTTCCTGTTTCAAGACACAATTGAGCAAGAGCTGGAGTCAGGAAGGCTTCCCCTTTTTTCTCCTCATGGCAGAGTGCTGACTAATTTTTTTTTTCATAGAGGGCTTTCTGCCTTTTGTTTGGTGCTTTGGTATTGGCTAGCATGGTAGCAAGGATACCAGACTAGGAGGTTAATTGTCTCTTTTGGTGTGGCAGTTATTATAGAGGAATACACATTGTAACATTCCCAAGCTGTGTCAGGCGTCGTGCGGGTGCTAATGGCTGCTTCTTCACTTTGTATTTTCCATCTGCATTGGATAGCACAGAAATTAGGACCAGCTGAGGTTGTGGTTGCCTCCAGTCTAACAGCTGACTAGCCAAAGAGGATATGGAAAAGCAACAGGCATTGTAATGAAAATGTATGTACCACAGCAGCAAATTTATCTTTGTCAGAATTTGTCACCCCAAGTTACTGAACATACTCTGAGGGACAGTAGCAGTCCCTTGAGCTCTTATTACATCCAATAAGGAACATGGGTACTCTTATGACTAATACTTGGCAGTTAAGAAAGGAAAATGCATGTCCTTATTCACATTCATCTCCTTCATTTTCTACTAAAAATAGTGCCTCAGGAAGATTACAACATCACTAAAAACAACTGAGCAATAACAATTTGGAAGAACAATCCTCTGCCATCCTGCTTTCTCAGCCGCTTTTAAACTGTCCCAGTTTTTCTCTCCTCCTCCACATTATCCCTTGGTCCTCAGCTTATTTCAATTGCTGCAAACCAAGAGCTGGTTTACATGAGAGAATAAAATGTGGATTGGTGTACAGTAACACCAATTCACAGCAGCTTTCATTTGTCTCCATGTTTTTTAGGCAAGATCACTGGTGTGCGAAGTTATATAAGAAACAGAAAAATGGGAAAGGTGTTATGAGTTATGCTCCATAAATATGAACTGCAAGTAGACTTTTGATGCTTTAGGCAGAGAGCTGCCCTTGCAAAGAGTCTACAGGCAAGTTGGAAAGGTAGGTGAAACACCTGGATCCCTGTCCATCTTGGAGAAGTTAAGCCTCATTTTAAAGTATAAACTGGAATCCCCCTCCCCCGCTGACAAGGAAATGGTCTCATCGAGAATAATCAATGCATAACTGCTTTCCTTCTCTCCACTGAACTGAACTTTTGCCCAACTGGCTCAGACTAGTACACCCCACACCCCCATCCCAATTGTGAGGTATTCTGTGGTTTGCAGAGATGTTGGGCCACTCTAATAGGTCTATATTTAACTGACATTATCTCAAGGTGTGCAACTCCATTGTTCATCTCTCCCAGGCCGTCTAAGAATTATTTCCAGTGCCTTTCAAACCCTCCATAGCATAGCATTCCCTGCCCAGAGGTGTCTCCACTCCAGAGGACAGCCCCTATGGTAGAAAGGATCTATATATAGGCCAGAAAAGAAAATAGCCAATTCCTTGGCTCCTCGCCCCTCCCTCTATTCCCTCCAGAAGCTCTGCCCAGGAGATCTGGACTTTTCTTCACTTCAACTTTTCAGTGGGGTATTGTTACCCTTTTAGAAATTTAATTTTATTGGATTCTCTGCTCCAGGGTTTAGTTATCCTTTTATTTTGTCATATTGTTGCCTTTTTATGATTGGAAGTGGGGTTAGTTTATCTGGTTATTTTTTGGCAGAACCCTTCAGTTTGGTTTTTGGTTATATGTCTTGGGTTTTCTGGCTGTAGGGACTTTTGTTGTATTGCTGTATACAGGGTGTGGTCAGGACAAATAAGATGGAGACATTCAGTTACTCCACAGACTATATACAAAACCTTTTACAAACAGACTCTTTTTTTTTTGGCAAATCTAGTAATACTAAACATGAAGTAACAGATTGTAACATACTTTTGGAATTGTCTCTGAAAAAAATGAGACTAGAAACACACATAGGAGCATTGGGGGAATATTGCAAAGCACAGATGATCCCAAGAGGCTTAAGAATTATAAAGCCTCCTGGTATGTTTCTAGAAAATCAGGAGTTCACCCATAAGTATGAAACAATACTTAATAAATGCTCTCTAGATCTCATGATCCTCTTGATAGAAACCAGTCAACAGGAGTGTAAAGTTTTGACTGATAAAATAGAACATCATAAACAGAAATTTAATAAGATGATAAATAGTAGACTAGAGAAATTTGATGTAGGACTTTTTCGGACACTGAAAAATAATGCAAGCAGCCTCATCGCGTTGCGAGGCTGCTGCGCTGCAAAGCGTAAGTTTCGGATGACTCTCGCCCCTACCGGTACTGTTGTGGTACCGCGGGGAGAGTTGAGCATCATATTTCATTGATTTTTACTCACGAAAGTTGATCGTGATTAAAAATCAACGAAATATGACACTCAACTCTCCCCATGGTACCGCAACAGTACCGGAAGGGGCGAGCGTCATCAGAAACTGACGCTTTGCAGCGCAGCAGCCTCGCAATGTGACGAGGCTGCTTGCTTTATTTTTCAGTGTCTGAAAAAGTCCGTAGAAGTAACTAAAAAAATGAATGAACTCAAAGATCTTCAATTCAAAAAAATTCAAAGGGTTCTTTGGGATTACCAAGAAGGAAAGATTTATTCCTGGAAATCCCGCACTGTTCTGACTTCTACAAATAATAAGAAAAGAGTTTCTTTTGACCATAGTATAGATACAAGTAAAGAAGATAATAGCCTTGGGGGTTTTACCACTGACTCTTCCACTGATCATTCCATGGACCACTTTAAAACCAGTAGGAGACCTTTTTTAGAAAAACAGTCCAACAGGTGGAGATAGAAAGACAGAGATATGGAGAGAAGAAATATGTACAAGGGTAGACACCTCTCCAGACCCAGATAGTCAATATATCAAAATCTTCATTACCTGATCTGGAAGTAGAAGTCTTAAACAGGTCTTTAGTTTGTTCCAACTCCTAGGTATAATTCTTTTGATACTATGCAGGAAGTTCATCAATTGTTTTGGAAAACTAGATTGGCCAAGTTTTTTTCTAGGAATGGGACAACCAGTGAATACCTGGGACCCCCAGATATGGATAGATATAAGAATTTTTTTAAAAAAATCTAACTTTAACCCCAATATCGACGACCCATACATTAAGGTCTTTCAAGACAAAGTGTTAAAGGACATGCAGGATATCTTTACCTCCCAATCCAATAAAAGAACTTCATTTAAATTCTGGTGCATTGATGGGATATCTAATACTAAGTACATAAAACTACTACCAATATTGGTACTCAAATGGACACATAGTTGGTAAAATTGTACCCCTGGTGGGTAAAGGTGTGGGTGTAAGTGGTTGGTTGAGTTTTTCAATGTCCTTCCACACCCTAAGTTTTCCCTAGGATCTTTTCTTGAGTCTTGGCAGGATCATTCCCATTACCAGTTAAGCTGGTTATATAAGATACTCTGTGAGCAGTAGTAGTACATTGTTGCTTTTGAATTGAGCAGAGTCATATTGTGTGAGCTGAGGAGCTGTTATACATTTATACATTTTGAATGCTTGTAGGCCACTGAGGAATACTGTTGTCGAAACGCGTCTGGCCTTGAGTTTTTATTATTCACTATTATTATAATATTTTATTTTTAGCATTTGCACACTTTTCAGTGGGGTATTGTTACCCTTTTAGAAATTAATTTTATTGGATTCTCTGCTCCAGGGTTTAGTTATCCTTCTATTTCTTCATATTGTTGCCTTTTTATGATTGGAAGTGAGATTAGTTTATCCTGGTTATTTTTCATAGAACCCTTCAGTTTGGTGTTTGAAACCTCATGCCATTGTGCTCATGTGAATACAGCATCAATGAGCAGAACACATCCAGGTGAGATTGCAAAAAAACAGGTAGGGGACACTCTTTCTATGAACCTCCCTGGTTCACCTTTAAGTTGTAAAGTATGTTTTTGTGCTTTTGTGTACATTTTGTATCTATGTTTTTCTGTATTTTTAAAATTTACTGAGCTTGCATCTTCTCATGAGAATTGGTGAGATCACAAGCCTGGATGTGTATGGAGCTCTATTTGTGCTCTGTCAATGCTGGGAATGACTTTTATCACCTAAAGATAAGGTCTGATAGGAAGGGTTCTTTTGCTGGCAGAAAAACAGTCCAAAGTATGACAGTGAAAGAACATTTATAGAGGCTTGTCTGATAAAGTCCTTAGATCAGCGTTTCTCAACCAGGGTTCTACGGAAGTGAGACATCCCTGGGAGTTCCATAAGAAATAGTAACGAAACCTATGGGCTTTAGGATCCAGCGGTGTCCTGGCTACCTCCTCTAGTTCTTGGCTCCTCTGAGCTCCACTTCCCCTCCCTGTGGTGAACTACTTTGTTACTGGCTCTTTTCTGCACAGGATGAGCCACAGCCTCTCTCTGCAGCTCCTCCCTGTCTCCTTCTCTCTCTCTCTCTCTCTTTCTCCCCCCAGTGTTTTTCTTCAGCTCTAGCCTCCACCTACCCCTCTTTGCTGGCCTTTGCTTCCCGATGGGAGTTGGCACCCGCGGTGCAGGGGTGCCCAGCCAGTTGCATCTTCCTTTCCAGCTTGCTACACTTTGGCTTGCCATGAGTGTCATCATCTGTGAAGCATCTGGGGTGGATACACTGCTGGGAGAATTGGAACAGAGCAGGAGGAGCAGAAGATGGGGAGGAAAGGGAGGTGCAAACTGAAAAGTGAGGATGGGGAAGAAAAGAAGACATAGATTTTCCTTGTTTTTTTCCTGGGCTGTGAGGCCATGTCCATGTTCTGAAATAGTTTCCTTCTGATGTTTCACCTGCATCTGTGGCTGGCATCTACAGAGAATGGTTGGGTAGGAGTGTGTCTGGGGTTTATATGCTGTGAACCCCTGTAGGGGAGTATATGTAAATTTGTGTAATTGAATGGTTAGTTTCTGGGTATAGAAATGCAAGGCTTGTTACTGTCTATTTGGCTTTGGGGACTCCCCAAACACTTTGGGGAAGGGGGGGGTTGCATGAAGCTGTGCAGCTTGTGACCTCACCCCACAGAATAGGGATTTAACCATGCATGTGTGTAAAGTGAGTTAAATCTGTGGCATTCTGTGTGGAGCCTCCCAGCCTTTCAGGACATGGTTAAACGGGGCCTATAGCACTAGAAGCAGTGTAACTGTGTGTGTGTGTGTGTGTGTGTGTGTGTGGAGGGGTGGTGAAGAGCAGGGTGCAATTAATTCTGTCACCTGAGTTTCCCTGCAAGATTTGGTTGAATGGAATGCTTGGATCCTTTTGTGGATTCTTTTGGTGTAATCATGCATCAAGGACATTCTTATTAGAGCCCATCCTGACACACAAGGGAGATAAAACAGGGGGTCCTTTAGAAAGAGGAAGCATTTGCTGCCAGGTCTGATGGATTGTGGATGGAATGAGAGGAGACTGTACCAGTGCACTGGGAGAGCCGCTCCTAATTCTTTATACCTTCCTTGTACAGCTGGGTCCTTCTGGATACCTGATTCTAACAGTCAGGTCCTAGCTTGTGTGTGTCCTTTCTAGTGTTGATTCAGAGCAGCCCCATGCATTTCATAGGGCTTTCTTAGGCAAGGAATGTTCAGAGGTGGTTTGCATCTGAAATATAGCCTATAGCACCTTGGCTGTTCTCCATCCAAATACTAACCAGACCTGACCCTATTTAGCTTCCAAGATCAGATAGGATCTGGTGCTTTCAGGGTAGGTGGGGCAAAAGTGTGAGAAGTCCCATTTAGAGTAATGGAGCTACATTAGGAATGTAAAGAACATTGAAGTGCCATTATGTATGTTTGGGTCCATTTTGGAAGTGCATATGTGCATATTATTGTAGATGTTCATAAGTTGCCATTCCCTGCAAGGGATATCATTTTTAGGGCTCAAAGAGAACTGGACATTTTTACTTCTTGTACATCTGTATTGCTTTTTAATAGACCATAATAAAGAGTAATTGATTGACTGCTTTTTAATCCTGACCTTCCTCCAAGTCATCAAAAGCAGCATGCATGTCCTTAAAAGCAACCATGTGAGGTACATCAAGTTGAAACATAGCGAATGGCCCAAGGACACCTAGCTGAGTAAGGATTTGAACCTAGATCTTCCCAATCCTCCTTCCATTTTCTTACTAGTGTTGGGAGTGTCACTCACCCGGGCCTTGCTTCTTCATGCAACACAACAGGGCCCTTCTGTACACATCAGCCTTGTCGATATGCAGTGCCAAGTGGCAGAGAGAGCAATTACAGGTCAACCCCCATATCAATGTGGCCTGTGTCTGTGGTTTCACTTATCCATGTCCAAAAAAAAAAAAAAAATGTCCTCTCTTCTAAGTCCTCCAGTTTGATTCTATGGTATGCTTCTGCCAGAAGTTGGGACAGAAACCATTCTATAGGGTTTGCTATTATCCATGGTTTTGTATTTCCACAGTAAGTCTGGGAATGTATCACCTGTGGATGCGAGGGGCAAAATGTTTTTTAAAAGCTGCAGATATGATATTTTCAATACAGGGGTTCTGTGATATCTGAAAAATCACTTGAAGGGTTCCTCCAGGGTAAAAAGGTGGAGAATTCTTAGCCTTAGACTATAAGCCCTTAAACTCAGCTACACCCCTGTAGCCTCACTTAGATTGGTCAGGACGAGGATTTTAGCACCTGTGCTGTTCTTCCCCTCTTTTCCTTTGAGAAACTGCTATTAACAGCTTGCATTGACTATAGACTGTTCTTTTGTTTTCTATTGCTATATTTTTCTGTCTTTTTAATAAATAAATAAATAATTGTTTTTGCTGCAAAATCAGCTAGTCCTTGACCTGATTTCTTTCATTTGGAGTCACTCTAGTTAATTGTCCATTTTAAAAACCTTTAGCTTGTAAGGTCCTGCAGAGAGTTAGTATCTGGGAGAGCTTTTCCCACAAACCAGTAAACCCAGTGTGCTGCTCTTAACCAAACATGTAGAAAAACAACCTTTCTATAAACAAATGAGAAATAATGCACTGTTTAGTTATATTTGCAATGAGCAGATGATGTCTTCCTAGTAGTCACTTTTAGGGTCCATTTTAGGGTGTTGCAAAATAGCAAAATCTACCCCATACAAACAAAACTCTTCATTCTACAACTGACATGATATTAGAACTATGGCCATTCTACATATACCATGAATTGCAGGGTTGATGCTCCCCCACAATTATTCTCACAATGCTCCCACAAACATATAAATGTAGTGGGGCTTTCCTGCTTATTCATAATATGCAAGAAATACCTGGGAGTAATTTTGAGATATGAACCCTCACTGATGTCAATGAGCTTTCCTATAATTCTTATTATCTCCCATCTTATGTTTAGTTTCATCTACCTGTATTGTCTTATAACTAAAGCAAAAAAGGTATACAGGGCAAAGTTAGCATTAAATCTAAAGTAGTCAACCACTGGGCCTGTGTCTTCATAAATGCTTTGTTTAAAAATGTACCCCATTGGTTGTGGGTAAAGCCTGAATGTTCTGAGATCACAGGGCATACCCGGATCAAGAAAGGAATATTCACACTTCCCTCCCTCCTGCCTTAAAATTAAGCAGTGTAAATATTTAACAAAAGTATACAATGCATAATTACATTTGCACTATGGATAAGCACAAAAGTAACTTGAGGAAAGCTCCTGGTGTTAATTCCTGATCATATCATGGTGTTAACTACTGTTCATATCCTGGTGTTAATTACTTGTCATATCTTGGTGTTAATTGCTGATTGTATCACAGACAAATGGTTAGCTAGGTGTACGTGACTTTTGATCTATAAACGGGATGCAACTTTTGAATAAAGTTAGCTTCTAGCTCACTCTCATGATGTCTTCATGTGGCTTGTTATAACATCTGGCGCAGCGAACAGGAACCCTCAGCTCTTCTCATCCTGCTTGGCGTGAGCTTAGGTGCACCATTCATCAATCTTCTCCCCCTTGGGTGAGTATTGGCGTTTCTTTGTCAGTAGCACAAGAGACGCATACAGAGGAACTGTTATTTCTTTTACGTAAGGCAGGTCAGAACCCCTCTCGTCACACAGTTCAACGGCTGGTCTGTGAACTGGGTGAAACGTGCCCATGGTATCCGGAGGATGGTTCTTTACAATTGCATCAGTGGGAAAAATTAGGGCACGCGCTACACACTGAGCCTAGGGCTCCAGTAGAAACTCTTCAGTTGTGGCATCTATGTCCTTATGCAGTAGAAAAATAATCATTCCAGTCCTAAGCATATTTCATACAGCTATTCTTTGGGATCTTGGTTATAAGGGTGTGTCTGATCAGGAGAGCAGTTGGGACAAATGTTTAAAGACCTCCCTCCCCCATTCGACAGTCACAATTCTGCTTGACTCCTTTTAGAGGTGGCACTTTTAGGATGCCAGTACTCAGTAGTTGTTAGTTTATATGCCTTTCTAAGAATTTAGGCATAGCATGTATTCATATCACTTCCTGTTCATTAGTCTGAGCCACCATCTCTGGTTCTGCATCAGTTAGGGGTAGTCTAGATGGTGAAATAAATCCTCATAGAATTCATGGAGAATCCCATGTGTCCAAATGTGATCCTGCATGATGGTTCTGTAGTGTACCATCATTTTCATAGGAAGGGGAGAAAAATCTGGAAAAAATATGCGGGAAAAACCTTCGCAGCTTTTCCCGAAGTTTTTTTGAAAACCCCAATGGAAATGCACATCCCCACCCATTGGGACAACCGATTGCATCAAATCACATTGCTGAAGAGGACAGCTGATTGGTCAGATGTGCGTGGGGGGACAGAGCTCGCTAACAAGGCAGCTCCCAGAACTGACATGGTGGATTGTCGTCATAGCGATTGTGCACTGAGGCAATGAAACAGACTTTCTTTTTTCTTTTCTTTTTTCATTATTTAAGCAGAAGATTGCTCTTCCACACCATGCATTTAGTGTTTGTTTTTTTTTTTAAAGTTAGGGACTATAGAACCACAAATAATTCATTCACACCCACCATCTTGTTTCGCTGGCATGCCTCCCTATGAAAAGCAAACACAGATAGCTTTGCACACCAGCAGCCTTGCAATAATAATAATAATAATAATAATTGAGACAGATAAAAGCTGCTGTGAAATAATGGTTTTACTGAGCTCCAATCTACATTTTATTCCCGCATCTAAACCAGCCCTTAGTCTGTAGTTAGTCTAAATTTGTTCATTCTCTATTTTGTAGTCTACAGTTCTCTCTCTCTTCCATGTTTGAAGAACCCTTTTTACAGTGTCTCTCACCATGAGATGTTATGAAACCTTTAGTATTTGTAAGTAAGCCTACTTCATGGTGCCAGTTACATGACAAAAAATGTCACGGGGCTTACCGTGTTATAGTGATCCCGAATCTGTCCCCCACTGTTTATATGATTTATGTCACTGCTATGGATATCCCGTTTGGTCCCGTGACTGATATTTACACGTACAAAGTACCGTTTTTAATTTAAGATTCTGGGATGCTTTATCCCATGATTTTATTGTTTACACGCATTAGATGTACCATGATTTTTTATTTTATTATTATTATTTTTTGTCTGTCAATCAAAGATGCGATTACTCGTTTTTTCACATTTTGGTTTATGTGTTTCCGGTCCTTTTTCCCGCCACGGATGCAGCGATTGGCCAAAGTTTAAATATGTTTTACCAAAGAAGACTAGAGCAGCTGTCACATTGCAGAAATAATGAAGTTTGACACCACTTTAACTATCATGGCTCCAGCCTATGGAATCCTGAGATTTGTATTTTGTTGTGTCACCAGAGCTATCTGATAGAGAAGGCTAAATATCTGGGGGGAAAAAAACCCTACAATCCCAGAATTCCATAGCATTGAGCCATGGCAGTTAAAGCGGCGTCAAACTGCATTATTCCTGCAGTATAGCAGAAGCCTAAGCCTACTTTATTTCTTTGCTAGAACCTATGTGTGTGATCTGGTGGTATGGAACTAAATTGTTCACCTTCTGCTTGCAAATACTAAGTACTCTTTTATGAGATACACTGCTATTTCTCACATTCCCCAACAACTCTCAGACAGAACACCAGGGCTATCTATGTGACAAATGTGTGTGTGTGTGTGTGTGTGTGTGTGTATACACAATCCTGTGAAAAAGAAAGTACACCCTCATTGAATTCTATGGTTTTACATATCAGGACATAATAACAATAATCTGTTCCTTAGCAGGACTTAAAATTAGGAAAATACAACCTCAGATGGACAACACCACATGACATATTACACTGTCTCATGAGTTATTCAATAAAAATAAAGCCAAAATGTAGATTAGGTGTATGGATTTGAGGAAGTGAAATATGGCAATCCTAACTCTGACTGATATTATATTAGCACATGCACATTACAAGTTGGTAGATTTCTCCCCTATATTTTAAAAAGAAAAATGCTCAGACCACTTCACTGTTGGCATTTTCAATCTTGCAATTACTAAATCTGGCTCTCATCTGACAACACAGTGACACAACTAGTAAGGAAAAGTATAATGTTCACCTTATTGTGGCAAGCAGGATTATACTTGGCTCTTTTAATAAAAAGAAAAGGAAAAAAGAACAATGGAACTTGTTATTCATGTATTCTACTTGTAGTCTAGGAATATAATTACAGTGTTGTGGTTGGGAGCAGGCCACACTGATGGCTGCATAAAATACTGCAGTGACTACAAGGTGGTCTGAACCCCTTCATGAGTCATTCAGTGTTCCATATTCCTTTTAGAGTTTCAAAAGCATCAATGTACATTGTGTAAAGAAATGGGGGGTAAGAGCTGATTTCTGTGCATTGTAAAACTAGTGAATGTTCTTGAGTTTGCATTGAATTCTTATCTATGAAAGCAGGTCTTCTGAAGTAGTACAAGACTGAAATGCTATTTTTGGCCAATTTGAAATTTAGCAGAATTTCAAAATTCTAATGTGATTGTTTGCATTTTCAAAATTAATGGATCGGGGGATTCTTCTCCTACATTTGAGATTATCAGATGCGGCAATAACCACATCAAAAATTGTGTCAAGAACAAAAATGGGTGACCTTACCAGATGACATCATCCTCCAGCATCCCAGGAGTGTAATGCGGCCATCAGTAAGGAGTCCCTTTTGATTTGTGGCTTCTGCGCATCAATGAAAAATGGAAGCCTCAGCTGTGGCAGCACGGCACCCCTGGAACAGCTGAAGGATGCAGAGTCTGGTAAGGTCTCCCTTTCTGTTCATGTAGTGATTTTCTGATGTGGTTGGGACTGCAATTTTTTGTTGCATTCCCCCATGTCTGATAATCGAAGAAATAATGTTAAATATTGATAGGTCAAATATAATGCTCCTCTACTTTGTCTTTCAAAGTCCAACAGCATCTTATATAGAGAGAGTTCTTCAATAATGCTGATTTGTGTAAATCTGTTCTGGTCTGTCTATACCTTCATCCCTTTTTCTTCTTTAGTTTGCACTTCTGCTACAGAGTAAACTCTTTTGGATACAGGCAAACTGTTAGTTTGTTTTCTCCAGTTGGAACTAATTCTTCTTCTGCTTCTTTTGGGCTAGTCTCACCATTTCTCAGAATGTGCCTGATCAAACTTGATTGTCTTTTATTTTCACATTTCCCATCCATACTCCTTAAATGTACCCCATATTTTCTTCAGCAGTTTTCTTTCCTATCAAAATCACTATGCATTTTAGCAATAACATCCATAGTGGAGAATAAGAAAAGAATCACTGATATCCTACATCACCTACTTAGTTACAAATATGTAACTAAGTAATATCTCCTGGCCTGATCCTCCAGGCCCACCTTAACAGCCAGCAACCGTATTGGGAGAAGTTGCTCTGTTCAGCTGGCATTTGGGGTGCAGGAGGATGACATTTTCAGCCCCTCCCACCAGCAAGTGAGGCTGCAACAAGCAGTTGCGAGAGGGATCCTGCTTCTGATTGTGGCAGCCTTCTCTCATTTGTGGGAGGGGCTGGCAATGGCTAGGAGAAAGTTTTCCCTCCTTTTCTTACAATACCACAACCTCTAATGGAGGTGAATGTTGCAAGATCCAGTATTGATCAAAGGAAGCACTGTATTTCTGCATGTAGCATGCAGTTAAACTCTAGTATCTACTGCCACAGGAAGTAGAGGGGGGCATAAACTAGAATAGCCTTGAAAGGAAATTAGGCCAATTCATAGAGGATAATTCTAGTTTAGGATCTAAATTCTGAAAAGCAGGGTATAAATACTCTAAATTAATAAAATTCAGAGGTAATATTCCTCCAACTACGAGTTGCTGGGGGCCATGAGTGCTACTGCATTCGTGTCCAGTTTGGGGATGTCCTGTAGTATTCTGTTTGACCATTTTAGGAGCAAAATGCAGAACTAGATAAGCCCTTGGTCTGATCCAACAGCACTGGTCTTTTATTCTTATCTCTGAACTTTCCTCCTAAAAGAGTTGCAAATGATGAAGCAATATGATCAACGCCTTCCCTAGCAATCCTTATTTTTGAGTGGATTCTGAAGATTGTGGTATTACTTATCTTACAGCATTCTAACCTTTGCTCCACACCTTTTATAGTCCCTGCTATTGTTCTCATTATTTTTAAAAAAATATATTGTTGAAACTGATATATATATATATATATATAGAGAGAGAGAGAGAGAGAGAGGAGTTCCCCACCTCCACCCCATTGGTTATCTTTATTAAATTATTAATTTTGGAGAGTGTTAGAAATATGCTGATCAATTAAGACAGTAATCCTAAACCTCTCTTCTAGGAAGTAAATTCTATGGGGCCTGATGGGACTTCAGGGTTTTTTCAGTAAGAAGGGCATTTTACATTTAGTTGTTCCCTTTCAGTATTGGGGCTCTATTGATGCAGATTAATCCAATAGATCAATCTGACATTCTCATGGGAAAGACAATCTATTTCCATAGTCATCAAAGAGGTATTAAGTTCTGTTTTCAAAGTACAACTGCAATGGAGATGAAAGGACAACACAAAGTCAAGCTGAGTGACAAAGTGGCAGCATTTCCTAGACCATTTGATTATGTTCTTGGAGGCAGTGATACTAATCTTGGAGGTGCCATTGTTGTATTATATAGATGACAGTTGAATGTCAGATAAGCTGCCATTGTGTCATTCGTGCCCTTCAACAGGTACAGCACCAGGCACAATCTGACCATGCTTGAATGGTGAATGCATACCTGTGAGAGCCAGTGTTGGTGGAGATGCTCCATTTCACAGATCATTTCTTTTTCACAGAAACCTTAATGTTCCAATTTAGCATGAAACATGGAGCTATGGGAATTTTTTTTTTATCATGCTTGCTTTTTCCTTTGTTAGAATGTTTCAGTCTGTCCTAAATATGTAGGCTTTTGCAGATTTTGGAAATTCCTCAAAAATGAACTAAAATGGAATTACCCTCTATCTACACTGGCCAGATTCAATAGATATAGCTGTTTCCAGCATGGAAAAGATGGTATTGTATTTTCTTTATAGATGTTCAAGATGTGCAAGCAACTAAGAAAAGAGATAGCATTCCTAATTCACCACTAATATGGTTGATAGCACACCAGGATTCAAACCTAGAATATTAGCGGGAAGAACTCAAAGCCCTGACCTTAGATGGACAAGCCTGTTGGTTTCATTTTGGCCTGTGTACAGTTATTTTAAGGCTTTCCATCCTAAATATGAGGACACTTGAAAATTTGGGGAAATTCTTATCCAAAGTGAACTAAAACAAAATTTTCACCCACTCTTACTTGAGCCAGTGTGGTGTAGTGGTCGGGGACTTGATCAGATGTGGTAAATATGGCATCATAACAATGCCTAATGAGTGTGAAAGGGCGTGCATACCAGATGATCCTTTACCGATAATGTATTGAAAATAAGGCATTCTTCTTTATTGACAGGTCAAGACATCAATAGATCTCCTATGGTGCTTTTTTGCTGGTATTGCCGGCATTTGAAACTTAGTACCATTGTCCTCTCATGATTTCAGCATCAGTGCCAGAACACTTCTGGGAGAAAACATGAAAGCCAGGTAAGGGACTCTTTTTTTATGAACCTCCCCAGTTTACTTTTAAGCTTTAAATGTGTTTGTGTGGTTGTGTGTATGTTTTGTGTCTTTCTTTTTGTGTATTTTTTAATTTTACCCTGCTCATGTCGTCTCACGAGAATCACCGAGATCACTAATGTGGAAGTAAACAGAGCTCCATTTGTACCTCATTAATGCTGGGGCTGCCTTTTCTCACAATTACAGGTCCGTTTGATGAGAACGGTTCTTTTGCTGGCAAAAAACAAAAACCACACTTCAAAATATGGTGGGAAAGAAAAATTTATGGAGGCTCGTCTGAAAAAGTTCTGGGACTGTGGAAGACCAGCATTTGAATCTCTGCTCAGCCATGGAAAAACACTGGATGGATAACCTTGGGTACATCAAACTCTCTCAGCCTCAGAAGAAAGCAATGACAAACCACCTCTGAACAAATCTTGCCAAGAAAACCCCATGATGGGATTACTTTAGAGTCACCATATAAGTCAGCAATGACTTGAAGACACCACCACCACAACACCCTACTTGGAGTATGTGGAAATGTAGTCTGGATACAATCATCACTGGATACAAAATCTATGGAGAGAGGCAGCTCTAGATCTGACCACCAATATTTTGCCCACTATAAATGCCACTTCATCATTGCATATCCAATTCTCATTCAATATGACAAGACTTTAGTCCCATGGTTCCTAATCAGATTACTCTTGCCCATGCTGTCTGAGGAGGATGGAAGTTGGCCCAGCATTATCTGAAGAGCCAGGACTGGAAACTACTGATGAAACTCATCAAAAGGAGTTGAACACAAGGAGAAGCAAATTTTTCTGATGGGCATGCCAGAAGTATTTGCAACACAGAAAGAGAATGGCAGAGAGAAAAAGAATAAAAGGAGGTGGATAATTAAGGAGCTGGAACAGGAGCCTGGTTGAAACAGTCATGTTTGTTTTAAAACAATCATGTCAGAAAGAAGAATGTCACAGCAATTATGGTACAGAGAGGAGTGGAAGGAATACATTTGTAGAGGGTAGCAATTCCCATAATCCATCAAAACATTTCTGGTCTATTCAGGAACAGGAACCACAGAAATCATAGAAGCTGCAAAAAGTAAGGGTGGTCTAAGCCCCCTGCCCCCTTCCCACCACAATTGGTTCCAAACATTTTAAGTACAAACAAATGTGTAAAAATTAGGGATCTGCTCTGACCACAAGATTTGGTTTGGACCCTGATTTGGCAAATTGGAAAATGGCCTGATTCAGCTCTGACAAATTCAGATGCCATCAAGTTTGTTTCAGGTACTGAAGCTGAGCTGAGATTTCAGAAATCCAATGATTTCTGACTGCCATTTACTATCCCTGGAAAATTTTAAAACTGCTATAATTCCCCTTGCCCCACCACACTGCCATTTTTCAGAATTGGATGACAATTGGAGGCACAGTAACCACTTTGGAAGGGTTCATGGCTGCCAGATTTTAGACAAATGTGTTTTAAAAAAGGTTGTGCTATGTTTATTTAAATGTGACTATTAAAAAAAAACCCTGCAACTGCAAACATTGAACTTCTATTTCACAGTAGAATTGGAAAAAAGTTCAGGCACAGCTGTCCCTTCTAAGAAAATTCAGTCTGACAAGTTTTAGAGGCACATACAAAGGGGATACTTGTGCAAAAGTAGCCTTTCCATTGCAGGAGAATAACAAAAAAATCACATTCTTCCCTAGGTTCATTCTGGGACATTGCTCACAAAATTGCAGCAACATAAAGGTTTCCCAGACTAACAAACATGAAAAAGGCTCAAAATGATAAGGGAAATTCAGATTGGCATCCTGCTAGTGAGTTATGCAGACATCTACACAACTCACTTTTTTAGTTGATGCAGAGGTAAGAATCCCCTACCTCCCTTACACAACAACCAAAACCTTTGGTAGACCCACCTTTTTCATGCTGATCACCTCTAATACAGTCATGTAGTGGCCAGTGGAGAGTGGAGGATGTCTAAGAAGTGGGTCACTATAGGGACATAACCAGAGGCACAATGATGACATCATTTCTGGAGGCCCGAATAGGTCCCAGAGGCTGCCCTCACCATTGTGCACCTGGCTATAGGGACATAGCCAGATGTTTCTCAGATGTCCCCTGTGTTAGTGCCCCTAATAAGCCCCACCCTCAGGAACCCCCAAAATTGACTTATTAATATTTGACATATTAATATAGTTTTCCATAGGGAAGAGCAGTAAAATATCAGGGACTTGCTGTAAGGATCCAAAAGGCACATGCTAAGCCACTAATTGCCCAAAGGAAGGACTATTAAATTCCAAACTGTGAGGAAACATAACGAGGTCAAGAGGACATTGTCTGCACACACCCTAGTGACAGACATCATTGGTGGATGGTGGATGGATAAAGGTATCCCCTTCCCTTAGTCCCCAGACCCAGCCATTAAGGAGGCAGCTCATGCTTTATCCTCTCCATTGACGCCCCCTTGTTGTGGGAGAGAGGCTTGCATACCCTAATGATGTTTTGAGCTATGCTTGCGGTGGCATAATAGCCACCAGTAGGGTCTCCCATGCCAGCACTGAGGCCATGATATTGAGAACGCAGCTGCGCTGGGCAGGGCATGTTTCTAGGATGGAGGACCATCATCTCCCCAAAATAGTACTCTAAGGTGAACTCGCCATGGGTCAGCGTAAGAGGGGCGCTCCAAAAAAATGATACAAGGGCTCCCTGAAACAACATCTCAGGCTTGGCCGAATTGATCACCAACAGTGGTCCACCCTGGGCTCACATCGGGAGGCATGGAGACGCACTATCCACAATGCGGCAGCCTTATTTGAGAACTCATGCTGAACAAGTCTTGAAGAGAAATGACAGCGCGGAAAGAATCACAACCCAGAAACATCACCCAAGGAGACCTTCTGCTGTGCGTTCTGCAACTGGACTTGTTTATCTCAGATTGGCCTTTTCAGTCATCAGTGCGCTTGCAGAAAGCGCAGGATGAGTCCTTCCTGAACCTTCGTTTGTGAAGAAAAGCCAGAGAGAGAGAGAGAGAGACATGCTTTGTGAAACTAATCACCAGAACATTAAAAGAAAGGAGAGATGTAGCAGTGATGGGTGACTTCAACTATCCTGATATTTGCTGGTACTCTAACTCAACCAAAACTTCAAGGTCTAGCAAATTCCTGACTTGCCTGGAAGACAATTTCATGGTCCAAAAGGTGGAAGAGGCAACAAGGGGGTCAGCTATTTTAGATCTGATCCTAACCAACAGAGATGACCTGGTTAATGGGGTGCAAGTGGTGGGATCCTTAGGTGAGAGTGATCATGTTCTCCTGGAGTTTGATATACAATGGAAAGGAGAAGCCAGGCATAGTCAGACACGCATTCTTGACTTTGGGAGAGCTGATTTCAATAAACTCAGGGAAATACTGGGGGTGGTCATGGTCAGGAATATTAAAAGAGAAGAGACTTCAAGACGGATGGGACTTTCTCAAAAGGGAGATACTGAAGGCACAATTTCAAACAATACCACTGAGGAAGAAAAATGGGAGGTATCTCAAGAAATCAGGATGGATGACTAAAGAACTTTCAATGGAGCTAAGTTTTAAACGGAACATGTATAGGAAATGGAAAAGGGGGGAAATCACCAAAGAAGAATTCAACAGATAGCGAACATGTGTAGGAGTAAAGTCAGAAAAGCTAAAGCGCAGAATGAGCTCAGGCTTGCTAGGGAGGTTAAGAACAATAAAAAGGGTTTTTTTGGGTATGTCCACAGCAAAAGGAGGAAGAAGGAAATGATAGGGCCACTACGTGGAGAAGATGGCAAAATGCTAACAGGGGACAGAGAAAAGGCAGAATAACTCAACACCTTCTTTGCCTCAGTGTTTTCAGAAAAGGAAAAGGAGGACCAACCTGAGGAGAATGGAACAGAGGACACAATAGGGGAAATCCAGCTCAAAATAAGTAAAGAGGTAGTGCAGGAATACCTTCTTAATCTAAATGAATTCAAATCTCCAGGACCAGATGAACTACATCCAAGAGTATTAAAAGAGCTGGCAAATATAATCTCAGAGCTATTGGCAATAATATTTGAGAACTCCTGGAGAACAGGAGAAGTCCCAGCAGACTGGAGGAGGGCAAACGTTGTCCCCATCTTCAAAAAGGGGAAAAAAGAGGATCCCAACAATTATCGTCCAGTTAGTCTGACATCAATACCAGGGAAGATTCTAGAGCACATCATTAAACAGATAGTCTGTGAACATTTAGAAGGCAATGCCATAATCACAAAAAGTCAATATGGGTTTCAGAGAAACAAGTCATGCCAGACTAATCTGATCTCTTTTTTTGATAAAGTTATCAGCTTGGTAGATGAAGGAAATGCTGTGGACATCGCATACCTTGATTTCAGTAAGGCCTTTGACAAGGTTCCCCATGACATTCTTGCAAACAAGCTTGTAAAATGTGGGCTAGACAAGTTAACTGTTCAATGGATTTGTAATTGGTTGACCGACCGAACCCAAAGGGTGCTCAGCAGTGGTTCCTCTTCGTTTTGGAAAGATGTGGCCAGTGGGGTGCCACAGGGTTCTGTCCTGGGCCCAGTGCTATTCAACATCTTTATCAATGACTTGGATGAGGGAATTAGGGGCATACTTATCAAATTTGCCGATGACACCAAATTGGGAGGAGTAGCTAATACCCTAGAGGACAGGATCAAAATTCAGAATGACCTGGATAGACTGGAGAGCTGGGCCAAAGCTAACAAAATGAAATTCAATACGGAGAAATGTAAAGTACTGCATTTAGGGCGGAAAAATGAAATGCATAAATATAGGATGGGAGAGACCTGGCTGAATGAGACTACGTGTGAAAGGGATCTAGGAGTCCTAGTAGACCACAAGTTGAACATGAGTCAACAATGTGATGCGGCAGCTACAAAGGCCAATGCAATTTTGGGCTGTATCAATAGTCTAGATGAAGGGAAATAATAGTGCCACTCTATTCTGCCTTGGTCAGACCTCACTTAGAATACTGTGTCCAGTTCTGGGCACCACAATTTAAAAAGGATATTGACAAATTGGAGCGTGTCCAGAGAAGGGCAACTAAAATGGTGAAAGGTCTGGAAACGATGCCTTATGAGGAGAGACTTAGGGAGCTGGGTATGTTTAGCCTGGAAAAAAGACGGTTAAGAGGCGATATGATAGCCCTGTTTAAGTATTTGAAGGGGTGTCACATTGAGGATGGAGCAAGCTTTTTTTCTGCTGCTCCAGAGACTGGAACACAGAGCAATGGATGCAAGCTCCAGGAACAGAGATTCCACCTCAACATGAGGAGGAACTTTTTGACAGTAAGAGCCTGTTCGGCAGTGGAACACACTCCCTCGGAGCATGGTGGGGTCTCCTTCCTTGGAGGTCTTTAAACAGAGGCTGGATTGCCATCTGTCGGGGATGCTTTGATCAAGATTTCCTGCATGGCAGGGGGGTTGGACTGGATGGCCCTCGTGGTCTCTTCCAACTCTGCAATTCTATGAGTCTATGATTCTATGATAATAACCCCTAATAATCACAAAAAGGCACGCATACCAGATGACATCATCCTTTTGCAAGCATGTAAAGTCTAAAGCCCATTCCTTTTTATTGATGGCCCAAGCCGTCATTTGAACTCCTGGTGCTTTGTTGCTGGCATTGCCAGTGTTTGGACATTTTCAGACAGTGCTAAACGGAGCTTATTGTGGGATGAACTCCCGGGAGAGGAACGGCACTCTTGCGTGGTGGGGGGTCATTTTCAGACGCCGCCGTCCCTCTTCGGAGATCATCAGTGTCATTTCCGTTAAGCTTTGGAAGCGGCTGCGCCATATTTTAAGCACGGAAGTTGCCCGTGCTTAAAATATGGTGCGGCCACTTCCAAAGCTTAACGGAAGTGACACTGATGATCTCAGAAGAGGGACGGCGGCATCCGAAAATGACCCCCCACCACGCAAGAGCGCCGTTCCTCTCCCGGGAGCTCATCCCGCGATAAGCTCCATTTAGCGATGTCTGAAAATGTCCTTTGAATCCTCGCGCCATTGTACTCATGTGAATGCAGCATCAATGGGCAAACACTTCCAGGTAAGATCATGACAGCCAGGTAAGGGACACTCTTTTTATGAACACACACACACACCATGTACTTGGGACTTTTAGAGTGTTTTTCTGTGCTTGTGTCTATGTTTAGTGTGTTTATTTGGTTTTAATTTTTAAATTTCCTGCATTAGCGTCATCTTGTGAATACCAGTGAGATTACAACCCCGGAAGTAAATGGAGCTCCATTTGTGCTCCATTACTGCTGGGAAAGCCTTATTGATGCTGCTGGAGATAGGTCTGGTGGGGTGGATCTTTTGCCTGCATAAAACCATTTTAAAATATGCCAGCAAAAACACATTAATGGGCCGTGGTCTGATAAAGTCCTTAATCCTTGCAGTAGTAATTTCCCAATTAGACTATAGCAATGCTTTCTGTATGGAGCTGCCCTTGAAGATGACTCAGAAACTGCAGCTAGTACAAGATACATCAGCAAAACTGCTGACTAGAACACCACGTAGAAACCATATAAGAATAGTTTTCAAGGAATTGAACTGGATGCCAATAAATTTCCAGTCTGAATTCAAGATGCTGGTGATAACATTTGAAGCCGTAAATGGCTTGGGACCATGATGCTCAAGGAAGTACCTTTCCCTGCCTGAGAACTGAGGTCTGCTGGAGGGACGCTCCTCTATGTCCCACTGGTGGAAGCAATGCATTGTGGGAAGACAAAAGAGAAGGCCTTCCCTGTTATGGTCCCCACACTCTCTAATATTCTCCCCTTGGAGGCCTGGTTGAGGCTAACACCAGTGTCATTCCAGCAACAAGTCAAATCATAGCTTTTTAATAGTCTTCCAGGCCTAATTTATTTTATCCAATTTGCACATGTGCTATGATTGGCTTTATCTCAAAATAGGTTCAGCTGCTTTTAAATTGCCAGGTTTTAAGTGATATATCATTCAATATATGTTTATACTTTTAAAATTATTGTTAATTCATTATTCTAAATTTATTTTATTGTAAGCCACGCCGAGAACCACAGTTATAGGGTAAAATATAAATATTAGTGAGATGAATTCGTGTTGATCTCTGGTTGTTTACATGTACAGTGTGACGGTCTCGAGCTTTTCGGAAGGGGGGGCACCTTTATCCCTCAACAAGCGTCCCATTGTTTGTCTCGGTTTTTAAAAAAGCTGCAAGGGGATTCAGAAAATCAGAAATGTAAACAGCCCGGGACAAGATATTCCAGTACTAGGTGATGACTGGAAATTGAGGTGACCAGGGGTGGCCTCAGAGATCAGAGAAGGAGGCCTCAGTCACCCGTTCAATAGATTCAGCCTCACCAGCTGAAAACAAAGTCTTCCCTTTCAGCTGCACTTAGGTTTGTGTGTGTGTCTGTGCACTAAGTCACCCTGTTCAATGGATTTTTACACTGCAAACCCTTCAGCTTTAACCTGTCCCTCCCCTGCATGGTGGGTTTAAATTTTAAAGAGATAATAAAACTGCAAGTGTCTGGGCTCCTGATTGACTCATTCATCCCCTCGTCAGCATCCCCTCCATGGTGGGTTTAAATTTTAAAGAGACAGTAAAACTGCAAACATCTGGGCTCCTGATCGACTAATTCAGTCTCTCCCCACACCATCCCCTACACTTGGCTTCCCGGCTGAAGGCAAATCAGGCATGGGGCGTGTGTGTGTGCACACACGCCGGGACTCCAGTCAGCTCTGCTTTTGATTTTTCTCACCATCCCCAGCACCAAATGAAGTTTGTCTTTTAAAATGCCTTATGTGTCTGTACTGGCATTCACCTTTTACATGGATTTTAACATTTTTTGGGCATTTACCCATCAGGGTTTTTTTTTTTAAATCAAATTGTGCAGAGGGGGTTGCCTTCGCCTCCTTCTTTGACCAATGCAAAAGCTTGAACAAACATTTGTGCCAGCCAATAGTATTGCTCGTGGAGGGAAACTCTGAAGGAAGTACGCCACTTAGGTTGTGAAAAATGAGTAATCGCATCCTTGATTGACAGCTAAAAAAAATAAAACAGAACCATAAATGCGTGTAAACAAACAAAACAAAACAAAACTTGTCAATCTCTTCATTATTTCAAAGCTGGCTTTTTAAAAAACGGCAGGGATGAAGCATCAGAGTAACAGACATTTTAAAGAGAGAGAGACTGACTGACTGACTCATCACACCTGCTGAGTGGGCCAGATGGCCCTAGCAAATTTGTCAACAGAATATCCTGAAGTGCATTCCAAGAAGCTAGCAGATTTGTAATCCCCCCTTTCATATAAAAGTGCTCTGCTGAGGAGAGACCTGAAGGAGATGTTGTAAAGGTATGGGTTAATTTTTTTTTCTAGGGGAAAAAGAAAATGACACCCTGCAAAAAATGGAAAAAACATTAGAAAAAGTCTACTAAATTGTCCATATCTGTTAGACTAACCCCCATCACTCTGCCAAATTTATGTACATGGGGGGTATTGTTCAGGCTTGAGGACAAAGTTGCTCAAGATCATTTATAACTAAAATGTATTTAGAGAAATGAATTTCATACACAGTCTTTTTCTTTTCTTTTTTTGAAAAAGATGCCTGTGATATTGTTTCTACACAATAGGTTTTGACAATTCATCGTATATTTAGGGCTTGGCTACACTGGCCAAATACCCCAGCTTGCCACCGTTCCAGAGCTCTGTAGTCCAAATGACAAAGGGCATTTACCTCGAGCTGCTCCCTGGCCGTCCAAACAACTCCTGGGGTAGATATAGGGCTTGAACGGGAACAAGTTGCAATAGGGATCTTCAGGGCCAGTTGAAGGAATTTTGGGCCCCCCTGCAATGCTTTACTTTGGGGCCCCCATATGACTTGAAGGCACATGGGCAAGAAAGAAAGAAGCCCTTTCTGAGGGAGACAACCCTCAAATTCCCCCTCTCTCTCTCACACACACACACACACACTCACCCTCTCCGATGTGCCTCTCCCTCCAGCTTCTGCCACGGAGGGCTGCTGTTTCTTTCTCTATCTCTTTCTCTTTCTTAGTTTTGGAGAGGCTGTTTTGTTTGTTTTTTAAAAAAAAGCCAGCAGGAGGTTTTTGGAGGAGGAGGGTAAGAGGGGGCTCCTCCCGGCTGTTCCTTTGTCAGATTAAGGAGGCCAACACAGGGTCCTCTCTTGACCTCGGGGCCCCCTGCCAATGCTGGTTTGGCAGACAAGTTAAACCGGCCCTGGGGATCTTTACCATGTTTTAAGAAATTACCCAGCTTAATCAATTTCCACTGGATCAGGATATGCATGTCCGCCCAGCCCAGCACACTGTTCCTCACTGCTGCAACCAGCTCCCTGGCTCTCTTGGAAGCCAGGCAGGGCTCCTGTAGCATGTGACTGTAGGGGGTTTTGGTCAAATCTTGCAGGACCCCTTCCGGGCTTCCGTGTTAGTGAGAAAAATGGTGGCTGAAGCCGCTTCAGTGATGGGATGGTGTCCTGTTTGGATGCCAGCCTTTTTTTTTTTTTTTTTTTTTTGCAGGTAAAGGGTGCGGGGGGAGTAAATGGACCAGCTCCAGAGGTAGGATACGAGCATATCAGGCCAGGTGTAGATGAACCCTTAGGTTTAAATGGTCCACTTAGTTCAGGCAAAGTTGGACTTGAGCTACAAAAAAAGCAGTGTCTGTAGTAGGTGGCATATTCCTTTTTGTCTCCATTCCTTGCTTTAGAAGGTCATGACAAAAAAGTCCCAGTCTGAAGAAAATCCACTCTGTTTTTTTGTTTTTTGTTCTTCAGGTATAAAGCTAAAACTGAATAGAACCATTATGTTGTAGTTAGGTTTCATTATGCAGCCTATTCTGTGGCAGCAAGAATCTTAGAGGCATAGAGCTGGCTATCTAGTTCAACTTCCTGCCATGCATGAATCCCTGCTAAAGGGCCCCTGAGCTAATCAGGACCACCAATCCTAACCTAACCTAACCTAACCAGTGTTTAAAAGCCATCAGTTTGGATCTGCCACCTTCTGAGGTAAGCTATCCCACTGCCAAACAGCTCTTACCATTAGTAAATTATTCCTAACATTTAAACGGAATCCCTCTCTCTCTTTTGTAATTTGAAACCATTGCTTTGGCTCCCATCCTCTGGAGGAGTTGGAGGAAAGATCTTTCCATCTTCTACATGACATCTCTTCAGATAGTCAAAGACAATTATCATGTTACCTCTTGGGAGATTTTCAGACCGTGTTTCAGTGTGCCTAGCATGGGAGGAGCTTTCGGGAGAGGGACGGCGATCTTGCACAGCAGGGGGGCGTTGTCGGATGCTGTTGTCCCTCTCCTGAAACCATCCGTGTCACTTCCGTGAAGCTTTGGAAGCCTCAGCACCATATTTTAATCACGGGCAACATGGAATCATGCATTGCTGGTTAAAAATAGAGAAGTTCACACTGCTTCTTTCATCCTGCAGTATTGTGAAAGATATCCAGGAAGTTTTCAAAATCCATGATCTTTGTGGAATTAGCCTACCCAGTTTTCACAAGGTTTAGGTTTCAATGCAAAAGAATAGTCTCTCTCTCTCTCTCTTTCTGGACTTTTTCGGACGTCTCAAATACAACGCAAGCAGCCTCGTCACATTGCGAGGCTGCTGCGCTGCAGGGCGTCCCTTTTGGATGACGCTCTCCCCTGCTGGTACTGTTGCGGTACTGCTGGGACATTTGAGCGTTATATTTTGCCGGTTTTTACTCACGAATGTTGATCGTGATTAAAAACCAGCAAAATATAATGCTCAAATGTCCCCGCGGTACTGCAACAGTACCGGCAGGGGAGAGCGTCATCCGAAAGCAACGCCCTGCAGCGCAGCAGCCTCGCAACGTGATGAGGCTGCTTGCATTGTATTTGAGATGTCCGAAAAAGTCCTCTCTCTCTCTCTCAAACTTTATTATATTTCCCATTTTCCCTGGGACTATTTATGGTCCACACATGATGTCCCAATATGTAAGATTTATGTTTTCTTTGACTGCATGATTCTACCAACTAGTTATCATGGTTATCAATCACATATGGTCCTATTAAAAATATGGCCAAACCAATTGGGCCTGGACAATTTCCTGTGGAATATAAATAGATTCAAATTTTCTTGATTTTTTCTTTTTCTTGTGTATTTTTTCTCAAATAAAACCAGTGGCAGAAGAAGGTACATATCAGAGTTCAGATTTGTTTTCAGAAGTCAAGAGTGTACTATACTATAGAATCCCTGTACTTCAAACCAAGGGGAAATTCTGCATGTCAAATGGCTGCCTCTTCAACTTCGCAAAATGTTTGGATATGCCAGCTACATTCCATATCAAGCCACTGTGCTGGCCCAGGTTTTTAATTCTCAGTGGAATTTTCCCAGGCAATTCTGATGATCTGGAAAGGTTCCCAGTACACAAAGTCCATGTATTAAAGTATATGTGGAACACTTAAGATTGGGGTTGGGGAAAGGATAAAACGGAAACACATTCAGTTTTCCTTTTTCTTCCAAATCTTGGGTTTAAATAGACTTTACTTCATTTTAGGGAAACTCCATTTTCTCTTATTGGTATGCATGTAATTAAAAACATCAAATTGTTGCAGTGAAAAATGAAAAGCCTCTAATAATACAAACAGTTTTCTTGAGGATTTATTTTTTTATGAAAGCACAGCCTTGTATTTTTTTAAAAAAATCTTCCTTCCAAGTCTATTCCATTCATGGTGGTGCTTATGTAAATATGGTGATGTGAGATAGAAGCATGTTTTAACCACCATCCTCTTTGGGCTTTATCACACCAGCCTCTTTCTTGTAACAATGGCATTAGTGAAGCAAATGGGAACATACCTGTTTGAAATCATTCATTATCGCACAGTCTCTTCAATCATGCAAGTACACTGTGATTATGGTGCTTTGCCAATCTTTCTGCACCAGCTCCACAACTCTGCCTTCAGCACACATGTGCCTTTCTTTTTATTTTATTTTTTTAGTTCTGCAGTTGTGCATTTATGGGGAAATGATAAAAAGAAATATTTTATGGTATCCCTGTAATTGTGTAATCACAGCAAACAGGAAAAGGAAATAAAGACAGGCATGGAGGGGTTAAAAAACAATTTTCATAAGCTTAGAAATAGCAAGTGAGAGACTGCTATCATACTGCTACTACCACAGAAGGGATGTATTGCACAAAGTAGAATACTGGCATGCAGCGTTGCTGAGAGCCATTGATGGGTTTTCCCCATCAATGAAGAGGTGTGCTACAGAAATACCTGGAATGCAAACCAGCAACAGGATAGAGACAACGTTGTGTGATAAATACTGGCCAAATTCACTAATACCTTCATGGAATTCTGGAATAAAGCCTCGTGTGATCATATTTTCTGCCAAGGATGGGGAATATGCAACTCCCCAGATGCTCACACTTGCATATCCTGTATAGACTAGGCTGCCAACAGCCACAACCACTACCACCACTAACCCCCTAATCTATGCTGTTTGAACATTATTATTTTTCCTTCAAAAATTGCACACCCTGGTTGAATTTTTTTCTTTCCTTTACTTGCCTTCTTCATACTTCTAGCCAGTCAGCAGGCAAACTGCATTTTTGATCACCAGAACTGATTTAACAGAGAGGTTAAGCTCCCCAAGGCCCTTAAGATCTGTACCTTGCCATGCCCAGTCAACAGGTGCTAAGGGAAACATTTTCCTAATCACACCTGCAGTTGTGAAAATTGCAGAGTGGTTTTAAAGAAATAGTACATACAGGTGTGTTTTGCCTTGACAGCATTTTAGAAGTGGAACTTGGGATAACACATCCAATATATTTCATGAATTGATTGAAGCCAGGTGCAGGACAAGTAAATTGGTTCAGACAGAACAAGAACCAACCTGTGTACAACTCAGATGTCAGCCTGCCCTGACTAAGTTTAGAATTCCAGAAACTGTCAATACAAACGGCTTGAGCAATATGAAATGTAATCAGTTTCAAAATTAAATTCAAGTGCTTCATGTAAATTCAAAAATCTCCTACCTGTTTGCATTTTTTTTGCTCTATATATCTTTGAAGATGTTCCAACTTTTTGTTTTCTCTTGTAGCCGACTAGTAGCCAGCTCCACCCCATGCCAGCTCCCAGTCGTGGCAATCTCCTGAGGTGAATGAGGGAGCACTTCCCAGAGCTGTACTTCAACCACTGCTGATGACTCCTATTGCAACTGTGTTACCAAAGAGCCACAAGAGAGCATGAAGTAACAAGGGCTGCCAGAATTAGTGCCAGTGGGACTAATGGAGAAGGCGGTAGAGGGAAGAGACAAGAGTGAGGAGAACAGGAGACAGCCACAGCATCTCCCACACCTGCAACATTAGCAACTACTTGGGAGACTAGAAAAGGGAATTTCCAGGTTTCATCAACCCAAGAGACAGATAGAAACAAGTTGAGGAAAATTTGCCCTACCTCCTCAAATCACCCAGGTAATCTAGCACCTTTTCCCATGGCCCAACCTAAATATGTGAAGGCCCAAGGGGAAAAAAAAAAAACTAAGAAATTCAGAACCAAACAGAACCCACACCACATTTTTGCCAGAAGGCTATTTTTCCAGAAATACTGATGAAAAAATGAATTATGGAATATTTTCTTTTAGGGTGATGAATAAAATATTTACAGCAAGTTATTCCTATATTTACTTCTCTCCCCCCCACCCACCACATTATTTCTAAAAACTAGGTAGCCAGTAGACTTTTATATAAGACAATGTACAGAATCTCAGCGTTGTAATTTCTGAGTTTGGTTTCCCTTTCTCCATTCTTTTTATGGGAACAAGTGCTTTACATATTCTTGGTACTATGGAGGATTGTGTGTGTTTGTGCCTTCAAGTCATCTGTTGACTTATGATGACCTTATGAATTTCATAGAGTTTTCTTAGGCAAGGAATACTCAGAGGTGGTTTTGTCAGTTCTTTCCTCTGAAATATAGCAGCTGGGATTCATTAGTGGTCTCCCATCTAAGTACTAACCCATGGCTGACCCTGCTTAGCTTCTAAGATCAGACAGGATCTACTGCTGGAAGATTAGGGGAAACTAAACAATTGTCTCAGTTTTATTAAAGAAGATGGGTTCTTCTGTTATTATTGAGGAGTTCTGTTTAGTTCTCATAAACTGGCAAAAACCAAAGAGGTTCTTACAGTTTAGGGCCTTGTAGCTCTATTGTAAGAAAAAGTATTTTTTTAAAAAGTACATTTAATTTGTAATTATTTTCTGAATAAACTATAATTCTAATATATCAAAAATGATACTTTTATGTCAAACCAACTTACACACAATGCATTTTATGGTGCTGGATTCTTCCTGCCAGGATTTTCCAGCACTTAAGAAACACCATTTTTACCTTTTTAAAGAATATTTCAAATATTCTTTCCATTCCCACTACATGATTGGTTATTTTTAAGAGTTTAAATAGTACTTTACCTTCCTGAGATGTCTCCAGCTGTGATCAAGTTTGCCCTTCTTCCACCTGTTGAACATGTATATGGAGAGCCCAAACAATAAGATATGGAGTACAACACTATCCATTCACTTGATTTTTCTTTTCTTTTCACAAAGATAGTTGCTTTTTATGCAGTATAATTGAATAGTAACACTGCTTTTTGAAGCTTGTTCACACTTTTTAAAAAAGTAATGGATAAATATAGGCTTACAGTATAATATAAACAGTATAGTATAGTATAGTATAGTATAGTATAGTATAGTATAGTATAGTATAAACCTGGTGGCGCAGTGGTTAAATGCCAGTACTGCAAGTCACCACATTGCAAGTTCGATCCCAGAGGGCTCCAAAGCCTTCCATCCTTTTGTAGGTCAGTTAAAAAAGTATCCAGTTTGTGGGGGCAATTAGGTAATACATATTGGAAACTGCTTAGTGCAGCGTAGATGTGTAAATTGCTATTGCTTAACAATTTGTAAGCCGCTATGCTAGCCTTTGTGGCTGAAGAACAGGGTATAAGTTATAGATAGATAGATAGATAGATAGATAGATACACACACACATACACACACATACACACACATCGGGAGGCATGGAGACACACTATCCACAATGCTGCAGCCTTATTTGAGAACTCACGCCGAACAAGTCTTGAAGAAAAACGGCAACGCAGAAAGAATCACAACCCGGGAACATCACCCAAGGAGACCTTCTGCTGTGCTTTCTGCAACTGGACTTGTTTATCTCAGATTGGCCTTTTTAATCATCAGCATGCTTGCAGAAAGTGTGGGGTGAGTCCTTCCTGAATCTTCGTTTGTGAAAAAAGCCATATATATATATATATATATATATATATATATATGGAACCTCAGACAATTATTTATTTACTGCTGCTTGGTTATAAGGAAAATTAGATACTTCAAAGCAGGTTTATAATACACCATTCAGTGAATTCATAAAACCAAATGGCACCATTGTCAGATTATCAAGCTGCAGCAGGGGCTTAACAGTAACAGGGGCTTTGTTTTGAATGCTTTTCAAAACAAAGATGGTAACTCAGATAATTTCCCAAATATGCTATAAATTCCCAAATCCACATATTTTCATATGCTATGAACTCTCTGATTGGGAAACACCTGATTTTTCTGACATTTTTTTTCTGACACTAAGTAGCAAGCTTACATATGTATAGAAAATGAGCAACACACGAGGAGGAGGAGGAGGAGGAGGAAGAAGAGGAAGAGGAGGAAGTGGTGGTGGTGGTCTTGGAAAGTTAGCTTTCCAAGAGAATTGTCTAAGTACATGTATGTGTGAGCTGCATGTGCTGAATTAGCTATTAATATATTCATAATAAATACCTGTGGTGGATGGGGAAAGTAATAGGGAATTGCTCATTCTCTCTCCTGGCATAAGATGCTACACTGAAAGCCAGGTCCCCAGGGTGAACTGAGATGACAGTGCATGCAAATGTTCCTGCAACTGATGTTTCTTTATTTTGTTACATTATAATGTCTCCTATTTTCCTACATAGGCTTCTGCATGAGGCACTGGTTCACTAGGATGGCAAACATTTTCAAATTTCCCCCCTCTTTTGCTGACTGCTTTCATTCCTCTGAATCCCCCTTTTCTTTGTTTGTTTTTAACTCCATTGTTTTAAAATTTGATGTGAACTAAACTCCCTGTGCACTGTTTACATTCCATTGACAATTTGTTCTTTCTTATGACTGTTTTACAGAATGAATGTTTTATTGAGCCAGGTCTGTGTCCAGTACTATTTCTAGAAGTTTCTGTTCCTTCAGGCCACTGAAGACTATTAGTGAGTCTAAGGGTAAAGTTATGCTTTTTTTTTTTTCATTTGTCACCTTTGCACACCAAAACCTTAAAAACCAGTCTAACCATTACCTCACTTGTTAGATTTGTTCCTCAGTCTTGCTCATTTACAACTATAACCTTACAATTTATATCTCCAGAACCAGTATTTCTTACTTTGCGAAGTCAATATTTCCACAGTACATGTGAAGATGCTGGGGAAAAAACCCTGCAATATGGTAGTCCTATAGAGATAACTCAAGATTTTTCTGTAAGAAAATGTGAGAGATAGTACTCTATCTCACAAGTACACTAATTAAATTGGGTGAAGTTGAAGAACAACTAGTTCCATGCCTGCTGGTCCACATACATGGCCCCTGAAAGAAAAGAAATAAGCTTAGTCTTTGGAAAACACATGAACTAACTTTTCTTACTAATATTTGTACATAGTCCAACAGAAGGTTTGATGTTGTAGAGAGGAAAGAAAAAATGGCTGCAGATTAGGGTGATGCAGGAAGGGAATGCATGTGGGAAAACAGACAGGAAGCCAGTAACATGAAAACTAGCAGTTCGTGAGTATAAGCATGCAAAAGCTGTTAACTCTGAACAATTTTGCTGTCTGGGGCAAAGGACAGGATGATGCTCTCTTCCATTATGTTTACACAGCCCAACTGGATTGGCAGTTGAATATCTCTATAACACAAGAGATAGGACAGTGTCTTCCACTGCAACTGAAGCAACACTGGCTACCTTGGGAGCACAGGGCAGGCAATATGGTGCTCAGAAATCTTCACCAACATATTGCTACTTCCTCTTAGAGTCTGCTATGAGAGGTGGTCACCTCACTCTACCTAATGATAAGGCTGGCCCTGTTGTCCTGCTTTGTTTGTATCTGTAACTCCACTTGTTTCTGTTTGTCCTGTTGGAGAATCATCCCTTTATTGGTGCTGTTGACTTTGAGGGCAACAAACCAGCTTTGGATATTTGTTTTATTTATAATTATAATAATACATTTTTATTTTTAACCCACCCCTCTGCTCAGCAACCGGGGCGGCATACAGCAAGATTAAAACAACATCAAGTTAAAATAATCCTTCCCCATCCTAACCCTCCCACCCCTTAAAACTAAATTAAACTAATGGAGAATTAAAACAAAGATAAAATACAATCAATAAATAAATAAATAAATAAAGGCAACGATGGCAAGGGGGTAGGTAAGCAATCAGTCCACTTGAACTGGGGAGTTATTCTGGGAAGGCCTGCCAGAAGAGATCCATCTTTAGTGCTTTCTTGAAGCTATCAAAAGTAGTGATAAGACGGATCTCATCCGGCAGGCCATTCCAAAGTCTGGGAGCCGTAGGGTTGGTGCTCGTGTGAATTTATAGCATCTTTCTCACACTGAGAAGATTTGGGAATTTACTTTATTCTTCTTTCATTTCATTTTCATTGAAGAAGGAAGGCTTCTTCTTATATTATCTTCCATTTCCCCTCCATATCTTCCTTCAAACCCTGAAGTTCAGTTGCATCTGCAAATGGGCTCAACATTAAACAGATTTCACAATAGAGTTTTCACAATAGCGTATTCCATTTGATTCATTGTTCTGTATTTTTTAGCCCTATAGCAAGTAAAAGAAACCAAAAAGTAGCCATATTAGTGTGGAGATTATCAGATGCTCTAAATATGGCATTATCATGACAGCAGGAGATCGCTTAAGGGCTTCCCTTTCAGATGATATTGTTCCCGTGTTGTCATGCTCCCATTCTGTTGCTGTTAGGCTGGCATTGCTTTTTATTGATGGGAAAACCCATCAATAGTTCCTCTGTTCTGTTTCTGCCACAGATTTGCCTGCAAGTGAAATGGTGCCCATTTTTCTGGCGTGATCCCTATTTCAATGGGAGGTCCGTGCCAGAACACTTCCTGGTGAAATCGGGACATCCAGGTAAGTGACACACTTTTTTGTACCCTCCCCAGGTTACTTGTAATGTTTAAAGTCTGTTTTTGTGCTTGGTATAACTTTTAGTGTTGTATTTTCCTTTTTAATTTTGAATTTCCCATGCTCTCATCTTCTTGAGAGAACAGCCGGGATTTAAATCCAGTAAGTGAAAGGAGCTCTTTTAGAGCTCCATTCACTCCTGGGTAGACATGAACACATGAATAAGGTAGGTCGGAAACTTTGGGTTATTATTCCATGACAGGGACGGAAAAGGAGCATGAGAGGAGGTTGTGGGATGGGAACACTTTTTTTGTTTCTGTCTGATAATCTCTACTGTGTCACAGCAAAAACAATAGTGTTTTTTAAAACAAGAAGAACACATCTTCCACATATTCAGTGAATATGTACAGGGGAAAGAGGTACTTTGAGCACCCGTGTATTAACTAGAAGAGTTTAAAGAATTTGGCTATTATGACACCATTTACAATTACATCAGAGTAGGATAGCAATCAGACTCAGAGGTCCTGCCTGCCAAGGTTTCTACTCTGCCTCTTGAACAAAGGGCCTTTCACCTCTGCCTGAATACTTGCCTAGATACTTTGTTCAACTGGAATGCAAATTATTGTTTTGGGTTTTGTCTGCATAATATATTTTGATGGCATACAATAGTCTGAGTACAGCTTTTTAAAACACACACACACACACACACACACACACAGAGCACCCCCCCCAGTTATTCTACTACTCTCCAGTCCCTCCCCTTTCAAATTCCTAATATTTGTGTTTTAGCAGTTGTGATACATGAGTTATTTGCCCCCCCCCATAGCTTTTACAGCTCCCCTCAGCCCCTATAGCTGTCACAGGCAGAAGAAACAAGAAACTGCAAGTGCCTGTTCTCTGAAAGATCCCATGTTACCAGCATGTGGTTCTCATTTGGCAACACTGAGAAGGAGCACTGTTCTCATAATAGTCTCAAATAAAAACCATCTCCTCGAAAACTAAGGAGTCCAATGAGAGGTGATGTCCTCAGGATGTCTTTCAGCCAACACTGGTATAAACAGATGCATTCATTTGCAGGGCTCACTGCCCTCACTGGCTACAGCTGAAGGCCCATTGCTTCTGATTCCTAAAGCTCTAGCTGGGATTCTGTGTATGAGAGCATTTACATCAGGGGGTCATAAGGGTCATGTTGAATCAGGACTATAAATGAAAGTAAGGTATATTCAAAGCTTGAGTAATAGTGAAATCTAATCAAGTTTAATATTCTCCCAGATTTGCTGTCATGAATGGGAACACTGAAGACATGCTCTCTTAATATAGTGAGCTGATGCCAGAAAGCAAGTTACAACCTTGTCTAACTTGTGGGTGAGGCTGTGAAATCTTGATTTATGTTGTCATCTAGGTATGAAGAAAGTGTTGTCTTCTCATCTTTGGCTTGTTTGTGTGAATACTGGAAACATTTTAAAAAAAAACCTCTGAATCCTAGCCAGCAGTTCTCCTGTTCAGTAGGGTTTTTGTTCTGGAGTGCTCAAATATGAGTTACAGACACTTATAGTGCATATAATTCTTTTCTAGTCTATTAGCTTTGACATCAAGTCAATTAATTTGTCAATCATTACACCATTTGGATATGTGATATTGCTTCTTAAAGGTCACTTCTCAAAGTCAAGTACATTTTTCTGTAGTGGTGACCCCAGGATTGTTAAGGTCAGATTTAGCTTCTTTTAACATCTGAACTTGGAATAATTCCACCTAACAAAATACCCAGAAAACCTAAGGTGCCAATCCCTCCCCTTTGTGTGGGGATGCCAGTCCTAACTGATGTGTCTGATATATCTATTTATTTTCCTGTCCTCAAGTCTACCCTGTCACCCACTGGGAACAGGTTTGTGTCAGTCAGGTATTGATCAGTCTGTTGCAGATGTCAAACTTGTACCTTCCAGGTCATAATGGATTTGTTGGAGGAAATAAACTAAAGCAGTGAAGCAAGTAACTGAGAAGCAAACAAAAAATACCCACAAACCCTAAAGCAACAGTGAAGCAAGTATCCAGTAGTCTGTAGACAGCAAGATAGCCAGGTGGGCTTGGGCATCTGATCCTCTCTTTGCCTCTCTAAGTATTGTTCGATATGTAGAAGATTATCAGACGTGCTAACTATGGTGTGATAATCCAGCATGGCTTTTTATTGACGGGCTAAGCTGTCAATGGATTCCTCATTCTGTTTCTGTAATGGAATGTCCTGCAAGTGAAAAGGTGCTCCGTTATGCTGGCGCAATGCCAGCGTCAATGGGAGGTCCGTGCCAGAACACTTCGGGTGAGATCGGGACATCAAGGTAAGTGACACACTTTTTTGTATCCTCCCTGGCTTACTTGTAAAGTTTAAGTGTGTTTAGGTGCTTAGTTTAACTTTTTGATGTGTGTTTTCCTTTTACAGTTTGAATTTCCCACACTTTCGTCTTATCGTGAGATCTGCCGGGATTTCAATCCAGGAAGTGAAAGGAGCTCACTTCGAGCTCCATTTGCTCCTGGGCTAACCTGCTGAGGCAAGGAGCCATGATTATGGTAGGTTTGAAAACTTTTTAATTTCTGGCGTTACAGGGACAGGAGAGGGATGAGAGAGGAGCTTGTGAGATGGGAACACTTTTTTTGTTCTTGTTTTTAAATCTCCATAGATTCTCTTCTTAGCTCACTTTTTCCTTCATCAAGGAAGCCAGTCAGGTTTTGTGCTCACTTTATTACAAAAGAGAGAGTTTCATGGGAGGTCTCCCCATAGTGGCTGCTAGGTTACCTCCATGCATAGAAACCAGCTTTAGTGATGTAACATTCCAAATCTCAGAATTTGTCTTTTACCTTTGTTGGATTTTGAGAAGCAATAAGTAATCTGTAAGGGTTTTAACAGATTACCCCCACACACACCTGGAACACCCCAGGTGAGTCCATTCTGTTTTTACAGAACAGCTGTTATGGCTGCTCTTCAGCACTGGTGGGGGTCACACATAGATTCTTCTGGTGTGATTTGCAGCCATCCAGCCAAACTTTCCACCATGCCAAAGGAGGTTGGTAGTAGTATCACCTTCGCACACTTTCTGCCATGGTGTGGGGAAAGCAGTTCTGGAGGCCTCTGCACACTGCTGTGAGAAAGGAGGTGAGTGGGAATGGGGAAACTTGTCATTTTTTGAATACTTACTGGAGCCATGCCAGTGTTGGAATGGGGGCTAGTAAAACCATCTGGCCTACAACACAGGTAGTTTTTTTCACTCCCACAGTGCTACAGCTGGCTTTCAGAAAATAGCCAGGCTTTACATCTCCCCCTGCTCCCACTTTTCTTTTGGCAGGGCATGAATGCTACTTGGAGCTGCCAGCATCACCATGCTTTGCATCCTCCCCCCTCCTCTTCCTTTCATGGCAAGGAGGGAAGGAAGGTGATACTGCCATGACCACCTGCTTCTTCCCAGACAGATGTTGCCAGATGTTTGGCTTGCTGTGCTATTGTGCATGCCAGCCATTGAGGAGAAGGGACTGCCAAACAGATGGTGTGGTAAGGGGGCAGTGGCCGGGAGTGGGGCAGGCCTTGGCTGGCAGCCAGGGATTTGCTCTTGCCAATCCAGTGTAGCTATGCTATTGCTTTAAAAAAATTTACCCTGTAAGTTTCCAGTGCAATTGTTACTGTTGTAGACATAAGCTCATTATACTACCCCATTCCACTTTGCTCACAAACATACCAAATATTGTGACAGCAGTGACAAGATGGTACTCAATTTAGTGTCTTTTGCTTATTCACTGAATCCTTGCTATATCACAGAATCTGTAAGACAAGTATGAGGAGATTTTCAGACCTAGGGCGGGAGGAGCTTTCGGGAGAGGGACGGCGATCTTGCGCAGCAGGGGGGCGTTTTCGGACACCGTTGTCCCTCTCCCGAAACCATCTGTGTCACTTCCGTGAAGCTTTGGAAGCCTCAGCGCCATATTTTAATCACGGGCAACCTCCGTGATTAAAATATGGCTCTGCGGCTTCCGAAGCTTCACAGAAGTGACACGGATGGTTTCGGGAGAGGGACAACGGCGTCCGAAAACACCCCCCTGCTGCGCAAGATCACCGTCCCTCTCCCGAAAGCTCCTCCCACCCTAGGAACTCTAAAACGCAGTCCAAAAATCTCCTGAGTCTCTGTGACAAGGATTTTCAATGGCTCAAATGGAAAAACATAAGGGACAGTATTCTATATCATCTACTTAACTAACTGCATTATCACATGAGTCCCATTGTCGCTGCAATCGTGTTTGCAAAAGTGAATGGATAGAAACTCGTTTGGCAATAGGGTGCCTGGTGCTGTTTCAGAGACTGAAGGTCCCTTGCTCTCTCCATTAACCCCTCTTCCCTGCCCCATTGTCTTCTGTGGCTTTTTATTTTTAGTTGTAATGCAATTTGGCAATTATGGCAATGCAATTTAGTGAAACAAAGAAAAAAAGAAAAGTAAAGAAAGTGGGGGAAAAGAAAACCAGCCTGTCTGGGGATGGCAGGAGAGAGGGGGAGGAGACTAAGACCATGTGACTGCCCAGTCTCAGGACTGCAAATGGAGAAATCTATCACACCTGAGGATTCATGGCACAGCAGCACAATTGGGAGCTTATTGAGGGTGTTCCCCGCCAATGGCAATGGACACTCTAACCACGCTTTGGAGGCAGAGCAGCAACAATTTGCAGGTGATGTCATGTGATAAGTATCACCAAAGGTGTTATTATCCAGCTTTAATTCTGTTTTAAAACACTCATGTGATAAAGTCCTAAGTAACCTCTCGTGCCTCCCCCTCCCCCACCCCAAGCTTCACAGAAATGCCATTCTCTCATGCTCTGAACACCTTCTGATAATTTTTCAGTCAGGATGACTCTGCACTGGTCTGTCAGTAGAGTTGATTGCTTTTAACGACAACAACTATTTTCTCTCTATAGCCAACCCCCCCACCTTCCAGATTGTTCCATGGGATCCTCCAGTCCTCTGGTGGAGGTTGTCGGGGAACAAAGGGAGCTGTAGGGGGAAGAAGGGATTGATGCTCTCCTCCTTTTCCTCTAGCCAGCAGAACTCTGGCTGCAACTCACAACTGAGGCCTGGTTGCACCAGGCTTTGTGTATTTTACAAGGTTGCTGAAAGACATGTTCAGTACCTCCTTACACAAGCAGTTGCCTGTCCTTTAACAATGTAGTGAGCCAACTTACAGGCTGTATAGGGTGCAGACTTAGTTCTGCCCCAGCCCCCATGACCAGAACTGAGAACAGGGAATCAAACTGCTCCCCTGTACTTCTGGGTTGGGTGCCGCCATTGCTGGTGGAAGAAAAACCTATCTCCTACCACATTTCATCCCATGTGGGGACATGTTTCAACTAGTGTCATCATCAAACTGTTACTATGTTGGGTGTCTTCTGGTGTACCAGTCCAGGTAAATATTCTCACTTCAGAGGTTATTTCTTACCTTCATAGCATTACTGTACTATATACATTTTCCTAATTTACTTAGTGTACACCATCAGAACAAGCACTTATCTCTTAACTGCAGTTGTTCTTCAGCGATTAGATTCATCCCTGATGTGTATCTTTGTCACTGATAAACTGATAAACTTTATCAGTGACTCTGCATGTTGCTCTTGTTTCTCTCTTGTGCACAAAATGTCTTCAGATTCATTGTTGCTCCCAAGTGGCAGTACACAGAAGGCTTATCTGCAGGGGTGATTTTCCATGGCTTGCCCCTGTTCCAGAGGCCTGCAGTCCAAATGACGCAGGTCATTTACCCCGATTTCCCCCCCAGGCAGTCCTCACCACCCACAGGGAAGATACAGGGCTGGAACAGAGGCAAGCTGGGATAGGACCCAATAAACCACTATAGGAAAAAATGTGTGTGTTTGTCTACACAAGCCAGGATACAATGGTATTTCTTGGCTGCAGAGGTGACCCATTTTTTGTCAGGGAAAATAGATATTGTAATTAGAAATTTATCCCCCCCCCTTTGGGTAATTTTATTCACCAAAGCATTAAAGATGGGCAGAGAGTGAACGTGCTCTGCATATTTTACAACAGGTTATGGGCCCAGAGTGGCTGGCTCAGGATTTTATGAGCCGTGAAAGCTTTTATGACCGCAGATTGTTTTGAGTCTAAGTTGAGAGGGGCTCTTAACAAGTGGCAAACTTGGCAACTTGTCTCTCTGGTGTGAATCTTTTTTTTTGAGCTGCAGATTTTGGAGGCTGTTTTAAAGCTGTTGGGGCTTTTTTTGTCTGTGCTTGGCAAAAAGCTGACAAGCCTAGCACAGAGGGGATCTGGAATTTGAGAACGCCTGTGAAGAGCTGCTGAGACAGAACCATTTATAACACCCGGCTGGTAAGTTACCTGTGCTAGGACAACAGATATTGAGCTGAGAGGGGCTAGAAAGTTTATAGACAATGTTTCAGAGCGTGGCAGTTTTTCCCTTCCAAAAGCTAAATGATAAGAACTATCATTTGTGGGCTGTGAAGATAGAGGCTTATTTGCATCAGCAATTGATACATGCCCCTATTGTAGCTACCCCTGCCCAGGGTACTGCTCTTGCACAGATTCAAGCTGAGGAAAGAACAAAAGCGTCACTCATTTTGGCAATTGAAGACAGTCAGTTGATTTATGTGCGAGGTTGTGCCCAGGACATTTGGCAGACACTGCGGCAAATCTATGTCCATACTGAGACTGGTTCACAGCTTATGTTAACAAGAAAACTGTATAGACTAAAGCTACAGCCAGATGGTGATGTGGCAACACACATTGCAACTTTAAGACAATACTTTGACCAACTTCAGAAAGTTAATGTGAACTTTAATGAACAAGATAAATGCCATATTCGCCTCTCTAGCTTGTCAGAAAAATATGATTCCTTAGTATTTTCTTTCGAAAATCTTCCCCCAGCAAATTTGACCATTAATTTCATTATTGGTAATTTGTTAAAAGAAGAGGCGAAATGGCTGGAGAAAAAACAGATTTCCCCTTTCCAAAAGGCTTCACAGCCAAAGACCCGCAATTCTACAAATGGCCCAATAGATGGCTCCAAAGACTCCAATAAGGGTGAAGTTCCTGCCTTTGCTGTGAAGATCAGAAGTTGCTGAAACTGTGGAAAAGAGGAGCACCTTTCCAAGGAACACAAGGCTAAGAAATACAAGACTTCTAAGACCAAGAAATCTATTTCCAGCATGACTGTTTCTGCAGTTGTTTTACAAGCTACAAAAGAACAAAAGGCACATCTAAGTTTTTGGGCTGTGGATTCAGGCTATAATGAACACATCTCTAATAATAAAAAACTTTTTAAGGACTTTAAAGAGACTGGCCCCTCAAGTGTGAGTTTGGCTGATAGATCCAAGTCAGAATGTTTGAGTAAAGGTACATGTTTTATACAATGTTTGAACATGGATATAAAAAATGTTCAATATGTTCCTGGTTTAAAAATGTGTTTGCTCTCAGTTGCTGAGTTGACACAAGAGGGCAATAAAATACAATTTAAAGAAAACAAATGTTTTATTTTAAAAGATGGTGCCATTTTGGCTAAAGGTGTTTTCCATGACCAATTATATTATATGTATGATTGTGTACAAAAACCTCAAACTGATACTGTGATGGCGAATTCTCCCATGCCTGATAATTATGTACACCTGATGCATCGGAGGTTTGGCCATGCTAGCTTTAAAGTTCTTAAGCAAATGCCTGAGATGGTGGATGGGCTGAATTTGAGGGCGTGTCAAAAATACCTGGACTGTCAGATCTATAAGAGATCAAAATCAAAGGTCCATCCTTTTCCCAAGCATAGTGACAAAAAGTCAAAAAGAATTCTTGAGCTGATCCAGATGGACCTGTCTGGCCCCTATCCAGCATCCCTGGAAAGAGCCAAGTACATTTTGGTCCTAGTGGATGATTACAGCCATTTTTGTTTTATATTCTTACTCAAGAGTAAAGATGAGACTTTTCAGACCTTTAAAAATTGGGTGGCTTATATTGAGAGACATTTCTCTCAAAAGCTGTCATCTCTCCAGTTAGATAGGGGAGCAGAATTCATATCAAATGAGTTCCAGAACTGGCTAAAGCAAAAGAAATTTTTTCACAGGTTGTCGGCCCCTTTTTCTCCCAGCCAAAACAGCATAGCTGAGAGAAAAATTGGCATTTTGCAAACAATTAAAGATAGCCTGATGTTTGATGCAAACATTGAACAGAAATAATGGGGAGAAGCCATGTTGACAGCTGCTTATTTGAATAACCACATGCCAAGTTCTGTGGTTTCAAATACTCCCCTTTTCATGTTTTATGGCAAGAAGCCATCTGTAAAGCATATTAGGACCTTTGGGCCCTATGCATGGGTAAATATCCCTAAAGCAATCAGAAAAAAGGGGGAGCCCAAGGCCAGGAGGCTGAGATTCCTGGGATATAAACAATCTTCCAAGGCCTGGCATTTTACCTTAATAGATAAAAGAGTTTTAATTTCCAGGAGTGCTGAGTCTGAGGAGCAATCTAACTAGCATTACATTCATTCCAACCCAGATGTGATTTTGCCTTCATTTATAAGTAAAACTCAGCCTGATCAGCAGCAACAGCAGGCTGCTGAATCAGGCACTGACACTTCCCCAGATTTGGGAAGAGAGGGTTCAAAGCATGGGTCCTTTCATATAGAGTGATTCAAATACAGATTCTGACAATTATCAGGCCCAGCCTGTCATTTCCCATCACTCTAACAGAGAAACAAAGGGGGTGCCTCCTCTAAGATTCACAACACAGAATGTAAAGGTCTGTCAGGTGACTTTTGAACCTGATAGTTTTACTGATGTTTTAAAGTTGCCTCAAAATGAGCAACAAAAGTGACAACAGACAATGGAAAATAAAATGGAATCCATCAAAAGTCATGATGTTTTTCATATTGTGGCATTGCCACAAAGAAAAAAGGCTATAGGTTGTCATTGGCTGTATAAAAAGAAACAGATGCAAGATGGGAGTGTTAAATACAAAACACGCTTGGTGACAAAGGGATATTCACAGATAAAATATCTAAATTATGACCAAGTTTTTGCTCCCACTGCTAAAGTACAAAGTATTAAAATTGCTTTGTCTATTGCAAGTCTACATAAATTCAAAGTTAATCACTTTGATATAGAAACTGCTTATTTAAATGCCCCACTGGATGAGTATGTATATATATATATATATATATATATATATATATATATAAAACAAGTCCCTGGGTTTCATAGTGGGGGACGAAACCATATATATAGGCTTGATAGAGCGTTATATGGCCTGAAACAGAGTGGGCGATGTTGATACCTTTATTTGGATAAACAGCTGAAAAATGTTGGTTTTCAAAACAGCATTGCTGATTCATGCTTATATACAAGGGGGGTCAATCAGAATTATGAAATTCTCCTTGCTTTTGTCAATGATCTCTGTCTGATTACTCAAACTGATGCTCAGATACAAAGGTTTAAACAAGAATTGGGTTTAAAGCTCAAATTAAAAGACCTTGGTCAAATTAAAAATGATTTGGGAATAGATTTCCAAAGGTTTAAAAATGGTGATTTTAAGATAAGTCAAGTTCAAAAAATTGAAAGAGTTTTAGATCTTTATATCATGTCTCAATGTAAACCTGCACAAACTCCTGTGTGTTCTGATTTCATAAATATTATAGATACTAGGCTGTTTAAATAACCTAAACTTTTTCATTCTATAATTGGAAGTTTATTATATATTACAAGATGGTCACGCCCAGATATTCAATATAAATATTTATATTCAATATAAATATTTTGTCCAAAAAGGTGTCAAAACCAACTCAATATGATTTACAAGGTTTAAAAAGAATATTACAATATTTACATAGAACCGTAAATTATGGTATAAAGACCAGTTCACATGGTTGCCATGAGTTGAGAGCTTTTGTCGATGCCAATTTCGCCAACAAAATTTCAAATAGAAAATCTGATTCAGAGATGATAATTTTTTATGCTGGTATTGCTATACATTGGGGATCAAAAAAACAATCCACCATTGTTTAAGTTCTGCAGAGGCAGAATTTGCAGCCCTGTCGAGCCTGGTGAATTGGTCTACCTGAAGCAGATTTTCAGTGATTTGGATATGCCAATTTCAGGAGCTATTAAAGTTTTTTAAAGATTCCCAAACATATATAACAATAACAACACAAGGTGTGAAAAACAGAACAAAACATGTTGCTATAAAATTTCAAAATGTCAAAAAAGCTGTTCAAGATGGTTTGATTGATTTGATATATTGTCCCAGTAAAAGAAATATAGCAGATTTGTTTACCAAAACATTGGGTCAAATTAAACATGACCTTTTGTGTAACAAGCTAGATATGATATTTAAAATGTAAAATATATTTGCCTGGATGAAAAAATTAGAGGGGTGTCAAGGAAAATAGATATTGTAATTAGAAATTTACCCCCCCTTTGGGTAATTTTATTCACCAAGGCGTTAAAGACACCAGCTTGTCTACTAGAACTCATAAATCTGTCTTTTGTTGTTATGTTTTATCCCCCCTTACAGAGTTGGGAAGCGAGAAACAAAACCAAAGGCTTTAGGTTTCTTGTTGCTTCTCAAAAAGATTGAATGTTTGGAAAAGTATATAACTGGGAGAGGATTTTGGAGCTAATATATGCCTCCTGCATTTTGGGGGCTCCTTTTCTTTTCTCTTAGCTCCTGAAAAACTTTGGAGCATACAGAAGCATAGATGAATGCCTTCTGTTGTTTATTTCTTTTCTATCTTGATTTTAATAAAACCATAAAAGAAAAAACAGCCTATTTTTCTTTTACACTAGAGGTGTACATGGCTTTACCCAAAAGCCCACGCTATTTCACTACATACATCTCTGCTCAGATGGGCAGAGAGTGAACGTGCTCTGCATATTTTACAACATTCTTCCCCCATCATCTGAAGGAAACAGGAACAAGTCCACACAGGAACACTGGCCCATTGCTGCAGCCTCCACCACTGCTATTTCCCCTTCACTACCAGGTCTAGCCAGCCAGCCACACCATGTGAGAAGCCCCCTGCACGTGACCAGCCTTGGTCACATGCTGCAGGCCTGCTGCCTGGACCCAGCAGAGCAAGGGTTGCCGGCAGCAGTAGCAAGGACCAGCCTTTCAGGATGGGCTCCTGCAGACATGCAGGGCCCTATTAGTTCGGTCATGGCAGAAACATATTAAATTGGATTTTTTTAAATAAAAAATGCAGTAAATGGCTCTATCCTGGCACGCCCACTTTCCAGCCCCGTATCTGCCCCAGGGGTGGTGAGGACTGCCTGGGGGCAGGATAGGGACTGTGTCATCTGGCTGCAGGGCTCTGGAATGGGGGCAAGCCAGGGATGGGATATTTAGCCCATATAGATAAGCCCTGTTCAAACTGGTACTGCCAGATAAGGCCCCATGTGTCTGCATGCAGCTGCAAGGCATCGATTTTCATTGACGGAGAGGTCCTGTCAATGAAAAGCAACACCTTACTCATGGCTGCATCTCCTTTGTCTGCAGCCTTCTCTGACTGATGATGTCTCTGGCTGCCCTGTAGTGAACTGTCTGTGGATGTCTGCACCAGGTCCTTCCTGCCTCTCATGCCATCAGTTTCACCACTGGTCCTTTTTGGAAAGGATGAAGTAAGTATGCATTTCCTGTCCTCCATTTTTGAGCAAAGGGAGGGGTTGTTTCTCAATCAAGCACACATACCAGGTTCTCTGCATTGTGTTTCAGTCACAAAATGGCATGGAACAATGGCTATCTCATAGGTCTAGTTCTATGAGGATTCTGCAACAAAATTTGACTCAGGATACTAAAATGTCCTATCTGTTAGGAGGAGAGTTAATGTGCATTTTCAATGAGTCAGCGTATGAGATTTGTCTAATGAAAGAAGGCTGGCTACAGCAGGGCCACTCTAGTCTTTGTTACCTTGCAGAAACAACTAGTTCAAACATTTCAGTGATTGCCAGGGGGTTGGACTGGATGGCCCTAGTGGTCTCTTCCAATTCTATGTTTCTATGAAACTTGTGACTTTCTATGCCATTTGAGTTTTTGAACATTTTATACACACACATGCATGCATGCGCACACACTATCCTTAGATGAAAGATTTTCCAATGCATTTTAAATTATATTTTTTTTAACCATCGTAAGAATGAACTTAAAGGCAAACCACAAAAAAGGCAATGAACCACCCTGCCTGAAACTTATAATCTTTTGTCACTAATGTGTTGATTAAAGCAAATATTATACTGCAGGCTATCAGCCAAGCCTTATGTGGATCTATTGACACAATAAGGTTTTTCATTTTTTCCCTTAAAAAAAAAAACTAATTATATTTTGCTCACAGCTTTGCTCCATAAAAGAAAAATACGAAAAGGAAACACATCTTTGTTGTGGTTGAGATTTCCTCATCCTGTCTAAATCTGTTCTTAATTTAGAACTATATATTGGTTTCTGCTCTCAAATTTTCATTAAATATTGTTTGGCTCCTTGGATTCTTCATTGCTCATGAGCTGAAATGGCTGAAACACACACTGGATAAAATGTATCCCTGGTCCTTTTGATAGGGATGTCAAAGGGGTCAGGTCAGTTACATGGCAAAATAAATCCGCTTAGAAATCGCAAAGAGTCCTAATAGTTCCCACATCTTTCAGATCAAAGCTGCCATATTCAGAAGGAGGGGGACAAAAACCCCATAAGCCAGCGGTATCAGCTTTCGCTATTTTCCCTGACTTTTTAAATAAAGTTCACAAACATGCGCACAGTTGGTGGTGAGAACTACCGATTCGCAATAGGTTGTGGGAACTACCAGCTATATTCCCGAAACAGCCACAGCACAGCTGATCTGTGATTCGTTGGACTGACTTTGGGTGTGCTCTTCCTGCCTCCTCCTCACCCACCCACCCACTGCCTCTCCTCCATCACCGGTGCCAAACTTTTTTCGGCTGCCACCTGCGCTGCTTCTTTGGGACAAAGCAAGCAAGCAAGCAACGAGGAAGCAGCCGAGGAGGGGATGGTCTTGTGGGGAAGGAAGCAGAGGCAAAGGGACAAAGCAGAGGTGAACCCAGTGGGCAGAGGGTTGGGTAGCAGTGACAGCTGCTTGACCAGAAGCCCACCTCCCCATTCACTTCCCTCCAGCCAGCCAACTCCTCCCCAAAGGTGGCCAACAAGTGAGGAGTGGCGGCGGCCAGAGGCAAGGCAAGGAGGGAAGCAGGGCGAAGGGGGAGCCTGCAACTCCATTGCTTCTGGCGGCTGGGCGCTCAATCCCCAAGACCATCCTCCACCTTGGAATCTACCCTGCTTTCCTTGCCTCATTTTGTCATTATTCCTCTCCCTCCCGTTGACTCTCTACTTTTTTGGTTGTTTGCACATCTCTTGTCCCCCCCAGCCAGCGATTGGGGACTGGGCTGCACAGGGAGGTGGAGAGATAGTCCTTAATGACAGCAGACAACCACCCTGTGCTCTGGTGATCACACCCCCATCTTTGCCTGTGTGAACTACAAAGCAGAAAACTTTGAGTGTTTTCTTCTTAAAAGTTCTGAGTTTAAATCCTTGTATATTGAGCCATCTTACTGCTAGATTAGGATTACCACTTCTTTATTCTGAGGGGCTCCTCATATTTAATCCATATATGGCAGGCAGGTGCAACGTGGTCTTCTGCATGCTGGGAATAGCTGTACCTTTTGAATCTGGTTAATGCAGATGGGAGAGAAGTAAATTTCCATTCATTTTTCTTTTCCATTGCAGGGATCACACAACTGCTCTGTTACAACAGTTCCAGTGGTTCTGCTCTGTTCTCAGACACAGTTTAAAGTACTGGTTATGCCCTATATAGCACTATACAGCTTGTGTTCAGGTTAACCCCCATGAGCCTGGATTTTGAGATCTTCAGTGGAAGGCTTCCTTCCTTCCTTCCTGGCATTTATTTATCTATGGGATTAATTTATCACCTCTCAACCTACCCTTCCCATGCCTCCACTTTCACTGGACATCGGGGGGGTATACAGGAGAGGGCATTCTTAGTGGCTGCTCCTAGACTCTGGAATTCATTTCCTAGTGAGGCTAAATTGGCCCCTTCCACGATCTTCTTCTGGCAACAGATCAAAACTTACAGTTGGCCCTCTGTATTCATGAATTCTGCATCCATAGATTCAACCAATCATGGCTCAAAAATATTTGGAAAAAAAGTTCCAAAAAGCAACCTTGCTGTTTGCCATGTCATATAAGGGACACAATTTTACTACGCCATTGTAAATAATGGCATTGTGTGATAACGATGTCAGAATACCATGAAAGAGCTCTCCTACCACACAACATCAGCCTCCTCAAGTTCTGCTGTTGTCAAAAATGTGTTATTTTTTATTAGCAGGCCAAGACACTAATTGATATTCCATAGTATTTTTTTTTTTACAGTATTGCTTGTGTGTGAAACTGTGTCCCGTTCTGCTAGCGTGATTTCAGTGTTAATGGGCAGTCCCTGCCAGAACACTTCAGGGTGAGAACATGATAACTAGGTATGGGACACTTTTTTTTATGAACCTCCCTGTTTTTCTGGCAAGTTTTTAAGTGTGTTTCAGTGCTTGTGTGTTCATTTTGTTTGTTAATTTGGGTGTTTTTAGACTTTTAAGCATGCTCACATCTTCTCATGAGAACTGCTAAAGTCTTGCCCATGCAAAAACGTGGAAGTAAGTAGCACGACTGTTCATGTTGCCGAAATTCTGGTGCCACTCTTTCTCATGATTACAGCTTGATAAGTGTTATTATGCCATGATTTAAAATATAGTGGGACAAAAACGTTTTTAGAAGCTCATATGATAATCTTCTGTATGTAAGGTTTTTCTGCAAATAATATAAATATATTTTTGTTTAAAATGGAGAATCCAATAGTTGGGAAATCCTGTTGAAAAAAATAATAGACCAGTGAGAATTTTGTGCAATTTTCTCTCAGTATCTGAACATCTTGAAACGTTGGCCCTAGTGTCCTTCTGCCTGAGAAACCCCAGAGCTACCCTTTGGAGACCCAAACTTGAGGAATTCTTCTAGCCTTTAAATCGGTTTCCCTTTGGTATCTGCCACCACTCCTTGATTTAAACTTAATTTTGAAATGTGATAACAAGGAGACAATTACATTGTTATTTTAAGCTTTCCAACTTTAATTGAGGGTTACCCCTAACCCCTCCCTTGTATCCCAGAGGAGAATCAAGGTAGCTTGCACAAGCCAGGCACGTGTACGTGGTTTATAAGGAAAAACAGAAAAAGCTTTATTTTCTAGTTCAAGCAATTAAGTAGTTAACAGAGGTAATCATAACATGGAGAAAAGGCATTTTCTCTCCAGGCCAACTTAGTTACAAGATATATCATTCAGTCAGAGGATTAAAATAAATCACAAAAAACAACACACTAGCTAACACATTTCCTAAGCTAAGAAGATTCCAACTCACATTTACACAGTCCATTGGATCAGTCTGTGTCCCAATTGGGATGGTCCACCCCTATGTATTACCATTTGTCTGGAAAGCAGGGAATGGAAATTTACAGATGATAGGAAATGTAGTTCTAGCAGATGTAGTCCTGGCACCATGATGGGAGTTGCAGTCAATCCATCATGACAGTATCAAAACAATTAGTTTGCACAAAAAAACCACCCTGTTTTCTGTTCAGAATTTTTTTTTCCTCTACAGTACTTTCGGATGTTGGAATACAGGGAAAATATTGCAGAGGAATATTTTTCTTTTCCTGCATCATGGAGAAAACTACTGTAATATTTGTTCCCACAAAAACAGGCTAGATCAGTAGTAGAGCACATGCTCTCCATGCAGGTGGTCTTGAATTCAGTTTCCAGCACCTCCAAATTGGGCTGGGAAAGCATCCTGGCTGGAGCCCTGGCAGTCAGAGCTGACCATGGCTGACTTATGTAAGGTATCTTTCTGTGTTCCTCTCTGCCCTTCCCCCAGAAGGAAAGGCTACACTATTCTGGGCTTTACAAAGTGAATGAGGAGAGACATTAAAGAAGTTGTGCATAGTATGGAGGAAAGGGAATAGAGGGAAGACTTTCTTTTCTGTCTTATAATACTGGAACCAGAACTCAGCTAGTGATTTTAAATATTGTTACATTTAGGGCAGACAAAAGGAAGCAGTACTTCACACAGCAGTGACTATATGAAATTCCCTGCCACAAGATGTAGTGAGGGCCTGAAGTGGGCTAAAACCACTGTTAGTCTCAACTAGAATAGACCCATTGAAATGAAGAGGAGTTGTTAGTTGCCAGTTTTTTGCTCCATTGGTTTCAATGGGTGTATTCTGGTTGAGGTTGATATTAGATTTAGCCTGGGTAGTAATTGTGCACCCTTCCTAATGTTGTTGAATTACAACTCTTAGCATTCCTCATCATTGGTTGTGCTATCTAGGGCTGTTAGAAGTTGCAATTCAGGAACATCTGGAGGGTTGCAGAATTCCAGCATCTGACTTAGCCCAGTAATGTAGTCATTCAGTGTTTCAGATATGGCTAGGTGACAGCTCACAAAAGGCAGACAAAATGCATGGACAAGTTCTTCCTATCTCAGTGGTTTTGCTTGCTCTCAGTGACAGCATAACATTGACAGTCCTCATTGCCTACTTGATAACTGGTACAAAGACGGTAAGATGGAACAAGTTTGGGGCATGTTTTATTATTAACCAAATCTCCCCCTCCCTCACCCAATTGTCATTATAACATACATGGTCTCTCTACTCTGTCCAATTGTAATTACACATCATACTGAGAAAAGCTGAATTCTCAGAGATCCCTGATTTGTTAGGACTTATTTGTTGTGATTAGTATAGGAAGCATTGGTCTCAGACTAACTGGTAACATCTAGCCTTAGTGACAACATTGTGTAGCTAAATTTGATTGTGTGCCTACGTTCAATACATGATTGCTGGTTGACTGGGATCACTCAAGGAGCAGTGAGCAGTGAAACAGGAAGAGCAAAACAGAAAAAAAATGTCTTGAAAGTGGAAAGAGTGGGGAAAACAATAGAAAATATCACCAAAAAAATCTTGTGGCAACTACCATGGCTTCTACCCTGAAAGTGGGAAATTCTAGCCAACCATGAAAAAAATAGGAGAAGGCATTCTGATCAAGTGGTTATTTTTTCCCCAGTGTTTCACCCTTGAAATCAATGTTTGAAGTAAAGAAGAAGAGGAAGAAGACTAATATCATTCAATTCAGCATTAATGCATAGAGGCACCATCACTAAAAGGCTATATATTGCTAACAGGAATATAACATATGGGGGTTGCATGTTCAGATTTTTTTTTAAGTATTTAAGTATTAACCTGTTGTGTTTTAACTGTAAGGCTTTCTCATGGCTAAGGAGCCAGCATGGCATATTGGTTTGAGTGCTTTAACTATGACTCTGGAGACCAGGGTTCAAATCCCTCCTTGGCCATGAAAATCCACTGGGTGACCTTGGACAACTCACAAACTCCCAGCCTCAGAAAACCCCATAATTGGCTACCATAAGGTCACCATAAGTTGAAAAAGACTTGAAGGCACACAACAACAGCGAGGATGGAAAATAAATTCAGTGGTTTCAAGATTTATCCTAAAATTATTTGTTTCACATCTCTTGAGAGTCACTGCAAGACAAAGTACACTTTGCCTCAGCAATTCACACATTCAGAAGGCTTGATGTACTTTTGAGAGGCATGAAGCGATGGAATCTTTTAAAAATGCAAACAGCTAAAAAGGCATGCAGTTGAAAGCCAGTGTAATGAAGCTTTGATGTGGAAAACACATTCATAAAGGTGTAGATAAAGCATGCTGTACACAAAATATGTGCAGAAGATGTGTACACATTTTCATGTGGGAAGGAAAAAGAAGTCTCACAACCTGCAATAACAAAAGGAGGCAGGAATGCAGGTGGATTTGGGAGATTGAGAGTTTTCCACATCCATGTTCATAGCATGAGCATGGGATACCATCTAAAAGAGCTGTTATGCCATTGCAAGAGAGAATGGGCTCTACTTTCTCCCTCCCCTTTTTTCTTTTTTGGCTTTCAGTGATCCATTCCAAAAGCTCAGATGCATGCTACGGGCACAGGAACAAATGCCATGGCCCACAGCTGCAATCAATTAAATGACTGGCATTACTTACAGATGATGTGCTCGCAATGTGATGCTGTCAAGAGGGAAGAACTGTGATTTTCTGGTATGTGAATTGACAGTAGGTGGTGGAGGACATCATTCCTGTTGGCGCCTAACCTCCTCCCCCAAGATATCCCTCTTGTTTATTCTTGTTTCTTTTGGTTTATATGCATCAAGGCACTGGTTCCTAATCTTATTTCACAGTTTAGCTTTGATATTAGATCAGGAAAAGAAATATCATGTGATTTTGCTCCTGGGGAGCAGGGACAGAATAGCTCAAAGTCCATGAGTTGCTTTATTACAGCAAATTAATTTTCATTGGCTAACATTTTGTACTGCACTTATGGTTTTGTAATCTAGAGTTATGAATTCTGTAAGTGCTCCATATTGTGCTCGTACAGATCTCTAAGTGCTCCACATTCAGTTAGATTACATATTCATGGTTGTGGAACTATTGCCACAATCATAAATGCCTACCCCCACTCAACCTACTTTAGCAGCCAGCAGTTGTACCAAGCAATGAAGGTCTGTGTGAAGTCGAAGGCTTTCATGACTGGCATCCATAGGTTTTTTTTTCAGGCGGTGAGGCTGTGTTTTGGAAGAGTTTATTCCTGACGTTTCCCCTGCATCTGTGGTTGGCAACTTCAGAGAATGGTGGCATGGGTGTGTGTGAAAACACCAAAATTCTGGACCAGGCCAACAACTAATATGTCAGAATGCACAGGAAAGCTATTGAAATCCAAAAAAAACACCTGGACAACTTCAACAGGAAAGAAGAAACCCTAAAAGTAAACAAAATTTGGTTATCAGTCCTGAAAAACACCAAAATCAAAACTCAACACATGCAAATGAACTCCACCCAGGGACAGGAGGCTTCCCAGCAGACAATGGACCATTAGCTAAATATACACTAATCTTCCTTGCATATCTCCCCCCAGGAACTAGCCATCCAAATACACAAAGGTACATACCTTCTTCAACAAGGACTCACAGTATATAACCCCCCCCCAACACCCACTATGCCACCATTTTCTAAAGATGCCAGCTACAGATGCAGGCAAAACGCCAGGAATAAACTCTACGGCCACACAGCCCAGAAAAAAAACATATAAAACTAAGAAGGTCTGTTCAGCTGGTGGCCAGGACCCATAAGAATGACATTTCCGCCCCCAGCAGGTAAAGCTTTGACAATCAGAAACAGGATCCATGTTCCAATTTCTTGTTGCTGCCTTGTTTGCTGGTGGGAGGGGCTTGGAAATATCCTCCTCCTGTGCCCCATCACTAGGTGAACAGACCTCCATTGTCTGAAGCATCTGCTGGCTGTTAAGGTAGGTTTGGGGGAGAGAGGTCAGACCAGGAGATGTTAATTAGTTACATGTTTGTAACTATGCAGGCAATGTAGTGCATTGGTGATTTCTTTTATTTGATTTTGTATTCTCTTACCAGTATGGCCTTAAGTACCCCAAAAAGGAACAAAAGATGAACTGGGCTATGTGTGTATATGCGTGCATATGCATACACACTACAATAATCTTCACAGTTACATGGCCATGTATCACTGAAGTCTAAGGAGCTTAAATACTCCTAAAATCAATGGCTGTGCACATTTTCATATATATTTACATTGGGATGAATTAGTACTGAATCATACTTAATGTGGACCCACTGATATCTTGGCTATTTTGTCCCAATGATTTTAATGGCTCTACTCCATGCTTGATTAAGTTCTACTTGAGCCCACTGTGTTTATCTGAATGTATCCATTTATGCAAGTTATCATGGGACTCTGAAGGGGCAGAAAGAAGAAAGGCAAAGATAAGAGAAGAAAATGAGCCAAGGATGAAGGTAGATTACAACAGGGATATAAAAATCTCTTTATAAATTATTATATAATTTACACCTCTGGCAGGAATGTCATTTTATTGTCAGTATCCGCTGGGGTTTGGTTCCTGGACTGATTCTGGATACCAAAATCTGTAGCTGCTCAAGTCCCATTATGTACAATGGGGTCCCTTTGCTTTTTGGGGAAAAATATTTTTTGAATATTTTCAAGCCACGAATAGTGGAATCTGTGGATGTGGAATAGGGACAAGGAGGGACAACTGTATTTTTGTACGCACTATGTATACTGATGATGCTACATATATAAATTAACAATTATCACTTTCATTATTTTGTCACAATCGTTTTATATTCTGTTGTGGTCCTCTGTGTTTTCTTCCCACACTGAACTTCATACAATCTTTATGCATCTTCCTAATTTGCGCATTTGTGTCCAAGGGCAAGTTCACTCCATACATAAAACACAACACACCAAACTTGAGTGGAAGAAAATTAGCCACAACTTTATTGATTACAGCTGCAACTGGGTTGGCCTAGGCATGGGTCCAGATCCAGGCATCGGCCAACCTGAGTGTTGATCAACAAGCCCAACCCTCTGGCCAAGTGCTGAATCAATGGTATGACAGGAGATGGAACCATATGAGCCGGAGCCCAGAATAAATACCTGGCTATCCAACTGGAGTGAAGGCAGCTCACTCCCACTGGATTCTTCAGCCAATGAACTTCAACCAAGGTTTGAATTCATTGGCTGAAGTTTCCTGCTCTCTCCCAGAAGACCAGTGGGGGGGGGGAGGCAAAGCCCTCTGGGAAGAAGAAGCCACCATTCCGTCATCAATCTGCTCCCGCTCTGGACTGCAGATTTCTAATCTTCTATTTCTTTATCTTATTCACACATTTTCAAAAGAAATACCGTAACCTTGTTTTATATTAAGGCTCTTATTGCCGACCACAAAAATATCTATTTCTTACTGCACTTTTTATTTTCCAACTGCACGTGAGTGTAATGCTTACCTTAGTTATATATATTAGGACTGAGCTGAAATTCAGCTTCTCTAATTCAAAGTCAAGAAAAGGGATTTTTGTGGCGTAATTTTGTGTAGGTATGGGGAGGGGATGAAACTCATTCACATTACATCTGACTCCTTGCTACTGCTAACTATCACCGCCAGCCTGCATCACCCAGAATAATTCTACATTGTAGAATTCTGGTGCATTACAGAGACATTAAACATGGCAGCCAATAGCAGCAAAGAATCTGGGGAGTGCTGAAGAGCTCTCTCTCTCTCTCTCTCTCTCTCTCCTACTATGTGAAATGTGAAAGCAGAATATATAAGCAGGTGCCTCTCCCTCATTTTAAGCCCAGAGGTCATAGAAACATAGAATTGTAGAGTTGGAAGAGACCTTGGAGATTCATACTGCTTCAGGTCTTAGAAGAGAGGCCCCAAAATATGCAACCATCATCTGGGCTGACCTGTGACATTGTTTTATACTCTGCCTTGGGCAAACAGGAGAGTATCATTCTACAAAAGGTAAATGGACAGAAATCTGACATTAGAAATAGCAAGACCCGTCCCCCCAAACAGTTGCAGAGTGTTTCAGCTTTCCTGGACATGCAGTTTCTAACCTACAAGTAGCTGTTTTAGAACAAAAAAAAGGTCAAAGGAAGATTGGAAAGAGAAACCACTATCTTGAGATATATGTACAAATTCCAGTCCACTAGCAGAGGTATGAAGAGAGAAGATGGTTTTCTGGCATGCTACATATATTAAAATACACATTTACATTGTTATCTCAGTTACACATGTACCAAAATAATTCCTCTCAGAAAAAGGAATAAACTTTCAGGTAAGCAGGTTTTATTCTTTTCACATTTCAGGACCAACAAACTAGCTGCTTAACAAACCTGTGTCTTTTTACACAACTCTTTGAAGGTCCACAGAACCACAATTTGCATCTTTCTGTATCCCATTACACCCTATCCTACTCATCCCAACTGCTTATATACTTATGACTTGTAATATACTTGTAATCACCCTATCAGTGCATCAGAAGAAGTGAACTGAAATCCATGAAACCTCATGCTTAAATAGATAGTTAGCCTGAAAGGTGCTGCTAGATTCTTTCCTACCTTTTTTTGCATTTTATTTAGACCAGAGATGGCTGGTGTCAGTGGTCTGCCTGCTCTCTTGATTCTACTGCAGTCTGTACCCCAGAGCCTTTCCAATGCTGATAGAATTCAAGGGTGCAAGTGATTTTGGTCTGATTTTTGGCATTAGAAAAGACACTTGGGGCAGTATCCATCTTGTTCTAAAGGAGAACTGTGTCCCTGGAGGTTTCCACAAAGGTGCATAGCTTGCTTTAAGCCCAAAATGTAGACTTTTCCTACCACTGCCATCAAATTCAGTGAAAGTGGTATGCTGTTCACTCTTGATCATTTAATGGAGATTCTGTTATATGTTTCAGTAAATGCTAAAATACAAGGAAGGATGACATTTCATGGTCATGCTGGCTGTTGGATTCTGAGAGAAGCAGCCCAAAATGTAACTTTTGCAAGCTCTAGATTTTTGGCACTTATTTAGGAAGCACCATACACATATATAACAGTGGAGGCTTTTAATGGAGAAAGAAAAGAAATGTTATTCTGTTTGTTGAATACTTTCCACATGTGCTTTTAGTTAACAGAATTGCAATAAAATAGTTGGGATAGTGAGCACAATTTGCATCAGTCATTTACTGTAATCAGTCTAACTTTGAGGCTTCAATAAAGTTAACTGGTTTGTATTTAATGTCAAAGTAATTACCCTCTAATTACATCAATTTGCCTTCTTTAAAAAAACTACAGTGAAAGCTATAAACCTTTCACTCTCCACATCAGAAGTTTTTTGGTGTCCCCCCCCCCCACACACACTGGTTTCTAATACAGGAAAACTAGTTACATAATACCCTAGTGTAAATATGTCAGGTGTATTATCTAAATTATCCTTGTCAAGGAAGACTTTAGTAACCAGCATTAATCTACCCTTTATTACATACTGTAAAGAGTAAAGATTTTTTGTGATATGCCAAGCTGAGTCACCTTGCCTGACTTAGACATCTTTAACAGATTTCCTTTTTGCATTTTCCTGCAGAGGAAATCTGTCAACAGACATCTTATGTTCTTTTCCCTCTCCTGTTCATTCACATATTGAAACTCACTTAACCTCTAGCTGCACTGCTAATATTTTATATCTTTGTAGTTTAGTACTACAATATAAGCAAAACACCTGTAATTATTTGAAATTTTATTCTAGGTGAACCTTGGTGATCAAAAGCATGCCTAATCAGAACCTTTCATGTCCCATGCTACTTGCTAACTGGTCATACACTTGCTTTTTCAATTCCCTTTTCCACATTCATCCAAACTCTTGTCACAAAGCCCTTTCACTTTGGCTTGGGTTACCAGTTTATATTGTACAATTCTACATGCAGCTGTAAATACAATGGCCAGAAATAAAATGGCCAGGGACTTGTGTTTTTGTTAGTGGACTTATGTCTGCAGGAAATAGAATTGAGTAGTTTCGCCCCGTTACATTACTTTGTAAGGGAGCCAGCAAAATGATCATTGTGTATCAGGACCAATGCAGAATGGAATCCCAGCTAGATAGTGTGCTTTGGGACACTCTTGCTGGTGTTCTGTTACACCTCTTTGCAACTCACCAACAGGGTTCATTAGTGCATCCTACATAGCTAAGTTTGCCTAATGTTACACAACAGTGATAGAGAATTCTGGCCAACATTTTGATCTTTCCAGGCAAAGATTTGAGTCAGAATGCAATTATCATCATTAGTTATTCCATATATAACTCCATAAGCCTCATTTTAGTGAATTCTGGAAATGATGGGTTCTTGTTCCTCCACTGATGAAAGATTACATTGACTAGTACCAAGTGGTAGCTTGGTGGTATTAAATGGTCACCACCCTGAAGGCACCAGATCCCATCTAATCTTGGAAGCTAAGAAATATCAGGCCTGGTTAATACTTGGATGGGGACCCCCAAAGAATACCAGATGCTATGGGTTATATGTCAGACGAAGGCAATGGCAAACTACCTCTGCATATTCCTTGCCTATGAAAACTATGACATTCAAAGGACTGAATTTGTTAGCTGTTTATGTATTTGTTAGCTTTGATGCGATGTGAGTTTGTTGCTTGTCAGTGGAAGCAGAGTAAGGTCCTTAGGTGGATACTATTCCATCAGTCAGTTGTGTGCTAGGACCTTCAGGAATGCCTATGCTTTCTTCCTAGGCCTTTAAAATTCTATCATTCTTCCAGGGGAGGGGGAACATGTGTGAATGATATATGGAAAGAAAATGTACATGTTCTGATATCTTGAACCCCACAAATTGTTCTGGATATTTATGTACTCTAGAAGAAAAACCAAACAGATTCAGTTTCATAGCATACTACATTTTTAATCTAAACAGATTAAATTCAGATTTAGCATTATAAAAAGATATCAGATAAATTCTGAGTAAAAAAAGTGTTTTGTGTTGTTTTTACAAAGATAAACATACATTAGCATTTTTGTTCCCTACTCTGCAAATCTCTAACCACAAGATTAATTTTCTTTTGCTCAGTTCCACAAAGTACAAAGTTATTCAACAGTATATTATCATGTAGCTATGCATGCAGATATAAATACAGAGCCTGCACCAGAACATGATTACCAACTGTTATTTCTATGCCTTGTCAAGGCTGTCTTGTTTTTAATGAACAAAAGATCATTGTTCATTGCTACCATCCCAAATGGGCCCTTAATTTCACTTTATTTTTTGGGATGCCCGCAGTGTATCTCTACCCTGTGCATGCTTGGGCTGCTTAAAATTTTTTGCTGTCCAAGGTCTGAAGCTCAGCTAGTTATTATTATTTGTTCTTTTCAAATCTTTTGTTATGAAGTTCACATCTGCAAGTTCTTGTCCCCTTAAGGCATTCCAGGAAAGAGGTGGAAAAAAAACATCTCCAAAAGACTAGAAAGGTATGAGAACTTGTAAGAACACCTCCCAGATGGCAAGGAGGATGCCCTTAGGGAGAACTTGTGCTGACTGCATCTCTTTAACATAACTGTTCATAATTTGTTCAAGTGATAGTTTCACCTTTGTAGATCCTGGGGCACCACAAGTCATGCATCATAGTCCAGCCAACTGTAAGGAACAGTTGACAAGCCTGCTTCACCTTCTTTGTCTCCTTATAATTAGATTTACAATACTGAACAAATATTCCCCTTTATTACATTATTATGTCTATCCTAAAGCTTGGGAGAAGCAGTTTTGAGTGACACCATGAACTTCCTGTCAGTTTGTTGGCAGGCTAAACCATCCCAAAAAGCAAAAGGAATTGAAAATAAAATAAACTTATATTATAATGATGTCATTTAAAAATATAGAAAGAAAAAATCTACAAAACCTAAAGATAAAAAGACAGGGGGGAAACTTTTAAAATCCTTTAGTGGTTGCATTCTTGATGTATAATTGTGCTCTAGAGAAGCCCAACACAATTATCTGAAAACAACCTCACCCTAAACACCAATAGAGAAAACTCCCCATGCTTATATAAGGTGCACATGAAGTCAACATCAATTTCCCACCTTTCTTTGGACTTAGGAACATGCAACCTCAAACACCAATTATGCAACAGTTGTGAGTATGGCAGACTTCAAATAAAGCTGGTTATCAGTATAACCATGAACAATATTAATAGCTATGTAGAAAACAAGCAATACAACATGAAAAGAAAAACACTGTCTAGTCTCTGTGTCAAGGTCTAACAGAACATTATGTTTTCAAAAAAGATTAAATGCAAACTTTTACACCTTCGTGACATACAGATTTGAGACAACAAAAAAGGCACATACATTGTATGTGATAATTGTTTCAAACAAGCTGTTACTACATTTTCACAGATTTTTAATGTCTGTTTAAATATATCATTTCTACAAAGTGAATTTACATTTAAAGTACAAAGTGCAAATACTACATTTTTATTGCCTTTTGGTGAGGAGCCTCCCACATGTCCAACAGATCTGCCTTGGGTATGAAGTTTTCAGCCTTGCTTCTTTGAGGTTTGCTGTCAAAGAGAATGGAAAAATAGGATAGCACAAGTACATTAGTACAGTATATATGGTGCTATTACAACAATAAAGAATCATTTTCATTTGCGGGCTGATTGCGGAATAAAGGGACCGCACACATGAAACGGGGTAAAATAAAGTATTTTATTTAATCAACCTATTTAAATCCCTTCTAAGATCTTCAACAGGGGGAGGCAACCTGGTGAGGGACTAGCTGAGGCAGTAGGTCTATACTGGACCACACCCCTCAGCCTTCCCGGGGGAACACCTGGGTCCTGGAGAGGAACCCCAGTTGCCTGGGGTTGCTCACCAGCCGGCCCGCATCTGGAAGGTGAACCCAAAAGTCCCTCATCCAAGCCCCATGGATTGGGGTGAAGGATTATCTTTTAGGCCAACCCCAAGGCGGGTCTCTTTCTGTCCCCTTTGGCCCCATGACCTGAAGTGGCCCTTCCAGAGACCCTACCTTCACCAAAAATTGGTGCCAAGGTCCCCACTGAAGCTACGTCTCCCCCTTTCCTGCCATATCAAGAGGGAATTAACCTATTTAACCACCCTAGCCAATTTCCAAAATGCCGCCATCCTAGTATGGGGTAGGTGAACCCCCCCTGAGAAAAGGGGGGGGAAATTCCTACCTGGCGCCAAAGCAACCAATTATCATACTATTCAAGCGGCGGGAGGGTGGGTCGAAGATCGCCTTAAACTGAAGAGAAGGAAGTGAGGGGCGGCAGGGCTTTAATAGCCTCTGGCCCCGCCCCTCATCCCCCATTGCAGGTGACACCTCCTGCAACCAATGGGGTGGTCTCATTGCCGCAGGGATGGCAGCAAAGGTGGCTCCCCAGCCCAAGTGGTTCTGCCGCATGGTGGGAAGCCGGATTATATTTACTTCAGCATCAAATACTCTAAACCGGTGGTTCCTAGCCTTTAACACTCCAATTGCTTTGCAGTTCAATGCTCAGAAACCCCAGCCAGCATTACCAGTGCTCAGGAATTCTGGAAGTTGAAGTCCAAGACATCTGGAGAACCAACAGTTCAAAACCATGGGTTCTATAGGATCCTATAATTCAATGGCAATAGAACTACAGATGACCACCTGTCCACTGTGCCTAATATCACTAGGATTGTAAATCTTTGCTTATTTCATTCTCATAGACTTCTCAGAGACGTCTGTATTTTTTTTAATTTCCCCCTACAAAAACTATATATATATATATATATATTTAAACCTAGCAACTCAAGTGCTTTTAGCCTTTTCGCTCTTGCTGAAGAATGAAAATCTCATGGCAGTTGATATTTTTTCTACTTTTTTTGAAGAATAATGAGAAAAACTACAAATATTCTTTATTTGAAAGAAGTTATCTGCACTCAGCCTGTAGTTCAGTGCTTCCTAAACTCTAGTCCTCCAGGTGTTTTTGTCTTCAACCCCCTGAAGCCTCAGCCACCTTGGCCAATGATGAGGGATTCTGGGAGCTAAAGTCCAAAACACCTGAAAGACCAGAGTTTGGGAAACACTGCTCTAGTGCTTCATGCTGATCCCTTGGCTTTCCATCTAAATGATCCCCAGAACATATCACATTGAATCTATCAGTCAGATGAATGGTTTCTTTTAAACTTTCTCCAACATTTATATAGTCATCCATCCACCCTGGCCTTAGGCTACATCTCTCCTCTTGCCTTTGTCCCTCAATGACTATCAATAAACTACCTAATTACCACACCCACTAGCTTTGCATTTCTTTTGCATTTCTATGGCTATTCAACAGCCTGCTTACAAGGTTTGCTCCTGGTCACCAGTTCATTCCAGCATCTGAAGAAGCAGACATAGGAGATTTTCAGACCCAGGAAATATGGCATGATAATGATGCTTTAAAAAATGGGATAGGGCACCCATATTGCACAACATTGTCCCTTACGTTCTTGAAGTGTTCCACTGCTGTGAATAAGCCATTGTATTTTATTGATGGGTCAAGCCATTAATAGATCACCAATGGCATTTTTTTCACAGCATTGTGAGCATCTGAAACCATGTCCTGTTCTGCTCTCGTGAATACAGCGCCAATGGGCAGTCCCCGCCAGAACACTTCCGGATGAGAACGCAGAAACTGAGCATGGGATGATCTTTTTATGAACCTCCCCATGTTGCTTGCCAATTTTAAAGTGTGTTTCAGTGCTTGTGTGTTTGTTAGTTATGGTGTTTTTTTTACTTTTAACCATACTTGTATCTTCTCATGAGAACTGCTGAGATCATGTGCTCTGGCGAATGTGAAAGTAAATGGGGTTAGCATTCATGCTCTGCTAATACTAGAGCTGCTCTTTCTCGTTATTACAGCAATGTGTGATAAAAAGGGTTACTGTGCCAGGACACTCACACATTAAAATATAGTGGGACAGGAGCATTTTTAGAGGCTCATCTGATAATCTCCTAAATCTACAAAAGCTTATGCTACAATTTTCTGTCTCTCACTTAGTCTCAAAGGTGCTACAAGATCTCTTTGCTTACTGATATTCCAGATTAACACAGCTATGTTTTTGAATTTTATCCATTTACTTATGCATCATGTGTTAGTGAGCTTCGATACTCTACTATCTTTTTCAGATTCAAATATTGTAAAGGGGAGGAATAGTCATTTTCTTGATGGTACTGAGAAATCAAAATTGTGCTCTGGCTTTAACACTGGATCTAGACTGCAGGATTTTTATTTCAGCTCTTGCTGTGAAGAATACAAGGGCTGCTTTACTACTGGCACTACTCCCCACAATCCAGATGCAAAAAAGTACATTTTGAACCCTGCTGATCCACACATGTGACAAGGACATGCACACCTTTCCTGTAGATCTGATTTACAACCATGAGAATGAAGTAAGGTAAATGGCATTTGTCTAAAAACCAGCCTATGTGTTCCATGGTACAGTCCCTCTGGGATCATACCACTTCAGAATAACAGATGGGGTATCATAATTTGACACCTCATCACAAAAACAGCTAAAATCTTACCACACTAGAGAGAGAAAGGTTAGTACAGTCATTCCACACACACAAGGGAACATTCAAAACTATGACCTCTCACCTGCAGTCTGAACATTTTCCAGTCCAGAATTCTATCACCTCAGTTAACCACCTCATTCACCATAAGGTACGGATCAGCTTTGGACTAAATGGAAAATGCTAGATCACTTATTACCACCTCCAGTTGCCCATTCCCCCAATGGCTGTTCACTTTTTGGTGGGTGGTTTCTTTTAAACAGTTTCTTGTCAGCCGTATTCATTTCCAAAGCCTTCCTTTCAAGCATGAGTTCTTGTGATGAAAGCCACCTTTGGCATCTGTGAGAAACCTTTATAGCCTCACATGGCTGCGGCCTTTAACTACCACCAGATGGTTTGTACAACTAGGACCATTTCAAGGCTATCATTTCACAGCATGAGCTTTTAAAATAATTGAGACTGAGTCAGCAAAAAATATTTAAAGAAATAAAAAAAGTTAAACTCTGAAACGATAGGACTATTTCACTATATTCAATACTTGTTATCAGATTACAGGAAACCAGGAGGAGCAGAAAAGGAAGAAAGCCATGTTATGCTTTGAGTGCAGTGTTAAGACACGTGGGGCAGCAAGAGCTATTATATAATTAAAATAACCTTTCAAATAGTTTGGAGTTTTACCAGAATAATTGTTTTCAGACTGCCTTGTTTAAAGTGTTAGTGATGTGCAGAGTATTAAACCTCTGGGTGGAGGAGTAATGAACACATTTTCTTAGCTGTGAGAAGATTCTCTACCAAAGGTGTGAAAACCCACACTAAATTAATACTGGCTTTAGAGAATGTAAATGCAACATCCAGCAAATGGCAATAAATGAAGGGTGACTTTGTAAGATTGCTTGGTGGTGGCTTGCCTCCTCCTATACCTTGAGAGGTTTTGGGGATTTTTTAATCTAGCTGCTGTTTTTTTAAATGGATGCCCACATGCATGTGATTGGCTGCCAACAAATCATGCAGGCTAGACACAACTCAAAACAGTAGAGCATGGGCTGGCTTTTTTTCTGTACTCACCTGCCTGTTGGAAGGAGTACTTTCACCATTATTTTTGGGAGCTGTCAAGGAGAAGAAAAAGTGTGTTAGCTCACAGGAAGACTTTTACCCTTATCCAGCCATTCATTATATGATCAAACTGCATGTGCAAAGAGGGAAAGCATACTAGAGCTGCCCTATTGTCTAAGCTTTTTCCTCATGTGGAGAGTCTCTGCCCAGCATGGAGGCTCTCATCTTTGAACTGTTACTCTCCACATCTGGAAAATGTGATGGGGGTGGGGGAGCGTAGCATGTTGCACACATTCACATTTACATAAAAGGAAGGAAAATCCAGGTTTCTCTTCCCCCCCCCCTCACCCCATTTCTTTCCCCTCCCAAGTATGTGCCAGGTTTTAACTGTGATGCTGCCTCTGCAGAAATCTGCAGCTTAGAGATTTTTGCTGGCCTCCCAAATTTTTGGCTGGTCCCCATTTTGAACCCTGTGTTTATCGTACCCCCTGTTTCCTCGAGATCTCTATTTATGTAGTTTGGGGAAGTGCATTGATAATTCTAACTGACAATTCTCATTTCCTTCACTACAGATTCCATGATTTCATAGGATTCAGCCATGGAACATAATGTGGTATCAAACTGCTATACAATATAAATATGGTCACAGCAAGCTCAGTCACCATGGAAGAGGGTGGTGGTGGGATTGAAATGGAAGAGAAAACCAGGGAGACAAAGGAAATGGAAAGGAGTGCTTGGAATCATTAACAGCAAGTACGCCACACTGCACCATTTTGTTCTTGGTCCTATTTGCTACCTCCAAAGAAAGATTGCTGAAAGAAGAGTAGTTTGTTGGCCTTGGGAATAGCAGTACTACATTTAATTTACTAGTATCTCATTATGAAAATTCAGGTGAAAGATCTCCTCATCCCCACACAGTGCCTAGTCTTTTCCAAAACATCAGCTACATGATGAAAAGCTAGTTTTAAAAAATCCTCTTACTATGGCGTTTCTTTGTGTCTGCTTTATTGTCTTCTTTTGTTACACCCAGGCAACCCATTAGTTCTGAAACTGTTAAGGATTTGTCATTATTCACATCACAGTATTCCACAAACTTTTTCACACATTTCTTGGGCTTGGATTTTTTCCTCAGGAATCTCTTAAATGGTTTGATTTCTTTTTTCCCAATGTCACCACTAGCATTTTTATCCAGTTGTTTGAAATACCAGTGGACAACTCTCTCCTCCAGAGTGTGATTTGGATCTGGTTCTGAAAGCCTGAAAAAGTCAGAAATCATTGAATGAGCATAATCTGGAATACCAACTAAAAGGTAACCAAAACCAAAATGATTGCATTACACACGGGAAGGTATTCTGTACTATAGGTACCAGGTTTACAAACTGGAAAGGATTCCTTTGCCTTTTGTTTGTATACAAGAGGAAATTTCTGCAAGTGGGGAGTTTTGTTTTTGTTTTGTTTTGTTTTTTTAGTCATGGAACCAGGTAACAAGCACCACCTGCTGAAATTCTGTCTTCTACACAAGAATTAAAGGTACAGGAACCCTGTCCAGTTTTCACAGTTTTGTGACACATTCACAGAACACATCCTCACATGTCATCCTGTACCAACTCTCTTTTGTTATTATCTCATGTCTCCTGGGTGCATGTTAGAATGTGCTTGTTGCTCCCACATCACTGTGCCCTGAAAATGAAGATGAAAATAGTATGAAATGTCCTTTCAAGTAAGTTTATCTACCACTTACATTCTGTCCAACAATCTCTTACACTCTAAATCTCTTGTAGTTGGAAAAAAAGTGGTAAAATCTCAAGTTATCTTCTCATGCCTCCCCCTTCATGCTTTTTCCATTCAATAAAAGTCAGTGTCATTTACTATGTGTGCCTATATCTCCTCCATTTTCATTATTGGTTTTGTCACTCTATAAATACTAGGATATTAAGTTTAACAGCTGACTGTATTGTCTTAGCCACAGGAACATGGAAAATAGGAATTTGGAGACACTATCTAATCCTATTTGTTAGTTTCCAACCAGAGTAGACCCACTAAATCAACCATTTAATGGTTGTGTGACATAGGTAAGTCCCATTTATTCAATGTGACTCCTTAATTTAGGAACTAGTAATAGGATTTGAGCCATAGGGAATTGTAGAATTTTATGCCCAACGTTAACAAATTAGGCTGCAATCCTATGGAAATAGAAAATAACTCCCACTGAACTCAAAATAATATGTATAAAAGAGGTCAGGAACACATTGCTGTCCAGATATTGTTTAAGGGAAACTTCCAACAATCTATCCAACATAGTCAATGGTGAGGCAGCTGCAGTCCAACAACATCTGGAGGGAAACAAGTCCCTGTCCCTGAGATATAGCAATGTACTTTCAGTGCTATTAAAACAAATGTTAGTGTATTGCCTACACCAGTGCAGCTGATTTCCACAGTAGATGTATGTTCAAAACTAAAAATGTTGCAGATCTGTTTGTGACTGCAACATTTAAAAGAGGGGTCTGTGAAATTACAACCCCTTCGATTTCATTGGGAAAGAATTCAGCTGGACTTCAATATGCTCAGATTTGAGAGAATCGCCCTATTTATTAATGCTAAAAAGAAAAAGAAAGGAGGAAGTACTGTACTGTATTCTCTTTATGATTTATCAATGTGACTGAGTGCAAGATGGTTATGGGAGAAAAATGTTAAATGACTGAAGTATAGCAATATGAGGTTGGAAATTATGATGTCTCTGACATAGCTCTGGCTTTCCCCATGACAGGAGTAATAGCCACTGCATGAGCAGAGTGTGTTGCTAAACATTATATCTTAGCTCTTAAGGCATCACGTTGCATTAGAAGAAAGGAAAGCATGTTCCACTTGGCACAAAAGCTACAGTTTCTAAAGTAATACATTTGTATAAGCTTTGCAGTGAGAAACAGAAGCTATACTCTTTTCAATGGCATATTTAAAACGACACTGCAGAAAATTAAATTGAATGCTTTATCAGATTACTATATTGCCTTTCACAATGAAATTAGCACCTGTTATATCAGGATGCTAGCTAAACTTAGTTTAGATTAAGTCTCATTGAAACCAATGCAACAAGTAAATCATGAGTAGGTTAGGACCCATTACATTCAATGGAACTTAGTCACCTAGAATTAACTTCACCTGGAAGGAGATTTGAGAAAGCAAGCATCCAGAAAAGGAGGCAGGCAAGTAAGTAAAAAACAAATGACTTGACCAAAAATGTGTTTAACTGACCCAATAATTAAAAGAAACCTTATTTTGTTAAATCCTTTACACCTTTGTTTTGCTGATTCATTTTGCTAATTCGTCAGAATCGTTACCTTTGGGGACTATTTGTTCTAGTTCACTTCTGATTAGACATGCATAGAATTGCAGGGTTAATCTTGGATTCTGCTCCCCAATAAACATAACATGCACGGGACACCTTTAAATGTGTTAAATTCTTATTTTGACAAAACATGGTGAAGAAGAAACAAGCTTTTTCAATGTGGGTGAAATGGGTTTGAAATGATTATTGTCTTTACAATGCAATTTGGGCGGGAACATATGCTAATAGTAAGAAGGCATTGGGGAGATCTGAAAGACATTTTTGGAGATTGAGGGACAATGGATCAGGCAATGAAAAGGACAAGGAAGTCAATGAGGTGGGAGTAAGTAACAGGAAGGTTAATTTGACATATTGATTGATTACTGTGATATCATATTGATTTGATTACTTTAGCACTGATTTAATAATGGCTAAAATAACTTCATTGTATACTGCTAAAATATACTGCTTTCCTTATGTGTGTATAGCTCAACTGAAAAGATTGTACTGCATTAGATGAAAAACAAGGAGGATGGGGGGGAGGGGAGAGAGTGTTGAAAAGTAATCCTTTCTTTATTTTTTATTGATTAAAAGTTTATCCTATTCTTTTCCTTAAGGCTCATAATGAATTCCCATCCAAATGACCAACCAATCCCAAATCTATTTAATACAGCAAGGCTGCAGCATCCAGGGCAATCACTGACTATTAACAACTTTTCTTTTCTTTTTTTGAAAAATCACCATGTTGAAAGTACATTATGTCATGTTCCTTCTGAAAATGGAATCCCTCTCTAAAGTCAGTGACGCATGTCTAAGAAGAAAATGAGTAAAAATTATTAGGATCATACCTAACCACAGAAACTTTCTTCTTCTTAATCCCCAATGTATGAGAGCTGGCAGTAATAGTTCAATAGTAAGAGAATTTATTCCGTACCTATTCTTCTTGGTTCTTTTTTTTATTTAAAGGTTTAGTGTTGAACTAAGTTTTAAATTATATCATGTATGTCTTATTAAGCTTATTAAACTCCAGTGCCCTTCCACAGAAGTGAAACAAAATAAGTTATGTAGCATGAGTATGAATTCTGTGGATACCCTGGATGGCCAAAAAGACAAATAACTGGGTCCTTAAGTGAATCAGGCCTGAGCTCTTACTCAGATCATGCAACAGACTGTAGTACTTTAGCCATATCAGGAGAAGACATGACTCACCAGAAAACACAATAATGCTTGGTAAGGCAGAAGGCAGTCGAAAAAGAGGAAGACCATATTTCAAATGGACAGACTCAATCAAGGAAGCCACAACCCTGAGTTGGCAAGACCTGAGCAGTGCTGCTGATGACAGCGTGACTTGGAGGCCTCTCATTCATAGGGTTGCCATTAAGACAAAGTTGATTTGATAGCAGTTAACAACAGAATCCATGTGGCATTTAGAACTATTTAGCAGTGCAACTAAGGGAGTTTGATACCCTTGAAGCCAAGTTAACCTACCTGCTGGAAGATACTGAAGGGTCAGAAACGGCATGCACCATATCAGTGGAGAGTGCATCCAGCACACTGGTCAAGAACTCATTCTTCTTAGCTCCTGGACAACCTAAACAGAAAGAAAATTCTCTTCTTTTTCATCATATTATTAGGAGCTGCTTCTCAGCTATGAGTTGAAATACAAAGCCACGTTTCCAATTTGGGAATGCTTTGGGTCAAAACTACGTTAAATCATGAAGAGATCACAACATCACTGTAGTACAAGTTTTGCACAGATGTTTACAATTTATATACCACCAATAAGTTCTTGCCAAAGTTAAGCACTTGTATTACACTGATTTTAATGGAAGAGTTATCCAATTCCATGCACATCCATCCTTGAAATGACAGCCAACATTGAGAACCATCAGTCCTTGATATTGCAGCCACAAAAATAAGCTATGTGAAGTCACTTTAAATCCCAGCAAAGAGAATTTATATTTTGTTTGCTTAGGACCACTCTCTGATCCTTTCTTACCTTGGAAAACCTAAGACTCCATATTGCCAGTTATTCTCAGAGCTATAGATATTATCTAGAGTCCTCACCCCACACCTTTTAAATTATGTTCTGGCCAGGTGGTTAAGATAATAACTGGGAGGAACATGGTTGCAGACCTATGAATCACTTCTGAAACAGTTACATTTGTTTTCAAATGTATAGTACTGAAAATTATGTTTAGTACAGCGTAATTTACTGAAATGGATTCCTGTTCTATGCATGCTACAAGAAAACCAAATGCTTGCTGCCAATGTGATATGAGCAACCAGGGTGTTTTATTTGCAAAACTGTAGACATGATAATATGGTCTAACGACTGCTTTGATAGAACTATCAAGAAGATTCACATGGTAATTGTGCACAATACCTTATGGCAACTTTTAAACTATCTAATTTTCTTGCTTCTACCTAGGATTTATTAAACAACATTATATTGCCAGTTAATGTTGGGCTTTCCAATTCCAGACAGTGTTTCTACTAGAGATGTAATTCTTTACTTAGTTTCTTCTTGAAAGGTAGCAATGAGTAATTTCAGGAATTTTCTTCCTCCTGTGAGAAAGTCTTTGAAAACCACACAGTTTTGGAAGGCTATTCATAATTCAGGCAAAATTTGCACATGGTTGTTTTGCTGAAAACAGCATTGTCTGCATAGAAAACAGCATTTTCTCTGTGGAGAATAATATTTCAATACAAAAATGTTAATTCCTATACAGAAAATGCTGTTTCCTATGCAAATCAACCATGTATGAATTTTATACAGAACAAATCTGCAATTACATTTTCTGTGCAGAAAACAGAACTTTCTGCACAGGCATAAATAGATCTATATTGAAATATTTTCCATGCAGAAAATGTTTTTGTTTTCTGCATAAAACAAACAAATATGAATATTGATCAGAATACAGTATGTCCTTAACTGCAAAGATTCTCATCAATCCATGATTCTTCTTGTCAGGGTTTCTCAGCACTTGAAAAAACAACAACATGTTTTTCAACTATTTTACAAATATTTTTGAATATTCTTTCTAATCCTAGGTCACTATATGCTTAGTATATACTTTGCTTTTTCTCCTCAAAACTAACGAACTTTTTCTACCAACTGTAAGGAAAACAGAAGAGTGTGGCTCAATTGTTTTCATGTTAATGTCAGAGTCAAACTACCGTACTCCTCTGGATTTGTGGTTTGCACCAATAGTGGCTGAGCCACCCTCCTGGACATTTTGCCACAGTATACATTAAGTTGCAATGTGTACACATCACATCAACATCAAACAAACAATAGGACATGATAGGTAGCTGAACACCACACATTTATTTAGAAACAAGTGTTAATGGGATGTACTTCCAAATAAATCAGTTTGCAAGTAAATCTATATGATACATAACCTTTAGTTAATATTATGAAGCATGTTCAGGAAAGGGGAAATGTTTATTTAGAAAGAGCTGCTCTTCATTCTCTATAAACCAATACTGATTTTCTATCTGACAGTATCTGACAGTATCTACCTCATCTGAGCCAAGGAAGTAGGTCAACAGTTATCCCTTTAAAAAATGGGCATGATTCTTGTCCCAACACTAAGCAAAAGGAAGCATCCCTGGTGTCAGCAAGAGGTTCTTTGAAGTGCAGAGCAGGTTCCAGGGGCAAAGCCTCACATTTGCCCACCCTGGTTTTAAGTAACAGCAGAGAGTAGGGTTGGACAGTGCAGAAACACAGTGACACTTCCCAATATCCATAACAGGAAGATAAGAGGGAAGAAATTATCCCTTTAGTCTGCCTGGGTCAAACTGTGCTTCATACCTCCCTACTTTCTGATTGGCTGGAATGGGAGTAGAAATGTGCATGATGCTGTGGTGGCCATATGAGCAGCATGATCTTTGCTGCTGTCTCTGCTACTCTGTTGCTGTAATGCTTCCTATTCCCAGTTATTGCAGTTGGGATTCTTGCACAGGCCAAGTATGTGTGATGATCAGTTAACCCACAGGACCAAAACTCCACAGCTCAGGTTGTTGACAATATCACCATATATTGACCTCAAATCCAGCTACATTACTATATGTTGTGATAGTAACCTGATCTAAGTCAAAGTTTTGTATTGGTATTTTATTTATTTATAGACTGCCTTTTCCCCAATATAGAGACTCAAGGTGGCCAACAGAGATCAACCAGAGTTTCAAGAGGATCACTGTCAAGGCAGCAGAAAATTCCCTAAGAGCTATCAGGATTCCATCTGGATCAATAAGCCTCCTGGGGTAGATAATTCCCATCTTCAAAAAGGTAGATGTTCCCATCTTCAAAAAGGGGAAAAAAGAGGATCCCAACAATTATCGTCCAGTTAGTCTGACATCAATACCAGGGAAGATTCTAGAACAGATCATTAAACAGAGAGTCTGTGAACATTTAGAAGGCAATGCCATAATCACAAAAAGTCAACATGGGTTTCAGAGAAACAAGTCATGCCAGACTAATCTGATCTCTTTTTTTGATAAAGTTACCAGCTTGGTAGATGAAGGGAATGCTGTGGACATTGCATACCTTGATTTCAGTAAGGCCTTTGACAAGGTTCCCCATGACATTCTTGCAAACAAGCTTGTAGAATGTGGGCTAGACAAGTTAACTGTTCAATGGATTTGTAATTGGTTGACCGGCCGAACCCAAAGGGTGCTCAGCAGTGGCTCCTCTTCGTCTTGGAAAGATGTGACCAGTGGGGTGCCACAGGGTTCTGTCCTGGGCCCAGTGCTATTCAACATCTTTATCAATGACTTAGATGAGGGAATTAGGGGCATACTTATCAAATTTGCAGATGACACCAAATTGGGAGGAGTAGCTAATACCCTAGAGGACAGGATCAAAATTCAGAATGACCTGGATAGACTGGAGAGCTGGGCCAAAGCTAACAAAATGAAATTCAATACGGAGAAATGTAAAGTACTGCATTTAGGGCAGAAAAATGAAATGCATAAATATAGGATGGGAGAGACCTGGCTGAATGAGACTACGTGCGAAAGGGATCTAGGAGTCCTAGTAGACCACAAGTTGAACATGAGCCAACAGTGTGATGCGGCAGCTAAAAAGGCCAATGTAATTTTGGGCTGTATCAATAGAAGTATAGTGTCTAGATCAAGGGAAGTAATAGTGCCACTCTATTCTGCCTTGGTCAGACCTCACTTAGAATACTGTGTCCAGTTCTGGGCACCACAATTCAGAAAGGATATTGACAAATTGGAGCGTGTCCAGAGAAGGGCAACTAAAATGGTGAAAGGTCTGGAAACGATGCCTTATGAGGAGAGACTTAGGGAGCTGGGTATGTTTAGCCTGGAAAAAAGACGGTTAAGAGGCGATATGATAGCCCTGTTTAAGTATTTGAAGGGATGTCACGCTGAGGATGGAGCAGGCTTGTTTTCTGCTGCTCCAGAGACTGGAACACGGAGCAATGGGTGCAAGCTCCAGGAACAGAGATTCCACCTCAACATGAGGAGGCACTTTTTGACAGTAAGAGCTGTTCGGCAGTGGAACACACTCCCTCGGAGCGTGGTGGGGTCTCCTTCCTTGGAGGTCTTTAAACAGAGGCTGGGTGGCCATCTGTCGGGGATGCTTTGATCAAGATTTCCTGCGTGGCAGGGGGGTTGGACTGGATGGCCCTCGTGGTCTCTTCCAACTCTGCAATTCTATGATTCTATGATTCTATGATAATCTTAACAGGTCCCCAGGGCCGGTTTAACCAGTCTGCCAAATCAGCATTGGCGGAGGCCCCCCAGAGGTTAACAGGGCCAGGACTCGGGAGGAGAGGCTGCTTTGTAGCCCCCTCCTAACCTTCTCCTCCAAAACCTCCTGCTGGCTTTGTTACAAAACCAAAGGAGAAAGAAAAAGAAGCAGCCACCCTCCATGAAAGAAGCAGGAGGGAGTTTGCTGATGCAAAATGCAAACCAGCCAGGCACGGAGAAGGGTGAGTGTGTGTGAGAGAGAGAAAGACAAGGAATTTGAAAGTTGTCTTTCTTTCCTTCTTCCTTCCCTTTCCTAACTTCCACATAGATCCCCTCCAGCCCATCTTTCCAGCTGCTCTTAACATGGTTTCCTGGGGTCTCTGCCCTCCCTCCCTTTTCCCCTTGGTCTTCTTCAGCTTCCTCCCCTTGCTGCCAACTGAGTTCAGCCTGCATTTGTGTGTGTGTTTGCCTATGCGCCTTCAAGTCATTTCTGACTAAGGCAAACCATGGGGTTTTCTAGGCAAGGTTTGTTCAGAGGGGGTGTGCCTTTGCCTTCCTTTGAGGCTGAGAGAGTGTGACTTGCCCAAGGTCAGCCAGTGGTTATTCATGGCTGAGTAAGGATTCAAACCCTGGTCTCCACAGTCATAGTGCAATGCTGAAACTTCTACAAAACTCTAGCTCTTTTAACAGAAGAATATAAAGAATATAAATTAAAATTTGGAGTAATATTACTGGGAACAATGGTTTTATTGTTGTCACTAAAGCACCAGTATCCCATTAGTGCTATGTGAGAGGCATTGGCCTAGAGCAGTTGTTCTTAACCTTTTCTTTACCAGGGACCCCTTTAAATATCTTTTGTTTCCCCAAGACTTAACTCAAGATTTAAAACCCTAATAATAATAGTTAACAACAACAACAATATAATTACACCATCCATTAAACTTTCCCTCAGAGGCACTCTTCCTTCTTCCTGAAAGTTTGTGGCTAGAGTGGATTGAATGGCAATGTGCAGGCCATGCCAGCCAGCCTTTGCCTTGGTTCCTGTCATGTGGCTGCTCCACTACAGGGAGGAGGTGGGCCAAGCAGCCTTCAAGCCTTTGTGGATCCCCTGTGAGGACATTGCAGACCCCAAGTTAAGAACCACTGGGCTAGAGAATGCTGGAAAAGGAACAATGCACCCAGACCTTGAGAAGGGTGCTGGCAGGGGGATTCTGGGAGGTGTAATCCAAGAGTAACTTTCCCAGGCTCTGAATGCAGCCTAGAATCATAGAATCATAGAGCTGGAAGGGACCCCAACAGCCATCCCATCCAATCGGCTTCTGCCGTGCAGGAACACACAATCCAAGCATTCCTGACAGATGGTCATCCAACCTGTTTTAAAAAAACCAAAGAAGGAGACTCCACCACACTCCCAGGCAGTGTATTCCACTTCCTAACAGCTCTTACTGTCAGGAGGTTCTTCCTAATATTCAGGTGGAATCTCTTTTCCTGTAGTTTGAACCCATGGCTCCGTGTCCTAGTCTCTGGAGCAGCAGAAAACAAGCTTGCTCCTTCCTCAGTATGATATCTCTTCAAATATTTAAACCTGGCTATCACGTCACCTCTCAACCTTCTCTTCTCCAGGCTAAGCATACCCAGCTCCCTAAGCCATTCCTCATAGGGCGTAATGGCTTCCAGACCTCCCACTATCCTTCTCAGTATCTTTCTTGAGTTGGTGTGCCCAGAACTGGAAACAGTATTCCAGGTGAGGTCTGACCAAAGCAGAGTGGAATGATACTATTACTTCCCTTGATCTAGACACTACTCCTATTAATGCAGCCTAGAATCACATTGGCATTTTTTGCTGCTGCATCACACTGCTAACTCATGTTCAGCTTGTAGTCCACTCTTTCTTTTCTTTGAGGAAATCTACACTGTTACGTTAATTGCTAATAAACAAAAAATATTATGTTAGTGACTATAATATAGTTTTTAAAATAAATGATTGGTGGCAAATTATGTAGTACAGTAGGCCCCTCTTATCCACTGGGGATTTGTTCTGGAGGGGGGGGGTCTGGATTCTGAAAACCATGAATAATAGTGAACGTCATTGAAAATAATGGGACTTCTGGTTTAAAATACCATAGAGTTGCCTTGGAGGGCCTAGAAAATGGCTAGGGAGGACACATTTTCTAGGAAGACTCTATGGTAGATGTGCTGTTTTGTGTCCCATGGATAATGAATCCGTGGATACGGGGGTTCTGCTGTAATCTGAACCATTTATTGACTTGGCAAAAAGCAGCAGCATTTTCAACCCAGGTGGTTGCTGCCAGGTCTATCCAGGTGCCGTTTACACGATGAAAATGTAGTGGGAAGAATTCGTGTCGATCCCTGGCAGTTTACACGTACATCAGGTTGGGTACGTGATTTTAGGAAGGGGGGCCACCTTTTATCCCTCAACCTGTGGGACTTCCAGTCCCATGGTTTGTGCCGGTTTTTAAAAAAGTCACTGGAGGATTCAGAAAATCGAAAATGTAAACAGCCTGGGACAAAATATAGTAGTAGGGGATGACCGGAAGTGGTGACTGGGGGCAGGCTTAGAGATCAGCAACCAGAAAAGGAGTGGTCAGTCACCCGTTCAACAGATCCAGCCTCACCAGCCGAAAACAAAGGCACGAAGGTTGATGTGTGTGCATGCACGCGCACGTGTATTCAATCACCTTTTTAAATGGATTTCTACACTGCAAACACTTCAGCTTTACCTTTTCCTCTACTGCATGTTATAGAGAGATCGTGGTGGCAGAGGGTCGCCCATTCATCCCCTGCCTTGGTCACCTCCCTGGGTCTGAACGGGCACAGTAAAATATTCCAGCCTCTGAGCGAATGAACACCCTTTAATTCCCCCTCTGTGTCTGTGTCTTTCAAAACACCTGCCTGTAGCTGGCTTGAAACCTGAACTCTGCAGCTAAATCTCTGCTGTAAGGGTTAACATTTTAAAGAGGAAAGGGGAATACGAAGCCTCCCCCCCTCACTCGGCTTGATTTCAAAAGGACAGCACTCTGCTTGATTTCAAATGGAAAGCACTCGTTCGTTCCTGTGTCTGAGCGAAAGATCTAAGTCTGGATCTTTCAAAATGCTTTCTGCCTCTTCTTAAAGGGTTAACATTTTAAAGAAGCAAGGGGAATAACAAACCTCTGCCCCCCTCTCTCTCCCCTCCAGCCAGCCAATAGCATCACTCGTAGCGTGGAACTCTAAAGGAAGTGCGTCACCGAGGTTGTGAAAACACGAGTAATCGCATCCTTGATTGACAGCCAAAAAAAAAAACCCTAAAAAAACCCCCCCGGAACTTTGGACGTGTAAATATCAGTCACGGGACCACCCGGGATATCCAGATCAGTGACATAAATCGTATAAACAGCAAGGGACGGATTCGTGATCACAAAGTCACGGTAAGCACCGTGACAATTTCTGTCGTGTAACTGGCACCCCAGATTATTTGGGATGGGAGACAGTTTGGGGTGACTAAAACGCTATTGTAAACTCTACTTCAGCATAGTATGGGTGAAGGATTGCATGGGTGAAAAATATAAGTTTTTTGCTAAATACATTCCTCTCTATTGTATTTCCAGTTTCTATGTTTGCTTGTGAAAACTGGACAGTGGAGAAAGCTGATAGGGAAATAATCAACTCATTTCAAATGGGGTGTTGGAGAAGAGTTCTATGGATACCGTGGACTGCTAAAAAGACAAATCAATGGGTCCGAGAGCAAATCAAGCCTAAACTCTCCCTAGAAGCCAAGATGACTAAACTGAGACTGTCATACTTTGCCTGTATTATGAGAAGACATGACTCACTAGAAAAGACAATAATGCTCAGTAAGGTAGAAGGCAGTAAGAGAAGAGGAAGACCATATTCTAGATGGACAGACTCAATCAAGGAAGCCACAATTCTGAGTCTGCAAGACTTGAGCAGGGCTGTTGATGATAGGGTGACTTAGAGGTCTCTCATTCATAGGGTCACCATATATCAAAGTTGACTTGTCAGCAGTTAACAGCAATCTTCAAGTCTTTTTCTAATATCAAAGCCCATAAAGTTATCTCTCTCTCTCTCTCTGGCTTTTCTTCACAAACGAAGATTCAGGAAGGACTCATCCCACGCTTTCTGCAAGCACGCTGATGACTGAAAAGGCCAAACTGAGATAAACAAGTCCGGTTGCAGAAAGCACAGCAAAGGGTCTCCTTGGGTGATGTTTCCGGGTTGTGATTCTTTCTGCGTTGTCGTTTCTCTTCAAGACTTGTTCAGCGTGAGTTCTCAAATAAGGCTGCAGCATTGTGGATAGTGCATCTCCATGCCTCCTGATGTGAAGCCTGGGTGGGCCATGGTTGGTGATCAATTTGGCCAAGCCTGAGATGTTGTTTCAGGGAATCCTTGTATCACTTTTTTGGAGTGCCCCTCTTACGCTGACCTGTGGCAAGTTCACTGTAGAGTACTATTTTGGGGAGGCGATGGTCCTCCATCCTAGAAACATGCCCTGCCCAGCGTAGCTGTGTTCTCAATATCATGGCCTCAGTGCTGGTGATCCCTGCTTGCTCAAGGACAGCAACATTCATCACATAGTCAGTCCTGTGTATATTTAGGATTGTATGTATACAGCGCCGATGAAAATGTTCGAGGAGTCATAAGTGTTAAAGTTATAAAGCATAACTATTTCAAGGACCTTGCCCAGAATGGGAGATGGCTTCCCTTGAGACAACTAGATGTGTGAAGCTACTCAACAACCCTGCCTATAATGCATCTTTTAGCACAAGCTAGGACACTGTGTACAGAATCCTAATGTTGCAGCCATGATACTCTGACCAGTTACCAAGGCCCTAAGAGAAAGGGAAATAAATGCTGCAGATGGGTGGGGTATGAATTAGGGAATCAAGATTTTGAGAGACAGTGTCTCTTCTTGGGGTGGGTGGGGGGAGGACCAACCAGTTCTGGGGAAAACTATGGCAGCGATCCAGCCTGGTCTACATTCCAGCCTACTAAATCCCACACTAAGATCTCTGTGCAGACTAGATTCATGGCGCCAAGAGTTTCTTCTCCACAATAGAAGCTTGACATTGCTTGGGTGGAGTGAAGGTTGACTGGCAAGTAGGGTGGAGGCAGCCAGTTCTGCCTAACTTGCCAAGGAGAGGTTTGGAACTAAGCTGCAGTGGCACAAGTAATTGCTTGCACCACCTAAAGGCAATTCCGTAACATTCAGCTGCCAGAATCTCATAAATGTTATTACAGCTCACCTAGAGATCACCTACAGAATCAAATTTAGGGTTTTTTTCCCCAGCTTGTTTGGCTCAATCATAGAAGTTTCAACTACATGTGAGTGAAGTGTACTAGCTCTTCCAATTGGAAATTTGCCATTATTTTATGCAGTATACTCTATCCACACAGAGAAAATCTATCCAAGCTTTACAATTATTTACCGACACTTCATTTATATAGGTTGTCCATGAAACTTCTGTATCAACTCTCATGTTTCAGGAACTCAATATAAAACTGGAAAACTTCCTTCAAATTATTAAAGCCCTCTTCCTCTGGTTTTATTTTGTCTGACCCAGAAAATAACTAAATGATTTTGTGGTGATGTGAGCGTTAGGCAAATACAGTTTCTGTATCTCACAGATTTCAAATTTGTGTGGATTGTTACCAGAGCCTGTAAGTTATATAGTAAGCTATACTGGGTTACTTTTGCAACAGGTTTGTATAGAAGTTCATTAAAAAAATGAGTGGTACTGATTTACAGTTGTCCCTTCATATTCGCTGGGGTTTGGTTCCAGGATCCCCCATGGATGCCAAAATCTGTGAATACTCAAGCCCCATTATATGCAATAGCATAGCAAAATGGTGTCCCTTATATAAGATGGCAAAATCAAGGTTTGCTTTTTGGATTATTATTTTTTAAGAATATTTTCAAGCCGTGCATACTTAAATCCATGGATACAGAGGGACAACTGTGTATATATATATATGTGTGTGTGTGTGTGTGTGTGTGTGGACACACATATACATACATATATAGTATTTTATAAATTTTAAAGGGTGTTTTTAGGCATTTTAGAGTGGATATTATTATATTGTACCCATTCTCTTTTCAATCCTATGGATATTTTATAAGTAACAAAAAAGCAATGAGTCATCCAACAATGTAACAATTTACTTTCAACTGTAACATTAATGGCAATGTTAAGGCTTTGTAAGGTGTTACATAATTAATTACTTTTAAAAATTCGAAACCCTGCATACTTTCCTCTCTCACACCCTCTCTCAGGTCCAGGGCCAGCTTAACCATACCGCCAAATCAGCATCTGTGGGGGGGGGGCATACAGGCAGTGGGCCCCATCTGGACCTAACCCTCCTCCTGAAAAAAACCTCCTGCTGGCTTTAAAAAAACAACAACCAGCATCTCCCAAACTAGAAAGAGAAAGAGAAAGAGAAAGAGAAAGACGGAGCTTTCTTTGGGTGGCTGATTCTGGAGGGAGTTTGTTGCTCTCTCCCCCCTCCTCCCAGGATCATCATCAAATGCCTGTTGGCAGGGCCGGTTTAAGGTATTTTGGGGGCCCCTGCAACACTTTATTTCGGGGGCCCCATATGGGCCAGTTTAAGGGATTTTGGGGGCCCCATATGGTCACAACCCATCAGTCATCTCCCCCCAGCACACAAGCTCCCCACATAAAATGCCCTTCTCCCCCCCCCGCACTGTCCCACATCCCGCCTGGTCCGCACAGAGGCACCCCACATTCCCAAAAGAAGCCTCCCCAGAACTCCCCCCATGCCCCTTAGGCAGAGGCCCCGGGCACCTCACCTTTGCTCTCTGCAGGAGGCTCAACCACAGGACAAAAGGGTTGGGGGCGGCAGTGGGGGGGCACCTCCTGCTCCTCCTCCTCTTCCTCCTCTTCCTTCGAGGGCCCCTGGCTCGAGCTGCCGCCGCCACTTCCCCCCTCCATAGCCCTCCATGACTTCTCCCCAAGGCTAGAGCCCAGGCAGGGCGAGGAGACGGAGAGAGGGGGGGAAGGAGGGATAGCTGGGTGGGTGGTGGGAAGGCGGCTGGCTGGAGGGACGCCCCAGCACCAGACCCTGGTGGGAGGGAGCCAGGATGCCAGAGGGAGGAGGAGGAGGCAGGACCACTGCCGAGCTGAGGTGGGGGGGATGGGCTTTGGGTTTGGAGGGAGCAGATGGAGGAGGAGGACTCATGGGGCCCCCGCTGTGTCTGGGGCCCCCAGCCAATGCTGATTTGGCAAACTGGTTAAACCGGCCCTGCTTGTTGGAGAGGGGTGAGTGTGTGTGTGTGGAAGGGGGGGGTCATCTCTTGTTCTCCCTTGCTCTATCTTCAGAAAAGGCTTCTTTCTTTCTATCTATCTACTCTCTCTCTCTCCCTTCCTTCTTTCTTTGCCTCCCTTCTTTCTGACTTTTAGTCGCTCTCTCTCTCTCTCTCTTTCTTCCCTTTCCTAACTTCCACATAGATCCCCTCCAGCCCATCTTTCCAGCTGCTCTTAACATGGTTTCCTGGGGTCTCTCCTGTCCCTCCCTTCACCCCTTGGTCTTCTTCAACTTCCTCCCCTTGCTGCCAACTGAGTTCAACCTGCAAAAGGAATTTGTGTGTTTGCCCATGTGTCTTGAAGTCAGTTCTGACTAAGGCAAACCTACTATGGGGTTTTCTAGGCAAGGTTTGTTCAAAGGGGGTGTGCTTTTGCCTTCCTTTGAGGTTGAGAGAGTGTGACTTGCCCAAGGTCAGCCAGTGGTTATTCATGGCTGAGTAAGGATTCAAACCCTGGTCTCCACAGTCATAGGGAGATGCTGAAACTTCTACAACACTCTGGTTTTTTTAACAGAAGAATATAAAGAATATAAATAAAAATTTGTAGTAATATTACTGGGAACAATGGTTTTATTGTTGTCACTAAAACACCAGTATCCCATTAGTGCTATTTGAGAGCCATTGGGCTAAGCAGTAGTTCTTAACTTTTTCTTTACCAGGGACCCCTTTAAATATCTTTTGTTGCCCCAAGACTTAACTCAAGATTTAAAACCCTAATAATAATAGCTAACAAAAAACAAACAATACAAATACACCATCCATTAATCTTTCCCTCAGAGGCATTCTTGCTTCTTCCTGAATGTTTATGGCTGGAGTGGATTGAATGGCAATGTACAGGCCACACCAGCCAGCCTTTGCCTTGGTTCCTGTCATGTGGTTGTTCCACTACAGGGAGGAGGTGGGCCAAACAGCCTTCAAGCCTTTGTGGACCCCCTGTGAGGATATCATAGAATCACAGAATTGTAGAGTTGGAAGAGACCACAAGGGCCATCCAGTACAACCTCCTGCCATGCAGGAAATCACAATAAAAGCATCCCTGACAGATGGCCATCCAGCCTCTGTTTAAAGACCACTGAGCTAGAGAATGCTGGAAAAGGAACAATGCAACCAGACCTTGAGAAGGGTGCTGGCAGGGGGATTCTGAGAGGTGTAATCCAAAAGTAACTTTCCCAGGCTCTGAATGCAGCCTAGAATCATAGAATCATAGGGCTGGAAGGGACCCCAACAGCCATCCCATCCAATCAGCTTCTGCCCTGCAGGAACACACAATCAAAGCCCTCATGACAGATGGCCATCCAGCCTCTCTTAAACACCTCTGAAGAAGGAGACTCCACCACACTCCCAGGCAGTGCATTCCACTTCTGAACAGCTCTTACCATCAGGAACTTCCTCCTAATGTTTAGGTGGACTCTCTTTCCCTGGAGTTTGAACCCTTTGCTCCATGTCCTAGTCTCTGGAGCACCAGAAAACAAGCTTGCTCCATCCTTAGTATGACATCCCTTCAAATATTTAAACATGGCTCTCATGTCACCTCTCAACCTTCTCTTCTCCAGATCAAACATACCAAGTTCCCTAAGTTGCTCCTCATAGGGCATAATGGCTTCCAGACATCCCACCATTTTGGTTGCCCTCTTCCGGACACATTCCAGCTTCTCAATACCCTTCCTGAATTGTGGTGCCCAGAACTGGACACAGTCTTCCAGGTGAGGTCTGACCAAAGCAGAATACAGTGGTACTATTACTTCCCTTGATCTAGACACTCTAATCCTATTAATGCAACCTAGAATCGCATTGGCATTTTTTGCTGCTGCATCACAGTGCTAACTCATGTTTAGCTTGTAGTCTACTTTTTCTTTTTCTTTTTTTTTTTTTTGAGGAAATCTACATGATTACGTTAATTACTAATTAACAAAAAGATTTAGTTAGTGCCTATACTATAGTTTTTAAACTAAATTATTGGTGGCAAATTATGTAATACAGTAGGCCCCCCTTATCCACAGGGGATTGGTTCTTTGCGGGCATGGATTCTGAAAACTGTGGTTATAGTGAACACCATTGAAAATAATGGGAATTCTGGTTTAAAATACCATAGAGTTGCCTTGGAGGGCCTAGAAAATGGCTAGGGAGGACACATTTTCTAGGAAGACTCTATGGTAGATGTGCTGTTTTGTGTCCCATGGATAATGAATCCGTGGATACGGGGGTTCTGCTGTAATCTGAACATCCTGTACTGTGAATAGGTTAGGTTACATTGACCTGAGATAAACATATGGGGCCCTCAAAATAAAGCATTGCAGGGGCCCCCAAAATTCCTTAAACTGGCCCTGCTCAGGTCTAAGACATCAGAATCAGAGTTGAGAAAGTGACAGGTTTAAAATATACTATGGAAACCAGTATATAAAAAGACAACATAAATATGTATACAAATAGGCAACACTTATCAATATTATTCAGAGCTTCAAGAAAGTTACTGTGGCTGTTGGAGGAATATTGCCAAGATGTTTTTGTTAAAGATGAATACTATTTTTTTCTAAGCTTTAAAAAAACTGCAAAGGTACATTTTTTCTGAGTAGAGTAATCTCAAGTTTCTTCCCTCTTTCTCTGAGCTTATGATGCCACTTTAATCTTACACCTGTGACTTCTGACATCTCTGCAAAAAGCAAAAGAGACTACATTTTTTATATCATGCGGTAAATGTAAACCAGACAAATCTTGTTCCTAATCATTTCACATCTGGAAACAGGCAAGATACAAAATATACCAGATTTTTCTGATGTTCAGTCAAGCTTTGGAAAGTCTAACTAATACCCCCCCCTTTCCCATATATAGGTTTTTTATTTTTTTTAAAGAGGAGGATTATTTTCTTCCTTCTGCTTTGGAATGTTTACTGAGCCTTAGACCAACTGAAGTTCCTTCAGATTCAGTAAGTCAGGAATTATTAAGAACTGAAATCTATGATGTTACAGGATGTTGTAGCAGAGGAAACAAGAGTTTACCATGATGATGCACTTCCTGTGACATCCCAGTCAAAGCAGAAGAAATAAATCCATGCAGTTATATTTTTCAGTCAGGAGAAAGGCCACATCAAGTAATAAGTTAAATTTACATGAGTCTCATACCAGTTTTCACACTGACCTCAGCAACTTCACAGGATCTGAAAAGTCCATAAATACTGTTGGAGCCTTTTATCTGCACTTGACTTTCTTAGTCCCACTGTGTAATGTCAGAGGATGGAGCAACCACTAGTGATAGAGCTCCAACAGATGCTATATTGAAAAAGCTATTGCATTTCACCAGTCAAGAACTTTGAGTCAAATCCCAAGGACAAAAGAGCATTAAACCAGGCTATTTGTCTAAAGCATGTGATCCACTTTAAGGCTCTATCATCAACCGCAGGTTTCTCAAAGTCTGGAGGAAAACATGAAATGTCTCTTTTATTGATTCAGTAAGAGGAACTACAAATGTCACAGAGTAGTCTTTGAGCAAATTGGGTGACATTTTCTACCACATGTAACGTTCTATTTTAGGGTCCTGAAATAGAAGGGAAAAATAATACCTTTGAGCTCCTTAGATGCAACCCTTATGACAGATTGCACTTCAGCACTGTTTTAGTTTTGAAGATGTAGCTACAATCTTCAACAAGTTCACAGCTTGTAATTTGGCATGATGAGAAATGTTGTGTAAGTAATCCCGATATATATTACTAGTATTGTACAGTTGTCCTTTCATATTCACTGGGGTTTGGTTCCAGAACTCCCTGTGGATACCAAAATCAGTGAATACTCAAGTCCATTATATGCAATGGCATAGCAAAATGGTGTTCCTTATATAAAATGGCAAAATCAAGGTTTGCTTTTTGGATTATTATTTTTTAAGAATATTTTCAAGCCATGAATACTTAAATCCATGGATACCAGGGGAAAACTGTATAAGGTAAGAGTTAGCAATTCTGGTAGGTCAATCTTGGACAAAGTATAGAGGTAAATAGTCCGGAGAATCAGGGCTCATCTACACCAGCCAGGACACACTGGTTCCCCACTGGTGTAACCTGGCTGCAGAGCTGGCCCATCCTTCCCCCGTTACCTGAAGAAAATGAGCCAGAGTCCACACAGGAATGCTGGCCCATTGCTGCAGCTGCCACCACCATTTTCTCCACTAACATGGAAACCAGGCAGGGCACCCACAACATATAACTGCATGCCCCCTGCCTGCCTTCTGGGAGAGCCAGGGAGCTGGCATTAGCAGCAGTGAGGGATAGCATTCTGGGATGGGTTTCCACATACACACAGGACCTGATCTGGCAGTACAGGATTAACTGGATATTATCTTAAAGGGCAGTAAAGGGCCCTATCACATCTTTCCTCTGTTCTGGTCCTGTATCTGCCCCAGGGGTTGTGTGGACTGTATGGGGGCCGATTGGGATAAATCATAGAATTGCAGAGTTGGAAGAGACCACGAGGGCCATCCAGTCCAACCCCCCTGCCACGCAGGAAATCTTGATCAAAGCATCCCCGACAGATGGCAATCCAGCCTCTGTTTAAAGACCTCCAAGGAAGGAGACCCCACCACGCTCCGAGGGAGCGTGTTCCACTGCCGAACAACTCTTACTGTCAAAAAGTTCCTCCTCATGTTGAGGTGGAATCTCTGTTCCTGGAGCTTGCACCCATTGCTCCATGTTCCAGTCTCTGGAGCAGCAGAAAAGAAGCCTGCTCCATCCTCAGCGTGACATCCCCTCAAATACTTAAACAGGGCTATCATATCGCCTCTTAACCGTCTTTTTTCCAGGCTAAACATACCCAGCTCCCTAAGTCTCTCCTCATAAGGCATCGTTTCCAGACCTTTCACCATTTTAGTCATCCTTCTCTGGACATGCTCCAATTTGTCAATATCCTTTCTGAATTGTGGTGCCCAGAACTGGACACAGTATTCTAAGTGAGGTCTGACCAAGGCAGAATAGAGTGGCACTATTACTTCCCTTGATCTAGACACTATACTTCTATACAGCCCAAAATCGCATTGGGCTGTATCAAAATGTCCTGCATCATTTGGACTGCAGGGTTCTGGAACAGGGGCAAGCTGGGGTACTTTGCCAGTGTAGATAAGCCCTCAGTCTTCTTCCTTTGGCCTAAGTTCCCTTTCACATCTTCTTCCATTGAGCTCAGAGGCTGCCAGAGCACAATGCAATGGACAGATAAGTACTTCAAGCTCAACTTAGGGGTTGTCTAAAAAATTGTACTCACCTTGTATCCAGTGCTTGAAGAACACAGGATGTTCTTAAGAATTCAAATCTAATATAGATCTTTTTCACACCTGGGGGCTTAAATCTGATTTTTAAAAAATGATCTTTTACCATGCACTTTCCTGGAAAAACCAATTTATTGTGTGGAGTTGGGGTGTGTGTATGGAGTTTTTGGTGGGTGGTACAGATTGGTGGGAGGTTAACCTGGGCTAGGTGGTCACTTGATCATTCCTGCCAAGGAAGGATACTTCCCCTGTTTGTATTTACCTTTTTCCAGAGTGCAGGTGCTATAATTTTTTAAAGGTGCATTTGTTTGGATACTTGCATATCAGCATTAGTGCACCTCTGCCTATTGGCATTTAAATTCAACATGCTGCTTTGCTTGAAAGGCCAGTGCCCTTTCACATGCATGATGGGGGCGGGGATTGGAGCAGTCATGACTGTGTAGCCAAAATAATGCCTTTCAGTATAGGACACATTACCATAGCAAGACTGCCCTTTTACACCAAAGTGAGTTCACCTGAGGAAAATGTGTGGCTGGTAATGCCACTGTCACTTCACATTAAAAATGCAAAAGATCTTTTGAGACTAACTGTGAGAAAACTGTAGCATGAGTTTTCATAGACTTAAGTCTACTTCAGATGCTAACATTCCTCACATTGAAAAGGATGTATGTGGTGTTAACAGGGTTACTGTGGACCAGGAAAATGGGATTTGAAGCAGAACCTTTTCACCAGTGTAGACAATGGCTTAGCTACTAAAAAGGTATGGAGGAATGGTCAGGCGAGTCAACAAGTAATTGGCAGTGGTTCATATTTACCTCAGGGACCTCTGATTGCTTATCATTGATCTCTATGGGACCCAATGGGCTGTGGGTCCACATACAGGGTATAAGGGGGGAAACACTTATACATGATAGATTGACATGATAGATAAAGAGTGTTATGGGGCAATGATTTCACACTCAGCAGTTTTGAACAGAAGAAACTAAACTCCATATTTTGCATTATTTCATACTGCAGATCACTGAGAACTGAGACTTTCAGGACTCAATAATGAGGAGAAAATCACTGCAAACTTAGGAAAACACACTCTACATTACTGGAAAAACTTTTGCGGGTGCAACACTATCCTTACATTCAAGCAAAACACAGTACTTCATGATATAAAGCATATCTTGAGGAACAGTTCTGTGTAACTGGAGACTGCATAATAATTCTATCCCACAAAAGTTGATACAGTGACATTCTCTATTTACAAACTAATCATACAATGAACATGTGGTAAGTGGGAGGAAATCCTTGACTACTAAATCTCAAATATACAACAATGTCACTGCACTGAACATTGCAACATGAGTTTACTACTATATGTATTTAAAAACACCTTACACAATTCCACACAGGCATTTTTATTGGTTAGGAAGAACAGGAAAGCCATTGACGTTGTTCCACGCACAGGTTTAAGATTCAATTTCAATTCTAGGGAACCAAACATTTCCCCCCATAAATTACAGCTCTACACTTTCACTAATCTTTAACCACCATCCTGTTTAAAGAAGTAATTAATCCAGGTTAGATGGCTTTGAATATGCAACTAGGCTTTATCTGCACACTACAATTATGGCAATCTGATATCACTTTAACTATCATTCCTCAGTCCTATGGACTCCTGAGACCTGGGTGAGCTGCTTAGAATTAGAGACCTGGGTGAGCTGCTTAGTAGTTGGGTGAGCTGCTTAGTAGTTGGGTGAGCTGCTTAGAATTCTCTGCTTAAAGAGTTCTAGGAACTACCCTAAATTGGGGCAGAGAAGCTAAAGTATTCCCACAAACCATAAATCCCAGAATTATATTTGATGTCACCATAGCAGTTAAAGTAGTATAAAAGTGATATAATTGTTCAGTGTGGATATGCCATGGATCTCTTACGTATCAGTTGTATATGCAAAGATACCAGATAGCATCCTCATACTGTATGTGAATTAATAAAGAACATCAAGCTACCATTCAGATGATGATAACTACTTCATATTAGAATCCAGAGTTGAGCTAAAATAGAGCAAGCAGGGTGTTTTGCAAACTTTCATGAAAACTCTGAGGATGTCAGCCACAGATGCAGGTGAAACATCAGAAAGAAACTATTCTAGAACACGGCCTCACAGGAAAAAAACCTAAGGAAAATCTATTTCATGAAAATATTGCCTTTTCTGGTGATTTCTCAGATGGGTATGGGGCTCAGAAATCTTTTCCATGAAATGTCACCACAGATAGATGGTGCTTCTTGGCAAACATTCATCCAGCCCTCATGTCATGCCATACCTGGCATATAGACACCAACTCCATTTGGGAATTTCTTTGCAGCATCAATCAGCAGCAGCTCAAACACCAATCTTTTCCTTAAAACCCATTTGTCCCTGCGACACTGAAAACATCTATAAAGGCAAACTAAGTCAATGAAGAGTGTGGGGGATGCTTCCTGAATACAAACTTCTCCAGTAAGACCTCTCTATACTGACTTCTTGTATAAAGTAGACTAAAAACAGATGAAAGACGATTGCAATAGGGACATAGATCTTCATTTATTTCATTCTCACATGCAAGAATACTTTCAAAAAAATTTCTAACTATAGGGCAAGGGTGTCAGAGGTTTTGCATATTTTTTCAATTTTTTTGCACTCCAGGACTTCTTTTTAAAACCAAAATTCACTTCTGCAAAAGGATTTGTCTTCTACACAAGTGGAATGTTAAGTTCTTTTTCCTTCTCATTGTAAGTTAGTTGCAGTTTTTGTTCAATTGACAGCTATTTTCAAGTATGTCATGTCACTGAGTAACATGTTTCAGGCTCATCTGAAAGGAAGAAAAGGTGTGGTTTTGGATGTTTTCCATTGCTTGTCTAGCTAGCTGTCATATACGCATAATGAATCCTTACTTTGAGATTAATGTTGATGGACTGGATGTGAAAACCTTAAAGGTACATATGTAGATGTCTTAATTCATGGGAAATGAAGGAGAGAAGAGCATGGGGGAATATACAAATGGAACATTCAGTGAACTGTGGTAGATAGATTACTCTATTACTGCTGTCTGTGTGGTCGACGCAATGATAAGACTTTTATTCCATTGGGCAGAGAAGAGTCTAGATCAAGGGAGCTGGGTATGTTTAGCCTGGAAAAAAGACGGTTAAGGGGTGATATGATAGCCCTGTTTAAATATTTGAAGGGGTGTCACATTGAGGATGGAGCAAGCTTGTTTTCTGCTGCTCCAGAGACTAGAACACAGAGCAATGGATGCAAGCTCCAGGAACAGAGATTCCACCTCAACATTAGGAGGAACTTTCTGACAGTAAGAGATGTTCGGCAGTGGAACACACTCCCTTGGAGCGTGGCGGGGTCTCCTTCCTTGGAGATCTTTAAACAGAGGCTGGATGGCCATCTGTCAGGGATGCTTTGATAATGATTTCCTGCGTGGCAGGGGATTGGACTGGATGGCCCTCATGGTCTTTTCTAACTGTACAATTCTATGATTCTATGAGTAGAATACAGCACAGTAGCTAGGTTGCAGAGTTATGTACCATCCTGGTCATACTTGCTTTAAATTTTGTCCCAATTATGAACTCACTATGTGGCCTGGGGCTAAATTGAATGTTAGTCCTACCTTGAGTAGATCTATTGAAATGAACAGGACTTGTTACCAACTAATTTAAATCCCAGGAATTTCAATGAGCCTGCTCTATATAGGACTAAAATTATATTTAGTACTTTATATCTAAGTATACCTCTTACCATTCTGCCATCCTCACTCTCTCTAATAGTGACCTTGAATAGGTGAGTCGCTATCAATTAGGAAGCAAAAGCTGCATCCCAGTCCTTTCAGCACAGCAGGTGAAGAGCCTGAGGTGGGGGAATGACACCTTTAGCATTTTGCTCTTCCTGAACTTCACCTCCACAATCTTTTGTTTCATGCTGCTTTAATCCTGATCAGGAACATTCTTCCTAGAGGCTGGGAATACACAACAACTGAGACAATACCTTAAGAACACCCACAGGCTGAAATGTGCATCTTAGAAGCATCTTGAGATAGTTTTCATTTACCCAGTAAATGGTTTTGGAGTTCATGGCCCAGAAATTTCAGTCCACTGAAGAAAGTATAAAGAGAATCCAAAGAACACCAAGAGAATCCCAAACACACCAGGTTTTTCAACTAATAAACAGACTGTCTTTTGAATATCTTGAGATGTCTTTTTTTTCCCTTATAGATTTCATGAGGCTCTCCCCAGTTTTTGATTTTTTTAAAATAAAAAAAAAATCATAGGTCTGAATCCTATTGGGAGTCCCAACTATAATAGACCCATTGGATCAATTGTTAAATGGTGAGCCAATGCTTATGTAAATCCCACTGACTCAGGCTGTCTCACTTTTGTTTCTGCAAGTATTTAGCCACATTAGCCACAACTTTGTTCCATTCTGTTTCTGTGCTAATCTGCAAAATAAATAAAAAAAATCCTTTCAATATGTATTTAAATACCGTATGTATCTTTTTTGAAATATATATTGAAATCCAGACTTCAATGCATTTTTAATCACTAAGAATGGCATAACAATGCAAGTCGCCACCCCCTATATATGCAGTTCAGGTATCTGCAGTTTCACTTATCCGTGATTACAGCAACTGGGCTGCACCTCTATCTGCCAAAGAAGGATGGATAATCTCTCCAAGAGAGGCATGGCAAGCCCAGCTACACATCTCTGGGCAGATGATTGATGATGATGATGATGATGATGATTTTGTTCATTTATATACCACCTTTCTCCAGCCAATGGGACCCAAAGTAGCTAACAACATCTTTAAAACAAGGAGTTATCCCCCTTCCTCCAACCAGAGAGGCACAGCAAGCCTGGCTGTGCCTCTCTAGGCAGACAAAGGAATTCACTTCCTTCCTTCACCCAGAGAGGCATAGGAAGCCCGGCTGCACCTCTCTGGGCAAGCAAAGGAGTTCTCCTCCTTCCTTACTCAAGCAGAGACGTCCCCTCCACCTGGAAGGTGCTTTGGGAAGGACTGGAGGTGGCAGAGGGGAGCTTGAAAGATGCACCACCCTTGGTGCTGCAAAGCCCTGAGAATGGGTGGGTGGGCAGGCAGAATTCTGGGGCTGGTGAAGGAAGGGCAGTTCAGCGAGGGTGGAGATCATTTGCTGGCTTGGCTCGCCCCAGCTCTGCCCAAGCATGGCACAGTTCTTCCACTTCTGGGAAGTCACCAGCAAACAGCAGATATAGCAGCTGCTGCCTTAGTTGTACACCCACTGCTGCTGTTAGCCCATGGAGAAGCCACAGCATCCACGTGGCAGGAAAGGCCCACCAGCAGGGAAATGAAGCAGAGAGCTCCTGGGCAGAGGGGAGGATTGGGTTTGCACAGCTCCACTTCCTGCTCTTGGGAGGGAGGGAGGGAAGGTGAGGTGGCCTCTGGGCATGGATGGGTGAAATTGAACCCAGGTGAGGGAGTGGGGGTTGTCCTATTCCTCTGGCCCCTCAGCCGAGCTCTGACCATCCTTGCCATGTGCCCACCGCTGCTTCCTTATGAAGAAGCTGAACCACCCTGGCACCCAGTAAGGCCTGCCAGCCTCTCCTATTATTTTCCATTGAAAAAAATAGGGTTTGCTATTTCCATGGTTTCACATTTCCACAGTAAGTCTGGGAAAGTATCCCCTGCAGAGTTAGGGGGGGCACCTGTATTAAGAAAAATATAAAATTTGGTGGTTAGTAAAGTCCTATCTTTCTCTCTACTGCTCTTATAGTTACAGTTCTTATAGGAGTATACTGTAGTTTGCAAATGTCAAGTCCTTTTAGTATCCATAAATTGTTTTTGATTCCATTCAATTTCCTATCAGATTGAAAAGAGTATTTCCCCTATCTACACAAAAATATGTGTGTGTTTCAAAATGTATGCATTTTCTCCATTGACTACAGCATGTTTGTGCACATTTTTGAAATGCACACACTTTTAGTTATGCACCTTTTTTTCATATGTACTCATACTTTTGTGTGCATTTTGTCCCCTCTGAAACAAACTGCAAGATTCACAACTGTGTGTTTCCAAAGCAAGATGTAATCTGTTCTGTTACAAGTTCCTGGGAGGTGTGAAATTGATATTACTGTGTAAAAATGTGAATCCAAAAATATCTTTTCCATCCTTGATGGAAAGCCTTATTCCTTTAACAAATCAGCAAATGAAATCCATCTGAGTGACAAGGAATTTTTGACTGAACTGTCTATGGTTTCTAAAATGCATATCACAGAAAACTATAACAAAACTCAATTAAAAAGAAGAGATTTAAGCAAAATACTGAGCTTGTCACTATGGATTTCATAGCTCTGTTCCTTAACCTGATGTGAAAGTACAAAAAACTATACTCTCTGCTTTCCTGAACTCCTGCATTGGCAACTGGGTATGAATTAATGATTGCACAGTGGAATCTCTGTTTCATACAGGTGTTATTAACAGTGAAGAAGTCTCCTGAGTTCCATGCTGTGTTTAATTTCAACAGGCTTGGGAATAAAATGGTTGACCTGAGGAAGGGTTAGCTTGATGTCATGAATAATTTACCTTCAGCAGATTCTTCTATGTAGACTAGAAAAGGCCAGCTAGAGTGCCTGTCAAGAAATGGTTCCTAACACAACTTACAGGCCTCACTCCCCCCACCACACACAGTTACCTATATTGTGTGACTTTGACAGCTTATATAAATAATTTCTCATTAAAGGGTTGATGTTGAAACCACATAATGTTACACTGCAGGTCCAAAGATCTAACACAGTACTAAGTGTTTACTTTAGAAATAGTTTTGCCCACAAGTATGTTTTCCATTCAAATGCCAAATGAAGCATAGAAATCTTAGGCCAATGAATGCACAGCTCCAATGATATGAATATACACAAATGTTTCACCTTAGCTAGCAACCAATAGTACAAAGTTGTCCAGTGTTATACAAACCATGTAACATATAGCCCATTGGCACCATGTTAATTCCAAGGTTTGTGTATGTTATATTAAGATCTCCAACACTCATTATGAGTGCCATGAAGATGTCATTTCAGATTATTCCCTTCTGAAAAATGCACATATTCATCCTAACAGTAACAGGAGGGAACACTCACCACATGAGTAGGTGGTACCATGATGTGTGCCCCCTTTGTTCTTTCTAGTCATAATTGGGAACAAGACACAGCACATGGAGGCTTACAACAAGTTTGCTATAATCCACTTTTTGAACCATTTTGCATGTTAAGGCCAACTAATGGAGTTTTGCCATGGGGAGACAGCTTTCAGTGACATCTCTGTGGGAACCAAACCACGAGCCCAAGTTCTCACTTTTCGTAAGAGTTGTGAAAAGCATACAGCCAATGTAAAGATCATCATCAGAACCTCATGCTCTATGGTGAAGCAGTAGTCTCTAAAAAATTCTTATCATTTGTCTTTTCACCTAGCTTTCCAGACATGCTTCAAAGCCTCTAATACACAAGAAAATGCCACTTCCAATGCCAAAACAATCTGGGACAGATCTAAGGCTGGTACTATGTATGAAGAGGATGAAGTTGTTCCTGCCTTAGATTGCAAAGAAAAGTGGCCTGGATCAAATTGTCTTTTATCTTCAAAGTTCCAGAAAAATGGCTATGATGAAGACACTGTCATAATAGGTAGCACTTGACCACTGCAAACCAATTTTCAAGTCATTTCCATAAAATTAATCCCATGGAAGACAATGGACCTACCTTTTGTGTTAAGAAGCTTGCGATATAAAATAAGAAAGTGGTTATAATCATAGAATGATAGAGTTGGAAGAGACCATGAGGTCCAATCCCCATACTGGGCTTAATGTTAGGCTGGAACTTGAAACATCTAGGTTCAAGTTCCTAAAGAGCCATGAAACAAGTGACCTTGTGCCACTCACTATCTCTCAGCTTGATCTACTTTACAAGTTTGTTTTATGAGGATAAAGTGGAGTGGTAGAGAACCATCCATGCCATCTCAAACCCATTATAGAGAAGATGGGGTATAAATGATAAATTGTAGCAAATAATTAAGTCAATAAATATTTTTTTCCTGCTATGATGTATTTTTCAGGAGGATTTCAGAGCAGCCTAGTCATCTACATGGGTATTTTAAATACTATAAATCCAGTTAAGAAGTTGAACACATGTATTATTAATTATTAATTTCACAACTTTGCTATCACAGCTGTAAAGTATGTGGCAGAATCGTTTATTGATCTAGGTCAGGTTTGTTAGCATATCTGGGAATAAATACAGAAAATTCACCCCAGATCATACAGCTGGGTCTGGGAAGGAAAGGGTAGTTGACCTGTGGCTAAGGTTGCCCAGTTGTATACAGGACAGAGCTCCTATACCTTTAATAGTGATGTATATGAGGGAATTTCAGCAGATGTTCACATCATTAAAGGCACAGAAACCGTGTCCTGTATTGCACCTGGCAACCCTATATGTGGCTCTGCATCTTCTAAACTTTTGAATTCTTACTTTAAAAAGTCCCAGGTTTCTTGATACATCATTGGTGTTGAAAGTGATAAAAGAAACATAACATAGGGAAGAAAAACAAAACTTGAAGAAATGGAACAAAAACTAAGAGTAATTTATTCAACCAGGTATTTGTGCTTCCTGTTGTTTGCGTATTCTAAAACTATTTGATCAATTCATCATTGCCAACTGGGTCATCATTTTGTTCAAGAAAAGGGAGGCAGAAAAAAAATCTAATGTGCAAACAGCAACTGACAACAGAGCCACCATAACAGGTGCTGGCAGTGGAGGTTTGGGCCTAGTTTGCCAGCCAGTGTGGGTAAACTTTCTCTTAGCTAAATTATTTTCAGTTCTGTTTAAAGGTTCCCATGTTAGACTCCCCACTCATTTTGGCTGCAGCAACCATTCCTTGTATTGCACGAGTATTGTCCTGCAGGAAGAGGTATGGTAGTCACAATTTTGAGTACCTTCTTTTAAAAAACCCAAAACAAAATTAAAGTTGAATCCACCCCTTTTTGTTCTGCCTTCAACATGTCCCTGTCTTTCCTGCATTTTTTTATACATAAATCTCATTGTATATTTGGGGCTAGATGGGAACTATGGCTAGAAAGCCTGGAAAAATGTATCTTTAGTGATGAAATGCTGCTGTAGCTACCAGTTCTACTAAAATTCACAGCCTGCTATGCTTGCAACGTATTGTGACTGATTTATGCCAAGATCAGCCACAATCCCACAACCCCTTTGGGTTCTTTCTTAACATCAATTATGGAAATGGTTGGAAAAATACCAGAATGCATGTTTGAATTAAAGAATACACTTGAAAGTGAAATCAAATCATTGTTTGATTCAGATGAGCAGACTAACAACATGTAGCTGATGCCAACCCTCTTTGTATTAGAGCTGTTCTCATACAGGTTAATCAAGATGGCCACATTTCTATCACTGGATATACCAGCATGTGAACAGTATTTTCAGAGAGAGAAGCCCTTGTAGTAGCCTGAAATGCTTTGTAAAACACATGTGCCTGCTTACAGGTATACCTGATCACAAGGCTCTTGAGCTCTTGATCCTAGCCAAATGTGTTACAATGTCCTAGACTAAGTACAAATAGTCCACACAAATCTGGGTTTCAGAAGGTAAGGGTAGTTGGCTTGTTACCTTAGGCAAGGAAGGAACAAAGGAAGAATAAAGTCTACATCTCCTATGCCTTGTGTGGTGTAAATTCTTACTGGGAAGGATGTCAGGCCCCTTAACACAACAATGTTAATTAATACTACTTATGGTAGAAACTGTGGGTGACTTAACCTAGGAAATTGTTCCATAACAAAGCAATCACATACTGCACAAATGCTAATGCTCAATTTATTTTTCCAGTAATTACTTTTAGAAAAGTAAGATAGGGTTGTCTTGTGGCCCTTCTTTTAGTCAATCTTTCCATCAGCAAGTTGGCTACCAGAGGATAATAATTCTACCGTATGTAGATGACACAATGCTGCTGGCACAGAATTAACTAGGATTACCAAGACCTAGACTGCTAGACTTTTAGTGCTTTATGTCTGGCAGAACATCTATTTATTAATTATGCAAAAAACAAAGATTATGATATTTAGCCCCAAGTTATAGCCAGATGATAGATGGGCACTCAATTGATTAGACTGACTCATTCAAATATTTGGGCATTAATTTTTCTGCCAACAGAAACTGGAAGGAAAAACATATTACCAGAGGCAATCATTCACTTTTCCAGAATTCAAAGGGAAAATTTCTATGTTGTCCTAAGAAGTTTTTGAGGCTCCCATAGTATATCACAAATTGCACTGCTTTTTAAAAGTATTCCATGTGGCAAGGGGAAAGTGCAGGATAAAGTGAAGCATAAGGGTGCTTGTCAAGAAATACCAGGCCCAAATATCCGAAATTACATTGGAAGTGGTCCATAACAGGCAAGTGCTAAAATGAGAAGGTAGCATTTTCCATATCTTCACAAGAGTTGAATATAATAATAAAAAGCCCAAAACTGGGCAAATGTATTACAGGCTGAATTTCAACCCAAAGTGTGTTTTTATAACATTGCTTAAAATAGAGAGTTATAAATGGAACTGCTGACAGTAACTGTTCTATAGTGATGGCTAGAAAGGACTACTAAGACATTACTTTACCTCACTGGAATGAAATCTGGCATGACAAAAATTTATCCATATATAGACTGGCTGTGGGTTGGCACTGCCACAGAATGTAAGAGACTAACACTGTAACTATAGTGGTTGTCATCTGCATTGGGCAGTTGATAAGCAGCTATGAAATAATGAGTATTACTATAATTGTTCAGTAAAGTGCTGCCATGATTCCCACACCCCTTCTACACTCAGTTCATAAGCTGCTGGTAGAGAGAATTTGTAGGATACTGAATATCCCATAATTCCCATGGTTAGGTTTTGTGGCATTTTTTGCTGAGGGCACTCCAGCACCTTGTGCAAGGGGGGTCTTAATTACCAGGCAGGAGTTATTTTTATTAATACTGCCAATCCACCCACATTTGAATCATTCACTCTTCTAAACCACTAACAGAGAGTTCTGTGTAACTAGCCTGTGCTTTTAAACCTGACTTTGGAAATTGGCATCTGTGTAGAATAGGTCCCTTGAGCCAAATATAATATAGTGTACTTTATTAAACCACAATAAGCTAATGCTCAAGTAGCTTTAAGAGTCTCTGTTAAACCCACAAGAAGTAGGGAAACTGAGATGTACATTTGACACAGCCCTTAATTTGTGCACTATGTAGTAAATATCTAGGAAATGAGCAGTCGCCACCCTCCCCACACACTCCTTAGCTTCTAGAATATCCTGCAATGACAGAAGCACAATGAACTGTATTAAAGAGAGAGATGAAGGTAATTATGGTTCTAAAGTGTCTGCCAGAAAGGATGGAGTGCAGCTGACTTCACATAAACTACTGAGTGCAGTTTGATTACTAATCGTCTTGGGTCTAGTTACACTATGGAGATCCAGTTTCATGACAGTGATCCATTATGGATTACTTGGATGGATTCTCCATCCAAGTCACAATGATGTTTGGTTAATTGAGCACAAGGTGATTAGTGTCTTACATTCACTGTCATCCTTACAAATCCAACTAGGTGATTGCCATAAGAAGGGTTTTCTGATATGACCAGCTCAACCATTAGGCAAAGTGACATGATCACTTCAGCTAGTACATGCAGGAAGTGATGCAAAGCTACGTATGTCATGCAGCCTGCTTTGTGTCTTCTAAGCCAGTCTGTTTGTTTCAAGTGCATAGGGAAATGCTGTCTTGTTTTTCACTTCAGGCAGAAAAAGTTCATTACTCAGCCCTGGTTTCTAAACCTTATATTGGTAAACTCATCATTACACAGTCAGCATTGAAACCTGCTGATCTGTCACAGAAAGTTTCTGCTTTACCATCTGGTGTACTTTGACCATCAACTGTTTCTTTATGGGCAGTATTGGCACTTCTTATCAGCCATATATACAGGACATCAAGGAAGTTAGTTACAAAATCGTCCTTTACTTCATGTCTCATAATCCATCTTTAGAAGGAAGAAGGCCAAATTCTTAAATTCTTGCCCAATTCTTAAATTATTGCTAAAATAGTACTGACAATTTTCATACATTCCTGATCTGATTCCTACAGGTACATTCTCTGCAAAACTCTTAGCAAGAGTAATTTCAAATAGAACAGAATTTCTACCTTATTTTGTTGTACTACTGTCTATATCAGTGATTCGTAACTTGTGGTCCAGGCCTTCCCCCAGAGGTCCACAATATCACAGGGGGTCCAAGAAGGCTTGAAGGCTGCTTGGCTCACCTCCTCCCTGCAATGGAGTGGCCATATGACAGGAGCCAAGGCAAAGGCTGGCTGGCTTGGCCTCAACATTGCCATTCATTCTGCTCCAGCCACAGACTTGCAGGAAGAAGTTGAAAAAAAGTCTTCCTGCCCCCTCCAGTGCCTCTGAGGATGGTTTAATGGTTGGTGTGATTGTATTATTATTATTATTATTATTATTATTATTATTATTATTATTTGTTAGGGTTTTAAATCTTGAGTTACGTCTTGGGGTCCAATGGCAACAAAAGACATTTAAAGGGGATCCCTGGTAAAGAAAAGGTTAAGAGCCACTGATCTACATGGTAGAGGTTTAGAGGAAAGTATGGCGAAGATGTAAAAAGTCATTATTGTGGGTGGGGGGGAGAAGTTTAAGGACTAATAATAAACACTCCATTATGTATGATTCTGCGTACACCAGGAATGTGAAGAATATTTGAAAAATATTTCATTGTCAGGGAAAAAAGAGAGAACTGTCTCAATATGTTTCAACTTATGAAGAAACTGCAAGCCTCCCCAGGATTTTTTGCCTCTAAAAGCAAAAATGTGACATGGGGCTGCTTTTTCCTATCATCATTTCCATAAACGGTGCAAATTTTTTCTACACAGAATGACTGTCTTGAAGCAAAGAACACAAGCACACAGAACAAGCATAGAAGAACTGTATGGCTGATGAAACATGTAAAAAACTCCCTATCAAATGTTTCTGGTTTTTATAAGTCTGTGCAACAAGATAGCAGTTAGCACAGTTTGTGTAAAAACCAATCACTCAGTTTGCACAAAAACAGTCTCAAAAATGGGTAGTTTCTTGCTGAGAACTGCAGATGGCTCACCACCTTGAAGGGAACCAGAAAAATCATGTGGCTTCTTTCTTGTGTGACAAGCAAGGATTTACATCTCTAATGTCTACACATGAACTTAGCTTGTGTACAGTAAGTGAGCTTTGGACAGGAAGGAAACAGTAAGATGTGACATATGTCAAAACTGAAAGACCCACCAAAACACTGAATAAGCCAAGCATATTGTAACAGAATCCAACCCCATAAGTACTTGCAGATCATGCCTACTTCCTTATTTTCTAAGGCTGCTGCCACACTGCAGAAATAATGCAGTTTGACATTGCTTTAACTATCATGGCTCCATCCTATGGAATCCTGGGATCTGTAATTTGTTGTGGCACCAGAGCTTACTGACAGAGAAGGCTCGATATCTCACAAAACTACAAATCCCAGCATTCCATATCATTGAGCCATGGCAGTGAGAGCAGTGTCAAACTGCATTATTTCTGCTGTGTGGCAGTAGCCTAAGAAATGAACTTGGTTTTTCCCATATAAAGCATAACCTTTGATTGGAGATGGAGCTAATCTGATGTTCGCAATTTTTCCACCTTCCATTTTATGCCTAGTTAAATGTACACAAGTATATAGAATCACTGGAAATATAAGCATGGAAGCCAGCTCATTTGGTTCAAAGATATGAACTTTAGGAAGTGTGCCCGGTATTTTCAGCTGAGAATTATGAGCAATAAGGTAATTATTGGGATGTAATTCTTCACTAATTGTTTTCTCAAAGAAAGGAATGAGTAATTTTAGCAATTTTCTTCCTGTTACAAAACAGTCTTCTTGAATTCTATTGTTCAAGGACTTATTCTGTGCAAAATTTGCACATGGTTGTTTTGCACAGAGAACAACATTTTCTGTTCAGAAAATATTTTTTTTTCCTGTTCAAAAGCAAAAAGACTTACCTTTACCACTATCTCCCACAGGTCTGGAACAGAAGAATAGCTGAAGCATGCTGATTCTGTGCAATAAGGCAAGACCAGATGTGCTACTGTCATGCTTAAAGCTCTAAATCCTGAACTGTGAAGATTCTCATCAGTCCAGGATTTCTCAACGCTTCGGAAACATGTTTATGACCATTGTTTGAATATTTGTCAATATTCTTTCCATTTCTAAGAATAAGGAAAAATGGGCAGGGGGACAGCAAAGAAGGAAAAAAAAAACAGTGCACAGAAAGAAAAGAGTGTGTAGAATTGAACAAAAGCAAAGCAAAACAAAGGAGGGAGGAAGCTTCCATTGCAGATAGACTCTCCCAGAAGAAGAAAAAAATTCTCTCAAAGCACACCAGAAATGGGACCTAGCAATAAGTGTGCAATCTACCAATTGTTTAGTTCTGTAAGGTACAACATTTGTCCCACCTGACACCCACAAATCCAAAATTAGGCCAGATGGTCCTCTAGAAAAGAGCAGCATAATGCTAGTACAGAACTAAAGTATTTTTCATTCCATCTGTAACTGTGTGGTTTTGCTCACCTTTAGAAGGCTAGACCATAAGAGGCACTATTTTCAGAAATTTCAGCCTTTCTCTGCAAAAGGATTTATGTGCAACTGACAGTAGTGGCTCACTGTTTAGAAAAGCATATTATCATAATAATCTCATATAAGTAAGTGCATTTAAATGAGAGTACAGTATTATGGAAAGAACTGGATACTTCTCTCCAGCCCCATTACTGTGAATTCTTTGCTTTGCAGGAATGAGTTACAGAGGCTACATTTTTTTCTGGCCTTAAAGAATTAGACCAATGTGCATCTGCTTACATTCCTTCTCCCTTCTCCAACTTTTAACAAGAAGTGACTATTAAGTGAAGCCTGCCCCATGACACCACAGAGTTACAGATGAACGAAAGCTAACAACAATGAAGCATTCACCCAAGTGCCTGCAGAAATCTCCAAGGCCAGAGCCCAAGCAGCTGAGGAATTCTACATAACAAGGTTTTCACTGTGGAGAAAGCAGAGAGTTTTTAATCTCCCAGCACACTTGTTCTTCCCAAATGACCTCGGTTTCATCAATCTACCTGTCTGTCTCTGGGAAATTAATGACCTTCAAAAGTAAATATGACTTCAGACCAACAGCAAGTTTTGGTTTTATAAACAGTAAAAATGCTAGCTCCACAATGAAGCTCCCCCTCCCCCGGCCAGGGATGCTCTAAGTTTTTTTAAAAAAATATTTCTGGATCTTATAATGCCTACTTTTGTAAGGCATGTTAACCTCTAAATCAATTTAGCAAATCAAGCTGTACACCTGTTAAGCAGAGCTAGCTAAGCCATTTAAATGCTGTAGAAATGAGAGCACTGTTGAAATCACAAATCAAACAGTGCTGTACCCATTAAGGAACATTCAGGACTGGGCTCAATAAACAGTTGTGCCCATGCAACATTTCATGAGTTACTTACCTGATATATAAAAATAAACAGTAAAGGAGAGTGATGGGAGCAACAGAGAAGCAGAGATGGACTAGTTCATTTACATAACACCCCTTAATGTGTTTTGGCCACCATGGAGTCATCTTTGGCTGCATGTGTTATGAGCTGTGCTAGCCAGTTATAAATGGGTTGTTATATAAATGAATCTCCATAGCAAAGCATGCTGATTTTAGTAAACACTTTGCTGTGGACATTTATTTTCATACTGAAATCTTGACTCTACGTTGGCCTTCATTGTCAAATAAAAAAAATATGCCATTTATTTCTAAAGATGCCAGATTATTCATGTAAAATAACACCTAGTAAAATAGCTAAACTCATAATCCGTGCAGAGGACAATAAGAAAGTTGTACCCTTTCAGCATACAAAACCACCTTATGCCAGGTCTGATTGGTAGTGTCACACTGCAACATAACAGGTAAAAATCTTTCCTTGAGATCCTTAACTGAAGATGGAAAGAACTGAAGTCAGAGCTTTTGCATGCAGAGCATATACTCTAGTGTTACATTAGTACTAGTGTTACATATGTACAGAGCTGACATGGGGGCAGGCATTGCATAGTAAAGGTACTCTGACACTGAGTTAGTGAACAGGTCTATTAGAAGCCAATAGCATCATCTGTTTGGAGCCCCATTCAGGTCACTACATCACTAGCAGGTTATAGAATCAATGTTAAGCTTGATGCCTTTTGGGTTGTTTAACTATCATCTGGATTTTGTTAAGCAGAATGAGAGGAAATCAATTTTACAAAAATAAGTCTTGACAAGTCAAAAAAATCAGTTTATTTCTTCTGTAAAAAACTGGGCAGTAGATTCAACTGCTATTGTCTATCTGTAGATGTTTCTGCAATGCTTTTTGCAAAAGTTATTGATAAAGAAATGAAAAAGCATGTTGTAAAACATTTTATATAGTAGATTGAATTAATTCCAACAAAACAAAAGGAAGAAAAATACTCTGTTGGCTTGATTCAATCAGTAGATTTTCAAACTACGCGTAAGATTCCAAAGATGTTCCCAAGCCTGAGTGAACTGAGAAATAAAGAAATAGAACAAGCTGTGTATATATAACAAAGGGGTTCTGGACAGTATGATAACATGATACAAGGGCATTTCAATGTGTCAACACCCATCCTTAAATGTGGACACAGTTCCCCTCTAAAACACCTCCTTCAGAGGGAGGAGAGGCAGCAGGGAATGAGCAGGATGAGCTCCAAATGGTCTTGTACCTGTTTTTCAGCTGTTCAGAATTATCCTACCAAGGTATACGGGTGACCAGCATGCCAATATCTGCCCACCCTAGACAATTACAGGGTCTGAGCACCATCCTTATATATAATCTCATAAATGAGAAAATCATAAGAATTGAAGGTTTCAAATAATGTGTTTGCTGCAAATGACTCTGCAACAAACTTCCAAAGAAACAATGTTTTATAGAAGGGGGCTCACCAGCTGGATGGTGGGCCGATTTGCGGCCCGGCCGGCACCCCCCCATGGCTCCTCCATCGGTGGTCCCACATGACCGCATGGCCTTTCGTGGGGGCCGCCATTGCTGGGCTCCTTCTTCCCAGCCCGCATTGCGGCCAGGAGGGAGCGGGAAGCCGGCAGCCAATCAGGGTGAGCATCCCCAACCCCGATTGGCTCCCACTGGGGCAGAAGGTGGGACTTCCAGCCATGCTCCTGGTGCGGCTGGATGATGAGGAGCCCGCACCAGGAGCCAGTAAAAAAGCTGTCCCCTGGTGTGGGCTCCCCAGTTGGCTCATTGTGAGCTGAAGAAAGGAGATCGTTGGAGCCGAGGGAGAGCAGCGGGGCCAGGAGGCCTGAGGTGGCCAGGAGTAGGATGTTACGGGAGAGGGGATGTGGAGTCCCCTGGCAGCCTCAGCCTCCAACCCCTCCTGTTCTTGGCAGCTTAGCAAGGATTCCGGTCAGAGATCGGTGGCTGTGGAGCGGCAGCAGAGTGAGAGGATGGTGGGCTCAGCTCCGGAAGTGACAGCAGCTCGGGGCGCTGGTTCCTCCAGCACACCTAGGCATTCGGCCCGGGTACAGGGCGGCCTTGGCAGGCGACGAGGCAAGACTTGGTGATGGCTGTGGCGAGGGCACAGTTAATCTCAGGAACTGGCTGGCAGCCCCACGGCATAGGGAGATGGTGAGCGGTTGACGGCTCGGGCCAGGAGGCTACCAGTGGCAGTGAGCAGTTGGGGGGGGGGTTGAGCCAGGGAAGGAGGGGTGGCTTGGACCTCCCCTCCTCTCTCCCCTTCCCTTCCCAGTTTTTCTTGCAGGCAGGCATTTGGGCCGCTGGTCGGCGGCCGGTGCAAAATAAAGAATTTCCAGTGGCGCAGGGCACATGGGAGCATAACGGGAGGGGCTAGGGCCTAGGGTAGGAGGGGGAGCACCCGAGGGTCCCTGTTGGCACTCCCTGCACTCTTCCCTCAAGGGCTGGGAATGACACATCCCCCCTAATTGTTGCAGGAGCCTCCACATCATAGGGGGCTGCCACATCATAGGGAGCAGTGGAATTGGGAACCGCCCCATTCTTGGGCCAAGCACACCCCTACTTTCCCCTCCTGTCAAGAGGGTGATGGCCCACGGGCCTAACTGTCCAGCAAGTAATTACACAACAACACAGCACAACAATGACAACACCCTTAACACATTGCGAGCTATCACACAACAGGGAGATCTAATACGATGGCACCAAAAAAGGCCACGGCAAAGAAGTGACACACAGAGATCCCCCAGCCAGCCACTGACCGTGCCACTGGGGAAGGAGCACTGGGGGAGGAGCACAAAGCAGGCAACCAGAGATGGCTGGTGACCCCAGAGACATCCCCTGGCTGCTCACCCCGTTCACGGGGGATGTCATGGGGGTGCTATCACTGTTAGTGCAGAAGATTGACAATTTAGGGCAATCACAGTTGGGTAGTGGGCCTGTGCTTCCTGTCAGCATGGGGGCTCTTGATAGTGCTAAGCCCAGCATGTCTTCAAGCGTTGGAACTGGGAGTGACAGTACAGACACCGCCAGTGGCAGTGGACACTCACATCGGTCAAATCACATGGCAGGAGTGATTCCAGGAACTCCAAGTGCTCTGACTCTTGTGACTCTATGTTGGGACGCCGCAGTGGATCGCGGCGGGGGAGGAGCCTGAGACGGAAGCAGAGCCAGCCGCGTTGCTGCAGGGAGTCCAGATCCAATTCGGATTCTTCATCAGGTGAGTCATCTACAGACAAGGACAACAGCCAGTACAGGTACTGGGTGAAAGGTGCGTTCAAACCAGGTTTGCTGGGGTGGGCCTTGAGGCTGCGAAAGAGGTGGAGAAAAGGGGAACTTGAGAAGAAGATGGATGGTAAGGAGTGCACAGGGGGCAAGCTGGTGGAGGCCAAGTCCAAGGAGGACCCCCCAGGCAATAACTTGGACAGGAAGGTGCACTCCAAGATTCTGAAGGGATATTATGTTGATGTTTTCTCCCCCCCACCAGGCAAGGAAGCCAGGGTGACAAAAAGGATGGGGAAAAATTAAAATCGGACTCAGTGGAGCGCACCTTTGCCAACTGGCTTGGGGGGTACAAGGTGTTCATGGGGGTGGTGGTCATGGTCTTCCCTGACAGGGGTTGGCACCTGATCAACCACCTACATCAGGTACTGAAAGTCAGGACAATGGCTGGGGACACAGCGGCCATCCTGTATGAAGTTGAATGGAGGAAGAAGGCCTCCAGATCAGCCATGCACAGGTGGGAGAACATTGACAATGTGACCTGGTTGGTTGTGACAGGGCTGAGCAAAAGGGACAAAGGGGAGGCTGCCAGGGCACCCAGGAAAAAGGATGGAAAGCGAATGGTTTGCTGGGAATACAATGGCAGTAAGTGCACCCAGTATTGCTGCTGTTTCGAGCATACCTGTGAGGTGTGGGGGGGGGCATCCAAAGTCCACATGCTCCAGGTGCTCCGGGGGAGTCAGTCCTTTCAGAGTTCTCAACCTGCTTCATCCAGTGCCAGAAAGGAGGCAGGTCGGGATCTGGCACCAGACAAGGGATGGCAAAGTGAAGTGAGTCTACCAGCCTCTGCGTCCTCTCCTTGCAGCCTACCTAAATAAGAAGGTGGCTGCATACATAGCTGATGGTTTTGAACAAGGTTTCCACATTCCATATTTGGGGCCTAGGGAGGCGTCTGTGTCCGGCAACTTAAAATCATCAGCCCAGCTGCTGGAGGTGCCAGCCAAGCAAATTGACAAAGAATGGGAGGTGGGCAGGATTGTAGGCCCTTTTGATGAGCCTCCCATGTCCAACCTACGCATATCCCCATTGGGGTTGTGCCCAAGAAAAACCCGGGGGAGTACCGCCTCATTCACCACCTGTCCTACCCAAAAGGGGTGTCAGTCAACAATCCTATCCCATGAACTATGCTCGGTGCTGTACGTGTCATTGGACCATGCCATACGATTATTACAGACATGTGGAAAAAGGGCCCTCACAGCCAAGTGCAACATACAATTGGCTTTCCATCTGTTTCTGGTGCTCCTGGATGATCACTGCCTTCTGGGCTTCAAATTTCAGGTCAGGTGGTATGACATGGCGCTGCCCATGGGATGTTCCATCAGCTGTGTGGCCTTTGAGGCATTTAGCACATTTCTGGAGTGGGCATTGCAGCACAAGGTTGGGTCCCCATTCATTACATACTACCTGGATGACTTTCTAATGATGAGGCTGGCTGGAGGGCCAGAGTATGGGTTTCTTCTTTCTTCCTTCCAGGCCTTGCCGGAGGAGATTGCCGTCCCACTGAAACCGGACAAGACGGTGGACCCAGCAACATCCCTGGTTTATCTAGGGATACAACTCGACTCTGTTCTAGGCGTGTCCCGCTTGCCTGAGGACAAGCTGGAGGTTCTACAGGAAAAGTTGTGTGGCCTCTTGGGGCAAGAAAAGGCCACACTCAAGGATGTGCAGTCATTGCGCAGGCATTTGAACTTTGTTTTCAGGGTGGTGTCTCCAGGGAGGGCTATCTGCGCATGGATGGCATGCCTCACTGGGGGGGTGTCGTTTCTCCTCATCACCACATTCGCTTAACAAAAGGGGTGAAAGAAGATGCCAAGGTCTGGCTGGCCTTTTTGGAACACAACAATGGGAGCATGTTGTGGCAGGAATGCAAGGCATTGGAAGGGGGCGTGCAGGTGCATTCTGATGCAGCTGACAGCCTTGGCTTTGGGGTATATTACGACGGCCACTGGTGCTCGCAGCCTTGGCCACCAGAGTGGGGAATGTCAGGGGTGGTCTGTGACCTCACCTTTCTGGAGTTCCTTCCCATCCTGATCTGGAGGGAGGAGTTCAAGGACAAGAAGATTTGTTTTTGGTGTGATAATCAGGCGGTGGTACGGATCATCAACAGGCAGGCCTCCAGGTCAGAGAGGGTCATGAAGATAGTACACAGATTTGTGCTGATTTGCTTGGAGTCCAACATCAGTTTCTACAACCGGTACATTCGTAGCATGGATAACGAGATAGCAGATGCATTATTTCATTTTCAGTGTAACAGGTTCTGTGTGCTGGCCCTGGACGCTGACGAGACTGCAGTCCTGTTCCTGGATGACCTCTGAACCCTTGGGAGTGGACAGTAATTCAAGGACTGGCTGACTCCTTGGTGCCATTGACTAGAGTGAGCTACAGGTGGGCAGCAGTCCAGTTCTTGTCCTTCAGGAAGCAGCACAGCTATGGCATCATTGAGCGAGAAAGGGCTGGCAGCTAGGACCATGTCTGTTCACATGGCCGGCATTTCCTTCTTCAGCAAATCAGCGGGCTATGGTGACCCTTGTGCCACCTTCATGGTAAGAGGAGAACTACACCTAAGCTGGCTGATTCCCAGCGGCCAGTTTCCTATGGGCTACTGGCACACCTGGTAGGGATATTGCCATCAGTTTGCTGCTCCAAGTTTGAGGCCCTGCTGTTCAGCACTGCCTACACCACTGCCTTCTTTGGGGCCCTCAGAGTGGGGGAGGTGGTGTGTTCCTCCAAACAGGATAAGTCCAGTAGAGCCCTGCAGCTGTGTGATGTGACAGTCAGTGAGGACATGCTGTCTTTGCACATACGACATTCAAAATGTGATCAGATTGAAAGGGGGCAATGTTGCAGCTACAGAGAGTGGAAGGCACTGATCCATGCACGGTAGTCAGCATGAGGGAGTTCCTGGAAGTGTGAGGTTCAGAACAAGGGCCCCTGTTCCAGCACAGGGACAGAACACCACTGACCCAGTTTCAGTTCGTGAGTATGCTGAAAGTAGCACTCTGGTAGCATGGGATGCTGGCGGAGGACTTTGGCAGCCACTCCTTCAGGATTGGAGCAGTGACTACGGCTGCTCAGGGTGGATTGTCCACTGAAACCATCATGAGGTTGGGAAGGTGGTGATCCGGGGCCTTTACAGCATACATACAGCCGGAGAGGATGCTTGCTGCACAGCCCGTGGCCGGGACTGGACTGTAGAGCTGCCTGTTGCTGTCCCGTAGAATGGTTGGTGGAAGGCGGTCCCCATGGGGGGATTGCCTTTTGTGGTAGATAACATGGGCCCTGATCCAGATAGGGGGGAAAAGGAGGGTCTCCGTCAAGTTCAAGTTCAAGTTCACGAAGACCTCCCCTCCCCCGTTTAGTGATTAATACCTTGTTTGCAGGGAAGGTGAGAGTGTTGAGTGGGGAGGCTTGGCCAGGAACTCTTCCCTCCAGGAGGAGTTGGTGGCAACCGACACTAGTCCATTGGCCAACACAGGGTTGGGCAATGAAAGGATCCGGACCCATGCAACAGTGCCAACCATTTGCAGCCATCAGCAAGTTGTGGCCTTTTATTGCCAATTATCTTCATACTAACCTATACTTAATCATTATGTTTATCCTGTACTCAATACATTTGTTAACTCAACCTGTAGTAGTATGTGTCTTCTTTAGGGAAGGGGAATGGGGCATACAGTCTGCAACAAACTTGCAAAGAAACAATATTTTATAGAAATACATGGCTGTAGTCTCTGCCTCTCCCAACAGCATTAAACTGAAAGATGTCAGCTATTTGCAGAACTGAAAGATTTTTATATTATAAATGTAGCAGTCCTTGCCAAGAAACAGAGAAGCATTCCTGACTTTTTCTGACATTCCCATATCAAACACTTCCTCCTCTTCTCTTGGGGCTCCCTATTGTTGTGTTCTCAGAAAATATTTTGATAGAGTGAGATAAATGTATTTGGACCAGAAGACCAACCATGGAGAGGACTTTCTTTCTTTCTTTCTTTCTTTCTTTCTTTCTTTCTTTCTTTCTTTCTTTCTTTTTTAAAAATAAGACTTCAGATTATGGTGTCACCAGTCAAGAAACTATGATGCTACCCAGCCCAGCAACATCTTTCTAAATCTGAGCATGGAAAATAAAAAGCTTGGAATGATATGGCTCAAAGCCATTTGGCATAAAGTTTTTGCTATGATAAAACAGGGGTGACACTTCTTGGCAAAAGAACAATTTAAAGAACTTGCATAAATTCTCATTGCAAATTTAGTTAAAATTACCTACACAATCACTGTAGATTTCTGCTTACTTTAAGACAGTGGCTCTTAACCTTTTCTTTACCAGGGACCCCCTTTAAATATTTTCTGTTGCTGCAAACCCGCAAGACTTAACTCAAGATTTAAAACCCTAATTATAACAATAATAACTGATAATGACAATGATGACAATGATACAGTTATAGTATCCATTAAGCCATCCCTCAGAGGTACTGGAGGGGGAGAGAAGACCTTTCTCCTGCTTCTTCCTGCAAGTCTATGGCTGGAGCAGATTGAATGGTGATGTGCAGGCCAAGTCAGCCAACCTTTGCTTTGGCTCCTGTCATGTGGCTACTCCACTGCAGTGAGAAGGTAGGCCAAGCAGCTTTCAAGACTTCATGGGCCCCCTGTGAGGACATTGTGGACCACAGTTTAAGAACCACTGCTTTAGGACATGCTAAGGTGGATAGCTATTCGACAGACCTAATAAGAAATGTACAATGTAATCCTGTCCATATTTACTCATTCTCACTGTGTTCGCTGGGATTTAGTCCCATGGAAATATGCTCAGGACTACACCCTCAGCTTACCGTTCTGAAATGATCATGCAATTGTTGTGAGTAGTATGGAACAGCGTTTGTGAGTGGCAGGGAGGAATGCCATCTGAAACACAATTCCTTAAGCTCATTAATATTTGAAAGAGCACTTCAACCAGGGTAGATAAAAACTGGTAATTAGAAATTAAAAACAAACAAACCTGACAGTGGATTTTAAAATTTAAATCAGCGTTCTTTTCTTTTGTTAATAACATACTTCTCTTAAATAATATTTAAGATATTAAATAATCTGGATATAAGCATGGTAGCTGTACATGCCGTAACCTACAAACTAAGCCAATACATCAATACTTCTTTAACTTTCTTTTGAAGGAGATATTTCACTATTCAATAAAGGAGATACATCAATGATGAACCAATTTGATAACTTTTCAAAAACAAACATTTATACTCTAAAAAGGGATATAAAAATATTTTAAAATACTGTTGTCCTTGCTAAGAAGTGATGTCTCAAGACATCAAGACCCCCACAAATAAAAAAGTCAGTCACTGTGAAATGCTCTGTTATTGTACAAAAGCAAAAATCAGTACCAGCAACAGCCAATGTCCCTCCAAGCTTTTTTCAAAAAGCACTTCATTTTGTGACACTGTATTGTACAAAAGTATCATATTTTGTAAAAAATACTATAGAAAGAAAATACTACTTTACCCAGTAATTACTAACTTTATTTCAGTTTCTCAGTCGTGGGCATTTCATTTTTGTTTGTCACTTTGGTTTTGTAAAGATGGAGCAGGGAGAAGAAAGAATGAAGTAGAACATGTAAACATTGTGAGGGTGAGAAATTGTCTCAAATGCAGATTCCTATATGCCCATATTTAACTTTACGAAAAACCAGAAATGCTTATATGGAGACAAGTTATTCCAAGGATGACATGGCAAATGTATACAGTATGACAAAGAAGTGAAAAATCTGGCTGTAAGAATGAATGTGTAAAATAACACTCATTTTCATTTCAAATTTAACATTGTTTAGTGGTCAGATCCGTACTATTGCTTAGGTATCTATAAGGACTTTTTCGGACAACAGTTTACAACGCTAGCAGCCTTGTCCCCGTTGCGAGGCTGCAGCGCTGCAGAGCGTCCCTTTCGGATGACGCTCTGCCCTGCTGTCCCTCTTGCGGTACTGTTGCGTAACCGCGGGGACGCAGCAGCGTTATATTTGGCATTTTCCTACTCATGATCAACTTTAGTGAGTAGAAAAATGCCAAATATAACGCTGCTGCGTCCCCGCGGTTACGCAGCAGTACCGCAAGAGCGACAGCAGGGCAGAGCGTCATCCGAAAGGGACGCTCTGCAGTGCTGCAGCCTCGCAACGGGGACGAGGCTGCTAGCGTTGTAAACTGTTGTCCGAAAATTCCCAAGTTAAGTAGCAATAACAGGCAATTTGATTTTAATCAATGACTTACACAGGACTTTTTTTTTTTTTTTGGTAAATTTATATCACTTTGATTTAAATCAATCCACTCTGGCATCAACAACTTTTCAGTATAGAGAATTAATGATAATCTTCCTTTGATCCCTGTGTGATCAAAGGTTCCTTCTAGGACACATGGTTTTTGCTTTCAGTTCTGTGGAAATAGTAATAGCTGGAGTTTTGTATTAAAAAAAGGCTTCCAGGGAACATTCACTCCCACATTGCATGAGTAGCAGGAGCCAACCTGGCTTTTGCTACTTAACATATCCTGTGCATAAATATTTTCAAGTAGAAATTCTAAAACTTTTGGACTCTGTCTTGTGCCCATTAAAGTTAAGTCATGCTCGTAGATGGTCATTTGCTCAGTTCCCTTTGGGAAGAAAGAATCACCACCAGACATGGAAGCTTTTATCAAAATGCCAGAAGCTTAGTTCATTGTTTCTGGAAACAGTGCACTCATTAAACAATAGCATGAGTGACAGAACTTGGAAAAGTTACTTTTTTGTCTACAAATCCCAGAATTTCCAGCTGGCATGAAGAAACTGTTTGGGTTATTTTGGAGGCTTGGACCAAAAAGTAGATTTTCCAAGCTGCGATTAGTCCTTCCAGGGGGCTTCCTAGAGTATTACTAGCTTCACCACAACCACCACACAGCTAGCATTTGGATTGGGGTGGGGGCATGCTATATATACTGGCACTTTTGGGAGGCTTTCTAGGTTATTTATTTATTTATTTATTTATTGCATTTATACGCTACCTTTCTTCTGCTGTGGGACCCAAGGTGGTTACTATTAGCTTCTACAAAAGTTGCCCATGCAGTTGGAGCTGTGTTGAAAAGAAAGTGGAATGAAGAAAAATAAATGCTTTTCAGCAGCAAATGAGCAAAATCAGTGGGGAATGGGGGACAAGTGAGGGTTGCTTCAAAACAATGCTTTCAGATGACATTAAAGCAGACAAAAGTGATGACAAACAAAACCAACATTACCCCCAAAATTAATGGAGCTTATCAGACTTGGCAAAATCTGTGTCAAAAGATAGCTAGAAGAACAGGAACGGGCAAGATTATCAGACAAAATAATCCTCCAGCATCCTGGGGGGTGTAGCGCAGCTGTGAGTAAAGCACACAGTTTGTCAAAAGAAAAGGGAAGCCTTATCCGTGGCAGCGCTATACCCCCAGAACGGCAGAAGGATGCGGACGTCTGGTAAGTTTGCCCTTTCTGTTCTTCTAGCAATGTTCTGGCACAGTTGGCAATGCACTTTTTTTGGCACATTCCCCTGCATCTGATAGTCTCCTATATGTCAGAATCACAGAGTTGAAAGGGATCCAAAGGACCATCTAATCCAACCCCCTGTCATGCAGGAATACATAAATAAAGCACTCCCGGGAGATGACCATCAAACCTCTGCTTAAAGATCTCCAAAGTGTCCACCACTCTCCAAGGCAGCCCATTTCTCTGCCAAACAGTTCTTATAGTCAAGATGTTCCTCTGAATGCAGCTCCGTTCCTGTGCTACATGAGGTACTTTGAGGGAGGAGCTGCCATTCCTGGCCTCCAAAGGAGAAAGGCCAGGTATATTTATCAGGTGTGACTGTGCCTAGATATCAACAGAAGGAGGTGGAGTCAGAGGATATTTAAGTCCTCCCACCTCCCTTCACTTCCTTGTTGGTGCTGTTTGCTTCAAAGATGGATGAACAGAGCAGTAGCAGCAATGACGGACAATAGCGGATCAGAACAGTGGGGTTTATTTTTGAAGGGGATGATGATTGGGGGTTGGATTGAGTGGTCAGCATTTTCATTGTACAATCTGGCCGAGTGGATTTTATCAGGGAGTGCTTGGGGGAAGTTGGATTGGTGGTCAGTGTTTTTTATTAGGTCCATTGCAGGCACGTGGTAAAGGCCCTGCTAAGCTCCCCCCTCCATTTTGGTAGGCTAGAGCCCCTTTACAGGCATAGGAAGACCTACTATTTCAGCCCATGATGCCCTTTCATAGCTTTCCCCGCTCTTTTTTGCTGATCAGAAGGCTAGATAGGCCCCCGGGCTTCTGCTGGGCCTTAGTAGGCCCCTCTGGGCCTTGTAGGCCAGGTAGGGTAAGTTAAAAGTAAAAATCCTCTGAAAAAGTGTTCCAGCTAAGTGTCTTGCCCCAGTTATTTCACCTCTATCCACAAATGAAGGGGGATGTAACTTTAGCACTAGTCTTAGAGCAGGTGGCAACTCTAGAGAGGGACCTCTCAGTGCTGACTACAACCTCCTGGGGCCTCCTACCATCTGGGAAACACACAAAAACATAGGGTATGGATTACTCATGAGATTCTTGACAGTTGGCAGCTCTTGAGGAATAATTGGCATGGTACTAAAGACTGGTGCTTCCATAAGCAATGTTTTGGAGGAGTCAAGTCCTGGTTAGCCCAGTGAAACTGTACCTCTGTCTCAAGGCTCCCAGGCAGGACAGCATGGACCAGGTCACTCTGACAATACAGCTTACAATCAGTAAGGCTTAGAAACATGGTTTTGGGGAGACCGTGGGGTTAACTTGGGACTTCCCTGCACAGGGAGGGGGGGACATTTGCCTTTTGGATTGTACCCACAGAACAACAGGCCTATGTTTGCACAGAACATAGGTGCAAACACCTATGGCTTAGTCAGCAAATGTTTTTAAACTGCTCTATAGGAAATGAGAGAAAAACATGGGGGAACACAGTCAATGGTTAGCAAGGGGGCAACCAAAGGCAGCATTAAGGTTATTGTAGGCCCTAGGCATTCTTTTTTGTGGCTACAAATATAAAACATCTTTACAGTGAAATATTGTGTTCTTTCCCAGTTCCTATAAAAAAATTAATCCTGTTTTTGTAGGTCCTAAAATTTTCATAGGTGCTAGGCAATGTGCCTAAAGTGTTTAATGGATAAGGGAACCCTGGGGAAACCTAGGAAAGAGTGGGTGAATCAGACTTGGGCCAAAACCTGGCTCATATGTTTTCTTATTTATGCTGCAGTTATAGTTAGAGTGCAAAATTGGCATGCCTTATCACTAAACTAGTACATTGACATTATTTACCACCCAGTGTAGACTTCATGGGATCTGCATGGCCTTTCATGGTGAATCAAGGGGTGACAAAGGCTAGAATCAACCCCTCCCTTTGATGGGATCTGTTGCAAGCCCAGTTATGTATGCAGAGTATTACCCAGCCAGGCGCATGCAAGATGACACATCTCACAACAGACATATATTGTAGTTACTAGGACCCCAACAGCAGGAGGCCAGGCTGGGAAGCCTATACAGATTTCACAACAGCTCCTTCTGAATTGGTAATTTGGTTTGCAGGGGCTTCCGTTTACATCACACATACAAATTCGAGCATGAGTAGTCCAGTTGTAGTGGCCCTCATTCTTTTTAGGATAGCCAACAAAGAAAGGCCCAGTGAACTAACAATAGGGACCAGCACTTAGGGTGCAAGGAGCTTGATAGTCACTTCTTAAAGGTGTCAGGTCCAATTTAGTTAGACATGCTAATTCTATGGTGCATGTCTATCAGGACGTTTCAGATGGCCATAATATACATGATGGTTTTAAGTCCAGCTTTAGTATGCCTTTTCAGATTTTCCATATCACTCCTTTTTGTTTATGGTAATTTGAAATCAGTTAAGCATTTGAAATCCATAGTTAGATAGCAAATTGACAAGGAAGTTCATGAGGGAAGAGTGGTAGGTCCCTTTCTTGTTCTTCTGGCTCCCAGTCTAAGATTTCCTCCATTATGTTTTGGCCCAAGAAGACTCCTGGTGAATATAGACATACTCATTATTTGTCTTATGCAAAGGGAAGTTTGGTAAATGACACCGCCCCTCCCACACACCATAGTTAGATTTTCTACACCTCCTTAGACATAGCTATTCAGATTATCAGACACTGTGGCATAGAGGTGGAACTGGCAAAAGGTGACATCAAGTTGGCCATTTACTTTCTCCTAATTTACACTGGATGGTCCTACATGGACCAAGCACACCTGGGGGAGGGTGTTTGGCCTCATGTACTGCTTTTGGAAAGTTCAGTGCACCATCCACCTACATTGCCTGCTTAGGTATACAAACTGATATCATGTAAAAATGTTGCCATCTCATAAATGGTATATTGTCAGAACTAAGGAAATTTACTCTACAAGAGTTGCAGAAGCTAGCTGGTCATCTTAATTTTGCATACTCCTGGTGGGGCCTTTCTGCAATTTTTTTCAAGATGTACAAATTTGACCATAGACTTAGGGTTATTGCTGAGGCAAGTGCCAACATGGGGGTTTAGATTGAGTTCTGCTCCATTTTATGGAAAGCTCATTCTGGAGGGAGGGTGTTGAATGAAAAACAGGAGATTCAGAAGACCTTCTGTCAGGGGCTCAAACCTGAGTTCCCTTCCCAGGAGCTCCAGGTTAGCCCTCTCTCTGTAGGGTTAGTCCTGAGTGTCCTCACCCCAGGATCCTCCTATAAACCCCAAAAACCATCGATCTGCCACCACCCACTGGGTTTCAACTGGGGGGGCTTATTTCCACCTTGGGACCCCCCCTTTTTCACGCACAACGCAGTGGAAAGTTGTGCGTAGTCTATGTTAATCAGTGGCACTCCTTGCCACTATAGAATCAACTAACTCCCTCCTCCTAACCCCAGAGGAGACTTACAGTAGCATAGTCAAGAGTAAGGCATGTGGTCAGCATCAGCATAGGAAGATAGAAGTTTACTTTATTCAAGAGAAGTAGTCATGCAGTCTCACATGAGGCAGGATTCTCCCCTACCTCAGGCAGGCAGGCTTAAGGTGATAGCAATATAGAGTATCAAGATCAAAGCATTACATTACTCAGGTTACATTCAGTTACTGATTTAGCGACATTCAACCAAAGTAAAGAAATTAAAAAGAATTCCCTAACGCAATTAAACAGGCCCTAATCTCTACTAAATACTTGCAGTTTGTTGCCTTGAGATCTTGTCCAGGCAGCTGGGAGCAAAAGCCAGAGATGGAATGGCTGTGCTCTACCAGCATAGCAGTCTTTGTTCCTTCACATTTTCCAAAACCTCTTTCTCCAAATTCCACTCATCTCACTCACTAGTCTCAAACAATTAAATCCTCTCCAGATTTCCCGGGCTTAAAGCTGTAATTGGTCAGTCCAGTCACATGGTGTTATGTTAATGATGTCATCTCATTAGCTCTGTGAAGGTGGTGCTTGAGCCCCTTCCCATTAACCCTTTTCTTACCTGATACTATGCTGGCAAGACAATCTGTTTACAAACAAAGAGAGTTATAGTTCTCTAGCAGAATGATGGGAGTTGCACCTTGTGGCAACATGATGGAACTCCATCATGACACCTTCACACATCAGTTTACTTTACAGGAAAATGGTGCCAGGGTTTGCTTGTTTGTTTTGGTGTCAGGAAAGTGAGGTAGCTCTTGGGATTTCTCCAATTGTGGTGACAGTTTGGTTGTGAGCTGCTGAATTCACAATTTGTCAGTCACATCTCAAGATCCTCTCATGCCATGTGCCTAGTCCAAGCCTTCATGGTTAGAGGTTTCCAGTATAATGCCTTGTTCACTGTGAGACAACAACTGGAGTAACCAATTGTTCATAATCAGATGCAGCAGTTTCATTAGCTGGCTCTGATGGTCTAGTCAGTATTAGAGCAGATTTCAGCAGGACTGTGCTTGGTGGAGGGAGAGTGAGTTTGTAGCGGCTTCTGTACTGGTCAGGTAAGGCTTTAGAGATATGTACCTTATGCATGACACCAGTTTCTTCACAATATGGCAGTTGAAAATGAATCAAAGAGGGCAGGGAATGGATGTCCAACTAGGTATTGCATCAGTGAGGCTCAGTGTCCAGTAAGGGCTTTGTAGAGTATTTATTGCTGAGGGGTGAGTGAGAAGGACCCTTGTTCTATCATTCTGACCATTACCCATTGATCAAATATCAATTTCCAGCAGGGACTAATTGAGCCCCCTCCCTGCTTTCAGTTGGGTTTTGATGAGTGGAACTCATTTATTTCAGATTAGAGCAGCTTTACCAGCCACTGCATGTGTTATGGATCTGGACCTTTGAACAATGGACAGGTCCATAACACACTTTCCACTTTCTACTTTCCACTTTCAAGTCTTATGTACGGCCATATAAGAAACAGTGTTGATTGTATAACATTTCTTGTTATTATAGATTTGTACGGAGGATAAACATGGTGTTACTACATTGCCCCAGCATGAATATCTTGGCTGCCAGGCAAATACATTCCAGTCACTTTGAAAACCAGTTCAGAAGGCAGTCATTTAAGATACAGCGCTGATAGGTAACATTTCTTCCTCTTCCTACACTCTGTTACAGGCTTACATGACCTGAAGGCGAGAAGCCTGTTGTTAATATGTGGCCACAGCATGTACAACTGGGCATGCACATTCTGGTCATGTTGGATCCCAACTGGAATAACAGGGAAATCCATAATGCCCTAAATAGGGGGTTGGGCCACTTTCTATCACATCCCAATATAGTATTTCAATGCCCTGAGCTCTACAGAGTGGACAGTGTGCATTTATCTGAGGAGGGTAATATATTGCTCCTGGGGTGCTTTCAACAAGGGGTGAGGCCCCTTTTAGCCAGCCTGGTGGGGGAAAGGGATTAAACAGATGCTTGTCCCTTGTCTGTAGCACCTAGTGGGGGGAGAAAACTAGCAGGTACGGTGACTAACTTGGCACCCTTTTGGTAAAGAGGAGGGCTCTGGAACTGCCTCTTTACATTGGGTGTGGGTGGAGAAGGAAACTACCCTTAAGGCTGGCTTGGGGGCTTGGCCTTCACTTTTAACTCCTGCAACTGGGGGGAGGGTGTCCTTGGATCTGCCTTAACAGTTGATGGCTGGATGGGGAACAACTGAGCTACTGGATTGCTCCTAGGGCTCAGGTGCTCCACTCAGGGGAAGGCTGAGGAGGAAGACAAGGGGTGACATCTAGCTTCAGCTGATCCCATGCTAGGTTGCTCCTTCCTTTTTGTTCCTCTCTAGGTTCATTCCTTTTAAATAGGTTTTAGGTTATGAATAAGTGACCCTTATTCAACCCAGCTTTCTGTGTCTGGTCTCATTATTCCATGGTTTGTCAGCAATGTTTAGTTGGAATCTCTTTTCTTGTACAGTTATAGTTATAGTTAATTAACATAATTAGATTTAATGTGTTGGTCCTAGTTTATCCCAATTCTCTCATGCAGTTATGAACAAATGTCCCAATTCCATCCCTCCAAAAAAGTCAATGCCATGGATTTTTAAATTCTGTCAATTAAGAGCAATGAAAAGGAAATAAAACTGAATTTCAAGGAACTGAATACTGACAATGAAGGATTGCTCACTGGTAAGCCATGCCAAGTGGGATGCATGCAGTGTGGGTGAATGAAATCCAATATATCATTATACTGAATGGTACTCTGGGGCCATTACTCATCATTTCCTCTCCTTTCCTTAATGTGGAAAAATACCCTTTTAAAGATTTACAGGTATACTATTCCCTTTCAGATATACATCATTATGGTTTACTTATGGTTTTGGGATTCATAAGCCACTAAAAGCACTCAATTAACCAGCTGCACTAAGTATATAGTCATGCATGTACTGTAAGTTAGGTTCCTCTGAGTTCTGCTTCTTATAAAATCAGTGAGAAAGAATTGACATGAATAGTTCTTCTCAGCTCATGGAACTTTTCCTGGGGGGAATGTACACAGATGTTTAATTCTTACATAATTCTTTGGAGAGGCAGGAAAAGTTTGAAACACAGAACTTGGAAAATGACTTTTAAGGAGAAGGTCCCAGAACATCATTTTAGTGCTACTTGCTTGAGGATAGATTCAACATTCATCCTTCTTCAGTCATTTTACATGATTTGCTCTCATCAACCCAAATTCTATAATTAAACACATGATCCCATCACTTCATTCCCATCACTGAGGACATTGTGAAGTTTGGCACAGCCAAAAATGGGGATGAGAAATGGCCCAACCCCTTTAGCTGTTGTCTATCCCTGACCTATGGAAAGGAAAAAAAAATTAGTTCTGATCATATATGACATAACTAACTATTACCCATTGTAAGAGGGTCAAAATATCTGGGCCTAGACCTTTCCAATTCTGGAATAAGCAAAAAGATGAATAAATACAGTAGTTGCTCAGGATACAGAGTCTTGATGAAACTACAAATTACTAAATTAGATACTTTTATTGGTTCTATGCCCAGAGTATATTCTGATGTTATTGTTATGTGCCTTCAAGTCAACTCTGACTTATTCTGAGCCTTTCATAAGATTTGGTCAGGCGGGGAGGGATTTATTCAAAAAGGTTTGTCATTACCTATCCCTGAGCAAGTGTGATTTGCCTAAGGTCATCCAGCAGGTTTACATGTCCATGCAAGATTTGAACCCTGGTCTCCTAGAGTCCTAGTCCATCATTCAAACCACTATACTACACTGACTAACTTTCCCCTGATAAGGCTTTACAATCACATTATATTTTTTCAAGATAAAGTGATGCTGTTTCTGGGCAGTAAAAAGATGCACTTTTTGCTCATGATTTGCCATCTACCAATTGTTGTTGTTTGGTGCTGTTGTTGTGTGCTTTCAAGTCATTTCTGGCTTATGGTGACCCTAAAGTGAACCTATAACAAAGTTTTCTTGGCATGATTTGTTCAGAGGGGGCTTGCCTTTACTTTCCTCTGAGTCTGAGAGAGTGTGACTTGCCCAAGGTCACCCAGTGGGTTTTCATGGCTGAGTGGGCATTAGAACCCTCCAGAGTCATAGGACTTTTTCAAACGGGGTAAAAAAAAACAAAAACCCAAGGAGGTCAGGAGAAGAATGGGGCTGTCGCGCTTACAGAGCCCCATTTCAGACAACCCTGTCCTCCCCCGTCCTCCTCCCATCCTTCCCCTGTGCTGCAGGCGCCACTTTTTGTTGACGGAAAACCTAGTTTTTTACCCCGTTTGAATAAGTTCGAAGTCCAACACTCAAACCACTACACCATGCTAGCTCTCCATCTACCAATACAGAACTAAATATTAATGACGGAAAGCAGACAAATCAGAAAACAAGAGAATTTAGGGAATTTAGAGTTTTATTTTCTACTAGTGAGGTTGAAGCTGTGCTGTTTAATTTACTCTCCCTCACCCCATTCTTCTTGTACTAATTTTTCCCCATTTGAATTTTCCTGCATCAAACTTCCTCAATTTTCACCTGAGTCTTCAACACAGAGAACTGACTCCTGTTTCTTCTCCATGGTCTCTGTGAATGCACACAATGGGTTAATCCTGCTCCTGCACAGAGCACTTCGGAAACTTCTAGCACCTCATTTTAAACTTTTGGGCAGTAGGACTGCCCCCCCTCACCCCTGGTATATATAAGCCCATCCCTCTCATTAACTGCTCAGTTCCTTTTTTTCCACCACATGGAAAGCACTGAAGGAATGTCTGCTGAGCCTCATTGTTCTCACATTGATTCTTCGGGCTCTTTTTCTGACTTTGGACCAGATTTCTGGTTCTTCTACTGCTTATCCCTCTGGCTTTGTTTATTGGATTGGACTGATTTGCGTTTTGACCTCGGATTCCATCAGTACTATGACTTTCTCTTCATCCCTCCGGATTCGTCTAGGACTGGTTTGCCTGTGCTTCTGACCTTGGACTGGACAGTACTGTGATTTTCTCCTTTCTAAACCTGTCTGGGGCTGGTTTCTTCAAGTCATGATCCCAGTGCTTGGCCAAGATGACCGAATCTGATGGTCACTCTAAATGCTTGTTTTGTCTTGGGAAGGCCAATGATGTAACCTCATGCAGGCATTTCAAGGCCTTTACCCCAAAGGCCAGAAAGAACCGGGACAAGAGGCTCAAGGCCCAACTCCATGAAAAGGCCCTACCAGCCTTGGTATTGGGGAAGGCCTCGGGCTCAGCAATCTCCTCTGGAAAATCAGCAGGTCTGACCAAAAAAGGTACCATCCCGGTACCTTCCAAGACCTCGAATTCTGTCCCGATGTCAACCAGGGCGAGAGATAATGGCACCGGTCGATTTGACTCCGATGATCCCAGGACTTTGACAGGACGGAAGTAATCGGTACCGGGAGATACGGGACTGGAGTGCTCTAAGAAGGTATTGAAGGTGAAGGATCCTCCAGTGAAGATGGCCAAGACCACTGGGAGGAAAGAGTCCCCCAGAAGGGGTCGATCCCGGGAACGCAAGAAAGTCAAGCGGCAAGATCACCAATCTTGCACTCCTAAATTGAAGAGGTCCAAAGGGGATATGGAGGAAGGTTCCCCAGTATCACCTCTGGCAAAACAACGCTTTTTGATACCATCACCAGAACAGTATTGGGAAAAGGAGTTCCACCAACGTCTAAGAGACTGGAACATCTATGCAGGGTTTCTGATGAAACATTCCCTTGGTTGTCTTCACACCCAAAACCAAATTCCATCTTAGTTGATGTGGCACAGATGCGCACATCACATAAAATCCACTCTTCAGCTACGGAACGAGAGGGCAAGAAGTTGGATGCCATTGGGAAAAAGTTTTACTCATCAGCATGTCTTCTCATGAAGATAGCAAACTACATTGCATGCATGGGGGTGTATCAGAGGCATCTCTGGGACACTATATCTCCATTCTTGGACAAGGTTCCCCAGCAGGACCAGCATCTCATCCACAATACGAGAAATGATGGTCTCGTGATAGCTGATTACCAATGCCAGTCTGCTAAACACGTGACTGCCTGCACTGGGAAGATCTTCGCCAGCTCCATTGCTATCCACAGACATGCATGGCTTCGCTCATCTGGTCTTTCTTCAACAGCCAGGTCAGTTATCGAAGATCTTCCCTTTGGCGAGGCTGGTCTCTTCCACTCCGAAACAGACACGAAGTTAGAACACTCACATAAGATGCAAACAACAACAAAATGCTTTGGGATACCTCATCCAAGCCATGCTCCATGCTCCAGATTTTACAACAAGAGGTTCGCACCCTCCTTTCAATGAAGGTTCAGTCCTTCTGCGCCACGCACCCAGCACTCCTCCCAGACTTACCTTCAATACCAAAGAATGTTCCTGACTACCACCAAACTTAAGTCTCAGTTCCAAAAGAAGAAACCTGAACCTACCAAGCAGAGAGTCTGATTACCTGCTCCCTTCCTCCGTGTCACCAGACCAAGCACCATCAAATGGTCTGCTCCTTGTGTACTACCATTGATGCTCAATAACTACAGAATCATGGGTCCTCAGCATCATCCAGAATGGATAATTCATAGAATTTGACAGCCTACCACCTATGGGGTTTCTCAAATCTACCCCTCCTTCCGTACATCTCGAAGAAGAAGTTCAGTCCTTAGGGAGAAAGGGGGCTATAGAAAATGTTCACCAATACCAACAAGGGGAATCTTTCTTTTCCCACTATTTCCTCGTCAGAAAAAAGGATGGGGGCTTGCATCCAATCCTAGACCTCTGAGAGGTGAACTGCTTCATTACACCAAATGCTTCAAGATGGTGACCCTTTCTTCTATCCTCCCATTCCTCCATGCAGGAGACTAGTTTGCTACCATCGACCTTCAAGATGCTTACTTTCACATCGCAATAGCATGACCCCACAGGAGGTTCCTGGCATTCGCAGTATTGCTTCAAAGCACTCCCGTTTGGCCCCTGCACGGCCCCAAGGGTATTCACAAAATGCATGGCCCCAGTCGTTGCCCACCTACACACGAAAGGAATCGCAATCTTCCCATATTTGGATGATTGGTTGATCACGGGTCCTTCAAAGGAAAAGGTGGCAGAAGACATGACCACCACAGTCTCACTCTTCCAAGATCTGGGCCTCAGGATCAATGCGGACAAGTCACACTTAACCCCCTTGAGGGTCGCAAAGTTCATTGGGGCCCAATTAAACTCTATCCAGGGCAAGGCTTTTCTTTCAGAGGACCGCTTCATCAAGTTGCAGGACATAGTGACTCACTGCATTACATGGAGGAGAGTGACAGTGCACTTTATCCAGACCATTCTTGGTCACATGGCTTCGACCACAGCAGTGACCCCCTTCACCAGACTGCAGATGCACCCTTTGCAAGTTTGGTTCCTCTAGTCGTTCAACCTTTTATGGGACGACTCCCTCAGGTTGTTGTCGGTTCCACAGGCACTCCTCAGACAACTACAGTGGTGGTCTCTTTTGCAGAAAGTGATGTGTAGCCTACGCTTCACAGTTCCCCAGCCCTCCAGGTCTCTGACAATGGATGCATCTACGACGGGATGGGGAATGCACTCTCACGGCGTCCACATCCACGGCCTTTGGTTGGCAACGGAGAAAGATCTCCACATCAATGCTCTAGAGCTCCTAGCAGTGTTCAAAGCACTGAAGGCATTCGAATCTTCACTCCACGCCAAGGTGGTGCAGGTAGTGTCAGACAACACCGCCAGTCTTTTACCTCAACAAACAGAGAGATACCAGGTCCAGGACACTCATAGACCTGTCGACTCAGATCTGGGATTGGTGCATACTCAGAGGCATATTTCTGACAGCTATCCACCTAGCCAGGACCCAGAATGACATTGCAGACTCATTGAGTCGAACCAAGAGCAGCTGCCATGAGTGGTCATGAGCACCAGAAGTGTTGTCAACACTCTTCTTGGAGTAGGGCCTACCTTCAATAGAGCTTTTTGCCTCATGCCAGAACGCCAAATGCAACTTTTACTGCTCAAGGCAACAGATGTCTCACAGGAATCTGGGGGATGCATTTCTGTTCCAGTGGACAGAGGCTCTACTATATGTGTTCCCCCCATTCCCACTCCTCTCCAGAGTTGTGGCCAAATTCAGGCAAGACAGATCCAATTGCATACTGATCACACCATGGTGGCCCAGACAGCCCTGGTTTGCTCCCTTTTTCCTCCTCTCCAAGCGCTGTTTCTGCTGCCTTCCTCTGCGGAAGGATCTCCTGTCAATGCAGAATGGACAAGTCTTCCATCCAAACCTGGAGATGACCAACCCAACAGCATGGCTCATAGACCACTGAACCAGCTTTCAGATTCAGTGCAGTTGATAACTCCAGGCAGCTTAGTGACCATCAACACTAAAATCATACTGTTACAAATGGCAGAAATTCTGCATGTTTCTTGCTGCCAAGGGAATTTCCCCAGCTGATGCTTCAACTCCACTTCTCCTTGACTTTTTGGCCTCATTGTCAACGAAAGGCCTATCACTCTATCAGTATGCACCTATGTGGCTGCAATTTCCTCTAACCTCCAGAGCCTGGGGAAAGGCTCCTGCATCACAGACCTGCTGGTTTGATGTTTCCTCCAGGGCTACAAGAACTTACACCCACTGGTGGCTGGACCAGTCACATCGTGGGACCTTCAGCTAGTTCTTAAAGCCATATCGCACTCTTCCTTTGAGCTGCCGGATTCGGTGGACATTCGCCTTCTGTCTTTTAAGATGGCCTTCCTAGTTGCCATCACCTTGGCCAGAAGGGCCAGTGAACTTAGTGCCCTCAGGGCGGATGCCCCCTACAATCAATTCCACAGGAACAAGGTCATTCTTTGGCTGGATGTCGCGTTCCTGCCCAAAGTGGTTTCCTCCTTCCATCTCAATCAAGACATTGTACTTCTAGCTATGGAAACTATACCTTCATCAATACACCAGAGTCACATCATCCCCTAGATGTACGAGCATCACTGGAACTGTACCTCAACAGAACTAAGGCATTTCGCTGTACTAATAAGCTCTTCATTTGCTATTCTGGCCCCAGGAAGGGCCTTCCTGTCTCATCTCAACACTTCTCCAAATGGGTGGTTTCAGCCATCAAGATCTCATATGAGGCTTCAGGCACACCCCTACCTTCTTCAATACAAAGCCATTCTACTAGAGCAGCAGCAACCTCAATGGCGTTCCTGAACAGAGTGCCATTCCCAGACATCTGCAGAGCAACCATGTGGGTGACACCACTTACCTTTGTCAAAAACGATAAGTTAGATTCTACCTCTACAGATGGTGCAACTCTGGCCAGGGCAGTCCTTGCACACTCATCTTTGGATGACTGAAACACTCTTTTAATCTACCTCAGTGATAATATAGCTTTCTGTTCTAACATGCTGTTGTAGTGTTTTTCTTGATCTGAACACTCCCATCATCCTATCTCCTGAGCTTGTTAGTCTACCCATTGTGTGCATTCACAGAGACCACGAAGAAGAATGGGTTACTTACTGTAACTATATTTCTTCAAGTGGTCTTCTGTGAATTCACAGAAACCTGCCCTCTGCCCCTCTGGTGTCTTACCTTTCACTTACTTTATTTAACATGGCTAAAAGGAACTGAGCAGTTGGTGAGAGGGATGGGCTTATATACACCACGGGTGAGGGGGGCGGTCCTACTGCCCAAAAGTTTAAAATGAGGTGCTAGAAGCTTCTGAAGTGCTCTGCACAGGCACAGGATTAACCCATTGTGTGAATTCACAGAAGACCACTTGAAGAACTATAGTTACAGTAAGTAATCTGTTCCTATCCAATGTGATTTAAGTATGCCTTTCAATTATTTATACTGGTGCTTAGCTAATCTCTGGTTATACCATCTCACCCACTGGGGCAAAGAGAAAGTCCCATTTTCTAAAGCCATAGCACAAAATCAGGGGATGGAACAAACACTTGTAAATTTTCTTGTCATTGACTAGAAAGGCTGTCTTGCCATATCAAGACACTCCATCAAACAAACAAACAAAAATGGCCAGCAATGTTTGCATTTGTAAAGACTTTTTAAAATGAAAATTTCAATTATGACAGAAATTTTCATTTTGCGCAAACAGTATATTTTGTGGAGGAAAAAAAAACAATATTTTTGCACAAATAAAATTTCCTTCCAAAAGTCCTCAAATGCAAACAAACAAACAAACAAACAAACATTGAAACTCTCATAATTTCACCTGTGGGGAGAAAAGTTTTAAAAGTGTTCTCTCTCACCTGTGAGAATGAAATAAGTGAGGATTTACAACTTTGTGAAGTGTAAAAGCAGCTGTTCTATGAGAAGATATGCAGAAGGGCATATTTTGAGTAAATGGTGGGTCTTTGTAGCACACTTACAACTTCATGTGTGTGTATAATTCACACAAAAATAAAACATATCAAAAGCATGAAATTGCACAACTACTTGTCCCTTCTGGACCCTTCTAGAATGAACTAAGTGACAAACATATAAGGGCAGTAGTCTGAATATGAGTTGGCATTATCAAGGTCCAGGAGGGAGGGAGCCTGTGGTGCTAATATAAATTCAGTTGGTTTGTAAGATGCTACAAAGACCAGTCACCAATCATTCCAGTGTTTTACTCATCTTCTTATATTCAGGACATGTAAATCAAAAGATCAGTAAATAAATCACATCATGGGTTACAACAATATGCCACCACAAAAATAGATGGCTGTTCCATCAAACTTATCTGTGATGATAAACATAAGCACAGCACTCTGATGTCTAGACTAGTAAAGGTATTTTGTTTTGTTTTGTTTTGTTTTTTAGGAAGTGACCAAGAAAAAGACTGACCCTGCCCTAGGAACTGATTGTTTGGTCACAGAAAAGTTGCAGCTACCCACTTTTTCTTGGCATTGCTCCTGTGCATTTGACAGCTATGTAAAAACCAGACATTAAGCAGATGAAGGGAGGCCTGCCTCACTCTAGAAATCACACAAAGGCCAGAAATGGGATAACATGTATTTACGAATTTCAAGAATCTAGACTGGGGAAGGCCGTTTTAATTTTTAATGTTTGCTTTAATAATAATGGATGTATTTCAATAATTATATCTTATTTGAATAAACTGAGATATGAGCAAACCCTTTGTCACCTCTTGCAGCTCCATTGTTCTTCCATTTGCAATGAAAACAATCACAGCTAGAAGCCTGTCATTAACCATTACTTCCATTTCATCAGAACCAGGAAACTATGGTTACCAGCTTCAGAGCAAACTTGCTTATTAAACTATGGTCTGATGTTTCTTTAATAGTCTGATTTGTTTTGAAGGTGGTAACTCTAGCTTTGTAGTCTAGATGAAATAGGATGCTATAATTAAGAACAGTTTCTGATTTAGTTATGGTTCAAGCAAAGAGTATTGCTGAGGAGAGCCTGTGTGAGACAAAAGGCTGTTCATATGGTGGCTCATATGAAGGTACCATTCCGGTGTATAAGATGACCGGGCGTATAAGACCCCCCCCCCAAATTTTTAAGTTAAAATATAGAGTTTGGGATATATTCGCCGTATAAGACGACTCCCCTCTTCCAACGCACCCTAAATAAAAATTATGCCTATCATCTTGGGAAATATATCCATAAGAGGCGTGCTAGTTATCTGTCTTTTTAGCTTTAGACCTTTGGGCTTGATAAAGCAGGAAGTGAGACTGACCATCTGTGTGGTGGAGAAATTTGTTGTTTCTGATCTGTTTAAGCCCATAAATGTAAGTCACCATCTTCTTCCTGTTTACATACAACCAAAATCCCAGCTTGGGGTGTGTGGAAGAAGTGGGCATCTGGCATGCAAATCCTTATCATCTCAGTATTGCCTGTTTTATAGATTTTCCTTGGGTTTTTTGGAGAGGGGGCGAATCGCAGGTTTGGCCGCATAGCCTCCGCTTCCCCCTCCTGCGCTCCCTTCCAGGAAGGAGCGCAGGAGGAGGATGTGGAGGCTGCGCGCCCAAACGGGGCACGTTCGCCCCTTCTCCCCACCTTCCTGGAAGGTGGGGAGAGGGGGTGAATCCCGGGATTTGGCTCCACGGCCCGCGTCCTCCTTCTGGCCTCCCTTCGGAAGGGAGCCCAGAAGAAGGGATCGGGGTCGCGGAGCAAAACAGGGCATTTTCGCCCTTTTCCTCCCACCTTCCAGGAAGGTGGGGGGAAAGGGCGAATCTAGCGGTTTGCCTCGGCCACTGCAGAAGCGATTGAGCGGCGGCTGTGGCAAACCACAATGTTCGCCCCCCTCCTCTGTCTTCCGTTGCTCCCCAAAGGGGGAGAAGGCAGAGGAGGGGGGCGAATGAACTTCAAAACACTTTGCTTCACCCCCCTGCTCCATCCCCTGCCTCTTCGCTCCATTTGCGAAGAGGCAGGAGATAGGCAGGCAGGCGAAGCAATGTATATCCGGCGTATAAGACGACTGTCAATTTTGGAGGGCACTTTTGAGTGCTCAAAAGTTGTCTTATACGCTGGAATATACGGTACAATAATGCAAATAAATTCTGCTTTTCCCTGGTACTGCATGACCTGTACTGGTTTCCAGTCAGTACCTAGTTGGTTTAGATCTTTAATTCAAACAAAAACTTTCAAGAGGCAGCATATCTGGAAGATTAGCTTTTTCCTTGCAAACCTTCCTGTTCGCTTGGGGTTTGTCTAAACAGTGAAAATACTCCTCATAGAATTTGAAGAGAACACCTTTTGTCCCAATGGTATCCTTTGCGGCTTTTCCTGAAGTTTTAAAAAAAACTGTGAGGGAAATGTGCATTCCTGCTCATTGGGACAACCAATTTAATATGTTGCACAGTCTGGTGAGGGCAGAACTGGAGATCTGATTGGTTGGACATACAGAGGAGCAGGCTTGCCGTCAAGTGCCTGGAAGCATTTTTTGTGCTAGCAGTCATGTGCTTTTTGAATTGTCAATTCTTCATGGCAGCCACCATGAGGAACCGGAGGAGAGATAGAGCCACCAGTCCTTCACCCATCCTCGCAGTGGCAGCATCCAAAACCAGTTGCAATGAAAGGGACAGGAGGAACTGCCTGGCCAGCTGCTGATTGTGGAGAAGGAAGAGGAGGGTGACTTTTTGACACTCTGGCTTCATCTCACTCCCCTGGGCTAGGCTGCTCTTTCTCTCATGCCTGTCCTGCACCCACTGAGCTTGATATCAGCAAGCTTTGGAGGGTAGCTCCAATGGGGATCTATTCCCTTCCTGTGCTGCTCAATGCAGGGTAAGAGTGATGGTGCTGCACTTTTGTGTGGACAATTGGATTGCACCAAATCAAACCTGATCCAGCTGTCCAGACAGCAAAAGACCTCAAGGTCACTCCAGAGTTTCTGGAAAATCTTGGAATTTCCCCTACTCTGCTTAGTTTGGAGCAAAGACAGGTTAAGGGCAAAAAAATTTGATCCTCCCCACAAGTAGTTGTATGTCATCTGGACATACCAGCACCAGATTTGGGGTGAGTCCTCAATTTTATTTATTTGTTTGTTTGTTTGTTTGCCTGTGTAGACAAGCCATAAGGAAGAAAAGTCCCATGATATTTCAGACAATGAAGCAGATGAGAAGGAGAAGAAAAGGATGTTTCATAATCCTCTTTTCAAAACTTCATGCGAGTATATGTGCTGCTGACTTAACCAAGGTTGTACTGGTCGAACAGTGAGGTTAGCAGCCTTTGGCTGCAGTCAAATGTCATGTAATCTAAAGTGGCTTCTTTGATGCAATATACATACTTTGGAACAAATTATTTCATGTTTGTGGCTTTTGTATGTAGGCTAACAAAAATGTTCAGGGGTGGGAAAATTATTAGGAACTTGGCACGTCTTAGAATTTACCAAGGAACACTTCAGGGTGGATCTAAGAAGGACGATGTCAGTACTCACCAATTCTTACAAAAGGTTGTGTGTGTGCATGTGTGTGTTTGTGTGCATAAATACATGTAACTAATGGGCACATTGCCCTACAATAACAACAAGCATGAAAGACCTACAAGCCAGATGTTGCTAAGGGGAAGCAACATAAATTAAAGAGAACTCAGATCCATGTTCCATTCACCACTTCTTAGCAATTATCAGTTCATATTGCGGCAGTGGTTAGGGCATGGGCTGATAATAATTGTAGTGCAAGCACAGAAGCGCTGGATTTAAATTAGCATTCTCCTTCTGAAGCTTAGAGTCTAAACCCCAAAGAAATTACCAGGCAGGAACAGAGAGCTTGGAAAATTTTTGTTAATCATGTCTTTGGCAAAACATTTCTGAATGTGGTTACATCATTACAACTGCTCTAATGGTGAAATGCCTATGGTGAAATATCAGGCTGGGTGAGGGGCAGTGTGAAATTTGGCAGCTTACAATATCCTATGAAGGTCAGTATTAAGATATTTAAGATGGTTGGGTTTCTTGATGGTATTTGCTCCTGTGAAGGAGGTCATTGTAAGGTCTCCACCATTTACAATTCATTCAAATCATTCAGTGACTACAGTGAATACAGGTTAAGAAGAAAAACCCATTAAACATTGATTTAAGTACCCCAGTACGGGGTTGTTGTTGTTGTTGTTTTAAAAAAAGAGCATTCTCACCTAAAGTTTGCACCACGCCAACTCTCCACACTGACCTTTCAAAGTGTTATTACCAGTTTAGGAGCTGGAAGCTGGTCATACCTCTTCTGTCTAAGGTAAATTCAATCCACCACCACACGGTGGTTTGTCTCCCTTCCAAATGGTAAGTTTTTTTTTTTTAAAAAAATTTGGAACAGGAGATTAAGAGGAATATGTAAAGTCATATTAAAGCCTTTTAAAAAGCTTTCCTTCTAAAAGGTTTTAAAGCCCTCCCCCAAATAGCTCAAAGCCCATCACCAACAAGAAATTAAATGCCATGGGAATTCCAAACTGTTTTTGTTGTCAACGGCCATCAAGCTGACTTCAACTTATGGCAACCCCATGAATGAGAGACCTCCTAGTTACCCTGTAATCAACAGTCCTGCTCAGGTCTTGCAGACTCAGGGCCATGGCTTCCTTGATTGAGTCTGTCCACCTAGAATACGGTCTTCCTCTTTTCCTACTGTCTTCTAATTTACCATTATTGTCTTTTTAAAGGTACTGTTCTTGAAAACTTGTTGCATGGAAGTTACATGTTAAAACATCTGACAGTTGATCAAGATGATCATTGTCATCTTTGTGACAATAAATGCTGAGATTTTCTTTACTTCTCTTGAGTGCAAAAGCTATTCTGGCCACATCCACACTATGGAAATAATCCAGTTTGAAATGGGATTATTATCCTGGGGTTTGTAGTTTTATAAGGTCTTTAGCCTTCTCTGCCAAAGAGTGCTGGTGCCTCACCAAACTACAAATCCCACGATTCCATAGGAAGCAGCCATGGCAAATAATCTAGTTTCAAATTGGAATATTTTTATAATGTGGATTTGGTCTCTGTCTGACATTGTAATGGTAGACATTATTTTCTTTGCCCAAGAAGAACGATATAAGAGCATTCCTCTAAACAATCTGTTTGTTGTGCTCCTCATTTCTTTTACAGAATCACTAGTCTAGATGTTAAATTATATAAATTCAATAAAATTCAGATTATGCTCTACTGCTATTAATTGCTAATTTCCATTTGATTTCCAAAAATCAAATTGCAGGACTAAATTGAAGCACAGAAATTATTAGAACATTGACCTCAATTTGCATTCACCAGAATTTGTGATATACTTCTAGTGGTGTTCAAATTTTAAAAAGCAACAAAGTGATATTTCAAACATTTTTTTTCTTTGGGGCCCCAGATAATAGAGTTTCTCCCCTGGTTAATTCAGTGAATAAATACCCTAGCTAAACATCATTTATTATACACTGACCTTGAAGCTGGCGCCCTTTGAACAAATCTTTTGTTTTGCTTGGATGAGCTCTGGCACTGTTATCACACTTTGGTTGTTCATATCTGAAGGGAGAATGGGAAAAAAGACAACAAGGTAAAGTCAATTTAATTGTTAAAATGTATCATTTTCAAAGCCATGTGATCATGCCTGAGTTCAACACAGGGCCTATTCATAGCCTTTCTCCAAAATCACACCCACAGATGTACAAACATAGATTTTAAGCACATGCCATTCACCGAGATAAGAATTGCTAAGCCTTTTCAGAAAACTCTTTTCAAAACAGGTTGAAAAATGCTCGTGCTCTGTTGCATAATATTCCCTGGTAGTTTTCTCTACCTTGTTAAAGTTTGTTGGACAACCAATTTGTGAGTCTATAGCAAGCTCTTTCAAACAGTGTTCTTATGACACTTGAAAAGTGCTGCTTTGGCCCTTACTGTCATATGCTTAACACAAATCCACACATCTGGATCATTCATGCTTTTTAGCCAGTCCACTTCCAGATACCTGCCTTGAAATCTGTTCATTGGATCCACACTCATGTTAGAGGAGAACCTCTGAAGTAAACAGGACATTTTAATCCCAATGCCTTGAATCAATTTTCACTGGGTCTACTGTAAGATCCAACTGTAGGTTACTGTTTTGGATTTTATTCTATTACTCTAGTTATCTACAGATGATACAAACTCAGTATCTTTACACCATAAAGTTTGCAAACACAAATTACCATTGGCTAAATGCCAAATACCCAGAATTTGTACTATCACAAATAAAAAGACAAAGAAGTGGGTCCTAGAATAAATCAAGCCTGAACTCTCCCTAGAAGGCAAGACGACTAAACTGAGACTGTCATACTTTGTCCATATCTTGAAAAGACATGACTCACTAGAAAAGACAATAATGCTTGGTAAGGTAGAAGGCTTTAGGAAAAGAGGAAGACAACATTCCAGATGGACAGACTCAATCAAGGAAGCCACAGCCCTGAATCTCTAAGACCTGTTGACAGTAGGTTGACTTGGAGGTCTCTCATTCACAGGGTCACCATAAGTTGAAGTCAACTTGATGACAGTTAACAACAACAACATTTCATAATGACATTTTATTTATATCACACATACATATAAGTGAACTACCACAGCAGTTTGCACACATGCAATATCAAGCTAAGCTAGGCTTGGTGAGTAGTTGGATTGGAGATCAACTAATTGGCCTAAATCCTCTAAATGCACCAGATCCCATCTGATCTTGGAAGCTAAGCAGGGTCATATCTGGTTAGTACTTGAATTGGAGACTGTCAATGAATATCAGGTGCTGTAGGCTATATTTCAAAAGAAGGAAATGGCAAAACTACCTCTGACTATTCCTTGCCTAAGAAAACACTATGAAATTTATGGAATTGCTATAAATCAACAGGTGACTTGAAGGCACATACATACACACATGAGACAACTAGGGAACCGTGGTCCCCTTGAAGGGACATATACACACACAGGAGACCACTTGCTGGGATTCAGAAGAACTCCTGCTTGAAAATCTTGAGAGCCACCTGCCAGTTAGAGTTGACAGTAGATAGACCAATGCTCTGACTTGATATAAGGGAGCTCCCTATATTTGTGTGTTCCAAACAGAAATTGAAACAGATTGGTCATATAATGATTACAAAGATTATCAGCTGCATAGCTTTCCATGGTTGGCACTCGTCATTTGTACAGCTCTTGCCCTTATTACTTGTACAGATTCATAAGAAAGTGAAAGGAAAATAAAAAGAACAGAGTTTTAATCCAGTTACTAGCTGAAATTTGGCTACTGTCATCCTATATCATTAGCATATTTTCTCAGTACAGTCCTTCCAGTGATCAGTTTTAGTACAAGTGAACAAACTGAGAGAAGGGGAACAGGAAAAGCACTATGGATTCAGCCAAACACTTTGTCATACACCATGACTTGTAGGCATTTAAGCTAGAATCTAGGGGTACTTTGTGAAGGCCAATGCCAATGCGAATGGACTGGATCTCTGCTTTCCAGACTAATGTCCAGATTAGAGCATAAGTACTCTTCAAGTTCACATTTCTCCAAATTTTGTGATGCAGTGCTAGGCTCAAAAATGTGCCCAAATGTGTTATAACATGTATACTTTAAGATAAAATGCATTCATAAGTTTCTTTTATGAAAGAATATATTTAAACACATATGCATTAAAAATATTTATATAGAAGTTTTCATGTATATGAATCTGCACATTAATGAAGCAATAGGAGTGAATAACTTACGGACATGAGTAAGACTGACCCAGACTGGAAGGAGACAGATCCAACCATCCCTAATAAAATCCAGATTGAACTATATTTTCTGAAATCCCATTGTATGACTGACTCCTCCTAAACAAGAATTTTGCAGTTTGATGTGACAACATAAGGAGTCAGTGAGTGTTACATGTGTTTCTCCTGGAAGAGGTTACATTTTCAAAGCTTCTGGCTACCAGTCATGATGAATTTATAATCCTCCCAGTACTAGAAGCAGCGTGCTCCTGTATATCACAAGCTAGGGGCTGTTTGTGTACATGTGTGTGTGTTTATGTTTTTGGGTGTGCACTCATGTCCTGTTTGTAGTCTTCCCATAGGTATCTTTTTGGCCACTGTGTGGACAGAACATGGCATAATATCTTTGGTGACATCCAGGAGGGTTCTTCATATTTTCTTACTTAGATATAGAAAGAATCCACTCCTGTAACACAATGAACACTGTTTCCCCAGTGCTTGATTTGGTATCACCCCCCAAAACCAGATTTTTTTCCCTTGTCACTTTGTGGATAGTGCATTTATCTGCCACACACAAAGTATTCTCAGATAGATTAGTTTGGAACCAAATTACCTGGTATATCACCAAATTACCTGTCTTTTACTGTCAGTTTTTTCCTATTTTTTTTTCTTTCCCTACCCTTTTGTTTTTGTCCTTTTTGGTCTTTTGAGTTGTCTGTCATTAAACATAGGTATAAGATTGTATGTGCTGGGATGGGAGAATATATAATATATAAACATGTATGACTATGTGTGTAAGGGAGTGGAAGGATTAGAGCATTGTCTTTCTTTATGCTGCAGTTTGAAGAAACATAGTAAAATTTAAAAAGTGTGTGTGTAGTGGTTTTCAAAGCCACCATAACAAGTTATAGTGTTTGATGCTACGCTAGCCAGGAGAATAAATAATAGCTAAAATGAAAGCAATGATCACAACCTGTATTCTTTGATTAACTTTCTCATTGTCTCAGGGAAATTAACATTTCTGGGACTGGCCCATAGCCCATCAGATACCGGCTCCTCCATGAAGGTGCAATGCAATTTCATGCTCAGGTGAGTATGTGTTTTGTGGGTGAAAGAGACACCTTTAGAGTAAGGGGAACAGAAGCTGTTTTGATGGAAAGCTCTGGATGAAGTGGATAGTGATTGCTGATATGTGACCTCTTTTCACCAGCTGAGTAAAGAAAGAAAGAGAAATCTTTGAACTGGGTCCACTAATGTAGCATCTGGCAACCAGCCTGATCTCAGATTAATCTGATACTACACTCTGCATTCTTTCCCCTTCTCCCTCTGCCTCCAGTTTCCCCACTGCACCCATTCTGTTGTTTTACTATGTTCAGACTCACTATGGATTGTACCCTGGTGCAGCAAAGTTCTATGCCTTTACTACCTAAAACAATGTTAGCAAATAAATATTAGTCAACTGGAAGGGGTGAGAGGGGTATGGGTTTCATTTATTAATCACAGTTCTATCCCTCTCTTTCTTCTAGAAGGTTCTAGTATCATCCATCTGATTCTCATCACAGCTAGACCCACTTAGCATCAGAAATGGATGTGCCTTCAGACCAAAACCCAGGACCTATGCATTAATATTAATTCCATTACATTACATGGTGAGGAATAAGCCAGAATATGTAGCTTTAGAGTCTTTTCTGGGGAATGATAGTGTGTGTGCAATGTTTCCATTTACAATATTCTTTTCCTGCCCTCACTATATCCTCTGCTGTCCTTGCTAGAGTTTTTCACTTCAGGGCTGATGGAAAATGTGGTGGTGGGCAACAATTATGTTGTTATGACCCCATCCACCTTGTTGATACCTCAACACCCACAACACAACAAGAGGCAGCAACATGAAGTACATAGAGGGCAACTAACACTGACACTTCACTTTTCCTGGGTGACTGTGCACTGGAAAATCAAAGTCCCAGTGGTAGTCACCCTCTCTGAAGCCAGAATGGGCAGCTTACTCACAATGGCAGGGTGGGTGCTCAGACAGGGCAACTACCACTGGGGCTCTGCCTTTGGACTGACAACTGATGCCAACGTGGGGGGAAATGATGGCGCCTCAGGCAGCACATGTCATAGAATCATAGAATTGCAGAGTTGGAAGAGACCATGAGCACCATCCAGTCCAACCCCCTGCCACGCAGGAAATCACAATCAAAGCATCTCCAACAGATGGCCATCCAGCCTCTGTTTGAAGACCTCCAAGGAAGGAGACCCCGCCACGCTCCGAGGAGTGTGTTTGACAACTCTTACTGTCAAAAAGTTCCTCCTAATGTTGAGGTGGAATCTCTGTTCCTGGAGCTTGCATCCATTGCTCCGCATTCCAGTCTCCGGAGCAGCAGAAAACAAGCCTGCTCCATCCTCAATGTGACACCCCTTCAAATACTTAAACAGGTCTATCATATTGCCTCTTAACCGTCTTTTTTCCAGGCTAAACATACCCAGCTCCCTAATTCTCTCCTCATAAGGCATCGTTTCCAGACCTTTCACCATTTTAGTCACCCTTCTCTGGACGCGCTCCAATTTGTCAATATCCTTTTTGAATTGTAGTGCCCAGAACTGGACACAGTATTCCAGGTGAGGTCTGACCAAGGCAGAATAGAGCGGCACTATTACTTCCCATGATCTAGACACTATACTTCTATTGATGCAGCCCAAAATCTATATCCTTGAGCTTGTCTACAACAGTCACAAACCCAGAATCCCCCCCCCAAAAAATTGGCTAGATAATGCCACATAACATGTGAGTTTCACCCCTGAATCTGGTGCGATAGTGACAGGTGATATATGGCCCTATTTGCACTAGACTCGGGGAATACTCCCTTAAATTCAGATTTTAAAAACTCACAGTTTTCTCCAGAGTTTGCTGCAAACTCTGGAAAAAACTGCCGTATGAACAATTTATCTGCACTAGATTTGGAGTGGGGGTGATGAGGAGAAGAAAAACAAGTACTGCCTGAGATGCCACCATTTCCCCCTTCCTGGATGCCACTTCTCAGTTCAAAGTTGCTCTCTCTGAGGTCAGAATGCCCAGCGAGCCCCACCATCAGGAGTCTAGCTGCCCATTCTGGCTTCAGAGAGGGCAACTACCACTGGGGCTTTGAATTGCGGGTGCACAATCACCTGGGAAAAGCAAAGTGCTAACAGTAGTTTCCATCTCTAAAGGCAGAACAAGTGCCTGCCCCACCATTGCCAGTAAGCTACCCGTTCTGGCTTCAGAGAGGTCAACTACCACTAGGGCTTTGATTTTCCAGTGCACAGTTGCCTGGGAAAAGCAAAGTACCAGCAGTAGTCACCCTCTCTGAAAGCAGCAGGGGTGTCTGCCACACCAGCATAAGTCTAGCCATCTGGCTTCAGAGAAGTTGACTACCACTGGGACTTTGTTTTCCCTGGAGCTCAGAGTCAAGTATGAGTGACAAATTTGCATGGTCGGTAAAAGTAAAAACCCAATGCAGATTTGGGCTTTGGCAGGTGTGGCACTGACATATAGGCCAGAATAGTCCGAATTTCATGCGCCACAGTTCCTGGCCAGTATTCTTAATCTCATCTGGTTTTTTACTCCTGTATAGTCAAGCCCCTTCCTCTCCTTCCCACCCACTCACCCCTGAATCCAGTGTGAATGGATTGCTCACACAGCAGTTTTCTCCAGAGTTTCCAGCAAACTCTAGAGAAAACTGCACGTTTTCTAAAACTTGGATTAAGTGGTATTCCCCAAGTCTGGTACAAATTGGGCCATACATTGTGTGTCACTATCACACCAGATTCAGAGAAAGGCCACATGTCATGTAGCATTATCAGGCCAGATTCGGGGTTTGTGACTGTTGTAGACAAGCCCTAAAATATATAAAATGGGGGGGGGGCTTAACATGGGAAGAAAGATATGGAATTAGACTTGCTTTTCAATGTCAAGATCTCTCTCTGTTATACTATGTATCCTCATAAAAATGAGCTGTGGGCCAAGCAAACACTCTCATAGCTGTGATAAGCCCCCTAAAAATTACCTAGGCGCAAAAGTTGCCTGATAGTATGCCCACATGAGTACGTCCATCTCAGTACAGGATAAAAAGCCTGAAGTGTACAGGGGTAGCACAGCCATTACTACAAAATTCCAGAACAGTGTTCCCCAACCTGATGCCCCTTCAGATATGTTGCACAACAATTCCCATAATCCCTCAGCCACTGTGCATCACAAGGTTGGAGAAAGCTTTTCCAAAAGGTAGCCATATAATCTGTTGCAGCAAAATTATCAAAAAGTCTTATGGAACCTTAAAGCCATAAGAGTCCATGTTGTTTTAGTCAAAACTGAAGCCTGTCATTTATAGAAAGAAACTGCAAGTGAATGGAAGAAAGACAGGCAGCTGATTATACTGACCCAGTATCCTCTAGCTCGGTACTGTTTGTGCCAATGGACAATGGCTCACCAGAGTTTCATGATGATAACTATTTACTAGCTGTAACCTGGAGATGTTGAAGATTGAACAGTGGACTTTCTGCAAGCAAAGCATATGTTCTGCTACTGAGCTGCAGCCCTTGTTAGCATGCCTTACTACCACGTCCCTATAATATCTCATAACTTGGAAATATTGGACACTTCAAAGGATTCAAGTAGACTGGGGTGATCCAGAAAGAGGTCAGGTGGAGGTCACAAGGATCTGGGAAGGTGTCTTAGGAATATTATTAGCAAGCGAGCCCAAACTAGGATTTAACAGAAGCCCCTGGTAAACAAAGCAATTAAGGATGTGCTAATTCCTTCTTGGGCACCACAGCATTGAGTCAACAGCCTAAACAATCAAGTGACCTTTCCAACCCCAACCCTAAGGAAATATTCCATCAGAACCCCCTCCTGTCCTGCAATGCGAGGTTGTCATAAACCAATCAATTCCACTCTTCCAGCCTTAAACAGCAATCAGTTAAGTTTTAGTTTCCTTTGTTTACTTGGTGGGAAACCCATCTAAGCTTTGTCCTGCAGTTAATATTGGTATACATAGGTGAAAAGGTCCCCACAGTTACCTTCCTCTCACAGGCATACATTTGGAGCTAATAATCCCCCCATCTAGACTTTGATATCATGGGTGGGTCTCAAAGCAATCCCCCCCCACACACCTTTTACGGTAACACCCTTCCATTAGTGAAGGGCAGAAGTAATCTCAAACAAGGAATGGCTATTCTGACTTTCTAAAATTTACTCTCCCAAAACACTGTTTTGTATAAGGAAAAAATGACTTGCCTTTCAAACCGTTTCTGCTTTCATCAAGCTAAACATGCTGCCTTGGCTTCTGGTGAGCTTCCATATGAGCATTTTTGGAAAAGCCAAGCCCACATTGTTTCCCTTGGAAGTTGATACTTTCTGTGTCTGCATCTACTAAACAAGGCTCACAACGCTTTACCATGTTTTTGGCTCCACTGAAATTCATGAACTTCCAACTTACTATTTAACAACATGTTAAAAATACATTTCTCCTTTCTACTGGTTCCAGCCTTGTTACTCTATTGAAGTTAATCATGTGAAAATGGGCTGTGGGGACTGCTGTTCTGAGAAACAATAGAAAGCTTTCTAAGACTATATATCTTTTCTTACATGTATGCTGGCAACTCTGTTCCCCCCTGCTCTTCTTCCTTTCCAGGCTGCTAGATATTGCTATTTCCCATTTTAGTGGCTGATTTTTGCTATACAGAGTGCTTTAGAGTCATGTATCTTTTTCCCTTAACTCTGTAAATGTTACTTCAGTTTTGCAGTACATAACTGAGGTTGAGAGATGGTGACTAGCAAAGGCCATATTCAGAATCCTGTTATTATTGCTTTAAATCTTGAGTTAAGTCTTGGGGGTCCACGGCAATTTAAAGGGGGTCCCTGGTAAAGAAAATCTTTAGCCACTGCTGTAACTGATATACCACACAGGCTCTTCTATGACATTATTGCTAACAAAAATTAAGTCTATACACCACATTTGTGCTTGATTTAAGGGTTATTCAGTATAAAAAAATATAACTAATGAGAAAAATCTATGAGTTCAATCTAAATTTAGTTATGCTTAGCATAGACCTTCGTGATTAATTGATTAATCTCGCTGAAATGATGTGGCTCATCTCCAGTATAACTAAGACTGGATCCAACCCAATAACTAGAAAGATGATCCAGAGCTTGTCTACACTGGCCAAATACCCCTGCTTGCCCCCATTCCAGAGCCCCGCAGACCAAATGACGCAGGGCATTTACCCCAATCTACCTCCGGGCAGTCCAAATGACCCCCAGGACAGATACAGGGCTGGAATGGGGGTAAACTGGGATTAGGGCACTTTACTGCATTTTAGGAAAATACCTGATTGAATCCAGTATTGCCACATTGGGCCCAACATGTCCACAGGAGCCCATTCCATAATTCTGCTCCTCACTGCTGTCACCAGATCCCTGGTTCTCCCAGAAACCAGGCAGGGGTCCTACAGCATGTGACTGAGGCTGGTCACATGCAGTGGGCCTGCAGTCACATGTTGTGGGATCTCTCCCTGGCTTCCGCATTAGTGAGAAAATAGCAGCTGTAGCAGCTTCAATGACAGGCTGGAGTCCTGTGGACTCCAGGCCATTTTCTGCAGGTAATCGGAGGCAGGCACCTCCGCAGCCAGGATACGCTAGCAGGGTTCCAGTATACCCTGCCTGGTATAGATGAGCCCCCAGCCAGGATCTTCTGCTGGATAATAAGAGTACAATTGGTCAAAGGCAGCAGCAAAATTTCCAGTGATGTTAATGGCTCACAATTGTACCCCTACCTTTTAACTCTTCAGGCATTTGTCAATGGACTCAAAATAAATTTGTCAGAAAAATCTGCACTGTTGAATTGGTGTGTGTGTGTGTGTGGGGGGGGGGAATCTAAAGAAAAAAATGGGAAAAGTCCAAATTGCAAATGCTTTACAGAACATGACAAAGTTTCTAATAGGTGCAAAGTTTTCTGCACCTATTAGAAACTTTGTCATATTTTGAGTGTATATTACAGTACTATGTGTCACAGTGTTTTGTAATATATGTCAGCTGGTGTTAACTGTCACCTTAAAAATCTCATGTGGCATTTTAATGTGAAACAATCAAATTGGCAGTTGACTGAAAGTCATGGATCCTCAATATGATGGCTTCTAATTATGACACACTATAGTATTATAAATGTTGTTTTTAAGCTACAAGGATAATCAATAATAATGGCAATATAACTGCCATATTCTTACCTGATTGTTTTTAATTAGTCCTTCTTGAGGAAATAGATCACTTGATAATCTTATATCAAACATGTTCAAATAACAATGATCATCTCCCACTGAAATGTCTTCTTACCTTGTTGATGTACCAGGGATGGGCCGTCCTGTATCAACAAGGACACACCAGCAGTATCCTGTGGAAGGATGGCACTGCACTGGTTTGTAGAGACCACCACTTGCACACTCTGGAATGAACACATTGTCCTTTTGAGGTTGCTTGGCTTCTTCTAATGCTGATTGAAGTTCTTGGTCACACGATGAAGCTGCTAGGAAGAAGAAAAAAAGAGCTGTTTACATCGCCTATGGATTGATCAACTGGCTGGGCGATCAGCCAAGAGGCCAAAAGAAAAAAGTTTAGTTATAATAACTTTCATCTTCCTTTTAGTGATGTCCATCAATATGAGAATTTACTGGTATCATTTACTGTTAGAGGTATAACATGTCCCCCAGAATTCTGTGACACTAATCACCTTAAGAGGCCTAAGTCAACAAAAAAAAAACTTTAAACAATATTTCTCATTTATCTTTTTTTAATTTGAAAAAAAAAAGAAGGCTTCACCCACAAAAGCAGCTGGTGTATGTGATCCTATCCTGCATCAAGAATTATTTGGGCAAAAGGATAGTTAGCAGAGAGAATTTCCTGCCCCCCCCCCCAGCTGTTTTCATTCATGCATTCTTTCTTTTCCTCAGTGCAAATCCAGCAAGGGGATATTGGCAAGAGGTGGGATTTTACCCACCAGCTCTCTCCACTGGTTGTATTAGTGAAATAAAAGCTGCATACATTAAAACAACTTGTGGCAATAAGTTCCTGCCCACCCATCCCCCAAGGCATGCATCTTGTTGACCCAAGAATCCTTGGAACAGGCTGGGATTTCACCACAACAGTCATTTTTGTGTATGCACTTTTGCAAATTCTTTTTTAGAAAAATGAAAATGTGGGGGAAAAAAGAAGTTAAATTCAGGATTGATTGGTTAATTTAGGATTTTTAATTCATATATCTCTATCAAAAGGTTAATTCACACCCACACCCACACACCAGTTACACGATATCAGTATTTTTTTAAAGAATTCTGCAAAGTGATACATGATGACTGCTTTAAAATAATATAATGTAAGTATAACTATAAATAAATAAAAACCCAAATTTCCCATAGGACTCTTAGGATAAACTGGTGGATAAATTCAGCACACTAAGGAGATTGTCAGATGAGAGTCTAAAATGTTCTTGTCTCACTAAATTTGAAAGTGTTAGTGTCTTGGCATAATAACCCTTTTTACCACACATCACTGTAATAATGTGAAAGAGCAGCCCCAGCATTATTGGGGCATGACTGCTAGCACTGTTTACTTCTGTGTTTGTGTTTGCAGTTGGCGGTTCTCGTGAGAAGATTTGAGTATGCTTAAAAGCCTAAAAACACCAAAATTAACAAAGAAGATGAACACACAAGCACTGAAACACACTTGAAAATTTACAAGCAAAATGAGGAGGTTCATAAAAAGAGTGTCCCATACCTAATTTTCACATTCTCACCCAGAAATGTTCTGGCGGGGACCGCCCATTGATGCTGTATTCATGAGGGTATAATGGGATGCAGTTTCAGACATTCTCAATACCATGACAAAAAAACCATTGGCTTGGCTCGTTAATAAAAAGGAACAGCTTTTTCAGAAGAGTGGAATGCTTGCAGAACACGAGGAGATGACGTCATGTGATAGAGAAGCCCTGTCATGGTATCGTGTTGTCGTTATCATAACATGTTCGCCACATCTGATAATTTCCTAAGAATCATAAAACTGCAGCCCTGGTCTGTGGCAAAACTTCTTTTAAATATAATATGTTTGACTGCCTGTTCTATAAAGCAAAGTAAGGACTTTGTTAAGTGTATCCGTCAGAAACAAGACAGTAAAAACTATGTGTCTGGTTTAAATAAATTGACTCATACGCATATCCTCAGTGGTTTTATATGATGACAAACAGAATCAAGAACCTTTCAAAAACTTGTGGTCTCAAAAAAAAAATAGAAAAAGAAAGAAAAAAAAAGAAAAGTTGTGGTCTCTAGTATAGGTCTCTGATACGTGTTAACATATCACAACAGGCATTTAAGGCCCCCCACTCCTATCCTAAAAACTATGGCATGGACCCTAAGCTAAGATAATTTACATCAGTTCAAAGAAGGAACAATTTCTTTTCCATACTTGCCCCAGGCAGCCACCTATTCCTGCCTACTAAAGTCCCTTGGGGTTTGGGAATGTGGGTGGGGAGAGACCTGGGTACAATATGGCATTTGATGTGATGGTGGCTGGGGAAGGAGAACATTATCCTAAATTGGGTGGAACTCTTAATCAGAAATACCTTACAGTTCAAGCCTGAAGCAGAATACATACTGTCTTATACACATGCTTATTATCATGTTTCAAAATACAGAAAGAAGTGAAAGCTTCTATTTGTTGTTCTTTCATTGTATAGCTGAGCATCCAGAATTTAACACTTTGGGAGCTTGGATGCATTCTTGTGGGTTAAAGGAATGCTGATGATTCCAACATACCTCCATTGCTATAAGTTTTCCTACTCAGCTGAATAAGAGAAGCTTATTCTTTTGCAGATGTAATCGTTTAGCTCTGTGGTTTTTTCTGGGACTGTAATGCTGTTTATAAGGGTTGATCCTTTGGAAATGCATTGTGAACAAAAAACATACTAACAACAGAAGGCTCCAAACCCCATGTTTACTTCTGGTTGATCAGAAATGGAATCAAAATGTTGTCATATCTTCTTAGAAGGTCTCTCTGTGTCTATCTTTAGCACAGTTTTGAGTGAGGCTAAATTTAAAAAAATGTATTCATGTATAAAATTCTTCCACTCCATGTCATCAGAAATTTACCATTTAAGCCATAGTCATGGAAAGTAAATTCACTTTGCCCAGAACCATGTAATTTCTACAGACAACTCTAGGAATGACAAAATTCCCATTTTTCCCCGACCCACTACTGTACATCCCCTTAATTTAAGCCCCTTCTTCAAAACAATCTAGTAGAAAGACACTATATGTAACATCTGAAATTCCTATTACCGTATGTATTCCCCATTTCTTAAAAACGTCCATGTTTCCTATGTTTCTTAAATGAAAATAACAATTCTGAGAGTCTTGTTTTGCTAACAATTTTGTAATTTTTGAGATGTTAGTAAAGTTAGTATCCTATCAATATCTTAAAAAAATATATTTCCATGGATCAACATGGCTACAAACATTAGGCCAATTACTTTTCTGGCCTTTTTCATTGCAAGGGATATAAAAAAAAGACAAAGGGCTTATCTACACAGGCAATATACCCCATTTTGCCCCTGTCTTAGAGCGCTGCAGACCTGAGGCTGCAGGGGCTTTCCCCTGTACTTCCCCTAAGCAGTCCTCACCACCCCCAGGGCAAAGAGAAGGCTAAGATGGGAGGAAGATAGTGTAGGGCCCAGTAGATGATTCTAAATTCTCCCTCTGGCTTTTCTTAGCAAACGAAGATTCAGGAAGGGCTCATCCTGCACTTTCTGCAAGCGCGCTGATGACTAAAAAGCCCAATCCAAGATAAACAAGTCTGGTTGCAGAAAGCACAGAAGAAGGTCTCCTTGGGTGATGTTTCCGGGTTGTGATTCTTTCTGCGTTGTCATTTCTCTTCAAGACTTGTTTGGCGCGAGTTCTCAACTAAGGCTGCAGTATTGTGGATAGTGCGTCTCCATGCCTCCCGATGTGAGGCCAGGGCGGACCATTGTTGGTGATCAATTTGGCCGAGCCTGAGATGTTGTTCCAGGGAGTCCTTGTATCGCTTTTTTGGAGTGCCCCTCTTACGCTGACCTGTGGCGAGTTCACCATAGAATACTATTTTTGGAAGGCGATGGTCCTCCATCCTAGAAACGTGCCCTGCCCAGTGCAGCTGTGTTCTCAATATCATGGCCTCAATGCTGGTGATCCCTGCTTGCTCAAGGATAGCAACATTCATCACATAGTCAGTCCAGTGTATATTTAGGATTGTGCGTAGACAGCGCTGATGAATGTGTTCGAGGAGTCATAAGTAGTGGCAATAGGTGAGCCATGTTTCAGACCCATAAAGGAGAATAGACAGCACAATCGCTCTATACACACTGATTTTTGTGCTTTGCCTCAGGTGTTTATTACTCCAGACTCCTGTAAAGTCTTCCAAATGCGCTATATGCCTTTGCTAATCTGTGATCAATCTTTTTGTCAATCTTGGCATCTTATACCTAGTTTAATCTCCACCTCCAGGGAAAAATGGGCCAGGCTCTACATAACCATAGGAGCCCATCCCGGCAGGCCAGCCAATAGCTGCCAGTCTGCAATCACTCTGCCACAACAGGAATTAGTCCCGCAGCATGTGAGCATGGCTTTTCACATGCAGGGGGCCTTGTTCACATGTTGTGGGCTGGCTTCCTGCCTTCAGAGAGAGTGAGAGAGATGGTGGCAGTAGTGGCAGGGATGGGCCAGTATGCCCATCTGGATTCCAGCCTGTTCCATCCAGGTGACAGGGGAGGAATGGGCCTACCTAATCTACGGCCAGACAAGTTACAATTTGCAAAATCAATTTTGTGTACATACATCTTGCATGAAAATGCAGGCAATATGTCTCAAAATGTTATAAACTGATATTGCAAAATTGTAACTTGTAAGACCATGAAATATTACAAGGGCAAAGCTGTTGGGCTAATTGAAAGAATAAAATAATCTTTTTCAACACTCTGTGACTACGGGTGCATCTACACTGTTCAAATAATGCAGTCTGACACCATTTTAAGTGCTGTAGCTCCAGCCTATGGAATCCTGGGATTTGTAGCTTTACAAGGTCTTTAGCCTTCTCTGTCACAGAGTGGAAGTACCTCACAAAACTACAGATCCCAGGATTTTGTAGGGTGGAGCCATGGCAGGTAAAGTGGTGTCAAACTGCACCCTATTTCTCTTCTCTACATCCCCTCTATTGGATGTTACCTTTTTAATTGCAAAGTCATGGATTAGTGCTGCAAGGTTAATTATTCTTGCAACATCACACTCAACAGACAAGATGGCCAGGTGGTTTAACTCTTCTTGTTCTATTGCAGAATGCCTGTAGTTTATGATGACTGCTAACTTGCTGAAATTTCTTTCTTCTGTCACTGTAAACTAAAAATCTGAAGGGCTATGCATGTTTCATTGAATATTAACTGAAGTTATTTCTTGAAAATCTCAGTTAAGATAAAACAAATGGGGGTAGATCATATTCTTTTTCAAAAATAGGCTTGAAGATGTTTTTGTCAGAAGCAACATTTCACAAGGAAAATTCTCAGAAAGATCTGTGGGATTCTTCCGAATAGATATTTAGAAGCTTCTTACAATTCCCCAGGTTCTCGTGTTATACATTTTAGAACTGAAAAACAGTGTGAAATAAATGCCATTGGTAGCTTGGAATATCTGTTGTGATGTGCAGATGACATTGTCCAAAGATGCAGTGAAACTGTGACCATGGCTGCATCTGCACTGTAAAACTAATGCAGTTTGACACCACTTTAACTGCCTCGGCTCAATGCTATGGAATTCTGGGACTTGTACTTTTGTGAGATATTTAGCCTTTTCTGTCAGAGAGCTCTGGTACCACAACAAATTACAAATCCCCAGATTCCATAGGATGGAGCCATGATAGTTAAAGCAGTGTCAAACTGAATTATTTCTGCAGTGCAGATGCAGCCTGTGAGTAAAGCATACACTTTACTATTCCCACCAGAAGAAGAGACTGCAGTCCTTGCTCTCATTGTCTTTGGTGCTTTGCTTTACGCTTCACACCACACATACTTCCTCCTTATGCACAGAGCACACTGGGACTTGTAGTCTTTATTATGATAGACAATTTTAAATGAAGAAAAATAAATCTCTCACTCTCACACAGTCCTAGTTTAATCACACAATCACATTCTCTCTCTACTGTAGAGAAGTGTCAGGCTGGAGCCAGGCCAGCAGTTCAGAATGCTGCTTGAAATCACACTGAAAACTTTATTATTATGATTATATTTATTTATAACCCACTTTTTCCCCGAGGCTGGGACCCAAGGTGGCTCACACTTTTAAAAAACACACAATTAAAACAAAATATGGTAGTGGGCAGGGGGGAGGGAACTGCTTTTGATTCCCTCAAACAAATCTTGCAAACTCTGGACAACAGCTAAGATAGATATATGGGAATACGCTTCTATAAATATTGCAAACCATGACTGTCAGTTTATCCTCATTTTTGGTCATAGTAATGGGAAGTGTAGTCTGGACCAGGCCCTTCTGGACCTCAAATACCCTCTAAACCCTAAGTCCCCAGTAATGTACCCACCCTCCATGTAGGTTTACTGGCCATGGATGGTCACAAGGCATCCATCTCCATTCATCAAACTGTTGAAGCTAAAAGAAAAGTAAAATGCCTCAGAATCTTAAGCATAAACCAGTGGTGGGGTCTGAGCTTCAAAATATAAAACTATTCTTTTGAATCCACCGCTTTCTGCTCCAACAGCCACTGTTACCCAAAATGCTTGGGGTCCGCTGGGACCTGATAAATCACCAATATTAAGATGGGGAATTTATATACTTGACTTGGCAATGTGAGAAGGTCTAACAAGCAGGACCTTGAGACCTATGTATACTGGTACTAAGGAGGAGACTTTAAGCTAGATAATTGAATTAAATGATCTTTATTAAAGAAATAACAGCAACAGCACTCACACACATCCAGGCTTCAAGCACTCACACAAGGCTAACAAAATAAGTAGGAAGTATTAGGATAGAGGAATAGAGTGAAGGGAGTTTTTGGGTGATACTGTACCAATCAGAGGAACTACAATCATCAGGAAAACCAGCAGAATGGGGGTCCAGAAGCATGAATGGTGACACAGTTGATGTGGACTCTAGAACCAGGGGAACTGTGCACACATGAGTGTAGCTTTGAAGGGGGGGTTATCCCTAATATTTCCCTTCAGGGGACTGAAAATGAAGTACAATGCTTCTTGGAGTCTCCCAGGCTAAAGAAATGGATGCTCCAGAACTGCTAACCATTGTTAATGTGTGATCACTTTGAAATTGAATGAAGCAAGCAACCTTCTTTGTTAGTGGTGGGGGAGAGGGGAAATAGCTCTTTTACAAACCTTGAGTACTCAGCTACACTTGATTGGATTAGCCAGATGTTCAGGCAAGAAGTTGCCCTTCAAGTTAACTTTATTTGGAATTTGGAATGGCACCTCCCTAGGGTTTATGTGACTTAGTCTCACCACTAGTCATTGGGATCCCCTGGTTCTTTGGGGTCCCTGGTTTACTTGCCACTCTTGTGGAAAACCACAGTTATCCAGATTATTAAATATTACCAATTATTACAGGGAAAAGGGGCTGGAGGCTGTCAGGGCTTGTAACAGCACTTTACAGAGGGCAAACTGGTGTGGTTCAGAGATTAAATAATTTGTTCAAGAGGCAGAGATGGGGGGTCTGAACCCCAAGTGCTTCAAATCACACACACAAAAAAATACTATTTGAAAAGCTGATCTAGTCCAATATTTTGAAAAGATATATGGTGAGTTTGGGATCAAATTTCCATTTAGCCATAGTTCTGCTTACTTCTGCATATTTTAGGGAATCCCAGTACCTGTTGATCCCTCCCCATTCTCTGTTTGTTGATCATTTAATAGTATATAGAAGGGCAATATAAATTATATAAACCAGGGACTACATGGAGCTCCATAAGGCCTATTGTGCCCTTGTATGTAGGAATACAATATAGGAATTATACCTTGCCATCCCACTTACCTGAGAGTAATCCCCACAGAACTCAATAGGACCAATTTCCAGAACACCTGTCTAATGTTACACTGACATTCCTGCTTTACACAAATATTTGGTTTCTCTGAAGTGGTAGTTTTGAAAATTTCTATGGAGTGGTGAAAGCTTGGAAGTAACAAGTTACAATTAACACAATTAGCTGTGACTAGTTACTTTTTGGATAGCAAGGATAGTATCAAAGCCACTTCAAAAATAACATAACAAATAAAAGCAAACATACTTTTTTACCATAAAGAGTAACGGATTCTAGTTACTTTGAAATAAGGATGTAATTGTTCACTTAGTTGCTTATTGAATGAAGCAATGACTGATTTTAACATTCTTGATGTCTCAAGAGGTGTGCTGTCTCCCTGGTGCAAAAATCCGTGATGTAACAGAGAGTCTGATGAGACTCACGAAGCCTACTGACCATTATCCCTTCCTTTTGGTCTACGTGGGAACCAATGATACTGCAAGGCATAGCCTTCAGAATATCAAAACAGATTATGAGGCTCTGGGTAGGGAGCTGAAGGAATTGTATGCACAGGTAGTCATTTTGTCTGTCTTTCCAGTGGAAGGGCATGGCCCAGGAAGGGAGAGAAAGACAGTGGAGGTGAACAACTGCCTGCACAGATGGTGTCACTGGGAATGGTTTGGCTTCCTGGACCATGGGGTGCAGTTTCATGGAGGTGCACTACTGCCAAGGGATGGGTTGCACCTCACAGCAGTTGGCATGAATGTTTTTTCTAAGAGACTGAAAGATCTGATCATAATCTTTTAAACTGAATTGAGTGGGGGATGGAGACAATATTTTTGAGGGCACAAGTTCATCAAGTGCTGGAAATAATAGCCTGGATGTTATACAGACAACAAGGCAAATAGTACAAGAACCCAACAGTGGGAGGAATAAAAGCTATAAAAGACAGATAGGGGGAATGACCCATGGTCTTAGATGTCTGTGTATGAATGCACATGGGGAATACACAGGATGAACTTGAATTCTTAGCACAGCAAAGCAAATATGATTTAACAGGCATCACTGAAAACTGATGGGATGAGTCTCATGATTGGAATGTAGTAATAGAAGGTATAAACTATTTCAGAGAAATAGTCCAAACAGGAAGGGTGGTGGGGTTGCATTATACATTATGGATGTGTACACCTGTGAACAGATCCATGATTTAAATCCTGAGAGCCAGGTTGAGAGCATCTCGGTAAAAATCAAGGGGGAAAGAAACAGAAAGGATGTCGTTCTGGGGGTCTACTACAGACCTCCAAGCCAAACTGAGGACTTGGATGATGCCTTCCTAGAAGAGATGACTGCACATTCAGACAGGAGAGATGTAGTAATATTGGGGGGTGGGATTAACCTGATATTTGTTGGAAGACCTATTCTGCCAAAAAGTTAAGGTCCAAGAAATTCCTCACTTGCCTTGCAGACAATTTCATTGTCCAGAAGGTGGATGAGGCAACAAGGGGATCAGCTATTTTAGATCTGATCCTAACCAACAGAGATTATTTGGTTAATGGAGTGGAAGTTGTGGGGTCCTTAGTGGGGAATAACCATGTTCTCCTGGAATTTGCTATACAGAGGAAAGGGGAAGACAAGCTTAGTCAGACATGGATTCTAGACTTTAAGAAAGCTGATTTCAGAAAATTTAGGGAATTAGTGGGAGTGACCCCATGGTTAGGAATACTAAAAGAGAAGGGAGTACATGATGGATGGGAGTTTCTAAAAAGTGAGATATTGAACGGACAACTTCAAACAGTTCCAATGAGGAGGGAAAAATGGCAGGTGTCTAAAGAAACCAGGATGGATATCTAAAGAATTTTCAACTGAGCAAAGACTTAAAAAGGACATGTATAGGAAATGGAAAAAGGGGGAAATCACCAAAGAAGAATTCAAACAAATAGCCAGCTTGTGTAGGGGGAAATCAGAAAAGCAAAGGCACAGATAGAGCTCAGGCTTGCTAGAGAGGTTAAAAAACAATAAAAAGTGCTTTTGGGGATATGTCCATAGCAAAAGAAAGAACAAGGAAGTGGTAGGACCGCTGCATGGAGAAGATGGCAAAATGCTAACAGGGGACAGAGAAAAGGAAGAGGTACTCAGCACCTTCTTTACCTCAGTCTTCTTCCAAAAGGAGAACAGTGCTGAGCTTGGAGAAAATGGAGCAGATGATGCAATTGGGGAAATGCAGCAAAGACTAGGTAAAGAGGTTATACAGGAATACAGCACCTGGCCAGTATAAATGAGTTTAAGCCTCCAGGGCCAAATCAACTACACCCAAGGGTATTAAAAGAAGTGGCAGAAGTAATCTCAGAACCACTGGCAATAATCTTTCAGAAATCCTGGAGAACAGGAGAGGTCCCAACAGACTGGGGGAGGGCAAATGTTGTCCCCATCTTTAAAAAGGGGGGAAAAGAAGACCCAAATAATTATCACTCAGTCAGCCTGACATCAATACTAGGAAAGATTCTAGAGCAGATCATTAAACAGACAGTCTATAAGCACTTAGAAAGGAATGCCATGATCAGTAAAAGTCAACATGGGTTTCTCAAAAACAAGTTGTGCCAGACTAATCTTATCTCTTTTTTTAATAGAGTTACAAACTTGGTAGATGAAGGGAATGCTATGGATGTAGTGTATCTTGGTTTCAGTAAGGCCTTTGACAAAGTCCCCCATGATATCCTTGCAAAAAAGTTAGTAACATGTGGGCTAGACAATGCAACTGTTAGCTGGATTTGTAATTTGTTGATGAGCCAAACCCAAAGGATAGTCACCAATGGCTCCTCTTCATCCTGGAGAAAAGTGACCAGTGGGGTGCCACAGGGTTCTGTCCTGGGCTCAGTGCTATTCAACATCTTTATCAAAGACTTGGATAAGGGAATAGAGGGTATGCTAATCAAGTTTGCAGATGACACCAAATTAGGAGGGCTAGCTAATACCCCAGAATATAGGATCAGAATTCAAAATGACCTTAACAGATTAGAAAGCTAGGCCAATATTAACAAAATGAATTTCAACAGGGAGAAATGTAGGATACTACAATTGGGCAGTAAAAATGAAATGCAGAGATATAGGATGGGTGACACCTGGCTTGATGGCAGTACATGCGAAAGGGATCTAGGAGTCTTAGTGGACCACAAGCTGAACATGAGTCAGCGGTGTGATGCAAGAGCTAAAAAAGCCAATGCAATTCTAGGCTGCATCAATAAGAGTATAGTGTCTAGATCAAGGGATATAATAGTGCCACTCTATTCTTCCTTAGTCAGACCTCATCTGGACACTATACTGTGTTCAGTTCTGAGCACCACAATTCAGGAAGGATATGGACAAACTGGAACGTGTGCAGAGGAGAGTGACCAAAATGGTGGGAGGTATGGAAGCCATGTCCTATGAGGAGTGGCTTAGGGAGCTGGGTATGTTTAGCTTGGGGAAGAGAAGGCTAAGAGGGGACATGATAGCCATGTTTAAATATTTGAAGGGATGTCATATTGAGGATGGAGCAAGCTTGTTTTCTGCTGCTCCAAAGACTAGGACACGGAGCAATGGGTTCAAACTACAGGAAAAGAGATTCCATCTAAACATTAGGAAGAGCTTCCTGACAGTAAAAGCTGTTCGGCAGTGGAACACACTGTCTTGGAGTGTGGTGGAGTCTCCTTCTTTGGAGGATTTTAAACAGAGGCTGAATGGCCATCTGTCAGGGATGCTTTGATTGTTTATTCCTGTATGGAAGAGGGTTGGACTGCAAGGCCCTTATGGTCTCTTCCAACTCTATTATTCTATTATTCTTCCCACTGCAAGAAAGACTTTGAAAAGTTTTTGAAGCCCATTCACAATTTGGGACTATTAATGTACAAAATTTGCATGTGGTTACTTTGCACAGTGAATAGCCATTTCTGTGCAGAAATATTTCCTGTGTAGAAAATCCTGTTTCCTGTGTAGAGAATGTAGTTTTCTAAGAATTCAACCACAGGTGAATTTTGGAAAGAATAAATCCTGAATTATGGCACTTTCCATACAGAAAAGAATATCTGTACACAGAAGTATTACTTTCTGCACAGAAAATGCTGTTTTCTGCTCAAAAGAACCATGTGCAAATTTTGCAGAGTAAGTCTTAAACTATGAAAATTTTCATCAGTCCGGGGCTCTATTTGTCAGGTTTTCTCAACACTCAAAAAATGTTTTCTTACTATTTTGCATATATTTTCTAATATTCTTTCCGTTGTTACTTTGAAGTGTTACTTTTACAGGACATTTTATAGGAATTTTGACAGGAATTGATCAAGCCATTCTCTTATCAAGGGTTCCCCCCCCCTCTCAAAAAGTAACAGAAAATAATGGAAAAGTAAAGAGCCGTGCAAGTAGTAACGTAAGAGCAGAGCTTGGGAAAATTACTTTCTTTGACTACATATCCCAAGATCCTTCAGTCAGCATGGCCAGCCGCACGTTGGTTAGGATTCAATAGCTGTAATCCAAAACAGTAATTTTTCTGCCCTTTGCTTCTGAACTATTGATTACCTGCTATGAAAGAAGACCATGGAAAAAATTAAGGAGGTTTTTGTTGTGGCTTGCAAGTGGTGTAAGGTGGTCAAGGTTGTGCTGAGTCAGAGGCTTTCATTTGTTTCCCTAGAAATGCTTATAAGTAGGAAAGATTTTCAGCTTTTTATTCAGGCTTTTTCTGTCTTTCTTTTGAAGGAATAAATAAGTGCACTGCCCTTGGCCTTTCCTGAACCAGGATTAATTTATGTGGAACACACAGAATTGTCTTTCCTGAAGAAGCTGGGAAATTAATTTTTAAAAGCTGAAACCTCAGCTGAAATGGGTGGCTCATTCTGGCATCATCCTGGGCCTAGAAAGGATGAGCCAGGATAGCAAAAGTGCCAACAGGAATATCATAGGATTATTCTTTACTGCTCCAGCAATTTTTTAATATACTTCCATGAAAGTTTACTTTTCATATGTTTATAGGAAGCTCCAGTGGCTCAATTTTTATTTTGGTTTTTGCAGCAAAGGCGGGCCCATGGTTTGGCTCTGATGTGAGCTTCTGAGCAAACCAATGGCAAAGTAGATAAAAAAACACAGCCACTCTACCCTTTAAACCATGATGAAAGGGAGAGATGCTTTGGGTAAGCTTTCATGTGGTTTATCAGTAACACACACACACACATCCTGGTCTTTTTATCATTGGTGCTACTGGTGACTTTGGCCAAAATTCTCTGATGCTCTATATTGATCCAACTACTCTGAAAGGAATGTATCTCCATGACTAGCAAATTTAACATGTTACGACTTCAGGAGGCCATATTCATATGTATAGCAATAGTTACTGGTACAGTGGGCCTTTTCTATCATTTTACTATCCCTGAGCCCCAGCATTAAACTACTATTGACCAGTATCAAATCTCCCTTTTCTGGACTAGGTGATTGAGAGGGCAGTTGCCTCCCAACTCCAAGTGATCTTGGATGATATGAGTTATCTAGACCCATTTCAAATGCTTCAGAGCAGGATACAGAGTTGAGACCGGTATGGTTGCTTTAGTGGATGAAGTTTGTCTGAGCACTGACAGGGGGAGTGTGTTCCCGCTGGTGCTTTTGGACCTTTCAGCAGCATTCAATTGACCAGGGTATCCTTCTGGAACACCTGAGGGATTTTGGGATTGGAGGCACTGTGTTTCAGTGGTTCTAGTCCTACCTTTTGGGCAGGTTCTAGTTGGTAGTGCTTGGGGATAGCTGCTCCTCCAAAAGGAGCTGTTATATGACATACCACATGGTTCCATTCTATCCCAACAGATGCTGTTCAACATCTACATGAAACTGCGGGAAGAGATCATCCAGGTGCATGGGGCAGGGTGCTATCAGTATGCCAGTGACACCCAAGTATATTTCTCCATATCTTCAAAAACAGTCTTAACTAAGGATAATGTGTCTTCTCTGAATGAATGCCAGGAGGAGGCAATGGGCTGGATGAGAAAAACAAACAAATTGAAGCTGAATATAAACAAGACAAGAGGTGCTTACTAACAAGCGTCCTAACCTGGGTTTGGAGGTGCGTCAACCAGTCCTGAATGGGTTACACTCCCCCTGAAAGACTGTGTTTGCAGTCTGGGAGTGTTTCTTGTATCTGTTGCTCCAAATGACAGCTCAGATATATGTGAGGGCCAAGAGTGTTTATTATCAGCTTCAGCTGATACACCAGCTGTACCCCTTCCTAGACCTGGAGGACCTAAAGATGTTAGTGCATACACTGATAACCTCAAGGCCGGATATCTGAATTGCACTGTACATACATTTGGACTAGCTTTGTACCAAGTTCAGAAGCTTCAATTAGTTCAAAACATGGCAGTCAGATTGGTTGCTGGTACATCTAGGAGTGATCACATTGCACCAATATTAAAATCACTCCACTAGCTGCCAATTACAAGGTACAAAGTGTTGGTTGTTACTTTAAACCCCTAAATAGTATTTATTTATTTATTTATTTATTCCTCGCTCTTCAGCCACAAGGCTATCAGAGCGGCTTACAGACTGTTTTAAGCAATAGCAATTTATACATCTACACTGCATTAAGCAGTTTCCAATGTGTGTTAGCTAATTGCCCCCACAAGCTGGGTACTCATTCTCTCTCTCTCTCTCTCTCTCTCTCTCTCTCTCTCTGGCTTTTCTTCCCAAACAAAGATTCAGGAAGGACTCATCCTGTGCTTTCTGCAAGTGCACTGATGACTAAAAAGGCCAATCCAAGATAAACAAGTCCGGTTGCAGAAAGCACAGCAAAAGGTCTCCTTGGGTGATGTTTCCGGGTTGCAATTCTTTCTGCGTTATCGTTTCTCTTCAAGACTTGTTCAGTGTGAGTTCTCAAATAAGGCTGCAGCATTGTGGATAGTGCGTCTCCATGCCTCCTGATGTGAGGCCAGGGCGGACCATTGTTGGTGATCAATTTGGCCGAGCCTGAGATGTTGTTTCAGGGAGTCTTTGTATCGCTTTTTGGAGTGCCCCTCTTACTCATTTTACCAACCTATAAAAGGATGGAAGGCTGAGTGAACCTTGGAGCCCTCTGCAATCGAACTTGCAACGTGGTGACTTGCAGTACTGGCATTTAACCACTGTGCCACCAGGGCTTTCTGTGGTTTGAGTCCAGGTTACCTATGGGATCACTTTTTCCCATATAATCTGCCTTGTACACTCAGGTCCCCTGGGGAACATTTACTCCAGTCACCCAGGACTAGGTTGATGATCCTCACCTAAAGGACTTTTTCTACAGCTGCCCCAGACTGTGGCATAACCTGCCAAAGGAGATTCAACAGCTGAATATGCTGTCTGAATTTAAAATAGCATTAAAGACCAGTTCCTTCTAGCAGGCCTATTCAGATGGTTTTAAAATTGTGAATTTTAAATAGTTTTAATATGTATTTGGTTTTATTCGTTCTTTTAAAGTGATATTATGTTTTAATGGGTTTACGTGTTTTTAACTGACATGTATTTTAACTGACATTAGGGCCCATAGAATCTGAGGCACTAGCGCTCTTTGGCAGAAAAGGTTAAGGACCCTGTAAAACTATAAATTCCAAGATTCCATAGGAAGGAGTCATGGCAAATAATCCAGTTTCAAACTGGATTATTTGTGTAGTGTGGATTTGGCCTAGGTGTTGTGTGTTAACCTGTTGTTCCCCATTTCAATCCATAGAGAGAGGCAGGTAAGAAATATAAGAAAAGAGACCCAGCAAATGTCTTTTAAGAAAATAGTGTTTTTATTCTCCCCCCTCCTCCCGCTTTATGGCATGTTTTGAATTGTTTTTGTTTCATTACATAATTTAATATTATAGTTATTTAAATAGCATTTTAAGTATGATAATCTTTTGCATATTTTATATTTAGTTGTTCTCATCTGTGTCGATTTTAACCATTTAAGCCGCCTTTAGTCTCAGTACTAGGGAAAAGGCAGAATGCTAAATAAAAAAATAATCCCAAACATTGTGCTTCACTGTGTTTTAGACCTTCATGCATTCAGCACAAAGATCTGCAAAGGGTTCTGTAAGCATGTGTAGCTGAATGCACTTTCCCAGAATCCCAGAACTTTATGCTCAGAGAGGTCTAAAAGGCAGCCAGCCATGCAGGGCTTAAGGTGCATGTTCACCTCCCCATCTTCACTTTAGGAATGCCTGTATAGGGCTAAAGCATATGATGCTTTCCCCAAGCCAATCCAAAATTCCCACAACATTGAACTTGAGGCCCAGCACACTGTGCAGCTACTCCTTTCTCCTTCTGTTTCAAGACCTCATGACCTCCAATACCAACATGGGAGTGGCAATGGCAGGGGATACCCCCTAGATTTCCAGCCTTTTTTTCAGTAGTTTCTATCCAGTTCCTTGAATTGCCTGGGGGCCAGTGCTGGCCCAAGGTATTTTATTGCTTGAGCTAAAGACAAGAAGGCATTCTCTTCCACTTTGTGTACAGAAGCCTGGCAATTGGATCTTGGGAGCCCTGGTGGCGCAGTGGTTAAATGCCAGTACTGCAAGCCACCACATTGCAAGTTCAATTCCAGCCGGCTCCAAGGTTCACTCAGCCTTCCATCCTTTTGTAGGTCGGTAAATTGAGTACCCAGCTTGTGGGGGGCAATTAGCTAACACACATTGGAAACTGTTTAATGCAGTGTAGATGTGTAAATAGCTATTGCTTAAAACAATTTGTAAGCCGCTCTGATAGCCTTGTGGCTGAAGAGCGGGGTATAAATAAATAAATAAATAAATAAATAAAAATACTGCAGCACTGGTGTCACAGGCCAGGCTCTTCTACTACAACTGAGGGCAGCAGGCAAGCGTAGGTCTCAGATGCCACAAAGCTCTCTCTGCCAAAACCTTATTCCTACTGCAGGGTCTGTTTCCCGAGTTGGCTGCTTCACTCTGCCTAATACTGGGAACTGTGTTCACAAACTACATGTGGCCAATAAACCAAGTTTGGCCCTTCGTTGTTATGGATAAACATAAATTTATTTATATTGGAAACATCAGAATCTTGGCTTCATTTGAATTGCAAGATATTTATCTGCTTACTTATTTAACTTCAACTCCAGCTCAGTTAAATAAAGGGGGTGGTAAAATTGTATTGTATAAATTAAATCTGCTTCTCTTTATGTTCTGCAGACTCAAATATCTTGATATGATTCTATTATCTGACTTGGAAGGAACACAGACACTTCTCCATGTTCTACTGGCCACAAAAAACAATTTATATGAATGGGAAACACTCTACATAAATAAACACATAGTGCTCTGTCATGTGCAGAAGCTACAACATCTATTACAAATATGGCAGTATTTTTCTAAGTATTTTCTTGTGATACAAATTAGCACATATTAGTTTAGCATGCTTGTTATAGCCATTTGTCTATTCTGGCACTCACCTTGCCTTGCCTTCAGGCTCACATGTTTAGTTTGAAGTCCTTTGTGACAAGCAGAAAAAAATCCAAAAGCCCTTACTTTTGGCAGGATAGTTCAAATAGAACACATTCTAAATGTTTAACTTCTTCAGACAAGCAGTGTTGCAAGAAACTGTGGTACTGGCATTCAGTCACCTAATAAGGCAATATTTTTATTACAGTTTACATGAATTCAAAGCCTGATGTTCTGCCTAGACTTATTTTTTTTTATGTTTTGTTTTGATAGGCGATAGGTGATAGGAAGTTGCTCTATTATTTGGAAAAGGACAAAAAAGCCACATGAGGTCTGTAGGAGATCAGGGGATTTTGCATTTTTATAAAAAGAATTCAGTGGGAATTATTAGTTTGTAACAATGGAAGCAAACAGAGCAGTCAGGCATAAGGGACAGCTGGGCATAATCTGGACTTCTTGAGAAAACTGGCTAGTCAAAAAAAATATTTCACATAGTATACAGCAGCTAGTCATGCTTTCCACTGATTGACAGATAGAATCATAGGATCATAGAGTTGGAAGAGACCTCAAGAGCCATCCAGTCCAACCCCCCCCCCGACATGCAGGAATACACAATCAAATCATTCCCAACAGATGGCCATCCAGCCTCTGATTAAAAACCAACAAAGAAGGAGATTCCATCACACTCCAAGGCAGTGTATTCCACTTCCGAACAGCTCTTACTGTCAGGAAGTTCTTCCTAATGTTTAGGTGGAATCTCTTTTCCTGTAGTTTGAACCCATTGCTTCGTGTCCTAGTCTCTGGAGCAGCAGAAAACAAGCTTGCTCCATCCTCAGTATGACATTGCTTCAAATATTTAAACATGGCTATCATGTCCCCTCTCAACCTTCTCTCCTCCAGACTAAACATGCCCAGCTTCCTAAGCCACTCCTCATAGGGCATAGCTTCCAGACCACCCACCATCCTGGTTGCCCTCCTCTGGACACGTTCCAGCTTGTCAATATCCTTCCTGAATTGTGGTGCCCAGAACTGGACATAGTATTCCAGGTGAGGTCTGGCCAAAGCAGAATACCGTGGCACTATTACTTCCCTTGATCTAGACACTATACTCCTATTAATGCAGCCTAGAATCGCATTGGATTTTTAAGCTGCTGTCTCACACTGCTGACTCATGTTCAACTTGTGGTCCACTAAAACTCCTAGATCCTTTTCGCATGTACTGCCCTCATGCCAGGTGTCACCCATCCTATATCAAACCAGGTGTCACCCATCCTATATAATTACAAACAGTGTTTAGTTTCTGGTAAGGGTGTCTGTATGAGGCACAAAATTGCAAACGTCAGATTGGTACAGTCACATGTAAGATTTTAGTTTTAACGTAAGACAATCAATATGTACATTTGTTCACTTCTCATACTGAAAAATATGAGCCCAGTCCTGAGAAAAATGGATGAGTTTACTATCTACAGAAAGATCAAAGAAATAAATTAGGCTGCATATTTAATGAATTGAACAGCACATTGAACCAGTTATATTCAATATGCCTTCCTTCTGATTAGACACATGTAAGATTGTATTGCATGTCATGCTAATATATTTTGTATAAGAGATGCTTACTACACTAGGCTTTACTCAGCTGTGTATCAATAATTTGGAGGTGCATTTAGAAGCAGTTAGCTTTTATAGTTTTAGTCCCTACAGATCAGAGCGGGAAAGAACCTATCTCTTACATGAATTGCTTCATAAGATTTTTTGTAGAGAATGCTGTAGTTGGTGCCAACATATCCATCTTTTAAATATCTTCTTCCAATGCAGGAAACAATGCAGACAGAGAATATGGTACTGCTCTTGTCTGAAAGAGAATAACTCCCTGGCTTATTATGAAACTGCAGTGATGTCAAGCAGGTCAATAAAGATCTGGAAACTATTTTAGAGTTTGCTGGGAACAAAGCTTGGAGAATGCCAGTAAAGCCAAGTAAAACTGTGGTTGCCAGTTTTTTACTCCATGAGACTAATTTCCACATCAATTTGTCCATGAAGAACATGGGTGCATGTATGTCCCACACATACACAAACATGAACACACACACCAGTCACTGCCACAGAGTCATCATGAAGGAAAGGCGTGGAATGGTAGGAAGCTTATCTTTGGGACAGCCTTTACCAACCTTTCATGAAAAAATCTTGATAAGATTCTAAGAAATGGTATGGTCCCTTGGAAGATAGTTTGAAATCACCATGGTTGAGTAAAACACACACACACACACACACACACACACACACACACAAATATGCTGGGTGGGATTGCAAGGTATGTCCTTTTTTAAAAAGCCATTCAAAAGTAATATGATCAGAAGGAGCAGATACTTCTTTCAGCATGATGCATTACATTATAATGTTGTTAAAAATAAGAAAAGCAAACATTAGCTACTATCTATGGGCAATTCTTGGGGACCTAGATCCAAATAATAACATGGGTTCCTCTCCACATTCATACCCATCCTACCTACCTCATGACTACTTAGTGGTTCAAAGAAATACATCTCAACATAATGCTACTAACATTAAAAAATCAGCCTCGTGAACTGTGTGCGGTCCTCTTTAAGACTTCAGGGTGGCTACTTTATTGCACTATTTATTTTAAAGCCATAAACAAAGGGTTGTGTGATTACTTAAATGAGCATCATCCATCCCTGTTAACTTTCAAACAAACAAGATTGAATTATTCAACAAGTTAATATTAGCCCTGCTCTTTTCTGCTTCTCTGCTTCCCTACAGCTATGCCAGAATTTGCAGAAATCAATTTTTGCACTTCAACTCCCAGAATACCCTAATTAGAATATCCAACAGGCACTGTAATCCAAAAAGGAGTCCATTCTAGGAGCTGTAGTCCAAAAAATAACTGTTCCAAGTGCTGTAAGAATGTTTGTGCAACTTACACTTGTTCACACTATCAGTTTATCCACACTCTAATTCTATACATGTCTAGTCAAAACTAAGTCCTATCTACTTCAGTGTGACTTTCCTCCAAGTAAGTATATATATGTTTGCACCCAAATGAGGGATTACAGAATCCATCTTACATAGCAGCTCTTCAGATGCTCCTATACTGATGACATATTGTAAGTTAGGGGTGTTTCATTTAAGAAAACAAAGTTTGATGCAGAGGTAGCATTTTCTTCCAAATGAGAGATCATGTTATTTTTCAGTAAGGTAAATTAATTTATTTGTATAAGATTGAATTTTTGTAACATGTGCCATTAAAGAACTAACACCCAAACTTTTTTGAATGAACTTTTCACTGGCATTTCCATTTTCCTCCTGATACCTTCAAGTGCTTTTTGGGCTCATCTACATGTGCCAGGATACACTCGATCCCTACTGGCATATCTTGGCTGAAGATCAGGCCCATTCCTTCCCCGTTACCTCCTCCAAATAGGAGGAAGTCAAGATAAGCACGCGGCCTGTCATTGCAGCCACCATAGCTGCTGTCTCCCTTGTCCTCCTGGAAGCTAGGAAGCCAGCCCACAACATGTGACCAAGGTCCCTTTCATGTGACTAGCCTTGGTCACATGTTGCAGGACTCCTTCCTGCTCTGGAGAGAGCAAAGCAGCCCGGCAGCTGCTGCGACAGGATGGCCTGCCAGGATAAGGCTCCTGCGGTCTCGCAGGACCCAATTTTTTTCTCGACAGTGGGAATGGATTAAACCAGGTATTCTTTTAAAATGCTGTAACAGGCCCTACTCTGTCTTCCCCCATCTTAGCCCTGACTTTGCCCCAGGAATCATGAAGACTGTCCGGGAGCAAAATGGGGCAAAAGCCCTGTATCATCAGGACTGTAGGGTTCTAAGATGGGGACAATATGGTATATTGCCCATGTAAACAAGTCCTTTCTCAGCCCTCTCCAAATCTGCTCCAGAGGGTTCCCCCAACCCTCCAGAGCAGTTTTTGGTGAAGCTCTGAGAGTTGTATGGTGAATCCACTTACTGTAGCTAGCACAAGAGTGGAAAATCTCTTTCAGTACAAGTCTAGATGGGACTTCAGAGAAAATCTCAGGTGTAAAAGGGCCTGTCTACACTAAGGAAATAAACCAAATTTACCCTGGATCTGGCGCAATGCATCCAGATGACACACATAGCAAATCTGCTTTATTAAGCTGGTTTAATAGAAACTGCAGGAAACTGGAGTTTCCAGGAAAGTCCAAAGTGCCTCTGGTTCTTTTGCTCTCTGGACAGCTGGACTGGGTTTGATTTGGCCGGATCGAGTTGTCCACGTGCAAACCAGCTCCATCTCACTTACCCTGAGCTGAGCAGCACAGGAAAGGGGATGGATACTCTTTGGAGCTGCTGACTCCACCACCTTGCTGGCCAAGCAGCTCCCTGCAAGAGCCTGGCCAGTGCTGTTGCTTCTGCTGAGGCCAGAACAGGGTGCACATGCAATCAGTGAGGAGGGGATAAAGCGACCCCTTCCTTGTTGATCGTATGTCTGGTCACCCTGTTCTGACCTCAGCAGAGGTCATGGCACCCACCAGGCTCTCATAGGGAACAGCTTGGTTGGCGAGGCAGCAGCACTGGGGACAAGGGGATGGGCCAGGGAGGGCAATGCAGTGCTTGCCAGGCTGGCCCATTTGGACTCCAACATGGATTCTCCCTGGGAAAGTGTTAAAGACTGGCTCCAGATTAAAGCACCAGTGTAGATGCACCTAAAAATGGTGGTAGGGGAAAGGATGACACCCCACATAACAGCATGTTTTACCTAAGGCACAGGCGAGGCATTTCAGCCTTTTAGAATAAGAGGGAAACACACAAAAGCTGCAGAATGAGCTCAGGCTTCCTAGAGAGGTTAAGAACAATAAAAAGGGGTTTTGGGGGGTATGTCCGCAGCAAAAAGAGGAAGAAGGAAATGGTAGGGCCACTACAGGGAGAAGATGGCAAAATGCTAACAGGGGACAGAGAAAAGGCAGAATTACTCAACACCTTCTTTGCCTCAGTGTTTTCAGAAAAGGTAAAGGGGGACCAACCTGAGGATAAAGGTACAGAAGAAACAACAGGGGAAATCCAGCACAGAATAAGCAAAGAGGTAGTACAGGAATACTTTCTTAATCTAAATGAATTTAAATCTCCAGGACCAGATGAACTACATCCAAGAGTATTAAAAGAGCTGGCAAATATAATCTCAGAGCCATTGGAAATAATCTTTGAGAACTCCTGGAGAACAGGAGAAGTCCCAGCAGACTGGAGGAGGGCAAATGTTGTCCCCATCTTCAAAAAGGGGAAAAAAGAGGATCCCAACAATTATCATCCAGTTAGTCTGACATCAATACCAGGGAAAATTCTAGAGTAGATCATTAAACAGAGAGTCTGTGAACATTTAGAAGGCAATGCCATAATCACAAAAAGTCAACGTGGGTTTCAGAGTAACAAGTCATGCCAAACTAATCTGATCTCTCTTTTTTTTGATAAAATTACCAGCTTGGTAGATGAAGGGAACACTGTGGATATCGCATACCTTGATTTCAGTAAGGCCTTTGACAAGGTTCCCCATGACATTCTTGCAAACAAGCTTGTAAAATGTGGGCTAGACAAGTTAACTGTTCAATGGATTTGTAATTGGTTGACCGGCTGAACCCAAAGGGTGCTCAGCAATGGCTCCTCTTCATCTTGGAAAGATGTGACCAGTGGGGTGCCACAGGGTTCTGTCCTGGGCCCAGTGCTATTCAACATCTTTATCAATGACTTGGACGAGGGAATTTGGGGCATACTTACCAAATTTGCAGATGACACCAAATTAGGAGGAGTAGCTAATACCCTGGAGGACAGGATCAACATTCAAAATGACCTGGATAAACTGGAGAGCTGGGCCAAAGCTAACAAAATGAAATTCAATACGGAGAAATGTAAGGTACTGCACTTAGGGCGAAAAAATGAAATGCATAGATATAGGATGGGGGAGAACTGGCTGAATGAGACTACGTGCGAAAGGGATCTAGGAGTCCTAGTAGACCACAAGTTGAACATGAGTCAACAGTGTGATGCGGCAGCTAAAAAGGCCAATGTGATTTTGGGCTGCATCAATAGAAGTATAGTGTCCAGATCGAGGGAAGTAATAGTGCCCTCTATTCTGCCTGGGTCAGACCTCACCTAGAATACTGTGTCCAGTTCTGGGCACCACAATTCAAAAAGGATATGGACAAATTGGAGCGTGTCCAGAGAAGGGCGACTAAAATGGTGAAAGGTCTGGAAACGATGCCTTATGAGGAGAGACTTAGGGAGCTGGGTATGTTTAGCCTGGAAAAAAGATGGTTAAGAGGTGATATGATAGCCCTGTTTAAGTATTTGAAGGGGTGTCATGTTGAGGATGGAGCAAGCTTGTTTTCTGTTGCTCCAGAGACTGGAATACGGAGCAATGGATGCAAGCTCCAGGAACAGAGATTCCACCTCAACATTAGGAGGAACTTTTTGACAGTAAGAGCTGTTCGGCAGTGGAACACACTCCCTCGGAGCGTGGTGGGGTCTCCTTCCTTGGAGGTCTTTAAACAGAGGCTGGATTGCCATCTGTCGGGGATGCATTGATCTAGATTTCCTGCATGGCAGGGGGTTGGACTGGATGGCCCTCGTGGTCTCTTCCAACTCTGCAATTCTATGATTCTATGATAAGCTGGGTAACCACTAAGCACAGGAGTTGCGGATAAGGTGATGTAGCCAAATGGTGACATCTAGAAGGATAGACGTGTCACACTCAGTTAGTGGATGCTATTTCACAGATTGACACTTGACTTATGGCAACCCTAAGGTGAACCTGTCACTTGGTTTTCTTGGCAGGATTTCTGCAGAAGGTGTTTGCCATTGCTTTCCTCTGGGGCTGACAGAATGTGATTTGCCCAAGGTTACCCCGAGTGTTTCCATGGCTGAGTAGGAATTCAAACCCTGATGTCTCAGAGTCCGAGTCCAACACTACACCATACTGGTACTACTGGATGCTATCATGAACATTTCTTAAGAAATGCAAACTTCTCTGACTTCTGTCAGATATATAATGCTCTCCAAGATGTTTAGCCTGCTGCTTTAATCAATTATGGAGGACCAGAGGAGTTTACTTATCAAAATTAGAAATTACAGTTGTTTCATTTTGGAGTTGCAGAGAAGTCCTATAAATGGAATTAAAAAATAGTTCTGTGAAGATACTATCTTTCAGCATTAAATTAATATATAATATAAAATAAAATGACTAGCCTTGTAAGAAAGAAAGCAAATGTTTCCACCATTGGGGGGGGGGTTCCATAAAATAGTGGAACATCCTAACCATAAACGGTATCTCTTGGATGTTAAACAGAACACTTTAAAAAATGTTTTAAGGTGGGAGGATCTTCATTCTGCAAAGGAAGCAGAAGCTGGAGATGCCAGAAGCCAGAGCTTATAAGTATTTTGAACTAATATGTAAAATTAAAAGATAAATGAAAATGCTTGTAAAATGGATTTTTTTAAAGATATGGTAAATACCACAATACATATATTTCTGTGGACTGCCATGTAGGAAGCAATTTAATATATAAGAGCTCTGGGGAGGTCTGGAAAGGCTTATCTATCTGCTTAGAAAAGGCAAACAGAGGAGACACAAAGCACACATAATTTATTTTATCAATGTAAGGTTTAGAATAAAAAAACAAGTGAGAGCATTCTGAAACAGTTACATTGCCTACCTAGCCAAGATGGCATGGGATACTCTCTTTTATCCATTCAATAAGCTGAATAAAAGAGACTTACAGTACAGTCTATACATATTTACTTAGAAATAAGTCTCACTGGTTCAACGATAAGTGTATATAGAATTACATTCTCCAGTTGCATTCTTTTTGATATCAGAAATAAGCCTTGCTGAACTCAGTGGTGCCTACATCTCAAGTAGATACCCTATGGGATTACTGTGTAGCACACTGTTTATCAAAAACCCAAAAGCACTATGAGACAAAGTCATAGAAATAAGAATATTTCCAATTCACTGGGAGCACCAATTTACTGACTGCAGCAGTGGGTGAAGTGCAGATGGCTGTCATATTCCAGCTGCAGAAACTGTTTCTATTTTCCAGAAGCCCACACAGTTTTCAGGGCTTTAGTATGGAGCAGGAAGGCCAAACAATCAGAGGCAGCCAGGTTGACAGAGCAAGTGAAGGCTTCACTTAGGTCAACTCCTGGCCCATATAAACTGCCTCTCCCACTGGCCAATGGTCACATCAACCAATGGTGGTTGATCTGGACCCATCCTGTGTCTAAGACTATTCAGCTGCAACCAACAAAACTGGGCCCTTTCCCATTCCAACAAGATGTGGTCCATATGCATTCTTGCTAAATGTAAAGTCCTATAGTTGCTGCTGGGTCTTCAAGAAAAACAGTTTTCTGTAAGCTGCATTTCTAATGGGTACCGGTACTTACAGCACACTTGAAAGAGTTCTTTGACAAAACCTGTTGGAACTAATATATTACTTCCCTGGGTACCTGAGAGTTAACTCTCTTCTTCTGACATTGGAGTTTTCTGTACATTTGTATGACTATTTCTCAGCCCTCCTGATACCTTAACTTTAAAATCGGGGGAGACCCAATACAATGGTTATGTCAGCAAAGGGCTGGGACAAAGATCCCAATACTGGCTGGAGCAAAGCCATCAATTCTGCCACAGATAGGCACTGGGACTTCCCATATAATCCTAGAAGTTGCTCTGTTTATAGAAATGTACTATTAGTCTGGATTTTATGGTCCATAAAATACAAGGCCAGGGTGGATGAATTGGTTGTTATTCTGTTTTCATTGTGGTCTCTCATATTTTTACATGTGAGCGTTTCGAATAGCTGAAGTTGGTTCCAAGCACAATAACTCCTTTGCTTTGGACCTAACTGGTCTCCAGTGTAATAAAGATGAAATAAATACCACTTAAAATGAAGTATTTCTAGGCGTTGTTTTGTTTTGTTTTACTTTCCCAAGAATGTTGTGTTCCCTCACATATCGGACAGAGAAATAACAATCTAAATTTCCAATACATCAATTAGGTGGTGTTAAAATAGTCTTTTGGACTCTCTTTCTGACTGTGTATGCCAATACAGAGACAGAGAATACACAATTAGCCCACACCAAACGATTCATTAAGGTTACAGAATACATTTATATCAATTCTCCCATGTTCATTTCCCCCCATTATTTACATCAAAAACTGGTTAGAAAATACAAAAAATAAAAAGATGGCAAGGAGCCTATCAAACAATGACCAAAAGAGGGGTGTCATCACATTCTTCCCAGCAGCTGACATGAAGCAACAGTGGAGTGGGTAGGGGGAGCGAGGAGATGGACTCTGTGATATGAAGGTGTGAAGTTGTCAGTTGACTAAAAGCACCCAGTATGGGCACTGATAGCAACACACTCAGGACTTTTTTTACATTAGACAACTTGCATGGTACTGACTATGCTGTCACTGCACAGGTCTTACTGGCAGGAGAATACAGGCTTTTAGTCATCAACTTTCACTCAGTGCCAGTGTACCTTTTCTACCCCTGTGCATCCATCACATTTCTTTACCACTGGCTGCCTAATTTTAGCGATGCAACTGAAATATAATCCCTTGTGACCATTTTCAAATATAACAGAGGTGGACAACTTTGGTGGCTCAAGGACCATTTTTCTGTTTCTGGGGCCTTCCAGGGTCCACATGGCCTTCTAATTACTCCAAATTGGGAATCCACTTCTGATTTTGGAAAACAGATATTTCCTTAAAAGAAATATCTTTCTTTTCACAGGGGGCCCTGTGACTTATCTAAAAGGTAAATTGACACTCCTGGAGACTTCCAATAGATGTAATTCCCTCCCTCCTTATTGTTAGAAAAGGGAAGCCTGGGAGTATCAGAGGCTGTGGAAATATCTTGGGGATTTGCAATTTGACCACATCTGAAACATTCTCTACAGGGGCCCACCTCAAACAAATTCACCTTGGATTGGATTCCAACATGGAGGTGAATTCCTACCTTCCCCACAACTCATTCCCTAAATTCCTCCCCATCAGCCTCCCATACCTAAATCACAATTCTTCCCTTCTGCTCACTTACCTGAAAAACAATTGTGGTGGGAACAGTGACATAGTAGGTGGAGAGAGAGGAGGGTGGACTTTTCCTTCTCTCTCCTTTTCCCATCACTGTGACATGCTTGAGATAAGCATGCCAGGGAGACAAGCCCAAGAAACCACAAGAAAGATGAGTTCCTAGGAGAATTATACTTTGCAAGACAACCACCCCATGCTTTATGCTATACCATTAGCTTCTTATGGAGATGAAGAAGGTAGGGAGGTAAGACATGCCATGTAAAGTTATTATAACCTATTATAATTTTTAGATTGCCATTATAGGAGTGTAAGGGGTAGGTGCTATTTAAAAATTAAACTGCCTTTTAGCTAAGACTCTTCTATTTAAACATTATTAAATGCTTGAAAGTAATTATCATTACCATAAATCTTACCAGAATTTTTATTGGTTTTATTCTGCCTGCTCTTTACTTGCTCAGTCCATAATGTAGGGTAACGAGAGGCTATATCTAGAAAATTAAGAAAAAAGTAAATCATTCCAATGGAAAATATAATTGATGACAGAATACTTTTATGTTATAAAAACATCAAGTCAATAAATATGGCAAGATTGATTTCTTATTTAGGAGCATGTTTAAAGGAAGGAATGGAATATTTAAGACCTGACACAGTGCATATAACAAAGAGAAACCTTGTCCACATTAAATGGGCCTATATTACACTAAAGGCAAATTATGAAATCCACACCCAAATTTCAGGAATGCACTGATTATATAGTGTAAATAATTCTGCAAAATCTCTTGCTGAATCATTTAGTTCAGTTGGTCCAATTAAATTATCCATCAAACAGAGAACTAAAACCCTCAGAAGATCAACAAGATTAAGCCAACCCAAAAGCTTTCTTTGAAAGCCAAGGTTTTCTTATAGCTTGTTGAAAAAGAAGTGAGACAGCCAACTGATCTTCTCTAAAGATGATGTTTTAGCCAACATAGTTGAAAAAGCATTTTCCCCCTTGCTCTACCTCAGGTGGTGATGGAATCTACAAGGATTTGCATTTTGAATAGTGAGTGCAAGCAAGGAAGATAGAGGTCCCAGACCAATGAGGGCTTTCAAAATTAAGACCAGCACTTTGAACTGAGCCCACCAGTCAAGCTGGAATGACACTGGATCAATATGATCCAACTATCTCACATCAGATAACAGTCTGGCTTTGCAGCATTTAGATGTAAAATCATAACGAGACCCTATAAATGGAAGCAACTTTGTGCAAAGGTGGGTAGCATTCTTTGGGTCTTCACAAGTTTTCCAAGGGCAAAACTTAAAGGAAGAGAAGCCTAAATCTTAAAACGGGCTCATTTTCCCTCAATATCTCATGTGACTTTGGGAGACAGGGTTTCAACAGTGTGAACATGACAGCTCTTCATTTTTTACATGCACTAATTATTCTTTTCTCCATTACCTGTTACAGGTTGACAGCACAGACATTTAAATGTCTTCTCAGCACATAAGCCCCATACACCTTAGCAGCATTGACTCTTGGATAAAATGAGTGTATGAGTGGGCTAGCTGGTAAATAGCATAAATTTCAGTCAAAAGTCCTGCTGGGCTTATAGATCCATGTTCGTTCCCACACTAATCCATGAAACTCACTGGCTGACTTTGGCCCATTCACTTCCTCTCTCATGGGTATAAAGGGCACAGGAGAAGTCATGTACACCACCATGAGCTAGTTTGAGAAACAGTGGGATGCCTACCAAATACTGAGGGGTACTACAGTCAGCTTAGAAAAACCATAAAAGATTCTTGTAGCATCCAAAAGACGATGATAGTATGGTCATGGACTAGACATTTCATTATTTCATCAAATGTAGAAAGCTACTATCATCAAAGAGCAACACTGACTAGTAGCAGAAGTTCCAAAGTATTATTTTCTTCTGAGATTGTATTTCATCGAAACAGAATAAAACTGGATTAGCTATTCTGTAATGTCATTTTGTGGACATATCACTCATACAACATACAAGACTTGCTTCCATCAGCTTCCTGTGCTATATCTAGAAATGCTTACCTTCTTCATCCCCTTGGGGCTGAGTTTCCAGTGCAGGAGCTGAAGCATCATCTGAATTCAGAATGGAAAAGATTTGCAAGGAGACTACAATTATGAGAGTAAACTAAATAAGTGCACATACATATGTGAGATTAATGATTTGAACATAGCCTCAGAGAGACAATAAATAAGTAAATAATATTACTGTCGCAGTATGCCATCATATCAATTTCATAAATGTAATTGATATTTTGATACTCTGAGCAATGAGACAATTAAAATAGAAAGCATTCACAAAAGTTTATGTGACATGCAAGGACAACCCAGCTCATGGATCCTTACAAAACTTTACTTGCTTAACAATGTAGAATGAACTGTACAATTCCATAAGAAAGAGGAAGTCAAGGTGTATATGCATTTCCAGACCAAGTGGGTCATAGAATCTATGGGCCCAATCATGTGGCCACAGCTCTTCTGTTCTGTTTTGTTTTTTTGCATATGTCATACTGAATCCATGGTAAATAGTTGACCTGAACTGAGCAGATGTTGCATTAAAAAAAATTATGGCCATCTCCCATTAATTTAAATTGTTTACATAATACATTTAGATGACCACTGATGACACAAGTTCTTTGTACAGCTGCCCAAACAAGTTTGACATTATGATACAATTTAAAACAATAGCAACTATTAAAAATGAAAATATGCATTTTAACACTGGGACGCCCATGCTATGAGGCAACAGCCATTCAAATGGTCTGGATAAAGAAGTGTTCACTTGGTGCTGGAAAGACCAGAAATATGGCACCTGTTAAACCCTTCAGGGTAAGATATTCCACAACTGGTGTGCTACTACACAAAGTTCCTTTCCCTGTTGGTTATTAGCCTCACTTCAATTTGGCAAGGGCACTTGGAACAGAGCCTCTGAAGCTCTTAAAGTCTGGAATGGTTCTTATGAGAAGTGTGCCTTATTTCAGCTTGTGCTCATAATGAGCAGTTCAGTCAAACCATTCTCCCTGTACACAGCGCAACAGAAAATGAGGAAAATGGCCTACATTGTATGGAAGTCTCCTGGATTAACAAAAACAAACAAAACCAAAACAGGACACAAATATAGAGGTTGTATGTGTTGGTACACAAAAATGTAGTGAATTCTTGGCTATTTACATGAATACATTTTCTAGACAAATTTTGATTTGCTTTCATCCTGTATATTTCTTACACGAGAAGCTGTAGTACTGTGAAGAGATCAAATGCTGTGGAATGTGCTAATTCAAGTTAATACCAGGAAAATCTGATGGAGTATTTTCAGAATCAAAAAGCTTTGGAAAATAATGCTTTTGTAATGTTGAAAAAACTATTTGAATCCTTGTTTAAATAAAACAGTAGATTATGTTTTATCTTAAGTGATGTTTGCTTGGGTCCACATAAAAATGTATGTTCATACATCTGCAAATTTCCACTTTTTCCTTTTAAATATTATGAAACAAATAATATGGGAACATATTGGAGTTTTCAGTTCTTCACATATTAAAAGGGAAAGTAACAATTTGTACAGACATCTAGCATTTATTAAACATCTGATTTGCTATTATTGTATACCACTTGCAGAAAGCGTGCAGAAAGCAAGGGATGAGTCCTTCCTGAATCTTCGTTTACGAAGAAAAGCCAGATGCCACTTAGTATCTGTATGATGAAAAGAATAAGTAACACAAGAAGCCACCTGAAGAACTGAATGAGAAAGAAGTGTAATGTCACATTGTGAAAATACCTGGCTACATGTTCTAAACCACTGCTCTTCAATGGTGGATCACCTCTAGACTGCAACTCGAGCTAAGTTGGGTTGCATCCACAAAATTGTACATAGAGGAGAAGGATTAAGGAGAAACATCGATACAGAGAGGAAGAGGGACAGAGATGAGATGAAAGCATTACACAAAGAAGGAATAAAAGAAAAAATAACATGCAAAAGAAAATAAATTTTGTAAGTTGAGGTTGAAGTGAGACTCTGGGTCTCTAAATAAAATGAAGGCGATTGTTTAAATGTCAGTTACCATGATGTATACAGTGGCTAACAAGACAGAGAAACCAGGGAATTTTAAGAATGTATTATTGTGCATACATAAGATCAATGACTCTGTTCTCTAGACAATGGGATTCTATCAATGCGTTTGGCCCAGTGGTGGCCACAGTGCTTGTAGAAGCACACACACACACAAAAAAAACAGCACTGCCATCATAAATAATAATAATAATAATAATAATAATAATAATAATAACATTTATTTATATCCCGCCCCTCTGCGAACAATCAGGGTGGCTTACAACAGTAGAAAGTAATATCTGTGCCCAGTTCTATACAAAAATATTGCACACTGCTAGATCATCAGTGATGTCTGTTGCCAGAGAACATTCAAAGACACTGTGGCAATATTGTTCATCTGTGTGAACTTAATTTGCTGATTCATCAATTAACCTCTAAAGGAAACAGTGGCCTCTTAAGTTCTACTCCCATCACTTAAAATTATAGCTAGCAATATCTAGCTAGTATAGTATGCCTTTTTTGAAATACAAATGTACTACAAATTTGAGGTTCCCCTCCAACAGTGAAGCCATATGGATGGGGGACCTATTTTGCCAATGGACCAGGCTTGAGACCTGTAATCCAGGGAGAAGTGCATGCACCACTTATGGGAGTGCAGAGGTGGGACCAGTGGCTTTATAGGGCCCTGCCTTCCCTGCCTCTTCCTTTCTGGACTGATCAACCCACCCTCCCACCGCTATAATAGTGTGGCTTATGTGATCACTTTGGGGCTGGGTAGGAATTTTTGCCTCCCCTTGTTGTGGGAGGTTTGCCTACCCCGCACATAGTGGTTAGCAATGGGCAATTGGCCAGGGTGGTATTTTAAATAGGGGGTCACTGGCTGGTTGAGGGCGGAGAGATGGTAGTTTGATGAGTACATTGGTACTGCTTTTCCGTGAAGGGGGGGGTCCCTGGAACTGTCCCTTTAGGTCCTGTGACTAGGGTGGTGGTGAAAGGGCCTTCCCTTGGGGTTGGCCTGAGGAATAAAACTTCACTTTAAGTCCTGTGACTTGGGAGAGAGACTTTCAGGTTGGACTTCCAGATGCAGGCCTGCTGGTTAGTAACCCAGAGTTTGGGTTCTTGCCAGGGCTCAGGTGTTTTACCCAGAGGAAGCTGGGGAGAGGGTCTGGAGATAGACCTCCTGCCCCAGCTACTCTCACAGTAGGTTGCCTCCCCCTGTTGCTGTTTGAATATTTAAATAGGTTGAATTAAATAAAGTGGCCCTTTAAATCCCTATCTTGTGTCTGTCCTCATTATTTCCTGGTTCTATCTGCAAATATGACAATATCATTTCTCTGGTATGTTAAAGCAATATTTTATAAAATATCTTTAATTTAACAAAGATTAAGAAATACAGCTGCATAATAGCTGGCAGTAGAGAAGAAAAGCAGGAATCTGACTAGAGAAAGCCAAAATGTTTTGGAAAGAGGACAGCTATTCTACTTATTTTTTCATATAGTGGCTTTGCTGATGAAAAATTCATTAGGATTTGTTGAAACAGATACTCTTCTGTTTGTACCAGTCTTCCCAAAGGGTGTCAAAAGGCATTTCACAACATACATATGGTTTCATAAATCATTATTTCATTGCTGATTCAATACATTTAGATATATTACTATATTACAGGCATAAACCTCGAAATTGGTTGCCAGAAAATATTTCCCAGGTAAACCTCAAAAGTTTCACAAGGATTAATGCCATCAGAGATAGTATGCCTTTTAAGAATATATAAAAAGGATGATGATGATAATGATGATGTAGCCGGTGAACATTCAGTCAGCTTTCAGACTGAAATTAGTTGGCTTCTGATCCTGCCCATTAAATGGATGAGCAGCTCTAAGAGATCTACTACTGTTCACAATTGTCTCTGCTAACCCCATTGCCACCCACTTCTTCCATAACCCATACAATTGCTGCTACTGCCACTGCTACCTCTGAAACCCAGGATGGGAAAGATGTGGCCCTCCAGATATTGCTAGACTGCAACTTCCATTATCCTTCACCACTGGCTATGCTGGTTTAGACTGATAGCAGTTGTAGACCAACTCAGTCTAGAGGACCATACATTTCACACCCCTATCCTATGCCATTGATCAGCTATGCATTTTTTTTTATGGAAGTTGTTTTATTGGCCACACCTAGCTGCCTAGTGTCCCATTTCAGAGTAAGATCTTATAATATAGGGCAGGTTTGTAAGTATTTTAATAAATAAATAAATCAATTCAGAGATCTGTCCTGAGATCTCATGCTATACGGTAGGATATGAACATTTAAATAAGGAAGTTAAAAACCCAATAGATAACAGTAGCATTTGGTAGCTTCCATGTTAATGGAGAAGGGATTTCACTCCTGGTTTTACTCCATACTTTAACGGAGCTATCCAAAATACTGAATCCTATCACCATACAGGTTCGGCGCTTAAGATCCGTGGTATATCTATTAAATAACGAGACTGTGTTTCTATCTTTCAGACAAATCAGAGAGAACTGATTGCGAACACTTGAGTGGTGACCTTGAGCATGTCTGAACCTGCATGACAAACATCAACACTCTCAGACATTCAGTTAATTGTCAATCGTCATTTAAAGCAGCTGTGTTGTCTGTTGTGTGCCGGAAAAATGCTAAGTCAGCAATTTGAGGTGGACCCAAACCTTTTTCAAAAAATCATCACTTGTGATGAAACCTGGATCTTCCAGTGTGATCTTGAGACAAAACAAGAGTCAATGCACAGGAAAACACCATCATCACCAAGAATTGGGGGGGGGGGGAAGCATTTCAAAACAAGTCCACATTCAAAGCCATGCTCTTTGGGGATTTTTACATCAAAGCTGCAATTTTGGCATAATGGGTTCCAGAAGGCAGAACAGTGAACCAGCATTATTATAAGGAAGTTTTGACAAAGCTGAGAGTGTGAGTAAGAAAACAAAGGACAGAACCATGGGGAAATGGTTTCATTTTTCATCAAGACAACACACCTGCATGAAGACAGCATTTTCTGTGAAGCAGGTTTTGGCTGATAAATGCATTACTACACTTGAACATCCTCCATATTCACCAGATTTTGGCACCATGCAACTTTTTCTTTTCCCTAAAGTGAAATCCATGCTTAAAGGAACACATTTTGAGTCAATTGATGCAGTTCTAAGAAAATGGAAGATATGTTGACACAGCTGACAGAAACTGATCTGCTCCATGCCTTCGACCAGTGGAAAACAAGACTGCATTGATGTGAGTGTGAACAGGGAGTATATTGAAGGGGACAAGCATTAGAATTGTCATACATATAAATAAAGATGGGTCATTGTATCAGTCTCATTATTTAATAGACAAACCTCATAGCTCCTTTAAAGTGCTAAATCATACCCCCACAGTGTGGTCAACACTTTGGATAGCAATTTTAAAGTTCATACTAAACCCTAGAGTGCATTCATCATCCCACTGACACTGATATGGGACCTACAAGCTGCCATCAAAAACAGTAAACAAACATTCAGGAACACAGAAGGAAGCCATCTTAGGCTGTTGCCACACTGCAGAAATCAAGGTCCTGTCCTATGGAATCCTGGGATGTGTAGTTTGTTGTGGCATCAGAGCTCTCTTACAGAGAAGGCTAAACAACTCACAAAACTACAAATACTAGAATTCCATAGTATTGAGCCATGGCAGTTAAAGCAGTGTCAAACCACACTATTTCTGCAGTGTGGCAACAGCCCTAGTAGTGATTCACGAAACAGAAGCATGTACAGTAGGACCCCTGTATCCACTGATTCAATTATCCATGGGACACAAAAACAGCCCACCTACCATAAAGTCTTCTTAGAAAATGTGTCCTCTCTAGCTATTTTCTAGGTCCTCCAAGGTAACTCTGTGGTATTTTAAATCAGACGTCCCATTATTTTCAATGGCATTCGCTATTATCCACGGTTTTCGGTATCCATGCCCCCCGAACCAATCCCCAGCGGATAAGGGGGTCCTACTGTACACTGCATAAATGGTGACATTTTAAAAATGAAGACAGTAACAGAAGCAATGGTAAACTAAGTAACACACATACACTCTCTCTCACACACACAAGGCTGTCTTTTTAAAGGTCTTATACCATTATAGAGAATATGTGTAGCACAAAATGCTGATTGCTGCAAAACCTCTCACTATAAAACATGCTGATCCGACAAAACACATGCAATTTGGATCCCAAGACACCCCTTTAATGTTATTCAAGATACCTATGTAGTGCAGTACTAAACCTAACAGGAATTCTGCCATGTTTATGTAAATAGGTTCTGACAGCTGGTTGGCCTCAACCTCTAGCAGCAAACTGTAGACATTTTTTTCATAAAGTATTTGGCTTCACACCTGGTTTTGTTCCATGTACATCAAGCACAGTGTGTAGCTGGAGGCAGGTGATAAAACTTATTCACTGCTGCTCAGCCTCAAAATCTAGGCAATTTTTAAAGATGGCACATAGCATGTTAGCAATATTCAGTGCCAAAAACCAAAATTTATGACCTGCATTGAGTTTCTTCAGAAAGTTGTGGACACCTGGAGCCTACACATTTGCCTGGCAAGTAAATGAAAGAAAGGATTGCCCTCAAGTAATATATATACATATCATATTACTCGGCTCAAGCAGCTACTGACTCTTTGCATAGGAGAAAAATATAAAATGGTTATACTTGCTAAGGTTCCCACAGGACCATAAATCAAGGACAGTTACATAGTTTTCCTGTCTGTCAGATTTCCTTAGCTTGTATATTTTGAAGGGGGAAAATGTATTAAATAGAGTTAAATATGCATCTCCATTAATCTTGGGATTAATTCCACTGAGTACAGTGGGCGGTAAACTGGTCCAGACAGACATATGAATGATTTTAGTACAGGCACATAAAAAGTTATAAGGACACATCATTAATAATAACAGCAACAGCTTGGCTCTGAATACAATCCACCAGTTTAATTCATTACAGTAACTCTTCCTCAGAAAACTTCACTTTAGTTACCACTGAAGTAGATAAAATAATGTCACTGACTAGATCTCCACATTTTGGACTTAATTATAAAAAGATACAGAATGGTCCAATGCAGTGGGATAAGGCTTTGTAGGGACATTTTAAAAATTCAGTGGAGACTGTTTTTGATGTGAAGAATGATATTCTAAAATTTGAAAAGATTAAAGACAGATTATTCTGTGGCAGGGGTGAGTATAATCTGGAGCTACAAGGACCACATCACCCAATTTTCAGATGCTCTGGTGCTCTGGAGAGCGAAAGTGCCATGTTAAAGGTGGCACTTTGATTGACCATAAGTGCCAATGCATCACTCCCAGTTGTCCTTTGGAGCCATTTTAGGGGTGTTTTGGGGGGAGGTTTTGTTGTTGCTGTTGTTGTTTAGTGGCAAGGATAACAGATCAAACCCAGGTGCTATAACCTGTTATTTGAAATTAGCTGCAGTGTTTAAATGTCATTTATTTTAAACATTCGCACCCCATTCTTTAAAAAGCTTTCCTAGCATGACTTAGAATAGAAATCAGAATGCATTTGCATGAAGATAATATTAATCAACCCGTATGTGTGAGCAAGCACCTATCCTTACTTTTATTTCTAATAGATTAATTCACAAGAATGTTAGACCATTTACTTCCAAAAGATTAAAAAAAAAGAGAGAGAGGAGAAAAAAAGGAAAAGAAAACCTGGTATTAGCTGAATACAGTTGCCCCTCCGCATTCGTGACTTTCACATTCACTGTTTTGATTATTCGTGGAAAGCCGCCTGCCCCCCCTCTCCACCCCATCCCTTCCCAAGGCAGCAAAGGGTTCCTCACAAAGCCCATCTTTGCCTTGGGAAGGGGGGATGGAAAGCCTCCCTCCCCCCTCTCTCCACCCCAGTGCCTTCCCAAGGCAGCAAGGGCCCCCCTTCACCACCTTGGAACAGGCAGGGGGGGTTGGAGTGAGTGGCGACAGGGGCTCCATAAGCCCCATCACCACTTTGGGAAGGGCGGGGGGGGGTGGGAGTGAGTGGTGACGGGGTGGGTTGTTGCAGGTGGGTGGGGGGAGGACTATTATTATTCACGGTTTTTTCACATTCACGGGGGTCATCCACCCCTAACCCCCATGAATGTGAAGGGACGACTGTAATTAGTCTTTAAAAAAATAGTCTTAAAATTAGTCTTACTTTCCAGCAGATAATGGCCCATCAACCAACCATTAGCCAAACAGATGCTAACGAGCCTTGCATTTCTATACACAGAAACTAACCATTCAATCACACAAATTTACTTATACTCCCCAATAGGGGTTCACAGCATATAAACTTCACACACACACCTACCCAACCATTCTCTGAGGATGCCAGCCACAGATGCAGGTGAAACCTCAGAAAGAAACTATTCCAGAACATGGCCACACAACCCGGAAAAAATCCAAGGAAAAGTCTTAAAACGGTTGGTCCAGTGGTTACTCTTAAAGGTGACATTAGATCTCTCCCCTCCCCTTCTTTTTTATTTCAAAATGAATTGAGGTTACCTGGTTAAAACAGCAAGCTATAAAATATAAAACACCATGTGGGGTAGCAGTGCAGACGCAATGTGGAATTCTGATCCTGGAATAAGGAGACCTGGATTCAAATTCCTGCTTAGCCACATGATTCACTAGCTAACCATCACTATTTCCACGGGCCTATTTCTTAGCTTAACCTGCACCATGGAGTCATTGTGAGGAAAATGGTGGGGCGGGGTGCACTGTATACAATATTTGAGTCCTCTGTAGGAAAGCTGGGTTCAGGCAATTGCCTCAGCCATCATTTCAAGTGGACAGCAGTTGAGACTGCTTCCTCATTGTGCCTATGCAGATGCAGCAGCTTTCCAAATATGTGCTGGGATATCTCCAGGGAAAAGCCATTTTCTCAGACATACCATTAAATCTGCAGCCACATACATTTCAATGGACAAGCAGCCTAGAGTCCTAGGCTTAAGCATGGAATAAAAAGCCTGGGCTGCCTTTTGGATCAAGTTGATACATATAAAGCAAAATACTCGTAGTCACTAAAGACAATAATCCATGTTACATCATAAGATATTTACCTGTTTTTCCTGTACCTTCCCGTTGCGGAAGCTTTTCATTTAGAGAACCTAATGGTTGAGGGAGGACAAAAAGCAAAAAAAAACAGAAGACAAATCAGTTTTATGATCAAGATGCAAACTGAGGCGGGGTAAATAAACAGTTTCTTAAGCATGGTCATTTGAGACAGGAATGGACAACCTGTGGTCCACCAGATGTTGTTGCATGTCAGCATCTATCTGTCTTAGCCAGTATAGGCCACAATGTTGAATGATGAGGTTGAACTCCAACAACATTTGAAGAACCACATGTTGCCAATACTATGTCAATACATTAAAACTGAGGAGTTTTATTAGGAGATTTTCAGATGGTGGGAAAAAACCTGTGGAGGTCGGGAGAAAAACGGAGCTGTTCTGCTTCCAGGGCTCCGTTTCACATGCCCCCATCCTCGTCCCGACCTCCATTCATTCTCCCTCTGTCCTGCTTTCATTTTCATTCCACTGTTTTTTATTGACAGAAACTTCCATTAGTAAAAAACAGTGGAAGGAAAATTAAAGCACGATGGATGGAGAACCAACTGAGGTTGTGAGGAGGACGGGGGCATGTGAAATGGAGTGCTGGAAGCAGAACAGCCCTGTTTTTCTCCCGACCTCTGCAGGGTTTCCCCCCCCCCATCTGAAAATCTCCTTAGAAGGAAATAGCCAAGGAGCAATCCACACTTGTGATAACACTTCCATCTCAAAGCAAATTATTGTGGAAACCACCTACATGCTGTTTACAAAACCTATGGTGCTAAGCACATGGGAGAGAAAATATGCCGTTGCAAAGATTTCCATGCACAACTTGGAGGCAAACACTACATAATAGCATTGTGTACATCACATTCCAGCAACAATTAAACACCTGTTTGTAAATCTCCATCCCATCTCCCAAGAGTTCAGTGGCTCTGGAATTTCTTTTAATTCCCTAAATGTTGATATCTTGACTAGGGGAGCAGTAAAAATGTCAGTGTTGCATCTGGTGCTTTTCAGCAGACAGTTTGTGGAGGATGGGGGCATTTATCTTCATGCTGTCAGGGAAGCACATTTGATTTACACTGTAACTCTCAAAATTGTCCAGTGCTCTGACAATAGCAGCCTAATGGCTGTGGGGAGTGCCTCGGAGAAACTGTGAACCTAAACTATGCTTTAAATGAATGACTGAGTTGCACTTAGATTATTTTAAAATTGGAAGGGAATCCAGTGGAATTCCTTGTTAGTCGGATCAATTATAGTAAATACAGCACAATCTTATTTATTCAAACGATCTTGTCCAGGAATGGTTTTTCAACAGGGTCTATTTACTATGTGGACATGACCCCATATGAAAGGTATTCAGATACAAATAATCAGGGCTTTCAATCAATCTGCAGAGTAGTGCACAGAGTGTAGGGCTAAAGCCATATGGGTTCAAATCTCCAGTTTAGTATGAGCTCACTGGGTGGCCCAAAAGATACAGGCTGGATTGAAATGAGTGCTGATTCAGGAAGAACATGGACTAGTTCAGCTAAAAGCAACATTTTGGCCATGAGACAGCCAAAATATATAGAAACACAGTATAAGGGAGCTTCTAAATGAAGGTTGTCTGCATTAGGCATACAATGTTATTGGGGTTCAGGCTAATATCTCCCATTTCTAGCCCTCCATGTTTTCCCACTGCTTCTTAAAACTTTCTTCTTACCAAAAGGAAAAAATAGTTAAGAAGGAAAAGACAGAGCAGGTTCTCTGAGTCTTTTGACTGGAACCATCCTGGATTAATGTACTGGAATTTTAAAATTAATTTATTTCCTAGGTAGAAAAGAGTAGTATAAGGTTTTAAATACATTTTGCTTCTACTCCACACTATAAAATTTTAGACAACATGGAGCCAGAAATCCTTGCTTGTCCACTGCAAACCATGGGATTCTGGAAGGTGGAGATGATATATAGAAATAGATGAACATTGGAAATGCAGTTTGCCCACATAACATGCAGTTCCAGCTTACTGGTCTCAGGTCTCATTCACACAAATTCCAATCATGTGATTGCTTTTCCTGATCAAGATCTCATTTACAACAATAACAGCCAGAGCCAGGATACACATAGGTCAGGAGATGGCATGTTGGCCACACGAAGCTTTTCTGCCAAAGCTGTTGCATGAACTGAATCTGAGATGATTTGAGAGATGTCTTTTCAAGTCAGGTATCGTGTGCATGCTGGGTGTGTTGAGGGGCTGAGGATATGTTGAATGAAGCAATGGTTAATATATAGGACACTGTGACTGGCACAAGTAACTAAAATAGTTGAAAAACATAACAGTGTGTTCAGCCAGTGCTCCAGCAGTATCATATAATATGAGGTATATCAACTCTATGACTAAAAGGACATCTGCAAGGCAGCTTTTTTCACTCCTGCTCCAGAAGTACTATGCTAAAGTAGGAACATTTGTTTCTCCACATTCTGTTTTGCAGGAAATAGAAATGTGGGCAATTGCCATGCAGATGCTATCTGTTTCTAGCAATATCTCCTCTTTTGTAGAGAGTGCCTGTCCCTCTGTCTTCTTGCCACCACCTTTTTTTTTAGCGCTTATTAAAATTCCAGTGTACTCAACAACAATATTACTGGAAAGCGCTGAAAGATACAAAACAGTTCTTAGTCAAATACAGGATCCAGTTTTTTAAATATCTTATGTGGATGAAAATCTAAAACTAATTGCTGAGTAATACTGACCCTTTCACACAAATCAGCCATAATCTTGCTGTTAGATATGTCTATATATACCACTGGCTTCAAAAACAAGAGTTTTTGAATGCACAGGATTGCAGTCTGAATGTCAGTCTGGGGTTCATTTTGAGCTTTGCATTGAAAATTAGACTCCTCTTTTATAATGCCAGTAGGAAATTAGATTATCGTTTCAAGTATTGTTAGGCTATTGTAGTGGGACTTGAGGCTCATCCAGATCTAAAGTTCAGAGCTCTACTTAAAGCTATGGGAAACCAAACCACACAGACTCCAAAAGAGGAAGAAAGGTCATCTAACCCACTGAGAGGCTTAACAGCCAACATTAGGAGAATTAGCAAGGATTCCAGCTCTCCTCAAAAACTAAATCAATGAGTTTGGCAAATTTCCTTTATGGTACAATATGCAGTTTGGGGGTTTTGTGTGTGTGTGTGTGTGTGTTGGCTTGGCTTTTTCTTTTCTTTTGCTTTCATTTCAATTTGTGTTGATAACCAAGTTACAAAAATCCAATTGACATATCACCAGAAGGAGGAGGGAGGGAGGTGGGTAAATAGTCTCTGCATTCATGGTATATCTTTTACCTGGGCAGCGAGGAGTTTTGTGTGCTACAGCTGTACCACTGATCGGGCGACCATTTGGACTGACACACCAACAATAACCTGTGTAACTGTGACACTGAACCTGTCAGAAAACATCAAGCATATAAAATTCAGAAAATGTATTTTAATATCTCAGGTCTTTTTAGAACTCTAATGTTCAGTTCCATCAATTAGGATCTACAGTAATGGAACATTCCTTTCTCTTCTCTTCTCTTTTATTCTATCTTATCTTGTCAATTAATCTATCAGTTTATTTATCTACATGAACTAATTCCAAGACTTTTATTAAAATGTAGCATCATGACAAAATCAATGGTTACTATTTTACTTCTGTGTGACACATTAAATGGGATACAATCTGGGATTAATAGGCATAGGGAGCAAATAGTCAACAACCCCTCACCCACCTCAAGAGTCTGGGGCTCACCAAAGACAGATTTAGCTCTCATCCAACATTATTCCATCCAGGGTACATCTTCAAACAACCATCTTCGTAATACTGTTGACAACTGTCAGAACCTACTGAAACCCACATCTTACAGATGTATTACAGAGACCCAGCTGGATGAAGTTGGGGAGGGGGGGAGTCAACTTCTCCCAGCTTTGTCCATTTAGGTTCTCTGTACAGCAGGAGGCAAAGCCTGGGAGGTGGGGAGACAGAGTTGCAGTGGTCTATCAGGATTCCATCTCCCTCACTAGGTGCCCCATCCCACAGTCTGCTGGGTTCAAGTGTGTGTTCTTGCAGATGGGTGACTGGGACAGAATAGGGGTTCTGTTCATCTACCACCCATCCCACTGCTCAACAGTCTCCCTGCCTGAACTGGCTGAGCTGGTCTCAGACGTGGTATTAGAGTTCCCTCGCCTTGTTGTACTGGGGGGACTTCAACATCTATGCACAGACTGCTCTGTCAGGAACAGCTCAGGACTTCATGTCTGCCATGACAACCATAGGTCTGTCCCAAGTAATATCTGGTGCCACCCAGGCTGCAGGACACACTTTGGACCTAGTTTCTGTCCTGGGCAGGATGATAGTGATCTGGGTGTGGACAAGCTTTCTGTAGTCTCATTGGGATGGACTGATCACCACCTGGTGGGGCTCAGACTCACTGGAACCTGGAGCCAATAAAGATGGTCCACCTCAGGATACTTATGAATCTGGATGGGTTCCTGACTGCTCTTTCTTGGGGAATTTCCTGTTGCCTTGAAAGGTGATCCCATCAAAGCACTGGCTGATCTCTGGAATAGGGAAATGGCCATGGCAGTAGGCACGATTGCCTCTAAGCGTCTCCTCTCATGAAGTGGAGCCAAGCGAACCCACTGGTTCACTAGGGAGCTGACAGTGATGAAACAAGTGGAACAGAAGGTAGAGCAACAATGGCGGAAGATTCTGAATGAGTCTGACCAAACACCGGCTAGAGCTGATTGAAAGGCCTATGCTGTGGTGATGGTGGCAGTGAAGAAACTATTCTTCTATGTGATCATTACGTCTGCACAGTGTCATTCAGCAGAACTGTCTCAAGTGGTCAGGTGCCTTTTACACTCTGACCCACAAGTAGAAAATAAAAACCACTTGACAGCCTGTTGTGAAGAATTTACAAGACACTTTATAGACAAAATCATTCAGATTCACTCTGACTTGGATGCTGTAGTTGAGACAGGTCCAATGGATGTAATCTTAGTGCTTCCTTGTCCTGTAATATTGGATACTTTTCAATTTGTGTAGCCTGAGGATGTGGACAGGATCCTTGGAGACCATATAACTCTCTTGTTAAAACAGCTTCACTAGCTACCTGTTTCTTTCCGGGCACAATTCACAGTGCTGATCATAACGTATATGGCTTAGGTCCAGACTATTTGAAAGACTGTGGACTTTTTCAGACATCGATTTCCTGCGGAACAAGACTTGTAACACTCGCGAGGCTGCTGCGCGGCAGGGGGCCCATTTCGTACGACGTGGTCCCCCTGCCGAAATCAACTATTTCAGTTCTGGGAGAGATCGGAGGCAGCCGCGCCATATTTGGCAATTTTTTATTCACGGGCAACTTCCATGAGTAAAAAATGGCCAAATATGGCATGACTGCCTCCGTTCTCTTGCAGCAGGGGGATGGCGTTGTACGAAATGGCCCCCCTGCCATGCAGCAGCCTCACGAGTGTTACGAGCCTTCTTCCATGGTAAACTGATGTCTGAAAAAGTCCCGTATCTCCCTATATGAACCTGCTAGACTTTCTATTGGTCCCACCATCATCATAGGCTCGCTTGATGATGACACGAGAGAGACTCTTCTCAGTGGCTGGTCCCACACTTTGGAACTCCCTTCTGTGGGAAGCTAGGCTGGCCCAATCCCTGCTTTCCTTTCACCAGCAGGCAAAAATAGGCTTTTAAACAGGTTTTTAATGCATAATGTAAAAGGGGAGGGGCTGTTTATTGGATGTTTTATTTATTTTTTACCTTTTTATTGTTAAGATTACTTTAAAATGTTTTATTTGATTATTTTAACTGTTTTAAATTTTATTGTCATTGTTTTTAATTGATTATTAATTAATTAACAAGTAATTTATATCCAATTTTTCCAGGTTCATAAAGTCACATATATTCATTTTAGCTGTTTCAAAACAAGAAGACTGAAATGTAACTTCTGAACCAACTACGGTTGCTCTGAATGAAAGAAACATTGAAGTTGGTAACCAGTTACAACAGATAAAGTCTGCATTAACACAGAATCAAATAATTTCAGTCAACCTGGCTGTAAGTGCCATCTTCATTGCATTCTGGAATAAAAACTTGCTGGAACTCTTTGCGTGCTTGTTCCTGAGTGTATTTCCTCTCTGCCACACATCTTGAAACATCTACAGAAAGTGGAGAGAAAAAGGGAGATAAAATATTTAAGCCTATAAGAATTATAGTGCTATAAATTGTAACCATGTTATGCTCTTCTTTTCCATCTGCATTGGCTTCTCGTCTTTTTCTAGGATGAATTTAAAATGCAAGCATTAACCTTCCAGCCTTAAGTGGCTTGGGGCCAGTTTACAGGAAGGATAAGCTCTTTCCGTATTAGGGATGGAAAGAATATTTGTAATTATTCATTCCCAGGTTTAAAAAATGGCTTTCTCAACTTGTCACAATTTTCTCCTAGTATTTGAACATCCCAAAGTGTTGAAGAGGAATTATTCCAAATGATGAAAAAAAATGTGCAATAAAACCTGTTTTCTGTTCAGGAAACAGCATCTTCTGTGCTGCTTCCCATTTTCTGCACAGGAAACCCAGAATAATTCCTTTACAACACTTAAGGATGTTTGAATACAGGGAGAATACTGTGGAGGAAGATTTGTTTTCTTCCATAGCAGGAAGATAACTTCCAAAATTATTTGTCCTCACATGAGAAAATGAAACAGCCAAGGATTTACATCTCTAATCCATATACGCCTTAAGTCTTCTTTTGAGGATCTCTTCCAGATGCCCCTGTTTCCCCACCCACCAGCATATGTGGTGAAGCAGGTAGATGCCCTCCTTCAACACAATGTGGGCTTTTTGGCATGAGATGAAAGATTTTTACTTCCCTAGACTTTTTAATATTAGCACTTTATAATGCTGCTCCTAAAATTGTTTGCGCTAATGTACTACCATTAGGGATGCAAACCTTTACTGATTTCATTCGAAAAAGAGTAAATAAATAAATAAATTCCCACATGTGAAAATGAACAATTTTCTCCCCATTCTGAGGAAATATGAATACTGCTGCGCAATTTTTGAACACTATTCATACTTCAGGACTTTGGGGAAATTTGTTTGCTGAAAATAATGGGTGGTTTTTCTGTGCAAAGAAAAAGTTTGGGGCGGCAGAAAGCATACATTCTGTGCAAGAAGCAATATTTTTGGGGCAGGGAACAGAATATTTTGCACAAAAATACACTGATTCTTGTGCAAAAATATTGGTTTTGTGCAGAAAACATTTTTGTGGCAAAACATATTTTTCTCCACAGAAAAGGCACACATGGTTCTGTACAGAAATCAATATTTTTCACAAGAATGAACATATTTTATGCAAATTTGCACAATCTTGTGCAAATTTTTACAACTCCATATTTTGTGCAAATTTGTATAGAAAATTTTGTGCTTTGTTTGCACAGAAAATATATTTTCAGCCTTCCCAAACCAACCTATATTTTTGTGCAGGTGAGGAAGTTGGATAGTTGGGACTGTCATTTTCAGCAGCCACTATATCTCTGTTCTATTATTTACGCTTTTATCAGAGCTGTACATGCACAATCCTAAATATACACTGGACTGACTATGTGATGAATGTTGCTGTCCTTGAGCAAGCAGGGATCACCAGCATTGAGGCCATGATATTGAGAACACAGCTGCGCTGGGAAGGACACGTTTCTAGGACGGAAGACCATCGCCTCCCAAAAATAGAACTCTATGGTGAACTCACCACAGGTCAGCATAAGAAGGGCTCTCCAAAAAAGCGATACAAGGGCTCCCTGAAACAACATTTCAGGCTTGGCCAAATTGATCACTAACAATGGCCCACCCTGGCCTCACATCGGGAGGCATGGAGACACACTATCCACAATATTGCAGCCTTATTTGAGAATGCATGCCGAACAAGTCTGGAAGAGAAACGACAACGCAGAAAGACTCACAACCCGGACACATCACCCAAGGAGACCTTCTGCTGCGCTTTCTGCAACCAGACTTGTTTATCTTGGATTGGCCTTTTTAGTCATCAGCATGCTTGCAGAAATCACAGGATGAGTCCTTCCTGAATCTTCGTTTGTGAAGAAAAGCCAGAGAGAGAGAGAGAGAGAGAGAGAGAGAGAGATTATTTACTACTGTAAGTGCAAAGAAGCTTCCTAAGTCATGTCACCTTGGGTTTCTTGTTGGGCTAAAGGTGGGATATAAATAAAATAAAAGCCCCACTATCACTCACTCACACACACACACACACACACACAGAGAGAGAGAGAGAGAGAGAGAGAGAGAGAGAGAGAGAGAGAGCATGTGTTTCCTCATTGGGCCTACCCAGTCCATATGTAACCAGTGTGAATCTGAAGGCGGCTTATGCTTTTACAAGAATAAAGACAGATTCCCTCCACATGGATATGAAAACTAGTTAATCAGAGTTTCTGTCTCTTTGGAGGACTCTCATGGCCTGAGCTAGCATCTTATCTTGCCATGTCAGGATGAAAGCCAGGGAGCTCTGATGGCCTTACCTGCTTAGATCTGAGCAGGAGTAGGACTGATTTAGATTGATATCAACTCCACATTGCTTGGGGATACAGATGACTCATGCATTGCTTTGAGGAAGGTGGAACCACTTCAGCACATTCTCAGAAGTCTGGTTATGTTTCTGTCATCTATGGCCATCAAGTTACTGAATGGGCATCCAGCTCCGGTGTTACAGATAATGATGCACTATATGATGTCTCTGTTTTATGCCTGATTTTGTTTTAAATGCTGTACTCACATGTGGTTGAAACTTAAAATGCCTTTGGGGACTTTGAAGAAAGTAAATTTTAAAGATGAACATTTCTTGACAAATTTCTTGTATCCACAAGACTGAACTTCCTAATGCATTAGATACATTTCTTAATTTGGGGCAGGGGGGAGAATTCTTTGCAACTGTGGGTTCTATCCTATAAAAGGCATATACCATAACAAGTCCACTAATCTTCAAGGTGCCACAAGACTCCTCTTTGTTTTTGCTATATAGCCCTATTTCTTATGTTCATACTAAAGGCTCTTGCTAACTTCAAGCCATACTGTGGAAGATATTTTTTTTAAAAAAAAAAATTAAATAAAATATAATGGTTTAACCCAGCTTTCATACCATATGCCTTATCCTAGGCTTATAAGTTTGCTTATACATTACTTACTGACATGTGGTTTTAATGTAGTGAGTGCTTTAACTGAAAATAAATCTCTCCTTTGGTGGACTTCTGTCTTCATTTTCAGTGCAGTGTGTGGGTTAAATATCAAATGGGAAAGTGATCTAAATTCCAGCACATGAAATATGTAGTTTTCTACAGTCTTACTTAGGGGTAAATCACATTGAGACATTTGGGACCTTCTGTCTTACAAAAATGTATATGGGATAGCATCCAAGATCTCCAGTATGGTACTGATACTGAGAGAATGATAAATCTGTTATATAGGAAGTATCCCTGAAGGATGCCAGAGAGGTGAATTCCAATACATTTTCCCTCAGTGAAATTCTTCTCCTTTCAGTATATCCAATGCTGTGAGCATTTAAAGAAAGCTAAATATGATGGAACATGGTATCACCATGGTTCTGGAATTGTTCAAATACAAGAAGCTCTTAATGGGATGGAACTGAAATGGTTCTTTACATCCCATGGCAAAAGGTTATCGAAATGTTACTCTTAAAATTGCTTAGGCCAAAGGTTCTCAGATTATGACTTGGATTTTATTTACTCACTGTTTTCTTCAGGTTGATTTCCAGCCCAAACAGCTCTGCAGCTGTTGCAAAGCAGGATTTTAGACGCTGCAGAGTTGCTTCTGTGTGGGCAACAAGGGCAGCATCATCAGCAAAGAGCAGCTCACGGACTAGATAGTTTAGAGTCTTAGTGCGAGCCCTCAGACAGCTTAAGTTAAACAAGCTACCATCAATACAGTAACGTATATAGATGCCGTCTCCTCGAACGTTTTCATCAGTGCTGTATACGTACAATCCTAAATATACACTGGACTGACTATGTGATGAATGTTGCTGTCCTTGAGCAAACAGGGATCACCAGCATTGAGGCCATGATATTGAGAACACAGCTGCGCTGGGCAGGGCACATTTCTAGGATGGAGGACCATCACCTCCCAAAAATAGTACTCTACAGTGAACTCGCCATGGGTCAGCATAAGAGGGGTGCTCCAAAAAAAGTGATACAAGGATTCCCTGAAACAACGTCTCATGCTTGGCCAAATTGATCACCAACAATGGTCCGCCCTGGCTTCACATCGGGAGGCATGGAGACACACTATCCACAAGACACACTATCCACAATGCTGCAGCCTTATTTGAGAACTCACGCCAAACAAGTCTTGAAGAAAAACGACAACGCAGAAAGAATCACAACCCGGAAACATCACCCAAGGAGACCTTCTGCTGTGCTTTCTGCAACCAGACTTGTTTATCTTGGATTGGCCTTTTCAGTGATCAGCACACTTGCAGAAAGTGCGGGATGAGTCCTTCCTGAATCTTTGTTTGCAAAAAAAAGCCAGAGAGAGACACTAAACATTCAGGAAAAGTCACTTTTCTTTTGCTAATGGAACTGAAATTTAATTAGCTATATTTTATTGCCCTTTGTCCCTGGTCCATGCATGGCCAAGAAGGGAAGCAGCTTCTGCCTGCATTGATATCCTTCCAGATCATCTTAACTGACAACGGAAATAATATCTGAGACAAAATGTAGGCCTGTAACTCTAATGATGTCACTTTTCTTCTCCTGCAGGATTTTTAAAACGTTTGCCTGATGAAAAAGCCAGTAAAGCTTTGAAAGCTTGCACAACGTATTTTCTGCATTTTGGTTGGCCAATAAACGTACTGTTCTGTTGTGGATTTTAGATTTTGTTGTAACAGCAGACCAGTTGCCCTGAGAAGCAGGACCCTATCTACCACTACTGACCTTCAAGTGCAACTAGGGTTGCCAGTTTGGCAATCTGAAGAAATTGTTGGAAGGTTTTAAATAATTGTCCCCACTGAAAAAGAAACTGTGATAAGTGATGAAGTAGTCACTCATTACCACTACCAGGGTCCTGAAATAGTACTCAACTGCCACCTTTATGAAGTGACTAAGAGAAAGAATCCCTTAACTAGTGCAAAACATCAGCAGCTAGGAACACATCCATGTTGCAGTCTGCCCAACAGTGCTAGCAACGGACCCAGCACCAGGCTTTCTCAGGCTAATGCTGGGGTCCTAGCAGGGTCCTCTGCCACAGCCACCTTTAGTAATGCCACTCAACTGGTGGAAGTAAGGACCATGTAGGACAGGGGGCAGTCAGGCCTGCCAGTGGTTCAAAGTAAATCCTGGGCTCACAAGACAAACATTTGCTCATTGGCACACCAGATCATCTACACCACTCCTTCGTCCAACATGGGTTAAGTTAGGAGCCAGCATCATTTAAATGGTGGTGCAAGTGAGTTCTATTACTAATGCTATATTCTAACAGTGATGGAGGGGGGAGCACAGCCCAGTAGCAGCTCTGAGTAGAGTATAGTCCCAAACACCTAAACCTGCCATCTTAATTACTCAGTCTTAATGTATGCATGTTAGGGGTAGGTATGGCATAATTATGATGGCAGCACTGTGTGACAGGTAAGATGTGCTACATAAAGCCACATTCTTCACATGGTCATTGCCACCATGCATATGTAGTGAGGTAGTCCTTCTGTCCTCCAGGTATGTAGTAGTGAGGGACATCAGGAGCTTGCTTGATGAACTCTGCCAAAGTCAGCTTGTCCAGAGAATCCTCCCCAAACCTGGAGCAACATACTCCAGTCAGTGGCCAAAGAGTCTCTCAAATGCAGATATAGGTTGAAGAAGATGACAGGTGTGTGCAGACATAACTCAAATCCAGCTTTAATGCTAACCTAGCATTCCATAAATGAGCCTTCATGTCATGAGCTCCCTCCTCCCCTCCTCATGCTCTCAATAGGGATGGAAAGAATATTCAAAAATATATTTTTATAGAAATTGGCCAAAAAGCATGGTGTTTCTTGGGTATTAAGAAACCCTAATAAGAAGAATCCTGGGCTGATGAGAATCTTTGCAGTTCAGGACTTATTGTCTGCAAAATAAAGAGAAATGTGTCTGTGCAGAAATGTTATTTTCTGTACAAATGATGTTTTCTGTGCAGAAAAGGCTATAGTTGGGGACTTATCCTGTGCAAAATTTGCAGGTGGTACTTTTGCAAAGAAAACAGCATTTTTCTGCACAGTGTTTCCTGTGCAGAAAATGCTGTTTTCTATGCAAAAACATCATGTGCAAATAAGTCCCAAAATGTGAAGTCTTCAAAAACTACAGTTTTTGTTAGAATAGTCTTTATTGAAATTTACTCACACAGATAAAATCCAAAACAAAAACAATAACATGAAGTGAAATGTTGGGGGTTCAATTCGATTGGGGTGGGAAAGCCAGGCCCAAAGAGCAGCTGTGTTTGGCGAATTGGCCCTTAATGCGGCCACTCTTCGGGCTTGCTTTTCCCACCTGAACTGAATTGAACCCCTAGGAACTGCCACTTTTAGCTTTTCCTGTGGGTTCAGTTCGATTGAGGTGGGAAAGCCAAGCCCGAAGAGCAGCTGCATTTGGCGACTTGGTCCTTAATGTGGCTGCTCTTGGCTTGCTTTTCCTGCCCCAATCAAATTTGGTTGGGGTGGGAAAGGGAACCCCAAAGACTGGCCATGTTCTGCAACTTTGCCCTGAACGCGGCCATTCCTCGATGTTCAGTGCAGTTGTGGGGGGAGGCAAGCCGGGGAAATGCCATGTGTTCAGCACAAATCTGTGGAATGTGCAGCATTCCTCAGGCTTGGCCTCCCCCCCCCAACGGAACACCACCATACCTCCGGGACCTCCACCACTGTGTCCGCCCTGCTGCCACTGCCAGCACCACCATACCTCCACGGACTCCACCGCTGCATCCGCCATGTGCCCGCTGCTGAGCACTTGGAAGCTCAGTGGGTTTGTGGCAAACATGGGGCTTTTGTCGGGTTTGGCTCCACCCCCAAACACGTTCCTTGTTGGGGGGAACTGAGGATTAGCATGAATAGGTAGAACTGCATTAGTCAAAGCCATGAATGTGGAGGGATGACTGTAATCATATGTTTTTAACTTCTTCTTCTGTGTCAAATTTTAATAGTAATTCATATATTTTACTTAACAAATGTTTTTCACCATTACATAATAATTTTTCAAATTCTGATCTTTCTTCCTCATACTGTCATTTCTTCAAATCTTCTTTTACCCTTTCTCTAATTTGATAATGATGGTCATATTAATTTAAACCCTTCTTTTTCTAACTCCTAATTCTCCTTGATTTATCAGCCCCTAAATCTTTTTTTAATAAATCTCTATAAGTTAGCTAGTTGTCCATTCTCAATTCCTGTTTACAGAAAGCTTACTGTGGGCAGATCCATCCTGGAATTTTAGGGTTACGGCTATCTTTATATTTATTCCATACTCTTAATAGGGATCTCCTTATTATATGATTTCTAAATTCTGCATTTATTTTAACTTTCCCATACCACAAATACCCATGCCACCCCACTTTCCAGTCACGTTCCTCCAAATCTAAGTCCCTCTTATTTTCCAAACCAATCCATTGTTTTAACCATGTTAGGCAGGCTGCCTCAAAATACCCTCAAATGTGAAAAACTGTAGTTTTTGAAGAATTTCTTATATAGTTGGAATAATATTGCTAAAACTACTTCTTGTTTCTTTCAGGAAGAAAATAAGTGAAGAATTACATCACTAGGTCTGGAATGGCTATAAGGAAGAGAGCATGAGCCTCTTTGTATGTTATTATCTGACCATACTTTGTTGTTATGTAAGAACCTGGAAAACCTATGATTACTATTTTTTGTGGTTTAACAAAATAAATCAATTTCAATCTGTGGTTTCTGACTGTAATGGCTTAGCTGGCTTATCAGGGTCATTTTCCCCTGGCCAGATCCAATCTACTGAAGGATGAACTAATAGATATGAGAGTGACCAAGGCAGCCAGGAGGCTGCGGGAGTAGAGTCATGAGGGGGGAGGACAGACAAGGGGTGCTGGAGGGAGGGTAAAGTAGAAGATAAGGTAAGGCCAGGAAGAAAGCGTAGAGGAAGTTGGAAGAAGTGCAACTGGTCAGAAGGGGAAAGCAAATCACAATGCTTGGTAAAGCAGAACAGCATCTGAATATGAGCACTGAGACATTCCCTCACCAGGATTAGGAAATTATCAGATGGTCAAAACATCCCAGGACAGGGATGACAGGAGATCGCTAAAAGGCTTACCTTTTAGAGGGCATCATTCCTCTCCTGTGATGTTCCCATTCTACTCCTGTCCCTCCCCTGCTTCCTCTTATTCACGGCTTAAGCCATCAATAGGAAGCCTGTTCTGTTATAATAATGGAGTCAACAGATGACTTGTTCTGCTGGCGAGATGACATCATAAGGTGACGTCAGCCGAAGTCCATACCGAAGACTTCCGGGTACGATTGGCACAGCCAGGTAAGTGTCACTTTTTTTTCCCCTCTCCCCAGGTTGCTTTGTAAGTATAGAGTGTGTTTTTGTGCTTGCTGTCACTTTTTTCTTGTATTTTTATTTTTAAAATACCTCCATGATCGTTCTCTCATGAGAACGGGCAGGATTTGCTTTCTGGGTCATGAAAGGAGTTTTCTGACAGCTCCATTCATGCCTGGACTACTGAGGGAGAGCACTTCAGATCACACAGCAAGGTAAGTATCTGAACATTTTTTTTCTATCATTACAGGGACAGGAGTGGGGTGGGAGTGTAGCGGTGGGGGGGGGTAGCGGACAGTCCCAGTTTCTAGGGTACCGTGTTATAATCTCCTTAGAGTAAGTCCTAAGTGATGGCAATTGACTCAGTCAAGCACCTCCCAAACCCAATAATGAGAATCAAGCTCTGAGGAGCAGCTGGATACAATGTGGATGCATAGGGTATTATCACCCTTTGCCTCAGGGGTTAAAAGAGTTGGAGCTACGGAGGAAGAGTCCACTGAGAGAAGCATGAACAGGAAGTGCTTGAAAATACTCCAGATCTATCCCTCAGATATTAACAGTTGCCAGAGGGTAGAGTGTTATGTTATTGGGAAAGTTTGTAAGTGTATCCATAATAGAATGGAGCCAGAAACAGACTCTTGATTGCAAGCTGATAACAAAACTACTTGTTAATGAGATTACCTTGACTCTGTTTTCTATGAGAAGCATGGAAGGACCCACGGGAAGCATTGGAACAGGAATAGCATAGGGAACCCATAGCACAGATCCTGGCTTATTTCTCAAGTGAAAAATAGTTCAGTGCTCACACATTAGCAGAAAACAGAAGCAGCACTTCCAATTTCCTGCCTCCAACAGAAGTCACACTTCCTCCAAAGGAGAAAAAGGAGGGCACTTGTGCACCAATACAAAACTATAATTTAGCAGTACTCTGCCAATCAATGAGAAGCAACTGCTTTACAGAAAGATTTAGTGAGCTCTTAGAGCACTGAAATATCAAGGATCAGCCATATTTAAACTGTACTTTTTTTTTCAAGCATTCCATAAGTGATCTCCAAAGGAACATGTCAGATTAAGCAGGCTTGCTCTTCCTGACCCATATCAGTCTTTACTGAAGTCTAGCCTCCAAACAAAACATTGTCTGATCAGATTATTAAATTTTATTAAACTGATGAACAGTGTAATCTTGGCATGTTTATTCAGAAGTAATTTCCACTATTTTGGTGGATCTTACTCCCTGCCAAGTATGCACCAGATTATATCCTCATTTAATGTGCTATATACAAGGAGAGGGGAAATTTGTGCAATCTGATGTTCATGTACAGGGGCATCCCAAAAGGAAAATTCCACATAAGCTAGCTCCTGTTTAGAAGGGGCAAAGCAAACACACTGTTTTCAATAGATCATTGGTTATTTGTGTGCAAAATATTATACTCCTTTGTTCAGTCACTATTATTTTATAAATCAAAATTCCTATTCAACATATCAGAATAACACAGATAACTTAAACAGGACTACTTAGAAAGTGGTTTAGATGAAATGTTTGAAGCAACATCTACCCTTAGGGCAAACCACAGATGCTTAGCAATTCTTTACCAAACACAGCGCTTTCCTTAAATCCATAAGAAATGAACAGATGTGGCTAATCTCAACTACACAGCTATAACACACCATTGGGATATACACCCCTCCCCAGAATGATCCTTCCCCATTCTGACTGTTCCTGACTTTATAGGGGGGGGGGGGCTCTGAGATCTTTGGACATAGGTCTGGATGTCTATATTCTAATAAATCAAAATAAAGAATAAGAAAGCTGTTCGTGTAATCTCAATGATGTCTTGACCAAATTACATTGGCTTTACATGCGTTAAACCAGCATAGAAACCCTTCTCCTCACCTCTTCTGCCCCCACACACATCCCAAAATCCTGGGAGTTGTATTTTGGGGAAGATGTCCTGAATTCTCAATTAGAGATCCTTAGCTGACATAATCATCATCGTCATTGTCATCATTGCCATTGTTGTCGTCATCATCACCACCACCACCATCACCATCTTTATTTATACTCTGTCTTTTCCCCAAAAGCAGGACTTATTCTGTTGTTATCATAGAACAATCACCACTAAGATTCTTGGAGAGAAGGGATGATTATTAAAACAATTCAAAACTGTAAAATGTGCCCTTTGTGTACTATTCTGTAGGTGAGAGCAAAGTATGTAGTATATGAACTGAAACAAAGGTGTTCATATATTGTTTAAGAGTCCCATATGCCAGATGACATCCCAGATGCTTTCAGGGCTGCATCTCACTTTCCAAGTTTTATGGAGATGTACTCACACTGAGTCATTCCCCACTTTTAAAAGAGGCACCTGAGAAAGATGTTACAGGCAACAAGCCTGTAGAGACATGCATGAATTAACGATCCAAACATTTCACCATTCACAGTCTGTTCCTTTTGTAAATCTCATATTTTGCTTGCATATACATTCAGGTCAGAGACTGACCAAGTTCATCTGTGGCAAGTACTCTTTAAAATGAGCAGAAGCTTAAGAGCAAGTTATGGAGGAATGGTAGGGGAGCTTTAAAGATGGGCAGAAATCTGAAGTAGGATGAGTGGAATCTAATAGTTGCAATGGTAAAAAGAACTACTACAATCTGCTCAGATCTGTAGTTCTTCTTGTTGTTAGCCACATTTTTCCCAGCCCTGGGATTCAAGGGAGGCTTACAAAGTTAAAATTGCAAATCATTAAGCCATACAAAAGCTAAAATATAAACTATAAATAGAATTAAAAACAAATTAAAAACACATCCACTAAAACCAGCAGCAACAACAAATACAGAGCATGAAACAACTTATTAAAAACACATTCCCTGTCAGCAGTTAGTTCTCAAAGGCCTGTCAAAACAAACCAAAAAAAAAATCTTTGCCCGCCTCTGGAAGGACACCATTAAAGGCACCAGTCTACCCTCTCTTTCAGAGGTTGGGAGCAGCCACTGAGAAGGGCCTCTCCAGTTTTCCCACCAGATGTACTTGTGAGGGTGGTGGGACAAAGTCCTCAACATGTGGGTAGGCTCCAGACACCATCAGGAAGTAAATATGAGGCCTGTCTATTAAATAAAGAGACTGTGTTTCTACCATTCAGACAAATCAGGGAGAAATTATTATGAACACTTGAGTGGTGACCTTGAACATGTCTGAACCTGCGTGACAAACATCAACACTCTCGGCCGTTGAGATAATTGTCAGTCGTCACTGAAAGCAGCTGTGTTGTCTGTTGCATGCCGGAAAAATGCTAAGTTTAAAAGTTGATCAATGTGACATTCTGCAGAAACTTGAGGCAGACCCAAACCTTTTTTTAAAAAAAATCATCACTTGTGATGAAACCTGGCTCTTTAAGTATGATCCTGAAACAAAACGATAGTCAATACACTGGAAAACACCACCATCAGCAAGAATGAAAAAAAAAAAAAGTGTGCCAAAGCCATGCTCATAAATTTTTTTTACATCAAGGGCGTAATTTTGGCACAATGGGTCCCAGAAGGCAAAACAGTGAAACAGGAAGTTTTGACAAAGCTGAGAGAAAGAGTCAGAGGAAAAAGGCCAGAACTGTGGGAAAATGGTTTCATTCGTCATCAAGACAATGCACCTGCTCACACAGCACTTTCTATGAAGCAGTTTTTGGCCGATAAATACATTACAGTATGACCCTCACATCCACTGATTCATTATCCACTGATTTAATTATCCACGGAAAACAAAACAGCACACCTACCATAGAGTCTTTCTAGAAAATGTGTCCCCTCTAGCCATTTTATAGATCCTCCAAGGCAACTCTATGGTATTTTAAATCAGAAGTCCCATTACTTTCAATGGCATTCACTATTCTCCACAGTTTTCGGTATCCATCAGCCCCCTCAGAACCAATCGCCAGAAGATATGGGGGTCTATTGTGTCAGGGAAAATAGTTTTTGAGATCAGGAGTTTGTCTCCCCCTCCCTGAATAATTTTTAGCCAGACATGCCTGGCGCCATCTTTAGCTATCAGAAGGTAATAAATCTGTCTGTTTTTGTTATTCTGTTTTTTGGGCTTGTATGTGAGAAACGAAACTTAAGATTACTTTCGGTTCTCCCAAGGACTAAGTATTATGGTCTATATAACTGGGAGGGGTTATATTGTTTTGTTTCTGAGATAGAAAAGAGCTTCAAGCTTGTGTGTACCTCTCTTGCTTAGAGAGAACCTAGAAAACATGGTTAAATGCTTTCTGTTATTGTTTTCCTTTTTATTTAATTGTTATTAATAAAAGCCTAAAAGAATTTTGGCATGGACTTACTTTTGCACCAAAGGAGTATTTGTTTGCTCACAAAGCACACGTTTTCGTTGCTTATCTCCTGTTCGGATGAACAGGGAGTGACTGCGCTCTGCACAGATCCGTGACAGGTTATGGGATGCCCAGGATTGCTGGCTCAAGAGTTTATGAGCCGTGAAGCTCTTATGCTGCGAATTGTTTAAGCCTGAGCTGAGAGGGGCTTTGAACAAGCGGCAAGTTGGGCAACTTGTCCCTTTGGTGTGAAGTCTTTTTCCTTTGAAGCTGTTGGAGCTTGCTTTTGTTTACGCCTGGCAAGAGCTTACAACCCCAGCAAGGAGGGGACTGGAAGGTGAGAAAGCCTGCTGTGAGGACTGCTGAGACCGAACCATTTACAACGCCCTGCTGGTAAGCAACCCCTGTGTGAGGGAAGCAGATAATCAGTTGAGAGGGGCTAAAGAGTTTATGGACAATGGCTCAGAGTATGGCAGTTTTTCCCTTCCAAAAGTTAAATGATAAGAATTATCATTTGTGGGCTGTGAAGATGGAGGCTTATTTGCATCAACAATTGATACACGCTCCCATTTTAGCCCCCCCTGCCCAAGGCGCTTCTGTATTGCAACAGCAGTCTGAGGAGCGCGCAAAAGCGTCTCTCATTTTGGCAATTGAGGACAGTCAGTTGATGTATGTGCGAGGCTGTGCCACGGCCAGGGACATTTGGCAAGCACTGCGGCAGGTTTATGTCCATGCTGGGACTGGTTCACAGCTTATGTTAACAAGGAAGCTGTATAGACTAAAGCTGCAGCCAGATGGCGATGTGGCCACACACATTTCAACTATCCGGCAATATTTTCATCAGTTGCAGGAGATTAATGTCCATTTTACTGAACAAGAAAAAGTCCATATTCTCTTATCAAGTTTATCAGAAAAATTCGATGCCTTAATATTCTCCTTCGAAAATATGGCAGCAGCAAATATGACCATTAATTTTATTACTGGTCGTTTGTTGGAAGAAGAGGCTAAGTGGTTGGAGAGGAAAAATTCTGCTCAAAAGGCTGTACAGGCGAAGACCCGCAATTCTACAAATGATCCAGTAGATGGCTCTAAAGACTCCAGTAAGGGTTTGGTCCCCGCTTTTGCTGTGAAATCTAAGCTTTGCTGGAACTGTGGCAAAGATGGACATTTTGCAAAACAGTGCAAAGCAAAAAAGAGCAAAGAAAGCAAGAAAAAGCCTGCTTCATCTAGTATGACTGTTTCTGCAGTTGTTTTGCAAGCTGTGAAGGAGCAAAATAGAGATTTATCCCAGTGGTGTTTGGATAGCGGCTGTAACGCTTTTATCTCCAATAATAGAGAACTCTTTAAGGACTTTAAAGAGACTAGCCCCTCAAGTGTGAGTTTGGCTGATGGATCCAAGTCAAAATGTTTGGGTAAAGGTACATGTTTTGTACAATGTTTGAACATGGATGTAGAAAATGTTCAGTATGTTCCTGATTTAAAAATGTGTTTGCTCTCTGTTGTTAAATTGACACAGGAGGGCTATGAAGTACAATTTAAAGGGAACAAATGTTATATTTTAAAGGATGGTACTGTTATGGCTGAAGGGGTTTTTCATGACCAACTGTATTATATGTATAATAGTGTACAGGAGCCTCAAACCAGTACTATAATGGCAAACTCTCCTTTGCATGATAATTGTGTACATCTGTTGCATAGGAGATTTGGCCATGCTAGCTTTAAGGTCCTCAGGCAGATGCCTGACATGGTGGATGGGTTAAGTTTGAGGGCTTGTCAGAAGTACCTGGATTGTAAAATTTGTAAAAAATCGAAATCCAAGGTCCATCCTTTTCCCAAGCATAGTGAGAGAAAGTCAAAAAGAATTCTAGAATTGGTTCATATGGACCTGTCTGGCCCCTATCCACCTTCCCTGGGAGGAGCCAAGTACATCCTCGTCTTGGTTGATGATTTCAGTCGTTTTTGTTTCCTATTCTTACTCAAGAGTAAGGATGAGACATTTCAGACTTTTAAAAATTGGGTGGCTTATGTTGAGAGACATTTTCCCCAGAAGGTGTCATCTCTCCAGTCAGATAGGGGAGGGGAATTCATGTCAAATGAGTTCCAAAATTGGCTAAAACAAAAAGGAATTTTCCACAGACTCACAACCCCTTATAGTCCTAATGAGAATGGAATTTCAGAGCGAAAAATTGGTGTTTTGCAAACAATTAAAGATAGCCTGATGTTTGATGCAAACATTGAGCAGAAGTACTGGGGAGAAGCTATGTTAACAGCTGCTTATTTAAGTAACCGTGTACCCAGTTCTGTGGTTTCAAATACACCCTTTTTCATGTTTTATGGCAAAAAGCCATCTGTGAGGCACATTAGGACCTTTGGGTCCTATGCATGGGTGAATATCCCTAAGGCAAACAGAAAAAAGGGGGAACCCAAGGCTAGGAGGCTCAGATTTGTCGGGTACGACCAATCATCAAAGGGCTGGCGGTTCGCGTTTGGGGATGGGAGAGTTTTGATTTCCAGGAATGCTGAATTTGAGGAGCAGGCCAACTGGTCTCATGTCCATGCTAATTTAGATGTGGTTTTGCCTTCATTTGTTGGTGGAAATCAACCTGAACAACAGCAGCAGCAACAGGCTGCTGAGTCAGGCACTGGTATTTCCCCAGACTTGAGAGGAGAGGGTTCCAAGCATGAATCCTTTGATGTGGAAAGTGATTCAAATGCAGATTCTGACAATGATCAGGCTCAGCCTGTTGTCCCCCGTCGCTCTAACAGAGAGACAAAGAGAGTGCCTCCTCTAAGATTCACAGCACAGAATGTAAAAGTTTGCCAGGTGACTTTTGAACCTGATAATTATACTGATGTTTTAAAGTTGCCAAAAGAAGAACAACAAAAGTGGCAAGAGGCAATGGAAAATGAAATGGAGTCCATCAAAGGCCATGATGTTTTCCGTATTGTGGCATTGCCACAGGGAGAAAAGGCTGTGGGTTGCCGTTGGGTATATAAGAGAAAGCAATTGCAGGATGGGGGTGTCAAATACAAAGCACGTTTGGTTGCAAAGGGGTATTCACAGATACAGTATCAAAATTATGATCAGGTTTTTGCACCCACTGTTAAAGTACAAAGTGTAAAGATTGCTTTATCTATTGCAAGTTTAAACCAACTTAAAGTCAATCACTTTGATGTAGAGACTGCATATTTAAATGCTCCATTGGATGAGTGCATCTATATGGAGCAAGCTCCTGGGTTTCACAGTGGGGGAGCAGACCAGGTTTATTGTCTCAATAAAGCCTTGTATGGTCTCAAGCAAAGTGGCCGATGTTGGTACCTTTGTTTGGATGAACAGCTGAAAAATGTTGGTTTTCAGAACAGCATTGCTGATCCATGTTTGTATACAAGGGGTGTTAATCAGAATTATGAAATCGTCGTCGCTTTTGTGGATGATTTCTGCTTGATTACACAAACTGATGTTCAGGTGCAAAGGTTTAAACAGGAATTGGGTTCAAAATTCAAATTGAAGGACCTTGGTCAAATTAGAAACTATTTGGGAGTAGATTTCCAAAGGTTTGAAAATGGTGATTTTAAAATGAGTCAAGTTCAAAAGATTGAAAGAGTTTTGGATCTTTGTAATATGTCTCAATGTAAACCTGCTCGAACTCCTATGTGTTGTGATTTCATAAATATCACAGATTCTAGGCCATTTGAGCATCCTGAACTTTTTCATTCTGTAATTGGAAGTTTATTGTATATTGCAAGATGGTCACGTCCAGATATACAATATGCTGTAAATGTTTTGTCTAGAAAAGTGTCAAAACCAACTCAACATGATTGGCAAGGTTTGAAACGCATATTAAGATATTTGCGTGGAACTTTGGATTATGGCGTGAAAATAAGTTCACAAGGTTCTCATGAGTTGGAAGCTTTTTGCGATGCCAGTTTCGCCAGCGAAATCCAAAATAGATATTCTGATTCAGGGATGATAATTTTTTATGCTGGCACTGCCATACACTGGGGGTCAAAAAAGCAATCCACTATTGCTTTAAGCTCGGCAGAGGCAGAATTTGCCGCGTTGTCAAGCGTGGTAAATGAGCTGATTTATCTAAAACAAATTTTTAGTGATTTAGGTATGCCAATTTCAGAAGCTGTTAAAGTTTTTGAAGACTCTCAAGCATGTATAGCGATGGCTACAGCACAAGGTGTTAAAAATAGAACAAAACATGTGGCTGTAAAATTTCAGAATGTTAGAAAAGCTGTTCAAAATGGTTTAATTGATTTGGTGTATTGTCCCAGTGAAGAAAATATAGCAGATTTATTTACTAAAGCGTTGGGAAATATTAAGCATGATTTTTTGTGTAACAGACTGGGTATGATATGTCAATGTCTGGATGAAAAATTAGAGGGGTGTCAGGGAAAATAGTTTTTGAGATCAGGAGTTTGTCTCCCCCTCCCTGAATAATTTTTAGCCAGACATGCCTGGCGCCATCTTTAGCTATCAGAAGGTAATAAATCTGTCTGTTTTTGTTATTCTGTTTTTTGGGCTTGTATGTGAGAAACGAAACTTAAGATTACTTTCGGTTCTCCCAAGGACTAAGTATTATGGTCTATATAACTGGGAGGGGTTATATTGTTTTGTTTCTGAGATAGAAAAGAGCTTCAAGCTTGTGTGTACCTCTCTTGCTTAGAGAGAACCTAGAAAACATGGTTAAATGCTTTCTGTTATTGTTTTCCTTTTTATTTAATTGTTATTAATAAAAGCCTAAAAGAATTTTGGCATGGACTTACTTTTGCACCAAAGGAGTATTTGTTTGCTCACAAAGCACACGTTTTCGTTGCTTATCTCCTGTTCGGATGAACAGGGAGTGACTGCGCTCTGCACAGATCCGTGACATATTGTACTACACCGAACATCCTCCATATTTGCCAGATTTGGCACCATGCAACTTTTTTCTTTTCCCTAAAGTGAAATTGGTGCTTAAAGGAACATGTTTTGAGTCAATTGGTGCAATATGAAGAAAATGGCAGATGTGTTGACACAGCTGACAGAAACTGATCTGCTTGACACCTTCGACCAGTGGAAAACAAGACTGCATCAGTGTATGAGTATGAACAGGGAGAATATTGAAGGGGACAAGCAGTAGAATTGTCATACATATAAATAAAAATGGGTCATTGTATAAGTCTCATTATTTAATAGACAGACCTCATACTTCTAAATTGTTGAATTCTTTCCCCAATAATTAAGACAGATCTAAGCTATATCATGATTGTAAAATAATAAGGAATAACTTCATTTCTTTTGTGCTATAATTGTAACTTTTATAGTTACAGGATATGGCTTTGCTAAATGGTAGAGAAGGAATATCACATGATACAAGTGATGACTTTTGTTCTGCTGCATGCTGCTGCCTCTGGCTCTGTTGTGGGTGTTGAGCTGTCAACAAGGTGGATGGGAGGTGAGTTTGTGCTGTACTGCCTGTAGCAGTGAGAAGTTTTCTTCAAAATCACTTAAGTAATTTAAGGGCTTACCACACTCTGAAGAAAGATAGCAGTGCAGTAGGAAGTCTTCTAAGTCTTCTTACTTAAGTTTTCTCTGCTTCCATACTACACAACTTCATCATTCTTCCGTTCTGATCCTGAGGAAAACCAAGGTAAAACTGCATCTTTTTGCTAACCGGAAAAACCCATTAGCAAAAAGATATGGTTTTTCCTCAGTCCCCTTGGGACCAAAATGAAACAACACCGGAAGAACGACAGTAGTCCCCTGGAATTCTCAGGTTTGGAATTCACGATTTTGTGTATTCCCAGGGGGAGGGGACTGAAGGCCAAGCAAACCTTCAGTGGCTTTGTGGGGAAAGCACAGCTTTGTTCCATTTGGCAGGGGAGAGCCTGGGCCAAAGAAAGCAGAAAGGTTTTCATCGGCCCTGGCTCCCTCCCTGCCAAACGGAACAAAGTGGGAGGAAAGCAGGGGTGGGGGGGATCGGGTGGGGAGCAGGGAGGCTTTGCAAGCTCTCCCCACTGCTTTGGAAGTGGTGGGAGGATCAGGCGTGCAGCAGGGAGGCTTCGCAAGCCTCCCCAGTACTTTGGAAGAGGTGGGGGATGGGGTGTGTGGCAGGGAGGCTTCATAAGCCCCCCACCAACACTTTGGAAGGGGCAGGGGGATGCAGGCAGGCAGCAGGGAGGCTTCTCAAGCCTCCCCACTGCTTTGGAAGGTGCAAGGGGATCAGGTGGGTGGCAACGAGGCTTTCCAGGCTCTGCTGCCATTTTTCCAAGGGAGCTCATTGGGAGGGGGGTTATTCGAAAGTTATTCGCAGATGCCAGGATGATTTTGGGATTATTCAGTACACTATATATATTTCTTAAAGTGGATGTTGTTCTGTATTTAAAGAGATTATTGAATGACATCTAGTGATGACATCTATTCACAACTGCCATATTCACAACTGAGCACCCCAAATCTATCTAGAGCAGAAGTGTGAACCATGCAGTCCTCCAGATATGGTTGGAATGCAATACTAGGAATTGCAGTCCAACTATATCTGGATGCTGTTGGGACTTGCAGTCTAACAACTTCTGAAAGACCACATGATTCCCACCACTAATCTAGAGAAAGGCTGTGGCCAGAACCATACTAAATCTACCAGTATAGTTCTGCCAATGGCAAAGGCAGCCAGAAGAGGGGAAAAAAGGGGGGGGAGTGAGAAAAAGAAATAGTTGGCAGCAGTGGTGCTAGAGAAGAAAGTTGTTGGCTCCAACATGTTTCCTGCATACCAGGTTTCCAGAGATGGTAGGCAAGAAGAAGGCAATATGAGAAGAGTGGCCTGGATAATCACCTGTGCCATGGGGCAGGAAGCTGGCAGCTTCTGTCTCCCATCTATGTCACCTCCTCCTCCTCCTTCCTCTCTCTATTCAAGTATGGAGAAAGTAGAACCACTTGCTTAATGGTCCATTACATGAGCGGCACATCCCTATGGGGTGCTGATCTATGCCTGATTTCAGTCTCCAACAGATATGCTCTCTTTTGCTCTCTCACTCTCTTTTTCTTTTATTGTTTCATATATAACATTAGGGGATGCTCATAACTTTTTAAAAAACAACAACATAGGATTTGCACACAGAAAGGTCTTTATCCAGTGGCAAAAAACAGCTGTCACTTTTTCCTTAAAAAAAAAAATACTACTTTCCAAATATCCGCAAGGAGACAAACATTATCTGAAATGGAACATTTTCCCACTAGCTTCTAAATGGGGCATAACTTTGAGTAATTTCCATTTGCAACCACTCAGTAATATATATATTTACTAAAGCTTTGTGATAAAATGAGGAATGTTCTACTAAGTCTTCTTTTGTGTGAAAATATTTTTGCACCTTTTTTGGCATCAGCTAAATTTGGCTGATTATTGACTGTTGTGCTTAGTTTTTTTAAAAAAAACTGTTTTAAAAGCACAATTTATCTGGTTCATCCTCTTTAAGGACTTTGCTTTGTTAAAAGGTCACAATTTGTTCCAAATGCTAAGTGTCATAAGCTGTAAGTCTAGAATGGGTACAAATATTTCCCCCAAAATCTTTAGATGAATAGCACCTGGTCTTAACACATACTTAAGTTCTAATGTTTCAAATAACTTAAACAGATAGCTTTGGTTCATATGGTTACCATGCTGCTAACTCTCTGTGCATACTGATGGAGGGGCATTTGTCATGTTTATAAGATACCATGTAAAGCAGGTGCTTCAATCCAGAGGCTCATATACAGGGAAGGGACAAACTACATGTTACTTTAAGGATAAGCAAGGACTCCCCTTTTTAAATAACCAACAAACACCAACATCACCAACAACAACTCTAAAGCAAGTGCAGAGAATCCAATCAATATTTAAGCATGGGGTTTCAGGAGCTTTGACCCTTCCACTCACCTACAATTCTGATCAGGAGCTCTATTGGTTAATAATCTAACATGCGATGAATATGTTTCAATAGGTCACTTCTTTGGTACTCAAAAAGCTAAATCCAGTTGGTTGTCTCACCAACTGAAGTAAATCCATCAAATCTGGAAGTTGCAGAAGTATTGTTTTTCAGGTTTCCACTGATTCAATAGATATAGCTTAGTTGGGCCTAATGATTTGTTTTAGTCCTGTGCCTTTAAAGTGATGTGACTCTAAGGAGATTATCACACTGGTAAAATATCCCAGGACAGGGACAACAGGAGATCGCTAAAAGGCTTACCTTTTAGACGATGTCGTCCATGTCCTGGGATGCTCCCGTTCGGCTCCTGTTCCTCCCCCACTTCCTCTTATTCACGGAAAAATCCGTTAATAAGAAGCCCGTTCCACTATCATAACAGAATGATGGGCAATTGAACAGGAGTCCTGTTCTGCTCCTGGGATGACGACCGAATGTGACATCACCAGGAGGTCCGTGCCAGACACCTCTGGGTGCGATCGGGACAGCCAGGTAAGTGACACCCTCCCCCCCCCCCGAGGTTACTTGTAATTTTAAAAGTCTGTTTTGGGGCTTTCTTTTATGTTTTGATGTTTGGTTGGGATTTTAGGTTTAAATTTCACGAGAAAGAACGGGGTTTGATTTCACTGCAATAAAAGCAGCTTTACAACAGCCGCCTTTACTGCAGTGAAGCCGATGGGAGGGGGAGCCATTTCTATTCCACAATAAGGTAGGTGTTTGAAAAAAAATCTGTTGTAGTGTTACAGGGATGGTAGTGGGTCGGGGGGGGGTAGCAGGACAGACATGACCCCTGTGATAATCTCCTAAACCAAATCCTTATTTGAAGAATTGCAGAAATACTGTAGGGCCATTGTACAAAGCCCTAACAACTGGATCTAGAATCCATAAACTGTAGCCCTTTGTGATACAACACAGGATGTATCCACACTGCAGAATTATAGCAGTTTGATACCACATTAAGTGCCATAGCTCCATCCTATGGAATCCTGGGATTTGTAGTTGTACAAGGTCTTTAGCCTGCTCTGCAAAAGAGTGCTGGTGTCTCACCAAATTACAAATCCCAGAACTCTGGGTCCGTCTATTCAATTTTTTAAAAAAATCCATTTGGGGGGTAAAAAATACAAATAGGCAGCCTACGATCCGCCTACACAATTTTTTACCCCCTAAACTCCGTATGAGCCCCCTTCCCCAGCTGGCTGGAATGAGCAAGCCAAGCGGCAGTTTTAAATCTCCCGCCGCTTTTTTTTTAATTTAAAAAGGTGCCTGCTTTGTGGACATTCGGTTTTCCCTATTTACAAAGTAAAATAAAAATAAATATATATAAAATTCATGGACTTACCGGACTCTCGCTTAGCCGGGAATCCAACATGGCAGCCACTCCCAATTCCCCTCCTTGCTAGCCCCGCCCCCTCTACTCTGCCAGCCAATCAGATTACACTGCCTGTTTGTATGTGTGCGAATGGGGCATACAGACCATCAGCCATTCGAACGGCTGTACGTATTTTATGCCGAGATCTGCTAATCCTCCCGAACACTGAATCCACATAGTTTACAGGGGATTCGCTAGCCCCCCTTCTGAATAACACGTATGAATCCGAACGGCTGTGTGTACGGAAGAGCAATCTTCCGAACGGCATATGTATTTTTTTTTACCGTGTAGACGGACCTCTGTAGGATGGAGCCATGGCAGTTAAAGTGGTGTTAAACTGCAATAATTCTACAGTGTGGCTACACTGACAGTCATGAAAATGGCTGGAAACAATACAGTTGGTGTTTGACAATTTACTGGCCTTCCAGAAAGTCCAATCTGAAAGCTTCACATTTGCCCAGAATCTGAAAGTGAGCTTGGCACATACTGCTCAGCATTCAAGCTCTTTGAACCTCCAAAACACAAACAAACATGTTTATCTGCAAAAGGTTCAAATTTAACAAAAAACAAGATAAGTGATTCAACTTCAAATGGCACTTCTTCTCATCCATTCATACAACCTCTTCAGCAGGGAGATGAGTTGCAGACAGGGGAATGTCTTGTCAGTACACTAGAATTAGAAATCTGTTCTTCCTCTGCTAGACACATCTGGGATAGATATAGCTCACACCAAGGACATTTTCAGACAGCGTTTTAGCGTGCCTACCGCAGGAGGAGCTCCCAGGAAAGGGACGGCACTCTTGCGCGGCAGGGGGTCGTTTTCAGACGCCGCCATCCCTCTCCCAAAACCATCAGTGTCACTTCCGTGAAGCTTCGGAAGCCACAGAGCCATATTTTAATCACGGAAGTTGCCCGTGATTAAAATATGGCTCTGCGGCTTCCGAAGCTTCACAGAAGTGACACTGATGGTTTTGGGAGACGGATAGTGGCGTCCGAAAACAACCCCCTGCTGCGCAAGAGCGCCATCCCTCTCCCGGGAGCTCCTCCCGCGGTAGGCACACTAAAATGCTATCTGAAAATGTCCCAAGACAAGACACAGTAATCACAGATTTGGGATTTGAAGAAGCCAAGGTGTGAGATGAAGATATGCCACTGAAGCATTATAACCCTCAATAAACAGTTAAGGTTTGTGGGAACTTGTACAAAGAGATTTAGGAGAGGGGAGAAAGGGAGAGAGAGACTCTTCTGCATATAAAATGCCAAAAAAAGAATCCAATTACCCTCTTAATTCTACCCAGACTGCACAATAAAATGGTACAGCATGTGCATTAGTGTTCTTCCATCATTGTTCTTAAACAGCTGAGTAAGGAAGTGTCATGGTTTTCAAATTTCAGATAACTCTTTCCACATTCCAGAAGATTCCAGAACATAATCTATAGAAGATCAAGACTGATGATCTGCCTTGCAGAACACTGGAGAACATGATCTATAGTACTTAAGATAGAAAGCAACGGTCAGAACTATTGAGTTTTATTGTTGCCCCACATCCCACTGCTGTCAGGGCTTGCCCAAGACATTATTCTACCTAGAGATGTGAAGGGCCAGCGAAAAACTGGGAAAAATAAGGGGGGAAAAGTTTTTTTTTCCCCTGAAGCCCTTTTATTGTTTTTTTTCTGGAAAAATTGAAAAAAAGAAATAAATCAATTATGGAATGTTTTATTTTAGCATGATGAATAAAATCTTTAAGACAATAAAATCTTTAATATACCAATTGTGATAATTTTATGGCAAATCAAATTCTACATAGTCATATTGTATGTTCATAAAGTAACAGAGTGACTTTCAATCTGTAAAAAGTGCTAATGTTGCATTTTTTCATTTTTTCAAAAAAATATCCATTCTTTCTGAAAAAAAAACTAGAAAAAAAAAAAACATCCACCCCCCCATGGCTTCAAAATTTCTGGAAATTTTACATTTCTAATTCTGCCTGAAGCAAAGTAGCAAATGGTGTCCTCATCCAGCCAAATCAAGGCTGTAACCAAATTGAACAAATTGTAACCGAATTGAACAAATGTTTTTCTTGCAAAAAATTCTACAGTCACCTTTCCCTATCCCTGCCAGTAAAGATAAAATAGTTAAATAAATACTTAAAAATCTGTTTGAATATATTCACACATTTTGTGCAGGACATACTGATTTCTAAACAAAAACACTATTGCTCTGCACAGAAAAACTTTCCTGTGCAGAAAATTTGTTGTTGTTGTTGTTGTTGCACAAGAAACAATATTTTTTGCATAGGAATCAGTGCATTTTTTGAACAAAATCTACTGTATCACGTAGAAGAATGTTATGGATTTTTTGTTCATCTGCACAGAAGACACATATTCTGAGCCATCAAGAAAAACAAAAGCACAATTTTTGTGAGGAGGTTTCCCTAAACAACGCCCTGAAATACAAATAGGGCTTGAAAATTGCACAGAAACCCTACTATTCTCACTTAACAAAAATAAAAATCACTGAAATCCTTTATTCTTATATGCAGGAACAAAGTAATTGAAGATTTACGTCTCCGTTTTTGAGATCACTGCCTCACTCTGGCAGGGCCTGCCTACATTGTCATCTTGCAGGGAGTACTGTTAATGTGATAAGTAACCTGTTATGCAGGCACAAATGTCTCAACTAATCTTCTTATCAAGTAATCCTTCATTAGTTTTCAAGAAACAATATGGCCTCTTAGCACACGGTTTCAGCACAAATATATACAAATGCAATAATAAATTTCTAAATGCTAAAAATCATTGGAAATGTACAAAAAGTCTTGTACCATATTCAGATCTGTGAGAGTCCCTTTCTTGTTGAGGAACAGGAAACAATTGCGAATATTTTTTTGCACCCCAACAGAGGGGATGAATCTTGTCCTTGTCTAGATTCAGCAACACTGAGTAGGGGCTTAGAATCATAGAATCATAGAGTTAGAAGAGACCTCAAGGGCCATCCAGTCCAACCCCCTGCCATGCAGGAATACACAATCAAATAATTCCTGACAGATGGCCATCCAGCCTCTGTTTAAAAACCTCTAAAGAAGGAGACTCCACCACACTATGAGGCAGTGTATTCCACTGCTGAACAGGTCTTACTGTCAGGAAGTTCTTCCTAATGTTTTTAGGAATCTCTTTTCCTGTAGTTTGAACCCATTGCTCCATGTCGCAGTCTCTGGAGCAGCAGAAAACAAGCTTGCTCCATCGTCAGTATGACATCCCTTCAAATATTTCAACATGGCTATCATGTTGCCTCTCAACCTTCTCTTCTTCAGATTAAAGATGCCCAGCTCCCCAAACCGCTCCTCATAGGGCATGGGTTTCAGACCACCCACCATCCTGGTCGCCCTCTTCTGGACACATTCCAGAGAGCTTGTGGCTCTCACAATAGTGGGTGCAGAGAAACCACTTTGTTTTAGTCCAGACTTTAAAGGAGCTACCAAATTCTGTCTCCAAAATAGCTTCAGTACCATGGATAGTTCCTTTTAGCTTGAATTTGACATCAACTTGTATTTGAAGGCTGTCCACTTGACATTTTGGGATTTTGAGGGTTACATACAGTTATGTCTCAAACTGAGTCTGATCTGATCAGTGGTCCATTTAGCCCAGTACTGTCAACTCTGACTGACAGAAATGGTTCTCCAGGCTTTCAGCAGGATACATTCCTATCAAATAGTCTACAAACTATGGTCCCATCTACACAATTTAAATAATACGTATGGCGTGCGGAAGTTCGCGCTTCGGTACAAACAGCTGTTCGGATGCACACGAATGCAAAAGAGGGGGGCCGGTTTTCTACCCTGAAATACACACACGTGGCATTCGGGAGGGAAAGCAGATCGCGAAGAGAAATCCGTACGCCGTTCGGATGGCTGACGGGTCTGTACGGTCCATTCACACACATACGAACAGGCAGGGTAATCTGATTGGCTGGCTGAGTAGAGGGGGCGGGACTAGCACGGAGGGGAATTGGGAGCGGCCACCATGTTGGTTTCCCAGCTAGCGAGCGTCCGGTAAGTCCGTGAATTTATATGTTTATTTATTTTTATTTTATATTGTAAATACGGAAAACCGACTGTCCGCAAACCAGGAACCTTTTTTAAAAAAAAAAGCGGCGGGAGATTTAAAACTGCCACTTGGCTTGCTCGCTCCAGCCAGCTTCGGGAAGAGGGAGTCATACGGAGCTTAGGGGGCTTAAAAATCGTATAGCCGGTTCGTATGCATACGAACGACAGGCTGTTCATATTTTTTGCCCCCCATACGGATTTTTTTTTATGATTGTATAGCCGCACCCTATGTACTAACCAAGTCTGACCCTGCTTAACTTCAAGAATCAGGTGAGCTTGGGTATTTTCAAGGTGATATGGAGGCTGAAGATGACACTAAAGGAAGGTACCAAATTTATTTTACCTATTGCAGAAGAAGAGTTTCCTTCAAGAAGGCTAGCTTAGCTATCAGGAGGTCTCAGTGGTTGCTCACTTGGTTACTATTTTTTAAATTTGGAAAGTGATGTCCTGCAGTGATGGAGAGGGAATCCTCCCCTTTCACAAGCTGTAGCCACTTACTGCTTTCTATGTCATCAGTTTTTTTTCACTGGTCCTACTGCCTCTCAGATTATACTACCACTTTTACCCATTCTGTAACATACTGAAACCAGGCCAGTCTCTACACCAGAGGATAAACAGACATATATCAGGCATTAGGAATGGGGATATATATATATATATGTAACTGGTTGCAGAACATTTCAGTCTTCCTGGACATTCCATCTCTGAGCTCAGGACAGCTGTATCTGAACAACAACAACAACAACACTACGAAGGAAGATTAGAAAAGGAAACAGCTGAATTGGCATATATCCACAAATTCCAGTCCATCGACAATGGGTTGAGCAAATACAATAAAATTTCCTGGTGCACTACACATATTATAACATTAGTTAACACCCTAGTCTCATCAGGGTGCTCTTGGCCAGTTTATCTCATCTCCTTTCTGGTTCCTAACTAGCATCAGACTACATTCCAAAACTCCTTTCACTATTCATATGGTCATGGACCCAACCTAACCTTAGGCAACATATTTCCTCCTGCCTTTGTCCCTCAATGACCATTGTTAAAATGAGCTTGTCACCTCATCACCACACCCACAAGTTTTGCATTTCTGTGGCTATTCAACAGCCTGCTTATAAGGTCTGTTCCTAGGCACTAGTTCACTCCATGCATCTGAGGAAATAGACCAAGTCTACGAAAGCTTAAGGTACAACTTATTTCTCTCTGTCTCTAAAGTGCTACAAGATCCCTTTTCACAGTTACTATTGGGGAAGTTAATCCAAAAAGACCTTTAATTTGCAAAACACATTACAATTTCTGGACATAAATTTACAAAATTAGACTCCACTCCCTCCAAAACTAGAGATCTTTAAAATTACAGCTTTTGGTTTCAGCCTTGCAAAAAAGTGAAGACTTTTTTAAAAATGGAAAACAATAGAGAGGAGATTATTAGTATTTTTTTAATTATTAAAGAGTCACTTGTCTGTTGTTGTAATTGTTTTAATGTTAGGATGTGTGTGCTAAGAGCAGCTCCTTTCAGTCTGTATTTGGATTATTTTATGCATTTTAACTATTGTTTTTACAGGTCATGATTCAAAGTTCTGTTGCAGTCATTCAGAATCAGCAGCTGGGCAGATGAAAGTAGAACAGCAATGTTCTGCAAATAATTTTCATTGTTTTAGTTACAACCCAGTTCTTAAGTAACATTCCTCTTATAACATTATGAAAGTCTATTCAAATCCACATCCTCTGCTTTAAAAAAATTGAATTATTAACAATAAGATGAAAAGTAATTTCCCCCTCCTGGAAATGAATCTGACATTCTAGCCTTCTGACTAGTGAGGGATAAATATTTCGAAGAAAACAAAAGGTTCATAGAGCTGGCCAGAACTTCCTTGGTCATTACAACCCACCCATTGCATTGTGGCAGCAATCACTAAATCTAAACACTCTGATAGACATTTAGTGAAATGTTGAAAATGGAGTAGAAAAAGAAATCAGTTACTTTAGATTCTTGGCTTTTGTATCCAATACTCATATGCTCAAAAAGGTAGAGAGATTGCCATATTTTTATGATTCGGATATTATTGCATGATATTACATTATTATTTTTAATAGCTATTGTGTTCTGTGCTTAGTCAGGATTTCACAGAAAACTACCTTTTTCATGAAGCAGAGAGAGATAGAGTAAGACAGAAGTAAAGAGGTGACAACAAATCTGTTGAGGAAACAACAGATCTGTGTGTGTTGTGCAGATGGGGTCCAATGTGTCTTTCAGGAGCACAATATGGGCCAAGAGGCAAGGGTAAAGAACAAAGAAAAAAGTTCAATCACTTGATGACTTTTCCAGTTACAACTACCTATTGCTATTCTACCAAGTTTTGTATGAGGAATTGCCATGATACAGCCTGTAAGTCATAGTGGAAAACAATGTAGACTAATGTGAAGTCGAAGGCTTTCACAGCCGGCATCCATAGATTTTCCTTGTTTTTTTCCAGGCTGTGAGGCCGTGTTCTGGAAGAGTTTTATTTCTGACGTTTCGCCTACATCTGTGGCTGGCATCTTCAGAGAAAGGTTGGGTAGGAGTTGTATGGGGTTTATATACTGTGAACCCCTGTTGGGGAGGATATGTAAATTTGTGTATTTGAATGATTAGTTTCTGGGTGTAGATATGCAAGGAGGATTAGTGTCTGTTTGGCTGATGGTTGGTTGATGGCCCATTATATGCTGGAAATCCCCCTGTCCCTGGGTGGAATTAATTTGTAAGTGTTGAGTTTTGATTCTATTGTTCTTCAAAACCGGGAGCCAGATTTTGTTTACTTTTAGGGTTTCTTCTTTCCTGTTGAAGTTGTCCAGGTGTTTGTGGATTTCAGTTGCCTCTCTGTGCATTCTGACATGATAGCTGTTGGCCTGGTCAGAATGTCTGTGTTTTTAAATAACATTTCATGTCCAGGTTGGTTTATTACATGTTCTGCTATTGCTGATTTTTCTGGCTGGCCCAGCTGCAGGAGTTTACTGCACACCATGCAGCTGTGGACAAGTTTACATAGGGACCACTAAATGCAGTGTGCAAACACGAATCAAGGAACATGAGAGACATTGCAGACTGGGCCAGCCAGAAAAACCAGCAGTAGCAGAACATGTGATAAACCAACCTGGACACAAAATGCTATTTAAAAACACAGAAATTCTGGACCAGGCCAACAACTATCATGTCAGAATGCACAGAGAAGCTATTGAAATCCACAAACACCTGGACAACTTCAACAGGAAAGAAGAAACCCTAAAAGTAAACAAAATCTGGCTCCCGGTTTTGAAGAACAATAGAATCAAAACTCAACACTTACAAAAGAATTCCACCCAGGGAAAGGGCGATTTCCAGCAGATAATGGGCCATCAACCAACCATTAGCCAAACAGACACTTATCCTTGCATTTCTACACCCAGACACAAACCATTCAAATACACAAATTTATATATCCTCCCCAACAGGGGTTCACAGTATATAACACCCCCCCACACACTAATACCTAACCATTATCTGAAGATGCCAGCCACAGATGCAGGCGAAATATCAGAAATAAACCCTTCCAGAACACGGCCTCGCAGCCTGGAAAAAAACAAGGAAAATTAATGTAGACTAATGTTCCAAATCCCACCAGCTACCAGAACTGTTACAGTTGGCCCTCTGTATCCACAGATTTGGCATCCACAGTTTCCACCATCCACAGCCCAAAAATATTGCAAAAATAATAAATTCCAAGAAGCAAAGCTTGATTTTCCCATGTTATATAAGGGACATCATTTTACTATGCCATCATATATAATGGGACTTCAACATCCACGGAACTTGGTATCCACAGGGGGTCCTGGAACCAACCCCCAGTGGATACAAAGGACCCACTATACTTGCTGTTACTGCATGTTTAAGTTGCACTCACTATGCATGTGAGCAGTGGCAGAAGTAAAGAGAAGGAAATTTAGCCTCTGCTCACTCTGTCCTCTTCCTTTGGGAAGTACTATTGATTGATCCCAGAAAGACAATCAAATATGCAACAGCAATAGAGATGAAAAAGAGGTCAGAGGGTCCCTGGAGATATCTTACTTAAGACCTCTCCTTGCTGATTCACAAACTAGTTGTCAACATTATATCAGCAAGAATGTTGCTGATGTATCTCTCCCATGTTTTTTAATCAAAGTTGCTTCCATTTGTTTAATTGCTTGTTTCAGGGTCCAGTCTGCTACTTCAGACCCACTAAAACACACTGAAATCAAAGTGGTAAAATCAAGGCTAGTTGTTATTATAGCATGCCCATTGAAAACAATGCAACTTAAAACCATGGGTCTACTGACTCTGAGTATAACAAAGCCTACATCAATCCCATTTAGAGTTCTCTAGGGGTAAAGAAAATAATAGAAAAAGATAACTTATGGTATTTTGGCCTTCAGCCATCAGATGAGCTTGGCTTCCTCCCACCTCTGCAGTTTGGCTGACAAATGTATACACCAGCCAAATGACAGCAGTTCAACTGTGAGTGTAGCCTCTCTACTCATGCCTTATATCTGTTGTTACTTTAAAAAAAATGCAAAAATATCCAATGAACTGGTAATTCACCATGAGTATAAGATTTTTTTAAAAAAGTTGTTCTATGATGGGTGGGAAGTTTATAGGTGATGTCATGAGGTGACAGTAAATCAGCTGTGCTGCAAATCATTCCTGCCCCCTTCCACAAAACCAACCCTGGGGGGAAAAGGTACAATGGGATCAAAGAACACAGTGAGTGGTCTTAGGAGATTTTCATACCTGGGTCAAAAGCACTTACCTCCATTCTGCTGCAGGAGCGGGCGTCCTCCCTCCTTGCCAGCTGGCTGTAAATGCAGCCGTTTTAAAGCTGCCTTTACGACCAGCCAGCTGAAATCCTGCTCATTCTCACAAGAGAACGAGCAGGAGGGAAATTCAAACATAACCCCCCCAGCTTTCAAAACACAAAACAAAATGAAAAAATACATTTTAGAAAACAAGGAACCGGGGGGGGGGGTCCCACTTACCTGGCTGTCCAGATCATGGCAGGAAGTGCTTGGCACGGAGCTCCTCCCCTGTCCCTGTCATTCCAGAACAGGGACAGGGCTCCTATTTGCACACCCATGTTCCGTTACAGAAACGGAGCTGGATGTTTAATAACGACTTCTCCCCATGAATACTATATCACAGGGAGAAAACAGAATAGTAACACTTAGGGCACGGAACAGGGTGAACATCATCTGAAAGCAAAATCTTTCAGCAACCCTGCTCCGTGCCTGTAACGGGACAAACTGGCTGTGTGAAAATCTCCTCTCTTGCCAGGCACAACGGTCTGCAAATTGCTTTCGCTGTTATTCTGGAATAACTTTCAATTAAACCTTTTCAATTAGGAACCGAGGGGAATGGTTCAAAGGCATTTGATGCAAATGTACTGTTGAACTTAATTAAGTCTGACCATATCTCCTAGTAAACTATATCAATGCTTCTGTTCCACAGAAGGTTCTGGAGGCTACAAATCACTGTTGATTAACAAGTTATTTAATTATGCTCTGTCTCACAGCTCCTTGGAAAAAGAATAATAGAATATGCCATGTCATAAACAAAGAAAACTAATACATTGTGGTTGGCTATCAGAAGACTTCAGAGCCTTCTAGGGAAGGGGACCATGGGTCACTGAAACAGTAACTCCTGTTAGCTTTGTATAACTTAACTTAGCTCAAATTAACTTTCCACAGCTCACCACATTTCAGGCAAGTGCTTCCTTGGATGGGATTAGAGAGCTAGCTGTACAGTTCTATACATGTTAATATGGAACGATGTCCAAATGTTTTCAATTGAACTGACCTCTGCATAGCATTGCCTTCTGGGAAATCTGCCAAACACACTGTTTGCAAAGATCATCCTGTTTAAATCATTGATGCACAACTGCCAGAATGGTAATTTCAGTTATATAAGTAGCATGGTGAATAAAAGTGCTGTGTGTTAAACTTAAACTACCGTATATACCGGTACATGAATGTGAACAGCAGCTTTGATTTCTACAAGAAATCCAAACTTCATCAAGAGATTACCAGGGGCCTGCCTATACTACAGAAATACAGCAGTTTGAAAATTTATCCACCATGGTTCTGTCCTAGAACTTTATCCACCATAGTTCTATCCTATGGAATCCTGGTGTTTGTAGTTTGGTGAGACCCTAGAGTTATCTGACAGAAAAAGCTAAATACCTCACAAAACTACAAATACCAGGATTCCATAGGATAGAATTATGGCGGATAAAGTGGTGTCAAACTGATGTATTTCTGCAGTGTAGACAGGTTCCAGATGTAAGAAGGGACTGGAAAATGAAGCACTGAAAGTCACAAATCAACTCAGGACAGTATTGGCAGAGCTAGGAGATAACATGTTACTATTTGGGTAATTGATGACCAACCCTGAAATAATGAGACCAGACACAGAATTGAGTTAAATAAGGGCCACTTTATTTTACCTAAAACCTATTTTATCGCAATCTGCTGATGAGCAACAGAGGGGGAACAACCTGGTGCAGGTCCAGCTGAGGCCAGGCATCATCCTGGTGACTACCTCCTCACCCTTACTTTGGGAGAAAACACCTGACCCTGGGTGTCCCAAGGAGTGGGGCTGATCCCCAGCCAGTTCTTTTCTTGAGGGCAAACCCAGGTTGCTCCCTCCCAAGATGCAGGACTTTATATGATAGAGCAAGGTCCCAGGCTAGCCCCAAAGGCAGACCTCTTCCCTACCTGTGCAGAACCTATGGGTGTCGTTCCAGAGCTCAAACTTTCACCAAAAAATGTGCCAAGGTGTACACCGAACTATATACTTTGCCCCCTGTTACCTGCCAGTGTTGGGTAGAGGGAGAAGCTTATCCAAGGGTATTCACACAAGACAGGGCAGAATTAAGAGTTCCCTCTCACATTGAGTGAAAGATCCAGGGTCATACTGGATGAATGAGAGGAAGGAGCTTTTCAGGTGGGGTCAATATTCCGTGGCAGGCACAGAACAGGGTCGACCTGTTCTGTGCCTTCTGGGTGACGTCGACCCGTTCCATCCTGCTCCCATCCTGCCCCCGTGTTGCTCCTGGAATATTCTATTCACGATAAAACATCGTGAACAGACCACCCATTCCATGTTTGTCATGGAATTAGGGGTGTGCGAACAGGAGCCCCGTTCCTGTTCCAAGATGACAGTCACGGGGGAGGAGGTCCATTCCCAGCACTTCCAGGCACAATCGGGACATCCAGGTAAGTGGCACCCTTTCCCCCCACATCCCCGGGTTACTTGTAATTTTTTTTTCCTGTGTTTTGTTTTTACTTTGTTTTTACTTTTGGCACTTGGGTTTTAAAAAAAATTTAAATTTGCCATGTGCCCATTCTCTCATAAGAATGGGTGCGATTTCATTTGCCAGTTGTAAATGCTGCCTTACGATAGCTGTATTTACAACTGGCCAGAGAGGGGAGGGAGGGGATGTTCCTGCCATGGAATGAAGGTAAGTGTGCAAACATTTTTCTTCTATTCCGCAGCAGGAACAGACAGGAATGGAGGTGGTGGGGCAGGAATGGGGTATTTGGTCCCATCTGAAAATGTCCGAAGAACCCTCAAAGACACTAAGGGCTGGCTTGACACATTTTCAGGTTTAACCCCCCCTCCATATTATTATCCAAAGGAAGAGGGGATATTGGACCAGAGTCAAAAATTACTGAACTGGGAGGGCAGGGCAGATGATAGACAGAGGAATTTTAATAACACAGTGAATCAATGTGAGTGAAAAGATTCACAGATGAGAAAAATGTTTGTGGCATATGTTTCTCTTTTTATAACCTCAACATTACTAGTGCTCAGATTAGGATGTCCAACCCAAATTGTTTATGCTATATGTGTCTCTGGACCTATTACATGATTTAAAATACTTGCATTAGTTTTTTTCTGTATGACTTTGTAGGGTAGCTGGAGGGGAAAACAGTCCTAGAAATATATCATGGTGCTCTACTGAATTTCTGATGTGTTAAGAAGTCTTCTTTGTCTTGTCAATAGTACTAACAGGAGCTAGGATTCCAGTAGTGTTTTCTTTGTCAGTGTCACCCTCAAGCACATATGGTGGTAGAGCCAATTAGACAATACAAGAGAGCATTATGAAGGAAACTAAGAGAACAGGCAGAATATTTTATTTCAAACAGAACAGGGATGAGACAGAATGTCTCTTTGGAGAATTCTTGGTGCTTTAAAGGCTTTCTGGAGCTAATAGAGATAAGGAATGAATAATGTGGAAAATTGTCTCCTGGAGGATGTCTCTGTGTGGTCTCTTTTTGGATAGAGCATAAATGAAGGTAAACCTTTGTGATCATTGGTATTTATATACAAAAGAAGGAAAGCATTGTGCTGAAAATCATACCCTGCATTTAAACTGGGAAGTGTATCAACATTTTCTTCAAGCAGGTAGTACAAAAACCTGAGTAGTTGGCACCAATTAGCCAAAATGCCTTTCAGATTAATCAGACATGTGAAGCAGGGCATTAAATACCATAACTTGGTTAGATAACTAACCAAGAACTGTGGAGGGGAAGAGATGTTGAAAGAGAAGTGATAGGTGCAGTGCTATCTCAGGCTTTTACTGATACACACATAAAGCTGAATTCACAAGTCAGTTGAATTACAGGAGAACCTCAGATTAAGGCTGCTTCCATGCTAGTCTTTTTCAATGGAATTCGTATACTTTGTATCCAGTCTTTAATGGCGAGACTAGACAATAATGTTACAGAGCCTGGATCATTATTTTTGCAATTGTATTCAAAAGTATTGCAGTACTCATTTGTCTTTGTTATTTTTTCCTCAAAAAAGTGGCTCCAGGGTATTACTCATTATTTTAAGAATGACATGTTAGTAACTTGGTACTTTTGTAGATACTTTTAAAAATAAATATATATATATATATATATATATATACTTTAAAAATATAAAAATGGCCCCAAATCCACCTAAAATAACTCCATAACATCCCCCTTGTTTTAGGTGTAACAAGAAAACATTGCTTGGTACAACAAGAGTAATAACAGTACCAGTTTTGGAAGAAGAGGTTTGGCTTAGCAACTGGAGAATAATGATTGAGTTTGTTGAAGGGAGGAAGGGGTATGAGAATGTTAAGGAAACAGTTAAAAAGATTTTCCACATGAGAGTAAAAGGAAGTTAATAAGGTATACCATTCCTGGGATAGGGTGGGTGGGTGGGTGGAGGGGTAATTATATTAAGGAAATAGTCTGGAGAAGAAAAGGTTGAGACGTGACATGATAGCCATGTTTAAATATTTGAAGGGATGTCATACTGAGGATGGAGCAAGCTTGTTTTCTGCTTCTCCAGAGACTAGGACACAGAGCAATGGGTTCAAACTACAGGAAAAGAGACCCCACCTAAACATTAGAAAGAACTTCCTGACAGTATGAGCTGTTCAGCAGTGGAATGCACTGCCTCGGAGTGTGGTGGCTCTTTGGAGGCTTTTAAACAGAGGCTGGATGGCCATCTATTGGGAATTCTTTGATTGGGTATTCTTGCATGGCCAGGAGTTGGACTGGATGGCTTTTGTAGTCTCTTCCAACTCTATGATTCTATGATTGATATGTCAGCTATGAACATTCCCAGAGAGGACTGATTTTGCCACAATGGTCTATATACTGGTAACATTAAGACTGGATTGCTACAATATTACAGGGCGAGGGGAGTGTCCAGGAAATTGCTGTTGGTACAAATGACTCTGTGGAGCAATCTGTCATCCACTTGTTGAAAGAAATACCACTAGCTGCTTTTATACCACTGGGTCCTAAACCATTCAAAACCCTTACTCTCCTCTTTAACCTCTTGAACCTTTAGGACAGGTGTTTCTAGTGGTGTCATATGCTCTTCTGGTCAGTCTGGCAGCCATGCAGAAAACAGCATTCAGTATATTTGCCAATGGGATTTTAAAAAACCTCACCTCTGGAACTGATTATTTTTGAGGACATTCTAACAATCTTTCTGTTCACTCAGGCATCTCTAGATTAGTTTAATTGATCAACTATTCTGCTACTCGTATCAATCTATTAATCTTTATTACAGTCTGTGACCAGCACTATAAAGAAAAATATGTACAGCACAGTTAATTAAAATGAATATACAAGACAAGGAATAAAACAAATTACACTTCCAGGTAAGGGAGTGCGCTGACTTGTCGTATAGTACATGTACCTGCCCAAATTTTAGTGACACTAAAAGTGATTGATACATTTTTATTTGAGAGGAGACAGGAAACATTAAAAGAATTTGGATGTCCTGGCAGTTTAATTAAGGCAGATTCAATAAAGGTTTTCCTAATGTCACAATACAAGAGACAATAAAGAAGAACATGGCTCACCAATTCAACTTCCCTTGAGTCACAACAGCACAAGTGCTGCTATTCATGCTATTCTTAGATAAGTGTAGATTGACTGGGCAACTTTTAAAGGCCAGAACACCACATCAGCCCTATGTGGTACCCCACATGGTGCACCCACACTTATTCTTGTCTTCCTGTACCTTCACCTCAAACAATTTCACAATCAGTGCTTTTTAACCAACAACAAAAAAAGGACAATAGTGTCCAGCCATAGTTGCCCAGAGCATCTCACTCCAAAGCAGTCAACCTTGTCCCATTTTTCACAACCATCCCTGCAACCTGATTTAGGTCAAAATGTTTATCTCCTGTGTCTACCACCACCCTGTTTTGGGGGAAAAAAAGGCTTGAACTAACCTAAAACAGGCCTAGGACCCCTTGAAAATGAAGTGAAATGGTCAATTGTCCCCCTTGGAGACTTTGGAGGTACCTGGCTGCGGAGAGGGGTAAAATAACTCTATGAAAATTGTGGGAGGGGTAAAAATGGCCTTCTAGTACCCTGTGTAGCCCATGAGGCTCACTTTGTTCACCCCAACAGAGATATTGGAAAGAGGGAAGGAAGGGGGGAGAATTTTAAATCTATCTTTTTATGCCTCTTATTGCATATTGCTGTTTGGGTCATTTTTGTTAAGTAGGTAAATTTGTTGATTAATAACTTCTCCTAATGACCTTAGGTATGGTTTCTGTTCCCCACTGGTGTGAGAAAGCTTTTAATTTGCTGATTTGCTGACCTTTTGGGGGTGGGGTGTTCTTATTTTTATAGCAAACTACAATTATGTCACAATTTTAAAATGAAAAGAAAAATAAAACTTCAAGAAAACCAGTTATTAGCATAATTTAGAGGCTATGCCACTGACAACAGGAGGCAATAAATCAGGCAAGACCTGCAAACAGGACACTTTTGATTGAGAGTGGACTGGATTGTTCTGAACAGAACTCCTGTGAGTTATAATTAAAGGAGGATTTTGGCAAGGAGGAAAGGCTCTGCTGGAAGATTTCCTGCTGTGTTGATGATATCCTGCTATGCTGATTATCTTACATAACATATCATGTTATGTTGACTATCTCACTTTTAATTCTACAAATTCCAGCTACTTATAGAAAAGCCTCAGTAGCACTAAAAGACTCAAATAAAGAAGCAATTTTATGTTGCTGGAGCGGGCAGTAGGACTGAGATACAAGTGGTTAATCAGCTGCCTCAGACATCATGCTCATCAATATGAATGGTTAGAGAATGTGACTTTCAGGGCCAATTTTGCTACCTTGGGCAGAATGGTGCAATCCCTCTATAGTCCCTGCATAGAAGCTGACTGGATGGGTAACTGAAACTTAATTCAAAACTGGCAATGGAGTAACATCTCCCACCCCACCTAAGGCAGGGGAGGAGTTTGAACTGCGGGACAGGATGTATGGCATACTCAGCTCTTCCCCCTAGCAAAGGAGAACAGCCAAGAAGTCACCACCACTGTCCCCTAGCAGGTTGTCCCAGACTAAGGCAGCCACTTCATGCTGTTTAATTATTGGGCCAGCCCTAGTAATTACAGAGCCAACCCTAATAACTTCATTGTCTTCCCAGTCTAATAAATCCACCCCATCCTACACTAGATCAGAGCATAACATAAACTATAGCTAATGAGAGTTCCAGAACATGTTTTCTATCCTAAAGTTAAGCCATAACAGATGTAAAATAATTATATGAAGAAGAATCCCACAAGCATATACACACAGTATAAGCCCATCAGGATAACCATTTTACCACAGCTTCCTTGTTATGTGATCTATCTCTGAGTGGTATGTGGTTTGAGAGAAATGAATATACCTCCATACCATTATGCACACACCTTGCCTTAACCATAGGGTTAAGGTAAGGGTTAGGGTTAGTATTATTATCAATTATCAATAATATCAATAACATCAATTGATAATTGATAATAACCCTAAACCTAACCCTTACCCAAATGGTTTTGCAAAAGACAATCCCAACTAAACAGAAATGAGTGCATTTACCTGACAAAATTATCAATTATCAATTAATATGTAAGCAGAACCATGCCACACTGAAACAGCCACACTGAACTGGTCACACAGAGCTGGCCACACTGAAATGTCCTAGACCCTAGCTTGACACAGTATATGGCAGCTCTCTAAGTCTCCTTGGAAATCCTCCCTACCACTTGGTAGTACACAGATGGTCAAGATATGCTTGTGGGAATGCTTACACTATCAGATTATTATTATTATTATTATTATTATTATTATTATTACCCCACCCCTCTGTTAAAAACAATTGGGGCAGCTTACAACAATTAAAATACAAATGCAGATTAAAATCCCTAAACACCACCCACACCCACCCTCCCCCATAAAAAGATATTAAACCAGTATAAAATTAAAAAAAAACAGCTAACCTAAACCGGTATAAGCATCTATATGTAATCTCTCTGTTTGGAGAATACAGGTGAAATGTTGTATATAGTAATGTACATACAAAAAAAGGGGGAATCCTGTTTCTATGACTTAATGGTATAATACATTTAAATAGAAAAGGGATAGAAAGCCAATGTTAGAAGTAAAATCAAATTCAGACAACAGTGTAAAGGAAGTGTATGGAATTTTATTATTGTGTAATATGCTTAAAATATAATAAATAAAAATAAAAAACCAGCTAATCTAAAATCACATTTAAAAAAATCAATAGCCAGCATGACCAAAAGAGGCCAGGAGCTCCTGAGGCCAGGATCTAAGGCCAGGAAAGATGACAACTGACACTTGGTAAATTACTGGAACACTCAAAACTGGCCCTGCATTTCTTTCACAGTTACACTCAGGATTTGTATCTTAGTATTCAGCATATGTTTGTAGAACTCAATGGCCATTCAACAGTCATTTTTAAATGAACTGGCATTTTAAGGAGTGTGGTTAAAGCATTGATTACTATGGCTATATAATGTCTTTGGCAATTTCTTACCTTTGCAGTTGCCCCGGTAGGCAATATCTAGCTGAGGATCTTTGCATTTTGCCCGTAGAAATTCACAACGGGATAGGAAAGTCCTGCCATCTGAAGCACACAATGACTTCTGAGGGGATCCTGCACAGTCCTGGCTGCATTCTTTGTCCTTGTCTTGCTCCACCCTTAAAAACTTGAACAAAACAAAATGGGGTAAGAGAGTGGAATGTGATATAGCATTAAAAATGGCTGTCAAATTACTGATCACCTGTCATAGAGGGTAGAGTGACTGTAGCTCAGTGGCAGAATATTTGTTTTGAATTCAGAAGATGATCAGTCCAATCTGTAGCCACAATGGAGAAGAATCCTCCTTGAAACATCAAGGAAGGGGCCACCCTAAGCTAGACAGACTAATAGTGTGATATGGTATAACACAGCTTCCTCTGCTGCTCAAACAAGCTGAGGTGTAGGAAAGCAATGTCCAAATAACACATCAAGGAAGAATGGTGCAATTGCCTAGATGGATATGTGAATTAGCTTCTAAGTAGTAGAGATTAACTGAATTATTGGAGACCAGAATCATATGCTATAGCTGTTTAATCTCAAACTGATTTATTCACTGGTTAAATGTTTATATGTCTGGTATACATTGTATGACATGCAGCTCAACACCAGTATATCCAGTACAAAGGCACATTGATGAATATACCCATACAGTGTTGGGGAGGCCATCTTAGACGTACATTTATCTACTCAGATACTGTGCCCTATATAGATATAGACAGACGTTCAATTCAGGTACTGTGGCTATAGGCCGATATGATATGACTTTAATGTAGGATAATCTTAGAACCTGGAAATGTCAGCAATAGCATCCACTGAAAAGTATAATTAATTTTGATTACTCTACTGCACATAAGCAAAAAGACATTTTATTTTCCACTCATCAAAAAAGCTGGTGACATATGCAAAGTAATTTCTTTTTATGTTTTCAGGAGAATGTCTCCTCTGTTTCAAATTCCAAATAAGGTATGAAAGGTATGCAGTCACAAGTAGATAATCACTGAAAGGCACAAGAAATGATTCTTAGAAAATGATGTAAGCTGATGAAATGTTGTCTCAGTTTTATAGTACTGTGTATAATATTTCTCCAGTGCCAACATCAAACCAACATGCAGAAACACATTAATACCCACTACTGTATTGCCATGTATATAGCCATTCTAATTAGCAGAGAGTTTTATAATCTTAATTTCTTTTGTTTATCATCATAGCCACTTTATGAAGTCACTTACTATTTTTAATTCCACTTTCACAGATAAGGTACTGAATATTGCATTGCAGATATAATATTAGCCAGTTCATAAATCAGGGATCGGCAAAGTCCACATGTACCCCTCACACTGTTTTTACAGTCTGGACTCCTAGAGTGCCTGTTTTCTGCACCCCAAAGGGTGAGCTGCCTTTCCTGGAAGCCTCCAGGGACAGCAACTCACCTTTTAAATAGGTTGCATCCCAACCCCCCACTCCCATTGTTAACATCAAAAATATTTCTTGCCCCTTCTCAAACCAACAACAACAACAACAAATTTATTGATTAGTCAGCTGGCCATATCAACAATAGAATACAGTAATATACAAAGTATCTAAATATAATAATACATGCAAAAATAAATTAAGTCACATCTAAAGCTCATGTATAAAATTAACTAGGAAGTGTAACCATATAATTTGGGAATGTGAAGAAACACACAAAAAGTTAAATAAAATAAATAAATAAAATAAAATACAAAATGGAATAAAATTTTGTGTAAAATGGAACAAGCTAAAACAAGTTAAAGGAACACAATAGGAAAGTTTAAATAAACTCATCACCATGGCATGGAACCCCATTTTGTGTAATAAACTGCTCTCTTAGGTGGGCAGATTTTATGATAAATTTTGCAGTACATCACACTAATTGTACATTCTCTCCAGCAAGGAAATAGGATAATATAACAATGGGATCCCAGTTGTTTATTTTAACCAAAAATGGTTGTAAAAAATGGGACCTCTCGTTATCATAGATACAACAATTGAACAAGATATGTATAATATCCTCTACAGTGGGAGCTCCACAAATACATGTTCTTTCGTAGTAGGGTATTTTTTGAAACTGTCCTGATCAAACCAGGAAAGAACTTCTGTCCACTTCCAGATTTTTTGTTTATTTGTTTCTTCTGGCATTTTCGGCAGTATGAACACCCCACAGGGGAGCCTGGGTGCAAAGAATTGGCCCCAATCCCACCACAATTGCCCATCCCTGCCTTAAATAGAGGCATCTAACTCAATTGAATTGAAGGGCTAAATTCTCCTTCAAGCAGAAACTCAAGAGATGCATACCTAATTTTGCTCCAAAACCACCATACAAGTTCTGAGAGGGAAGAATGCTATGTAGTAGAGTGCCAACTACATACTGCTATATGCATAGGATCAAGATTTAGGGGCTTCTGTAATCAAGCCTAATTTAAGGAGATTATCAGACACCCTTACACAAGGCAGGAGAAAGGGCTTCCCTTTCAGACGACGTCATCCCCATCCTGTTATGCTCCCATGCTGGTCCTCTTTTGCCCTTGTTGCTTTTTATTCATGGCTTAAGCCGTGAATAGATCGCCTGTTCCATTCCTGTCACAGAACGATGGGTGAGTGAAAAGGTGCTCCGTTTCTATAGCGCGATGCCAGCTGCAGTGGGAGGTCCATTTCCAGAACATTTCTGGGTGCAATCGGGACATCTGGTAAGTGACACCCTTTTTTGTACCCTCCCTGGGTTACTTGGGGTTTTTAAAGTGTGTTTTTGTGCTTGCTGTCATTTTAAAAAGTGTATTTGACTTTTTATTTTTGAATTTCCTGTGCGCTCATCCTCTCATGAGAACAGCCTGGGATTTCAACCAGGAAGTAAATGCAGCACCATGAGAACTGCATTCACTCTGTGGCTGCCAAGAGGGAGGGAAGGCATGTCATTAAAGGTAGGTCTGAAACTCTTTGTTACTGTGCCAGGGTGGGGTCAGGAGGGTAGCAGGAGAGGAGATAGTGAGATGGGTACACTATTTTTGTCCCAGTCTGAAAATCTCCTAAGTCTTTTGTTTATTTCCTTTCCTCTCCTTGGATGGATGCCCTGAAACAACAAAAAAGATATTTCTACCTCGTTATGAGCATCCACAGCAACTCCTCCTATTACTCACATTGCAGTAGCCCACTGTACTCTGCTAGCATAAATACAAAATAATTTCATATCTTGCTCCCACAATCCTTTACTAAGACCAGTGTTGATCCCCAACTGTCTATTTCTTTCAGGCCTGAGATCCTATTACCTCACATTCAGTATCTTTTAAACTCTCTTCCTGCCTTCTGCTGCCCAATGTCCAAAATCTTCCAAATGTCCAAATTTCACCCAAATCAGCCTAAATATTTCTGTCATCCAGGTTTCCTTTTCCATTGACCAAGGCCTATCATGAACCATTTTCCCTGGACTGCAAATGATGGAAAATCACACATTCTCTATATATGACTAAATGAAATAGAGAAGAAATTGTCATTGCAGCTGCAATAATAACCACCAGTAATTTGTTCTATTTGCCATATTTGTATTGTTTCCTGGTCCTGGAGATGACTCAGTAATTTGTACAGACTAGTGTTTCAGTCCACATTTGGAAACTTAGTCTGGTAGGTTTTGGTTCCTGGACTTTATGTTTGAATCTCCTAAATTAAGGAAACATGAGCAGGCTGCTAAACCACTTGCCTTATCTTGTTTCTTCTAATGTACATGGTCCACCCACACCCACCCCACTATTAAAGTAGGTCAACTGAATTATGTTAACAGTGCTTTCCCTCCACAGATCTTGTGTACATTTATGGATCAACTAACTTGATGTCTGCACTGGTAAGTTAACACATTACATAGGTGAGATATGAACCTAGAGAATCCAATTATTTCGCCATTTTGACTTGGAAACAAGCCCCTTTGATTTCAGTAAAATATATTTGATTTTTTTTCCCCATCTATATTCCCTCTTTCTTCCAAAGTGAGACCCAAACCAGCTACTTCCAAGTACTCAAAATCTGGATCAGATATCAGGATTCTGTCCAAACGTCTCTGAATTTCAGGAGATTTTCAGATGGGGCCAAAATGCCCCATTGCTGCCCCGCCACCTCCTCCTCCTTCATTCTGCTCCAGGAACGGGTGCCCTCCCTCCTTTCCAGCCGGCCATAAATGCAGCCGTTGTAAGGCTGCTTTTATGACTGGGCCAGAGGAAATCCCACTCATTCTCCCAAGAGAACGAGTGGGAGGGAAATTCAGAGTTTTAAAAAAAACCAGCTGTCAAAGACAGAAAAAAATATATATAAAATAAATTTAAAATAAAACGAGGAACCCGGGGGGGGGGGTAAGGGTGGCACTTACCTACCTGTCCCAATCGTGGCAGGAAGTGTCTGCCATGGAGCTCCTCCCCCATGCCTGTTATTTTGGAACACGGACAGGGCTCCATTTCCCACATCCCTGATTCTGTGACAGGCATGGAAGGGGTGTTCTATTCATGATTTTTTTTTTTTTGTCATGAATAGAATATCTTGGGAGCAGGACGAGGGTAGGATGGAAGCAGGACAGAAGGGGTTGAAGTCATCTGAATGACAGCCCCTTTCTCGACCCTGTTCTGTGCCTGCCCCACAGTATAAGCTCCATCTGAAAATCTCCTGTATATAAATGGTTAAGTGTCAGTTATTTCACTCTTGTTGCTGTAATGGTGTACACAGAGATTCTAGCACACACACAAAAAGGAAACAAAGATGAAATGTTAACACCGAGCAAAGATTTAAGGAGATAAGCCTGCTTCTCTGTTGTGGAAGGATGGACTCCTGTAACTATGCAATGCCACCTGTAGCATAGAGTTAGTCTATCTAACCCTTGCAGCAGCTGAGTGATGGGTTTTCTGTACATCTGCTTGAAACAACTGCTTGAGTGACACAGAAGAAACTCAGAGATCATCAGAAGGTGGCACAGAAAAATATCATTTATATCAAAGAGTATAGACATTTTTAGTCCCTCCAGTTGTTTATTTAATAATTCAATAAAGATTTATTCCTTTAAGATAAAATATGGGGTCACCTTGAACATCTATGTTCAATAGATCTAATTATTTGGTGGGGAGCAGTCATAAGTCACTTGAAAGCCCACATGAATCTGTGAAGCAGGTCAGAACCATATCAATTGTAGTCCATATCTCATCAAACATACTTCCATCTGTGTGGCAGATGTAGGCGTCATGATGGAGATCAAGCATGCTCCATCTTACTACAGTAGTGATGTTGGTGAACACCTCTCCTCCGCACAAAGCCACTTTCCTTTTTAAAGAAGCATGTTGTGTTGTACATCTGAATCCACTCTTAGATTGTGATCCTCTTGACAGAAATTGAGGAAACATATTCAGGGGTAGTTGTGTTGGCCATGTAGTAAAATACATCAAAATCCAAAATCCCCCCAAAAGTTGTCTTTGCCTGATGAAGAAGCCAGTGAAGCTTTGAAAACTTGCATGATGTAGTTTGTGTTTTTTAGTTGGCCCAATAAAGATATCACTTTTTTGTTGATTGTGGATTTTGGCAGAAGTTGATTTCTTTATTATGTTCAGTGCTTGATACGCCTTTACGTATTTTATAAAAGCATCAATAAAGGCAATGATAATAATAAATATATTGTTCAGAAGTTCATTATAGGTGTGTGTGAAGTTATGAATTCACACCAACACAGAAATAATTTTGAGAAGTTGGCATGAATGCCATTGGTTCAGTCATTGCCATCTATGGTAAATAGTCTCCAGTTTGTTTTTGTTAAATGTGAATAGTTTTCCAAAGTAAGCATAGAGAGTCTATGAACCTGAACTAACTTTTCCTTTTTATATATATATGAGTAATATATCCACTTGATTTTGTGCTCCAGTTGTGGTTTCCTTGTATTTCCTCCCACATCATTGTTAGGAAGTACTAAAGTCTTACAGTAAGACATGATAATTATAATTGTCTGTAAATGGTGCAAGTCACAGATTTCATTATAAATGCAATATTCATATCCTTGGGATCTGAGCATAGATTTAACAATTTAATGGAACAGTAGCAAGCAATAAGAACACTCTTTCCCTATTTTTCTTACTTTTTGTGAGGCATTTTTTTTTCATTGCCTTTTTCCATAATAAGGAGATTCACAAACAGGCAAGCCAGCTCATGGAAGAAAATTCTTGATCCATCTCTATCTTTTTATGCTTTCTCTCAGTCTTGTTCTCAGTATGAAATTCGCTGTACCCAATATAATATATGCCATTATAGTTTATTTGAAAGGTTATATATTACTGTGTCAAATGATCATACTCTTGACATGTTTCCTAAGAGGCCAATCAGCAGAGTGAGATTTTCAGATGGGGCCAATATTGTGGGGCATGTATGGAACAGGATCAAGAAAGGGGCTCCCTTTCTGACAATGCTGACTCCTTCAGTCTTGCTCTTGTCCTGCTCCTGTCCTGCTCCTGGGGTACTCTATTCATGATGAAACATTGTGAATAGAACATCCCTTTCGTGTCTGTCATGGAATCAAGTACATGGGAAAAGGAGCCCCATCCCTGTTCAAAGATGACAGGAACAGGGGATGAGGTCCGTGCCGAGCACTTCCAGCCACAAACAGGACATCCAGGTAAGTGGCACCCTCCCCCTCCCCCCAGATTACTTGTTTTTTATATATATAAAATTTATTTTTGCATTTTATTTCTTGCTTTGACAGCTGGGGGCATATTTTTGAATTTCCCTCCTACTCATTCTCTCGCGAGAGAATGAGCGGGATTTCAGCCAGTCAGTTGTAAAGACAGCCTTACAACGGCTGCATTTACAGCTGGCTGTCAAGGAAGGAAAGAGCCCATTCCTGCAGTGGAATGGAGGTAAGTGTGTGAACATTTACCTCCATTCTGTAACAGGAACGGGAGAGGAGGTGGTGAGGCAGTAATGGGGCATTTTGGCCCCATGTGGAAATCTCCTGAGAATGTAAACATACTGAAGTGTTTTATATATATAGATAACAGTATATGTTGTGCTGGGTTTAGCTAGTTTACTTTTAATTTTGCTAGAAGGTGACCCTGTGTGCCTGAGGTCAGCTCTGCCATTCTACATGGATGAAAAAAAAGGTGAAATTAAAACAGCAGTATTGGAAAAAATATGACACCTGACTTGACAACAGTATACGTGAAAAGGATCTAAGAGGCTTAGTAGACCACAAGCTGAACTTGAGTGAACAGTGTGATGTGGCAGCTAAAAAAGCCAATGTAATTTTGGGTTGCATCAATAGGAGTATAGTGTCTAGATCAAGGGAAATAATAATGCCACTCTATTCTACTTTGGTTAGACCTGGAATACTGTGTCCAGTTCTGGCCACCACAATTCAAGAAGGATATTACAATCTGGAACGTGTCCAGAGGAGAATGACCAAAATGGTTAAAGATCTGGAAGCCATGCCCTATGAGGAGCAGCTTAGGGAGCTGGGCATGTTTAGCGTGGAGAAGGGAAGCTTAAGAGGTGACATGATAGCCATGTTTAAATACTTGAAAGGGTGTCATATTGAAAAAGGAGCAAGCTTGTTTTCTGCTGCTCCAGAGACTAGGACATGGAACAATGGACTCAAACTACAGGAAAAGAGATTCCACCAAAGCATTAGGAAGAACTTCTTGATGGTAAGAGCTGTTCGCCAGTGAAACATGTTGCCTTGTAGTGTAGGGAATTCTCCTTCTTTAGAGATTTTTAAACAGAGGCTGGATGGCCATCTGTTGGGAGTACTTTGATTGTGTGTCCCTGCAAAGCAGGGGGTTGGTACAAAAACAAAACACCTAAACAGAGAACTATATATTACAATGTTATCTCTCTGTACAATTTGTTTGTTTGTTCTGCAGACAGTGTATTGTTTCTTGCACATTGAGAGCTGTAGTTTCCATTCCCATTTTAAAGCTGCACGATATTTAAAGATGTGCAACACTATGTTTTGTGTTTTCCCCCACCATCTTTTTGGAAAACTCTGTAGCTTTCATAGGAGAGCTGTGCACTTTCTGGAAATCTGTGCTTCTTCTTGGGATGCTCCATAGCTTTCTTCAGAAAATTATGCAGTTTCCCATCGCTGCAGTGAAAACTGCCTTGCCATTTTGGGAAGGGTAAAAAAATATTTGCTCCCCCCATCTCTCAGGAATGGGAAAACTTAGAATTACCATCCCTAACATTGAGCATATTGCCTGTGTATTTTTACTGTGCTAGGAGCAGAGCCAAACTTGCATACTGTCTGTGTGCACACTCATTTACTGTACTCTTTGTCATGGTTACCATGGTGGTAATGCTGATTGTTTAGTGGCAATAGTGCTTCAAAGTACAGAAGAAATGTTAGCTCAGTGGCAGGGCATGTGCTTTCCATGAAAAAGGCCCCAAGTTCAACCTCTGGAATTTTCCAATTAAAAGGATCAGGTAACAGATGACATGAAAGACCTCTGCTGGTGCCTTTGGAGACTCTCTACCAGTCAGAGTTGCTATTGCTGGCTAGATGGCCACACAGCCATATGAAACAGCATATGGAAGACCTTAGCAAGGTTCTAGGGTAAGCCAGAGTGACTCATACAACCAGTCTGAATTTTGCTCTTTTGAGTTTCAGGCAGCTTCCACAGATCCCATGTTGTGTGTTCCTTCTCCAGCACCAGTTTAAAAAAGCAAACCATAGTGCCAAGTGTTGTATATTTTCTTAAAATGTATTAAAATAGCTCTTGCCATAAGGACCAATCACTGTGGAAATCATCTCAAGGATGCTGGCAGTATTACAGTGGATTTGGACTTCACATCTGGCTACCAGAAAGCAATAGGTTGGCAAACAACTCCAGCCACATTTGTCACAATTTCCTTGTTACAATAAAAAAAGTAGCTCTTCTTAGGAAGAACAAAACAACTGTAAAAGGGATTAGAAACCCAATTGGTCTTATTTAGAGTGAAACCCTCTTTGTCATTAGTTTGAGTGTTGGCTCCATCTCCTACTTCCTCTCAAAGCCAACACTTCCTGGTTAAGATCCTCTTTCCAGACATATACTAATGACTCAGTTACAAAATATTTTGGTGTGTGTATGAAAACATCTCACCAGACATAGCATGCCTGGATCCTAGAGTGACTCAACAATATTTTATAAAAACAATCACTTCAACACTGATCAACCCATGTTTCCAACTTAAACATGTGTGTGTGTGTGTGTGTTGGGTATGTTGCCTTTCCCAATATGCTGATTGGTTGCTCAGGAAACACACCCAACCAATCACCACCCACATGCAAATTTCCTCTCCTCCTCACAATCCACTCCTGCCACTCAATCTGCATCTACACCCCCCCAACCTCACAAGGGCCCCTCCCTCCTCTCACTCCCTCAGCCATTCACCAATCACAGGCTGCAATGGGACCCAGACAGTCAACTGGTGGTGGCGGCGTGGGCGGTGGGATGCCACTGCTGCCACTGCGACAGTACCCAGACAGTCTACTGGTGGTGGTGGTAGGATGCCGTCACTGCCACTGCAACAGTACCCAGTCAGTCTACTGGGGGTGGTAGAACACTGCAGCTGTTGCTGTTGCTGTGATGGGAACCAGACAGTCAACAGGCAGTGGCAGCAGCAGCATGGCAACAGAGCAAGTCAACCTCAACAATTCTGGGGAAAGTGTGGAATGCTGAGAAGGGGGAAGAGGAATTTAAAATCCACCAGCGTACCTTATAGGGTTGTTGTGATGTCCACCGGGCATTTGGTGGCCACTTATGGAATGCTGGGGAAGGTGCAGGCAGGAGGTTGCCCCGCCTCTCGCCAACCTTCCCGAAGGGGCTCAGGGCTAAACCGCAAATAATCAAAACCGCAAGTGTGAAAGCTGCGAATGTGGAGGGGCAACTGTACAGTAAAAGAGTTTGTTAAAATTTAAAATTTGATCCAAGTTAAAGTCTGTTACCTACCCTGATAGTCCCCACCTTGGAATATCACATAATTAGCAATATTTAATAATTCGGCTTAATGTGGACTTCCATGTAGTTAACAGGTAAACCAGGGAACCCCTCCCCCAAATACCAAGGTTGTAGTTATGTATAAGCAAGGGAGAGGGCTTTCGCGAACAAATACCCAGGTCAGAGTTAACGCCTGGAGATGAGTCATTCACGAATCTACTCAATGATAAGAGTCCTTAGTGCTTATAAAATGGGTTCTTCCTCTCCTCATCCCCTCCAACAATATATCTTGCCTGCTCCTATTCACTTCTAAACACATGGACCATTAATGATCATTAAGTCTTCCAGAGCACCCTTTGTCTAGTCCTGGGAACGTCCGAGAAATATTGTATTCCATTCAAAATCTCATCCCTTCAGGGAAATTATCACATATAAATATCACCATAAAACACCACCCAAGTGTGCATGAATCCCCTGCTTTCCAACTTCATGTCAGTTCATGTTACCATTCTATCATCCGGACTTCTTCACTATTTTTTACTTTGCGATTTCAGCTCTAGAGGTTCGGTATAGTATAACCTGCAATCCCCTTACTCTATTCCTCTATCCAAATATTTCCTACTATCTTTGTTAGCTTTATGTGGGTGTCTGAAGCCTGAGTGTTCATGTGAATGCTGTAACTATTAATTTCCAATAAAAATAATTTAATTGTAAGTTTTGGCTTAGAGTCTCCTCTGTTACTACCAGCCTCTTGCTGCCATATTTGAGCTAATTAAATATTCTCCACGTTAATTGTGGACACTAGTGGGATCTTCGCAGACCCCACACAATTCTGGTAACAAGTAATTGCTGTGGGATAATCTCAAGGTTATCTGAGATTAATGCTTCTTCCTTGACAAACACTTGAATATTTATATCATGACTTTTTGATTTCACAATGGCATGTACTCATAATGCAAATAAATGATACAAAATGGGAAAACAAAGAGGCACACTAAGCTCCAATAGTAATTTTATTCTAAAAAGCATACAGCCTCCTATGGGAATTTATCTGGATTGAAAACAAAATGGAATGTGCTTCTAGGTAAATATGTATAGGATTGGCAATACATGCCTCAGCCCAATACAAGTCTGTCTATTAAATAATGAGACTGATACAATAACCCATCTTTATTTATATGTATTACAATTCTAATGCTTGTCCCCTTCAATATACTCCTCATTCACACTCACGCACCAATGCAGTCTTGCTTTCCACTGGTCGAAGGTGTGGAGCAGATCAGTTTTTGTGAGCTATGTCAACACATTTACAATTTTCTTCTTTACTACATCAACTGACTCAAAATGTGTTCCTTTAAGCACCCATTTCACTTTAGAGTAAAGAAAAAAGTTGCATGGTGCCAAATCTGGCAAATATGGAGGATGTTCAAGTGTAGCGCTGTGTTTTTCAGCCAAAAATTATTTCACAGAAAGTGCTGTGTGAGCAGGTACATTGTCTTGATGAAGAATGAAATCATTTTCCCACACGTCTAATAGATCTGTTGGGTCCAGATCTATTAGAGGGCAACAGAGGGGAATTCTGGGTGGCTATTATTCTCAAATATTGAACACCTTTCTCTAGGCAGCTCTACAAGCTCAGTGTCTCAGCACTTTCTTAGGGAAAATATGTGAAGCCTTTCACTTTTATCTAGCTTTAGAGCAGGCCTGGGCAAATGTAGGGGCTGTTTTTGCCCTATAACCTCACCAAATTCACTGGATAGTTTCTATTTTGAAATGGGTTTTCCCCCATTTTGGATGGTGGGTGGGCTTTTTAGGTTTTTACAACTCTGGAGTGGTGCTTTGCTGATTTCAGAGAATTTTCCTTCACTCCTAATCTTGAGGAGTAGAGATCAGGAAGGCTTTGGGGGGCTTGGAAGAAGCAAAAAGAAGCCAGAGCTGTATGCAATCTGTGTACTACCATTTCTCCACCCCTGTTTTGGCTGGACTGCAGTAGGTCAGTCTGTCAGAGAGATATCAACGCTGTCAGCTAAGTCCTTACCATACATTATTCCCACTGATGTCAAAGGGGTTTCTATTTAAGTAAGTTCAGGACAGTCATCATAATATATTAAAATGCTGAGATTTTATTCAGCATAATGGAATATTTATTCTTTTAAATCAGGGGAAAGGGAAAAGTGCAGCCCACAGGCCATACATGGCCCCCAGGCCATTGTTGTGGTTTCCCAGCGGTCACAATTCTCCACAATGTCCTATAGGGTGTATGGAGGGCATTTCCACCACTTTTGGAGGCCCACTGGGGCCTCCGGGGGTAAAAAAAAAATAATATTACGAAATGCATCAAAAATGTTTTTGCCCTCTATGGGTGTGGGAGAATTTCCACCATGTTTTTTTACGGAGAGGGGCTGGATGAATTTAGGCCCATTTTTGGAACAGAAAATGACTTCCACTCATTTCTTATTGTTACAAAAGGCCATTCCTAGACCTAAAGCAAACCAGGAAGGCCCAAAAACATGGTGAAATGCCCCCATTACCCTCTAGAGGGCATTTGGGAATACATGGGGGCAAAATTTGATGTTTTAAATTTATTTATTTATTTATTTATTTTTGCAGGCGTCAGTGCGGTGTAGCCCTCTAAGTTCTCCTGGAGAATAATGCATCCCCCTAGCCTTCTATAGCTGCCACCCTTGTTTTCATAGAATCGGAAGAAATCACAAGGGCCATCCAGTCCAACCCGCTGCCATGCAGGAATATAAATCAAAGCACTTCCAACAGATAGCCATCCAACCTGTGTATAAAAATCTCCAAAGAATATCCTTCTTGAATTGTGGTGCCCAGAACTGGATGCAGTATTCCCAGTGAGGTCTGACCAAAGCAGAATAGAGTGGCACTATTATTTCCCTTGATCTAGACACTATACTCCTATTGATCCATCCTAGAATTTCATTGGCTTCTTTGGCTGCTGTATCACACTGTTGACCCATGTTAAACTTGTGGTCTATTATGACTCCTAGATCCCCTTCACATGTACTGTTGTCAAGCCAGGTGTCACCCATCTGTACCTGTAGATTTTTTTATGTCTAAATGTAATATCTTATGTATCTTCCTGTTGAAATTCACTTAGTTTTGGCCCAGCTCACCAATCTGTTAAGGTCATTTTGAATTCTGACCCATGTCCTCTGGGGTATTAGCTACCTCTTCTAATTTGGTGTCATCTGCAAATATGATAAACATGCCCTCTATTCCATCATCCAAGTCATTGATAAAAATGTTGACTAGCACTGAGTGCCCAGGACAAAACCCTGTGGCACCCTACTAGTCACTTATTTCCAGGATGAAGAGCAGCCATTGGTGAGCACCCTTTGGGTTTGGATGCTCAACCAATTACAAATCCACCTAACAGTAGCATTGTCTAGCCCACATTTTATGAGAGCTTGTTTGCAAGACTATCATGGGAGACCTTGTCAAAGGCCTTACTGAAATCAAGATATGCTATAGCCACAACATTCCCTTCATCTACCAAGCTTGTAACTGTCTCTATATAAAAATGTTTTAAATAGTTACCTGTCACAACTATCTGGATCTGGTTGTTATCAGGAGAAAAGTATGTAGGCTAAACAACAATAAGAATAAACCAGGGGTATATATGAAACTATATACAGTATTATTCATACAAGACCATACTATCTAGATACATGAAGCATGTAACTATACAAAATGCTTGCAATTGATTTTTGCCTGAATTTGCTAGCACTTGTAAATCTCTAGGGCATTACATGTATTCCTGTATGGCATTCATAAATATAATTGAGGTTGATATACATACTGAAGTTATCACAACTGGTTTGTAACAATGTATTGTTTTTTTTGTGAAGGATGGTTGATTGTAGCAAGCCTTTGGTATAGTTATATGCTTCATGTATCTAGAAGTTATGATCTTGTATGGATAATACAGTATATACTGTAGTTTCATATATACCACTGGTTTATACAGTTGTCCCTTCATATTTGCTGGGATTTGGTTCCAGGACCCCCCGTGGATACCAAAATTCGTGAATACTCCAGTTCCATTATATGCAATCACATAGCAAAATGGTGTCCCTTATATAAGATGGCAAAATCAAGGTTTGCTTTTTGGATTATTATTTTTTTAAGAATATTTTCAAGCCATGAATACTTAAATCATTGGATACCAAATCCATGGATACCAAATTATAATTATTATTGTTTAGCCCACATACTTTTCTTTAGGCATGTAGTAGAGTCGAATCTGGTGTTGTCAGGAAAAGGCAACCTACCAGGTGCAGGGGGGCACTACTAGTCCCCCACCCCACTGCTATTGCCACCAGTTTTGTAGCACTGCTCAGGGAAAGCAGCATTTTCCTTTAAAAATATTCCCTTACTCCCAAATTCTGGTGCAAAGTTTAAAAAATTCATTTCAAGATTATAATAATAATAATAATAATAATATTTATTTATACCCCGCCCCTCTGTTAAAACAATCGGGGCAGCTTCCAAAATTTAAAATACAATACAAATAAAATCCCCACACCCCATAAACAATTTATGGGGTGTGGGGAACCACATGCCTTGTATTGGAGCTGATGTGCATTCCCAGACAGTCCTCAAGAGCAGAAACTTACCGTACCTTAATACCAAAAAAAAAAAAAAAAAAAAAAGCAATTCCCACATGTCTTTAAAAAAAAAAGATGATGACAAATGCACTCCCATCATTTCAGCAGTTTGGGTGGCAATAGTGAAACCTGATGGCACAGAAAAATCATGGGAGGCAAATGTTACCCATCCCTACTGTAAATTTACTTGTAATGTATTGCTGTATTGAAGTAAATAAGATAACAGTGTCCTCCTACCAGGGATGGAAATAATATTCGCCATTATTCATTTGCTGACTGAAAAATTGATTTCCTGACATTTAGAGACTCCAGACAGGAAGAATACCACAGTGGCAAAAATATTGCACAGTTTTCACCTGATATTCACACATTCCAAAGTGTTTGGGGAAAGTATACTGAACAGAAAAACACGTGAGGTTTTTTCCTCCAAGAGAAGTGTGCAGTTCTGCACATAAAACACATTTCCAGAAAGCTTTGGTGGTGTTTGGATTTTTGCGTGAAAGACTGCTGTTTTTTATGCAAAACAACAATCTTGCACAACAAAGCCTTACACACAAAAAGTCTGTTACCAGCTGGGAAATCGGTGGAAAGAGATGTGCAGGCTTTCATGCTACCTCACTTATAAAATCAATCCCTCCCTTCGCCTCCTCCCATGACAATTATCTTTCTCCCAGAGATGCAGGGCCTGTCTAAATGGTGAAAATGCCCCTCATGGAATTTGCTGGGAATACTATCTGTCTACATGGGATCCAGCGCTAATCCACACTATTCGGAAGGATAGTGTGCCCAAAACGGCACTATTCAGAAGGATAGTGGGTCCAAAACGGCAAAAACAACAGGGTAAAAGCCTTCACAGATTTCCCCATACCTTTTCACAAACCGTGAGGTGGCTGCGCATTTTTCTTAATTTAGACTATTGGACAATAAAAAAAATCATAGGGAAGTACAAGGCTGATTGGCTAGGTGAAAGCGAGGGCGGGGCTTGCTAGCAGAGCAAGATCTCACTGCCACCATATTGGATTTTCACCTTAGCAATCACTTGCTAAGGTGATAAACAGGATGAATATTTTCTGTTTTGCTTTCTTATAATATTGGAGAATTGCTCTATTGCACCAGCACACCTTGGGCAACTTTTTTTAAAAAACAAAATGGCAGCTGTAAAGAACTAACGCAAGTAAATCACTTGCAGCCACTATCTGGAATGTGAGGCTAATGGGGGCTTCTGATGCCAGAAAAAACATTTCGGTATGTCGCTGCTGCTGTGAGATGCCAATGCTACGAAGTACTTTGGATTTTTTCCCTTCATGTAGATTGGCCCCTATAGAAGCACAACAGTTCTCTGAGGTGTCAGCCAGAGCTCTGAGACCTGGCAGTTCTTGATGGGACAGATACAAAAAAGCAGCCCTGTCCCCATCTCTTGCTTTGCTGTAAGACAACAGCCCAATAAGGGAATTGTTGGTGAGGTAGAAGAAGTTGGGCAATGGAACTAAGGAAAGGAGGGCTGGAATACTGAATCTCTCCCTCTCCTCAGCCCACCAACCTTGACACATCCTTTCCTAGTTATTATTTTAAAGTTGGCTCTTCTGATAATAAGATTTGGCTTCTACTATCTATTCAAACACTTCTACAACTGTATTGCATTATCCCGGTATAACTGAATTCTGTTAAGCGTTATGTCCTAATCTATACTCCTAGTCTTCAGAGCGTCTATCAAAACACACTCAGATCAGCCAGATCTATTTTTTAAGAAAAATAAATAAATCTGGATACACTTTGGTTTCTAAAGCACTCAAACAGTTCATGTATTTTGAAGAGAGATTAAAAAATACACAGAAGACTTTCACCCATAAAATAACTATAAGCTGTTCTTTGGAAAACTCAAACTCACAAATTACTTTTAACATTCACAAGGGCACTTTTAACATAGATGCGCTTAAAAAGTGGACGATTTTGTAAAAACTGGCCATGAAAACTTGAAATGTTACATGAAAAGCCATCAATTCTTCCCACAATACGATATTTTCACTGCTTGTAGAAACAGGTGCAGCATCAATTTATGAGTGTTGCCAGGTTAGCACAGGTTCATCAAACTAAACATTTAAGAAAGTTTGCCTTCCTTTGAGGCTGAGAGAGTATGACTTGACCAAGGTCACCCAGTAAGTTCCCATGGCTGAGCCTCAGAGGAAGAAAAGGTCAAAACCTTCTCTGAACAAATCTTGCCAAGAAAACCCCATAATAGGCTCGTCTTAGGATTGCAATAAGTCAGAAATGATTTGAAGACACAAAAACAACAACAACAACAACATTATTCACATTTACCCATGACTGCATTTCTTCTGCATAGCACAGGGTTTTGATGTTTTGGTGTTGTTCTTGGTGTTTTGGTATTGTACTGCTGATTTGCAAAGAAGTGTTCTCAACAATAGATTAAATGGTGTTATGAATCTGCTATTATTGGATATTAGGATTCAACAAATACTACAAAAAGTTATAGTATGGAGTGTGCTTGTTCATAATTCTATATATAGCCAACCACACCCATTTGCAAGACTTTTCATTACCCACAACAGAAACTCAGTATTCTGTGGCCACTGAGCACACAGAAGGCAACTTCCAGTGCTGAACGACTGCTGGCCGAACAGTGGAAGCCAGTTGAATCAAGAGGGGGGCATCTCCTGTTACCATTGCTAGGCCCTGAGCAACCCAAACATTTGCACCAAGGGCTAGGAAACCTTCAGAAACTAGTTTTCCAGTAGTGCCAAAGGCTGAAGTTGGGCGGGGACAAAGGTTGCAGGCCAGTGCCAGCATAATATTAGATTTAGGCCTCCATATTTAGCGTACTGTTTTTAAGACTCCAGCCCTCCTAATATGTATGTGCATGGGCAATGTCGTTTTGGCTACATAAGAACTGATACTCTGAAAATGAGCTTGCTATTCGTATATAGGATGGATATTGTTCTTTGCCTACTAAAATTGTTAACGGTGCTTCACTTGAATGGGGGGGGTGGATTAACTCCAGGCTTTAAAAAAAATCAGGGTTTTTTTTAAAAAAATCACAAGAAGATTCCTCTCAAAATACAGCATACAACACTGAGACAAAATTAACTAGGAAGCATTGTCTTTCTTGCAGCAGGTGAGAAAAGATAGCTTTTTTTTAGTTGGCTGCTCCCATTAAAAAAGAGAGATAACCCAAATCCTTGTTGTTTAGGGGTGGGCTGGAGAAAGCTGCAGAATAGAAAGCAAGGCAATGTGTTCACTGATGTTTAGATTAGTCATGTATCCATCATTATGGAATGACACAGCATGTTTAAATAAAAGCCAGTTAAAGCAATAAACCTTCTAAAAAATAACACACCTGTTTGTAAAACATATCAATCAAAGCAGAGTCATATTTAACAATCACTTTACTATGCTGTCTCCTGTACTTTTAACACATTTTCAGCTCTAGCAGAAAGTAACCAAGTTGAACTGCAAGCACTGAAGGAACAAAGCAAAATAAAGTTCTAATTGGCAGGAAGCTTGGAAGTGACCTTGAACACAAACCCTGAGACAATTCGGTATTACAGCTGGTTCTACACAGCTATAACAGAAGAATAGCTCACATGATATGATGGGGAAGTAGGGTTACATTGAACAATATCATCCTCTGGTATCTACGTGCATATTTCAAACATCTGCAAGGAACTTTCACCACGTATATATCTGTACCTTTGAACAGAGCCTCAGAAAGTTATGTTTTAATACTCCCAAACAGCATCATTGCTTTTTCAAACTCCACCAAGGAATGATTAGGGACAAGGCAGAAACCCTACTGTGAAGAGTTTCAGATTACATGAGAGCTGTATATGCAGCTATACAAGTTAAGATCCCCATCCTGCAGATACAGCTGTGCAAGTGAAGGCTCCTTCTCTTTCTGGAACATCCTGATACACCAAAGATGGGCTGTTTTGATACCATGTGGACCCCTCAAGACTCCCTGTTTCCCCAACCCCATAAAACCTTTCCACTAGGGAAAATATATTTCCTGTACCTGCAAGCTTCCAGTAATGATGGCCTTATGCTTTCTAAGGCCGGGGATGCTCCCAGTGCCCAAAAATGAAATCAGAAGTGGATGTCCAGCCAAATCTAGCTTAAAATGTGTTACTAATTTTTTTTTGGTCAGGATAGCTAACTGTACAGGTTGAATATTCCTTATCCAAAATGCTTGGTACCAGAAGTGTTCTGTATTTTGGATTTTTTTCAGATTTTTTAAATACTTGCATACATATACATAATGAGATATCTTGGCAATGGGACCCAAGTCTAAACATGAAATTCATTTATGTTTCATATACACCTTATACATATAGCCTGAAGGTGATTTTATACATAACATTTTAATAATTTTGTGCATGAAACAAAGTTTGTGTACATTTAACCATCAGAAAGCAAAGGTGTCACTATCTCAGCACCCATTTGGACAATTTTGGATTTTGGAGTATTTTGGATTTCAGAATTCTGGATAAAGGAAACTCAACCTCTACAACCATTAATGTATTGATTGAATGTATAAGCAGTTCTGAATATGGCTATTACTGTACTTCATTTACAATGGAGATTAATCAGGCAGTTACATTATACCCACAACCCCCCCCACACACACACACATGAGATTTTTCTTTGCATAATCTTAAAATTACTTTTTACCTTAACAGTGACCAGGTCCAGCAAGAGGACCAGGCATCCTTGGGCAGCTGTCAGGGCCCTAGTTTATCTAGCACAGGCCATCAGTGAACCTGTTCAGAGGCTCCTTTTGCATTTTTTTTAAACTGGTCTGATGCTCCAAGCACTGACAAGTAGCTGGACCTAGCTGACATTTTAATTTCCTATAGTGTGCTGGAGTAGTTAGGGACACTGTGGAAAATTAGGTCAGAGATGCTGAGGGGTCAATCAATAGTGAGAAGGTGGCAATTATTTCAGGTGGAAGATGCTGGAGGGCAACAGTGGCAGCCCACCAGCTACTCCACATGAGCCCTCTTTCCTTTCCTCTCTTTCAAATGCAAAATCTATGAGTACTTGTCCAGAACCCCATAAACTAACCTGCAACCATCAGGTGTGGCACAGGAGCTGATCCCATTGTTAGTGTTGAAGGAAGATTCAGTGGCCAGTCTAGTTGGCTTCTGTAGGTAGTATTAAGCTGGCCACCATTGTATAATTTGCTTCAAGCAGCAAAATGTCTTGTGATAGCCCAGATATTCTGTTCTGCACCTGATATTCTATACAACAACCCAAAGATGCTATCTTTTTAGACATCACTCTCCTATGTTAAACCATGGCAAACAAAAAAAATATCCTTATTTTGCCTTGAGTTCCTCAACTCCAGCTATGTACCCTCACCATGAATTCATTAATACCAATTCCTCATTACATTAATAGCAGCTGAAATTTCCCTTAATAGAAGAAATATCTACATTGAACATCTGGTTTATGCTAAAATAGCTTGCAAGGAGCAGCCAATGCAACTACCTCTCTTGTTCAGTAGACTGACTTTATTTGAGGATGCTTGGTAGTTTAAGAAGGGAGGGAGTGTCAGAGTCAGGATGTGGTCGTGTGCTTGTCTACAGGAGCCAAACCAATTATGTTTGATGAGTCTTATATCCCTTAATTAGGGCTATAAGTGTTTCAATGGGACAACTCAAAAATAAGTGGTTTAGAGATTGTGGTCTAAGATGGATATAAAGATCTCGGCTCAAATAAGGAAAACATAAGATACATGTCAAGTTGTACAAATTATGACACGCTGGGCATGTCCAGTGAGTTTCTATAAACAATAATTTTTGCTGATGACTATAATCATAGCACAGTCAGGTAATCATTTCATGACTGTACTTGAGACATTGGAAAATCTTTCTAATGGGGTGGAACGTGGCTTGTGGCTGAGGAAATGAACATCTCAACCTACTAAAGACCAGATGCAAGTATAGTGATGAGAACAAGATAGTGGTGGGGGGGGTGGAGTGGCTGAGAGATAAAGGAAGACAGGAAATGCACATGCAGAAGTAACAAAAAAAGTTCTAGTTTCTGCAGTTTCCTTCTCTGCTGGCTAGGATGGTTTGTTTCTTTGTTTTTAAATTAAAGCATCATCACATTGGGAGCCCACAGGAGAGGTAACCTGCAAGGCAGGGTGAGAACCTTTAATGCTAGAGACAGCAAAGAGATATGCCACAATGCTATAAGGCATGAAAAGGGTGAAATATAGATGTTTTGTTACACTATTTTATTTATTTATTGGATTTATATCCCACCTTTATCCCAAGATGGGATTCAAGGCATTAGACATATAAGTTATGCTAAAATACACATGGCTTACAACTTATACCCTTGCAGAGATCTTGACAGGTTCTGTGTAGACATGGTGTTAAGGAATTTACTGCTGCCACACACCTTGTTGGTTCTTGTTTTAGATAAACTACACAGTCTGTAGATGTGGGGAGGAAAAACTAAGAAGCAGAGAAAAAATGTTTCCTAAGTCCACAATAGGCTGGCCCAAGACATTTTGACATCTGAAGCAGAGCACAAAATGGTGCTGTACTTACCCTCTATTCAAGATGCAAAGTACTGCACTGGGAGTAAAAATGCAAGAACAATGAATTAATAACTAACCATTTTCTGCCTTTTCACAACATGCAAAATCTTCCACCTGAGAGGCTGCAGGCTGGCTCATACTTCCTAATAATAGGATAAGTCCTGCAAATAGTCATTAGGGGGGAAAATTAAAAAAAAAAAAAAAAAAGCCCTACAGCTCCCATGAAATTTAGTCCCTTTGAGGTCAATAGGTGACCATGTAGGCTACGTCTGCTCTTCTGGGCTCAGTTTTGTCAGCATTCAAGTAATGTTCCTGTTCCAACATGTTTGGGAAAATTGTCATACTTTGATACACTATAGTTTGCTTCTTTCTTATAATCTCCTTCTCCAATGATCAGAAGATCATCAGGCATAGTCTTTATGCTTGAAAGTCCTTCTACTGCCTGGTTCAACTTCTACTGCAAAACCTCAGGAGCAAAGCTGATCCCCACTTGCATTTTTGACCAGCAGTATCTATCCAATGTTGTGCTAAAGGTAATCAAGTACAGGTATACCTCAGTTAATGAAGTTGGTGTGTTCCTGGGTGTTCCTTTTTAAGAGTAAATTTGCTACCAGAGGTAAAAATAACATGAAAAGAATAGGGCTAGATTCCTACACCACACAAGAAAAGGGCAGTTCAACATATTTCAGCAAACTTTTTATCAAAAGCTAACATAAACATGGGAAGTGAAACATGCAGGTTTTTACATTGCTAAAGTTGAGTTGCTGCTAATTTCCCCAACATATTAGAAACTTGATATTTTCATGGAATTTCCAAGAACACCTTGGGTAACATTTCTTATATATTCTCCACTGTCACCATGTTTCCTATGGCACTGTTTGTCTAATTAAGGAACAACTTTACCTTACTATAAACATGTACTTTATTTAGTATTAATTCTCACATAGCCACAATCAGGCCTAGAGTCCTCTCTTCACTTAACCTGCTCCCACTGCCAGTGGCTTCTCCTCCACTCTTCCTGCTTTCCCTTCAAACTCCACTTCCCCACTACTGCTAGTTTTACCTCTCAGGTCTATACATATTGTCAACAGAGAAAACAACAATGTGCCTCATGACATGCCCTAACCTCCTGCTGTCCCATCACCTGTGTTGTAGAAAGATCCCACTGCTAGTCCAGTTGGCTTTTATACATGGAATATTCTTAACTTGAAGAAGCAAAAGGCATGTTTCATAGGAAACAAGCATAGAGACATACCACACCCCAAAAAGGGGGGTCGGGGACAAAGACTATAATCAAAATGGGTTATCCCACTCATAACCTTGACTACCACATCTTGCCAGCTTCTTTAAACTACATGTAGTTTCATCAGCATCTTTATAGAGTAGTAGAGGATAAGTTCCATTAAAAATCTGTCTGCCTATGCAAGCAGAATGAATTAATAGATGTAAGTGAGGTGGCAGTTACATTCCCTTGAGAAATGGAATGTTCCCATTTAGTATTGGCTTAGTGAAGTGATGCTCTAGGCACTCTTCAGGAAGTGTGCATAGCAGCCACTACACTTCTTCTGTCGCACTGCTCTGGTACTGATTTTTTTTTTTTTTAATGAAAGCAACAAGAAGGGTCCTGAGTTGCTCTGCAAAGCACAGTCCATTTAAAAATGGTTGTTTTTTTAAAGACAGAATTCTTCTTACCATTTGATATATCATGAAGGCAAGAGCCAACTTCTCCCGTTCCCAAAGAATGAATAATGAACATATATTGTTACTCGCTGCTTCCTTCATTCAATATGACTGTTTTTTTAAAGATCCATCCTAATGTTCTTTTTGCCCCTCAAAAGTAACTCATTGTGGGTAATGGCTACTACCCAAACAATTTACTTCCAAGCTCTGATGACATCAGATATGTCCACCACTTTTAATGAATGTGTGTGTGTGTTTGTATGTCCATCCCTTGTATTAATAATGTCTCTCTCTCTCTCTCTCTCTGGCATTTCTTCGCAACGAAGATTCAGGAAGGACTCATCCCACGCTTTCTGCAAGCGCGCTGATGACTTATAGTGCCTACAATAATGAATTCCACATTTAACATAACGGCTAACATCCTGTTAGTGCCACACACAAGGGTAAGTCCATTTTACATCTGTGCATGTTTTGTTTTGTTTTGTTTTGTTTGGCATTGTAGCATTCTCTTCCACCCTCTGCAATGACCAGTGACCTCCCCCAGGATTATCATTAAACTGTGATAGACCACCTCCACATGGCCATTCTGTAACTAGTGGAGAGGATTAGAAACGTGTTTATGTTCCCATAGCCAGACACTTCTCTGGTCCCTTCCACTCTCCAACAGCAATGTAATGGCCATGGGAGGTTGTTGCAGTGCAACAGTGACTCCTGGTGGTAGTGACAGAGGAGCCAGAGTCCTGCATGTAGAGCTCTTCGGCTACGCTACCACATAGGATCTCACCCATTTATATATATATATATATATATATATATATATATATATGCTGCATGAACACTTGATGTCAATTCAATTCAGAGATGCTCCACTGAAAGGCCATAATGTGCCGCATCGGATGTGCATCATCAATCATGTTGAAAAGGGATAGACTGGTAAGTCTTAAGTGACGCAACACCTAAATAATTCCAACAAAAAATGTGGGGATTAGTCATGTGCAGGGAAGTGGAGTTTTGGCTAAACAACAGGAGAAACATCTTAATTGTAAGAACTGTTTAACAGTGGAACGTTGGCTTTCCCTCATAGAAGTTATTTAAGCATTAGCTGAACAAGGATCTGGCAGGGATGCTGTAACTGCATACTGTACTGAAGAACCAGAATTGAGCAGGAGGTTGGACTGGATACCCTCTGTGGTTCCTTTAAGTTCTGTGATTAAATCATTCTAAGAATGGGAGAGATAACAAGGAAAGAAACAGTGTTTCTCAGATTTTCCCTCCAACTTGCCCAATGATGGATACAAGTATGGCTGCCAACTATTTTCACCACTTCCTGTTCCCATGCCTTTAACAGCAGCTTATATGAAAAATATTTTTTTATTTCATTTTTACTTAATTTGTTAAAAATTATGACAGAATTCATTATATTTTTAACCTTCCAAAGTTTAATTTGGAGGTCTCTTCATATTAAGCTGCTAACCTTGACCTGGTCAGTTGGAAAGTTTAGATGCCATTAAATTTATGGGATTGTTCCTTGCTACATAAACATTCAATGTAAGTGGGAAAGAAATATCCACACTACATCTAGCACAGAACCATGAAGCATCTGGAACAGAGCCAAGAGAACGTCATCTGTTTCAGTCATCAAAACACAGTAAAATTAGATGTGGTCAGGAATGCATTCGTATCTCATATGAATCTCTTAAAGAGGCACTAAGGCACAATGTTCTGCAGCTCCAGTGGATACTCCACAACCCTTTAACTAGCCATCCATACACTATCAAGCATTGAGAGTGAAAGTTCTCAACAGTTTCAGAAGTCTAGATTATTTTGGGCCTTTCACCGCAAAATCAATAGTTTTGTCATGTGCTAGGTCAAAATGTTTGTTTTCTCTAATTTATCTGTCAGTGAGCAGATGACTTTAATTTTCTTCCCCCAAGTAAAATTAAACTGCACAGTCCTAGACAAATATTTACTCAAGAGTAAGTCCTTTTGCATTAAACTGGATTCACCTCTAAGGCAGGGATGATCAAAATGCAGCCCTAAAAGCTGTTTTTTGTGATCCTCAATTCCTCTTAGACTCCATGGACTACCCTTCTACTGGTAAAAAGTGTGAAGTGTCTCTACTGGAAGCTCCCAGAAGTAGCAAATAGGTTGCAGGGCCTCCCTGCACTGTTTGACATTTTAAAAAAGAAAAACAATATATATATATATATATATATATATATATATATATATATATATTCAAAACAAGAAGTGGACTTGCAGTAACTTCTGCTCTTTCCATTATTTTATTTTATTTTGGCATTTAGGGCAGTCCATGGATCCCCTGGAGACTCCCAGCCTCACTGTAGTCCTTTTCTTCTCATCTAAAACAAAGATATACTGTACAGAGTCATTTGCCCCACCAGCAAAGTGAATTAAAAAGAATTTGTTCTTCATTTTTGCTGTTTTATTATTTGTCTTCTCACATTCAGAAAACTGTAAACAGCTTCTTCATAATTACAGAAGGATATTAATTGCATCAATAGACTTTAAAGGGAGATTAAACAAAAGCATGAAGGGTAGGTCTATCATTGGCTACAGCTTGGTAAATAGTTGAAAACAATAGCTTTCCCAAGTACTTAAAAGTGAAACCTCCATGTTCAGAAACAGTGTAGCACTAAATACCAGTTCTTGGAGGGGGCGAACAGTCATGGAAAAAAAATCTGTTTCTGTCATGCCCTTCTTCTGGAGTTGATTCATAGACCCATCTGACTGGCCATTGTGGGGAATGAACTTTCCTCAACCTGGTGTTTTGCAGCTGTGCTCAAGTGAAAGTCCCATCATTCCCAGCTAGAAATTGGCATGCTGAAAGGGATAATGAGGGTTGTAGTCCAGGACATGCAGAGGGCACCAGGATGTGAAAGACTGGACTAAATATACTTGTGTAGTTCCTGGTGGGAGCAGCTGTTGAACAATGGAACAGCCTTACTTGGAAAATGATGGATTCTCCCTTGTTGGAGGTTTTTTGACAGAGGTTTGATAGCCACCTGTCAGAGATGCTTTAGCAGTGGATTCCTGCACTAAAAGGAGGTTGGACTATACGGACCTTGAGGTCCATTCCAACTCTATGATTCTGGGCATAGTGGTTGGCTCAAAACATCTTGCCCCTTGAGAAAGAGAATTAGACAAGACAGACAGTAAAGTACAGGAATGGAAATGTTGGGCTTGGGTTCCCACTGAGCTGGGAAACATACTGGTTGGGAATGCCTCCTTCAGCTAGGGAAAGAAAAAATATTCAAATATGTTTAGAAAAGAGTGTTGTTGGTTTTTTAAAGTGTTTCTCCAACAACAGCAAACGCTGATGAGGAGAACCCTGGACTGATGAGAACTTTCACAATCCACACTTTATTCTGCACATAATTCACATGTGAGGGTTTGTTGTGAAGAAACCAGCATTTTCTGCACAGTAGTATTATTTTCTGCAAACTATTCCCCCATAAAATCATTTAAAAATACTGCTAATTTTGCATAAGTTTCTTGTAGCAGGAAGAAAAGACTTTCTTGTAGCAGGAAGAAAATTTCTAAAATTACTACAGGTTTAGTATCTCTTATCCAGAATTCCAAAATCTGAAATCCTCCAAAATCTAAAATTCTCCACATGGGTGGCTGAGATAGTGACACCTTTGCTTTTTGGTGGTTCTAGTGTACATAAACTTTGTTTCATTCACAAAATTATTTAAAAATATTATTAAAATAATGTGTATAAAATTAACTTCAGTCTATGTGTATAAGGTGTATATGAAACATGTATGAATTTTGTGTTTAGACTTGGGTCCCATTTCCAAGATATCTCATTATGTATATGCAAGTATTTCAATTTTTTTTTTTAAAAAAAATGAAATACAGTACACTTCTGGTCCCAAGCATTTCAGATAAGGGATACTCAACCTGTAGTTGCTTCCTTTGAGAATGAAATTAGTGAGGAATTATGTCCCTATCATCAGCCTATGCTACCTTGTAGGGTTGTTGCTGTGATGATAAAATGGGGAGAGAGGAGAGCTCTGTGTGTTGCCTTGAGCTGAAGGAAAAACAAATGTAATGTAAAAATAATAGAATGCAGTATAACTACTGTTATTTCTGTTACCGGTAGGTTAGCTGAAACAAAGAATATCAACATATTAATAGTTTTCATTTGTTCACTACACATTTCTGGAATTACTGCGTTGAATAATCTATCACTATGTAGCTATTCCCTTTTCTGATTAGTACAACCATTGCTAAAATATCTGCTCCTTTTTCAAGGGATTTGGTATAGATTATTGAAAGTACAGACTATACATGGCAGATTCAGAGTGAATGAATAATCCCTTGCAAGGGGTGATAAATGTTAAACTGACCAGAATCAAACCTAACATGTTCATCAACCCCTGTTCCAGCTGGGTTCGTGATTAGCTGATTCCTTTTGGGGGCTACAACTCTCAAGAGTATTCCTGTACTCATTCTAACTTGGGGATTCTGAGAAGTGCAGTCCCAAAATTAATTTTTCTGAACTCTGAATTGCGCACACAGTAATGAAGTTGAACAATCCATGTATACCACTACTGATTGAAAGCATTCTTTGTTTTTAAATATGCACCTACCGCTGATTTGTTGGTTTTACTGTCAAAAGTTCTGCATACGAACCATTTGAAAGAGAGCTGGAGATTTTGGGAATGAAATGTTCTTCTCCCAAAATGGGGGAGGTAATAGAAGTTGTGCAAATATAAGGGGGAGGGGAATGATTCTCTGGCAGTAATTTGGGGGCATGAGGCTACTTCACAGTCAAACTGATTGATTACAGAGTCAGAATGTTCACAACAGCTTAAAGTTAAAGAAGTACAGTTGTCCCTCCATATCCATGGATTTGGTATCCACGGATTTAAGTATTCATGGCTTGAAAATATTCTTTAAAAAATTAATAATCCAAAAAGCAAACCTTGATTTTGCCATCTTATATAAGGGATACCATTTTGCTATGCCATTGCATATAATGGGACTTGAGTATTCACGGATTTTGGTATCCCTGGGGGGTCCTGGAACCAAACCCCAGTGAATATGAAGGGACAACTGTAGTCATATAGTGAGAAGCTCTTGATTGTTAACATATAATTAAAATATAATGAGATAGTGAGATGTTCCTCCAGATTATTTTATCTGGTTAGGGCTAGGGTAAAGTCCCAAACAACATGTGGTGTTCATGGCATCCATAGTCCGACAAATAGTTAACTGGACCTGTAGGCATGTGTTGGAAAATGCTTCCCAATCAAGCATTCTATTTAATCCCCTTCATCCATTTGCTATTAGAGCAATGTGCCTCTACCCTATACAATACGTGCTGTCTCTAGAACTTCTCCCATTTTGCTAAGTCACCCATTAGGTTAGGGGGATGTAACTAAACAATCACATCATGTGACCAGAGGATCTTCCAGGTGTGTCTGCAAGCACATAGACACCTCCCTCTCTTCCCCTCTCTCTCTCTCTTCCTTCTCCCTCAAGATGGTGAATGCAGGCTCTTGTAAGCTGCTCCTCTTCTTGAACTTTTCCTGTCGTTAGACAGGACTTAGGCACTGCATGTCTATATATTTTAATGTACCTTTAAATGTAATGAGAAAAGTTTTTAGGTATGAAGTTTGGTTACTGCCTGTGCTAAAACTGGTCTCAGAGTGACCCAAGAGAAGCAGTGTTTCCACTTGTGAACTCTGCTAAAGAAGTCTGAGTCTTAATTGAACCTGTCTTTATCTTTCCCAGAAAAGGGAACAATCCAACAGTATGCATGCACTTGCATACGTAGCCTTAGGCATATAACCAAACATGGAACTGTAACTATAGGAAAGGAGCAATGGTGCTGATAAGCCAAAATTTCCATGGTTAAAGCACCAGAACTTTTTAATTAGTAGGGATGATGGCATCATCTGCCAACTTTCTTCAAGCCTCTCTGTCCTCTCAAAGTTTAGCTGCAATAGCTGATTTTTCCCCAGTGACAATATATTACTATGAGCTACTCCTGTTATAATGCAATCTTTTCTCCTGAGGTTGTTTGTTCTTGAATGGGAAATTAATAGCCATTAGCTTTACAAAAGACTTTTTTTCCTGGTGGAGATGAAAATTGCTGGAACTGGTTTGTCACACTTGGGGGGTCTGTTTGTGGAGTGTCATAATGGCTGTCCGCACTTCAACATTCACCACTACAGCCTTGGAAAGCAGAAAATAGTGACAGGAGAGCATCCCATTGGAAAAGAATTCATAATCAAGATATGCTGCCATGAAAACTAAATAATTTCCTTGTAGGGTGTGTGTCTCCACTCCTGAAAGCTCATTTCGACTGCCTGCCAAGAAGTAGCTAGTTTTTAGAGGCAGATAATTTTTACTAATGTAAGATAATGCAGAAAAACACACACTGAGTCCACTCACAGATCAAGCTTTACTTACTCAAATATCCAAGGGCATGAATGCCAAGGAAGCAATTTGTGCTTCAGTTCATCCCGGTCAGTTCCATCATTCCCATGAAAAATAGACAACCCATAATAAACAGGTGAGTTAGAATGTCTCTGCGAGTGGTGCAGTCAAGCAAACAGCCCATCAAATGGACCCCTGTGTGCCACACTCTGCTGAAATCATCTTGATGCTGTACACAGCTGAGCCCCAAATGCCAGAAGCTGAAGAACTTTGCTTTTGCTAATGCAAGATCACAAAGATGTTTTTGATGTCTTAAGAAGGAACACATGTATTGTGCCATAAAGCTTTATGAAATGCAAGTCCACTTTCTGGGATACGAAACAGATTAAGCGATTTAGGTTTGGTTATCATATTTTTCTGTGTTGGTGCCTATGCATGCATATGTATAGATGCAGAAACATTTGAGAGAACAAACTCTTTAATCTCTCTCTCTGGCTTTTTCTTCGCAAACGAAGATTCAGGAAGGACTCGTCCCGCATTTTCTGCAAGTGCGCTGATGACTAAAAAGGCCAATCCGAGATAGACAAGTCCAGTTGCAGAAAGCACAGCAGAAGGTTTCCTTGGGTGATGTTTCCAGGTTGTGATTCTTTCTGCGTTGTCATTTCTCTTCAATATTTGTTCGGCGTGAGTTCTCAAATAGGGCTGCCGCATTGTGGATAGTGCGTCTCCATGTCTCCCAATGTGAGGCCAGGGCAGACCATTGTTGGTGATCAATTTGGCCAAGCCTGAGATGTTGTTTCAGGCAGTCCTTGTATCGCTTTTTTGGAGCACCCCTCTTACGCTGACCCGTGGCGAGTTCACCGTAGAGTACTATTTTTGGGAGGCGATGGTCCTCCATCCTAGAAACGTGCCCTGCCCAGCGCAGCTGTGTTCTCAATATCATGGCCTCAATGCTGGTGATCCCTGCTTGCTCAAGGACAGCAACATTCGTCACATAGTCAGTCCAGTGTATATTTAGGATTGTGCGTAGACAGCGCTGATGGAAGCGTTCAAGGAGTCGTAAGTGGTGGTGATAGGTGACCCATGTTTCAGACCCATAAAGGAGAATAGACAGTACAATGGCTCTATACACATTGTTTTTTGTGTTTCGCCTCAGGTGTTTATTACTCCAGACTCTTTTGTAAAGTCTTCCAAATGCGCTATGTGCCTTTGCTAATCTGTGATCGATTTCTTTGTCAATCTTGGCATCTGAGGAGATGATGCTTCCCAGGTAGGTGAACTGCTGAACGGACTTAAGCACAGAGTTGCTGACGGCAATGTGGGGATGGTGCTGTTCGTCCTGTGGTGCAGGCTGGTAAAGAACTTCCGTTTTCTTCAGGTTGACTTCCAGCCCAAACAGCTCTGCAGCTGTTGCGAAGCAGGATGTTAGGTGCTGCAGAGCTGCTTCTGTGTGGGCAACAAGGGCAGCATCATCAGCGAAGAGCAGCTCACGGACTAGATTGTTTAGAGTCTTAGTGTGAGCCCTCAGATGGCTTAAGTTAAACAAGCTGCCATCAGTACGGTAACGTATATAGATGCCGTCGTCTTCTTCAAGCTCTGCCATAGCCCTTTGGAGCATCATGTATGACTAAATAAATACAAGGTATTGGACTGCATATGAAAATCAAGGTTGAGTACCCCACGATCAACAGCAACATCCAGATGCACACACATATCAGAGGAAGAAACATTTCTATTGTATGACAAAATCAATTCAAGCAATTAGAATGCATATGCAAAATGAAGGTTCGGTATCCCTTCTTCTTCAACAACAACACTATTTTGTTTTAGCAACTTAAAAACTCAAGGGCCTTTGCCTTCAAGGCATCCCCATCTTGTCTACTGCCAAGCTCTAAAAATCTGTCGTCTCGTAATTGTTTGGTGGTCTACACAACCCAGTCAATGACCTCAAGCCTTTTTTCAAGTTCCAGTGAACAGCACAAACATTACAAATAATCCCCCTTCTAGACGTCACATCTAAGATGAAAGCACTTATGGTCCACGCATGGTACATTAATTTTAATAAACAATGGAAAGCATATGTTAAGCCCATTTTAGGCTTTTTTTACTTATAGCTTATTCAGACAATTCATGCTGAGGATGTGTGTTTTTTTTTTAACCCAGTATAAAAGGACTGGATGTCCCCAGATGTCAAAGGCAGTAAGATGACATCTAGTAAAACACAATGGACATGGATGGAGAATAGTCTTCAGTAGAGCAGGGAAATGTATTTTTCAGAGCTGCCAGACTGGGGATTGGATAATATACCCTTCAAAACATTATTGTGTGTGTTTATAGATGTATGTATATATGTGTATTAAGCTCATGATATGACAGGCCACTGGTCACATACTGGAAATTCACCACTTTTTTTAACCATTAAAAAGGGGTGGGGTATGCAAGGCCAACAAAAGCCCATGTCCTAAAATTCATGAAGATGTAGGAGAGAAGGAAGGGGTAGGAACAACTAAAGAAAGCTGAAATAGAGTGATGGAAATTATACAGGATTTCAGTTCAGATCTCTACAAGGAAGGGGGAACAAAGGTAGACAAAAAGGATGGAATGATAGGTGGGGAGTCCTTTGCAAGTAGTAAGATCAATCTCTATGGAAGAGGTGCAACTGGTAGCTCTCATTTCACAGGGATGGCGAATCTGCTCTGGGTTTGACCCCTAACTTTAAAAGAGTTTCTTAAGGGGCTGAACCTCTTTGTTGTTTTTTTAAAAAATGATACCACTGGATAACATTACCTCCTGTGTATCACAAAATAATTGAATTTTATTATGACTATGATTAATTCTAATACTATTAACCTGTATTGCACCAGCAATTAACTGGGCTGCTTTATATGATTCTTTCCCTATTTCCCAGACAAAAATTGGGCAAGGAAGAATTGGTTGACAGGTAGGAGCTGATTCAAAGTCACCCACCAAGCTTTGTGACTAAGCAGAAATTTGAACCTGGGTCTCCCTATTCCAATGCTTACTATGTACTTGGTGTCAAGTTTGAAACACAGTGGTAAAAAATTATGCAACAATTATGTGCCTAATTTACATACTCAGATTAAATTTGCATAATATGAAAATTGGACTACCTGGAATTGGCAGGCTGGAATATTGAAATCCCATACAAGCCTAATGCAGTTGGCTAAGACTGCAAGCCTAGAATGCAGCACTCTACCTGCTTCTTTGGGAAAGAGTTCAACGAATCCATCCTGTTTATGGAGCTTGGGTTTGCTGACATGAGATACTGTATATCTCATTAAAGCTCTTGCATAGGCTCCTGTACTCATTTAATTTTACAAGTGTTTTAAGTTCTGATTTGATTTAATTTAAGTGATAGAGCATTTTTAAACATTTTTGCAACACTGATTTTTAATTTTGTCAACTGCCCCAGGAGTTTTGTGAAGGCTGTATGGAATCCCTCCCTATTCCATACTCACCAGATGTGTTCATCTAAAGCTCCTGTCATCTCTCTCCAGCATGACCATGCTGTGTATGATGGTAACTGAAGGCTTACGCATTTGAGCCAAATGTATAAGCTTTTAAGGGTGGGGGGGGGGGACCTGAAGTAGTCGGGTCTTATTTTTCAACGCACTTAGATTACCAATCAAGTTAAAGTCAGCATTACTTGAAAAAGTTCCCTTGTTCCAGGAGTTTTACATGTTTCATAAGAAAATGATATCCTTTTCCTCATCTGCTTTTTAAAATATCTAGACTCTTAATCAAGCTGTTATAGATTATGTGAGTTTCCTAGAGTTTGTGACTGACATTCTGTAACCACTATTACTGGCAGTGGAATAATTATCCACCTTATATGCAGATACAAGATCCTGTGCCACAAAAAACTTCACATTCATGCCAAGCAGCGGAGAACTTTGGATTCTTTGGTTGAGGCAAAGCTGTGTGGAGAACTCTGTTTCAATTTTGGGTTCCAAGGAGTCACAAACAATATAAAATAGTTGTAACCAGATGGGATGTAACTTATGGTTCAGGAATGCATTGGACACTCCATTTCCTCATCCTTCTCCACTCTGTAGCACATATGCAATTTTTATTAGGTATGTGACAACAGATGTGATGGGTGAAATCAGAGATCCCAAATTCTTAAAGATAGAATTATTTAGAGACTACATAATCATGATGCCACTATTTTAGTAAGGAGTATAACATATTTTAAGATTCTCTGTTGGTGAAAAATCATAAATGATTCTATTTTCTTCATGACCAGCAAGGATTTCTATGTGGAAGAAATACTACTAGGAGAGAGCTGCATCAAGGAATAGCTAGGGGAAAATACTGCACTGTCTGTGAAAATATGTGTGACATTATCACTAACAGGGACTGAAAAACATGTATTATAATCCATAGGCAAAGGAAGAGGTGAGTCTCTACATGTTTATTGATGGTCTACACTTTATTCTTTAAAAACCCTTAATGAATATACTATTTTGTAAAAAGCTACTTTGTAATATCTTACAAAATAGGATATTCACTAAGGCTTTTTAAAGAATAAAATATAGACTATCAATAAGCACGTGAAGACTCGTCTCTTACTTTGCCTGTGAACATATCACTGCCATGTTTTGCTGACTATGGAGATTTTCACACGGGCTATATATCCCATGGCAGGAACGGAATAGGGTCGAGAAAGGTTTTCCCTTTTGGACGACATCCATCCTGTTCCGTTCCTACATTGTGCCTGTTCTGTTTTCTCCCTGTGATATAGTATTCATGGGGAGAAGTCGTTAATAAGCATCCGGTTCCATTTCTGTTACGGAATCACGGGTGTGCGAATCAGATCCCGTCCCTCTTCTGGAATGACAGGGATGGGGGAGGAGCTCTGTGGCAGGCACTTCCTGCCATGATCTGGACAGCCAGGTAAGTGCCACCCTTCCCACCCCTCTTTCTGGGTTACTTGTATTTTTTTAAAAAAAAAAACTTATTTTTATTTTTATTCTTTCTTTTGACAGCTGTGTGTGGGGGGGTTAATTTGAATTTCCCTCCCGTTCGTTCTCTCATGAGAACAGGCGGGAGTTCCCCTGGCCGGTCATAAAAGCAGCGTTATGATAGCTGCATTTACGGCCAGCCGGGCAAGGAGGGAGGAGGACCGTTCCTGTTCTGGAATGGAGGTAAGTGTGTGAATGTTTACCTCCATTCTGTTGCAGGAACGGGAGAGGAGGTGGTGGGACAGAATCAGGACTTTTACCCCCGTGTGAAAATCTCCTATGTATCTGTATGCAAGACACAGCAGGGGGAAGATTTTCCCATCCATGCCAGAAAAGGTTTCAGTTTGTTTAATTTCCTATGTGTTGGTCTGCTATTAAAGGCAAATAGCAATGTCCTATAAATCATATTTTATGATTTTTAACATAAGTAGGCTGATCAGATGCAAATGAGGCCAGGAACCTTGTGCCTTTAATAGTTGTGTAGGCAAGAAGAATGTCAGCAAAGACATTTTTCCTCAACTCAAATTTCACCTGCCAAAATTCCATCTCCTCTGCACTTTCTCTTTTAACATCTTGCTGCACTAGCTACATGTATGCATCTTCCCAAACATCTAGGGCCACAATGTGAAACAGACTCCGTGCTTTTAAAATGTATCTCTTTCACTTTTTTGAAGCTGTTCACTGCCTTTGTTTTCTCTGTCTTTTGCTGACTCCATGCTGTAATTTTTCCCTGGTTAGGTTTTCTTTCCCCTTCCTGGAATTCATCCCAGACATAAGGGATCACATAGAGAATGTATTGATGTCACAATGATTTGTGGCTGCAAGTTTAGACATGTGATATGGACAGTTCCTCCATAATTCATGCACTGCTTACTCCTATCTGACTATAGAAAACTACTCTGTTCTACACTAACATTGTAAACGTGTTCTCTACACAGCATTTTAAATGTAAGTAGAGTAATTTAACACTTGAACTGACCCTGTGGTCCATCAATAGGAACATTTATTTACAAATCCTATCCAAATACTGAATTCCTTAGAATAATTCAGAACTAATCTATTGCAAAACACAGATTTTGTGTAAGAAAACTGTCACAGTTGCTGTCACAGGGCCATGTCCAGACTGTGGACCCATGGATGTTGTTTTGCCAAAGGCAGGAGGTTTTTTTAGGATCAAGAGCAATTATCACACCTGTGAGAAAGGCTTAAAGCTGTATTGCCAACTTGCACAGGAAATGATATATACAGTATGGCAAGGATACAGAAAAAGCAGTTGAATAACCTCACATTCACTGCTCAGTTTCTGGGAGCCCTGGTACAGCAGCAGAGAGAGATCCCCTCATGAGTCCACAAGTACAAAGGACAACTGTGGTCCAAGGTCTCTGATGAAGTTCCCTGAGTAGAGCCCAATGAGTTTTATTTGTACATGAATAAATAAATAAATAAATAACTTTATACATGTATAAATACTCCCTTGGTCTATGTGTCATTTTACACTTCTGCCCTAATTTGTGCACCTGTGTATCTAGACTTTATGACAGGTCATCCATCACACTTGTCTTTGAAGGTCATGTTCCCAACTATTATCAACTGTCTTTGGTCATCTCCCCAAGTACAGGTGTTTATATCAATTGAAGCCCAAGAAGACAAGGTTTCCTCCTTAATTTCTCAGGCTTGTACCATCCCAGTAAATAACATGCTTGCCAAACATGTGTGAAGTTTAACTCTGTATCTTCTTGGACATAGATAGAGATGAAGCACACCAACTCCTCATTACACTAGACTTCCAGCTCCTTTCCCATATAGACATCCAAAGGAAGACTTCCACTCTGATTTGTCCACTCAGTTTAAACCAGGGACAACTCAGAAATAAGCCTCCCTAAGATTCTAAAAACAAGAATCAAACATCACCCCTGTTTTACAACCACAGAAACAAAATAAAAACTAGTAGCATGAGATCAATGAGAAGAAATGGATTTAGTATCAAGGGAACTTCAAAAATGAAAAACTCCATACCAGTTAGGAAGAGAGAGATTTTTTTTATTTTTATTTTTTATTAATTTTTAAAATAGATTTTTCCATACGATGTCCACTTCATAGCTCCATAGTTTCGCACATCTTACAATTTATACACTGCTTATATGTGGACATTTCAATAAAACAATCAGCTTCCTCCGTACCATAGCTCATTGAGATTCCTCTATCGTTATTCTTTCTCTTATCTTCCCTTAATCTCTTCCCAATTTAGCTCTTCCTGCTGTTACTTTACCAGAATTGTTACTATCCCTTTCATCTTCCATCCCTCATTGCCTCCTATAGCCTTCTATAGGATCTTTTGTTTAATTCTGTTGTGCTTATCTTTTTGTTTTAATTCTGCAGTTACTAGCTCATATTATATTCCACCTTTTTTTACAGTAACTCGTCAAAGGAGCCCACTCCCTTTCTAATTCCTCCTTTGGTTTTTTATTCAATATGTGGGTTAGTGTATCGCTATCTCTCATATCTAACACTCTTTCTAGCCAAGCGTCAATTTGTGGCATTTCTCTATTTTTCCATTTAGCCGCTGCATTAATACGTGCCGCTGTAGTAAGGTATAGTATTAGCCTCCAGTGTTTCCTCTCTTGTTCTTTTCCGAGTATCGTCGTAATGTTTAAAAGGTACAACTTCGGATTTAGCTCGAATTGTATATTTAGGATTTTTTGTGTTATCTCATGTACTTTTTTCCAATACTTTTTCATAATTGGACAGTGCCAAAAAATATGCATCAGTGTACCAGTAGCCTTACTACATTTCCAGCATGTTTTATCTTTAGTACCAAATACTTTATTCATCTTCACTGGCGTTAGGTACCATCGATTGCTAACTTTAAGGTAATTTTCTTTTAATGCCTGGCATGCTGTAAACTTCTTTGTTTGTTTCCAGGCCATCTCCCACTCCTCCATCGTTATCACATCTCCCACATCTCTCGCCCATTTCACCATAGCTTCTCTAACTGTCTCTGTTTCCAGTTGTCTTGATAAGAATAAGTTATAATATTTAGTTATTTTTTTTCTTTCTTCACCCCATATTATCTTATCAATTTCCGTCAGCTCTTCCAGGATGTCTGGGTTTATTCTGTCTTGTTTGAATCTATTATTGATCTGCTGATATGTTAACCAGTTTAGCTCCCATCCTTCTTCCTTCAATTCCTCTTTTGATTTAATATCTAGTATTTTCTCTCCCTTTTTTTTGGTGAGATCAGCGTATGTAAGCCATCTATTCATTGACCCTTTTTGTCCCCATCTCCCCATAAAGGCTTCTACCGGTGATAGCCATTTTGGCAGCTTATCGTTATAGGATATTTTGATCTTTTCCCAATTTTGAAGCAGCGCCTTTCTCACGATATGGTTCTTGAAATCTTTATGGACTTCTGCTTTATTGTATCCCAAGTAGGCGTGCCAGCCAAACCTTAAGTCGGCTCCTTCCAGTGTTAGTAATTTAGAATCCGCCAATTTAATCCATTCTTCGGTCCATTTCATACAGCAAGCTTTATAGTAGAGGGACAAATCAGGTAAAGCCGTTCCACCTCTCTCAGTTCTTTCCAACAATGTCTGCCATTTTATTCTCGGTTTGCGCCCATTCCATATGAACTCACTCAAGTCGTTTTTCCACTCTTTAAATGGTTTTTGGTTGGTCAAGATTGGTATATTCTGGAATAGAAACAGAATTTTAGGGAGTACTGACATCTTTATTGTAGATATTCGGCCTAGCAACGATAATTTTAGTTTTCTCCATTTATTCAAATCTTCTTTTATGCTCCTCCAGGTTTTCTTATAATTGTTGTCATAGAGATCTAAGTTTCTGTTAGATATCAGTACCCCTAAATATCTCACTTTTTTTTCGATTTTGTAACCTGAGAGTTTTTCTATTCTTTCTTGTTCTTTCTTTCCCATATTCTTTGTTACTATTAGCATCTTATCTCTATTGATCTTGAATCCCGCAAACTTGTCAAACTCCGTCATTGTCCTAATTAACTTCTCTATGTTCTCATTCAGATCTTCTAACACTACAACCAAATCGTCCGCAAAAGCCATCACTTTATATTCCTGATTCTTGACTTTTAATCCCTGAATTTCCTTGTCCTTTCTGATTTTACTCATTAAGAACTCTAGTATAGTAATAAATAACAGCGGTGACAGAGGGCAGCCTTGTCTGGTCCCTTTTTGGATTTCAATTTCTTGTGTTTTTTTCCCATTTATTATGATATTTGCTTTTTGTTCTACGTAGACTTTCTCTATATTCGCAGTAATAAATTGACCAAAGCCCAGCTCTTTTACCATCTGCTTTAAGTAACTCCAGTTTACATTATCAAACGCTTTTTCCGCATCGGCAAAAATAATCGCCACTTTTCTTTCATTGTTTTTTTCCAGAAACTCTATTGTATTGACTAAGTTTTGAATATTCCTCGTTAATGATCTTCCTAGCAAAAAGCCATTTTGGTCTTTGTGTATGATGTCCTTCAATACTCTTTTCAATCTGTTGGCTATCATGGAAGCATATATTTTATAGTCCACGTTAAGCAGCGAAATCGGTCGATAGTTTCTGACATCCGTTTTATCCTTTCCTTCTTTAGCAATCATCACAATGTTGGCTTTTTTCCATGACTCAGGCATACCCTCCACGTGGATTGTATTTATCAGTTCTAACAGATGTATCCCAATTTCACTTTCAAAGGTTTTATAGAATACTTCATTGAAGCCATCTGGGCCTGGAGATTTTCCACTTTTAAGATTCTTAATAGCAGTTGTTAATTCTTCCTTGTCAAACATTTTTGCGAGTTCAGTCTTTTGAAGGTCTGTTAAATCTGCAAAATTGTTTTCCTTCAAATATTGCACCATTTCCTGGTGCCATCCGTCTTCTTGTGTTTTTGCCTTGTACAGTGAGGAGTAAAATTCTAGAAAAGCTCCTTCTATTTGTTTTTGGGTTGCTAATATTTTCCCTGCCGCCTTAATTTCTGTGATTCCATTCCTATCCCTTTCTTTTTTCAGTTTATATGATAGCCACCTCCCTGTCTTGTTTGCGTATTCAAATTGTTTCTGTTTAATTCTTTTCAGCTTAATTCCTATCTCTTCCACCATTTTGGCATTTATCTCTCTCTTAATTATGGCTATTCCTTTTTTCAGAGTTGAGTTTTGAGGTTCCTTTCTTAATTTATCTTCTTGTATCTTTAATTTTTGCAAGAGATCGTGGTTCTTTTGTCTCTCCTCTCTGGAAATCTCCGCTCCCCTTTGAAGAAACAATCCTCGAATTGTGGCTTTAAATGCATCCCAGATTACATTCAATTTAGTTCCTTTTCCCTTATTTTCATTAAAATAGTGTTTAATGTTGTCTTTTATTTTATCAACAAATCTTTCTTCCCTTAGCATGCTCTCTTTAAGTCTCCAAGTATATTCCTTCCTTGGCAATGTCATAGTCATTTTTATCGGATTATGATCCGATAATAATTTAGGTATTATTTCCATTCGTCTTATCTTGGGGAGTAGATTCTTAGATATCCAGAACATATCTAGTCTCGACATAGTATTGTGTGCATCCGAATGGAAGGTATATCCTTTCTCTGATTGATATTTCTTTGACCATACGTCGTCTATGTTAAACTCCTCCATTAATTCAAAGCATACTTTAGGGAGTCTTCCTTGTTTTTCATTTGTTGTCCCAGATCTATCTTGTCTTGCATCTATAACACCATTGAAGTCTCCAGTCAATATTATCGTTCCCTTCTCCAGGTGCCCCATTTCTTCTTGGAGTTTCGTAAAGAATTTTTGTTTATTCTCCACTGGTGTATATATAGCAATCAAGTATGTCTTTACATTGGCTAAATTAAGTTCTAAGCCTAGCATATGACCTTCATTATCTGTAAGCACTTGTTTCGCCTCATATTTTCTATCAACATAAATTACCACTCCTTTTTTTTTATTTGTTGCTAGGGAGAAGAATTCTTGTCCCAGTTTTTGATTCTTGAGATATTTACTATCCCTCTGTTGTATCCTGATTTCTTGAAGGCATGTGATCTCGGCTTTGTTTTTTTCTAAGAAATGGTATACTTGTCTTCTTTTCTTTAGTGTATTTAGTCCTTTGACATTCCATGAGATTACACTTAGGGGCATATCCTTGACTCGTCTTCGTCCTCTCCTTCTTCCTCCACTGCTTCTTCTTCCTCTTCCTCCCCCTCTTCTTTATCCTCTTCCTTATCCTCATTGCCTTCCTGGTATTCTAGGACCTCACTTTTTTCCTTCTGGGAACCTCCCTCTTTTCCCTCCACCTCTTCTGTATTTCTAACAGTCTTGTCCTCTTTATTATCCTTCACGTCCGTATTATCTTGTCTTCTACGCCTTCTCTGGTGGTATCTTCTCTCTTCCTCTTCTAATTTCTCCATAAAATCTCTTGCTTTTTCTAGAGAGTTTATTTTATACCTTTTCTGTCGGTATGTACACGAAAGACCCTCAATTCTTTCCCACCTGTAATTTATCCCAAGCCTTATCAGAGTTTGTGTGAGAGTTTTGTACTCTTGTCTCTTCCTTAGTACTTCCACCGGAGTGTCTTTGTATATCTTGATTTCGTTGCCATCTAGTATCAGCTTTTCCGTGTAATTTTTTTGGATAATCTTATCCCTATACTTAGATCTCGTGAATACTATTACAATGTCCCTTGGAAGCTTCCTGTCTTTCGCTATAACTGAGTTAGCTCTAAAAATTTTATCTACTTCCTGCCCAATGTTCTCTTCTGGTTCTTCAATAAAATTCACCAAGGGAGAAATTATCCTTTCATGTAGATTTTCGTACATTCTTTCTGGTAATCCTCGTAGTTTGATACATTTCTCTCTGTATCTGATTTCTTGTAAGAGACTTGTTTGTTTTTCTTTCTCCATTTCTTTAGTTAAGTTATCTGTTTGGGACTCCAGCACTGTTGTTCTACTCTTAATATTGTCCATATCCTCCTTAATATCCTTTAATTCCGTAGTCATCTTATCCAGTCTCTTATTCACTTTCTCGATATCTTGTCTCACTTCTTTTTTAAAATCTCTCAGTTCCTGTTTTATCTCTTTCTTAAATGATTTTAATTCTTCAAGTATTTGCATGTTTATGTCTGTTTGTTTAAGAGGCATCTCTGTTGACCCTCTTCTCGTTGTTGTTGTAACTGTTGAAACCGTATACGCCCTGGGTCTGAGTCCTGAGGCCATCTAACAGCCTCTCTCCCCCAAACACTTTGGAATTGTTTTCTATAATTTAATTCTATAATTTAAATTACAATTGTAAATATATGTGTATATATCTGTGAATATGCGTTTTTTTCCCTTTAGTATAGTAGTCCGAGTTTTATTGAAGTCTAAAAGTCTAACCCACCATATATATAAAGAAGAAGTTACTATTATATATACCAGTTCCTAGCCCCTTAGAGAAGGTATGTCTAACCCCACTTTTTCCTGGAAGAGAGAGATTTTTTTTAAAGGGTGGGGGGAAGTGGATTTGTGGTTGTTGTGTGTCTTTGAGTTATTTCTGACATATGCAACCGTAAGGCGAACCCATCATAGGGTTTTCTGAGGCTAATAGTGGTGAGTTGCCAGAGGTCACCCAGTGGGTTTCCATGGTTGAGCAGAGATTCAAACCCTAGTCTCCAGAATCATAGTCCAATGCTCAAACCACTATGCCACTCTGGCTCCTTGTTCTATTCACAAATAAGAACCTTCTTTAATAATTATATTACAACAGAAACAAAAACAAAACAAAGCATAGGTTGTCTTGGTGTGCTTATCAGTATATCAATACTAAGGGAGAATCTTCAGACCACAGAGACCTGAGCATACAGAAAGTGCAATGCTCAGCACATCAAAATAGTACAGATGTCTCATGCATCATCTAGGCTTGATTTGTCCTAGGACCCATTTCCTGGTCTTTTTGGCAGTCCATGATATCTGTAGAACTTTTCTCCAGCACCACATCTGAAGTGAGTTGATTTTCTTCACTGTCAAGTTCTCACTTTTATACATGGTGATGGGAAATGCAATGGCTTGGACAATCCTAACTTTAGTGTTCAGTTTTATATCTTTGCACTTTTCTTAGGCAAGGAATACTCAGGTGTGGTTTTGCCTTCGCCTCCCTCTAAAATATAGCCTACAACACCTGGTATTCATTGGTCTCCCATGTAAGTACTAGCCAGAGATTACCCTGCTTAGCTTCCAAGATCAGATAGGATCTGGTACCTTTGGCCCCTACCTGTATCATAGGCTTTCCAAAGTGATGTACTAGAGAGCCAGCATGGTGTAGTGGTTTGAGTGTTGGACTCTAGGAGGGCTTGAATCTGTGATGGAAACCCCACCTCAGAGGAAGACAATGGCAAATATCCCCTGAACAAATCTTGGCAAGAAAACCCTGTGTTAGGGTTGCCATAATTCAGAAACAACTTGAAGGCACACAACAAGAAGTGACTAATTGTAATGTCACAAATATAAGTGTAAAGATATTTAAATGTTTTCCCACCTCACCATTTGTATACAGAAAATATTGCATTCAGATATATTTTATAAGACACGTGTATCAATTTTCCCCATATTTAATTTTTTTTCTGACTAACTGATTTGTAATTATGACAGCAAGAAATCATTCAAGGATACAGAAAGCGAACAACCCTTCTATTATTTTTTGGGTGGATTCTACTCATCTTCCCAATCCCACCCCAAAATTGTAACAGCTTTCAATGAAAAAAAAGTATAAAAACAATAACTAAATGTTGCAGCATCACTAAGGCTGGTGTCATCCCTCCCCCCAACGATGTCACCTGGTGCAGTTTGGCCTCTCTGCACCTCCCAGTGCCACCACTGCTAAATGCCTCTAAACACAATTTATATTCAAAATTGTGGTTCTCAAGCAGAGTTTTTAATAATCATAATATTTAGATAATATTGACCTTCCTCTAAAACAACTATACAATATAACTTAAAATTAGAACAAATAGAACACAAAATGAAAGCTTAGTTAATTTACCACAAGGTCCAAAACATGGGACTCCCTTTGAAACCTGTTCAGAAGCTTCTGTTAGCATAGAATTTGGCGGTCAGAGTTTTGACTGGCAGTGATCCCTCAGAACATATCTCACTAAGGGAACTTCACTGGCTGCCTATCCACATCTAGGCCCATTTCAAAGTGTTAATGCTTACCTTTAATGACCCAAATGGCTTGGGACCTGAGGACTTGAAGGAGCATCTCCTCCCACACTAACCTGCCTACTCATTAAGATCACTGACCGATTCCCTTTTCCAAACACCACTACCATCAGAGATGAGGTTTGTGTCAACAAGAGCTTTCTTGGCAGTAACATCTCAGCTGTGGAATGTCCTCCCCAAGGAGGTACATCCAGTACACACACACACACAAAATTATTTCCACAGCCAGACAAAACTTTCTTATTCAACTACTCTTTTTGAAATATTTAAATGTCTTCCATATCTTAGGAGATTTTCACACAGGGAAAATGTTCCCCGGAGAAATTGAGACAGAAATATTTCTGTCCTGGAAGCAGCGCCACGGTTCGCACACCCACTTCCCTCTCCTGATATTCCAGCATCCTTGTGCTGTCTTTTTTCTTCTCTCTTCTGTCATATTTTATTAATGACGAACTCCCGTTAGTAAAATATGATGGAAGAGAGAAGAAAAAAGACAGTGCGAGGACGACGGAATATCAGGAGAGGGAAGTGGGCGTGCGAACTGTGGCGCTGCTTCCGGGACAGAAATATTTCTGTCCCGGTTTCTCCGGGGAATATTTTCCCCATGTGAAAATCTCCTTAGACTCTGAGTTTTACGTGTCTACTCAGAAGTAAGTTCAGATAAGTGAAATTGGGCTTTTTGTTGGTAAGATGGGTCTAGGACTGTAGCCTAAATGACATCTTGATCTGCTTCATATTATCTTTTTAAACTGTTGTTATTTTAGTTTTTATTTTTTATAACTATCTTAAAATCTTCAGCTAAATCAGAGTTGGGCCTGAATAATGAGGCCCTCCAGTTATCATTGGACTACAACCCCCACCCTTCCCACCATCAGCTATGTTGTTGAGGACTGATGGGAATTGCAGTTCAGCAACTTCTGAAGGGCTGCATGCTTCCTATCTGTGTGCTAAATCAAATTTTAGTCTTACCTTGAATAGACCCCTTTGAAATACATTTTACATACTTTAGTTGTACTTTCAGTGGGTCTGTTCTAAGAACAACTAGCACTGGGTTTAGTTGTTGTTTTAAAACAAATATGAGCCAGGTATATACTGTAAATAAAGGGCCAGCACCAGCAGAACTAAGCTACAGGAGGATTAGTGGTAAAATCCAGAGTGTCTGCCCCGATTTCTGTCCCGATTTCTCTGGGGAATATTTTCCCTGTGTGAAAATCTGTCAGCTCAGATCCCATCAGTGTACATATGAAGGTGTGTGGTGGTGTTTTGTTTTTTTGTTTTGTTTTTTAATTCAAGTATGCATCACTTTACACTTGCTTAAATGAATCTCATTTGCTATTGTACTGCCTATTCTTCTAGTTTGGATGGTTCCTTTCAGAGCTCTTCAGAATCTATCTTTGTCATCATCAGTAAACTTGGCCATCTCATTATCAACCCTAGCTCTAGGTTGTTCATGGACAACTTTAAAAGTTCCAGCCCCAATGCAGATCCCCAAGGTAGGCCACTATTAACATCTTGAGTTGTCAGGTTTCAGGATGCTGGCTGATGTCTAAGGAAGTTGCTATGCTCCCCCCAGGTCTCCCAGAAAGTAGACAAATCTCATGGTGAAGCCAGAAGAGATTTGTCTGTGTACTGTATATATGTGTGCTTATGTGGGGGAGGGGTGCCTTTAAAGCCTAGGTACCTATCTCAACATATTCCCAGTTGGAAACAAAACCCTTGCTTAACAGGAAGGCATTCATTTAGTATTGGTCTATGAGAAAGATAGGAGTAAGGGGCTGGCAATGAAAAGAGTCATTTTCTTGGGCCATTGGGCCATCTGAAGCAAGGAAGGGAGTGGAGTACCAGTGATAAATGTTCTAGGCCTTCTTGTTGCACAGGACTGGGCAACAGGGGCATAGGGCATAGAAAAGGGGCTGGCATTGAGCTTTCCTAGGAGCAACACAGGGCCTGGGGAAACCCTGCACATGTCATGTGTGCTGTAAGTCCATGGGATAAGAGCCCTACTGGGAATGATGTCAACTGCTGCAACTCATGAGTGCATTTCACTGCCTACTTGTCATAAAGTGCTTTGTCCCAGCCATACAGTGCCAATCATATTACCTGGCTAGCAGTAAGCTTACCCAAATTCTAGGCCCACTGTCTTTATGTGTGTTTCTGTAATCAGCTCTTTCATAAACAGTTCAAGTCTGCCTGCCAAACTTTTGTCTGTCCTTCCTCTGTGATACCTCAAGGATGCACCTTATGCTCTTTTGATTATCTACTTTTGGATTCAGATTTTGGCCCTAAAATCTCAGCTGACCTGGCAACCCTATCTCACATTCATCCACTGAAAGAACTCATCATGTATTCTTACTCCCTGCTTCCTGTTCTTTAACCAGTTTTCAGAGTATAAGAGGCCCTCTCATTTCCTCTATTAAAGTCAATGGGACTACCTCCAAATAAATATTTTGAGCATGCCTGCAATTTATGGCCATTTCTTATTTGTCTTTTCCTGATTCCAATACCTTTAGGGTTCTTCCTGAAATCATGCCATGCATACCACCGATTAAGTAACTAGGTAATACGAAGTAACCAATTAAGTAAACCGTTCAGCTGTTCACCTACCTGGGAAGCATCATCTCCTCAGATGCCAAGATTGACAAAGAGATCAATCACAGATTAGCAAAGGCTTATAGCACATTTGGAAAACTTCACAAAAGAGTCTGGAGCAATAAACACCTGAGCAAAGCACAAAAATCAGTGTGTATAGAGCCATAGTACTGTCTATCCTCCTTTATGGATCTGAAACATGGGTCACCTATTGCTACCACCTACGACTCCTCAAACGCTTTCATCAGCGCTGTCTACGCACAATTCTAAATATACACTGGACTGACTATGTGACGAATGTTGCTGTCCTTGAGCAAGCAGGGATCACCAGCATTGAGGCCATGATATTGAGATCACAGCTGCGCTGGGCACGGCATGGTTCTAGGATGGAGGACCATCGCCTCCCCAAAATAGTACTCTACGGTGAACTCGCCACGGGTCAGCGTAAGAGGGGTGCTCCAAAAAAGCGATACAAGGACTCCCTGAAACAACATCTCAGGCTTGGCCAAATTGACCACCAACAATGGTCCACCCTGGCCTCACATCAGGAGGCATGGAGACACACTATCCACAATGCTGCAGCCTTATTTGAGAACTCATGCCGAACAAGTCTGGAAGAGAAACAACAACACAGAAAGAATCACAACCCGGAAACATCACCCAAGGAGACCTTCTGTTGTGCTTTCTGCAACCGGATTTGTTTATCTCGGATTGGCCTTTTTAGTCATCAGTGCGCTTGCAGAAAGCTCGGGATGAGTCCTTCCTAAATCTTCGTTTGCAAAGAAAAGCCAGAGAGAGAGAGAGAATATGAACCATGGCCTTTGAAACAAAAGGATTTGCCATTTCTCTGCAAGTTTCCCAGCCATCACAAGCTCTTGTCTTCTGTATGTCTGTCACTCTGTGATGCATTGAAGTGCCTCTGGGGTGGAGTTTTAAATCCTCTGTCTTTCTGACACTGATTTAATGGCTGTCAAATAAAAGGAAAAAGACTTTACTGTCCATGTGATTAGAACAGAAAGCTTTCAATTGCTCCTTGTTCCTGTTCAACAAATAACCAAGTGCACCAGGGCTGAGGCATGAAAGCAAATTTCTCTTTGTAGCTTTTGCCTTAGGGTGCTGAAATAAGAAGAGTGAAAAAATCATGATGTGATTTTAATGTTTGAAGAAGCCTGTCTCCTGACCTTTTCTTCTTGGGATAGAAAGGAGCTCTTGTGGCATCTGCCCCACATGCCAAAAGTATTTGAGTATTGAGTAAGTTTAAGTATTTGAAGGGGTGTCACGCTGAGGATGGAGCAGTCTTGTTTTCTGCTGCTCCAGAGACTGGAACATGGAGCAATGGATGCAAGCTCCAGGAACAGAGATTCCACCTCAACATGAGGAGGAACTTTTTGACAGTAAGAGCTGTTCGGCAGTGGAACACACTCCCTCGGAGCGTGGTGGAGTCTCCTTCCTTGGAGGTCTTTAAACAGAGGCTGGATGGCCATCTGTCAGGGATGCTTTGATCGAGATTTCCTGCGTGGCAGGGGGTTGGACTGGATGGCTCTCTTCCAACTCTACAATTCTATGATTCTGTGATTCTGTGATTCTTCTCCCTGCAGGTAATACAGTCTTCCAGTCTTGTCCATCATGTACTCAGCAAAAACTCATGTACTCAGAAAATCCTAAGCTGGTAGAGCAGACTCTAGCACTTCAGGCTGTAGATGTGGGCTCACATTCAAACGGATGACCTAAGACATTTTTCCCCCTGAGGTAAAGCAGCAAATAGGAACCCACATTTATTTAAGTCAAGGTACACAGGACACAATCCAATTGTTCGTCCCACTTAGTATAGACCCATTGTATCAGTGAGAACTTGGTAAGGAAATACTTATGTAAGTTCAATTTCTTTAACTGACCTAGTTGAAACTAAAAATTGGATTTAAGCCATTGTACTTAAGTTTTGTTTTGTTTTGTTTTGTTTTTTGGCATGTGGGGCAGATGCCACAAGAGCTCCTTTCTATCCCAAGAATAAAACTGATAATTATAATTACTGATAATGATAACAAATTAAATAATTAACTGTTTGCTTCCCTTTCAAGAAATCAAAAACATACCAAAGTTTGGTATTAACTAATTACAAATAACAGGATACTTGTAATTAGTTCTTTCTGCAATTATGGGGAAACAGTTCCATTCAATTGTAACTTGGGGACTTTTTCAGACAGTACATACTACGCTAGAAGCTTGTGAGAGAGGTACGGTGCTGTCGTGTGGCAGGGGGTCTGTTTCGGATGACACCGTCTCTCTTGCGAAATCGTCGGTGTCACTTCCGTGTATGATTGGAGGCAGTCACGCCATATTTTACTCACGGGCAACTTCCATGAGTAAAATATGGCACAGCTGCCTCCAATCATATACGGAAGTGACACCGACGATTTTGTGAGAGGGATGGCGTCATCTAAAACAGACCCCCTGCCGCGCAACAGTGCCGTACCTCTCTTGCAAGCTTCTAGCACGGTAAGTACTGTCTGAAAAAGTCCTTGGTGAGGAATAAACCTTACTCCTAACAGTGCTACTTTAACTTTTTTTTGTTACTTTTACATTTGTGGGACTGTGGTCTCACTAAATTGTTGTTGCTGTTGTTCTTGTTGTTATATGCCTTCAAGTCATTTCCAGATTATGGCAACCCTAAGGTGAACCTATTATGGGGGTTTCTGAGGCTGAATTTGTGTGGCATGCCCAAGGTCACCCACTGGATTTTCATGAACCAGTGGGGATTTGAACCCTTGTCTCCAGAGTCACAGTCCAACACACAAATCACTACATGATGTAGAGGGGGGTGTTACATAGTTCAGGTGGTGACTCATGCAAGTTCTTGTGCTGCTGCTTCCTGGTGTTTTTTTAAAGGAGCAAAAAGTAACTATTTTGCCCCGCTTTGAAAAATGGGAAAGTAAAGTAATTACAGTTGTCCCTCTGTATCCATGGATTTGGTATCCATGGATTTAAGTATTCACGGTTTGAAAATATTCTTTAAAAAATAATAATCCAAAAAGCAAACCTTGATTTTGCCATCTTATATAAGGGACACCATTTTGCTATATAATGGGACTTGAGTATTCACGGAGTATAACGGGGGTCCTGGAACTGTACCCCAGTGAAAATCAAGGGACAACTGTATAGTGTCATTGAACTATAATATCATTGATCACAGCCTCTTCTGGATAGGGCCACACTTCCTCTGACAGATCAGATTCATAGCTTAGGGGTGGTTTTGGATCCAGAACTGCTCCTGGAAGGCCAGGTGGCTGATGCGGCCAGGAGTGCCTTTGCCCAGCTTCAGTTGGCTGCCCAGCTGCACCCTTTCCTACCAAGGGCAGATCTGGCCACAGTGGTTCACACCTTAATCACGTTAATCACCTCCCAATCAGGCTACTGTAATACACTCTATATGAGACTGCCCTTGTAAAGTGTTCTGAAGCTACAGCCAGTGCAAAATGTGGCAGCTACACTATTATCAGGTGTACATTTTAGAGACTAGTCTTACAAGAAGTGTATTGGCTCTAGATTTGCTTCCAAGCCCAATTCAAAGTCCTGGTCTTGACCAAAGTCCTAAACAGGTTGAGGCCAGGATATCTGAAAGAATGCCTCCTCCCATGTGAGCCTGTACAAAATTGAAGATCATCAGCAGAAGCCCTGCTATGTTTTCCACCATGTGACAGGACTTTAGATGCAGCAACACCCCAACTATGGAACTCCCTCCAACAAGAGCCTGGGCTAGCTCTATCCCTTCTGAATTTCTGGTGGGCAATGAAGACTGTGTCTTTCATTCCTATGACTGTCTTCTCTGGCTGTTTATAAGCTGTTTAAAGAGGAATTCTGACTGTTTTTAATTGTTTTTAGTTATTTAATGTTTTAAATGTGTTTTATTGGTTTGCATTGCCCCAGGGACCCCAGTAGATCAAGAGGCAATAAATAAATGCCATAAATAAATGATAATAAACAAGTAAACTAATTACTTTTTACAAGCAGCTTTCCAAGTTCTTGTTTTCACAAATAGAACAAGGCATGATATAGTTTATTCTGCTACCTTAGGATTCAGTTGTGTGTCTAGGTAAGTTATGAAGTAAAATTTATTCTATGTTTTGGAATATTATATCACTTTTTAACTCTGAGTCACTGATATTTATTCCTCAGTGAAAAATCTTCAGTTTTAGTTGGTCTTAAGTGAAAGTAAGACATCTTGGCTACCCTGGAGAGAATGATAATGACATTTCCAGACACCCTTCTATTTTATTTATTTTTTTAAAAAAAAATTACCGTCCCAGTCAGTTGGACAAATTTTGGAGTTTCGGCATGGGGAATCGTTTTAAATATATTAATACATAAATATGGCCATCTGCTACTTTTATAACTTTTCTCCCACAAAAGTACACAAGGTAGAACCTCTACATAGCAATTGTTTCAATTGTTTTGACCCCATGCTTTGTAAAGAAAGAAAAGACCTTTGGCTCATTACTGTGGGCTATAACAAAGGGTATCTGGCATTGTTTTAAAGTATTGCAGAAACAAAAAGAGAGGTGTTTTTAATAGTAACTACTATCTGAGGGAAAGCACTGATTGGCTTGAAAAATCAACTCTCTGAAATCAGAGTTCACATTGAATTTAGGTCGCATTTAAGCCCTGGAAATAATTTAAACAAAACTTAGATGGTGCATGAGAAATATTGCATCCCAGAAGCATCTGGAAATCTGGAGATACCAAAAACATAATCGTTGACTTAAAATATGATTCCTTGTTTTTGAAATCTGAGCCAGCACTCAGCTCCCATTTCCGACTATTTTTCCGGTACAATGAACACTACACGAAGCTGATTTCTATTAAAGACAGGAACTGTTAAATAGAATAAGCTTGCTTCCAAAAAATGAATCCAAGAAGTTAATAGTTTGCTATGATTCATGCAGGGCCAATTCACACAATATGTTATGGGCTGTTCCAGCTTTCCTTGGGCATGTATCGGTCAATCACAGATACAACCAGTGACAATTAATTGCTGCAAAATACTGATCTTCTAGTTTATACCTCACACTTCTCCATTTTAGTGCATACTTGATGCAGTACAAGATTTCGGGATTACTACTTGATTAGAGTCTCTTTCTCTGGCTTTTCTTAGCAAACAAAGATTCAAGAAGGACTCATCCCACGCTTTCTGCAAGAGCGCTGATGACTGAAAAGGCCAATCCCTAACCCTAACTGCATCATGGACCCACACAGCATGTTTAGCTTTTAAGGGTTGCATTATAATGAAAATTCCCCCCCCTAAATAATGAATAGTATCCCTCAATTCCTCTGTGAAGGATGCCACTGGCCATTTGTCTCACCTTTTGTTTCTCAGCCAGATCTTTTCTTACAATATTGTAACTGCCTTGAGGCCAAGAGATACCTCAAGCCAGGATATTCTACTCCATCAATGCATTTGAAGAAGTGGAATGTAACTCATAAATCTTATGCTAAAACAGGTCTGTTAGCTTTAAAGGTACTCCAACACACATACCCTTTTATGCTGAAAAGATTGACATGCCTGTCTCTTTTTTAAAAAAAAATATTTTATTCATGTGCTTTAGATTCTGTTTTTATCTTTTAATTGTATGTTCTCTTTGATATTATAATTATTAAAATTATAATTAATTATTAAATATTATAATTATTAGCTACCATGAGTGTTCTCTGCATTGATGCCCCCTTGTCGTGGGGGAGAGGCTTGCATACCCTAATGAAGTTTTGAGCTATGCTGGTGGTGGCATAATAGCCACCGGTCGGGCCTCCAATGCCAGACAGGTCAAAACCGAAGGGTCTGACAAAGAGCATCAAAGGACAGGATGGGCTCTCTAGCCTTATGGCAACCTTCCTATGAGAAGGAAAACTAATTCCAAACCCGGGCAGATGGTGCTCGTCCAACCTTGTAAGGTCAACGTCTAAGAGAAGGAAACTCTAATCAAACCTACAACCCGAGGACCTCGTTGCTACCATGCTTGATTAGAGTTAAGTACTGTGTACATTGCTGTTTAGTGTTACAGTTTAGAAGTACCTGCAGGCCTTTTGTGACACTATAAAATGCAACTTTGAAAGAATATCATACAATAAAACACTACAGTCTTTTCTTACAGATAATATGACCCAGTAACTAACTTTCGTGCCTTAAAACATCAAGGCATGAGGCTTCTTATGACGTGTTTTCAATGTTGTCTTTTATATCTTTCCTGTCCAACTTGGAAATAGTTGCCAAGGTCAGGCTGAGACCCTTTCTCATCAAAGGGCAAAACCTTTCCCTGAATGCATAGATTAAATGTCATTCCAATGTCTTATCACTCTAAAGGGAAGTTGCATTGTTGTGTTTTTGCAGCTTTCCTGTCCTCCCCCAATAAATGTGGAGGTCAAACTAACCCTGAAATATAGACCTCATCCCTCACCTGTGTGTCTACCAAATTTCATTCCAGCATCTTTACTCAGCTTAATATTTAATTGGAATACTTAATTGTTAAGTTAAACCAAAGGCATCTCTTTACCCAGCAAATTATATCTCTGCCAAAGGCTGCCAATGTCACAAAAATATCCCCATCACCACCCCAAAAAAGCCTGAAGATAAACATAATAAAGTAAGAATACAATCCAAAGGATTAAACTCCAGTATTCTCACCAGAACATGACAGTACAGAGGTTCCTGTCCTTTGAATAAAGGACATCCTAATCCTTGTTACAAATTATGCTCCAAATATACTCCAAGAACAAGGCAGCCAGTAACAAATTTTACTGCTTGCTGCATTCATAAGCTTATAGCTACATTCAAAAGATGCCTCAAATTTACCTGATAGATACTGTATACATTTTTGGTTCATGATATTACTTCTAGAAATAAGTAGTATTCAGTTCATAAGAGGAAATTAGGAAGTATTGGGTGGATTTGGAGATGAGAAACTCCTTTCTTTAACACTCCACTCCCACATGTATTTACTCAGAAGTAAGACCCACTTAGTTCAATGAGACTGATTCCTTATTAAATATAGAGCTTGCAAACATTACTTTTTTGGATTACAACTCCCAGAATTTCCCAACAAGCATAGCACAGTCGGTTCCCAAAGTGGTTGGGAAATTCTGGGAGTTACAGTCTAAAATATTAACTTTTCCAAGCTCAGTTTAAATGCTTACAGTCCTGCAGCCAAAGTCCCCAAGAGAGTGGCATTTGAAGTGGGACTTAAGAGGGGGAACCTACCAATGGATTTGTACAAAATCTTGCTTTACTTCTTTTATGCGGTCTTCTCACTCTTGGCAAGCCTTGGTTTTGATCAACCGTCTGATTCCTGAGTGTGTATTAGATGATTATGCATGTGACTGTAATGCTATGTGACTATGCAAGTCCCAAGACACTTTCAACCTGAGACAAAGGACACAATGGCTTCCTCTCCTATTCCATGAACAGAAGCTGGTCAGATTGCTGGATAAATTGTACTTCAGTAGTGCTGCTGGGACAATAAAATCTCATGATTAGAGAAGCTAAAGGAAAAAGACATCCAGCACGGGTGGAATTTCACAAAGAAAGAGTTGCTAAATACACACTCACAAACAATTCCATGGAAGAAGAAAAATGGGAAACATCTTAAAAAGCCAATTAAATTACTATGCAGTTAGGAATAAAATGAAAGAAGAATTAAAAGAGACTCAATTCGAAGGAGAAATGTCTGAATTTGAAAAATTATTGAATGCAGATAGTCATGTAATAAGCTCTTTATATAAAGTACTGTTAAGATGGGATACCGAAGAGGAGCAAGTAAAATATTGTATGGTTAAGTGGGCGGTAGATTTAGGAAATAATTTATACATGACCCAATAGGGAGATATTTGGAAGAGAGGATTAAAATTTACAAGTTGCTACAATCTTAAAGAAAGTTTCTTTAAGATGGTGTATAGGTGGTATATGACACCTGTTAAAATAGCCAAAATAAATGTAAAAGCTTCTGCCTTTTGCTGGAAATGTGAAATTGAAATAGGAACCTTCTATCATATATGGTGGAAGTGTGAAAAAATGAGGAAATAGTGGCATAAAATAAATAAAGAGATAGAGAAAATTTTAGGTTTCAAATTAGGTTTAAGACCCGAATTATATCTATTAAACATGATAAATTTGGAGAATAAAAAAGAAAAAGAATGTTGAGATCTAATAACCTACCTAATTACGGCTGCACAAATAAGCTTTGCAAAGAGATGGAAAACTAAGGAGTTACCATCATTGATGGAATGGAGAGAAAAAACAATGGAAATAGCACGATTAGATAAGTTAACGAATATAGTAAGAGGTAACTCAAAAAAGAAATATATTGGAAAATGGAAACCTCATATAGATTTTATGAAACAAAAAGAGGGAAAAACAAGAATAATAGGATTTGCGGAGTAAATAAAGGGTAACAGTAGGAAAAGACTGTCTATCTACTTTAGTACCTATGGAGGATTTAGACAGAGGAAGCTACTCGATATAGAAGGTTATTTTAAAAGTCATGAAATAGAAAAGCTGACACTGGTAAAGAAGTGGGAGGTCAGTCTAAAGTTGTTTATTGTGGTTAAATAACAAATTGAGTTATGGAAGGATTGCCATTAATACAGAAATGAGAATATGTATTAGTAAATGTAATATATAGTATAAGCTAATTAATAAAAGAGGAGTAAAGACGACAACATTCAAGGGACCAGATGTGACTAATCAGGAAGTCATTTTTAATGTTTTATGTGGTGTGATGTGAGGGAAAGAAATTATTATTTGGTTGCTGTTGACTTGTCCTCTTTTTGTGTGTGTGTTATATGTATGTATGTATTGTATATTGTGTATTGTCTATATTTTTTTGCTATAATGTTTATTTTTTATATTTATGTTTTTTTATTTTCTATGTGTTGAAATATTTTAATAAAAACTATTAATTAATAATACCAAATAAATAAATAAATAAAGCCAGTGTGGCTGCACAGCAAACTCAAGGATGAAGTGAAAATAAAAAAGAGCATGTATAAAGAATGGAAGGAAGGACAAATCACCAAGGAAGAATACAGTTATGTAGCCCAAGCTTGCAGGAATAGTGCAAGGAAAGCTAAAGCTCAAAATGAGCTGAGACTGGCTAGGGAAACAGGAAGCAACAAGGAGGGTTTTTCAAATATGTTTGAAACAAGAGAATGATTAAGAAAATGGTGCGACAACTGCTCAGCTAGGATGGCAAAATGCTAACAGATCACAATGAAAAAGGTAGAACTGCTCGATACTTATTTTGCTTCAGTTTTTTCCCCCAAAACAGGACTGTGTGCTGACACCTTGGCAAGGAATATGGATTGCAAATCAAGATTGATAAGGAGTTAGTCAGGAACCACTTAATTAACCTAAATGGTTAGGTTAGGGCCAAATGAACTGCATCCCAGAGTACTGAAGGAACTTGTTGACATATACATAGTACCACTTGCCATCAAATTTGAGAAGTCTTGGAGACCAGGTGATGTGCCGGAAGACTAGAGATGGGCAAAAAAAGAAGAAGATCCAGGACACAACAGGGCAGTCAGCCTGACCTCAATACCAGGAAAAATATTACAACGGATTATACAGGAGTCTGCAAGTATCTTGATGACAATGCTGTGATCAGTAGGAGCCAGCATGGGTGTATCAAGAACAAATCCTGCCAAACTAATCTTATATCTTTTTTTGATCAGGTTACTAGTTCAGTTGATGGTGGGAATACTATGAATATCATATATCTGGATTTAAACCAAACCTTTTTTTTTAACATCCCTCATAATATTTTGATTAGCAAACTGATTAAATGTGGAATAGATGAGAACACTTTCAGATGGATCCATAACTGGTTGGAAATCCATGCTTGAAGAGTCATCATCAGTGGCTGTGCTTCAAACTGATAGGAGTTCTGAAGTGGAGTGCCAGAGGGTTCTATCCTAGGGTCATTACTCTTCAACACTTTTATCAATGGCTTAGATGATGGGGTGGAGGGAATTCTTATCAAGTTTGCAGATGATACAAAACTGGAAGGGGTGGCTAACACATTGGAAGATAGAAAGAGAATTCAAAATGATCTTGATAAACTAGAATATTGGGTGGAATAAAATAAAATTCAATAGGCACAAATACAAAATTCTCCATTTAGGCCACAAAACCCAAATGGGGGTTATATGGTTCAGCAGTCTCTCTCTGGCTTTTCTTCGCAAAGATTCAGGAAGGACTCATCCCGTGCTTTCTGCAAGCGTGCTGATGACTGAAAAGGCCAATCCAAGATAAACATGTCCGGTTGCAGAAAGTACAGCAGAAGGTCTCCTTGGGTGATGTTTTTGGGTTGTGATTCTTTCTGCGTTGTCGTTTCTCTTCAAGACTTGTTCGGCGTGAGCTCTCAAATAAGGCTGCAGCATTGTGGATAGTGCGTCTCCATGCCTCCCAATGTGAGGCCATGGCGGACCATTGTTGGTGATCACTGCATAGGAAAAAGACTTTGGGATTATTGTTAATCATAAATTAACCATAAGCCAGCAGTGTGATGCTACAGCAAAGACAGTGAATACTGTTTCAACCTGTATTAATGGAAGCATAGTTTCCAAATTGTGAGAAGTAATAATCAAACTATATATTGTGCTGGTCAAGCCTCATCTGGAGTACTATGTTCAGTTATGGACACCTGATTTTAAGAAGGATATAGACAAGTTAAACTGGATACAGAGGAGGGCAACAAGGATGATAAATGGTATGGAGAACAAAACATATGAGGAAAGGTTGAAGGCGCTGGGCACGTTCAGCTTGGTGAAGAAAAGACTGAGGGGTGACATGATTCCACTCTTTAAATACTTCAAGGGCTGCCACAAAGAGGAAGGTGCATGCTGTTTTCTGCTGCCTCAGCAGGTCGGACCAGGCTTAATGATTCTAAGTTACAGGTGAGCAGATTTTGATAGAAGGGACTTCTTGACAGTTAGAGTGGATTGGCAGTGAAACCAATTACCTTGAGGCTGGAGACCTTGCATTGAGCAGGGAGTTGGACCCGATGGCCTGTGAGGCCCCTTTCAACCCTACGATTCTATGGTTCTCTCTGAGAAAATATCCTATCAGAAAATCAGATTTTCTATGCAGAGTTCGTATTTGCTACTGAAATCACAAATCACTTGGGTCAAATTGACTAAAATGATTGTCTAGACAGACATGGAAGCAGCTATTCCCAAGAAGTTACTGATAAAAAAATGTTACATTAATAACAGAAAAATAAGCTGCTTTACTATATTACTGAGTAATATTATCCAATCTGGTATCTCAATACCAGCTTGTACTCTTACTGGGACTGCATTCATGCAATTTCTGTTCCCATTTCCAGCTACAGATATGGACCTATGATGTAAAAGTGTTTAGTGTTACAGAAATTAACCTAACAAAATGATATCATCTTTAAAGGACTTGAACTGCATTCTCTGTGGTAGCACCCAAATTGTAGAACTCCTTTTCTGTAGAAATCCAGTGATACTTCTCCTTGATGTCTTTCCAGTGTGTCTCCCAGATGGACCTTTCTTATCTATTCTGGGTAAGCTTCCTAGTAGACCAGAGCTTGATTATTCCTTTCTACCTGTTGCCAGAAACTTCTATCTCCCCTGACATCTGTTTTAAAATTGTTAATTCATATTAATTTAAAATCTTCTTGGTTTTTTTAAGCTTTGAATATTAAATACATTGGGTATTGTAATTAAGAAAAAATTATATAAAAATTAAATAAAGTCCAGATATTTGGGAAACAAAGATAGATAATAGAGATATGTGGAAAGGAAAAAGAGAAGTTTTAATATAATGTTTATATAAAAATTGTGTAAAATAAAGCAGGGGAGATTTATATGAATAAAAATGTAATTATTATGACTTCAAATGAGAAGTAGGAAGTCAAAATATCTGTTTATGTATGTGTTTTATAAAAAAAATTGAATGTTGTAAATAGAATAGTGTTATAATTATTGTATTTGGGGTTTTTTAATAATGTTTTGTATGGGGTTTTTTTTGGTTGAGTTGATGTTTATGTGATATATATGTGCAAATATATACAAGTTGGCCCTTCACATTCACTGGGGTTAGGCATGCAGGACCCCTGTGAAAGTGGAAAAACTGCAAATAACTCTACCCCCCCCCAATCATATTTAACACACAAAAAAAATATGATCTGTGGATTCAACCCACTGTGGATGCCTTCAAGGTGATGGGGTTCCTTCACAAGGCAGAAGTGGGCAGCTGGTGGGACTTGCTGCTGCCCTATGCCATTTTTAATAGGAACTTACAAGCCTCACAGTCTCTCTGTTTCCTGAGGCTTACAGTCCCTATTTAAAAAGGACAAAGGGTGGCAGCAAAAGCTGAATCAAATAATCCAAGAATAATCAAATCCGGAAAATTTACACCCACAAATGTGGAGGGCCAACTGTGTGTGTATGTGTGTGTTCACATATATGTGTGTGTGTGTGTGTGAGAGAGAGAGAGAGAGAGAGAGAGAGAGAGAGAGAGAGTATTAAATACCTTGGGCTTTTTTTTAAAAGACATCAGAATGGGAAATAATGTTTTACAAAATAAAGAGCCATCCCTGCTAACATTGAAGGTTCTATGGTATTTGAGTTCCCCATATGTGCTTTTTCTTTCTCAGGCGCTGAAATATTAGCATGTCCTCACACTCAGTACTGTTCATGAGAGAGACTTTGCTGATGCTTAACATGATCACAGTTGGGCTGCCCTGCATAGTTTCAGTCAATCAGCCAGGAACTCAATGGAGTAGATTTTTCCCCAGGCGTTTGTCAAACATACTCCTCTCTCAGGTTTTGGCTGTTCTTTGCTTTGCTTCTTTCCTGTTCTCTCAACCATTTCCACATTTTGGCAAATTTCAAGCCATAGTTTTCACTGTTTTTGTATCACCAGACTATGCAACACATTTACTGTCTTCCCTTTCAGATTGACTAATATTGGGCATGTGGCTAGAATGAGCGTGGTTTAATGCAGCTCTATAGCTGAGTGACTGACTTGTAGAACACCCACTCACATAACTAGAGTTCTTTGGGTGCTGTACAAAACTAACACTATGTGTGTGTGCAAGCCTTCAAGTAATCTGTCAACTTATGGTGACTCTATTAATTCAACAGGGTTTTCTTAGGCAAGGAATAGTCAGAGGTGGTTTTGCCAGCTCCCTCCTCCGAAATATAGTCTACAGCACCTGGCATTCATTGGTAGTCTCCCATCCAAGTACTAACCAGGGCTGACCCTGTTTAGCTTCTAAGACCAGACAGGACCTGGTGACTTTAGAGTATTTAGGCACAGTTAAAATACTACAGCATATAAAACCAGTAACAAAATAGAAGAGTACTAATTTCCAACATCATTTTTGAATGCCTTGGAGAATTTTAGAAGATCCTAACCTGATGCCAAAAAGACCATAACAAAAGCTCTAGCTGAACTTCTCTAATGTCACCATTAATAAAGTGTGATCACTGAGAAGACCACCTTTTATTTTATGGTCTTCTGCTTTTCCTCATGCAGCAGGGTACCTGACCAAGGGCCTCAGATGACAAACTCAGGCTAAGCAGATATCAATATGGAAGCAGACATCTTTTGGGCGATCTATCCCAAACTTCTCAGGGCTTTAAGGGATGGAAACAGCAGTTTGAATTGGACCTGGAAATAAATTGGCAGCCAGGGCAGATGGCACAATTCTGTCATAATATAATCATATCAGACCACTGCATTGCACAATCTAGCCATCCTGTTTTGAACTAACTTGATGTTTCCAGATCATTTCCAAAGGCACCGCCATGTAAAATGTCTTGCAATATTCCAAACCTATGACAGTTTGAGTAAACCTCATGGATATTGTGTGCAGCGATGCACACATGGGAGTTCTTAATGATGCCATATGGGTATCAGAAGTTATTGTTCTATGAAACTCCACCTATATGAGTCTCTTGGAGAATCTTCTATCAGCCTCTGTGCAGCTGGAAGTTTCCCAGTATCTTCACTGTAATCATGGTGGTATCTTTTTTGTGGTTCTGGCTCTGAAGAGCTGGAGAAGAAAACTGGTATGGGGTATTTGTGGTTCCCCTTGTCTTTCTTATTCTGTATTTCATATTTAAGATTCTTAGGTCGTTGAGCTTCAATTCAAAGTCTTGTGTTTGCCAGGTTTTATGGTGGGTGATTTGAGAATGGGATGCAGATGTGCTCAGCCCCCATTGATGACTAGCAGATCATATTGTTCTTGGGCTCCCTCCAGTGGCTGACTCAGGCAATTGTCATAGATGTGTGCAACACAAAATATTGACCTGCTTGCCCTTTCAAATACTAAACTGCTTCATAGTGCTATCCATGCTAAAAGATATTGCAAAACATTACTTAGGAATGCTGTCTGAATGCTATCTATGGCATTTAAACCCCAAGAACAAACACACAACATGTAACAGAGGTGATTAAAAATAATGCAGAAGATGAGGTAAAGAAATGGCTTTTAAACCACTAATAATATTCATTTCAAACCTTCGTTTTCCTCATATACATTTTTCTTAATAAATATTATAGTTAAACACAGCACCTACACATTTCCAGCCTGAAAACCAACAGAATGATATTAGGTATTAATTGTGATGCACAGATAACGCACAGTGGTTGCAGACATCAAAGTAGAAATACTGTCGTTCTTCCCCATTTGTGGGTTTCAACTCCATGGATTTGATTATTTGTAGATTATTTGCTGCTGCCTCCATTGCTGCCCTGCACCATTTTTCAAAAGGGACTTGGATAACACTGGCGTTTGTCTTGAGCTGCTTTCAGTTAAGACTGGCTTAGTCAGTGGTCAAATCTTTGGTTGCTGGGAGAAATCAAACTGGCAGGGTGGCTGTGCAAGGCCCCACACACTCTCACTCACTCACTCTCTTGCTCGCTTGTGTGGGTGGGGGGGAAGGGGATGCAATGAGGGAGGTGGGAATGTGTGCATGTTCCCTTGCACACTCAATCACTCGTTCAGGCAGGCAGGGGAGATGGGAATGAGATGGGGCAGCAGGAGGAAGGAGGGCAGATATGCACAGGTCTCTGAGTTGGATGGGGAAGCAGGACAGAGTGGAGAGGAGAAGGAGAGAGCCAGAGCAGGTGAGATGGCAGTGACAGCAGGAGAAGGGCAGGGGCAGCAGGAAGGGGTTGTGGCAGCTGTTCTTATAGCAGTGGTGCTCCTCCTGTCCACCCTGGAGACCCACACTCCGCCTGTCCTCTGTCCTCCCATTCTCTCATCCCATCCTATCTTCCTCCCACTCAAGCAAGTGAGTGATTGCATGAGAGAATGTGTGCACCCTCCTTCCCCTGACCCCTCTCATTTCATCCCCTTCCCCCCTCCCACCAGAGTGAGTGAGTCAGTGTACAACCCAACATGTGCCCTGCCATACAGGTACTTTATTGTGAGTTAAATACTGTTGGGGGGGGTGCTAGAGATACCGTATATTCCGGCGTATAAGATGACTGGGCGCAAAAGACGACCCCCCAATTTTTAAGTTAAAATATAGAGTCCCCCCCCCCGCCAGCCACCTGGCTGGAAAGCCTGTCCCCCACCAGCCAGCCAGCTCAGTGGCTATAGATGATGGAATAGTCTGTGAAATTAAAGGACTGAGAACAGCTAAAAAAGCATGGGATACTTTGAAAAATCTCTGTGATGTTCAATCTTTGGAAAGTAAGGTTGCATTAATACTGTAAGTTGGTTAATATGAAGCTATCAAATCCCAAATTTTTGAATGAGCACATTAATGAATGAGCACATTAATGATTTTAGAGCCACAGTGGTAGACAAGAGAATTTCACCATAGACAAAACTTGATGCAGAATGATAAATCTGAATCCAGAAATTCTAATTTTAGGCTAACTTGTCCTGAAAAGAAACATTATTTTGACTCTCCTGAGCTAAATGGAGAGCCATTTAACTCTTCAAAGGCAAAGCAGTCTTTCTCACAGCAGGAGGAAGGATCTGCTGGGAAAACTGCCCAGGCCATTTTACACTTCAATCATTCTCACAGCAGGGGAGTATGATTACTGGGGTATAAGACCACCCCCCCACACACTTTTGAGGAGATTTTCAAGTGTTAAAAAGTAGTCTTGTATGCAGCAATATACGGTATTCATTTTTTTCCACACATTAGGCTCCTATGCCCGTAACTCCCATGAAAGTTGAGGGCTGACTGTATGCATTCCTATCAATAGCATAAAATAGGTGAGATATAACACCCAATTCATGCTCTGCAGTGCTTGAAATTGCATGTATCACTTGTGTATCTTTTTCCAGTTGACCAGTCATATACTGGATGCTGCAACTGAGGTTCTCAGTAGAGATGAGAACTGTGAACACATTTATAGATCCTGCATGTGTGCAGTTCAGATCAAAGATCCACAAAGCATCCTCTTACACCCAGGGATTGCCATCCTGTAGGGATTCATGTACAGAAGCTATGTACAAGTAACTGAAGGTACTAGGGGGAAAAATGCAGCCATGACTACAGAAATGACTGACAGCCATGTAACTGCACACTCATGTATTTTTACATAGAGGAATTCAACTATATAAGCTATATGTAAGATGTCACAATTCTAGTTAAGAAAGAGCACTTACGGTATATCTCAAAGATTTGTGTAGTCAGCATCTGTTTTAGGGTTTTGAAGGTCATACCCTACATATACTATTGAAAAAGGGGTTGTTTTCATGTAAAAAATTGTTTTACAGCTCTTTTAACATGTTTATTTTTTTTTACATGAATTGTGTTCTAATATTTGCCGTCTTGAGAGAGACTTGAATTAAATACTTACTTGCTGCTATTTAAAAAGACATTGTATATGATGTTTTTTATTTTCATATTACACCACTTTGATTTTTATATGTCTCAAAATTTTATATTTGGCCTTAAAAAAATCAGCAAGGTTTATTAATTCACCAGTGGCTAGACAGAGTTGATACCCTTACACTACTAGAGAAATTGACATTTAAACTTGCATTCATACCTAAAGAAGATCAGGACTTGGCATTACCAAAACATTACAGACCAATATCATTATTAAGTAATGATTATAAATTGTTTACAAGGATTTTAGCTGAAAGGCTGAAAATAATCCTACAGGACTTTATTCATGAGGATCAATGTGGCTTTCAACCTAAAAGACAACTACGAGTTAATGTTAAAAATTTGTTGGATATCTTGGAATATTTAGAACAGCACAGTAAGAAACAAGCTGTATTGACCTTTTTAGATGCAGAAAAGGCCTTTGATAATTTGAACTTGACTTTCCTGTTTAGAGTTTTGGAAGATATGAATTTTGGAGATAATGTTATTAAATGGGCTAAATCAATTTATACTTTACAGAAAGCTCAGATAATTGTTAATGGAGAGTTAACAAGAGCCTGTAAGATCCAAAAAGGCACAAAACAAGGATGTTCACTGTCACCACTTCTGTTTATTTTGATTCTTGAGGTATTGAATAGAGATATAAGACAAGATGAGAGAATGTGGGAATAAAGACTTTAAAAAGAAACCTATAAACATTTAGTGATCATTATGGAAAATCCTTTGGTGTGTATAGAAGTGTTGGTTGGAAATTTAGAAGATTTTGGTGTGTTGACAAGCTTTAAGATTAATAATCAAAAGACAAAGATGATTGATGAAAAATATGGGTATAAAAGATCAGCTACAATTGATGGGAAAAACTTTTTTTTAAATTGGGAAGAAAGTTAAATACTTAAGTATTACTATGATGAATATGAATGGTTCTTATTCCAAAATAACTACGTTAAGATATGAATTGAAATAAAAAAGGAGATGTCAAGATATAAGAGATTAAAATTGTCTTTGTTGGAGAGAATAAAAATGAATGCTTTACCTAGAATTATGTTCTTACTTCAGACAATACCAGTTCTGATAATGGATGTGCCATTTAAGCAATGGCAAAAAGATGTAACTAAGTTTGTATGTCAAGGGAAGAATCTGCAAGTCAAATATAAAGTATTACAAGATGCAAAGGAGAGAGGAGGATTGGGTTTGCCAGATTTGAAATTGTACTTTGCAGCCTGTTGTTTAGTTTAGATAAAAGAATGGGTGATGCTGAGAAACAAAAGACTATTAGAGTTGTAAGGGCATGACGTGAAGTTTGGTTGGCATGGATATTTATGATACAAAAAAGTTCAAGTTAATGTAGATTTAAAAACCACTTTGTGAGATGTGCCTTACTGAGAATACGAAACAGATATAAACCCAGGTTGTGCCCAAAAATGCCTCTATGGGTCTCACTATAAGAAGCTTTTGAAAGAAGAGAAACACCAGCTAAAGACAAATGGCTACTGTACCAGAATCTCCTGGAGTTGTGTTACGGAATGAATACAGAATTAAACTAAGAGAGCAATTAGTAGAGAGATGTGTTTTTCAATGGTATTCTTACTTACAACTATCAGAAAAATTTAAAATGGGCAAAAAGACGTATGGTTTGTGAACAAGATCAGTCAGAAGCTGAATTACAACTATATACAGATAAGCATAAACTTTTGTTGAAATTTGAAATGGAGGAAGAATACATCAAAGAATGCATGATAAATGGGCTAAGAATTTTGGTTATAACATTCAGATGGATCAATGAGAGCATATGTAGTCAAAGGAATGGAAATTTACACTATGTTATAATATTAAAGTTTTTTTTATATAAAACAATGTACCAGTGTAATATGACACCAGACAAGGGAGATTTTCAAATGGGGCCAAATGCCCCATTCCTGCCCTGCAAGCCCCAATCCCATTCCTGCCATGGAATAAATGTAAAATGTTCAAACACATTAATCCCACAGCAGGAACATCCTCCCTCTCCCCTTGGCTTTACTGCTGTAAATGCAGCTGTCGTAAAGCTGCTTTTACAGCAGTGAAGCCAAATCCTGCTCATTCTCGCAAGAGAACGGGCAGGAAGGAAATTAAAAAATACCCCCCCAGCTGTCAAAAATGAAAATGAAGCAGAAAAAAAAATACAAGTAACCTGGGATTGGGGGGAAGGGTCCCACTTACCTGGGCGTCCCATTCCTGCCTGGAAGTGTCTAGAACGGACCTCCCTCCCATGGCTGTCATTGTGGGAGAGGAACGGGACACCTTTCAGACCACCTTGATTCCATGACAGAAACTGAACGGGTGGTCCAAAAACGATGTTTCCCTGTGATGAAAATATCACGGGGAAATTGGAATGAGGATGGGGGAGAAATGGAAAAGGGTTGACATCTTCTGCAAAGAAGACTTTTTCCCGACCTTGTTCCATGTCTCCCATAAATATAGGAGATTTTCACACGGGGCCAAAATGCCCCGTTACTGTCCCGCTACCTCCTCTCCCGTTCCTGCCATGGAATAACATAAATCTTTCACACACTCATCTTAATTCTGCAGCAGGAACGGGCTCCCCCTCCCCTCGCTGGCTGGCCGTAAATGCAGCCGTCGTAAGGCTGCTTTTACGACCAGCCGTCTGAAGCGTTATCACGTTATCACATGATAATGCCAGACAGTAAATTTTAAAAATAAAACTCCCCCAAACATAAAATCAGTTCACCAAGCACAAAAACACTCTTTAAATCACATAATCAAAACAGGGAGGGTAAAATAAAGGGGGCCACTTACCTGGATGTCCACAGCGTACCAGGAAGTGCTCAGAACAGACCTCCCCTCCATGGCTGTCATTTCGGAACAGGAACGGGGCTCCTGTTCGCACACCCATGATTGTGTGATAGTGATGGAATGGGGGGTCTATTCACGATGAAAAATCATGATTACATTGTTCTGGAACAGTCACGGGAGTAGGATGGATGCAGGACAGAATGGGGTCAACGTCGTCCAAAAGGGAAAACCTTTCCCGACCCTGTTCTGTTCCTGCCACAGGATATATAGCCCGTGTGAAAATCTCCTAAGTTGCTGGTCTTAAAATCTCCAAGCTGTCTAGAATCTATAAAGGTATTTCTAATGTATGTTGGAAATGTGAGCAACATGAAGGGACCATTTTATTATATGTGCTGGAGATGTGAAAAAGCCAAAAAAAAAAAAAGCATTCAAATCCATATATTGACGCAGAGGATTTTAAGGACTAAGAATCAATTAAAAACTGAACTGTTTCTTTTGGGACTGTTGGATGTACAGCTGGAGAAGACCCACGGAAGACTACTTCAATATATGATCACAGCAGCAAGACTGATATCTGCACAAAGCTGGAAGAATACAGAATTACCTGCTATGTTGAAATTGACAGACTTAGCAGAAGTGGATAAATTGACTTATTTGATCAGAGAATCAAACTTTGACTTTATATATTACTGCTGAGAGGAGGATTGGAAGTCAACTTTTTTCTTCTTTTTCTTTATTTTCTGTATCCTTTATTGTACTATTATCTATAACACAGAAAATTATATATAAAAAAAGAAAATGACATTTAAACTTCACCTCACTAGAGGCAAAATAGTTGAAGATACTAAATGGTACCTGTTAGTAACATATAAATCATATTAAAATTATGAACATGGTCCACTGTTGAAACACATAATGCTACCATGAAGATTACTTTTGGATACTGACTGTAATCAGTCGTTGATATCAGTTTTTGTTTGTGACTGTCTGATTGTATTTTTAATCATGAAATGTTATCCACAGCATGGGGAGGAGGGTAGGTGACAATTTACCAACATTCTATGTAAACCATTAATTAAAAATATATTTAAAATAAATTTTAAAAATATGTTGTTCTTATTATGTGTCTTCAAGTTGTCTCTAACCTATGGCGACCCTATCATAGGATGTCCTTGGCACGAATTATTCAGAGGAGAGTTGTCATTGCCTTCCATGACTATTGGAGGTTAATATTTATTTATTTATGGAAACTGCTTGTATTGTTCATAATTACTTCATTTATGTGTGCAGTTGTCTCTCCGTATCCACGGATTTGGTATCCATGGATTTAAGTACAGTAGTCCCTTCACATTCACGGGGGTTACGTGAACAAGACCCTCGCAAAAGTGAAAAAAACGCAAATAAAAGCAGCCTTCCTAAACACACACACACATGGAAACTTACCCAGCCTCTGAGCATTTATGGAGGAAAGAAAAGCACAGCCCCATACTGTGAGCATGCAAGCAAAGTCCCCCCCTGCCACTCCCCTCTCTGTGTTTTAACAAACTGAATTGCTTCTTTAAAACTCATATTTCGCCCCATGTCTCCTCATGGCCCAAAGAAAGGCACAGCTGCATGCTTGCCTCCCCCTCTCTGTGTCTCAACAAACAGAATTTAAAACTCAGCTTCTTTAAAACTCACGGTTTCAAACCTTTCCTACACACATTCACACACAGGGGAGGTGCGGGTGGCATCTCCCAACAAGCCTCCTTAAATGCCTCTGTGCATTTAAGGAGGAAAGCTTCCTGCTGGCCGAAAGAAAAGCACAGTCCCATACTGTGAGCACACAAGCTTTCCTCCTTAAATGCTCAGAGACTGGGTTGCTGGGAGATCCACCCGCACCTCCCCTGTGTGTGAATGTGTGTAGGAAAAGTTCGGAATGTGAGTTTTAAAGAAGCAGAGTTTTAACTTCAGTTTGTTGAGACACAGAGAGGGGGTGGTAAGCATGCGGCTGTGCTTTTCTTTGGGCCATGAGGAGACATAGGGCGAAATGTGAGTTTTAAAGAAGCAATTCAGTTTGTAAAAAAAAAAAACAGAGAGGGGAGTGGCAAGGGGGGACTTTGCTTGCGTGCTCCCAGCATGGGGCTGTGCTTTTCTTTCGCCTTAGACCCTCAGAGGCTGGTGTGGGGTTGCTTGCTTGCTGGGATCTTCCCTGTGTGTGTATGTGTGCAGGAAGTTTTCCTCCTTAAATGCTCAGAGGCTGCGTTGGGGAGAGCGGGGGGGGGGGAGGAATTTCCACGAATACATAAAACCGCGAAAGTCAAAGCCGCAAATGTAAAGGGACAACTGTATTCACAGCTTGAAAATATTATTTAAAAAATAATAATCCAAAAAGCAAACCTTGATTTTGCCATCTTATATAAGGGAGCCCATTTTGCTATGCCACTGCATATAATGGGACTTGAGTATTCACAGATTTTGGTATCCACGGGGGGACTTGGAACCAAACCCCACTGAATATGAAGGGGCAACTGTATTCTGTTTTTTAAAAACTGATCATGAAACTGAAGTCGTACATGTAGCCTTCATACATAATTTTATCATGTAGTTATTTTTACTGTATGAGCCATAATTTTAATGACACATTTCATCACTGATTGCTAAATATGGCAAATATTTCAGATTGCTTCCTTAAAGTTCCAGCCCACCTCCTAACAACTTTTTTTTCCTACCTACGCTCAACATTTCTCTCTCTCTCTGTGTAGTTCTGACACAGCACATCTGTAGCAATGATACTCTCATATATAGAGGACAGTGTGTATTTTGCCTATGCAAACCCTTCTGTCTATTTTAGCTGCCCTTGGATTACCAGTGGATAACAGTTTAATGAATTTCTTACCTGAGTCAGTAATTTATCTGTGATTATACCCACTTCCTCTGTGGCTTACCCCTGACATGTGTAGGCTTGTCTTTTAAATATCACAATTTAAAGCACATTTTTCTTTATTCAGACATAACAGAAAACTATAGTTTGCACCCATCTGCAAATGGAAACTTCAAAGTACCTCCCTGCACATGTGAAGGAAGAAGGTAGGAAGTACATTAGAGACTAATATATACTTACCATTATATCTGAACAAGGGCAATGTGTTTTACATGCATGCTGTATGGACCAATCTACAGTCTAGAATGCTAACTTAACAGTCCTCAAACGACCTGTTTTATATCAGCACCACTGAAGTTCACAACACTGAACTTTAAAAATTCCCTAAAGATTGTTTCTTGAAAAGCTATTAAGATTGTAGTGCAGTCATCTGCTTTGGGATATGGTACTAAAGGCCGCTTATGTTCTCATTAAAAAACTGTTGACCTGGACTGGGGTGTTTAAGCTTGAGATATCCTGATCAGTCCTGAATTTCCCTTACTGGCCATATTATTTGTCCACATGAGATAACTATTTCTCTTTCAAGATATATACAGAAAAGACAATGAAGATAATTCAGCCTAGCTTTTTAAAGACCGCTTTGTCCAGAGCCCAATCATTCCACACCATGAAGTGCCAGCCAGAACTATTTAGTGCTGTGCATAAATCTGCCCAAAGCTCTCTCAACTTTCCATTGCATCCCCAATAAACTCAATAAACCTAAATTAGTGCACATCAGGTCAATATCCCACTAGCCACTTTGTTCTTCCGAAAGCCCTTTCTTAAAGATAATCACTTCCATCTGTTTGGAAGGGGGATTTTATTGCAGCAGGTTAAAAAAACAAAAGGAAAGGGAAGAAAGAAAACTCAAAGGCAAAAGTAATGATTAAGATTGTGTGAAGAAGCAGAGATAAGAATTCTCTGGTCCTAGCTAAACTTTTTTGGCTGAATATTCTTGTGCGGTTTAGATTTGCAAGCACTCCTGTTCTTGGATACAACTGGAAGCAGAAACATCAAAATATTGAAAGAAGTTGTTTTTGTGGTGATTCTGGTCTGGCCTGAATACTGGGAACATGGGCACATTGTCAGCTCTTAGGGAGATTTCCATCAGGATGTCCAAACCAATGTGATTCAGATAAAGATTAAGTAAATATCTAATCTTTAAACTGAACCTGTCCTCCCAAACCAGGGTCCAGGCAAACAGTACCTGCTGTCATGCTTTGCCACTGCTGGAATACAGAAATATAATCTGAGATATCAGCAAAAGAGATATGAAATTACTCAACAACACAGCTCATCTTAACCTCACATATTCATTTACTAGCTCATATGCCAGGAGATTATATGGACATTGTGACCTCATGATTCACACAATCCTCTTTCATTGTTTATATCAACTGGTGATATTGTTTCAAGCAGAACTGATTATGCTGAAGCAGTCTTGTAAATAGTCTAGTTTCTGTATGGATGACACTTCTTGATCCTTCAAAATCTGTCTTGAATTCAGACTTGGGGGTGCTGAATTGTATATATAATGAGTTCATCTCAAAGAAATTCACTGTAAAATTCATTGAGCAAAATGGTGCTTGAACCAAGAAAGCAGGCCTTGAAGTAGTTACCTACCAAATGTTACTATGTGAACAGTAGATTGAGCAGGCACACTGGTCACCTGGTCTCTCTTCTTCCCCATTAGGGTCAGATGTAGTTTCATTTCTGTTTAAATCAGGGATGGGGGGAGGGCTTTGACTCTCCAGATGTTTTTTTTTTACTTGAGTGCCCATTTTTACATTTTTACACACTTAAAACTTCTGAGAGTGGATACAAAACAATAGGCAACCATAATTGTTCATACTCTTGATTTAAACTTTGTTGAGATTATCAGTTGTGGGGGGATGCACCAAAAAAAAATTGTTCCCAACTGCATCAAAAGATCAGGAGGAGAACAGAATTGGAGACATTGTCCAGAAAGCAACTAGTTACCAGCAAAGTATAAACAGCACTAGTCTGGGAAGGTAGCCAACTGTTAATTAGCTCACAAGAATGCAAACACAGTCAAAGATTAGTCCAGTAACACAGTCCAAAAGGTCAGAGGCTTATGGCAGTCAGTCAGTGTGGGTCCAAAAGAGTCTGTGGGTCAGCAGGAGCAGGCAACAGAGTAGTCAAGGATAGTCCAAGGTCTAAGCATGAGTCAAGGTAACAGAAGTCAAGATAACCAGAATCCAGACACCAAAGTCAGCAGGAAGCTTTCACCAGGAAGATTAGTTGATCTCTGACAAAGCCTCCATTGCCTCTCCCAGCATATACTAAGGCTTTGTCAGCTGTTTCTTAATGAGCAGGTTTTTATAATTAAGTCTCAGAAATTTCCTTTGAGCTTCCTTTTGAGCTCACTGCTGGGTATACGATGGTGGAGGTAAGTCCCTCTCTTCTTATTCATTCTTATCTGAATTGGCAGGACTCTCTTCTGGGACTGATGCCAGTCCACTTGGACCAGGCTCTTCCTCTGCTGGAGCCTCTAGGTTGGCAGGGTTTCCTGCTGGCACAGGTGTAGATAAACCTGTGTCAGGGTTCCTAGAGTCATTCCCTGCCATGTCCTCCTCCTCCTCTGACTCTATATCCTCATGGGGAATGACAGACATTACCACATGATCCATCCTTCAGGTGTTCCCAGGGCATAGTGCTGCTGTGGACAAGGTTTTTCTTTTTCATGGACGGGGACAAGCCACCAATAAAAAGGGACACCTTACTCACAGTCACACTACACCCCCAGAATGCTGGAGGATGTCGTCATCTGATAATCGCACCCCTTCCTGTGCTCCTAGAAATCTTTTGATGCAGTTTTTGCCGCATCTGATAATCTCCACAGTATAGTAATTATTTCCATCTATATACATATAGGTTAACACATTCCTTTAACATATAGGTTAACACATGTCTTTATCTACAATTTTATGTAGATTTTTTTCCCTTTTATCCTCTTGTTTTGGCAATGTATTTCATCTTTTGGGGTGAAGCACAGCCATTTTTCAGGAGTTCTGTATGATCATGGGAATTAAGTATAGCTCATAAACTTAGAGTTTGGAAAGCTACTTTTCAAAAGAAATTTGTTCCATTACTCATTACAGTATTTAAAAAATTACCCATTCCTGCTGCTTCTTACAAGGGTGTAAAAAAGTAATTTATTACATTACATGTTGCGCTGCTTGATACTTTTCCATTACTTTCCAACACTTGGGGGGAGGGCACTTATGACTGATAAAAGAGTGGCAAAAGACTTGAATATACTCTGTCAAAATGCCTCTTAAAATGTCCTTAAAAGTAACTTTTGAACATAACTAGGAAATGCTACTCATTACACCAATAAATTAATTTTGCTATTACAGTACTTGTTATACTGCTTTAAAATGATTACACTACAATTACTCCAAAAGTAACTAGTTACAGGTAACAATGCTACTTGTAACTCATTATTTCCATGAGCTGCATAAAGCAGAATCAATTTAAGTAATGGAGGAAGTAGATGATTATCAATCAATATATGAACTGGAAGTCTTTGCCATTACCAGACACTATTGTAGTGTTGAAGAATCAAGTGAGAAAGAGGAGAGAGAGAGAGAGAGAAGGGGGGAGGCATGAGAGTGGCAAGGAATGATCTTTCAGGATGCTGAATTGCTATGTCCTCTTTCCATAATGTAGAGGTTTCAACATCCAGCATAAAAGAGACAGCTAAGGAGAATATTATAGTTCCTGCTGTCAGTTTTAAAACCCAGTGGATAAACTCTCAACTGTATCAACCCTCCCTTTCATGGGAAAATTATCATAATACACAGTGCAATTTGTCATCGTTAGGTACAGTCATTTAGTTCTAGTGGAAAGGACCACTGGCTTCCTTAATAGCAACCCTGCTGATATTTTCAAAATGAGAAGCATCTAGGAAGTTTATTTTAGCAAAACCTTGTTGAGCATGTTTCATTTTCAAGGCCAAAGTGCCCTTGGTCATACCAATGCCCATTTGTTCTAACAATGCTGTTGCCACTGCTGCTAAGATCTGGAGCCAGTTAGAGCTTTATTTATGGTCTTGGTTTGAATCACAATTAAAGTAACTTTTCCAAATGTTTGGGTTTGTAGGCGCCATCCAAATGTGTCCCTAAAGTTAGAAGGCTTTGACTGTGTTTTGTTTCCCCTTGTTCAGCTACCTCAGTGGTCCATCTTAACTGGTATGTGCTGTGGAACCCATCCAGGGTATTAAAGGCAAACAAAGTATGTGCCGGGGAAAATAAATTTAAAAGAAAGTCCCCTGAAATATTCAACATCTGGTGGAAGACATGTTTAAAAGAAAGAGGTTTTGTTAATTCCTTCAGCTGTGAAAGAGAATTTCCCCTTTCTGCCAACATTGCCACTGCCAATCAGAATTAGCGGAAACTAGACCAAAAAGCTAAGTCATAAACAGTATTTTTTTTTTCAGTCAAAAATATTCAGCCTCAAGTGCAAATTGTTCACTCTTCCAGAGTGTAAGCAGAATAGAATAAGGAGACAAACCAGCAGGGCAGCCCAAGACATTTAGGCACCTGAGGCAAAAACTCAGTTATTCCCCCTGCAGCAACAAATAACTACTAAGTGAATGATAATTCACCACCTTTAATGAAGCCCCAAATCCATCGCTTCCAGCAGTCATCTTCATTCTGCCTAATGGAAGGAATTGGTCTGAATACAGAATAATGTGAGTCAGAGTTGTGTACCATCTGCCTCAGATGACTCCAGTTTTAACCATTTTGAGTACACATGAGCTGGGCTCTTCAGGCCATACGGTCTTCCCAGTGGTCCACACAGCTGCTAGCACCAGAGACCACAATGGGATCATTGGGGCCATACAGGGTAGCCTCCCATATGAATGTAGAGGTGTGGGTATCAGGAGAAAACACCTAGCTTTCCCATGGACCCACTGTCAAACTGCAGACATGGAATCATAGGAAGCTTGGATCCTGGCTCAATAGCAGGGGATCTCCTTTGCATGCAGAAGCTTCCAAGCAGTAGTTGATAGGAAAGACTCTTCCTGAGACTGTGGAAAGCTGCTGTGTAGACAATATTGGTGGGCAAATGATCTGACCAGGTACTGATTCACTTCCCATATTGCTGGCTGAGGGATTCTGGGAATGGTAATCTAAAAAGTAAGGTTCCCAAGCTATCTCCTTGAACTAGTACGTTAGAAACTGTAGGTTGACGAAGCTCCATGGTGATGCAAGAGATGTGGAGGAATGGAAAAATATAAGATCCTATGTTACCCAAATTGCATGGGGGTCCATGGGTACCCTCTAATGTCCTAATATTAACATGGGGAATTTAATTAGCTCAACTTGGCATGTGAGAGGCGGGGCATCAGAGTGATTTTTAACCTATGTATACCAATAATAATAATAATAATAATAATAATATTTATTTATACCACGCCCCTCTGCTAAAAACAATCGGGGCGGCTTCCAACAATTAAAACATTATAATAATGACTAAAAACACCACTCACACCCACCCTCCCCCATAAAAAGACATTAAACACTATAAAATTAAAACCATCTAACTAAAAACACATTAAAAACAAATATATACATGATTTTAAAGAAGCCAGGACACGCAGCTTCCTGAGGATGGGATCTAATCAGGAAAGGCCTGCGGAAAGAGGTCCGTCTTTAGTGCTTTTTTAAAGCTACTCAAGCTCATCAGCTGACGGATCTCGTTCAGCAGGCCATTCCATAAATTGGGAGCAATTACCGAAAAGGCCCTCTGGGAGGTTGCAGACAGCCTAGATTTTTGTGGCTGAAGCAAATTCCTCCCAGAGGACCGGAGTGTGCGGGGAGGATTGTATGGGAGGAGGCGGTTCCAGAGATAAGTTGGACCCAAGCCATTTAGGGCTTTAAAGGTAATAACCAACACCTTATACTGGGCCCAGAAACTGATAGGCAGCCAGTGAAGAGATTTTAATACTGGAGTTATATGGTCTCTCCGAGATGTTCCTGAGACCATTCTGGCTGCCATATTTTGTACCAACTGAAGTTTCTGGACCAAGCACGAGAGTAGCCCCATGTAGAGCGCATTGCAGAAATCTAGACGAGAGGTTACCAGCGCGTGCACCACAGTCTTGAGGTCCCTTACTTCCAGGAAAGGGCACAGCTGGTGTATCAGTCGAAGCTGAAAACAAGCATTCCTGACCGTCGCATTCACATGACTCGTCATCTGAAGCAATGAATCAAGGAGCACCCCCAGACTTCGAACACAGTCCTTAACGGAGAGTGTGACCCCATTTAGGACTGGAGGTTGCAACCCAATTCCTGCTTTCAGGGCTGCTACCCTGAGCACCTCCGTTTTGTCTGGATTTAATCTTAATCTGTTTTTCCTCATCCAGCCCATTACTGCTTTAAGACAGTCATTAATACCATTGGAATTTGAGGCCGATGATTGGGACAAGGAGAAATAGATCTGGGTGTCATCAGCGTACTGATAACACCCAGCCCCATAACTCCAAATAATCTCACCCAGTGGCTTCATATAGATGTTAAACAGCATCGGGGCAGGATGACACCCTGCGGAACACCACAAGTAAGCTCCTTTCTGCTGGAGCAGCTGTCCCTGAGCTGCACCCTCTGAGACCTGCCCGAGAGGAAGGACCGGAACCACTGGAGCTTGATGGGGGAGACTCTAAGCCAAAAGGAACAATTAAATGGTCTTTATTGGAAATTAATGAAACAGCATTCACACAAGCACTCAGACTTCAAGCATTCACACAAGGCTATTGAAGATAGTAGGAAGTATTTAATAGAGGAATAGAGTAAGGGTATGGCAGGTTATACTATACCAGTCCTACAAAACTGAGATCATGAAGTACACCTGTGGGCAAAGCAGCCCAGATGACAAAATGGCTACACAGTCTGACATGAAGTTGAGAGGAAGTGAAACTGTGTGCACTTGGGCATGTTTGATATGTATATAGAATAATTCCCCTGAAGGGATAGGATTTTGAGTGAAATACAATGTTTCTCGAAGATTCCCAGAACTAGACAATGGATGCTCCGGAAGAGTTAAGGATCATTAATGGGTGCTGTGTTTAGAGTTGAATAGCAGCAGACAAGATCTTTTGTTGGAAGGAAGGAAGGACCTGTTTTATAAGCATCAAGGACTGCTAACGATGAATGGATTAATGAATGACTCACCCCTAGGTGTTATGTTTTGACCTGAGCATTTGGTTTGGGGGGATTTCCAAAGGCCTCTCCATTGGTCATACATGAACCCAGCCTTGGTATTAGGGGGTCCTGATTTACCTGCTAACCACATGGATGGCCACATCAAGCCAAATTATAAAATATAGCCACCTAAACCAGGTGATGTCATTTTTCCTCCATCACCAAAGGAACAGGTGTGTAGAGTGGCCCTTAAGAGAGGACCTTCAGTTATTCACATTATGTGGGATAATATTAATGGGGAAGAAAAATTGGGTGCTTTGCTAACCATTGTTTCCCAGGGTATGTTTTTAAATGGCGTGAGGAATAATTCTGTTGTTATCCACTTTTAATGCTAGTATTGTCTAATTTAGTGCCTTGATTTGGCTCTTTGCATGCATGAGTAAAAAGCAGATGCATCAGTGCCTGAAAGAATCTGTTGCTCACACAGCCTTAGATTTTTACACTTCATGTTTCTCCTGAAACAAAGGAAGAATTCTTGGGAAGGAAAGGGGTGTTGCAGGCATGTTTGAAGTGGTGTGAAAATGAAATATTGCAGCTCCAGTACACATGGCTGCCTTTTGAAGAAAATATGAGAAAACTTGGTAAACAGGATACTTGTCCTATGTGTGTTATCTTTCCAAAACTGATACAAATGTTATGGCATTTTCTTGCATTTGCCCCCATCTCCCATGACTGAACCTATCTCTCTTGTAATAAATGTGCAAGAAAGAGCCCACATTATTCAGTAGCTCTGGATAACATCATGAATGGGTTTGGGGGATGGGCCCTTTTGGAGAAACCTAGAGCTGGCTGAACAGCCATCACCCTTGATTTGCAAGCCATGATCAAAGAAAGCCAAGACTTGACTACCTTAGCAGGAACTGATCCTATATACCAACCTTTCTCAACCTTTTTATCCTGGAGGAATCCTTGAAATAATTCTCAGGGAACTCCTGCATAAACATTATTCTATATACTGCTATTGCTTTCCCCCACAACCACAATCTCTTGAAGAACCCCTAGCAACTTCTTGGACGAAATCTAGGGTTCCAGGGAACCCTGGTTGAGAAAGACTGCTATATACCATAAAAGAGCAGAAAAATAAGTAAATAGAGCTCATTTGGTTGAAAAAAAGGAAGAACCTACAAACACTTCTAAAACCTCAGCTACAGCCAAAAACCTGGCTCTAACAAAGTAATTTAAATTATCATCACTTTTAGAAGATTCTTGTGTACATAAATTAGACTGGAGCTTCAGGTCAACCATGGGAGAGGTGCTTACTGCAAAAGCCAGAACAAATGGTTTTCAAACAACATTTTGAAATATAGAACAAACAGGGTAATAAATATAACTGTAATAAAATGTCATGCCACATATGTAGATTTGACCCTCCAGACCTGTGAAATTTGCAACTAGCAGTTCAGAAACTTTTTTTGGAAATTTAGGTTTTGTAGTCTTTTATATGCCCTATATCAAAATGTAGAAATCCTATCACAGTATCCTGATTTCCCACTCCAAAGTGTGTGTTGTGGGAGGAGGAACGCTAGATCATTTCAAACTCTGAATTTATATGTACAAATGAGCAGATTCTGGATTTCCATTTTCAATCATTTTTCTATTTCATATCTACCCCAAAAGCCAAGCAGTTACATTTCTATCTACCATCTATCTATCATCTATCTATCTGTCAATCATTAGCTCCACATAGCTAAATCATTTGTTGCTTAAACTTCATGATACTAAGAACTTGTGCCTCCTTTTGTGTTAATTTTTTTTTTTTTTAAGATTGTAAGCCTGAGGGCAGGGATTGTCTTGATAGCTAAGTGACTCTGGGAATTTTTCTTGTTGTAAGGGGAGTGTGGGTTCAATCAGGAAAATAGGAAGAGGAGTCCTTTTGAGTAGTGGTGTGGTGTGAGCCCAGAGGGAAAAGGCCAGCAAATGGGCAATAGTGACAGTAGTGCAGAGGTAAAGCCATCAACCAAGAACATCTTGTCCCAAAAGCTGGAGCCAATATTGATTGCAGACACATACAATAGAATACACATATGACTAATTAAATCATGATGTGGGAGACCACATGTACAGTCCCAGCCCATAACCACTGTATTAACCCAGAGCCATCTGTTGTCTACCTTTAGACCAAGAATGTGCCACTACAAATCTACAATACAAAGGATATCCATTTGACATAATAACATGATAAATCAAGACAATCTCATGTCAACACTCCCTGTATGAGCCCAGTAGAGCTCTAAGAACAGCTGGAGAAGCCTTCTCTCTGTTTCACCATCTCCTCAGACTTGTTAGGTGGGAACAAAGGAAAGGGTCTTCTTAGTGGCTGCTCCCAGACTTTGGAAGTCCCTGCCTAGAGAAGCCAGGATGGCCCCATCCTTGCTGTTCTTCCGGTGGCAGGTTAAAACATTTTTGTGCCACCAGGTTTTGACAAAGTGACAAAGTCTGGGCTTCTAGGGGTGTGTTGTACTGCTTTTAAGATTTTTAAGGGTCTTTATAAAGGTTTTCTTAATGCATTTTAATATTTTTAATAATTGATGTTATAATTTATAAATTGTTTTTTTTTTAAATATATTTATACTGGTTGTTTTTTTTACTTTTGTATTGTTTTTAACTTGTATTGGTTTAAATATGTTGTTAACTGCCTTGAGTCCCATTATTGGAAGAAAGACAGTATATAAATGAATAAAATGATGATGATGATGATGATGATGATGACTGCTCTGATGCTTTTCTTTGAACTTTGTTGTAATAGAGATAGAGGCAAAGTGCATGGGTGGCACAGACAACATCCCACAGATCTGCACACATATCAAACCTGCAGACTTGCAGTAATGTCACTATGGTCTCATAGAGTGAGATGAAGCAGTGTTTTAATGAGGGTATACTCAGGAGGTAATAAAGGCCTGGAACAATAGTTGCATGTAGCTACTTTGGACACAAGAAATTTGGCCTATGTCCATAGATAAAATGTTTCCTCCCATACCACCACTCCACCTTTATGTTGCCATTTTGGATGTATATCAACCATATACTGTATATGGAATTAGGCAAAAAACTCAGGACCATTTGGAAAGAAAAAAGTTACAAGTAAATAGTTACCTGTAACTAATTGCATGTTGGGGTAATACAGTTAAATTTTGAAAGTAATGGGACAAATAAGAATGAAATTATTTTTTTCTGACATCATTAAGAGCTTCTAATTACTTTCAAATGTTACTTTTTAAAGACAATTTTAGAGGTATTTTCAGCATTTTATGCCACTCTGTTGATTAATCCTAAAAGTTTTCTCTTTAAATAGTAAGAGGTAATAGAAAAGTAACAAACATAGTACAATGAGTTTCTTTTTCAACACTGTAATAACAGTAATGGTTACTGTTCAAACACTATAACAAGTAATGGGAATTACTTTTTAAAAGTAACTTTCTATGCTCTGAAAGAAAGTTGCTATGAATACCATGGAACAGCAGGAGGTTGTCTGTCTTTCCAGTTAGCTTAATCAATGTGTGTTTGTAAAAGTCTAGGCATGTAATGCAGCAGAGAGGTGTTCTCTGTGGTATAATTTTTTAAAGAAGATATATAATTCAGAGATAGAATTTGGCTTGTGCTAAAACATTATTTCAAAAAATAAGTGTCACAAACAATACTAAAATGAATGTCACTTTAAGCTGAGCTTTTAAAAAATCTGTTATTGCAACCTGGGGATGAAAACTGACAAATACACTTGACTTAACATGATCTCCACTTGCAAAAGTCACACACTATAAAATTCTTGAAGTGAATGGTTTCTTTTAAGGTCTTCAATTAGTAGCTTTTAATTATCAAATTATTTCCAGGAAACTCACACTGAGGGAACAGGACCCCTTCTGAGGAATTTCAGGTATGAGTGACCCAGCCATTCTCACTTTCACCCCCACTAAAATTATCATTTACTGTTCTGTAGAAACACTCATTTACTGAAAGACTAAGATAAATATGTTCCATTTTACTGCTGTTGTAAACTATGTCTGTAATAAAGTTCCTCCTAAGAGCACAGTCCTTTACCCCTCAAACACTTCAAACAATCCAACTTCAAGGGGTGCTTAGGAGTATTTAACCAGTTGCACAGCTTTTATCCTGAACAGTCCTTCAGTTACAATTTTCAAATAACTAATTATCATTTTTTAAAACAAAACAAAAGAAAAACTCTGAGCTGAACCTCCCAGCTTGCAGGAGATCTCTAGGCAAGTCCTGCAGCTTATTTGGTTTTCCTAACAAATGGTCTTAGCTGCTCTTATATACAAAATCAAACCTGTGTATCAGAGGCGGCAAACATTATACCGTATTTTGGATTACACTTCCCAGTGGCCATGCTGGTTGAAGGATTAAATAGTTTAAAATTGTAGTCCAAAATCGTCATCCAAAATTAATTAATTACTCTGCTGTAGATATCATAACAACTGAATGTAACTGAGGGTCTTTATTTACATCTTACCTATTTTTTGTCTCTTTGAGATACTTATATCCAGTTTGATCGAGTTCATAAAAATACATATAAATTAAAACAATATCCTACTAAATTGTATGCCAAGCAGATTTAAGCATATAAAACTTACTGATAAAATGAGTGGCTAAACAACCCTTGCCTGACTTTTTCTGGGAAAAAAAATCCATAATTTTGGTGCTGCAGGTATAGAGGTCATACAGTGAAAGAACATAAAGCAATCAAGACCCAAACAGGCAAAGGAAGGGGACAATGAAGACAACAAGTTAATTAAATACAAGATTTTCAATATCAGTTTTCAGTTGTCTAGCAGGGGGAAAAGGTCTGATCAAAAAACTAGCATACAGGCATATCTCAGTTAGCAAAGCATCTGACAAAGAAGCTTCTTTTTACTAAGGAGATTATCAGATGACCTAAATACGGCATGATAACGATGCCACAAGATCGCTAAAGGACTTGAATATCAGACGATGTTATCCCTGTCCCATTATGCTCCAGTGCTGGTCGTGTTCCGCCATAGTTCTATTTTATTCATGGGCTAAGCCGTGAATAGATCGCCTGTTCCATTTCTGTAGCAGAATGCCAGGCATCTGAAACTGTGCCCCATTCTGCTGGTGTGATGCCAGCGTTAGTGGGAGGTCCATGCCAAACACTTCTGGGTGCAATCAGGAGATCAAGGTAAGTGACACACTTTTTTGTACCCTCTCCAGGTTACTTGTATTTTTTTTAAGTGTGTTTTTGTGCTTGGTTTTACTTTTTAAGCTTTCTTTTTTTCTTTTTCTTTTTGAATTTCCCGCATGATTGTCCTCTTGCAAGAACAGCCAGGATTTCCATTCCAGGAAGTGAATGGAGCTCTGTGAGAGCTCCATTCATTCCTGGGCTTCCAAGGGGAGGGGGGTGGATGTGGAGAAGGTAGGCCTGAAAAGTTTTCATTTCTGTGCCGGGATGGGGACGGGAGGGTGGCAGTATAAGATATAGCAAGATGGCGGTGCTATTTTTGTCCCCATCTGAAAATCTCCAAAGTCTTTATACACTTGCCCGCCCCCCTCCTTCTTCCTTGAGCTCTGTCTAGCTGGCTGTGTGTGTGCTTTTATTTTATTTTTAGCATCATTGGCATAGGGAGGATGATGGAGGAGGGCTGGAGAAACACAGACTTTCAGTGACAGGTTGCAGCAGTGCAACCACAATAAACAGTACAACACTTGAGCTAGGAAAGAATGGATTTTATTCCAAATGACCTTACCGTAGCTTTATATACCTGCTTGCAACAGAGACGGTAAACAGCAGCTGTCTCAAGAGCATGTGTGAACAGCAAAACTGAGAGAAGAAAAGGAAATAAGGTCCTATCTAAATGGTGAAAATAATCCTCATAGAAATTGCATGGAAGGCAATCTGTCTAAACAGACATTTACATCCACACATCTCATTCAGAAGGGGGGCAGGCAAATCCACTGTAAAGCTCCAAAGGGAACCCTTCGGTGCTTTTCCTGGAGTTTTTAAAAAGCTCCATAGGCAATGTGAATGTCTGATCATCAGGACAACCACATTCGCATTGCTGCAATGAGGCAGTGTAAGCTGATTGGCCGGATGAGCATTGGGGGTGGTGCTTGCTAATGGGGCAAGTGCCTGCAGCTGCCATTTCTTTCCCTCCAGGGACCAGGTAAGGGAGGATGGCTGTATCATCCTCTTCTCCTTTACCCAGTCCTCCCCATGCTGCTGTCACTGCTGATGGGTCCAGGAAGAGAGAAGAGGATGAAACAGCCATCCTCCCTTACCCGGTTCCCCCCATGCTGTTTTTGTTGCTGCCACTGCGGGAACCGGGACAGGGAAGGGAGGAGGGAGAAGAGGGCAAGAAAGTCCTCCTCCATTAACTGCCCCCCCATCATGCCATTTTCGTCGCTGCCAATGCACGAACCAACAAGGGAAGAGGGAGAAGAGGGCAAGAGAGCCCTCCTCCCTTAACTAGTCCCCCCCCATGCCATTTTCATCATCACCACCATGGGGACCAGGCAATGGAGGAAGGCTCTCTCCTCCCATCTTGTGGCTAGAGGGCATTCAAAATTTATGGGGGCTGTAAAACCATTAAGACAAGTCTTGTCATTACTGTGGGGCACTTCATTTTTGGTGGGGCTCATATAAACGAGCCCTAAGATCAGCTGGTTTCACTAGCTACCTTCAGTGTGTTTAAAAAGCATAAATCTGTAGACCAAAACAGAAATAATGATAGTGGACTTTTTCAAATGGGGAAAAATACCCCCCCCCTCAAGGAGGTCGGAAGAAGAATGGGGCTGTCGTGCTCACAGCGCCCCGTTTCAGAAGCCACCACCCTCCTCCCGAGCTTCCCCCGTGCCGCAGGTGCTGCTTTTTATTGACAGTGGGTTTTTGGTCAATAAAAGAGTGTTGCATTTCTTGCACCCACAGTACAGAGGAAGCACGGGGGAAGGTCTGGAGAAGGACAGCATCATCTGAAATGGGGCGCTGTGAGCACGACAGCCCCATTCTTCATTCTTCTCCCAACCTCCTTGGAGGGGGGGTGTTTTCCCCCATTCAAAAAAGTCCAATGAAAGAAAAAAAACATCATCCCTGGATGTATTTTGGAAGAAGCCTTCAGGTGGTCTCTACAAGATTCAAAATGTTTTTCTTTACTTATGCAAGGCTTACCTGACATTATTGTTACATTTCATATCTTTATATTGTTACTTTTGAATAAAAAGCTATATGAAACATATTAAACTGCTCTTCTTTTCTGTGGTGGGGGAACATATCCCTATTCTTTCCATGTTATTTATACCTTCTGGTGCCAAATTTTCTGTTAAAGTAGTAAAGTCCAGGAACATATCTATTCCATTAACTGAGATATACCTGTTTCACAAATGTGTGCTTTTGTTAAGGATGCAAGCTCTAATTGGTTTATTTAGGTTACTAAACCTTTAGCTGGTTAATCCATGGATGCCAATTGCAGGTAGAACCAAGTTTAATTAGTGAAATACGACATAAAGATTCATATTTTTTTAGATTGTTTTGCTTCTGATAGTTTAGTTTAAATTGGCATGAAACTACAGTTGTCCCTCTGTGTACATGGATTTCGTATCCACGGATTTAAGTATTCACGGCTTGAAAATATTCTTTAAAAAATAATAATCCAAAAAGCAAAGCTTGATTTTGCCATCTTATATAAAGGGCACCATTTTGCTATGCCATTGCATATAATGGAACTTGAGTATTCACAGATTTTGGTACCCATGGGGGGGTCCTGTAACCAAACCCCAACGAATATGAAGAGACAACTGTGATAACATTTAAGAAGACTTTGCCTTTCAACATGACTAGAGTTTAGCAGGTAAACCACAGTTTGTATTTGCTATAGTTTACAACTGAAATTATAATCTTAGTTTCCCAGTTTAAGAAAAGCAGGGTTTTCAGCTGCATGTCTGCTTTTATGTTATATTATTGAAGTATTCAGCTTCATAGGTTCATGAACCCACTCCTATCTCCCTTGCCTATACATTGTGGAGGCTAAATGTTAGCCACAATTATGGTTTGTCAGTTAAGATTAAGGCAAATCATATCACCAAACACTGTCTGTAAACCCACTTTAAAACCACCATTCTGATTCTGATTTGCTGACTGATCACAAATTGTGACTTGTAAACTCAGGGATCATGCCAAAGCCAAGTTATGACTTGACACAGTATCTGAAATGAAAATGGTTTTATCTGTACCATCTCTCCTTGAGTTTGTAAAAATGGCACATGCACTGAGATTTGGGATATGCATATTTTTAAAATTTCATTTAATGCATGCTTTAGTTAAAAGGCAGTTGACTATTTAAGTAAACATTCATTAACAGATCCCTGGAGTTTTTATACCCCCCCCCCAAAAAAGTGCATTGCTCCTATAGCATACATCGGCTTTGTTTGTTTCTTTAAATCAGGGTGGACAAATTGTGGACTGTGAGTTACATGTGGCCCCCAGGGGTTAAAAACATGTTTTTTTAAAAGGCCCCCAACCTCCAAAATGTCCAAGAATTATCTCCAGGGAAGTGTAGAGGGCATTTCCACATGTTGGAGTCCCCGTGGACCCCTCAGCAGTCAAAATCAAACTTTGAGAAAAATTAATTGCTTCAAAAAGTCCGAAAATGCTCTCTAGGGGCCCAGAAAGGCCCGTGAACATGCCCCCCCCCACCCTACAGAGGGTGTCTGGAGACTTTTCTTTTCTTTTCTTTTTTAGGAGCAGGTGTAGCCCTCCTGGATGGCTAGTGCAGCCTCCTAGTCTTCCATAGTCGCCCAACCCAAGGTTTAGATATTAATGAGCTATGAGTTTGAGACTACCCTGTGTACTGAAGATTTCTCTCCTAATGCTACCCAAAAAGTTTCTGATATATTTTTTCTCCTTTTGGTTTTGGTTTTACCTTGAAACATCTTGTCATTCAAAGAAATCAATTCATCAAACACATACTGCCTTTCAAAAGAAGGCCCAGACTATTTTCTTGTAAAGCCCTGTCTACAACCTGATGTGCCACACTGTTTGTCCCATTCAGATACTAAAGATGCTAGTTGGATGTAAGCCTCATGCTGGTCAACAGGATAGTTATTCATTTATTTATTTAGCCAGCAGTGATGTGTTTAGGATTGGCTAGGTCAGGATGTATTTCAGCTTGCAACATGACAAAACTATTAACTGAAATTTTCATGACACCACTTTAGTTTTTGAATTTCCTGACACCACCTTCATTGTTGTTTTTAAATGAATCCTTTTCATTCTTCTGCCTAGAGCTTGGAGAAGTTACTTTTTGGAATACAACTCACAATGTCTCCCAGGCAGCATGGCCATGTTGTAGATGACAGCTCCCGAAATCTAATTAATGCACTTTAATTGGTGTTATAGTCCAAAAAAACCAACAACTGTGTGTTGTAATTTACACCATAACTTTCCCAAGCTTTCTGGGCATTGTAGTCCAAAGCTGTTCTTGTTTACCAATCTTTGCCTCTACCCCAGGTAACTGGGAACAAGCAAGCAAATGCTATCACGCTCCTTCCTGTGGAATAAATCTCACTGTCTAGTACTTGCTTTCCAGGCTAGATGATGAATACAGTTGCTGTGTGTATTTCTCCAAGTTATTAAATTCCAGCTTGCAAGATCCTGGGTGGAGGAGAGTGCCAGCTGGTAAGGAGGACAGCATCGTGGCAACTTCCAGAGGACAGGCCTTTCTTCATTGCTCCCTAAATGATATATCCAGATGTCTCTCATTTAGGGAATCATGGATACTGTTTCAGAATTTCTGATCACCTCTGTCCAAATGTGCAGATGGGCATATGGATTGCCAGGCCACATACTGGCAAGGAACACAGCAGGCTATGCCATCTATACCGCTGTCTTCCCACAGTCAGCACCACATAGTTGTCCTGCGGATAAACATCTTCCTTTCCCACGACTCCCCAGTACTGCCAACTGCAACATTCAGCCAACATTTGGGAAGCTGCCATCCAGACATGTCCTTAGGCATAAAGTCCTGTGCCCAGTTCTGCATACTCTGAAAATTTCAGCAAGTGACTAGAAGGCAGTGCACAGACTGGACTGGTTATGTACCCATTATGCATTATACTTTGGCTGCAGCAACTCCTGTTTTGATTTCTGCATCTCTGCAATGACTAGGTGAACAATTTGTGGCCCTCCAGATGCTGTTACACTACAACAACTATCAGTCCCAGCCAACACAGCCAATGGTGAGGGGTACTGGGAGTTGTAGTCCAACAATATCTGGAGGTCCTCAAGTTGTCCATCCCTGCTGCAATGACTAGAGATTGCTAGAGGACAGACAACTTTCCCCCAAGAATTAAGAGCAGTCCACCTCTTGAGTAACAGGAGAGGGCAAAATGATCAGCTTGTCCCGGGTCACTAAATGCCATCACAATACTATGTATGCAAAAGCACTTGGGCATTAGTGAATCTTTTGGTCAACTCCATTGGTGCTCTTTTATTCACTTTAAAACACACACAAGGCTGTTAGGGATGAGATGGGGTAAGGGTTTGGGGAAACTGGTCCAGCAACTTCCTACATTTAATTAAGGAATTAAAGAAGGTCTGACTCATGCATGGAGAGACATATTGCCGCACCATTCAGCTTAGTGCCATACACACTTTGCTATGCACTCTGCCCTGTAAGATGATTTATGAGATGAATGAGATCAGGTAGGCAGTTTGGGATTTTTTATTCATTCCCAACAAAAGCCCAGGCTCTTTAGAGAAGAAAAAGAAATATGAGTCCATCTGGGACATACAAGCCAAATAAACTTCAACACTTAAAATGATGTGCAGTGCAATTCTATGTATGTTCCCTCAAAAGTCCCATCAAGTTCCTCTGGTAAATGCTGACAGTATTGCAGTCCTAGATTGAAATTTTATCATGATATAGCTGTATTGGAGAGGCTCTAATAAACCTGGTTTTGTTCTCTCTTTTCAACCACAAATCATCAAATATGTATGGATGGGTATGCTGATAAGATCAGCCACCACCACTGTTTGTGAGTTTGTTTCAGCTAGTCTTTACTCTACTTTAGTAAAATTCACATATGTTGTGCAAGCAATATAGCTGATACAAGAAACCCAAATCTAGAATTGGGGCTGGTATCTGAAGGTGGGGATTTGAAATGCAAATCCCCCTCCTGCTCCAATAGGTTAGTCCTATTCTAAATTCAGCGGGCTTGCAGAAAGCGCGGGATGAGTCCTTCCTGAATCTTCGTTTGCGAAACCAGAGAGATTTTGAATTACGGTAGGTCCATCCTGAAGTGGGTCATCCCATGAGTTTAAATGACACACTCTGTGCATCATTTCCAGCTGGAAATGCAGCCAAGACCCTTGATCCCTAGCAGGAAATAATGTGACCATCTATTGCTTCCTCCTTCTTCCCCAACATAAGGCTTTTTCCCCCAGTGGAGGAAGAAAGATGAGCAGCAGAGGGGAGGGAAGTGAAAGGGTAGGGAAGCATGACGAAGGGGGAGAGAGTGAGCTTTTGAGCGTTCATGACAAACACCTGAAAAACTCCTCAAGGAGTTTCAAGTGGTTGTCCTACACATTGTGATTTAAGAAGTCCAATTAATCGCTTTCCAAATCCCTTGTATGATATCTGTATGAAGGAGTATGATTCTATGGGGATGCTTTGACTGTGATTTCCTGCGTGGCAGGGGGTTGGACTGGATGGCCCTCGTGGTCTCTTCCAACTCTGCAATTCTATGATTCTATGATATAGTTCTGGGTAGTTGTGGGAGATTCAGGGCAGATAAAAGGAAGCACTTCTTCTCACAACATGTACTTAAACTCACTGCCACAAGATGTAGCAATGGATGCCAAGACAGATAGCTTTAGAAGAGTACTGGATAAATTAATAGATACTAGGGCCACCACTAGCATCTTGGTATTAGTCAAGATGTCTATATATCACCTCCTGTACCTGAGGCAGCATTCCTCTGTGACCACTGTGTGAACAGAATGTTGGACTAGATAGTCCTTTGGTCCAATCCAACATGGTTCTTCTTACATTTTCATGCTCAATGCAACCATAAGCCCAAATAATATAACCTTTACTTTTAGTGCCTTTTCCTGGTGGCATGGCTCCTTTCATACAGAATTAACTACACCACTGGATGCCCCCTACAGTTCTTCCTCCTAGCATGATGAACTGGACCTAAAATGCGACTGAAAAGAAATTGCTGTGATCAGGCTTTGTTCATCCTTAGAAGTAGACTTCCTGACAGCAGTGGAACTTTTTAATGGACTGAGGTTTCCTTCTGCAGCCCTAATTTTTTTTTTTTTAAGCAGTCTTCAAGGGATTTGCCAAAGGCTGATATCAATTTGATATCAATAGTCATGGAAGTCAGATCAAATGCCTGAGATTTAGGATTTCAAAGAGTATAGCAGTGAAACACACTGGATGCAATCCAAATAAAGTTAGGCATGAATTGCTTCAGTCACATTAAATGTAGTGGGAATTTAATTAATTAAATGTAGTGGGAATTCACAGTTAGTGCTTAAGTCCCATTGATTTCAATGGAAGACAAAATAAGCATGGCCAGTTTTCTCCAGATCATACCCATTGGCCATGATCATGAGTTCTGAAGCCCTAAACAAAATTGTTATTTTCCGAGTTCACCTCTTTGCTTTCACGACTACACTACCCACCAACCACAGCCAGCATGGCTAGTGGTGCCATGGTGCCTACCAAGAAGGTTGTCTCTGCATTGTCAGAAGTTTAGATTTATCTAAAAAGTGAAAAATTGTTTCAAGTAACGCACTCAAGTTTGCTTTTGAGTTGCAGTTTTGAGCAGACATCTTTGGGAGGAAAATCCTAAATCCTCCACTGAAATCTCTTAAACGTACTTCTGTTCCATATTATCCTATTTAGGATCAGTGTTCCAAGCTCTTTCAAATCTGTGGCTCACACTGTTTGTCCCTTTTTCAAAAGGCATTTAGAAGCCTAATCTCCCAATGATTTCCAGCAATATGTAGGCTGCCAAACCCAAACCACTTAAACCACCTTATTTGCACTGAAATTTACCCAGTCCAACGAACTTCAGCAGAACCCAAACTTGTTTAAGTGGAGGTACAATAACTGGAGCATTTGTTGTCTCTCCACTATAACCTGAACACAAGTTCACAGGAATCAACAGTACAGTACTAGTTTCAGTTGTGCTATAAACTTTATGGAGCATTCACAAACCACGTTTTCTTTGAATTGATTACTTAGAGCTTATTGAATCTTTTCCCACACTCACCCGAATTGCCACTATGACTATATGCAAACATTCAATGTGGGGCAGTCAACACCCCTCAATTTCCCCCTGATTGTGTGAACAACAATAATCACAATAAAAGAGAACCATCTGCCAGTTCTTTGGGGAATGCCCTGAGGTGATGAGCAATCATGCACACACACCACACACTTTGTGAAACAAGACACACAAACACCCAGCACCTGTCCTGTATTTTCTCGTAATAAAACCTCAGGTAGCATTAAGTCATGTAGCACTTGTACAGTTAACTTGGGAGACATGGCTTAAGAAGAATGGAGACCTAAGGGCCATGACTGCTTGTATTTCAAATATTAAACAGACTTGGATTACTTTAACAAGAACTAGAAACATTTGTTGTTGCTCTGTGCCTTCAAGTCCTTTCCGACTTATGTGGCAACCCTAAAGCGATCCTATCATGGGGTTTTCTTGGCAAGATGTGTTCAGAGGGGGCTTGCCTCTGCCTCAATCTGAGGCTGAGACAGTGTGACTTGCCCAAGGTCAACTGGCGGGTTTCTATGGCCCAGCGAGGATTTGAACCCATCTCCAGAGTCGTGGTCCAGCTCTCAAACCACTACACTAGACTGGGAACATACTTTATCTTTAAAAACGAACCACCGTTCCCTCACACCTGGGAGGTCGATGATGCCTGTTTTGCTTCTCACAGCCAGAAGTGGCTTAATGGGGGAAAGGATGCTGGCTGGCAGTGTCAAACCAGGGTGTGCGTTAAAGGGAAAAGAAAAGGCGCATTGTGAGATTGGGGTACGTGGGAGACATCCACACTGCACAAATAATCCAGTTTGAAACTGGGTGATTTGCCATGGCTCCTTCCTATGGAATCCAGGGATTTGTAGCTTGACAAGGTCTTGTGCCTTCTCTGCCAGGAGTGCTGGTGCCTCCCGAAACTACAGAGCCCAGGATTCCATAGGAAGGAGCGTTGGCAAGTCATCCAGTTTCAAACTGGATGATTTGTGTAGTGTGGATGGACCCCGAGCTAGTTCCAGAATCGACGGGATTCTCCTCTGGCGCGCGCGCCCAAGGCGTCTGGTGAGGCAAGGCGCGCAACCCGGCTTGGCGAAGAGAGCCGCGCTCAGCAAGTGCCTTTGTGGGTGGCGGGAAAAGAACGCCGGCCAGAGACGAATGGCCGCGGGCGGGCGAGGGGCAGAAACGGGCAGCGCGGGAGGGCGCTTTGCTGCCCCGGCGCGGCGACGGCGGGAAAGGAAGCGGCGGCGGCGCAGCGGCGGCGGCGGCGGCAGCAGCGCGAGTTAGGAAGGAGTACGCCGGCGGTGCCCGTCGCCGGCTGCCTTACCGTGAGGGCGGAGAACTTCTGAGGCGCCACCGGGAGCACCAGCTCCTGCGGCAGCAGGAGCCACAGCGGGAGCAGCAGAAGCAGCATCCTCGAGCCGGCCTGGAGGCGTGGACGTCGGCCGGGGGTCTCCCTCAGGCTCCCTTGCCGGGCTGGGTTGTCTTCCCCTCAGTCTCTCTCTCTCTCCTTCTCAGTCAGTCTGCCGGGGGGTATCTTTTGGCGCGCACTGCCGCCGTCGGGTTCAACCCCCCGCCCGCCCTCTCCTCAGGTAGGCGAGCGGAGAAATCCTCGCCTCGGCCTCCCTCTGGCTCTCGGCCTCGCCTTCGCCGCTGGAGGGGCGGGCTGGCCCTCGCTTTCTCTCGCTTTCTCCCTCACGCACAGTGGGCACGCGGGCTCCCTGGCCAAGACCGGAGCGCCCCCCGCCACTGGCGAGCTGGGCTGGCTCAGCCCCGTTGGTTCTTCTTGCCGCTCGGGCTTGGTCCTGCGGGGAAGCGTCGGCCGGCCCCCGCCTCTCCTCAGCAGATCTGGACCGGCTCAGTCCCTCCTCGTGTCTGAAGGGGCCAAGCCGCTCGGTTTTTCCCTCCCTCGGTGTGCAGCTGTCATCTGATGCTCCTCCGGGGAGAGGGAGGGCGAGAGAGAGCTCACAAAGAGCGGAGGGGGGGGTCGAAGCGGCACCAGCCTGCCCACCCCTTCTTCCCTTAGTCCGCGCCTCTCTCTCCCTCGCTTGCGCACCGCAGCAGCCGCACTGCCTCCTCCACGCCGGAGGAACTGGGGATGGTTTGGAAAGCGGCGAGGGAGATGGGGAAGGTGCGGTGTGGACCTCCCCAAATCGGGCGCCCTCCTGCCTTGTGCGTGCTCTGCCCAGCCTCCCTTTCTCCTCCCGGACCCTGGTCAGCCCCTCTCTGGGTTGATCGATTCACCCCCGTGCCCCCCCCCGGTGTGGCTCTTCTGGGGCACCCGCCTATATAAACACTGCAACACCCCCCTTGAAGTTCCGAACCGGGCCTTTTAGAAACCATAGGATACCAAAGAAAGAAAGAGAGAGGGGAGAAAGAAAGAGCAGGATCGTTTGTGGTCACCGTTCCGCAGCGTCCCCCCCCCCCGGCTACCGTTTGCCAAAAGGTCAAGCCCTGTGCAAACACGTAAGCGTGGGTTTGTTTAGAGTCACGCTGGTGGTTTTTGCAGCTTGCGTTTGCAAAGGGGTTTAAAAGGTGAGCACCGGGCAGTGGGTTAATTTCCTGGCCGTTGTTTGCCTTCCAGCTCCAGTGACATTTGGGGCTGTTGCTCGGTAATTCCAGACCTTTGGGATAAGCAAGAGGATTTGGTATGTGCGCGCCCTGACGTGGATGATATCCCCCCCCCCAATAGGGCATTGTTGAAATATTTCAGCCTTGACTTGGTAACTTTGCATAATTCTGCGGACAAAACCCTGGAGCCTTACAGTCCTCCCAAGAATAAAGATTTTTCTTAATGTGATTTTGTAGGCAAAGTCATTTTACCGCACTAAAACAACTTAACCAACAAACAAAAACTAAATGTATACATACAAAGACCCACCAGACAGCTAGCATGTTATAAAGTCATTCATACAGAAGATGTGTTCAGATGCCTAACTTCAGTCAAAAGCAGATAGAGGAAAACCAGCATTCCAAAGAGTAGTGCTGAACTTTGGAGGAGTATTATTTTCCTTTGTTGTGTCCTTTTGATTGGGACTGGGATTATTCAAATCACATGTTTGTTGTGGTAATTGGAAGAAAAGTGCAAGAGTCCATTTTTTCAATACAATTCAAATGGGATTTGGAGCTAGAGAAATTCATTTGTATTTTTTTTTTAATGCTGCATCAAGCACAACTAGTACATTGCAATGTTTCAGAGATCTTACATTTCTTCTGTACTATCCTTGGCAACTTTGGGCCCCTTCTGAAAGATTGTGGGCAGTTGCAAATGTGTTTTAACTTCAAAAGGAGAATAGTATCATTAACATATGTAGCATGTTTCATTCTGATGTCTCAGTTCTTGTGACATAAAACTTTAGCTGGTCCAGGGGTCACTTTGCTGCCCCTACTGCTGCAACACTCCAAGCACCAAAAATGTTAAACAATTAAAAAACTTGAAGTGGCTGGAAATCAACTTTTGGTTTTGAAAAGCAGGCACTTTTTATCTTGCACAGTGGAGGGGGAGGCTATAACATTTAAAAAGTGAATTATCTCTCTTGTAGGCTTCTAGAAAATGCAATTTACCCTTTTTGACAGATTTTTGTACCTTGCTGATAACGCCCACGTTTAACTCCAAGGTGAGAATTCAGAGGCAATATCAATATGCAAAGGGAATTTGTAGCACCTTTGAGATTAACTGAAAGAAAGAAGTTGGAGCATAAGATTTCATAGACTTAGAGCTCATCTACACCGACAGGAACATCCAGCTTACCTTCAGGTTTTCCTGGTCTGCAGGAAACCACGGGCTAGTCCACATGATCACCACACACACTGAGGTGACTTTAGAAGTACTGTCCTCTACAGGACACAGTTCTCTACTTAAAATTCACCCAGGTCTAATAAATTGCGGTATGCAATTTATGTGCAATATGTGCACTATGCCACATGACCATGACCACTCTTTTTCCCCTCCCCCATGCATCTGAATGTACATATGTCTGCACACCAGTCAATATAAGTATGCTGCTATGTGCTTATCTGAACAACTGCAGAATAAATGTTGAGGGAACCTCTGAAAAGTGACATCGGAACAGGGAAAGATGCATTTCCTAGCAGGAGAGGTTAGCACATCACCTGGCCCAAGGAATTTTCTCCTGACCTCTTCCACCCAACTACCAAAAACTCTTCCCCCCTGCCCCACACTAACATCACTATGGAATGCAGTCCATACGTGAACATGAATATCTGGATTTTCCACTCAAATCTGGAGTAAATCCCCATTTTTTTAATGCAAATTAAAGCCCTGAGGTGCTGAAAAGACACTGATTCAAGCTGTATGTTGTCTGGACAGCTTGCAGTGATTAGGAGGTGAGGTTGTTTTATTTGGCCAGTGTAGACAAGCCCTTAGTCACAACTAAGTCATGACTTAGTGACTAAATCTATGAAAACTTATGCTCCAACTTCTTTCTTACAGTTAGTCTCAAAGGTTAGTCTCAGTTGCATCCAAAGGTCAAGAGTGGGCATTCTGCAGCCCATAGGCTGAATTCAGCCTGTGGAGTTATTTTGTGGAGTTCTTTTCAGGAGCCTTCTCTGATCTCTCTCTGTCTCTCTCACTCATTAGAAAACTGACACATTAGACAACTGGGGAACTGTGTCTCCAGAACTCTCCATAGGGTGATTCTTGGATGCACCTCTGTACCTTACATTGCAAAGAACATTTCATGAAGCCATTGCTTTCTGGTCACTTTCAATCTGGTTGGAAACGGAAGTGCATCTTGTTGTGTCCAGAGTGGGAAATGAGTCAAGAGTGACCCATGGATCCTCATGCAGCTCCCCACCCTTGCCATAGGTGAATAAGAATAACTTATCTCTATTTTGTTATAACTAACTCTTCCATGTGTTAGTTATCATCTGCTAAACATACTCAAACACACATATATGCAAACACACAACACATTTTTCTTCATATAAAACAAATGTCTTCCCCTTAATCACTGTAGTTGCCCAGGATCGATATCTTTATAATATTTTGAGATGCGATAACTGGAATTATGGGTAATATTTCAAGTGCAGTCACACCATGGATTTATAATACAGGTTGAGTATGCCCTGTCAAAAATGCTTGGGACCAGAAGTGTTTCATATTTCAGGTTTTTTAAAGATTTTGGAATACTTGCATATATGTTTTAGGATGGGACCCAAGTTTAAACATTAAATTCACTTATGTTTCATATTCACCTTATACACATAGCCTGAAGGTAATTTTATACATAATATTTTTATTAATTTTGTGCATGAAACAAAGTTTGTGCACACTGAGTCATCAGAAAGCAAATGGTCCATGTGGGCCATTTTGGGTTTTGGAGTATTTTGGATTTCAGAATTCCAGATAAGGGATACTCAACCTGTAATATTAAGATAGCAGCAGTTTTATTTTCAGCCCCTCTCATAATAATTCATATTGTAGTTTTTGCCATTGTTGCCCCATAATGAGTTCATGACTTCAGTGAACTAAATAAAGCCCACCTCTGACTTCTAGCCCCAAACTTGGTTTTCTGATGAGACTCAGAGCCGCATCAGATGAAATGTTAACTGGGTATTGTTTGGGGGGGAGGGAGTTTTTTGTTTCTAATTCTCAACTCTTTATTTTAACCTTTAATTTTTAAAATGTATATTTCTTGCCCATTCACACAACTTCAAGGTATTATTTCAGAACACTTCATGGCCATAGTATGATACAGGGACTGTATAAGTTTCAGGCTTCTTATCAAGTGGACAAGAGCCAGAGTGGCATAGTGGTTTGAGCATTGGGCTATGACTCTGGAGACCTGAGTTTGAATTCCTGCTCAGCCATGGAAACCCACTGGGTGGCCTTGGTCAAGTCACACTCTCTCAGCCTCAGAGGAAGGCAAAGGCAAATCCCCTCTGAACAAATCTTACAAAACAACAACAACACAAAACCCTGTGATAGGTTCACCTTAGAGCACTGTAAGTTGGAAACAACTTGAAGGCAAATAACAACAACAAAACAAATTATGTGGACAGCCCACTGGTGTTTTGTCAGTGTACTGTAATCAAAAGAAATCCAGAGCAGAACCCTCCAGGAGCAATTCCCTGATTTCTCTCCATCACTACTTTGTCCCTGCTGCAACATGTCAACCTATCTGATAACTTTGTAAAGAAAAGCATGGGAAGTCTACTTTCATAACCTAAATCTTCTCCCATTTCTATATGTGATGGAGTGGCTGTCAATGGAGGTAGATTTTATAGCCCCTATCTTACATAAGATAGTCAAATGGCAGCTCATCACTTCTTTCCTCTCTTCTTCTTTTTTGGATTTGCTAAAATGAAAGCTAAATTCATATTGCCCTCTTCCTGTTTTTTCACCAATATGAAAGGAAGGGGTAGAGCTTGGAATAGTTACCTTTTTTTATTACAACTCCCAGAATCCTTCAACTAGCATTGCCAGTGACCAAGTCAGGCATTTTGTCCACTTCTTATGGCTGCAGCAACTGAAACAGATCCCAACTAACGTGACCAGATAGAACACTTGACCTTTCTCCAGACACAGTGATAACTGTGCCTTCGAGGTTGGAATGAATAATAATAATAATAATAATATTTATTTATTTATACCCCGCCCCTCTGTTAAAACAATCAGGGCGGCTTACAAAAATTAAAATAAAATACAGATAAAAATCCCTAAACACCCCCATCCTCCCCCATAAAAAAATATTAAACAAATGTAAATTAAAAGCAACGGTCTAAAATCACCTTTAAAAACAATAAATACAATAAATAGCCAGCGGACTAAAAGAAGCCAGGATCCCCTGAGGCCGGGATCTAATTTGGAAAGGCCTGCCAAAAGAGATCTGTCTTTAGTGCTTTTTAAAAGCTACTCAGGCTTGTCATCTGATGGATCTCGTTCGGCAGGTCATTCCACAATTTGGGGGCGATTACCGAAAAGGCCCTCTGGGAGGTTGCAGACAGCCTAGATTCTTGTGGCTGAAGCAGATTCCTCCCAGAGGACCAGAGTGCGCGGGGAGGATTGAATACATCTGACTTTCTTTTCAAAATGCCTAGCAAATTTATCATGGCATGTAACCAAGGGTTCTCTTTCTAATCTGTCTGAGCCTGATCCCAGCAACTTCCTCACCATTCAGAATAACACTGCTGCATGATATATTGACAATACAATGGTAGAGGCAAAGTAAGGTTTTTTGTTTTTTGTTTTTTTGTTGACCTCACTGCTGCATAATAGGCACAATGAACAGAGCCACTAATCTTCTATCATATGACCTCTGCTACCTGCATTCTAGTTGTTTTCCATCCTGTTTCATTGCCCATAGATCTTCTGTACACAAAGGGGAACTATTGGCACCACAGCACCAGGAGTTGATGCTTGGGAGTGATTGTATCAATAGCCCTTTCCATCTGATTTTTCCATTGTGAAGCACTTGATTGAATCACCAGTTCTATCAGCTGAAAAATCTCCCTGAACCCTGAGGAATCTATCTGTGGGAGCAGACCATCTTAATTGGCCCTCCATTGCTGCAAGGAAAGTTGAACCAAACTTTACAAGGGAATTATCAAACCATAACAACAGAGTCATTGGACACCCCCCACACACGATCATCATCCTTCTCCTCCTCTCTATTAAATAGCAAATATGAGGTCCAGGTATTCTTGCCATACGTGCTGAGCCTACCATTTACAGAAGGCTTGTCTATACAGTAAAAATAATCCAAATGGCAATTGCATGGAAGGCAATCTGTAAAAACAGAAATTTGCATAAATACATCTAATTCTGAAGGGGGGGCAGCCAAATCCACCATAAACTCCTTCAGGGAAGCCTTCAGAGCTTTTCTCAGAGTTTTTTTTTTTTAAACTCCATAGGACATGCAAATGTGTGATTGTCTGGACAGTTGCATTCGCGTTGCTGCAACCAGGCAGGGCAAGCTGATTGGCTGGACAAGCAGGGGGGGGGCTAGGAAACAGGGAAAGTGTCTGCTGCTGCCATCTTGGATTTTCAGCTAAGCGAGGTAAGTTGATAAAATGGTGAACTTTTACTGTTTTTTTTTTTTTCCTTTTTGTAAATACAAAATATCACATGTGCGCACTATGGTAAACTTTGGAAAAAAACAGTTTGGTGGTGGCAGATTTAAAATGGTAAGTAAATCACTCATGGCTGCCATCTTGGCTAGGGGTCATACGAAGTTTAGGGGGGCTCTTTTGACTGTTAAGACAAGTTGCAGCGCTGCGAATGGCTGCTGCTTTGGCGGAGATCATATTTTCCCCCTTGTATAGATGGGACCTGAGGTAGTTGCATGGTTGTCATTGCGGTGGTGAAGTCCTGAGCTAGACCCATCCAGAAAGCCTCAGTATAGATACTCCAGCACCTCTGAGGCCAATTTGGCCAGCTGGGACAAGGACTGCTGGGCAGCTGGCTAGGTAATACATGAACACTATGCCTATTTGAACCAGCACAAAGCTTCAGAACCAGTCTCATTTCCCTTGGGTGCCGTTTACATGATGAAAATATCCCATGAAGAATTCGTGTCAATCCCTGGCAGTTTACACATACATCAGGTCGGGTACGTGATTTTCGGTAGGGGGGGCACCTTTTATCCCTCAACCTGCGGGACTTCCAGTCCTGTGGGTTGTGCCGGTTTATAAAAAAGTCACTGGAGGATTCGGAAAATCAGAAATGTAAACAGCCTGGGACAAAATATCTCGGTATTGGGGGATGACCGGAAATGGTGACTGGGGGCGGGCTTAGAGATCAGCGACCAGAAAAGGAGGGGGTCAGTCACCCATTCAACAGATCCAGCCTCACCAGCTGAAAACAAAGGCATCCCTTCCAGCTGCATGAAGGTTTGTGTGTGCGTGTGCGTGTACTAAATCACCTTTTAAAATGGATTTCTACACTGCAAACCCTTCAGTTTTAACCTCTTCCTCAACTGCATGTTACAAAGAGATCGTGGTGGGCAGAGGATCGCCCATTCATCCCCTTCCTTGATCACCTCCCTGGGTCTGAATGGGCACAGTAAAATATTCCAGCCTCTGAGTGAATGAACACACTTTTATTCCCCCCACAATGCACAGTAAAAAAAAAAAAATGCCAGCATCTGTGTCTTTCAAAAGGTCTGTCTGTCGCTGGCTTGAAATCTTCACTCTGCAGCTAAAACTCTGCTTTAAGGGTTAACATTTTAAAGAGACAAGGGGAATACCAAGCCCCCCCCCACCTCACTCGGCTTGATTTCATAAGGAAAGCACTTGTTCCTGCATCTGAGCGAAAGATCACATTCTGGGTCTTTCAAAATGCCTTCTGCTTAAAGGGTTAACATTTTAAAGAGACAAGGGGAATACCAAGCCTCTGCCCCCTCTCTCCCCCCCCCCCCAGCCAGCCAATACTATTGCTCGTGGCCCAGAACTCTAAAGGAAGTGTGTCACCAAGGTTGTGAAAACATGACTAATCGCATCCTTGATTGACAGCCAAAAAAAAAAAAATCCCGGTAAGCTAAACATGTGTAAACAGCAAAAGCACGGGATATAAGAGTGTGGGACCAATAAAAACTTTTGTCGTGTAAATATCAATCATGGGATCTTCCAGGATTTCCTAAAGAGTGACAAAAATCGTATAAACAGCGAGGGACGGATACGGGATCAGGAAGTCACGGTAAGCCCTACGACAAAACTTGTGTAACTGGCACCTTTCACTTTCTTTCTTTCTTTTTTTTTCTGTGCTCTGAAAAGAAAAGGCTCTATGTTCTTCTAACTGGTGATGCAGCTTTCTGCAATTTGCAAATTTTAATTGATTTCAAATTTCAAACTTCAGTTTTAATTTGGTGCAATTTGCATGCTTTTTGTTATCTATATCAAGCAGAGTGCACTGGAGCTAGGACAATATGTATTTGAAACAAGAGTCACCATTCTGGATGCTGCTGTTGTAAAAAAACAAAAAAAAGACAAACTTTAGGTTTATTGTCTTAGGATATCCATCTTAGGATAGTGAAGGAGATAGACCTATATTTGGTTACAAAAGCCCCTAAAAGCTGGCTTTCATGTGGCGGGGGGGGGTTAAGCTCACATCCATTGTTGGGGTTGAAGCCTCTTGGATGCTCCTTCCCAGACAAAGGAAAATGAAGAGATTGACTAACTTCTTGAGAGGAGGGGAAGTGGCCTTCGCAGGCAAGAAGGAAGCAAAAGGCCTGAGTAGATAGACCTAAGAAAGATTCAGAGAGGGGAAAACAAAGGGTGGACATTATCTAGACTCCTCTCTCTCAGTTTATACAAGCTTTGATTCCCTTCTGCTTCCAACAACCAGCACTATGCCTGTTTTGTCTTTTTGGACTAGCACCTAGTCTTTTTTTTTTTTTCTCTCTCTCTCCCTCTCTCCCCCCTTCCTTCCTTCCTTCCTTTTTTCTTTCTTACACATTTACTGTGCTCTGCAAAAAAAAAGCTCTTCCAATTGACAACACAGCTTTCTACAATTTGCAAATTTTAACTGATTTCAACGTCCAAATGTTGGTGTTTTGGTGCGATTTGTATGCATCTTTTCTGTTACTATTAAAATAAATGTTCCTTATCCATTCTCCTTATGTAGTAGGTCAGAAGGAATAATCCCCTCACTTCACCTTGGTCTGGGAACAGCCACTTTCAGTACGATTTCTATCTTAATTTCTGCACCTAAAAATATGTTCTATGTGTGTGTGTTTGTGCTTGAATGACAAGCTGTGACCAACTCTGGTTGCTGCTTAATGTGTAATGCTTGATGACATCACCAGGGCCTTCCCCATGTAAGGTCATCCCTACATCTCAGGGCCTATGATAATGTTGACCTGGTAACCCTATAGTGGACTGATAGGGCAACCTGGATCTTGGGAAAATGGGGGAAAGAGTGAAACACCAGAGAGCTTTTAAATATCTATCCCACTTTCCCCTTACCTCGTGTATCTAGCCCCTAGAACCACTCCTTCATCTGCATGAAATCACACTCTTTTCTTTCCCCCCTCTCAAGCAAGTGTGCAATCATGAAGTACAAAGCCAAGAAACCAACACTGATAATCTGCCAGTTCAGCAGGTCCATACTGCCATATTCCCAAAGAGCACACTTGCTCGTTGTCCATGAGAGTGAAGTTCTGATCATTATTCTGTGCATATGTAAATGCCCTTTTCCTGCTGCTGTTGTGTGCCTTAAAGTCCTTTCTGACTTATGTGAACCCTAAGGAGAATCTCTGACCTAAAGGCACCAGATCCCTTCTGATCTTGGAAGTTAACAGGGTCAGCTCTGATGAGTACTTGAATGGGAGAGTGCCAATGAATACCAGGTGCTGTAGACTATATTTCACCTCTGAGTATTCTATATACTCTGTAGACTATACTCTGTAGACTATATTTCACCTTTGAGTATTCCTCACCTAAGAAAACCCTTAGTTTTCTTAGGGTAAGTTGACAGACAACTTGAAGGCACATACACACAAACACAAGGCAAATCTATCACTGAGTTTTCTTGGCAAGATTTGTCCAGAGGGGGTTTGCCTCTGCCTTCCTCTGAGGCTGAGAGACCATTACTTGTCCAAGGTCACCCAGTGGGTTTCCATGGCTAAGTAAGAATTTGAACCCTGGTCTCCAGAGTCATAGTTCAAAGCTCAAATCACAACACCATGCTGGTTTTCTGTAAACTGCTACTCAGCAATTTTGGTTTCCCACCACAAGTATATTGAACCATTTGTGTGTAAGGAGCCCTGGTGGCACAGAGGATAATGCTGGTACTGCAGCCACAACATTGTGAGTTACCGTAGATCCTGCAGGGTTCCCGGTTGACTCAGCTATCCATCCTTCTGTAGGTCAGTTAAATGAATACCTAGCTTTTGGGGGGCAATTAGCTAACACATTGTAAACTGCTTGGAGAGTGTTTAGCACTATAAAGTGGTATAGAAATGTAAAGTATGATTGCCATTGTTATTGATATGTTTGCCAACACCAAGAGTGGTGTTAGGTCGTTTTTAACTCTGGACTTCATGATTCTATTGGACAGGCCCTTTAGATGACAGTGTAAAACCTTAATTCAAATAGATCAAAAATAGTACAACACTAAAACAGAAAGCCCAAATGCCTGCTGAAACAGAAAGATCTTGTCCTTACTATTGTTCAGAAGTATGATAGTAGCTAAAAAAGCCATTGCAATTCTAGGCTGCATCAATAGGCGTCTCAGTCAAGGGAAGTAATACCACCATTCTATTCTGCTTTAGTCAGACCTCACATGGAATACTGTAACCAGTCCTGGGTACCAGAATTCAAGAAGGATATTGACAAGCTGAAATGTGCCCAGAGGAGAGCAACTAAAATGGTGACAAGTCTTGAAGCCATGCCCTATGAGGAGTGGCTTAGGGAGCTGGGTATATTTAGGCTGGAGAAGAGAAGGTTAAGAGGTGGCATGAGAGCCACATTTAAATATTTGAAAGGATATCACATTGAAAAAGGAACAAGCTTGTTTTCTGTTGCTCTAGAGACATGGACACAGAGCAATGGATTCAAACTACAGGAAAAGAGATTCTACCTAAACATTAGGAAGAACTTCCTGATGGTAAGAACTGTAGAATACATTGCCTCAGATTGTGATGAAGTCTCTTTCTTCAGAGGTTTTTAAACAGAGGCTGAATTTCCATCTGCTGGACATGCTTTGATTGACTATTCCTTCACGTCAGGGGGATGGACTGGATGTCCCTTGTGGTCTCTTCCAGCTCTATGGTTCTATGATGACAAAAGGATAGCAAGGAAGGAGCCAGCCTTGCCTCCCTAGGAACAGAGTGCCAGGGTCTAGGAGCAGCCACAGAGAAGTCCCTCTCCTGCATTCCCTCCCAATATGCCTAGGAAGTTGGTGATATTGAGAGAAGCACCTCTCCTGAAGATCTTAAGAGTTCAGGTAGACTCACATAGGAACATACAGTCTTTCAGACAGCCCAGGCATGAGCCATAAAGGGCTGTATAGATTATAACTACAGTATTACTTTGAACTGTGCCTAGAAACAGACTGTCAGACAATGGAACTGTTGTAACAAGGAAGTTGTGTGCTTCCTGTAACCAACCTCCTTTAATAAACTGGCTGCAGCTCTTTGGATGAGCTGAAGTTTCTGAACATTCTTCAAAGGAAGCCCCACATAGAGCACATTGCAGTAATCTAAACATGATCTAACTACGACATGCATTACTGTGGTCAGGTCGGGCACCCCAAGGACTGGACCCATGTGAACTGGTGTTGCTGGAGGAACCTCATCCCATGTGATATATTTTATGGATCTTTTATGAAGCAACCCCACTTCAAACTAAGCTCCAAAACACCACCCATCAGCCACCTGCTCTGCTTGCGATCATCTGAAACTGATATAGATAATCCTTCCCACTGGAAACAATATACAACATTATCCACATAGTTTAATTAAAAGGAACTAGAAGGAAGTAGCATGATGTCAACTCTTCGTATGCAAACCTGGATCTTTAAAAAAAAAAAATCTGTGGGTTAACAATAGATGTGAGGACTAAGAAAATGCAATGTGACTGGGAAGGTTTAGTTTAAAACAATGATTTTTCATAGACTTTGTTCAAATCAGTTGCTCTTAATAATTTGCTTATAAATTTGTCCACATTTTTAAAGGGGAAGAAATTGTTAAGGACCCTGCTGAACAATGTGATGCATTCAGACCAAAGGGTTAAAGCCTGTTGAAAATGAAATATTCCTTTTAAGCTGGCAGGAAACAATTTGCTTTTGGAATGTTTCAAAAGACTTCCCCTCCCACTTTATCACAGGTGCTTTACAACCATTCCATGGCTGGTTTTCAAGCTCTGAGGCCAATGGTAATAACAGAAAACTTAATTCTGTTTTTATGAATAGCCTGTTTACACTGGAAAGCTTTCTCAACAATGGCAGCAGCAACAAATAGGGGGGGGGGAAGTATTTCAAGTCACATTTTAGACTGTAATTTTATTTTATTTTTCTTCCATGAGGCTAGAAAGGATCTCTGAAAAGGAGAGACTGGCCATGTTCACACACTATATAGACAGAGGTTTCTTGGGAATCTAGGTTTCCTGTGAACATTCACTCACACTGGGCTCCCCTCTTCCATGCCATGAGCCCTACCAGTTCAAACCAATAGTGGAAATCATGTATCCTCCAGCTGTTGTTGGACTGCAAGTCCCAGCAGCACCAGCTAATATAGCTGATTGTCAGCTATCTTGGGAGCTGCAGCCCAACATCTAGAGAGCACATGATTCTCTGAGAAAATTGTTAGCTTAAGGCTGGGAATTTTATTGGATTCCAGGCCTCATTGGCCCCAGCCCATGCGTGTCCAATTATGATAGATGATGCAGGTACTTGTTTATCAACATCTGGAAGATAACCAGTCATGCCTTGTTCCTCTTTCTCTCCCTTTCTCTAGGCCAGGTTCCAGTGTTCCTTCTTGGCTTCTAAATCTTTTCTCAATTTTGTTTGGGAGCAAGAGACCAGAATCATTGTAACAGGAATTACTTAAATACATTAAGCAAACAAATACATTAAGCAAACAATTCATAATTAAATTTTTATCATAATTTTTAACAGTTTACACAGGTGACAGCACATGGGTCATTCATGCTAAGTGTGAAATGTGATTTCTCCATGTTCCTGGCTTCTTATGTACATGAATGACTGTCTTTTGGAGCAGAAGAAAAACAGTTGAAAGTCCATTGGCTCATGACTGTATTAGAATCCCTGGGTGCCAGTTTGTTAAGAAGAACAGAAAACCTTACTTTCTATGTAGAATGTGTACACCTTTTTTCTTATTTCTGTGAAGCACAGCATTGTACATAGCAACTGCCCATATCAGCCTAAATCTAACTGCTAATTCCAACTAGACTAGACTCATTGAATCATCGGATTTTACCTAAGTATTGATTTTCTAAGTTCACATTGATTCAGGGAGTCTGCTCTAGTAGGGACTAACAATTGGATTTAGGCCATTATAGAACCATAGGGTTGGAAATAACCAAAAGAGATGTCTAGTCCACCCTCTACCACTACACTAAGATCTTCAGGGTAGGCTCTTCTCTTAGTCCCAAAACCTTCACAAGCACATCTGGAGGAAACAAGGGAGAGGGTGTCCTTCGTAGTTGCTCCCAGACCTTAGAACTTCTTCCATAAGGAGTCTAAGGCTCCTGACACACTGAAGAAATAATGCAGTTTGACAATGCTTCTAACTATCGTGGCTCCATTCTATGGAATCCTGGGATTTGTAGTTTGTTGTGGTACCAAACTTCTATGGCAGAGAAGACTAAAGAATCTCACAAAACTATACATCCCAGAATTCCATAGCATTGAGCCATCCCAGTTAAAGAGGTGTCAAACTACATTATTTTTGCAGTGTGTCAACAGCCTAAGATAGCTCCCTCCTTGCTGTCCTTTTGACCTGAGAAAACTTTTCTATTCCAGCTTTTTAAGGACTACAAGTGCCTTTAAGCGTTTGTAATTTTACTGTCTTTTGTATTTGTTTTAATTCTATGTATAGTTTAATTGCATTTTAACTAACTTTTTGTATATCTTTGTGAGGTCTTTTAATTGTGTTTAATTTTTATAGACTGCTTTGAGCCTCAGCTTTGGGGAGAAACTGAGATATAAATGAAATACTAATACTAATATGTAAAGATTACTTTTATACAAAAATCCCAGCTCCTAGCCACCTGAAATTTAGCAGATTTGATTCACTCAGAAAAGGCAGCTATGCCTAATCCCCACCCCCACCCCCCAACACACACAAGTCCTTCCAAAAAATGCAAACATTACTGGTAGTTATTTATTTAAAAAAAAACAAAAAAAACAAACAACCACAAACCTACATTTTAAAGGTGTGTAGCACATCTGCACATACCAAAACAACAACAAACAAAAAACCCATCATGCTCATTTGTCTGAAATTTTCTAAGCATAATCCCTTCCTGTTATACTTGTAAATTTCATCCAGTTCTCTCAAACATTAAAAAAAATGTTTTCACTGTTCCTTGATTTCCATTGATAGTCAGCTGGAAGCACAAACCTTTGAACTGTTGAATCTCAGCTTGGGTCAAGGTCCCAAGTTGAATCCAACAGCCTCTAAATTGGGCTAAGCCAAATCAGACCATTTTCCAAAGCATGAAATCAGGGTCTAGCCCAAACCTTGTGTTCAGCTTGTTGTCATTGTTATTTGTTGTCAAGTCAACTTTGAGTTATGGTGACCTTATGAATAACAGACCTCCAAGAGTCCTGGTCATCAACTACACTTCCAATGTATATTCTCCTAGGGCACGACAGTGAAAAGGAGGAGGCAGAGAAAAGAATTTTCAGTTAATAACACGTGGGAAGCAAGTAATGAACAATTGAATGGGAACTGTCTGCTAAGATAAACAACCTGCCAAGAGTTCCTCTCTGGCTGGTTTTAATGCTAGACAAAAGGTTGGTTTCACACAGCTAAAGAAAGCCTCCTTTCCTCTTTGTGGGTTTAAATCTCTGACAGGTTTTATAAACACTCATCTGTAAGGCCTTTACAGCTTTTCTTGCCATGGCAAAGATTTGTGTGGGCTCTCTGGGTTCTATATATTTCTGTGGAGTGAACTGAGCAAAGAAAGAGAGATTCTATTGTCATAGTGTAAACTCAGGTTCACATGAGAGACATGCACTGCATGAAATATTTGGCAAACAAATGGTTTCAACAGACAGTCCTGCATCATAAATACCATCAGCCATACCAAGAGAATGTGTGGCCTACCTTAGACAGCCCATCCAGGGGCACCATGAAAGGGCAGGAAACCATCAATTACTTATTATGATATTTTTATCACTGGTGTGTGTGTGTATATATTTGGAAATTTTTGGTCTCGAGCACTTGTCTTGCACAACCCCTGGGCTCAGCTACACAGCATTTTTTATTCCGGGAAGAAGCGAAAAATGTACCCATGATTTGTCACAGGTAGTAAAGTCTCGGATTTGTTGTTTACACATACTGTGTGCCTCCCCACCACTAGGCTTTGCTTCCCTTCTGAGCAGCTGCAGCCGACAGGGAACCCAGTGAGAACCGAGCAGGCCAGACCTCCCCCCGCTCCCCTAGGCAGTTATTTCTCCCTGCTCCCCGCTGACACCAAGGGACATTCCCTCAGTGGCAGAAGCCATCACAGCCAGTGGACAGCTGGACAACGGCTGAGTGGGCCAGGCCTCCTCTGCGCTGGGTGGAATGGGCTTCCATGGCCTAGGGGCTTCCTCCATGAGTGCCAGTCATGGAGGAAGTGTCCTTGGCCATGGGAGCTGCAGGGGCACCGGGCGGAATGGGCTGCTGTGGCCTTTGACATTCATGGAGGAAGTGCCCTAGGTTGCAGCAGCCTGTTCTGCAGGTGCTCACACAGCTCCTGTGGCCAAGGATGCTTTCTCCATGACAGACACTCACAGAGGAAGTGCCCTAGGCCATGGCAGCCTATTCTGCCAGGCACCCATGTGGCTCCCATGACCTAGGGCACTTCCTCTGTGTATGTCAGTCATGGAGGAAGTGTCCTCGGCCACGGGAGCTCCAGGGGCACCAGGCAGAATGGGCTGCCTTGGCATAGGGCACTTCCTCTGTGACTGACACTCACAGAGAAAACATCCTCGGCTGTGGGGGCTGTGGGGGTGCTAGGCAGAATGGGCTGCCATGGCCTACGGCAATTCTGACACTCACAGAGGAAGCGCCCTAGACCGTAGCAGCCTGTTCCACCAGGCACCCCCATGGCTCCTGCAACTGAGGATGCTTCCTCCATGACAGATAGTCACCAAGGAAATGTCATTGGCTGTGGAAGCCTGGTGTGGGGGAGGCCTGGCCCACTCGGCCCACGCCCGGTTCTCCACTGGCTACGGTGGCTTCTGCCACCAAAGGAACAGTCACTCGGTGGTAGAAGCCTCCACGGCTGGTGGTGAGCCAGGAGAAAGGGTGGACTAGGGGAGTGGGGGAGGTATAGCCCACTCCGCCCTTGCCTAGCTCTCCACTGGCTGCAGTGGCTTCTGCCACTGAGAGACGTTCCCTCGGTGGCAGTGGGGAGCAGGGAGAAATGGCCACCTAGGGGAGTGGGGAGGTCTGGCCCACTCAGCCTTCACCTGGCTCTCTGCTGGCTGCGGTGGCTTCTGCCAGCTGGGCTTCAGAGGCAGTGGGGGACCCTACACCAGGCTATTCAAAAATGGTAGATCCTGAATTGCAAGGCTTCCCTTGCAAGCCCATCCCTTCCAAGGTCCAACCAATCATGATTCAGCTCTGCTGTGTGCCCCTTTCCTGGGATAGTTGCTGATTGATCAGACAACCAATAGTGCAGTTTTCCTGGACTTTCCAAAAAAGTCTGTGGAAAATAGAGGGGTGGAAAGCCATGGATTTACTGGGGTTTTGCTACCCCTCCTTCTGAATAGCATGTTGTCTGCCCTGATGAGTGTGGAGACCAATAGGGTACTTCCCAATTTCTTCCCAGTTATTTTTTGCGATGTAAATAGCTCCCCTGAATGTAAGAGAGATGGAGGAGAAAAGAGATGGAGGAGAAAAGTTTTCTGAGCAACTGAAAGTATTCTCCTGGGATCTTGGGTTCAACTGAAAGTGTTAAATATTGCTTTAGAATCAAAGCAATTCTGTGTTTTATCTGAGACTTAGGACTTTATGAGACGAGCCCCTTTAAACATTCTTTTGCCAGCATAGGAAAAAAAACATTTCTATGCCAGCAAAAGAATGTCCCCCACTGCACTCACCATCTCTCTCTGTCAATGGCTTCCCCAGCAATGAAGAGGAAGTAAACAGAGCTCCGCTCACTTCCTCTTCTGAAATCTCATGGATTCTTGCAAGCGTTCATCATGTGGGAAATTCAAAAATAAAACAAAAAATTAAAACATGTTAAGTTACACTAAGCGCCCAAACACACTTAAAAACTTCCAAGTAACCTGGGGAGGGTCATTAGAAGTTTGTCACTTACCTGGATGTCACGATCTTACCCAGAAGTGTTGTGCCCTGTCCAGCCATTTTCTCTGCAGCAACAAGATTTAAAGGGCTGGAGGTTTCACACACCGGCAATGCTGGCAAAAAGCTGGGACTGCCGATCTGTTGATGGTTTAAGCCATCAATTGAAAGTGTTGCCCTATTACCAACTACAGACTGACCATGGGAGAAGAATGATGTCGTCTGATAATGATGACCTGTAATGTCGTTATCACGTATTTTTGGCACCGTTATTTCATCTAATAAAGTCCTTAGATGAGACACAGAGCTTTGCCTTACCCCACAGAGCAGTAGTCACTATTTCCTGTTACTTGTAAAAATTACACATTAGCAGTGCAATCCCATGCAGGTTTACTCGGAAGTAGATTGCATTGAGCTCAAAAGAGCTTCCTCCCAAATCAAATTATGTAGGATTTTTGTCTCAGGGTCTACATTTTGTATTGTACTCAGGAAATCATCAGATTATGCTAAAGAAAATAGAAGACCAAAGGAGTTTTGGGGCTCTTAGCAGGCATGAATCTCTAGGGTCCAAAGTTAGCAAGTGAATGGGCACTGCGCTTTGGATGCAGGAGAGATCTCATTGGTTTTCATTTTAAGTAACAACCAAAATATAGTTGGATTTGTTTCACTTTGTTTGGGAAGTGGCCATTAATTTTTGCATGAAAAAAAACCTAAGGTGAGAGAGACATAATTATTTGTAAAGATCATAATTCAGTGAGGAGGTACTTTTATATATACTATGTAACATAATCAATTTCCAATGCAATAAGGTTATTTGTTTGCAACATTTTATGTGTATGTGTTTGTGTGCTTATCTACATGGGCCAGAATACGCCGGCTCCCCACAGATCAGGCCTGTTTCTCCCCCGTTACTGGCATGAAACAAGAGGAAGTCCAGACTGCCATGCCAGTCCATTGCTACAGCCACTGCCACTCGAGTTCCATTCTCTGGATCCAGGAAGCCAACTCAAAGTACACAAGCAAGGCCTCCTGCATGTGACCAGGCTGGTCAAATGCTGCAGGCCTGTTTCCTGGCTGTGGAAGATCAATGACAGATTGCAGCTGCAGCAATGGGCCGGCATGGTGGTGTGGACTCCTGAGGTCATGTGGGGCCCAATCCATTTTATTTTGGCTGAAGTAGTTTTCACAGGTATTTTTTTAAAAAAAATTGTGTAATGAGCTTAACCCCATCTTGGCCCTGTCTTTCCCCCGGGGGTCATTAACTGCCTGGGGGCAAACTGGGGCAAATGACCTGTGTTGTCTGGACTTCAGAACTCAAAGTAGGGGCCAAGACTATGTATATAGCCCATTTAGACAAGCCCTATGTCTATTTTTCTGGGAGAGGGCAAATTGTAATTCAAGAGATTCTCAAAGAGTCTTTACAAATTCAGGAGAAATGTATATACAAATTCCTGCACCTCTTTTTTGGAGAGTTATTTTTTCATGCAAACTGATGCAGAAGCAGGATGAAATGAACTTATGACTGGAAAATGGGAAATGGAAATAAACCTGAAATAGATTACAGTTGGCCCTCAACTTTTTCTGGGGTTAGGGGAAGTAAGGAAGTGATTCAGGTAGGATATAACAAAGGATTTATCTTGAAGTATAGAGATGACATTATTCAGTTTTACCCCTTTTGTGGTAATCATCAATCTGACATGTATCGCCAGGCTGGTATCTTTGCCTGAGTGCCATCATGATCCAGATGGTCATCCAAGAGTGACCTCTTGATAGAGCTCTCCATAGACAAGTATGTCTTGTGAAACATTTACGGTGATTTTCATTTCCCTCTCTTGGAGGTCATCAGAATCCAAACTGGCATATATTTCAAAGGTGCTATCAGGAAGTTACAGTTTGTGAATAATAGGTTACTTCCATTTATATTATTCTTTTATGCATGCACATAGTTGATATTTTTAGCATATTCTACATTATACATTTGTTTCACACCTTTATATTAGCATATGCCTATAACAGCTTTACCAATGGTATAATGTTGAGCTGCTATCGCTGAAGCCTGTTAAAAGAGCTTTGTGAGGCATCTTTGCTCTGTTTCCCCACTCTTACTGCATGCTGTGACCAACAGCATATAATTTCACCTGACTTTGGCTGTCAGAATCTCAAAAAAATAAATGAATAAATAAAATCCCATATAGGTTGGCTCTTGCAGGGAGACCCAAAATAAAAGTCATGTGCCAGGATGAAGGAGGCAAAAGTCTAGTGCTGCCTGAGGATAAAATAGGATTGTGTTCTTTGCTCCTGGGATGCCAGTACCTCAGTGCAATTTCTAGCAAATATCTGTGTGAAAGCTAGAAAATTAGCCTTGAGTTCAAATTGAGCAACCCAGAACAATCTGAGAGGACTGAAACAGATACTAATGAGCTTTTTGATATCTCTTAGTTTCTAGGGCTGAGAGGATTTGAGACAGCAAAGTACTGAGACCATGTGATCGATGGGGATAATGAATCATTTGCCAGCCTCTCAAGCTTCCTGTATTCCCTCAAAGTAATCCCTGCTGTAATCTTCAGACCATCTGAGATGTGTATGTGTGTGTGTGGGGGGGATTTTCTCAACTATGTATCACATGTGTTCCTTCTGGCTCCCCATTTGGTAGAGACAGTCCCAATTAATCCTCTGCCATCTCAGTTTTTCAGCTGTTTTTAAAACATCCCAATTTCTCACTTCCACCTTCCCACCACTTCCCCCTTCTTCTTCAGCTTATTTCAATTGGTGAAAACTGGGGTCAAAATGCAAAAGAAGTTTACACTCAGTTTGTTCAGTGGAAAGAAGAAGGTGAAATCTTTTTTTTCCCCTTGTTGTTATTGTATACCTTCAAGTCATTTCCAACTAAGGTGAACCTATCATGGTTTTCTTGGCCAGATTTGTTCAGAGGGGATTTGCTTTTGCCTTCCTCTGTGGCTGAGCAGGGATTCGAAGCCTGGGTGCCAGTTACATGACAGAAATTGTCGCGTTGCCTACCGGGACAAAGTGATCACGAATCCGTCCCTCGCTGTTTATACGATTTTTGTCACTGATAAGGATATCCCGTGTGGTCCCATGACTGATATTTACACGTCCATAGTTCTGGTTTTGTTTAGGTTTTAATTTTATTTATTTTTTTGCTGTCAATCAAAGATGTGATTACTCGTGTTTTCACAACCTCGGTGACACACTTCCTTTAGAGTTCCGCGCCACGAGCGATGCTATTGGCTGGCTGGGGGGAGAGAGAGGGGGGGCAGAGGTTTGTTATTCCCCCTTGCTTCATGAACATTTTAACCCTTTCAAAAGAGGCAGAAAGCATTTTGAAAGATGATAGATCTTTCACTCAGTTTCAGGGCTTTCCTTTTGAAATCAAGCTGAGTGCTTTGAAAACAAGCAGAGTGCTTTCCTTTTGAAATCAAGCGCTTGGTTTTCCTCTTGCCTTTTTAAAATATTAACCCCTACAGCTGGCTGCAGAGATGGCTATAGGCAGGCGTTTTGAAAGACACAAACACACAGAGGGGGAATTAAAGGGTGCTAATTCGCTCAGAGGCTTGAATATTTTAATGTGCCAGGGAGGTGACCAAGCTACTACGATCTCTCTGTAACATGCAGTTGAGGAAAAGGTAAAGCTGAAGGGTTTGCAGTGTAGAAATCCATTTAAAAAGGTAATTGAGTACACGCGCGTGCACACACACACACACACATCAACCTTCGTGCAGCTGGAAGGGATGCCTTTGTTTTCGGCTGGTGAGGCTGGATCTGTTGAACGGGTGACTGACCCCTCCTTTTCTGGTCCCTGAGCTCTAAGCCCGCCCCCAGTCACCATTTCCGGTCATCCCAGTACCGAGACTTTTTGTCCCACGCTGTTTACATTTCCGATTTTCCGAATCTTCCTGTGACTTTTTTAAAAACCGGCACAACCTGCGGGACTGGAAGTCCCGCAGGTTGAGAGATAAAAGGTGGCCCCCCTTCCGAAAATCACGTACCCGACCCGATGTACGTGTAAACTGCCAGGGATCGACACGAATTCTTCCCAGGACATTTTCATCGTGTAAACGGCCCCCTGGTCTCCAGAGTCATAGCCCAACACTTAGGACTTTATCAGACACACAAAATATGGGGTCATAATGATACCATATAACCATGAAAGGGTGCACAGATCAGACAACATCGCCCTTTTGCAGTTATGTCTTGGCCAAAACCTGTACCTTTTAATTGATGGCTTAAGCCATCAACAGATCCCTCATTCTGTTTTGGTGTCGGCATTGCTGGTGTGCAAAACCTTAGGCCATTTAAATCTTGTCACTGCAGTGTCAATGGCCAGTCTGGTGCAAACACCTCCAGGTGAGATCAGGACATCCAGGTATGTTTTGCTCTTTTTATGACCCTGCCTGGGTTACTTGGGACTTTTAAAGTGTGTGTGTGTGTTTTGTGTAACTTTTTATGTCTCATTTTTGCTTTTATTTTTGAATTTCCCACGCAACAAAGTCTCACAGGATTTCAAACAAGGAAGCGAACAGGGCTCTGTTCACTTCTTTATTGCCAGAGCTGCCTTTGCTGGGAGAGGAGGTAAGTGCGTGGGGGAGTGTTCTTTTCCTGGCATAGCAATGGTTTGTTTCATGCCAACCAAAGAACATTTTAAGGGCAGCGTTTGATAAAGTCCTTAGATCACTACACCATGAATTCTGGCAAAGCAAACTGCTGCCATCTCTTGTGTGCTCTTCCTCAGTAATAACTTTTGCCATCTTAACCACAGTCTGATGTTGTTTAGCCATAGGTGTTGTCATGATGGAGTTCCATCATGTTGCCACAAGGTGCAACTCCCATCATTCTGCTAGAGAACTATAACCATTTTTATCTGTTGGATGTTATAATGTTGTGAGATATATGTGTGTGTGTGTGTGTGAAAGTGAGTGAGAGAGAAAGAGATTGCAAACATGGTCTTTTCTTTATCATTCTCTGTGCTCAAAATAGAGCACACTTGGATGCTGTGAGGCCTACAGACCACCCATTCTCTCTCTCTCTCTCTCTCTCTCTCTCTCTCTCTCTCTCTCTCTCACACACACACACACACACACACACATACAAGGGCACATGATTCTTCATTTTAAGACTATGTACCAGTGGCTAATCTGGCTGCCATGTTTTGAACCAACTGAAGTTTCTGAACTTAGTACAGAGGTAGCCCAATGTACAGCATGTTGCAAATGTCCTCCAGCCTTGAGGTTACTGGCACATGCACTGCCATCTTTAGGTCCTCCAATTCTAGGAAGGGGTGCAGCTGGCATCACAGCTGAAGCTGATAGTAAGCACTCCTGGCCATTACATCTATCTGAGCTGTCATTTAGAGCAACGGATCCAGAAGCTGTGGATTCAGGCTGTGAACAGTTCTTTCAGGGGGGATGTAATCCCCCCCCGGACTGGTTGGCACACCTCAAAACCCAGGTTAGGACCCTTGACAGTAAGCACCTCTGTCTTCTCTGGATTCAGCTTCAGCTTGTTTTTCCTCACCCAGCCCATTACCTCCTCCAGGCATTCATTCAGAGGAGACACACTATCCTTAGCTGAAGCTGGTTTTGTAGGTATGGAGAAATACATTTGGATGGCATCGTCCTACTCATAGCTCCCCACCCATGCCTCTGGATGATCTCCCCCAGCAATTTTTTGTAGATACTGAATAGCATTGGAGATAGAATGTCACCTTGTAGTACGCCATATAACAGCTTCTTTTTTGAGGAGCAGCTATCTCCAAGCACCACCATCTGGAACTTGCCTGAGAGATAGGACCAGAACCACTGAAGCACAGTGCCTCCAATTCCCCAATCCCCCATGCATTCCAAAAGGACACCATGGTTGATAGTATTGAATGCCGCTGAGAGGCCCCAAAGCACCAGCAGGGACACACTCCCCCTGTCAGTGCACAGACATCCTTGATCCACTAAGGGAACCATACCTGTCTCAACTCTGTATCCTGCTCTGAAGTCTTTGAAATGGGTCTAGATAACTTGTAGCATCCAAGATTGCCTGGAGTTGGGAGATAACTGCCCTCTCAATCACCGTGCCCAGAGAAGGGAGATTTGATACTGGTCTATAGTTGTTTAGGTCAAGGGGGTCCAGGGAGGGCTTTTTTTTAGAAGCCATAGTACCACTGCTTCTTTTAGACAAGATGGAAAACTTCCCTCCCTGAGAGATACATTGATAATATATTGTCTCTCTCTCTGGCTTTTCCTCACAAATAAAGATTCAGGAAGGACTCATCCCGCGCTTTCTGCAAGCGCACTGATGACTAAAAAGGCCAATCTGAGATAAACAAGTCCGATTGCAGAAAGCACAGCAGAAGGTCTCCTTGGGTGATGTTTCCAGGTTGTGATTCTTTCTGCGTTGTCGTTTCTCTTCAAGACTTGTTTGGCGTGAGTTCTCAAATAAAGCTGCAGCATTGTGGATAGTGCGTCTCCATGCCTCCCGATGTGAGGCCAGGGCGGACCATTGTTGGTGATCAGTTTGGCCAAGCCTGAGATGTTGTTACAGGGAGTCCTTGTATCGTTTTTTTGGAGCCCCCCTTTTATGCTGACCCACGGCGAGTTCAACGTAGAGTACTATTTTTGGGCGACGATGGTCCTCCATCCTAGAAATGTGCCCTGCCCAGTGCAGCTGTATGTGCACAATCCTAAATATACGCACAATCCTGAATATACGCTGTATACGCACAATCCTAAATATACACTGGACTGACTATGTGACAAATGTTGCTGTCCTTGAGCAAGCAGGGATCACCAGCATTGACGTCATGATAATATGTTGTAATTGGTATCTAATTGCATCTCCTCTCTGAATGACCAACCAAGAAGGGTTGGGGTGGCCTGCAGGGTCCAGAGGTGGTAGAAAATGGGGTGCTTGTGGCCCTTGAACATTCTGCAGCTGCCTACTGCAGACCCAAAGTTAGGAGGATGTTTTATGACACACCTGGAAATGCTGGAAATGGCAAATGGCAAATTCCTACAGAGTCATCCTTGACAGATACTGGTAGTACTCACCAGCTGAGTTAGTTCAGGGGCACTAGCTTCCTTCTAATACCCTCAATTCTACCCTGTTTCTTCTAACATGCTCAGTTATATCCTATGATTAAGCAGCTACAGCAATAAAAGCATGGTAAGAAAGAGAAGGAGGGATAAACATTTTACTACTGATGGTATGTTAATATTTCACACCCCACAAAGTGGTTGGGTTTTTTTTAGAACATAATTTGTCAAAATGAAAGGTCAGAGTACTAATAAATCAAGAATACCTGAAGTTTGCAGTTAGCCTCAGTGATTTATGCTTCATCAATAACTCACTCCCACTTCAAACATGAGTTGAGGAGAACAAGATTTGACACTGTTTTAGTTCACTTTGACATTCAGTGTTTCAGGATTTATGCTGCTATTTGTGGTTCAGTCTTCAGTTACAAGCAATCATCTCCACATTTGAATTAGACCTGTGATTTTCTGTTTTTATAGTTTTATCTTTAAAAATTCTGGTTTTAAAATATTGGTGCATGATTCCCCCCACTTTTCTATATGGTGTCCTGAGCACTTATAAATAGGGAGGTGAACAATAATAGCTTGATCCAGATATGTTTCCACACAAGTATTACATCCATGCACATCTGAATGTGAATGGCACCTATTCCCATTGCATTACTTCCAATAAGATGCACATTGAAATAAGTATCCATATCCTGGGACAACAACTCATGTGAAAATGCCATTTTACATGTGATTATATTTGGGCCAAAGATCTGGTCAGAAGAAGCAAATAATCTTCAGGTCCTAGAGAAATTGAAAATACAGTGGCCTACAATTTATTATTAATCCCAACTAAAATAGACCAGTTGCATCAATGGGTTTTAGCAACATGATGACTCATTATTCAGCAATAGAGTTCCATGGACACTCAGTCTTTACTGGACTTTTGTACATGTGGCCATTTGGACCGGGGTTGCGTTGGATTTTTGGATGGCAAAATTTTTTGTCAGACGTCAGTGGTAGTTGCTGCAGTCATTTAGCAGTAACAATCCAGGGCAGCCACCTGCTCCCCAGCCAAGCCCAGCCATGAAATGTCCCTTCTCTCTAGACTGCATCACTTCATTACTGCTGATGTCTTCTTCACCACCACTTCCTTCCTGGCCAAGCACCTCTGTATAGAGCCCCACTGGTGCACAGTCACTTGCTCTGAGGTCAATCAACCTTCTCACCATTGATCTCATTGCTGGTTGTCTTGTTCTGACCTTAGAGCAAACAACTATGCACCAGTGAGGGTCTGCTGCAGAGGTCCTTGGGAAGGTAGCAGCAGCAGACCTGAGAAGGGGACATCAGCAGCAACAAAGTGGTACAGGTTTGGCCTTTGGCCAGGGGACATGTATGAATATCTATTCAATGTCCCTTTGATATAAACCAAGTAGGTGTGGTGCTACTGGGGTGCATGTGGGGCAGATCCAGACCAGAGTAGTCTAAATTTGCCCCCAGTGTAGAAAAGGCCTCAAATGGTCTCCTTCTGGATGAACTTCTTTTGGCAAGTGAACACTTTTCCATTCTTACTAGCTTTTAGGAAATTATTGCAATGGGCTTTTCACATGCTGTTTTGTTGGTTTTTGTATTATTTTAATGGAGTTATAAATGGTGTTAATTCTATCGATAAATTCCATTTTAAAACATTTTTTACTGATGTCTTTGTATGTATTTCAAGCTGTGTTTGTTTTAATTTTAGTAAGATTACTTGAGTTCCAGTATTGGGGAAAAGGTGAGATATACATGAATGGTGGTGATGATGGTGGTGGTGGTTATGATGATGATGATGATGCAATTTTCTACAGCTTTCAGTTAACAGGAGAAATTTACCTGAAATTTCAGGGCGGGGAGTGATAGCTTGCCTTCCTTCAATGAGGCTGTGAGGCATCTCTCCCTTTTTTCTTTTTTTTCTTTTTTATTAACTGAACAAAAGAAAATCACAGAAAGAAATGAAGAGAGATTTTAAAACATTTTGCTCAAAACACATCTAGGCCTAAATCCAACTTCAGCCCTAACTGGAGAAAATCTATTGAATCAATAGAACCTATATAAATGTCAGTTTACCAAGTTCCGGGTCATTCAATGGGTCTTATCTGGTTGAAACTCTAATTTGATTTGGGCCCTACCTTTCCCTCTGTGCCACTGCTTTAGTTAGAGGGTTGTCAGTTTGTCACAAACCCAAACAATGCAGGTCAGGCAATGGCAAGGCTCTTGACAAAGGAGGGGGGCATGTCTGACTTAAACCCATTAAAATCTGTCATTCTCTACCAACAAAGATGATTCTTTAATTACAGCAGTGCAGGTGTTTCTTCCCCCCACCCCCACCCACCCATCACTTCTTTGCAATGAACATGCAGGCTCTAAAGCAGCCAAAGACTTCTGAAACCCTCTGGCTAAATCTGACATCTTTGGGAAGAAACAGCTTTTTTGAAAATTAAAGGTGGGGGATGGAGGGAAAGACAACACTCTATACTTTGGAGAAGGGATCCTCAGATATGCAAACACATGTAGGTGATGCTCTTCGGGTGTATATAGAATAATAATTGACTTTGCATGTAGCCAGCAGATGTGTGTGTGTGTTATAAAGCTCTTTGGAATGTCTCTAGAAAGTGGTGCATGTTTTCTGTATAACATGAAATGTTGGCTCCTAAATGTAGGAAGACACTGGAAGATGAAATACTTATATTAAACGGAGAGTGAATTAATTTCTTGGCATGTCTGAGCAAAGCTTCTCTTTTTTTTCACCAGCAAGCCAAACCCATTGTGTATTTTAAAAGCCCCTCATGGAGTACCCAGTTAAAAACAAGAGTTCTCATCTTAGGAAGATGTTTCCACACAGACTGCTGAAGAGTGGATTTGCTAGAATTTGAAATTCAGCTTCAATTAAGTGATGATATCATGGAAAGGAGCTGAATAAGAGTCATTATATAACAGCAAAGAAAAACCTAGGTTCCAAATGAAGATAATAAAACAACAAGAAGTTGAAAACACATGAGCTGGAGATGGACCAAGAATGGCTTCACCAGGTGCTGAGCCAATGGAAAGAAATGATGTCTGGGAGTTGTGAAATTCTCGGCAGAGATATTTGGGCTCTCATTGTTAAGAAGACAGAAATGCCCACTGTTGCTTTGTGGTCTTTCCCCCTAAGTCTGATTTCTTTAGTAAATTCCAATAACCAGAGCATGAAAAGTTACTTTTGTGAATGACAACTCCCAGAATCCTCCAGTCAGCATGCTGGAAATTATCATTCACAAAAGTAACTTTTCCACATTCTGCCAACAACAAGGCCACCCTTGCTCATACTTCTGAAGATTCCTCCTTTGCAATAAAAATTGAATATACTGTATATTTATTCACTGGAAATGAACAAAGGGAAACACTTAGTGGTGTGCATCATTACTACTCTTTTAACCATGAGTCATGCCAGCAACATCCTTCCCAATATTCAGCATATTTTGCAGATGCAGACAATGTGCAGAACACAGGACAAAAACAAAATGCATCATCCTGACAGTTTTCCTTTTATGTATTTCAGAGCATCATGTTATTGATTGATTTCATGACCTGCAATCAAATTTTCAACTCAACATGTTCTCAGTGCAGACAACAGTATTAAACCAAATGAAATACAGAAAACTTCAAGGAAGAATGCCAAATAAATCACTGCTGTTATTTTAGCAGCAGGAAGGGTAATAATATGGAACAAACTTAAACTCTCATCACACTTGGAGGTTAAATGGCTAATTAAAATGGTAAGAAAGCCTGTATAAATGGCCCCAGATTAGATTAAATCTAGCAAAAATTAATTCCATTGAAGTGGGAGTCCAGCCCTCTGTTCCTTGTGGAGGACAATCTAGCCTCTGAAACCAGTGGCACCTGCAGAAAAGACTTCTTACTAGACCAGGCTGGCTCAAGACATATTACTACCTGAGGCAAAGAACAAAGTCATGTCACCTATTCCACATACAAAAGCTGACTTGATGGATGGTTGAATCTTTCTTTAACACTGACAAGGGGACAGAGTCTGCCACCACCCTTAACTAGTAAGCAAGTGTATGAAGAATAAGGCAGGCTGTATGGTACACAGCCCTTCTCTCCAAACCTTGCTGTCACTTCCCTATGTTCATGTGTTACCATGCCTTACACCCCCTCCCTATAATATTTCATAATTCAGCAATATTAAGACACTTCAAGGGGTCTAATAGACCGGGTGGATCAAAAGTGAGGTCAGATGGAGGTCAACAGGACCTGAGGAAGCTGTCATGGAAAAATACTAGCAGACACACCCAAGATAGGATTAAGCAAAGCCCCAGGTAAACAACGCCATTAAAGTGGTATGTGCTAATTCTGTCTTGGGCTCCCTTGGTGATGAGTCATATCACAAAACAACCCTTATCCCCAGGAAATATTCCTTTGCACCTTTTCTGTCATACAATAGGTTGTCACAAGTAATCAGTTCCTATCTCCCAGCCATTAACAGCAACCAGCCGAGTTTCAGTTTCCCTTGTCATTGCACTGTCTATTCTCCTTTATGGGTCTGAAACATGGGTCACCTCTCGCCAACACTTATGACTCCTCAAAAGCTTTCATCAGCACTGTATACGCACAATCCTAAATATACACTAGACTATGTGATGAATGTTGCTGTCCTTGAGCAAGCAGGGATCACCAGCATTGAGGCCATGATATTGAGAACACAGCTGCGCTGGGCAGGGCACGTTTCTAGGATGGAGCATCACATCCCAAAAATAGTACTCTACAGTGAACTCACCACGGGTCAGCGTAAGAGGGGCACTCCAAAAAAGCGATACAAGGATTCCCTAAAACAGCATCTCACGCTTGGCCAAATTGATCACCAACAATGGTCCGCCCTGGCCTTACATCGGGAGGCATGAAGACACACTATCCACAATGCTGCAGCCTTATTTAAGAACTCACGCCGAACAAATCTTGAAGAAAAACGACAATGCAGAAAGAAACACAACCCGGAAACATCACCCAAGGAGACCTTCTGCTGTGCTTTCTGCAACTGGACTTGTTTATCTCGGATTGGCCTTTTCAGTTATCAGCGCGCTTGCAGTAAGCGCGGGATGAGTCCTTCCTGAATCTTCATTTGCAAAGAAAAGCCAGAGATAGAGATGGTGGGAAACCCATCTAAGCTTTGTTTTAAGTCCAAATACACCTTCAGCACACAAAATACAGTAACAATGCTTGGTGACAATAGAAAAGTGTGCCATTGGATCTGTGTGCTACCTCAGATTTTCATTTGAGTGATTTGCTTCCCTCTTCAGACTGGTAATTTTTACCATTTCCTGAATCTATTCCTCTATCCAACCTTTCTGCCTTTAACTCTTCATTAGCCTTGTGTGGTTCTTGTGAGTGTGTGCTGCAAGTGTGAATGCTCTCTGTGTAATTTCCCAATAAAACCCATTTATTTTACTTCAGCTGGAGTTATCTGCAGTTAGTAGTGGTATACACAGGTGCACAAGGTCCCGAAAGTTACCTGACCTCTCGCAGCCATCCATTTGAGCTAATAATTCCCCTAATTAATAACTGAGAATTGGCATCATGGGTGGGCTCCCTATGGACCCCCACCACCTCTTCGGATAAGACATGTGTCCATCTTAATCCATTTCCTGTCCACCCCCATCCCTTAGTAAAGTAGCAGCCAGTGAGTATAGGTGTGCTAAGGCTGCTAACTCTAACAGGTTCTGCACAAAGACCTACTTGCCAACTTTTTTTAAAAAAATAAATAAATCATGTTTTCCAGGTGGAAAGATTTCTTTAGATGGTGGCAAGTGAGCAGCAGCAAGGAGGAGAATGAGCCACATGAGTGAGCAATCAGGAAGGGGCAATGCAATGACAAAATAAAGCATGGGGTAAAGCTGAGAAGGAAAGAAATCTGTGCAGCACGAATAGAACCGGGATCATGGAATCGGAGTGATACAGTTCTCTTCTCCTGGTGTCCTTCAACCTGAATGAGGGGTTACATCTTGCATCTTGCTTGCATATTGACATTTCATTCATGCTGTGCTTTTCCTTTGCTGGATAAGAATGGTTCAGTTAAAGCAGGGTTCGCCCCATGGATGTAAAGAGGATTAAATCAAGAAATCCAAATACTTTGGGTTTGGTTAGCTGATTTGTACATTGATTTTCTCTAGACATTTGTGGCAATCCCTTACATATGAGCCAATCTCTTCTCTACATTGTTACAGTGAAGCTGCTAGAAAATGTAAGTGAAGGCTGCATCATGAGTTCCTGTTTAAAGAAAAGATATCTTGTGTCTCATACTAAATATATGTTTGGCATGTTTTTCAGGGGCAAAACAGAACTCACAAATGTGTGCTAGGGACATGCACATTTCCTACAATCAACATGTTTTCTCTCCAGCGATGTCAGGATCATACCCACGTAATTTAGCTTGGATTGGCTTTCTGTGACTAGTCATAAAACAAAATTTGCTAAAGACTGGTGTGAAAAATTACATCCTATGACAGTACACAGATATTCTATTTTTGTTTTGAAATACAATAGAATCAAAACTCAACACTTACAAAGGAATTCCACCCAGGGACATGGGGATTCCCAGCAGATAATGTCCCATCAACCAACCACCAGACAAACAGACACAAACAGACCCTGGTGGCGCAGTGGTTAAATGCCAGTACTGCAAGCCACCATGTCGCAAGTTCGATTCCAGCCGGCTCCAAGGTTCACTCAGCCTTCCATCCTTTCGTAGGTCAGTAAATTGAGTACCCAGCTTGTGGGGGCAATTAGCTAACACACATTGGAAACTGTTTGATGCAGTTAGATGTGTAAATAGCTATTGCTTAAAAACAATTTGTAAGCCACTCTGATAGCCTTGTGGCTGAAGAGCGGGGTATAAATAATTTAATATATAATATATATATAACGAGCCTTGCATTTCTATACCCAGAAACTAACCATTCAATTACACAAATTTACATATACTTCTCTAGAGGGCTTCACAGCATATAAACCCCAGACACACTCCTACCAAACATTCTCTGAAGATGCCAGCCAGATGCAGGCGAAATGTCAGAAATAAACTCTTCTGAAACACGGCCTCACAGCCCGGAAAAAAACCAAGGAAAATCTATAATATCTGAAGAGCTGCACATTTGCTAACCTTTATAAAATAATGCAATGGAAGGGGTCTGTGGGGGTTGTTGTTGTTTTTTAGGGAGGGTGTCATCAGCAATTCATAGACTCCTCCTTGGCTTTCCAAGCCCGAGACTGATGTCTGGATGAACCCCCCCCCCTTATAGACCCTGAAGAACCAAACAAGCTTACTAGAAGGGGTTGTTGGTTAGGGGTATAAAGGCACTGGCACTCAGGATGGGCTGCCAGTGTCATAGCAACCTGTGTGCACCAACATTGGACACTGTTTACTCATAACTTAATATGCGCAGTTATAGCTTGGCTGTATAATATATCATAGGACATTATTTTCAAAAGTCATTAGCAACCATGGGGTTCAGAAAGGTGGCAGTGGTATTATTTATGCCAAGTTATACTAGTGTAGCACAGATGCATCGCTGATGTGTGTGGTAAACAAAGTCATAAAGAACTGACAAGTACAGTGTTTTACTTAGGACTTTTTCGGACGGGCTTTAGTAGCGGAAGCAGCCTCGTCCCCGTTGCGCGGCTGCTGCGCGGCAGGGGGTCCATTTCAGATGACACTCTCCCCTGTCGATCCTCTGCCGATACTGTTGCATAACTGCTGGGACGCTGCAGTGCCATATTTAGCGATTTTCTAATCACGATCAACTTTCGTGATTAGACAACCGCCAAATATAACGCTGCAGCGTCCCAGCAGTTATGCAACAGTATCGGCAGGGGAGAGCGTCATCCGAAATGGACCCCCTGCCATGCAGCAGCCTCGCAACAGGGACGAGGCTGCTTCTGCTACTAAAGCCCATCCGAAAAAGTCCTTACTTACTTACTTACTTACTCATTTAATATGCCACCTTTCTCCTGGAAGGGGACCCAAGGCAGCTTCCAATAAATGTAATTCTTTGCAAAGTTAATTCCTGAAGGAAACAATGAGTAATTCTAGCAATTTTCTTCTCATTGTGCAAAAGTCCTTGAAAACCATACAGGTTTCAAGAATTATTTGCACTTCAGGACCTAGTGTGTGTGTGTGGGGGGGGGAATGTGTGTCTCCCCCCCCTTCCAGAAAACAACATTTTCTGCATAGGAAACAGCATTTTCATCACAGAAAATAGTATTTTTATGCAAAAAAAAATTATTTTGTTTTTGTAGAGAACATGCTGTTTCCCAAACGGAAAATGCTACAGTTGGGGACTTATTCTGTGCTAAATTTGTACATGGGTTGTTTTTCTGTACTTTCTGCACAGAAAATGCTGTTTCCTGTGCAGAAAATGCTGGCAAGCATTTTGTGTATGTGTTTTCCTGTGCAGAAAATGCTGCTAATGCTACTGATATTTCTGAAACTGTGTGTTAATAAAAATATTTACATACACACACACACACACACACACACACAAAATGCTTGTCAGCCCAGGATTCTTCTCAGGTTTTCCTAAAAGTCAACAAACACATTTTCCTATCATTTTTCAAGTATTTTCGAATATTCTTTCCATAACTACTAACAACACAGTTAATGATGAAACACACAGACATTGTGTCTCTGTAAAATGTATGTCTGATGTTGCAGAGTTTTTCCACACATGCTCCAGTTGCAAAGGAGTAATAAAATTTTAAACAGGAAGTGAGAGCAGGAGCCAAAACAAAATCACAATTCACAGCAGGAAAACGCACACACAAAAAGACATGATTGTGTTTTCATGCTCAGTTGATTTTCATCATTTCTTCTTTTCAAATACCATTTATTTTAAAAAGAAAATAAACTGGAAATTTTCTAAGTTATCAAGGCAATTTTTGGGTTGAATGAAGATAATTATTATCAGGTCTGGAAACAATGGATGGACAAGGTTCAGTCAGCAGTGGAAGAATCCTGGGACATGTTATTTCTAGCAGATCTAGCATCTACAACAAGGAATTATAGTATATGTTGCAGGGGGAAAATGTTTCCTAGAGTTTTTGGCAGCAGGCACACTGCTGATGCAACATTCAAAGGACATTTTCAGATGATCCTTGCTGCGCAATGATCGAGCAAGAGAGCTTCGTAGCTGCAGCGCGGCAGGGGGTCCATTTCAGACGATGCCATCCCTGCAGCCTGCCACACCATATTCAGCCAGATTTTATTCACAGACAACCTCTGTGAATAAAATCTGGCTGAATATGACATGGCAGGCTCCAATGCTAAATGGAAGAGACACGGACGATTTTGCCACAGGGACAGCGTCGTCTGAAATGGACCCCCTGCCGCGCTGCAGCTATGAAGCTCTTCTGCTCGATCCTTGCACAGCAAGGATAATCTGAAAACGTCCAAAGAGGGAGGCACGAGTAATCAGTTTTAGTCTGATCTGAAGAAGATTCTCTTAGGGCATGGGGGGGGCATGACTATGTATTCCTATCTACTCCAAACCAATCCTGTAATCCACAGTAAGACTCCAGTCTAGAATAACAGATTGGTAGTACAACAGGTGTTACTAAAGCAGAACATGAACATCAGAAGGAAGAGTGTCAGCAAACAATTTAAAATTGTGCTTCTGGCTTCTTCTAATCCCCCAATCCCCAAAGCAAGGGGCACTACTAAATTATTACTTTAAAAATATTTTTATTAACACACTTTCAGAAATATCAAACAACGTACAAAAATAACAAACAATAATGTGAAAGAAAAGACGGGGAACAAAGACAAAAAGAGAGGGTCTATGTGGATCCCTAGTCTCTTTCTCTCTGGCTTTTCTTCACAAATGAAGATTCAGGGAGGACTCGTCCTGCACTTTCTTCAAGCGCACTGATGACTAAAAAGGCTAATCCGAGATAAACAAGTCTGGTTGAAGAAACCACAGCAGGTCTCCTTGGGTGATGTTTCCAGGTTGTGATTCTTTCTGTGTTGTTTCTCAAGACTTGTTCGGCATGAGTTCTCAAATAAAGCTGCAGCATTGTGGATAGTGTGTCTCCATGCCTCCCGATGTGAGGCCATGGTGGACCATTGTTGCTGATCAATTTGGCCGAGCCTGAGATGTTGTTTCAGGGAATCCTTGAATCGCTTTTTTGGAGCACCCCTCTTACGCTGACATGTGGTGAGTTCACCGTAGAGTACTGTTTTGGGGAGGCAATAGTCCTCCATCCTAGAAACGTGCCCTGCCCAGCTCAGCTGTGTTCTCAATATCATGGTCTCAATTCTGGTGATCCCTGCTTGCTCAAGGACAGCAACATTCATCACATAGTCAGTCCAGTGTATATTTAGGATTGTGCGTATACGGTGCTGATGAAAGCATTCGAGGAGTTGTAAGTGGTGGCGATAGGTGACCCATGTTTCAGACCCATAAAGGAGAGGATCCCTGGTGGTGCAGTGGTTAAATGCCAGTACTGCAGTCACAACATTGTAAGTTCAATCCTACCGGGCTCCAAGGTTCACTTAGCCTTTCAACCTTCCATAGGTTGGTAAAATGAGTACCCAGCTTGTCAGGGGCAATTAGCTAGCACATTGTAAACCACTTAGGGAGTGCTTTGGCACTGATAAGTGGTATAGAAATAGAAGTGCTATTGCTATATGTGACCCTCAACTTACCAGCCTATGGTTATAATTGTCTAGTAGGTCTACTTCCTCTAATGTCCAAACATTATAATATTAGTTAATCATCCATTTAATTGGGACACTATTAAATTATGATGGAGTCCCATGGCACTGGAATGTACGTATTCCAGTTGGAATATTCCAACTTTCCCCTCTGATTTGGTACCTTCCATCTTATCAGAGTTTTGACAGGACAGGAAAGTCAATGGCTTTGTCTATATGGTTCAAATTTTCAGAGGCTCCTCAATAGCTCTGTAGCACATCAGAGAAATTGGCCTGACATGTGGTCTATTAGTAAGAGTGAAGTGGTGGACTAAAGCTGGGAAAATACAGGTTCAATTCCTCATTTGGCTCTGAAGCTCACTGAGTGAACCTGGACCAATCTAATCTACCCACAAAAGATTCTGAGGACAAAATAGGAGGGAAGACAATATATGCTGTCTTGACCAGAGCTTGGGAAAGTTTCTGTTTGGACTACAGCTCCCACAATCCCCTAGCTATCTTTGCTGGTGGCTGGGGAATTCTAAGAAGATGAGAATGTTTCCAAACGATGGTCTTGAGGAAATGCAGGTTATACATATAGTAATGAATCAATGCTGCTTTGAATTTGTATTAAGGGAGCCAAACAGAGTACTTTATTGTATGGTAACTTTTGTAATCACCATCAGCAATTACCTTATTTCCTCCCTCCTTCTCTGTGCCCCTACATAGGTAGTTTAAAGAATGTTGTGCTGAAGACAAATTACAAGGTGTGGCACATTTTAACAGATTTCAAAATCCTGCCATATTATCAAACAAATGATTCCATCCTACTTATATGTAGTTCTTGGTTGTTGTTGTGTGCCTTCAAGTTGTTTCCAACCTATGACAACCTTAAGATGGCCCTATCAGGGGGTTTCTTCGCAAGATTTGTTCAGAGTGGGTTTGCCTTTGCCTTCCTCTGAGGCCGAGAGAGTATGGTTTGTACCAGTTCACTTAGTGGGTATCCATGGCTGAGCAGGAATTCAAACCCTCCTCTTCAGAATCGTAGTCCAACACTCAAACCATTACACCATGGTGGCTTTCATAGTTCTTGGTGCCTAAGAGCAAAACTACAGAAAAGCCAGGGATGCACCAATCTATCATATAGAAGTCAGAAGCCTCAGGAGACTTCTCTCCTTTCCTGTTTTGTGCAACACTGATCTGCTTTTAACACCTCATAAATAATAAAGATAACCAACAGCACACTTTCATTGTTAGTCAAATCAAGCAAGCCATAGCTCTGTTTACCCATGCAAGGGAGTTTAAACTACATATTGCTTTATCTGTTCAAAACTTATCTATTTTATGCCTCTCCAGCCAAATTTTGACAGATTTCAGTAATGTCAGGATTTGACCATTGTGAAAACTAAAACTATTCCTTGTTCGTAATCTATCTACCCATAAAAGTATGGGTACCACCATTACAAACAGATATGGTGGGTTTAGAAAAGACCCTTGGTCTGTCTCACCCAGTGTTGTCATCTCTGAGTGGCAGCCACTCTCCAGGGCTTTTCACAGGATTCTTTATGAGCCCTACCTACCAGGAGAGACTACCTGGTGGTCTCTCCTCAAAATACCAAGCAAGCCCAGCTCTGCTTAGCTTCTGAAATCAAACAACATTGGATATGTCCAGGATGGTATGGTGGTTGGGTGCATCTTGATAAAAGTTTGAACTAGTAAAAAATCCTGGTAAATGGACAAATAAATGAGTGTATTTAGCATACAGGGACAACATTATAACATTATAACATGCAAAGTCTGAAAACTGTAAGGGTATTATGTAAGAACAATGGAAGTCATGATATGTGAAAAATTAAAGTAAACAATGTTCTTATTTCATGGATAAAGAAAGCTGGCATTCTTTAGACACAGGCATGATTCTGCCTGTCATTGGTATTTCCCCTTCTCTATTTAGGGGAGAGTTAACTTGTGAAAAATGAAAACATTCATGAGGCTTGTCCCACATTCAGATTTATGGTCCTGGCTACCCCTGCAAATTTGCCCTCTCCAGCTATAACATAGTACAACACTCCATTCCATTCTTGTCTCTCCCAGGTTCAGCCCATGACAATTTCTACCTGTGGACCAACAGCAAATTTGTCCCTGCCCTCTGCACTAGTCAAAATGTACAATGCCCAAGGCCAGGCATTACTTGGTGTTTGAAGCTGAATGCCTCTCTTCTTTGGCAGTAAAATGTAATAACAAAACAGCATCACCAGCATTTAAATACAACTGCAACGGAGGGGGGGGGGAACCCAAGTTCAATAACTGATATTATTTAAATCAGTACCTCTTAAGCTATTTGATGTTGGAGACTGGCAGGGTCAGAGAGCCAGTGTGGTGTAGTGGTTTGAGTGTTGGACTGTGACTCTAGAGAACAGGGTTCAAATCCCTGCTCAGCTGTGGAAACCCATGGTGACTTTGTATACTCTCTCAGCCTCAGAGGAAGGCAAAAGCAAACCCTCTCTGAACAAATCTTGCCAAGCAATCCCCATAATAGGTTCACCTAAGGGTTGCCATAAGTCAGAAATGACTTGAAGGTACACAACAACTGAAAGGGTCCCCTCCCCCACGTCAGGAACCATATTTGTACCCATTAACTACAATTGATTCTTCCTTTCCTGGAAACTTGCCAGAGACCAGTAGTCAATAGGTCATGGACTGGCACTCATCCACAGACCATGACTTTGAGTAGCACCAGTTTAAATAACAATGTGATGATATTTCTAAAATCAGCTGCCTCACTCCACCTAATGGCAGTGCAGTCCTGTGCTATAGACTAGAGTACCAACTACTGTTATGAGACATATTTTATCTCCCAAATTTCAAAGGACAGGTAAAATTTTACTTGACTCAAGCTAGTCAAGTTGGACAATGAGCTTATCTAATTTCACTCTCGTGTGTGTGTGTGTGTGTGTGTGTGTGTGAAATTCCTTAATCATATGGATACCGCTGTGACTGAAAGAGGCTCAGGTGTCTTCAGAGAAAGATGAATTAATTGATCTAGTAGGAGTTCTCTGAAATGCATTTTTGTGAAACTGGGATCCTTCATCTCTTTCCCCCTATGATGTTAGAAGCTATTAGATGTGCTGTTAGAAGTGACTAAATTGAACTGGTGTAGCTCTGAGATAGTTAAGATTTTGGTACCACTCACAGACTAATAAAAGGGTCAAAAGGGGAGTCTGCCTGATGATAGTGGAAAGAAATATTCCAGAAGAGGTCTTGGACAAGGCTGTGAACTGTGCAAGTTCATTCTCCCACTGTCACCAACTCTTAAAGAGGCCATTAATTAAAGAACATCAAACTGTATTGAACTCTGTGGTACACAGATCCCATTAACTATCCCCCAGTCATGGACTCTTCAAAGGAAGGGTGTGATGTGTCACCTTTCTTCAGGGCCAGCCCAAGATATTTTTCTGCCTGCAGTGAAGAAGCAATGGTGCCCCTCCCACTAAGTCCAGGCATATAGTAACCAAAGCTATTCAAGTTATTTGGCATATGAGGTAAACAATCCCGAAGTGTGTTTGCCATCCCTGGCAGCACAAATACAACAATAACACAGATTAAATAACTGGCCATTTACTGCTGTCTTCTTTGTAAAAAAAACCATATGAAGTAGATTTATTTACAAATACAAAAGGTTTCACAAAATTTCATGATGAAAAGCTCTGTAACATGCTCTTCAAACACGGAGGGGAGAGAGGGAGAGAGAGAGAGAGAGAGAACTGTAGTCTACAAAACAGAGAATGAATAATCTCAGACTAACAGCAGACTAACTGGTGCAGGGAGACCAATAAAAAGGAAAGGACATCTATACATGCTGTTCAAAAACTTAGAGAAACATGCATTGCTGACCAACTGTGGAAATAATGAGACCACACAATGGAGATTGGGTTGAAAGGGCCATTTTATTTTAACTATTAACCTATTTAACCTTTAACCCCTGAGAAATGCAAAGAGGAATAATACTAATAAAATAATAATAAAATTTATTTATACCCCACCCCTCTGCTAAAAACAATCAGGGTGGCTTCCAACAATTAAAATGCTACAATGCCAACTAAAAGCACCACCCACCCCACCCTCCCCCATAAAAAGACATTAAACAGTATAAAATTAAAACCACCTAAGTAAAATCACATTAAAAACAAATATAAAGAAGACTTTAAAAAGGCCAGGATACACAGCTCCTGAGGCTGGCGTCTAATCAGGAAAGGCCTTCCGAAAGAGATCCATCTTTAGTGATTTTTTTAAAGCTACTTAAGCTCGTCATCTGACGGATCTCGTTCGGCAGGCCATTCTATAAATTGGGAGCAATTACCGAAAAGGCCCTCTGGGAGGTTGCAGACAGCCTAGATTTTTGTGGCTGAAGCAAATTCCTCCCAGAGGACAGGAGTGCACGGGGAGGATTGTATGGGAGGAGGCGGTTCCAGAGATAAGTTGGACCCAAGCCATTTAGGGCTTTAAAGGTAATAACCAACACCTTATACTGGGCCCGGAAACTGCTAGGCAACCAGTGGAGAGATTTTAATACTGGAGTTATATGGTCTCTCCAAGATGTTCCCGAGACCACTCTGGCTGCCATATTTTGTATCAACTGAAGTTTCCGGACCAATCATGAGGGTAGCCCCATGTAGAGCGCATTGCAGAAATCTAGATGAGAGATTACTGTAGTATGTGGGAAAATAATCATTGTAATGTAAAAGCAATCTTGTGTACCTCATTCACATCCTAAGATAAGTCTAGGTTTTTTCCCTGCATGCTTCTGTTCTCCCAAATTCTCTTTCTCTTATTTCACTGGGCACTTCCAGCCAACTGGAGTGCTGGGTCATTCAACACATGAACTAATTTAAATTTTATTGCTCTGTGTAAGTTCTCTCTTAAGTTAGAGTCTCCATGAGGCTGTAGCCATCTTAAACCATATTATCTTTGTTTAGCCATCTTTCCTGAAACCATGCCATGATGTTCACCATGCAGCCTCTTACCGCTATAGGCTGGGTGAGTCTTTCTACCCTAAATCCTCTTAGTTAGTTATGAACCTCTTTTTAAAGTTTGTTTTAGTATGTAGATTGAGATTGATATACCTTCAGTAAGCTTTTGATTTGCATTTTAAACTGACTCCTTTGTTTTTGTAATGAGTCTAATTTAACTGGGTGATCTCAGATACCACAGACCTCTGAATACACTTTTAAATGTTAATTGAGCTTTGTCAGTCTGCATTCCTAAGTTGCACTCTGCATGAATTTGAAAGTAAATGAATTTTTTAATTCTTTTTAAAGAAGATAATTTTTGTTGCTTTTTTAAAAAAGGACTAGATCCTGGAATTTTTTAATACAATTTTATTTTTAGACTCATTACCTCCTACAGTTACCAGTGCATGCACCACAGTCTTGAGGTCCCTTACTTCCAGGAAAGGGCGCAGCAGGCATATCAGCCGAAGCTGATAACAGGAGCTCCTGACCATTGCATTCACCTGACTCGTCATCTGAAGCGATGAATCAAGGAGCACCCACAGACTCTGAACACAGTCCTTAACAGAGAGCGTGACCCCATCCAGGACTGGAGATTGCAACCCAACTCCTGGTTTCGGGGCCGCTACCGTGAGCACCTCCATTTTGTCCGGATTTAATCTCAATCTGTTTTTCCTCATCCAGCCCATTACTGCTTTAAGATAATCATTAAGAGGAGAGCCACCATCGGAATTTGAGGCCAACAATCGGGACAAGGAGAAATAGATCTGGGTGTCATCAGCGTACTGATAACACCCAGCCCCATAACTCCGAATAATCTCACCCAGCGGCTTCATATAGATGTTAAACAGCATTGGAGAGAGATGGCACCCTGTGGAATGCCACAAGTAAGCTCCTTTCTGCTGGAGCAGCTGTCCCCAAGCAGCACCCTCTGGGATCTGCCCGAGAGGAAGGACCAGAATCACTGGAGCGCAGTGCCTCCAATTCCTAACCCACTCAGGTGATCTAGGAGGATGCTATGATCTATCGTACTGAAAGACACTGAGAGGTCTAGAAGCACCAAAAGGGACACATTACCCCTGTCGATGCTTAGATGCAGGTCATCGGTCAAGGCAACCATGGCAGTCTCAACTCCAAATCCCATCCTGAAGCCAGTTTGAAATGGGTCTAGATAATCTGTTTTATCCAAGACCACTTGGAGTTGAAGAGCAACTGCCCTCTCGATCACTTTGCTCAAGAATGGTAACATAGAAACTGGCCTATAGTTGTTCATGTCCAGGGGGTCCAGGGAAGGTTTTTTCAGGAGCAGCCTAACTGCCGCTTCCTTTAAACAGGATGGAACACACCCTTCCCTGAGAGATGCATTGATGATGTCCTTATGGAACACCATCAAGGCAACCCCCCCTCCCGGATGGCCAGCCATGAAGGGCAAGGATCAAGAGGGCAGGTCATCTTCCTCACTCTACCAAGTAGCTTGCCCATGTCCTCGGTACTCACGGATTGAAATTGATCCAGTAAACTTACATCAACGGAGTTGATCAACGGACATCAATTGTTTCTGTCAAAATAGTGGCATCTAAGTTGGCTTTTATCCAAGAGATTTTATCTGCAAAGAAGTTGTTAAACGCATCACAGCAGGCTGTTGTTGGGTTAAGCAACGGGTTCTGCGCAGGTATAACGTGCGGCATTTCCCTTACCACCCTAAACAGCTCCGCTAGACGGGACTCTGCAGACGCAATACGTGCAGAGGAGAAGGATCTCTGTGCTGCACGTATTGCCTCTCGATAGGACCAAAGAAAGTTCCTATGATGAGTCCTGTCGGATGAGAGTCGAGTTTTCCACCAGTTGCGCTCTAGTCGTTGTACAACCTGTTTCATTTTCCTAAGCTCTGATGTATAACATGGCTTATGGTTAGAAGCGGGTTGGAAAGGACGCTTGGGAGCAATTGTGTCGATAGCCTTGTTAAGGTCGGTATGATGGGATGATGGGAGTTGTAGCTCTTCACCTCTGGCTCAAACTCACCACCTTGTTATGCAGCAGAGCTGACCAGCTTAGATCAGTGGTTAATGCTTTCCTCCAAAGCAGCAGAGTTTCAGAGAATAGGCTGAAGATCCTGACAAACTCTCCAAGCCTTCTCACTCTTCTCCAGGTGTCTCCAAAACGTCTCCAGGAATCACCCAGGCAACTCAGTAGTTTTATATAAAACCTACTTTATTCTTCTATCTAAATATACCATATGGTCAACAAATCACAATCTCTACACACTACTCCACAATATCTCCAAACTACTCCACCTCTACTCAACCACAATACATTGGCAAACATTGCAATTTTATAGCCATTGTTTATCACCACCCACTAGTTAGTTTCCACCCAGTGGGTGTGTACTTCCATTCTGATTGGTCCATGTAGTTCCACCTATGCTTAAGACCAACCCATGTATTTCAACATTTCACCTTGTACACTTAATGATTCTCAGGTGTTTCCAATCTGCATTCAGTACCTCTGTCCTTGGCTCTCAGGCCTTCTAGATTACATTAGCAGTTTCACCTGTGTAGCTTCATAATTGCTCTTGCTTAGTCATTGTGACTTTCACATACATATTTTATTTCTTTCACTGTATGTCCCATGTTGCATTTTCCTTAACAATCCCCTCCGAAATAAAATATTGTATGTGTCTTACAATGTCATTCCAACCATTTGTGTCAGCCTTTCATGTTTTTCTACTGTCAATGCTTTTGTGAACAAATCTGCTATGTTGTGTTGTGTTTCTATATATCTCAATTCTATTTCACCCTTCTGAACCATGTCTCGCACATTTTGATATCTTACACCAACATATTTTGTTCTGTTCTTCAAACTTTCAGTTTCAGCCATTGCTATGCATGACTGTGAATCTTCCAGAATTTCCACTGGTATCTTGTAACTTTCATTTAAATCATTTAGCAATTGCTTAATCCACTGTACCTCATTTACTATCTCATTCAAAGCAGCGAATTCAGCTTCCGTTGTGCTTATCGCTACATTAGTTTGTTTTCTACTTCTCCAAACTATTGGACTTTCACTATATTTAATTATCATTCCTGTAACTGACTTCTTGTCTCCTAATTCTGATGCAAATGAACTGTCTACATAACAATCTAGATCTGAACTACTGCTTCTTATAATCAGTTTCCTATCTAGGGTTCCTTTCAAATATCTCAATAAATGTTTTACCGCTGTCCAGTCTTCAATTTTCGGATCATTAACCCTTCTAGACAATACATTTACAGCATAGGAAATGTCTGGTCTGGTGTGGCAAGATATGAATTGTAAAGATCCTATTATACTTCTGAAGAGAGTCTTGTCCTCAAAAGCTCTAGTTGTTTCCTCAGACACAAAACCAGTTGTCATTGGAGCTCTTACTATTTTTGCATTCTGTAATCCACACTTTTCAATCAGTCTTTCAATTTTATTTCTCTGACTTAATAAACAATGTCCTTCTTCTGTCCATTCAATGCAAATACCTAAATAAGACTTCAATACACCTAAGTCCTTCAAAACAAACTTCTTAGACAATTCTCTTTTTACTGACTCAATTTCCTGTTTTGACTTTGCTGCTACGCACAAATCATCTACATAAATCACTAATACTATGTCTCCTTTTGTATAAACACAAGCATCTGCAATGCTCCTCTTGTAACCTAGCTTAACTAGCTCATCATTGATGCACAGATTCCACGCTCTGGCACTTTGTTTTAAACCATACAATGCTTTCTTTAATTTATATACTCTCTGACTACCATTTTCTTCAAAACCTTGTGGCTGCTCCATAAATATTTCTTCATTCAGAACCGCATTCAAGTAAGCTGTCTCAAAATCAAAATGTTCTACAACTAAATTCCTTTTTACTGCTACAGCTAGAACCATTCTCAGACTTTCTGGCTTTGCAGTTGGAGAATATGTCTTATCATAGTTCTCATACTGCTGTTGTGCAAAACCCTTAGCCACTAACCTAGCTTTATATTTGATACTTCCATCTGGCATTTCTTTCCTTTTGTATACCCATTTACAACCAATTACTTTCTTGTCTTTGGGTCTGTCAACAATTTCAAAAACATCTTTATTTACCAGGCAACCAAACTCATTATCCATTGCATCAAACCATCTTTCCTGTTCTTCACTAGAATAACTTTCCAATTCTTCAAAACTTTCAGGCTCTTCTGCTGCTAAACAAGCTCTTGCCTTTGTCACAACAAACCTATCTGGAGGTTTTCTAACTCTATGACTACGCCTGGGAATAAAATCTGCTGTTCTGTCTCTTTCATCCTCGCTTTCTCTACTAGGAGTTGTAGTTCTATGACCAAATCTCTTGTCTTCAGTCATTCGAGTAGTAGTAGGCCTAGATGCTATCTCATCATCGGAAGAACTACCACTGCTGCTAGGTGATGCTTCCTGCTTAACTGAAACCCCTCCGTTTCCTGAGGTTGGTTCAGTTTGTGCTTCTGGCTCATTTGAACTCCCTAATCTCAAAAACACTTCTTTATTGGCATGCAGTTTGTCCCAACCAGCATGTCTCTCAAAATTTGCAGACCTAGAATACTGCACTTGTTTTCCATCCAAATGAAACTTGTAGCTATTTCCGGAGTACCCCAAAAACCTAAGCCTTTTGCTTTTGGGTTCTCCTTTCCTCCTGAAACAAGCAGGTGTGTAAACATGAGCAAATTGTCCAAAAACCCTTAAGTACTTGTAATTTGGCATTCTCCCATACAATACCCTGTAGGGAATGTCTTCAATTTCTGAATGATACAATCTGTTACTGATATGTATTGCAGTCAAAGTTGCTTCTGCCCAAAAACTATCTTTCACCCCTGCATCTGCCATCATACAAGCAGTAATTCTTTTTATATCTTGTATTTTCTTCTCTGCTAATCCATCCTCACTAGGACAAGCAGGGTTTGTAGTTTCATGCCTTATTCCCACCTTTTGAAACCAGTTAAACAATTGATTATTTAAAAATTCTCCTCCTCTATCAGTTATGATGGTGCCTACTCTGCTATCAAATTGTCTTTCCACCATTCTTACCCATGCTTTTAAACTTTGCCCAGCGTCAGATTTGTTTTTCATTATTCTCACAAATGCAAACCTTGTATACCTATCAACAATTACTAGGAAATACTTGCTTCCCCCTAAGGACAAGCAATTAGCTTGGGCAACATCTGCATGTACATACTGAAATGGTCTTTGAGCAATTCTTTTAGTTTTCTTAGCTACTGGAAAAGCTCTGACCTTTACCTGTTGACATACCGTACAATCTAAGTGGTTTTTGCATTCAGCAACTTTTAAATCTGGACACATACTGATTAAATTCTTTAAACATTTGAAGCTCGCATGGCCGAATTTTCTGTGAAGCTCGTGTATGCAGTCTTTGTGGATTGGAATATTTTCTATGTTATTAGCTTCTTCAACCCTGTAGCTATCAATATTGTCCTCCAAATAATAAAGGTTGTCCTTTTTCAAACCTATGCCACGCAATTCCCCATTCATTTTTATCTTACACATGTTCTTTTCAAAGATGACTGTGTAGTCTCTTTCTGTTAATCTGCTTACTGATAACAAATTATTTTCTAACTCCTTTACATGTAAGACATCATTAAAATTCTCTTTTAGCCCTGGAATGTACACAGTACCCATTTGATTTACAGTACTTAGCTCTTTCCCATCAGCCAAAACTACAGCATTTACATTAGCTGATTTTCTATTACTTATTAAATTTATATCATTACACATCAAAGATGTGGCTCCTGAATCAACTAGCCATTTAGAATTTGCATTTTGTTTTTCCTTAATCATGGTTGCAAACCCCTTTTTATTACCACTGTCCCTCAAAAATGGAGGTCTGGACTGTTTTTGATACTGCCGCGGCTGCCATCTGCTCTCTGCTTGCTTGCGTCTCTCAGCTGCAAAATGTTTACAATGTCTCTGCAGATGACCAATCTTCTTACAATAAAAGCACCTCCGTTGCTCCCTTGTAGAGGTTGCCTCCTCCTGCGTTCGCCAGTCAGGAATTGTTTGTTGTTTTGGCACAGTCTTTAAGCTTGCTGAGTCACCCTGCTCAGACATTCTTCTCTGGTTCTCTTCCAGTATTCTGGCCACAATTAAGTCTCTATTAAGCTCAGTTTCTGGCAGGTTTTGCAGGCTGTTCGTTATGTTGTCCCACGAAGAGTCTAACGATTCTACTAAAATGTAGCATTGCTGCTCTTTGCTAATTTGCACTCCCCTCAGTTCAGCTTGCACAAACAAGTCTTGCATTATTTTTAAATGTTCTATCACACACTGCCCTTTAGCCATCTTTTGCCTGTATATTCTTTTAGACCATAGCATTTTTGCAAAAGCAGTTGAAGGAGTGTGTAATCTCTGCAAGGTATCCCACACATCCTTGGCAGACGTTTTATCTCTGACATCATTAATTAAGTCTTCTTCAAGCATGAGATAAAGACAGGCTTTTGCTTTACTATCTCTCTCTTGAGTGGCTTCATCAGCATCAGCTGCCAGCCCTGTTTCAACTGTTGACCACAGACCTTCCTTTACTAGTAGAGATTGGGCATAAATCTTCCAGGTAGAGTAGTTGTTTCTATTCAATTTACTAAACTTTAGAAATTCCATCTTGATTTGTGCAGTGACTCAATTTGACTCAGTCCTTCTGAGTATGCACAGCCAACCCGTCTGGGCTTAAGCAAAACACAAAATGATTTACTCACGAGGCTTATCAGTGCAGCACAAACAACTTGCTCTGATCTGTCGTCCACAAAGCTTTCTTCCACTTTCTGGAACTTTCAGCTTCTGTGGATGCTGGGTGCTCTAGTAACTGGGCCCATAACCCTTGTCAGGGATGATGGGAGTTGTAGCTCTTCACCTCTGGCTCAAACTCACCACCTTGTTATGCAGCAGAGCTGACCAGCTTAGATCAGTGGTTAATGCTTTCCTCCAAAGCAGCAGAGTTTCAGAGAATAGGCTGAAGATCCTGACAAACTCTCCAAGCCTTCTCACTCTTCTCCAGGTGTCTCCAAAACGTCTCCAGGAATCACCCAGGCAACTCAGTAGTTTTATATAAAACCTACTTTATTCTTCTATCTAAATATACCATATGGTCAACAAATCACAATCTCTACACACTACTCCACAATATCTCCAAACTACTCCACCTCTACTCAACCACAATACATTGGCAAACATTGCAATTTTATAGCCATTGTTTATCACCACCCACTAGTTAGTTTCCACCCAGTGGGTGTGTACTTCCATTCTGATTGGTCCATGTAGTTCCACCTATGCTTAAGACCAACCCATGTATTTCAACATTTCACCTTGTACACTTAATGATTCTCAGGTGTTTCCAATCTGCATTCAGTACCTCTGTCCTTGGCTCTCAGGCCTTCTAGATTACATTAGCAGTTTCACCTGTGTAGCTTCATAATTGCTCTTGCTTAGTCATTGTGACTTTCACATACATATTTTATTTCTTTCACTGTATGTCCCATGTTGCATTTTCCTTAACATTCCAGGTATTAACCAAAGCTTCCACAGGATCACCTGCGTTACCAACCATTAAACCCTCCAAGGCTTTCTGGAATCCTATTGGTTCCATTAGCCTTCAGGGGTGGACCATTCTAATGGGTCCACCACCCCTGGTGGGGCGGGAAGAGACTCTTAGTTCAGTCTTGACCAGGAAATGATCTGTCCATGACAATGCAGTGGTCTTAATAACCTCCGCCCACGGATATTCCTGTTCCATATTGAAGTCCGCATCGAGGGTATGACCCACACAATGTGTGGGCCCGACGACCAGTTGGGATAGGCCCATGTTTGTCATGGTTTCCATGAATTCCCAAGCAGCACCAGTCAGATTTGTCAAGCTGGTCTCGAGTGGAATGTTGAAGTTGCCCAAAACTAAAAGTCTGGGCGACTCCAACAGCAACTCTGAGACCAGCTGTGTCAGCTTGGTTAGGGAGTCTGCTAGACAACGGGGTTGTCGGTATACTAGCAGAATCCCCAAACTATCCCTGGTCCCCAGGCTAAGGTACATACACTCTAAGTGGAGTGTATTTTGGACAGGTATCCTGGTCAAGGTCAGATTGTCCTTATAAACCAGAGCCACTCCACCCCTCCCCCGCCCACTTCCCCTCACCTGCTCACTGACAGAATACCCAGCTGGGAGGGCCTATGTCCACGTGACAGTGCTATCCTCTCCCAGCCAGGTTTCTGTGAAGCAAGCCAGATTGGCATCCTCATCCAAAAGAAGATAGTAAATAACCGGCCTGGCATTGCAGAGGAGCAAATAAGGTTCTGTGGAATGGTTGGTATGCTCTCCAATCCATTCTGGGAAACAGGGTGAACTGAAGGCGGGATACAAAAGAAGAGGAAGGAGCAACCTAGCATGGAAGCTGCTGAGGACAGTGGTCTCACCCAGACCTCTCTCCCCAGTCTCCTCTGGATGAAACACTTGAGCCCCAAGGAGAATGCAAATGCCAGCTCTCTGGCTCACCTGCAACTGGAAGGCCAACCCAAGGACCTCTCCCCCAAGTCACATGACTTAAGTGAGGGCACTGCCCTCACGCCAGCCCCAAGGGAATTCTCCTTCCCCATCCCCAGTCACAGGACCTAAAGAGGCAGTTCCATACCCCTGCTGTTCACCAATGGATGCCATAGGTGTTCACTGAATTCCACCTTATCTTCCTCCACTACCTGCCAAAGATAAGGGGAAAGTATCTGTTTATCCCCTATCCCCCTCCAGGCTGGCCAAAAGGGCCCTCATCCCCTGCTGTAAATCTCCCAGTAATAGCGTATTACCTGCCACAGTTAAATAGATACTATTGTCTCTAGTATTTATTTATCTGTGGCAGGTAATATGCAATTCCTGGGAGATGTACAATGGTGGGTGAGGGCCCTTTTGGCCAGACTGGATAGCGACAGGGGATAAGCTGAAAAACTATCTGAGGATGTGGCAAAAAGAAAAGTGGCACAACCCCTTCCATTAAGCATTTTGAACTTCTCTATTCACCTTCCTCAGGGCTCTTCCTCAGGTCAATTCACCTCCCCCTGCCACACCTGACAGGGCAAAATAGCAGACCACATGACATGAACCCCAGGCCGGTTGTCCTGAATAATCTGCAGATTGTGAATGGCCTGAATAATGAGGCTTTTGCCCTTCAACAAATCTAAGTTATTACCCCCCAGGTGAATGACCAGAACATGTGGCAGTAGCCAATGGCACTCCTCAAACAGCAATGGCAACAGGACATGCCAATTAAGGTCCTTCTTCCCAAGCCGCTCGACAACAGCCAAATCACTCAATCCCAGGTGGGATCCAAAATGGAACAGTGGGCCTAGCACACTGCCCAATAGATCATGCTTTGGCCATAGATCAGGATGTGATGCTTCACTGGCCATAACCTAGAATATGAAAGAAATAAAAGCAACAGCAAAGTATATTAATATTGAAAAGTGTGGACATATCTCCAGTATGCCATAGTCCTCCAGCACCCAATCTTCTGAATCATTTGGGAACCCATGCCCAATGCTGTTGCAGCTGAAGCAACTCCAGTTCTGAAAGAGTGGGTGCCAAATTTGATCCTTTTAAAGCCCAGTAAGAATAGGGCCCTGGAGGTGACAGACAAGAAATGATGCTTAGTCAAGGGAGACAAATGACAAAATAAGGGGCCAGGATGCAACTCCCTGGCTTGAACATATTCCTGCAAAGCACAAACTAGACACAGAGACTGGTCACTGCAAGTCTGCAGCTGTAAACAGGACCCAGCACTGGGATGATCCATCTTGGATGAGAGAATGGTGCAAACCACCTACTGCTTGCCCAAGGAGTTGTCAAGGCCTTACCTGAGTTGCTGACCTTTGACTAAACCACCAGCTCAGTTATTCTTAAGATCCCAAAAAAGACAATCAAGGAAGCTGCATGAAATAAAAGGACTTCAAAGTGTGAAGAGCAAATATTCACCAAAGACACCCCCCCCCCCAAAACCACTTGAGGATATCTGAGGACAAAGGTTTTCTATCATCCACCACTGCACCCCTCTCACGAGATCAACCATCCAGAACCTTATGAATGCAAAAATCACCTATAGTGTCCTGGACACCCTGTGCCTTGAGCCAAAAGGCCAGAGCTGATAATCTACTGAATATAGGTACACTGAAGTTGCTACTTCTAATCAAACTAGTTGCTAGAAAAGGAGTGGTATTTAGAGCACTAATCCTGTGTTCTATATCAGTGTTTCTCAACCAGGGGCCATATGGCCCCTAGGGGACCCCCAGGATATTCCGAGGGAACCACAGATGAAAATCATGTAAATGCGAGGCCACAGCACAAGACTAGGGGACCACAGAGGGAAGTGAGAAGTGAAGAAAACAGAGAAATGACCAAGAAAAGAGAACAGAAAAGAAAAAAGAAAACAGAGCAGTGAAGAAACTAAAAAATGAAGAATTGAAGAAATTGGAAAACAGAGAAGTGACTGTGCTTCCCAGTGGGTCATCACACGCACTCTGTGGCAACATCACTTCCGTTTCCTTCTCCCTTCCACTTCCACACTCCACCTATGTGTGCACCAAGTATAAATGTTTCTGTAATTGTATTTTGTATAAATTATAAAAATTATAAATAAAACATGTTATACTTATAAAGAAAACATTTAAATAGCTACTTTCTATCAGTAGGATGGGGGGGGCACAGGAAGGAAACAAGGTTTGAAGGGGGACACGGTCGGAAAAAGGTTGAGAAACACTGTTCTGTATAATATGTAATTAGTTGTTTCCCTGTAAGTTTGCAAGGAGTGATGTGATGACGAATTTGCCGGGTCCCAAGATCAGCAAATGAGTTTTTCTATCTGTAGTCCTTCATTTGTAGCTAGTGGTTTTATTTTATTATTTGCAGTATCTAGCATTTACCAAGGCCAGAGGCTGAAAAGAATACATTGAGTTGAACTGAGAAGTAAAAAATCAGGAGTAGATAATCACATTTTTACTTTCCTCTACAAATCAAAAGTGTCGGAATTACTGGTGGCAATCCAGAATGGAGCTCCAGAAGAACAGAAGCTATACTGAGAAGCCCTTTCCTTCTCCTTGTAATGTTTATTTCCCAGCTTCTTTGGGTATGAAAGAAGATAGCATGTGAGATGGGCTGCAATTGGTATGTGCTAAGGAGATAAGCAGTCAACAGGATGCCTTCAAAATCTTCTTAAATAACAAATCAGACACTCAACAGGAAGATACAGCAAGCAGATTGATTTACCACAACCAGTTCTATGTTATAAAAGCCACACACACACAAAGGGGAAGGATTTGCTATTACAATCACAGCTGCCTGCACAATACATTCCTAACCCCTGAAAATTTCAGAAAGCAGGGGAAGAGAGCTAGAACTTGAAGCTGGACCTCACTTTTGGAAGTCTTGTTCTGAGAGGAGGTATGCTTATATTGAGTTTCATTTAATTAGCTCCTCTCACCAACAGAACAACTGGTGTCTAATCAATTATTTTATTTAAAGACTATTTTGAAGTTTTATCTATAAAATCTGGCATTTTGCATTAGGTTCTGTAATAAATTAGTGATAGTAGTAGTTCTCAAACTTCAGTCCTCCCAACGTTTAGGATTTTCAGCTCCCATAATTCCTGAGCATTGGCCATACTGGCTGGGACATCTGGGACTTGAAGTCCAAAACATCTTGGAGGACCACAATTTGGGAACCACTGGGTTATAGCACTCACCATTACAGCAACACATTGAGGGCATGGTCATGTGAATGAGAAAGCACAGCAGCGGTGGACAAAATATGCCCTAGGGTCATTTTGTATTCCCCAGGCCACCCAGGGTAATTAGCCCCCAATACCCAACATGGGGAGCAATTTTTGCCACATTTTGGCCCTTCCCAGGATATTTTAGGGCCAGGAGAGGCTTTTTTAAAACAGGAAGTGAATAGAATGTGATTTCTGCTCACTTCCTATTCTTACAAAAGGCCCTTCCTGTGGCTAAAATGGCCAGGGGAGGAGCTAAAAACATGATAAAAATGTTCCCATGCCACCTGGGGGGATATTTGGCAGAAAGAAACTTGATTTTTGTGGGAAGGGTAGTGGTGTGACGTGTGGCCCTACAAGATCTCCTGAGAGGTTAGTGCACTCCCCTTGCCTTCCTCAGTTGCCCATCCCTGAAGTAGGTTATCAGGTCACCATTACTGGCAACTTTATTAGGAAAGTGTCAAAATGCTGGGAGCACTTTTCACTTCATGGAACACTGGCCACACTCACAGCAGGCGTGGATGAAGATTTGCAAGTTGAGATGCCACTCATTGGCATACACTAAAAGTCAGCAAAGAAAGACTTGTCCCTACAATAATAAGGAAAGAGACAACTTGACAAGCATCTTCTATCCTCTGGAGGCCACAAGGAGCCATAGTGGGATCTAGAGATGCCAAAGTCACTGGATTCTCCCACTTTGCTCCATCTTTGGGATCATTTTGGAGGCTTACCCCTCCCCATATAATATGATTCCATCCAGGGGTACTGTGATGTAATCATGTCACATAGCTAGTATGAATGCTGATGTGAGGGAAGGCAAACAGAACCAACACATTCCCCTTGTGTTGGCTGACTGGGTACTGTGGGGGCAGAAAGTGAGGCAAGGAGGTTAATACCTTGGCTCTTTTTCACAGATACAAATGCACACCAACAACAATGGTTGAAAAAGTGTGTGTATTTTTGCAAGTGGGATTTTTTTTAAAACCCTGCCCACCCCCTTTGTTTGAGCCCTAATTATATGTTACAAAATGTTTATACAAGGGCCTAGCTTTTGTTTTGCAAATGGATGACACTCCCAGGCTTGCTGATTTCCTTCCCCTTCCATAACCCTTTTAGACTCCACAACCACAAAATTCATTGTAAATTACTTCTGCTGTAGAGAGGTAACAGTAATATTTTATTTTAAAAAATCTTTCTAGTTCACCCTCTTTCTTTTTCTATTTTGTCACATGCATATGCATTTTATGTGATTCTAGTCTACCCAGCTGAATGCTTGTTTTGGTTTCTGCATGCTAGAAAGGAGCTCCCAAATATACAAAAAGGGTTCCTCTCTTTCAACTGCATGAGCCCAGGGCAAATTGATTCACAGGCTTAAACTGTGTAGGTATATAGCCTGATGACCAATAGACAGCTGTCACACTTGAAACATACTTCCTCCAATGGTCTGACAAAATCCACATTTGTTGATCTTTTGGGCACTGTGATGGCTCATCTGTTTACTCAGGGTTTGGCTTGCGGAGGTGGCAGTGGAGAATGACTTGCTTATACTAGAGGGAACTTTCTGAAGAGCTGACAGAAATGAATACATTTAGGACTGATACTCATCCATGCAGGCAAAGACACCTGCACACAGTCAGCTCCCAATGGCATTTGACAAAGACCTACTTCTTCTCACCTTGGTGTACACCCATGAGTATGTGCACAGTAGTTCCAGTTGAACTAGATTAAGTTTCACACACTTGCCAAGAAAGTAGACGATATATTTTAAAAATGTTTTGCCTGCCTCCATCCTATCAAATGTTGTTTTCTTCCTTGTGGCAAACTCAACAAGGCCTTCTGTCCAGTGTTCTGTATGCAGGATGTTTGTGGATGTCCAGCTGTCCAAGATAATGTATTTGGCCACCAAGACATTCCCTATCTCACCACCACCACAGAGGTGCCAGGTGAAATGCAGGAGAGGGCTCATATACCTTTAACAGTTGTTTTGAAGAGGGAATTTCAGCAAATGTTTGTCATGCAAGCAACATCTGCTCAAGTTCCTTCTCCACAAGCATTAAAGGTACAAAAACCCTGTACTGTATTTCACCTGGAAGTCCTTCTACACACGCGGACACACACACACACACACGCACAGAGTTACATAACTGCCTTTTCTGTGTACATGTAATTGGGTATATGTAAGCGTAAGTGAACTGTATGTTACAGAGTAAATCATGTTTGGGGATTTGCATATAGCCTCATCAAGGAAAGAGGGGAAGGCAATATGGGGAAGGTCTCAGCGGGTCAGGATCAACCATTAACATGTTTCTCTTGTACTAAAAATCAATAAATATCTTGATTTAAAAAAATATTAATGAGTGCATACACATATATTACAACTGTAACTTAAGAAGGAATAACTTTATTCCTTTTGCAGTGTAACTGTAATGTTTAGTTCTTTTATAGTTACAGAGTTATAGTTGCATTAAAGCAGGGGTGGGCAACTTGCTGGAACCTCAAAAATAGCTAGGGTGGTATATAAACTTTCCCTACATCTGCATTACATTAAATCAAAAATAAACATGTGTTTTGGAAGTGTCAGCTGTCCTTTTGCTGTTCCACAGATGATTCCCCTCAAAACTTTGCCTTTCCAGGCTGTTAGAGCCTCAGTTTGCCCACCATTGTTGACTCTCATATCAATGTACCAATGACAAAGTAAATAAATAAAATGCATGCACTAAATGCTCTATTACAGGGTTTTCTTGGCAAGACTTGTTCAGAGGAGGTCTGCCATTGTCTTCTTCTGAGGCTGAGAGAATGTAACCCAAGGTTACTCACTGCATTTTCATGACTGAGCAGGGATTCAAACCGTGTTCACCAGAGTCATAGTCCAATGCTCAAACCACTACATCATGCTGAAAATCAAATGTATATTTTCCACACCTATGGCAATTAATTTACCAACTGCCCCTGAACTGCATGAGTACAGTATTGGAACTTGCCAAACATGAGTGGACAGAGCTGGATGGGTATCGAGGAAGTATTGAGATTGTTCCTGTTCCACACATGACCTGAAACACTGCCTATACTGTGTAATATACTTATAGCTTTATTAGTGAAAGGAGCTAATTGTAGCTAACTACTTACTTCTAACTAGTTGGCTTCAATCTCTGGTATGCATTGATCTTGGAAGGGGATCATAGCAACAGCAGTGAATTATTGTTCTTCAATATAATAGTAACACATGAATGCACATCTGTCTGCCATTCTGATGTGTGGCTTTGCTTCTTTAGTGTATCTCTGTGTTACTCTACCAAATAATTACCTCATGTTTATTTTAAAAATATAAAACTACTTTTTTTCTATTTATGTTAGACAAAGGATTTTATCACACAAGGGTGGAAAATCACTGCAATTGTGTTGTCTAAGCAACTGTATAATGATATTGAAACACCCACGTTCACACTGTCTCTACAATAGCACTATGGTGCTACCATGGTGATTCAAGATCTTATAATCAGTCTTCTGCACCACCTCGCTAACTTCACCTTCCTTCCTGTCTGACACATGGACTTAAAAAAAAAATCTTTGCTGTAATTGTACAACTTCACAGTTTCAGAAGTCTCACATGATTCTGTTTGCTCCTGTGCAGTTGTGCAGTTCCAGTACTTCTTGCAAGACTTCCATAATATCAGAACAGCCACAGAACCCATCATACCACAGTGAGTGCAATATTAACAGCCATTTTCAGGGTTCTATGGTCAATGAAAAGATGCATGACACTGATGAGTGGAATGCAAAGCAGCAACAGAAGGACCACACCATGAGACAGATCAGCCAAAGATGCTATTATACTGCTGTTATTTACCGCCCCCCTCGTGTGATAACGTCCAGAGTTGTTAATGAGAACTTTCATAAGATTAATCAATGTTAGTGAATGTAGAACTTACCAAATTCTACAGCTTTTCCTCTCATAAGAATGATGACTTTATTTCATTCTTGTATTCTAACAAAATTAAATAATTTCAAATTGAGCACTCATCCATGAAGCAGAAATATTTCTGTTGTCTAACAGTGACATCTAGTGATTGCTCTCACAATGTATACCAGTCTATTTTTTTAAAGGTCTTCTGTTTAGACTGAAGGAGACTGGATACACATGGATACACCATGTTTTTTATTTATTTATTTATACCCTCTCTTCAGCCACAAGGCTATCAGAGCGGCTTACAAATTATTTTTAAGCAATAGCAATTTACACATGTACACTGCATTAAACAATTTCCAATGCATGTTAGGTAATTGTCCCCACAAGCCAGGTCTCATTTTACCGACCTATGAAAGGATGGAAGGCTGAGTGAACCTTGGAGCCCTCTGGAATCGAACTTACAATGTGGTGACTTGCAGTACTGGCATTTAACCACTGTTCATTTGGCATCCAGAAGCCATTAATAGAGCAGTATTCCTGAACAGTCTTTTCTCTCTGGGAGTTCTTCTGTCATTACGTCTGAAATGAAACTCTCATGCACAAGATCTTCATGCCCTTGTGAATATTGCCATGGGAACTCTGTCCCAGTTATCCCTAGTGAACTACTTGCAAATGCAATTGTGTCCTAGGTTGCATCTGAACTGCATAAATCATCCAGTTTGACACCACTTTAACTGTCATGGCTCACTACTATGGCATCCTGGGATTTGTAGTTTTTTGTGACACCAGAGCTCTCTGACAGAAAAGCCTAAATATCTCACAAAACTACAAATCCCAGAATTCCATAGCATTGAGCCATGGCAGTTAAAGCAATTTCAAACTGTATTATTTCTGCAGTTCAGGCGCATCCCTAGTCAAAGGAGTGAGAAGAGAAGCATAGTTCTTAATATCAGCTACAATATTAATCCTTTTAAAATATTTGTCCCTCAGTTTCTGGTACAGAACTCATTTCCATATACTCATGCTGTTCATTCATCACACAATGACTTATTTTATTTTATTTTATTTTATTATAAAAAGTTCACTAGAGACCAGGAGTTACATCTTCATTTGTTTCATTTCTGCATGCAAAAATGAAATAAATCCCCCCAATAGTTGATATTGCAAGAGTTTTTGTACATTTTCAATCATTTTTCACATTTTGAAACTTTTTTGCAAAAATGTTTAATAGGGATAAAAAGTAACAACATTAGTGGAGATATAAATAAGCATGTTAAATAAGAGTGCTTTGATGTGTTGAGAGACCACATTTTAAAAAATCAACTGTCATGCGATATCCCCCCCCCCCAATCTTTGGGAATTTTTTGGTGAAAATTTCAATAAAAGGTTTCTTTCAAAAAACAATTGTGCAAAAAATTGTGGCTGGAATCCTCTATGACAGTTACAAATGGATAACCTAGAGTTACTCACTTGCAATTGTCATATATTCATGGTCCCTATGTAGTTTCTGGTTTAGGGGCTACGTATACACCATGCACATCCCCCAGTCTTCACTTACTGGGAAGCAGCTGCTGTGATTGATGGAGTCTGTTCTACTGTTGATCAACAAGCAGTTGGTTGATAGTCGCACCCACCGCCACCCCTCATGCAAGCAATCTACAACGTGAGGGGGAATTGTGACAGGAATCCTGCATCTGTCTGTCACACCAGAGATTGCTCAAGGGAGGGGGTGAAAATGGCAGTCTCTCATTGCAATTCCTTTTGCAAAAAACATCCCAAAATGTGAAAAATTTCATGGGAGTTAACAAATTTTTGTTTAACAAAAATAACAATTTTTGAGGCAGCGAACTTTTGTGAATATCCTTCAGATCCCTATTAGTGAAAGGATCCTGAAATCAATGTTGCACATTACATCTATTGTTGTGAGATGTCTGGAACAAAACATGTATATATCAGCCCAAAAAACCCGGATTATTCCGCAGTAATGGCATTTTGCAGCAGCTGCGACTTGTCTTAATGGCTTTTTGGCCCCCAAAAGCTTTGCATGCCCACCAGCCAAGATGGCGGCTGTGAGTGGATTATTTGTGTTTTCTACCATAATCTTTCACTACCAAACTTTAAAAAAAATGCTGTTTCAGCTGTGCACTGTTGCAATATTTTGCCTTTCCTCAAAAAGGTAAAAACCCAACACTCTGTTTTATTGCCTTAGCGCTTGCTTGCTAAGGTGAAAAATCAACATGGCAGTTCTGGGCACGTGCCTTGTTAGCAAGCCACACCCCACACTCATCTGGCCAATCAGCTTTGCTCATACGGGAAAGCAATTCAAAGCAAATCATAGAATCATAGAATCATAGAATCATAGAGTTGGAAGAGACCAAGAGGGCCATCCAGTCCAACCCCCTGCCACTCAGGAATACACAATCAAAGCATCCCTGACAGATGGCCATCCAGTCTCTGTTTAAAGACCTCCAAGGATGGAGACCCCACCATGCTCTGAGGGAGTGTTTTCCACTGCCGAACAGCTCTTCCTGTCAAAAAGTTCCTCCTAGTGTTGAGGTGGAATCTCTGTTCCTGGAGTTTGCATCCATTGTTCTGTGTTCTAGTCTCTGGAGCAGCAGAAAACAAGCTTGCTCCATCCTCAAGGTGACACCCTTTCAAATACTTAAACAGGGCTATCATATCACCCCTGTTTTTTTCCATTTTTTCCATGCTATACATACCCAGCTTCCTAAGTCTTTCCTCATAAGGCATGGATTCCAGACCTTTCACCATTTTAGTCGCCCTTCTCTGGACACACTCCAATTTTTCAATATCCTTTTTGAATTGTGGTGCCCAGAAATGGACACAGTATTCTAGGTGAGGCCTGACCAAGGCAGAATACAGTGGCACTATTACTTCCCTTGATCTAGACACTATACTTCTATTGATGCAAACCAAAATTGAATTGCTCTTTTGAGTTGCCACATCACACTGTTGACTCATGTTCAACTTTTAGTCTACTAAGACTCCTAGATCCCTTTCGCACATAGTCTCATTCAGACAGGTCTCCCCCATCCTATATCTATGCATCTCATTTTTTCGCCCTAAGTGCAGTACCTTACATTTCTCTGTATTGAATTTCATTTTGTTAGATTTGGCCCAGCTCTCTAGTCTATCCAGCTCATTTTGAATTTTGATCCTGTCCTCTAGGGTATTAGCTACTCCTCCTAATTTGCTGTCATCTGCAAATTTAGTAAGCATGCCTCTAATTCCCTCATCCAAGTCATTGATAAAGATGTTGAATAGCACTGGGCCCAGGACCGAACCCTGTGGCACTCCACTGGTCACATCTTTCCAAGATGAAGAGGAGCCACTGCTGAGCACCCTTTGGGTTCAGCCGGTCAACCAATTACAAATCCATTGAACAGTTAACTTGTCTAGCCCACATTTTACAAGCTTGTTTGCCAGAATGTCATGGAGAACCTTGTCAAAGGCTTTACTGAAATCAAGTAATGCGATATCCACAGCGTTCCCTTCATCTACCAAACTGGTCATTTTATCAAAAAAAGAGATCAGATTAGTCTGGCATGACTTGTTTCTCTGAGACCCATGTTGATTTTTTGTGATTATGGCATTGCCTTCTAAATGTTCACAAACTCTCTGTTTAATGATCTGCTCTAGAATCTTCCCTGGCATTGATGTCAGACTAACTGGACGATAATTGTTGGGATCCTCTTTTTTTCCCCTTTTTGAAGATGGGGACAAGGTTTGCCCTCCTCCAGTCTGCTGGGACTTCTCCTGTTCTCCAGGAGTTCTCAAAGATTATTGCCAATGGCTCTGAGATTACATTTGCCAGCTCTTTTAATACCCTCGGATGGAGTTCAGCTGGTCCTGGAGATTTAAATTCATTTAGATTAAGAAGGTATTCCTGTACTACCTCTTTACTTATTCTGTGCTGGATTTCCCCTATTGTGTCCTCTGTTCCATTATCCTCAGGTTGATCACCCTTTTCCTTTTCTGAAAACATTGAGGCAAAGAAGGTGTTGAGTAATTCTGCCTTTTTTCTGTCCCCTGTTAGCATTTTGCCATCTTCTCCACGTAGTGGCCCTATCATTTCCTTCTTCCTCCTTTTGCTGCGGACATACCCAAAAAACCCCTTTTTATTGTTCTTAACCTCCCTAGCAAGCCTGAGCTCATTCTGCGCTTTAGCTTTTCTGACTTTACTCCTACACGTGTTCGCTATCTGTTTGAATTCTTCTTTGGTGATTTCCCCCCTTTTCCATTTCCTATACATGTTCCGTTTAAAACTTAGCTCCATTGAAAGTTCATTAGTCATCCATCCTGGTTTCTTGAGACACCTCTCATTTTTCTTCCTCATTAGTACTGTTCGCAATTGTGCCTTCAGTATCTCCCTTTTGAGAAAGTCCCATCCGCCTTGAAGTCTCTTCTCTTTTAATATCCCTACCCATGGGATCACCCCCAGTATTTCCCTGAGTTTATTGAAATCAGCTCTCCTAAAGTCTAGAATGCATGTCTGACTATGCAGGAATGTGTATTTCTCTCACTATTTTTAAAAAACCATGGGAAAAGCCATGAAGGTTTTTCCTTCAGAGTTTTTGATGTTTTTGGTCTCCCTCCTTCTGAATATGGTGAAATGTTGCAGGATCCCATTAAGACAGGCAGGATTCTCCTCACATTCTGTGAGAAGTATTTTCACCATTTAGCTAACCCCTTCAGGAATGCTCCATGCCTCACATATTACATATTGTCTCACATATTTCTACTCCAAAGTAATCCTTTAAAATTAATTATCTAAGTTTTGCAATCTATCAACTTCCTTCCTTCCTTCCTTTCTTTCTAAATGCAGCATAACATTTGAGGTGTTATACAAGCTATATCATTTGGAGTTCTGTAGTTTACTATATTTGACTAAAGGTGACGCTATCTGCTTGACCCTTACCTACTTTGATTCTTTCCCAGTACACACACCTATATACACATACACCTCAGGCCAATACTTCATGATTACCATGACCTTTATCTGGACAAACTGCTTCCCATAATCCAATGCCATCTTGTTAAAACTTCTTGATTTTGTATTTCATTTTTTTAAAAAAAATATCATGTGGGCTATTCTGTTTGTTAAGAAAGCCTCATTTGTTCACTTTGGGAGGTACCATCTGGTTTTAGTTTATCTGGGAGTGGAGGGCTGAGGATTTCAGACTAACAACACAAAAGGAGCCCTCAGCAACAGAGCTGAAGAGAGTGTGTTTGCCCAAACTCACTCTAGCATTTTATTTCATCCTAATCCAAACCACCTGCTACAGACCTGGCACCTAGGCCAAGGGTACTTTGCCATAGCAACTGCCTCCTGAGACCTCAACTTTGTGTCAGGGTTCTGCAGAATGGGACATCTGCTCTCTGGTGGCTGTCTAAAGGAAGTACTTATTGTAAATGTTCTGGACTTTAAAAAATACATTTTAGAGAGTTAGGACAAAATACTGCACTATTAAAATAAAACATAGAAAATTAGTCCTCATTGTACAACCAAGCCTTAAGTCCTATCAATTTCATTGGGAATATATGCAACTAGCTAAGGCTTTGTCTGCACTACAGAGCTGTATCAGTTTCATACCATTTTATCATCATGGTTCCATCCTTAGGAATCCTAAGATTTGTAGATTTGTAGTTTGCTAAGGTCCTGTGAATTCTTTGTATGGGACACTAGATTTATCTACTAGAGAATTTTAGTACCTCACCAAACTATAAATCCCACAATTCTGTAAAATGGAGCTATGACTCCATCAAACTGATATACTGAATCAAGGAATCATAGAAAGACAGAGATGGAAGAGACCACAAGGGCCATCTAGTCCAATCCTCTGTCATGCAGGGACACACAATCAAAGCACTCCCAACAGATGGCCATCTAGCCCCTGTTTTAAAAAATCCAGAGATGGAGACTCCACCACACTCTGAAGCAGTGTGTTCCACTGCCAAACAGATCTTACCAGCAGGAATTTCTTCCTAATGTTTAGGTGGAATCTCTTTTCCTGTGGTTTGAATCCTTTGCTCCATGTCATGGTCAAGTGGTTTACAATGTGTGTGTTTTTTTAAGCTAATTTCCTCAAACAAGCTGGGTACTCACTTTACCAACCTACAGAAGGATGGAAGGCTGAGTTAACCTTGGAGCACTCTGGGATCAAACTCGTAATGCTGTGGCTTGCAGTACTGGCATTTAACCACTGCACCACCATTTAAACATGGCTATCATGTCCCCTCTCAGCCTTCTCTTCTCCAGGCTAATCATGCCCAGCAACCTAAGCCACTCCTCATGGGCCATGGCTTCCAGACCTTTCACCATTTTGGTTGCCCTCCTCTGGACATGCTCCAGTTTGATAACATCCTTCTTGAATTGTGGTGCCTAGAGCTGGACACTTGTATTCAGGGCGAGATCTGATCAAAGCAGAATAGAGTGGCACTATCACTTCACTTGATCTAGACACTATACTCCGCTTGATGCAGCCTAGAATTGCAGTGGCTTTTCTGGCTGCTGCATCACACTGCTGTTCAGCTTGTGGTCCACTGAGACTCAAAGATCCCTTTCACATGTGCTGCTATCAAGCCAGATGTTCCCCTTCCTATATCTGTACAGTAGGACCCCTGTATTCACTGATTTGTTATCCACTGATTCAGTTATCCACGGGACATAAAACAGCACACCTACCATAGAGTCTACCTAGAAAATGTGTCCCCTCTAGCCATTTTCTAGGTCCTCTAAGGAAACTCTATGGTATTTTAATCCAGAAGTCCCATTATTTTCAATACCATTTGCTATTATCCATAGTTTTTGGTATCCACAGGGGGCCCCAGAACCAATCCCCAGCTGATAAATGGGTCCTACTGTATATTTCATTTTTTTTATGCCTAAGTGTAGTACTCTACATTTCTCCCTGTTGAAATTCATTTTGTTAGTTTTGGACCAGCTTTCTAATTTGTTAAAGTCATTTTGAATTCTTTTTCTGTCCTCTGGGGTATTAGCTCCCCACCCCTAATTTGATGTCATCTGCAAATTTGAAAAGCATGCCCTCTATTCAAGTCATTGATAAAGATGCTGAATAGCACTGGGCCCAGGACAGAACCCTATGGCACCCCACTAGTTACTTCTTTCCAGGATGAAGAGGAGCCACTTCACAATTTCCTCCTCATTTGAACTGTTTGAAATTGTGCCTTCAATATCTCACTTTTAAGAAACTCCCATCCATCATGTACTCACTTCTCTTTTAGTATTCCTGACCATTGTTGTGCTCAAAAATGGACAGTATCAGGTTCTAACAGTGAAAGGTACCAATTTAACACACACACAAAAACCATATTAAAAGGTTCACTACGCTCAAAATGGGAACCTTCACTGATATGCTTCCATGATTGCAGGCAAGCTTGTGAATTCACATGCGAAGTTTGCAGGTTGAATGTACCTGTGTGCCACTCTGTCTTCCTGGTCTAAGGAATTTCCACTCCTTTTCCCACATACAAATGGCCCTAAGTCATTTGAAGGTTTAGGAATCTACACCTGTTCAGGTATCCCAGCGGGGCCTGCTGCTGCTTAAAATCTGCTCATGGGCTGAAGATGGGTTTAAAGTAATGAAAACTAGGTTGAATAAATGAGATGCATCCTGCAACCATTTTGTATGCCAAAGCCCTGGATGGCAGGACATGTGAAATAGAAAGCAGCTGCATAAATATGCTTGGACTTTTTAAACATTTGCCAAAAATATTCTGTGTGGGTGGCTAGTTTTATAAGAAACAATCCTTCCTTGGGAGGTCCATTTCCAAAAAAAAGATAAAAATAAAACCAACAATAATAAAATTAGTAGAAAGGAGTGACTAGTGACCAGGGAATTTCCCCTCCTCTATCTACAGCTCCCATAAAGAATGCAGATAGTTATGGCACATTCATACCAGCCAATGTATACATGCTGTCTTTCGTACCACAAGGCCACATTTTTTTCTATCGGTCTATTAGTCTCTTACCAACTTTAGTACCCCAGGCAACTGGCAACCTGGAACATTTCTTTCTACACCAAACTGTGCCAAGCAATGTTATAATTACAATAAGATTGATTAGTAGCAATTTAGCCTGAGAATTATTTTGAGACCACAAAAAAACTACCTTCTTTCTTTCTTTCTTTCTTTCTCTTTTTGTAAAAAGGATGAATTTAGGTCTAAAATAGCACTATGGTGAAAGCTAATAATCTTAAAGAGCATGAGCACTTCAAAGGCCATACTAAAGACCTAAGCAGCTCAGGTCCAGACTGTCTGAAATAATGTATCTCCCTATACAAGCCAGCCTGAGTGTTAAGATCAGCATGAGAGGGCTTTCTCTCAGTTCCACCACCTTCACAGGTGCGGTTGGTGAGGACTCAAGAGAGAGCTTTCTCTGTGGCTGCTCCCAGACTGTGGAACTCCCTTCCACAAGAGGTCCGGATGGCCCACTCCCTGCTCTCTTTTCGTCGGCAGTTGACAACGTTTTTATTTAGTCAGGTGGTTGAGAAGTGCATTTTAATTGGTGTGCTGCTTTTAATGTTGTATTTGTATTGAATTTATGTTTTTAATTCATGTTGTGTTATGTGGAAATTAATTTAATGCTTTTTTAATTTTTTGTAAATTGTGATATTTTAGCTGTATTTTTTACTTGTTGTAAGCTGCCTTGAGTCCTGTTTTTGGAGAAAGGTAGGATATAAATCTAATAAATAAAATAAAATAAAATAATGTCCATGGGACTACAGATGACACACCAAAGAAGCTGGTTTCCTTATGAAGTGGCATACTGGTAGAAAGAATTGGGCAACTTCCCCTGTTGTCAGAGTACAAGGGTGGGCAGCAGAGGCCCTCCAGATGTTGCTAAATTGCAACTCTTACAGCCATAGCTAGGATAACCAAGACTGAAGGATGCTGGAAGCTGCAGTCCAACAACATCTGGAGGGTCACATTTGCTCACCTCTGTTTTAGAGAGATTAGTTCAGCAATGACAATACAGGTTCACCTCTTTTCTTTCCTTTTAGTTTCTTCTATAGCATTTAGGCGTGGATAGCTCATTTTAGCAAGTAGCTGTAGGGATGCAATTTTTTCATTAATTTTCTTTTTGAAGAACTCAAGGATTAATTTTAGCCATTTTCTTCCTGCTGTGAGAAAGTCTGAAAACTTGAACAGTTTTTGAAGTTTGTTCAAATGTGGGACTTGTTGCCTTTGGTTGTTTTGCTCAGAAAACAAAAATATTATCTTCTGTGCAGAAAATGCGGTTTCCTGCCCGGAAAATGCTGTAGTTGTGCACTTAATCTGTACAAAATTTCCACATGGTTCCACATGGAGGGGAACAGCGATTTATGTGCAGAAATTTTATTTTCACCATAGAAAATGCTATTTCCTATGCAGAAAATGTGACATCTTGTCTGGTAATCATGAGACTGTAAACTGGGTTTAACAATCTTGAGACTGGTAGAGATTCACATTTATAATCATTAAAGACTGAATGTGACACACACACCCCAAATCTGCCTTTTCTGCCTGGCATCACACTGACCAAAGGGTTTCTGAGGCACTGCAGATCAGGGCACTAGGAAATGATGTCTTCAGTGCTCTTCCAGTTGTGGAGCACATTGAGACAAGCAGTTGCAGCAGGAACACAAAAAGCTCTCCCCAACTGCCTGTTCCTGATGCCCCCATGTCTGGGAAAGTGTTGCAGATGCCATTTCTCAGCATGCCAATCTGCAGCATCTTAGAAAGGGCAGTAGGGGCATACCAGGCTGAAAAGGTAGGCTGCGGGGGGGGGGGCACCCTGAGATGTAACTACAGTGATGGAGCTCTGTCATTGCAGTTCTGTCTGACAATGCAGGATCTCAGTTGTGTTTTCTGTGTAAAGCAACCGTGTGCAAATTGTGTGCAAAATAAGGTCCCAGCCACAGGAGTTTCTGTGTAGAAAATACCTCTGTGCAGAAATATTAGTTTCTGTGAAGAAAATACTGTTTCCTGCATAGACGATGCTGTTTCCTGCGCAAAACCATGACTTGTGAATTTTGTATTGAATAAGTCCCAACTGCGAAGATTTCATCACTCCAAGATTCTTCCCATCAGGGTTTCTCAACACTCAAGAAATATGACCATTTTTAAAATGCTCTTTCCATCCCTAGGTAGTTGTACAGTATTTTGGAACATAGGAAGTTGCCTTAACTGACTCAGATCATTGGCTCTCCTGTGGTTGTTGCTTCTGCTGCAGCTGCTGCTCCTGGTTATGATCATGATGACAATGATGAAGATGTTGTCCTATCCAGAGATCCCTGGCATTCCCTGGTGATCTTTCATCCAAGTACTAACCAGGCTTGACCAGGCTTAGCTTCTGAAATCAGAAACTTTTCCAGTCAATACCACTTTCATAAAAATGGGTGGTTATGACCCAAAGCAATCTGGGTGATAGACCCTTGGCACTTGTTCACCTCGGTTGCAGTGAAGACCATGCACTGGTTTGAGTCTACTAACCTCAATGAGTTAAGTGTGAGCCAAATGTGTCTCCCAAGGTAGTTTTTGAAGTCTCATCCCCTCTAAAGTCCTCTGACTGGCCAAAAAAGGGAAAGTGAGGGAGGAGTGAATTGTCTCTCCTGAAACCCTGGAGAGCCATTGCTACCAACAGCATAGCTGATCCTGAACTGGGTAGACCAATGATCTGAGTCAGCTTTCCACTAAAAGGTCAAAGAGAGACAAATTACATTTTAAAGAAGTTGCAGAGCCCTTTTACATTGTTTAACACTGATCACTACCTGGTGGGGTTTAGATTCACTGGCATTTGGAGCCTCTGCGGGGGTGTGGGACAGATTAATATGATCTGCCCCAGGAGACTTATGGATCTGGATGGATTCCTGATAGCTCTTGGGGAATTTCCTGTTGCTTTTGCAGGTGATCCTGTTGAAGCCCTGGCCAATCTCTGGAACAGGGAAATAGCCAGGGCAGTAGAAACTATTGTTCCTAAGCGTCCCCTCCCACATAGTGGAGCCAAGCAAGCCCCCTGGTTTACTAGAGAGCTAGTGGTTATGAAGTGTGTGGGATGGAGTGATATAAATCATTGGAAGGCCTATATCATGGCAATTGTGGCAGCAAATAAATTATAATTTTCTGCCATCATTGCATCTGCACAGTGTTGTCTAGCAGTATTGTCTCAAGTGGTCATGGGCCTTTTACATTCTGACCCATAAGAAGACAACAAAGACCACTTAGCAGCCCACTGTGAAGAATAAGGGAGCCCTGGTGGCGCAGAGGTTAAATGCCAGTACTGCAAGTCACCACATTGCAAGTTCGACTCCAGAGGGCTCCAAGGTTCACTCAGCCTTCCATCCTTTTGTAGGTTGGGAAAATGAGTACCCGGCTTATGGGGGCAATTAGCTAACACACATTGAAAGCTGCTTAATGCAGTGTAAATTGCTATTGCTTAAAACAATTTGTAAGCCATTCTGATAGCCTTGTGGCTAAAGAGCAGGGTATGAATAACTAATAATAAATAAATAAATAAATAAATAAATAATATGCAAGACACTTTGCAGACAAAATCACTTGGATTTGCTCTGACTTGGATGCTGTAGTTGAGATAGGTCCAGTGAATCTAATCTAGGTCCTGCTTGTCCTATATTATTGGACCTGTTTCAATTTGTGCAGCCTGAGGATGTGGACAGGATCCTTGGAGAGGTGAGAGCCACCACATGTATACTGGATCCTTGCCCTCCCTGGCTTCTGAAAGTAGCCAGAGAGGGACTGGCTGAGTGGGTAAAGGGAGTGGTGAATGCCTTACTGTACTGCAGCAAGGGAAGTTTCCATCTTGTCTATAAGAGGCTGTGGTGAGGCCATTACTAAAAAGGCCTCCCTGGATCTCACTATTTTGAATAATTATTATCCAGTCTCTAACATACCATTTTTGGGCAAGCTTCTGGGGTGTGTGATAACCTCCCAACTCCACGGGTTTCTGGATTAAATAATTATCTAGATCCATTTCAATCTGGCTTCAGTTATTGGTTGGAGACAGCATTGGTCACCCTGGTGGATGACCTATGCAGAGAACTGGACAGGGGGAATGTGTCCGTGTTGGTTTTGCTGGACCTCTCAGCAGCTTTTGATACCATCAATCATGGTATCCTTCTGGGCTGCCTAGCCAGGATGGGACTTGGGAGCACTACTTTTCAGTGGTTCTGGTCCTTGGAGAAGCAAACTCAGAAGGTGGTGCTGGGGGACCCCTGTTCAGTGTCCTGGCCATTGGCCTATGGGGTTCCTCAGGGTTCAGTTTTGTCCCCCATGCTGTTTAACATCTACATGAAACTGCTGGGGGAGGTCATCTGGAATTTTTGGGGTGCTGTGTCACCAGTATGCTAATGATACCCAACTCTATCTCTCCTTCCCATCTGATTCCAAGGAAGCTGTCTTAGTACTGAACCAATGTCTGTTGTCAGTAATGTACTGGATGAGGGCAAACAAATTGAAACTTAATCCAGACAAAACAGAGGTGCTCCTGGTTAGTTGAAAAGCAGATCAGGGAATAGGGACCCAGCCTGTGCTGGGTGGGGTTACACTCCCTCTGAAATCTCAGGCTCGCAGCTTGGGTGTTCTCCTGGACTCTACTCTGAGCCTGGATGCCCAGGTTTCAGCAGTGGCCAGGAGCGCATTTGCACAGCTAAAACTAGTGCACCTGCTGCACCTGTTCCTTGAGATACAAGATATGGTTACAGTGACACATGCCTTGATTATATTCTGTTTGGACTACTGTAACACATTCTATGTGGGGCTGCCTTTGGAAACTGTTTGGAAACTTCAGCGGGTCCAAAATGCTGCAGGCAGAATGCTGACTCAGGCCAGTTATAGGAAGTATATAACTCCCTTGGTTAAAACAGCTTCACTGGCTACCAGTTTGTTTCCAGGCACAATTCAAAGTGCTGGTCATTAAGGCCTACATGGTTTGGGTCCAAACTATTTGAAAGTCTGTATCTCCCAATATGAACCTGACAGAATTTTAAGATAATCAGGAGAAGGCTTTTTCTCCATCCCACCAGCATCATAGGCTGCTTTGGTGAGAACACAAGAGAGAATATTCTCGGTGGCTGCTTCCACCCTCTGGAAATCCCTATCTCAGGAGCCTAGGCTGCCCCCTCCCTGCTTTCCTTTTGCTGGCAGGCAAATACGTTTTTAGTCAAGCACAGGGGCTTTTATTGGGGTGTGTTTTTATTCTTTAATTTTCATATGTTTTATATAATTTTGAATTGTTATGATTTTAATTGGTTTTAACTTTTAATTGTCATATTTTTAATTGTATGTTGTGTTTTATGTTTTGTGAGCCACGTTGGGTACCATTCCAGGAGAAAGGCAGCGTATAAATCAAATAAAAACAAACAAACAAATAGCAGAAAGCTGTGACTGTGGCTGCTATCCTGTTTGGAACATGGAGACTAAAAACCAAATAGGCCATTTAGTTTTAGAAACATCCAATCAGCCTATTTTGAAACTTTTATTGTTACAGATAATCTAAACAGAAATGGTTGCAATTGTATGCCTTTTTAAAAGTGCTTAATGAATAACTCATAGCAGGAGTACAAAATATTTTGCATTATAATAGTGGTTTATACCTGTGCAAAAAGAAGCAAACCTTCATGAAACAATAATCTAATCAAAACAGACCAGAAGTAGCAACTACCCCAAAGGATTCTTCCACAAATCTCTGTGAGAAGAAGACACTTGTCTTAATTCATTGTTCTCACAACTGGCAAAAGAAATAAAAGGATGCCCGATAGCGCTGTCAAACAAAACAGTGCTAAAATTGTCCATGTCTATTTGATTTTCTAAGTGTCTGAGCTGCTGAGTAAGTCTTTCAACCATTCTGGATCACAGACTCTTTTATATCAATCTGCATTCACACATTTTGTTTGCAAAACCCCCCAATAAAAATACTGTCTGGGATTGTTAAGGTAACGTTTTAGGCCCAAGAGAAGTCTTTTTTTTTTTTTCACCCTGGAAGAAAATCAGAATTTGACCTCTGGTTAACTTCCAGGTTGAAAAATGTCTTCCCTGGACCTGAAACAGCCTAGGGGAGGCACACACACAGAGGGCAAAATTGGCCTGACACCCCCCGGACATGAATAATTTTAGATCTGAAAATTTCCAAAAGAAGATAAACAAATTTAGGGGACAGGGGAATTATGGAGAATGAAGGGGACAATGTATCTCTCAATCTCCTGTACTTGCCCCACCTAGTTTTAGCAAATTTCACCTTCCTTTAAGAAGAAGGAAAAGTTGCTGGCTCATGGTTTAAGATATTAGATCTGGCTCCTGAGAAAATATTTAAGAAAGCTAAGGAAGAATTCAGCATTCCCTGTTGACCCATAATTTATGTTTCTAATTTGTGTTGGTGAGGCTGTGGCAGCTTCATTACATATTTGCATATATGGTACCTGTGTCTTTGAGGCTTATCTCATGCTGAAGTAAAGCAGCAGTGCAGCCGGAAGGTTCCATTTTCCATTCTGCCTTACTGCATGATGTTGTCATTCTTTCATTCCAATCCCATGGCAGACTGAGGTAAAACCATGTATTTTTGCTAACTGGAAAAAACTGTTAGCAAAAAGACAGGCTTTTATCTTGGTCTCCCATGGGACCAAACAGCAGAACATTGGAAGAATGACAACGTCATACACTAAGGCAGCATGGGAAGCAGAACCTTCGGGCTGCCCTGTCGCTCTACTTTGGAGTCCAATAAACCTCAAAGACACAGGAATACACATGCAAATATGTCATGAAGCTGCCACAGCCTCATCAGCATCAATTAGAAACATATCTGATAATGTGTGGTAATTTATTTGGAACAAAATACCATTTAGAAGCTACCTTTATTCCATAATCCCTTATATGCACCAAAACTCATTTTACTGGCTTCTTCCACTAACTCAACAAGCAAACAGCCTCTGTGAATAGGCTGACCAAGATCTTCTTCTCAGATTCCTTTAGGAAATTGCATATGAAATTGTGCATCAAGATAGAACAACTCAGGAAACAGTATCAACAAGCTGAACTTGAAAGTACAGAAAGAGGCAACACAAAGCACAGTTCAAAAGGCAATTCAACAGACAGGCAGGACATCAGTGTGAGGGAGGTGGAAGAGGCCTCCTCAGATCTTGCAGTATATGTCATACTTTATCTGTGTTCCCAGTTTAGTGCCAGCTAAATGCTCTTCAAATTTTCTATCCATTTCTTGGTTCTGGGATTCTGAGAACAAGGTTTTCCAGTCACCAACAGATCCTGCAAGCATTTAAACAACAGGTAGAGTGAATGGTAAGATACATTGAAAAGGCCATCTGAAATGGAGGTCTCTCCCTCTTCAGTTTTGTTGAGGGCTATGGGCCAAAGGAAATCCCACTACACTCCTTTAACAATAAACAGAGGACATAATTTGTTTTTAATGTGACCATCAGAAAGGCATTAGTGGCTGGTAGCTCTGTTATTGAAATATGGTGAATCCACCCTCAGTTAATGGCAGTCCCCTGCACCTCCCCAGCTGCCCATCTTTTACAGGAGCTGTCCAGGTGCTGAACCTATGTTAGGAATAGGGTCCAGCACTGGATAGCTCCTGTAAAATCTGGAGCTGCTGTGGAAGCACAGCCATTAGAAACAAGGGCTGCCACTAGAAAAAAGATGGATTCCTCACACCAAAATGTCTGCATCCCAAATGACCTCTGCACATAGGCATTTCATAGGACTGATTATTTATTGTTTGATTGGATTTATATCCTGCCTTTCTCCCAAGATGGGATTCAAGGCGGCTTACAATAATTTTTTAAAAATACAACTAAAACATTAATTACAAAAGTTTAAAAATTAAATATTAGCATTATTAAAACATAATTATAACAGTTAAAAGCACAATGTAGTTAAAAATATATAGTTTCAATAATTTTCCTTTTAAAAGCACACAAATTACACACATACACCACATAATTCCATAATTAAAATTCACATTTCAAAAGCCTGCCTAAATAAACATGTCTTTACATGCTGGTGAAAAGAGAGCAAGGAGGGGGTCAAGCAGACCTCCCATGGAAGGGAGTTCCACAGTCTGGGAGCAGCCATGGAGAAGGCCCTCTCCCAAGTCCTCACCAACCGTGCCTGCGAAGGTGGTGGGACTGAGAGTAAGCCCTTCCCTGACAATCTTAAAACTCAGCTGGCTTGTATAGGGAGATATGGTCTTTCAGATAGTCTGGACTCAAGCTTTTTAGGGCTGTAAAGGTCAAAACTAGCACTTTGAATTCTATTAGGGAACAAATAAGTTACAGTCTATTAACCACTCATGATAATTCAAAAATGTGTAACATAAATTAACCACAAATTAATAACTGATTTTGTGGAGAGGGACACACATTGATTATCATTCCATAAACTTCTCTTCTTCAACCTTTGCTTATAAGATTCATTTCCAAAAGATTTTGGGGCGGGGGGAGGTGGCATTGCAATCTGTCTGCCTTTAAACAAGTCCTAATTATTTTCTGCTGAAAAGGAGAGAAGAGGCAGTAGAAACAAGGGTGGCTCCAGGTTTGGGGATTTCTTCGCCAAATCCCTCCTGGTGGCCATACTTTTATGTCTGTGGAGCCCTTCTATAATACAATTACTCATTGGCAATTCAGTGAGACCTGCCAATGAAGGGTAGCAGAAAGGAACTGAGGGAAATTTAAAAAGTGATCCCACGCCACTCAGGTGCAAACAGAAATACAATGGACATTTTTTTCACACCCTGATTCTCAACAATTGCTGGACTGAAGAAATTCAAATATAGTTTTACTATGTGTTTGTTTGTTTTGAACTATACTTCAGAGACTACGAAGAAAACTTAAGTTGCATGAAACCAAAGGTGTGAACTGAAATATAGTCTTTGCTAGCCAGTTGAGCTTCCCTAACATAAGGCAACCTTAGGTACCAAACAGTCTAACAAGTAGAGGAGTGAAACAGTAACCTCTACTTGATCAGGAGAGTATTCTCTCCACCCCATGCACTCTAAAAAAAATATATACCTTTACGGAAAAGAAGATCTCCAAATGCTCCAAGAGTTTCTTGTCCACTTTCTTTCATAGCTTTGAAGCTGCTCTTTTCTACAACACTTTGAATCTCTTCTTCAGTCAGGGAAAAGCCAAGAAATTTAGCTATTCTTTGCACTTCTAAGTTTGGATTCTAGATTTTTTAAAAAGAGGAAAAAAATAGAAAATCACATGTCAAGAATGTTGCATTGATATTGCATTTACAGCACAAAAACACTTCTGTTAAATCAAGTTTACACTGAAGGTGAATACAGAAAAGTCACAAATGAAAGTTCTTCATTTGCGTTCAGCTCAGGGTTCTCATAGCTATGAAGTACTTATAGGTGTAGAGTGCCCTATAGATCCCTTTATAGATACCAGACCAAGATGGTGCACTATGGAGGGCATTTTTCTCCCTGTGATGCCTTACATTGGCCACATGGCTGGAAGTGACATTGCATCACTTCGGTTCTGGCGAAAATACAATTGGTTTTCATAGTTTTGGAGATCAAGCATTTGGGGGGATGTCTGAGTGAGTTTTTCTGTGTGTTTCATTCACAATTTTCTAGCCTTCTTAAAAATAGGAGTCAGGGAGCTTCAAGGTTCTCTAAGGAGACTTCAGTAGGTGCAAACAAAATATTTTTATAATTTCCCAGAGTTGGCCATGTCTTCTTTCAAGAAACTACTTGTTTGGCCCAGCTGCAAGAATAAGCTACTAATTTACACAACAGTTGCATCCTATTTTTTTTTTTAAAAATGCTAATATTTATTTAGAGTGAGATAAATACAAAGTTAAGTAAGAACTGTATTTAATAAATAAAAACAAAAAGGTTAAATAAAGATTGTGTCATTCTTTTATGCCCAACCAGATTCTGGAAAAATCATATGCAATCCATTTTCATCCTTGACCTTGATCAAAAGATACGCATAGAATGATATGTTTGTATTCTTTATATATGAAATTAATTTATACAGAACCCTTGGACATCCATTATTTCTGCAGTAGTTCAGAAAGAAACCACATCTGATTTTCATACTCTGGAGCCAATGCTAACCTTACCTCCTTTAGCTCTTCATAATGTACAGCTGTGACATTTTCTTCATCAATATACTTGTCCCATTCTTTGACAAAGTCAAAGTAGGATCCCCAGCAAACTACAGAAAAAGAAAAAAACTAGTGAGCTGTATGATACCATCACTCTAAAGACTGACATTTTCAAGTTCTTGGAAGTGTTCTCAACAATGTCTCTCAAGGATACATCAACATTTACTCCCATTTCATAAGTGTCAGTCCATCAGTCATATAACTAAATTATTACAAATTCTACTAAAAAGATCAAAAAGATAATAATTAAATTAATGATAATAAGTAAAGATAATGGGTCAAGTAAATTATTAAATAATAACAGTTAAATAATCATGTGCACAGCTTCCAACAACAGCATTTAAAGACTTTGCTCTAATCTTTTTGGCAGGCACAGTGAAAAAAGTGACTAGACCAGTGGTTCTTAACCTGGGGTCCACGGACCCCCAGGGTGGCCACGATGTCCTCACAGGGGGTCTGTGAAGGCTTGCGGGTTGCTTGGCCCACCTCCCCCTGCAAGCCACATGACAGGAGCCAAGGCAAAGGCTGGCTGGCTGGCTTGGGGCTTGTCTATATGGCAAAAATACTCATCATAGAATTTGAGGAGAATGCATTTTGTCTAAATATGACCCTGCTTCATTTTGCCATATTTGGAAGGATGGGGATTGAAAAACTCCAGATATTTAATGGGGAAAGCCTTTGTGGCTTTTCCTGACTTAAAAAAAAAACTCCAAATGAAATGGGCATTCCCGCTTGTTGGGACAACCAATTCATTTTGCTGCATTCAAGTGGAAGTGGAAATCTGATTGATCAGACATGCATAGGGGGTGGAGCTTGCTGGCAAGGCAGTGCCTGGAACCACCATGTTGGATTTTTGCCATAGCAATCGTGTGCTGAGGTGATGAAACACCTCCTTCCATTTCTGCCCTGTTTATTTAAGTAGAAGATTACACTTCTGCACCTTGGATTGGCATTTAAAAAAAAAAACTGTTTGGTTGCAGCAACTGGTGACAATAAAAACATGAGTAATTCACTGGCGCCCACCATCTTGATTTGCAGGCATGTCCATTTGAACAACAAACACATGTATATGGCTTTGCATGCTTACAGTCTTAGGAAAAAAAACCCATGGAGACAAATAAAAGCTGGTGCAAACTGGCATTACTGCACATCAACCCACATTAATATTATCCTTTGTTGTTGTTGTTGTTTTAAATCTTGAGTTAAGTCTTGGGGGTCCACAGAAACAAAAGGTATGTAAAGGGGGTCCCTACTAAATAAAAGGTTAAGAGCCACTGTACTAGACTGTTTACATTAGAATCCATTCTGCAAGTAATGTATTCATTTTCCCAGTCAAAGCTCTATCAGCTATTCCTCCCAAAAGGGTACAAGAAATCTTTTCCTGGGGCCATAAGAATATTCTGTTTGTGACATCCCCCATTTGCATCTATCTTGAAATATGGAAACATTGGCATACATCCCATACAAATATGAAGAAAGCATAGTTTGGAAGTGGAATTCTGAAAATGTCTTCACAACTCAAAATGAGTCATGGAATAAAATTAATGAAAGACTGATCTCTTGTACCTAAGAAGATGGTACTATCTGTTACAACCTATTTTTTTGAACAATTTCCAAGTCATTAATAACATCCTATGAATATATCCTTTCTCCAATTCAATCACTTGGCTGAAAGGAAAATGGAGACAGAGAGAAATGGGCCAGTATTTCAATGAATGGGACTTTTTATGTAATGGCAACTGGTAAATTAACTGTCTTCTTACACACATATTAGAGCTTATCTTTGCCGAAGTGTGAGATGATCTGACAGAGCTTGGAATGTTGTTTTCGAAAAATAGTTTATTCAGTTGCTTGTTATATACCCCTAAATGGTCACTGTTATTGTTCTGGGGCTCATTGGATCAATGCATTGAAGAACAAGAATGTTGACCAAGTTTTCTTTAGCACATGGAACCTGCTGGGTATTACATCACCTATTGCCATACAACACAAATGATTCAGAAAATTAACACATTTCAAGTAACATTGTTACTTGTAATACATTACTTCCAAGCTCTAGGAACTGGATGTATTTGAGATAGGAACACTCAAGTTGTATCTTTCACCCAATTCTCTTCTTCACAGCAAAACTGACAAATCTGCCAAGAATTTAAAAGGGGGCCAACATCTCTCATTTATCATTAAAATTACTCATTGATTTTACTTGACCCACTGGTAGCCAATCCATATAAAGCCCCGAAACAAACTAAGACGTAGCAGATAAAGTAGCAGCAGTAAAAGATCAAGATTACATGTTTTCAGTTATTAACATCTGGCTTAAGTCATGTTGCTAGATTCTGGACCAATTAGAGCAGCCTTTCTCAGCCCTTTTACCCTGGAGGAGCCCTTGAAACAATTTCCAGGTCTCAGGAGAACCTCTGCCCTAAAAATGATTATATCTACAGCTCCAAAAAACACATTTTCCCCCAATCTCAATATCTCCTGGAACTCCTAGCAACCTCTTGTGGAACCTGAGGGTTGCAGGGAACCCTGGTTGAGAAACCATGGGCTAGAGTTTTGGAAATATGGCTTTTTTGGACTACACTTCCCAGAACCCCCCAGGCAGCATGTCAGTGCTGCCTCTCTTGTGGGTTAGGGGTCTGGTTTGGTTGGGAAATGGGACATAGGACATTCCCCCCACAATCCTTCTTATGCCAGCAGAAGAGGAAGGAGGAGGGGGAGGAGGGAATGGAACCTCCATGTCCAAGGAGAGTCTACCTCTGGCTCTACCACAAGTGGTGGTGGTAGCACTGTTGGGCTTCTTCCCAAAGACCTCTCGCTTGCCTCATTGGCCGCCATGCAGTAGAGGTTGGATTAGTCTAGGGAGGGGAGGGGAGGGGAGGGGAGAGTGTCCACCCATCTGCCCACCTCCCTGCCCCTCTTGATAGTCCCAGTAGGGCGTTCCTCACATGTGGAGAAGCCACCAGGGGAGGGGAAGCCCAGGGCGGCAGCAGTGGCAGCGGTGCCTCCTCCTCCTCCTCCTCTCCAGTCTCTCCTTTCCCTCAGTGGGGTAGGTGCTCTTCTTGCTGAAGGAGAAGCCAGGAGAAGGCAAGAGCTGCTGCAGCCACCCGTATTAGTAGCCAGCCCGGCAGGTTGAGGGGCCACTCGGAAAAAGCCATGCAGGCGCTCCTCCCTTCAGTGGCTCTTGGCCCAGCCCTCCCTCCCTCCAGCCCGGCGGGGCTCTCTGTCCACCCTCCTCCTCGTTGTCGATGGCGAGGGCAACTGCTGGGGTGGGTGGGGAGCTTCAGGCCAAACTCCTGGCTGCCGCTTCATGGCTGTCCAACATGCCGCTGTGGCTCGTCCTGTGTAGAAAAAAGCCAGTAACAAAATAATTTGCCAGCAGGGAGGGAAAGTGGAGCTCAGAGGGAGCCAGGAGCCAGAGGAAGCAGCCAGGACACAGCTGGGTCCTAAAGCCCATCAGGTCTAATTACTATTTCTTGCACAACTCCCAGCCATGTCTCGTGGAACCTTAGGATTCTGCTGAGCCCTGGTTGAGAAATACTGAATTAGAGTATCATCATGGGCATCCCAGGTAAAACATACTACAGTTGTCAAGTCTGGAAGTCACCTTAACTTTCATGACAGTGGATAATCCCTCGCATTTTTGAAGGAATGTAGCTGGCTTGAAAGATAGCTGATTGAACAAACACAGGTATTAACAAAAGTTGCAGTATATAAGTGATACCTTTCCCATTCATAAAATCTGTGAAATAAGCATCCCATGTTTGTGTAGGAAAGATGGGCATCTTGTTGTTAAAATGAAAAAAGGACACCAGTGTGTCCTTTGGATTTCGAATCAACACCAGTATCTGAAACATAAAAAAAAAAATGCAAAGAAACTGTACTGTAACACTGTACATTCAGAGTTCAACTAGATAGATGATAGAGAGATAGCTAAGATAGGGAAGCGGAAGATATGAACATGTAATATATATGGGCTGGCCATATACATTAAAGTAAGTTACTGTCCATTTATACAAAAATATATTTTTTTGAAGTTAATATACAGTTGGACCCCCTGTATCCATGAGGGTTTCGTTCCCAGACTCACCATGGATACCAGAAACTATGAATTACAATGAACCCTATTAAAATAAAGGACTTCTGGTAAAAATATTCCATGGAGTTGCATTGGAGGACCTAGAAGATGCTTAGAGAGGACATCTCCCTAGACATTTTCCAGCAGAACTCTATGGTATGCGTCCCCTATTTTGTGTTCCATAGACAACGGAAACCACTGATATTGGTTCCGCAGATGTGGGAGTCCGACTGTATATACAATATATGTTAATACATAGCTAAAACAGTAAGATCTTCTAATAAATGGTTAATATTCATTTTTTTAACTTTGAAATACAGTTCTTTTTGCAAATCTTCAAGGATCTTTGACAATACAATTCATTATTCCACAGAGCCTGAGGAAATAATGCAAATAACATTTATCAGTTTCAATACTCTCCTTTCATTAACTGCATATACTGTACTTTTCAAGTCATAGTTAAAGTCAGTAGCATGGTGCTCTGTTAAACTGATAAGATCTAACTCTGTGCCCTCCTAGGTTAGCCAATATATGAGAATTATTACACAGGGTGGTATCACAACAACCTATTGCTAGCACAGTAGGGTGTGCCAATTTTTCTCTGTTAGGAAGAGCAAACATTACCTGATGTGACATTATGCCAGGCTTGCAAATAGCATGTTCCTCACTTGGTTGTAAAGAGTAAGAATTGCTTCCAGGTGAGCAGCTAGGCAGACCTGACAAAACCTGGTTCTGAATGCAAGTAGGCAATCAGGTTAGCAACACTTTTAATCAACAGTAAAACTGTTGATGAATTTGTGTTATGCAGCTCAAGGAAGGGGCAGAGAGAGCTCATATTGAAGATCCAACTGAGAACAGTTCACAGATGCCTCATTTTGCCAATCGCAGCAGAGCCATCCTAGGTGATGCAACCTATAACTATCACTTATGAAAGCAATTTTTGCATGGGCATTCAAACTGACGTGCTGAAAATTAGACTCAACACAACCCTTGTCTCCCATGAAGAACCCCAAGGGTGATGCTGGTGTGTGCCAATCTACGGCAGAGTTATGCAAAACTGCATCCTATATTAAAGTAAGAAGCGTCCATACTATAAGAAGTATATAAAATGTGTGCACTCACCTTGGCTTTATTTTTGAAAATAGATTTGGGCAGTATATTGGGAGCAAGGTGGGTGATTATAATCCTTCTTGAGGGTAGTTTTTCCATCCGCTTTAATAAAATAAGAAATAGGGTTAACATCAAAATTGAGATTAATATCTGTCAATCTTTTCAGCTCCATTATCTTTAAAACCACATGTGACTGAAGATGATCTGCAGAAACATGTTAAACGTCTTTATAAGTTAATTTAATTACTAACTTGCTCAGCTGCTAAAGGACACCTATGGTGGATTCTCCTATACAAACACCATCTCTCTGCAGAAAACTGCACATACACTTGTGTTAAATGCAATTATCTATTGAACAACGGATAACATAATCTACTTTAAACTTAGTTCTATTTTGTTTTTTAAAAGGCTGTGTGAGGCTGAGATGACCAACCCAGTGGATGACCTGCTTCTTTGGTTGCCAACTAACACAGGTAAAAAATTGCATGGCCTTCCCTTTTGGGCAACAACATCAACTTGATACATCCAGATGTAACAAGGGAAGCTTTTCACAGCATGAGGAGGCCTGCTGCCACATGCTAATATCTGCACATTGATATGCCACTTAAGAAAGACTTGACCTAGTGTTTGAGCAAGAAACTGGTCAATTGAAGGATGACTACCAATTGTCCAATTGGTGATAGAGCTATGAATGGAAGAATTTTATGTATATGACACCTTGATGAAATCACAAATCTTCAAATCTTCTTCAACAGAACAGAAAAATCGCTCTGTTCATGGAGTTGTTCATTTTTACAAATTAGGTTGTTAAAATAAATGACACAATTATTATTGCAAAACAGCTACAACTATCAACAGCTTTTGATCATGCCAACTATACATTACTTCCAAGATCTAGATCACTATGTCTCTCAGACAGTAATAGTTGTTGGGGTACATGAATGGGAGAATTTCTTGCCCTCATGTCCTAGGACTTTATTAGACGCATAAAATATGGTGTCATAATGATGTCACATAACCACAAAAGGGCGCACATATCAGACAATGTCGCCCTTTCATGGTTATGTCCCTGCCAAAACCCGTACTTCTTAATTGATGGCTTAATTGATCCCCCCTGTAATTTTTTTTTGCCAGCATAGCCAGTGTGTGAAACGTCATGTCTTCCACCACCCCCATACTTACTTCTCGGTGAGATCGTGACATCCAGGTAAGTGACACACTTTTTATGACCCTCACTGGGTTACTTATATGTTTTAAAGTGTTTTTTTGTGTTTTTAAAAACTTTTAAGTGTTGTTTTTTTTTTAACTTCCTACACAAAGTCTCATGTTATTTTGTGGGATTTCAAAGGAGGAAGTGAATGGAGCACCATTTAATTCCGCTTTCATTGTTGGAGCTGCCTTTGCCAGGATTAGAGGTAAGTGCAGGAGGGAGCGTTCTTTTGTTGACATAAAAATTGATGAAGTCGAAGGCTTTCATGGCCGTTATCCATAGATTTTCCTTGGGTTTTTTTTCCGGGCTGTGAGGCCATGTTCTGGAATAGTTCTCTGAAACTATTCCAGAACATGGCCTCACAGCCTGGAAAAAAAAACAAGGGAAAACACCCAAGGAAAATCTATTAAAAAATGATGTTTTATGCCAGAAAAAGAATGCTTTAAGGGGTTTTTGATAAAGTCCCTAGTTATTGACTTTCTATAAGCATTTAGTTAATGGCTGTTGGAATAAAATGTTGGACTCAGCAGCTCTTTAGTTTGATCTAACAAGGCTTTTGTTATATTTTTAACTTATCTGCAGCTGAGATTGAATACCAAAGCCAAAGAAACAAAAATAGCTAAACTACATGCAACAAACATCACCATCTAGTGACTAACTGACTGTTGCACATTCCTTCTACAATGTATTAACAATGTGCTACAGTGTCATCTAAGCACACTACCTGTTAACAGTCAGAGCTGATGGCATAGTATGGTTGCCTGTGACCTGAAACTACATAAAGCAGTTTCTTCTTCCATCCTCCACCCTCAAAAATATGCCGGATGAGATCCATCACATTACCACCTTAAATACTTTTTAGAAAGCTCTTAAGACGGATCTTTTCCGGCAGGCCTTTCCTAAATAGATACCCGGCCATCAGAGAGAAAAAAATCGTATTAGTCTGATCCCATCCAGCTTTTTATTGTGCTGTTTTTAGTATTTTTAGTATTTATTAAGTATGTTTTAAATGTTTAATTATTTAATTGTATTTTAAGGGGTGGGTGGGATGGAGGGGTTTTAATGTATATTTTAATGCTATAAGCCACCCTGATTGCATTTTGTAGAGGGGCAAGATACAAATAAATTATATATATATATATATATATATATATATATTATTATTAAAAATAATCTCAGAGACACCTTTGAACTAAATGGCAAGTTTACAACAGGATAGACTGTTTCAAAATGATACAGTCTATTCTATATGAATTTTAAATTATTTTAAAATTTTGCAGATGGGAATTAACTAAATTGAACTATTTGGAGGTGTGTGTGTGTGTGTGTGTGTGTTACTTGACCAATAAACTTGCACTTAACAAGGCTGTTTTTCTATGAAGATTCCCAATCCTTTCATGATAAAATTGTCTACTTAATTCAGATTGGCTTAATATACCAAAAAAAAAAAAATCTCCCAAACAATGAGCACATGGTGTTATCTATCTGCTTGGATCACAGTATCTTTGCTAATTAATTAATATCACAAATCTGTGGGTGATTCTAACCTTGAATTTGCCTGGGTCACCAAACTCAAGGCGTGGCGTAATTCCCAATTCCTTCTCAAGTTCAGTTCTCTTTTTCATTTCCTCTTCTGTATATTTTGCAGCTATGACAGACAAGTTATTTAGGATCTGCTGAAGCCAGTGAGAACCTGAAAGATATGAGAAATGTGTGGAATACTCGTATGCTTGAGGCTGGCACAGGTGGCAACCTTGTTCTTCTAGCCACTCTGGAAACTGTATACAGATAATTTTAAGTGCATTGCTAACAATTTTCCTCTGGGATTTTCTGTTGGTGCCCTGCATACCCAAATTATAGAATCAGAAAAGGTCTCAATCAATGGTCACCTACTTCATCCACTTCCCCACTGATGCAGGAAATTTGTAGTTAGATGGCCATCCAGGGTCTACTACAAAGCTCTATCAAAGGAGAGCCCATCACTTTCCAAGGCAGTCTGCTCCATTCTATCAACATATACAAGATCATTTGAACAGTAACAAAATGTTGATAATGAATATTTTCATCCATTAAACAGATACAGTGTGAGATAAAGGCTTGTCTAGATGGGCAAAATACCCCCATCTTACCCTCCCCCCCGCCATCTCAGCGCTCTGCAATCCAAAATGGACCCCTTGCCACGCGGCAGCCTCATTACTGCACCGGAGGCTGCTTGCGCGGCAAGAGGCTGAAAGAGGCATCCGAAAATCTCCTAATAGTTAGCATGGGGTGTGGTGAGGAGGCAAACTGGATCAGGACAGTGGCATGGGAGAAGCAATCACCCGCCCGTGCCCACTACTTGCAGCAAAAGGAAAGTTGCCATTGACACTGTTTCAAACAGCAGATGCTGGTGATAATGATGTTTTCCTCCACCAACACTTTCACATTTTTTGTCCATAGCTGAGACACAAGACAGCATGCAAAATTAGAACAAATATAGATAGAAACTTATACTGATTTTTTAAAAATGTTAAAGTATAATTACACTAATTTAAAATAGTTAGGAATTAAATTAAGAGCAACTTAAAATATTGAGAACAATTGGAAATCTGTCCATCAAAAAGGCCAAAAAAAAGGGGGGGGAAGAGTACAGATGTCTTTGTAGTGTGCGTGTGTGTGTGAGAGAGAGATTCCAAGAACCTCAGAGAGGGCAACAGGTTAGATGCCTTTGCTGCCACATCACAATCTTGAAGCAGATCAGGTGTCTGCAACCTGCTATTCATTAAGGAAAAATGTATAAGATAAGGGTTAAACTACAGGACATTATTCATGTCCAGTTTAGCCTTTAGAAGCTGGGCAACCAAAAGAGAAGGTTTCTTATGCAGTAATGATGCTGGCTTTTATCCTGAGATAAATATTAAGTTAAGGGAGGAAATTCCCAATCTCCTACTCCTCTGCATGGCCATCTGCCCCCTGCCCCCCACCAAGAAAGAGCTTGTCTGGAGAGTCCTGCTAAATAAGATAAGACTGTTGGGAGAGAGACAGAATGACCTTGAAATAAGTGGAGGTCTACTACTTGGTTCTGGGGTGTTCTCTCTCTCCTCCCCTGGTAAGTGAAGGAAGAATGAGATGTAAGAATGTGCAATCAGTTTGGATAAATCCTGAATTTCAAGGTGAATCAGGCCAATTGTGATGAGATCCAAAACATGTCAGAGCATCCTGATTTGGATCCAGGTGCATCAGCTCACCCTGAAGTGATTTGGGCCCATCTGGCACCTCCAGTACTGGGGCCCACCTGAAAGATGAGAGGTACCTTAGTGTTTCTCTCTCTCAGCTTCCCCCACGCCCCGTGTCTGTCTGCACAGGCACACATATACCACACAGAAAAATGGGGGTAGGGGGGATTGAGAGAGAGAGGGAGGTTTTGACTGTACAGGCAGCAGTGCTATACCATAGATTTTATGGTGCAGAAAACATTATTAACTAGCAGGACTGAGAAGTCAACTAACTGTACATCCTGTAAAAATGTATTTCATCTGTGAGGGAGGAGACATTTTAAAGGTGGCTAGAACTAAAACTGCTGAAGCTGCTTGTCTGCAATTAGACATGGGCTATCTACTCTGAAGGGACTATAATGTCTTCAAATTTCATGCACTTGTCTAAAACAGTTGAAAGGCTATGAGCTATTTTGGACCCCAGTGCAAAGCAATGAGAGGTACCAGATTCAGATTTCTGTATCTCAGCTTGGAATCAGGATCTGAAGTGGGTTAAATTGAGTCAAATTAGTCTGAATTCAAACAGGGCATTTTCCAAACCCTTGAACTGGGCTGCAGATGGAATTAGGGGACCCTTGCCCAGCCTAATGGGGTATTATCCTTCCATGATTTAAAACAGGACCAAAGGCATTATGGACACTTAGCCTGTCTGTTAACTGTTAGAAAGTATTTATTAAAGGAGATTTTGTTGTTGTTGTATGCCTTCAAGTCAGGGGGTTTTCCTGCCAAGGTTTGTTTGAGGGGGTTTGCCTTTGCCTTCCTCTGAGGCTGAGAGAGTGTAACTTATCCGTGGTCACCCAATGGGTTTCCATGGCTGAGTGGGGATTTGAACCCTGGTCTCCAGAGTCATAGGAGATTATCACATGAGGCAAAAAAGTGGAATTAAAGCAGGATAGTAGCTCTATGGCCAAACCTTGGACTTTATCAGACAGGCCCTTAAAACCCATTCCTGTTCCATTACCCACCCACCCTCCTCCCATCCCTGTAACTGAATTAAACAAAATGTTCACACACTTACCTTAATCCCGGGACAGAAACTGCTCCCCCCTCCTCTGGCTGTCCAAGAAGGGAATGGAGCTCTCACAGAGCCCCCTCCCCTTCCTGGAGACCAAATCACATGGGGAATTTAAAAATAAAAAATCCCCCAAACCTCAAAGAAGTGCACCAAGCACCTAAACACCCTTTTAAAAAGCCTAAGTAACCCAGGGAGGGAACAAAAAAGGCTGTCACTTACCTCTTTGTCCCAATCAAAGCAGGAAGTGTTTTGCAGGGAGCCCTGCATCATGCAGGGAATTAAAAAACAAACAAACCCAGACATCAAAAAATTAAAGCAATCACCTAAACAGCCTTTAAAAGAAACAAATAAACAGGGGAGGGTACAAAAAAGTCTGTCACTTATCTGGATGTCCAGATCGCCACCAGAAGTGTTCTCTGCTTACCTTCCAAGACCTTACAGAAGCAGGCAGCCAGGGGTGAAATTTAAAAATAAAAATACAGGCAGACTTCTAAAAATTAAAAAAGCACCAAAACACATTTAAAGCTTTAAAAACAACAAGGCGAGGGCACAGAAAAGGCTGTCACTCACCTGGATGTCACGATTGTACCCAGAAGTGTTTTAACATCGCGCCAGCATAACAGCAAACCAGTTCACACACCTGTGATTTCGTTACAGAAATGGAACGAGAGATCTATTGACTACTTTTCCCCATGAATAAAACAAAACGGAAAGCACACAGGGTCAGAACAGGGTAAGAATGGGTGAGGAGGACATTGTCTGGGAAAAAAAAAACTCTTTAGTGATCCTGTGGCATTTCTGTTCCATTTCATTAAGCCCATCTGATAAAGTCCCTTCTCTCATGACATTACCATACTCTTGCCGGTGTATAATCACCCTGTTAGTGTGGTGTGCCTTTTCATTGATGGGGAAAGCCTGTCAATAGACTTCCAATATCAGGGCTATTCCAGGAGTTTGCTAGTATGATAAGTCTCCTCACTTCAGTGCCAGCATTACAACAATCACGAGTGTGTGTAATTCTCATCGCTCCCCCTCGCTACTCAAAGGCAGGTTAACTCCATGCTTGTCAGTTGTTGTTTTTTAAAAAAATATTTTTTTGTGTTTGTGTAATTATGGGGAAATGATAAAATAAAAATATTTTTAAAATTGTTTTTGCTGTAATTATGCAAATACAGCAAAGATAAAAAAATCTAACAGGCATGGAGTTAGCTTGCTTTGTAATAGGAAGGAGGAGGGGAGGGAGGAGAATCAGGCCTTATCCTGCCACGTGACTGCTGTAATGCCAGCACTGAAGTAAAGAGACTTATATTAGGGGAGTTTGCAAAGCAGGTTGGTTATGCGAAAGAAGAGAGGTACAATACTCAACGTTTTCAAAGCTCTTGTTCAAAGTTCCTGTTTCCTTTTATAATGCTGTTGCTGTGGCAAAATAGCCTCATGTGATAATCTCCCTAGTCCAACACCCAAACCACTACACCACACTGGCTGTCATGTCTAAAAAATAAGACAAAAATTGTGGAAGAAGAAGGATGAGCAGTAGCAAGGTCAGAGAGGATCATTCTGTACTCAAGGAAGCAGCAGGTCAGACAAAACAGAAGGGAACAAACCAGGCAATACTGTATGCTTAACTAGCTGCCTTCATCTCTGTTGCCCCCCTGTGCACAGAAAGCTGTTTCTGCAAATGTGATTGCACATTTCTCCACTTCTAACAATTCATAGCTTTACATCTACACAGATTTCATAGGACATTTTTTGTTAGGTTGGACAAGAGGGATACTCACCACTTTTAGGATATCCTGTCATGATCACATCATCTCTCCTGGCTTCAAAGGTTTCAAGAGCTTGTAAAGTTTCTGGGTGACAAATAGTAATAGGATACAAAACTCCTTTGTGGGAACAGAGCTTTTCTTCTGAGGCTAGCTTGGAACCATCCATCAACATCCTGTCAAGAAATTCAACAACATGTTTCCTGTCCTTGGCCATATTTGTGTCTGCTGGGATATGAACCTAGAGCAGATGGAGGATGGGATTTGAGCTGTTGTTCTTGAACAGACCAGATCCTCTGAAAGATTATATAACCAAGGTCTTGGCTTGTATATTGTAGTGGGAGGGGTTTGAGGAAATAACATTACTGTTTAACTGATAAAATAGAAACTAGTTCTAGCCTTTGCTTTGCTTGTTGCAGATTCATTTTATTTGCTGACATCTGGATTGCTAATTCTTTGAAGGGGCAGATAGGAATAGGCCCCACATCCCCAGAAGTAAAAATGGTTTGCAATTAGAAAAACAGGTAAGGAAGAAATGACTCTTTAATAAATGTAGAAAAGGCAGAGTTTTGGGAAGTTCCTTTTTTGGACTACAGCTCCCTAAATCACTATGTATATGCTACCCTGTCAGGTATTCGCATTCCCAGATCAGGGGGAATCAACAAAACAAAATAATCCAGTTTCAAACTGGATTATTTGCATAGCTCCTTCGTATGGAATCCTGGGATTTGTAATTTTACAAGGTCTTTAGCCTTCTATGACAAAGCATGCTGGTGCCTCACCAAACTACAAATCCCAGGATTCCATAGAAAGGAGCCATGCAAATAATCCAGTTTCAACCTGGATTATTTCTCTAGTGTGGATGCCCCCTCATCACTGAGCACCAGTTTGAAAACTTTATTGCCAGAAATCCTGGGGGACGTTTACACGATGAAAATGTCCTGGGAAGAATTCGTGTCGATCCCTGGCAGTTTACACGTACATCGGGTCGGGTATGTGATTTTTGGAAGGGGGGCCACCTTTTATCTCTCAACCTGCAGGACTTCCAGTCCCGCAGGTTGTGCCGGTTTTTTAAAAAGTCACTGGAGGATTCGGAAAATCGGAAATGTAAACAGCGTGGGACAAAAAGTCTCGGTACTGGGATGACTGTAAATGGTGACTGGGGGCGGGCTTAGAGCTCAGGGACCAGAAAAGGAGGGGTCGGTCACCCGTTCAACAGATCCAGCCTCACCAGCCGAAAACAAAGGCATCCCTTCCAGCTGCTCGAAGGTTGATGTATGTGTGTGCGCGCGCATGTGTACTCAATTACCTTTTTAAATGGATTTCTGCACTGAAAACCCTTCAGCTTTACCTTTTCCTCAACTGCATGTTACAGAGAGATCGTAGTAGCTTGGTCACCTCCCTGGCCCTGGCACATTAAAATATTCAAGCCTCTGAGCGAATTAGCACTCTTTAATTCCCCATCTCTGTGTTTGTGTCTTTCAAACCGCCTGCCTATAGCCATCTCTGCAGCCAGCTGTAGGGGTTAATATTTAAAAAAGGCAAGAGGAAAACCAAGCGCTTGATTTCAAAAGGAAAGCACTCAGCTGGCTTTAAAAGCACTCTGCTTGATTTCAAAAGGAAAGCCCTGTGTCTGAGCGAAAGATCTATCAGGATCTTTCAAAATGCTTTCTGCCTCTTTTGAAAGGGTTAAAATGTTCACGAAGCAAGGCGGAATAACAAACCTCTGCCCCCCTCTCTCCAGCCCCCCCCCAGCCAGCCAATAGCATCGCTCGTGGCGCGGAACTCTAAAGGAAGTGTGTCACCGAGGTTGTGAAAACACGAGTAATCGCATCTTTGATTGACAGCCAAAAAAAAAAAATTAAAACCTAAACAAAACCGGAACTATGGACGTGTAAATATCAGTCACGGGACCACACGGGATATCCAGATCAGAGACATAAATCGTATAAACAGCGAGGGACGGATTCGTGATCACTTTGTCATGGTAGGCAACGCGACAATTTCTGTCATGTAACTGGCACCCAAGAAACATCTAATACAAGTCATTGCTGAACATGGGGGTCTAATGGATGCAATCTAAATTAAAAGCATTTTACAATCAACAAAATCTGGCAGGTTGCATGATCATGGTCATCCATCATTCACTGACACAAGCATCCCTTAAACAGAAACTACTTTCCTCCCAGGCGTTGCAAACTGCTAATTGCAGCTGCATCATTGTCTCTTTTCCCCCCAAGCAAACCCCAAACAGTTACACTTACACTCCCCACACAAACTGCTAGGCCCATTCTACACCAAGGTCATAGGAAATTAAGCAAAAATGGTAGGAACAAGAGCCAAGGGGTCCAATCCTGACATACCCACAGCAGCAGGAACAGGTCCTATTTCTTTGCTACTGGGTAAGAGAGAGACGTTGAGGAACTGTGGCTTGTGATACTAGATACACAACTCAATTTCCCCTCTTCTGTACAATTCTTAAAAGTAAAGGCTCATCCTCTGTCTTATGTGACTGCAGTACATATAACATACATTGATGGATATTGCACATACCATTTAGAGGAGTTTGGTCCCATTTCACAGGTGAGGAATGCTGAGGCACAGGAATATATAACTAGCTCCAAATCAATCAAGGAAATCATGATCAACATTTATTTAGCATTTGTAATAATAATAAGAGAGTACCTCTAAGCAAATGCTGGGTATTTTTTACTCACTGAACAATGATAGCATCTTCTGTTTACATGTGCTTGAAAGTGAAAATCAGCAGGGGTGGGCAAAATGCAGTAAAGTGCAGAACACATGTGGTTCCCAGGGTTGTTGATCCCCAGGGACCCCCAGGGTCTTTTTAGCCCCCCTCCCCCATGCACCCAAAATCCATTGGAGATGTGGACAACTGTCCTGACATGTTTTTTGTCTGATCCCAAGCTGGTTTAGGTTCTGGAGAGACCTTTTTTAAAGAGGAAGTGGCCCAGAAGTGACTTTCAGCTCACCTCCTGTTCTAAAGAAGGCCTCTCTTGGGCCTAAAATGGCCCAGGGAGGCCGAAAACATGACAAAATTACCCCCTGGAAGATGTTAGGGTTCATTTGGAGCTTTTTTTAAGGGAAGGATCAGTGGGGATGAAGTACTCCAAGGTCTCTAACCTTCAATAGAGTGGTGGCACATATCTCACACAGAAAGAGTCAAGTTTCTTCATCTCTCTTGAAGAATAAAGCACCAGTTTTATCTCCATTGACAGTGTTTTTCAACATCACCTTCTGCTTATTTATTACATTAATCAATCACCCTGTAACAAAAATATTCTCAAAATGCGGGGAAAGCCTACATGTGTGCACTGTATATTAACACTCATCCATTTGTCTGTCATTAGGATCCCACAAACCTATTATGCAGGACAGGAGACTCTAATGATAGAGTGGGTAACTGTGGACCTCCATATGTTGTTGGGTTGACATTCCTATCAGCTAATGGTATAGGATGATGAAAGTTACACTCCAGCAATTTCTGGAAGTCCATAGGTTGCCCACACCTGTTCTATATGATAGGGCTTAGGGTTCCCAGATCTCACAGCCTGGATCCTCTTCTCCAGTCCTCAGGACAAGAGGATAGAATCTCAGAGTGAGAACATTGCTGTGAAAAGCATATGTATGGTCAAGCTCCCTGCAACTACTATAGGTAGGGCTCCCAGATCTCAGGACTTGGCCCCTCTTTACCAGTTCTCAGTGCAAGGGCTAGGAGTCTCCAGGTAAGAGCATTGGTTTGAAAAGTATGAGTGTGTTTTCTTTACTCGTTAGACTTGTTGGGGTTTTATTCTGAATGACATGCTCTGTGCAGTTGCACTGGATGCTTAAGATACCATACTTAAGAACATCACTGTGGGTTGCTTCTTGTACAAGGGTCTACCTCTTGTGATGTCACAAGGGGTCATCTCTGTGACCCAAGTTCTGGCACTGAAATCTCCAGGCCTGGGATAGTCCTGACCAACCAACCCTAATTTGGGGCTGGAGTTGTACTACTAAAGTTTAAAGTTTAAAGCATATCAATTTATGCATGGGTGTGTTTGCAGCAGCTCATACACTTGGGTTTACAAGTTTATGAACACATAGCCAACAAACCAGACAAATCTGTTAAAACAGCACCAGACGAAGGTTTATGTAATGCATACCAAGAATTGTCCTGTTATGTGTTTTTGTATTTCACTGTAAAATACGTTTAGAACAAAATGTTCCTATTCACAATAGTCACAGCCACAATTTTTGCAGGATTTTCTTGTGAATTTTACCAAAAGGCAGCAACCAGTCATGTACTATTTTCTGAACTATGGATTAAGTAAAGAAATCTGCAATATGCTACCTATTAAAATGTGCTATGTGCTTATATACTTCCTTGCCTACTTATTGCAAAGCAAACCAAAAAGGGTACAGCCAAGTGGGTCTGGGGTGTGGTAAATATTCTTTAGATGCAAGGGTGGTGCCTGCTGCCCTTAAAGAGGCAATGTTGTCAGCACTCCTAAAGAAAGGCAGTTTGGACTCCATGGACTTTGACATCTACCAACCAGTTGCAAACACTCTTTTTTTTTCTTTTTTCTTTTTGAGGGGGGGGATCCTCAAGAGTGATATGGCAGCACAGTTGCAGACACTTTGAGGTGACACCTATTATCTAGTCCCATTTCAATCTGGTTTCATTCTCAGTTTTGGGACTGAATCAGTTTTAGGAGATTATCAGATGTGGCAAATATGGCATGACAGAGACAACACAATTCTGCGAAAGGGCTTCCCTATCACACAACATTGTTCCCTCACATTCTCCAAGTGTTCTGCTCCAAGTGAACCACCGAGATCATGCACCCCAGTAAATATGGAAGTGAACAGAGCTAACAGTTGCGCTCTGATAATTCTGGGCTCTCTTTCTCGTTATTGCAACAACGTGTGATAAAAAGGGTTATTATGCCAGGACACTTATACTTTTAAACATAGCGGGACAAGAATGTTTTTAGATGCTCATCTGATAATTTCCCTAGTCACCCTTGTAGCCACAGTAGGGTATTTACCTGGGTGGCAGTGTTGAGGAGGAAGAGATTGGCTGTGAACTGGAAGCAGCAGCAGCAAGTGAGAAAGAAGAAGCCAAAAGCTGCTTGCTTCCATGCCTGACCACAGTGTGGGATGATGAACTGGGGTTGTGTGGGTGGAGCTAGGAGAAACCAGGAGATGGCAGGGAGTTTACGAGTGAGGGAACAAGTGAAGAAAGAGGAAGACAAGGAACAGGGAGGAAGATGGTGGAAGTCGGAGTAGCGAAACAGACAAATGATAGAGCCAGCCCAGGCATGATGATGGCCCTGAAGGAAGTCCTGGACCCTTCTCCACTTGGCCAGAGTCAGCCAAGAGGAGAAGAGAAAGGTGTGGAGAACCTGAGAAGCCAGCAAGAGGAGGCAGAGGCAAGTCTGCCAAGCAAGAGAAAGGGAGACACTGAGCAGGTCTGCTCTCCCAGGCAGCTGGAAAGGCAGTGGAACAGCAAAAGACCCTTAGTGGAAGCTCCACATCAGGACAGTTTAGGAAGAGGATGGGGCTAATCTGGGGTGAGAAGCATGAATGGGAATGCTCATAGACGGCAGGCCCTCTCCAGTACAAGCTTGAAGAAATCAGCCTGGGAGAGGACTTGTAGTAACTCTCAATGAAATTTATTGTAAAGAGACATTGCTATATTGCAAGACTGTGTGAGAACCCTTCCTGGTGAAGGAAGCAAAGTCTTGGGACTTTATCAGATAAGCCTCTTTACTCTTTCTTTTGCAGGCAGACTTTATGTCATTTTTATGCCGGCAAAAGAGCCCCCCTACCAGACCTTACCTTCAGTCCTGGTAAAAGGCAGCCCAGCATTGATGGAGAGTGAATGGAGCTCCATTCACTTCTGCACCTGTGATGTCAGCGAATCTCTCAAGAAGACATGAACACGGAAAATTTTAAAAATAAAGAAAAAGAAACACACAAAATGTTCACACAAGCACAAAAACACACTAAAAATTACAAGTAAACCAGGGAGGTAAAAAAAGAGAGTCCCCTACCTGGCTGTCCCAATCTCACCCAGAAATGTTCTGTCATTCATGCTGCATTCACGTGAGCACAATGTATGAAGTTTCAAACACCAGCAATGCTGGCAAAAAAGCACCGGGGGAGATCTACTGATGGCTCGGCTTGTCAATAAAAAAGTACACCTTATTCCCTATACATGATGGTGAAAGGACGATGTCATCTGGTATGCATGCTATTTCACGTTAATTAGGCATAATTATGATACTATATTTGCCTGGTCTTTGGTGAAACTATACTTATTTCAGGCCTAGATCCCAAGGACTGATCAACAGAAGGGGTAATTACAACTTTAGATAAGGTAAGAAACTTACCTTGTTTGGATTTCCGCATAGTTATTGACCTAATGAAGTAACTTTCTCTTGAGATGTGTTTATTTATATGAGGGGAAGCTGCCTGTGAAGCTCTTCTTCACAGGCATATTGGATATGGCAAGAGTGACCTAAAGGGGATTAACCCCAATATACCATTCAAAAATGCAAGGTCATTGCTTTGATGACAAGTGCAGGTACAAGTGCTGCTGTCCCACATTGTGGGGGTGGGGGAGTCAGAGACCATTATTGGGATAGAGACAGAAGAACAACATTGTTCCTCTTGCTTGATCTTCCCTATCGTGGATTAGGGATGGAAAGACTATATTCTATTATTCATTTCCTGGTTGAAAACTGGGTTTCCCAACAGTATGAAACTGTTAGGAAATCCCATTGGGGAGAATAACAGAGCAATAAGACTTTTTCTCTCAGTTTTCTCTCAGTATTTGAGTGCCCTAACATGTTCTGGAGGATTCTTCCACGTAGACAAACACATAGCTTTCTGGCAAAAAACCCAAAACCAACCTCGGCACATTACCTACAAAGAAAAGGTGTTTCTATACAAGAAACGGGGGGTGGGGGTGGGAGTTGACTAGGAAATGTGCATTTTGCACATGAAATTTTGTTTTGGGTGCAAACCCATGCATTTTTCTGTGTTGAAAAATTCTCTGGAACACTGGGAGCTTCCGGTAGGAAAGCAGAGGGGTTGGGTGTCTTGAGTCAGAGCTCTGACCAGGAGGGCTCTCCCGAGGCTGTAAATTTGGGCATTCGACCCAAACCGTGTTCCGATCCAGGCAGGATCAGTCCCAGTGGGACTTGCTGTCACTCGGTTGTGAGCTCTAACTCTCCTGAGATGGAGGTTTCAAGAGAGCTGGAGCTCCATGACAGGAGTGAAGAGGCAGCCATTACAGCACTGTGGTTTGTCCAAGGACACTACCCTCAGAGCTTTCCAATTTAAAATAGTAGCAAGAACGAAAAACAAGATCAATCTGGATCACAACGGAAACCTCATCGGAAGCACAGTATCAGTGGAATAAAGATAAAGGCGGACGAAAGCTCAACAACCGCCAAATCTCCTGATCAGTCTGAGACTGAGACTAAGGAAGAGGGGCTGGTGAAAAGCCGGTGAGTTGATATAACTTTCAAATCACTAGACTGTAACCAAAACTGCTGGACTTTGACTACTTTACTTCCTTTGACTAAACTGTTACTTAGTTCATTATTTGACCACATGCCTGCCGAAGGAGATAAGGGGGCTTTGCTTTGACTTTATACTGATCTTAAACCCTAAACGCAAGCAATGGAATGTTGAACATGCTGACCCCTTTTGGAATTAGTCCATCAAGAGGACAAAGATTGGGATAATATATCATCTTTTGTTTAATTTTACCGGTTGGATTGGACCCAGGAAGAGGGTTGAAGAGGGAAAATATAAAGGGGGGCAGCAAGACAGGGGAGACAAAGAAACAAAGAGGACATGAAGGGACAAAAGAAGGCAATGACGACAGCAAAGACAGGGGTGACAATAACTGGAGAACTGATTGAGAGTGGAATGAGTGGAGAGAGAGAAGGCAGCAGCGAATGGAAAGTGGAAGTGGAAGACAGTGGAGGGTGTGGAGTGGAGATGGCATAAGGAACTTTAGGGGAAGTTAAAAGTGTAAGAAACTTTTTTGGGAAGTTAAAACCTAGGCATAAAATTGTAACTATAACTGAGTCTACAACTTATTAGACAGCAGATTTGCTTGCCCCAACACAAAGAATAATAATACAGAACTGAACAGACCTTGGTTGTACCGAGATAAGCCTCCAAGGTGTTAGCTTTCTCAAAGTTGGAATCATTAGACTGCCTCCTCTGCTCAAGGATGCAGCGGAAGCTAAAATAAAGCACTGTAGGGTTTAAAGCTATAGTACTCAGATGCCTCAAAGGAAAGCATATAGCGACACCTGGTGGCTTAACTGGTTTACTGATTAACTGATGAAATAATATACAGTTGCCCCTCCACATTCGCGAACTTAGCATTCACGGTTTTGAATATTCGCAGTTTTGGGAGGGCTCCCCAGCCCTCCCAAAAGTAGCGACAAGGGGCCTCCAGAGGCTCCGTGAAGGCCTTGGGAGGGGGGTGGGGAGGTGACCATGGGGCCTCCGGAGACTCTCCAAAGGCCCTGTGAAGGCCTTGGAAGGGAGTGGGGAGGGCCGGGGAGGTGACCACGGGGCCTCTGGAGACTCTCCAAAGGCCCCATGAAGGCCTTGGGAGGGAGTGGGGAGGGCTGGGGAGGTGACCACGGGGCCCCCGGAGACTCTCCAAAGGCCCGTGAAGGCCTTGGGAGGGAGGGGGGAGGTCCAGGAAGGCATCCACAGGGCCTCTGAAGGCCCCGTGAAGGCCTGGGGAGGGAGGGGGAGGGCTGGGGAGGCGACTACGGGGCCTCCGGAGACTCTCAGAAGGCCCCGTGAAGGCCTGGGGAGGGAGGGGGGAGGGCTGGGGAGGCATCCACAGGGCCTCCAAAGGCCCCATGAAGGCATGGGGAGGGAGTGGGGAGGGCTGGGGAGGTGACCACGGGGCCTCCGAAGGCTCCGTGAAGGCCTGGGAAGGGAGGGGGAGGGCCGGGGAGGCATCCACGGGGCCTCGGGAGGGCCTCCAGAGGCCCTGTGAAGGCCTTGGGAGGGAGTGGGGAGGCGGGGGAAAGCAACTATGAGGCCTCCGGAGGCCCCATGGTTGCTTTGGCAGGGGAGGGGAAGGGCAGTCATTATTTGTGGAATTTTCACATTCACGGGGGTCTGTGGAACCTAACCCCAGCGAATGTGAAGGGATTACTGTACTAACATACATTAAAAGAAGACTTACTGTTTAATTATATCCAAACTTCAAACCTGGACCGACGGATTAAACAAGCCAAAAATGAATTGATGAATGAATTGATCAAATGAATGAATGAACGGATGGCTAATTGATTAGAAAATTGGTAAATTCATACCTCAACCCCAAATCAAGTCTGACTGACGAAATAAGCCGAATATGATTTAATAGATATTTGATTATAGCATTAATTTATTAAGAGGTAATCTTACTTTTAATAAACAAAAACAAAAAAACCCCTTGTAATTAATCTGATCTATATTATTTCATCAATTCATCAATTTTGGAGCTTTGATTGATTATTTAATTAGAAGGGTAATTCTGTTGATTTGAGGTAATACATTTACCTCAGGTAATATTTGATCAACCTGGGGGGTTTGATTGAAGAAGGGATGGCAGACTTAATAACATGTAAAGAGATCACTATTTTGTTTGTTCTATAAGTGAATATCAATTAGATAATCAATAGAAAAATAGAAATAAGCAAGAGCAGAAAAGGAGAATAAAACTTAGAGGAGGAAATATGGCATCAGGTACAAGAGCAAAGACTGGTGGTTCGCAGACCTAAACGCAAACCTTGGGACAAAGATGAAACTCCTCTGAGAATCCACTGAAACAAATGGATATTGGGACACAAATATTGGAAGAATTAAGAAGTTTTAAATGTGATTTAAGGCAAGATTTCAAAGTCTTTAAGGAAGAAGTATGGACAGACATAGATAAAACTGATACCAAATTGGACAATTTGAAAACAGAATTAAAAGATTTAAAAGTCAAAGTGGAAAACAACCAGACCAAAATAACGAAACTGGAGGAAAATATGTCTCTCACTATAGCAGAACAAGACAAGGGGAAAAAAAAGTAATTATGCTTCAAGAAATGAGATATAGAGATAAGTGCATCAAGATGAGGGGTGTACCAGAAACAACAAGAGAAGACTTGTGGGAGAAAATACTCCCCAGCCTAGCAAAATTTATAGATATTTCAGAAGAGTGTCTTGAACTATCCGTGGACAAAATCTTCCGTGTAAACTCACTGGCAGGGAGAGGAAAGAAACTGCCACAAGACATAATAATCTCCTTTACAAGAGAAAGAATTAAGGAAGGGATAATACAAACCAGTTACATGGAAAAATTACTGACTGATGAGAGAGAAATCAAAATCTTCAAGGATGTGCCAAGTGAGATTTTGTGGCAACGCCAAAACTACAAACCTCTGACACAAAAACTCAAAAAAAGTAATGTTTACTATAGATGGGAACATAGTGAGGGAATTACATTCACCTATCAACAAAAAAGACACAAAATAAACATGATAGAAAAAGCAGATGAATTTATGAAAAAAATAGAAGAGGATGAAGACAGAAGAGCAAAGGCAAAGTTTTAAAAGAAAAGGAAAGAGAGGGGAGAACAAGTCTCCCAAGAGGAACCAAGTGAAAAGGAGAACGATAAGGATAAAGACAAAGAGGGAAAGATTGATAGTGACAAGGAAGATAAGGAGGAGAATACAAGTGAGGAAGAACCATTGGACAGAGAAGAAAAAGGGAAACCTGATGATGAAGAGGAAGAAAATTTACATAATTAAAAAAAGAGAAGGGATAACAATAATAATAGATAAATAGAATAAAAATAAAGTTGTCAATAAGAAAACATGCATGTGAGAATTACGGACGAAATGAAGACACAACTTGGACAACCTTTCAATGAGGAAGAAATTTAACAAGCTATTAGTCAAATGAAAATGGGAAAATCGCCAGGACCGGATGGGTTTATCTCAGAATTTTATAAGAAATTTCAACATGATATAATTGGACCACTGCAACAAATGATGAACAGAATAAAAGAAGATGGAATCCCAGATTCTTGGCACTCAGCAAATATAATCTTAATCCCTAAGGAAGGAAAAGAAGAGACGAATGTTGCAAACTACAGACCTATTTCGCTGCTCAATACTGACTACAAAATCTTTGCCACAATGTTAGCAAATAGGATAAACATGACTATTAAAGATTTGCTGCATGAGCTGGTTTCATAAAAGGAAGGCAAATGTCCCTAAATATAAGAACAATGCTAAATGTGATAGAGCATTATGAAAGGGCAAACAACAAAAAAGTGGCAATTATTTTCATCGACGCCGAAAAAGCCTTTGATAACGTCAATTGGCAATATATAACGAAGACACTAGAAGAGTTAAATTTTGGGGAGGAATTCATTAAAAACATCAGGGAGATTTACAAAATACAGAAAGCAAACTTGCTGGTAAATGGGCAAAGAACAGAAACGTTTAACATCGAAAAAGGAACCTGTCAAAGCTGCCCACTTTCCCCAATCTTATTTATACTAGCGTTAGAAACTTTAAACAACCGAATAAGGAAAGATGAAAGAATACCAGGACTAAAGATTAAAGGGCAAGAATACAAACTGAAGGTGTTTGCCAATGATCTGGCAATTATACTAGAAGATCCAGTGAATAACATTACAAATTTATGGGAAATATTGAAAAAAATTGGTGAATTATCCGGTTTCAAATTAAACCGAGAAAAAAAACAACAATTATACCGAAAAATCTATCTAAGAATGAAGAAGAAAAACTTCAAAATAAATCAGGATGCAAAATTGTTTAAAAAATGAAATATCTGGGGATATGGATAAGCAAAAGAAACATCAACTTTTTTGAAAACAATTATAAAAGATTGTGGTCCAAAATCAAAAAAGATTTACAAAGATGAGGAAAATTAGACCTTTCCCTGTTGGGTAAAATTAATGCAATAAAAATGAACATGCTACCTAGGTGTTTATTCCTATTTCAAAATTTACCAATCTTGCAAAATTATAAAATAATTCAACAATGGACACACGAATTGAGCAAATTAATCTGGAATGGAAGAAAGTCAAGGATTAAATGGTCAACTTTGATAGTGAATAAGAGATCAGGAGGAGCTTCACTGCCGAATCTTAACCTATACTACTTGGCTTGCGGAATGAACTGGCTGATGGATTGGATCAGACTGGATGATGACAGAACCCTAACATTAGAAGGCGATGCTCTCAGATTTGGGTGGCATGCTTATTTAGTGTACAGAAAAGCACAAGTAAACAAAGACTTTGGAAACCATATTGTAAAAAAAGCACTATTGCGAATCTGGAACAAGCTAAAAGAAAAAATTTATACTAAATTACCTATTTGGATATCCCCTCAAGAAGCTACGCAAGGAGGATGGGAGTCATCGAGGAAGTGGTTAAGGTATAAGGATCTAATAGGTCAGCAAAAGTGGAGAGATGGAAAAGGTATAAGCTTACAAACCCGGGAAGAAATAGAGGCTACGGGAATCCAAATGAATTGGTTTAAATATTTACAACTTAAACAGAAATTCCAAGAAGACAATACGAAATACGAATTTGAACTGCAAGAAAACAATCTGGACAAGATAATTTGGCAAAAAGATGGCAAGAAAATAACCCAAATGTATAATCTGTTACTAGGAAGAGAATTGGAAAAGGAGGTGGTAACTGAAGCGATGATTAGATGGGCAGCCGACATAGGAGATCTGATACAGCTGGAAGAATGGGAAAAAAGCTTGGGCAGTCACAAACACATTCACAGCGTGTCTTCAGTTGAGGAGTACCATCTGAAGATGGTAAACTGATGGTATATGACACCAATAATAATAAGTAAAATTTATAAAATAAAAGAAACTCAGTGTGGAAAATGTGGTAAAGAACTGGGCTCGCTTTTCCACATGTGGTGGGCATGTCCAATTGTCAAAAACATCTGGACAAAAATACATAAAAAATACAAGAGATCTACAGCATCCAATGTGAAATGAATCCCAAATTATATTTATTAAACATAACAACATCAATTGACAAAATAACTTTTAAGCAACATTGGAAAACAATTTTATATCTAATAACCGCACCTAGACTGATAATCGCTGCAAAATGGAGAAGCAAAGAAATCCCCCACATTAAGGACTGGGTGCTCAAAATTAGAGAAATGCAAGAGAATGATAGTCTGACTTGCATCTTAAATAAAACAAGGCGGGAAAAATTCAAGGAGGAATGGGCACCGATTAAAAAAAATTGAAGAAGAGTTGGAATATTGGTGAGCCAATATAGTGGAATAAAGTTAAGAGGACAAACTATCTCAGATCAAAGAGAACCAAGAGAGCTAAGAGAAAAGGAGTTATGGGGGAGGGCAAAAAGCTGAAAAACGACTCAGATGAGTTAGATGATACTGGGAAAATGAATCAAAACCATGAGTTAAATCTTATAGATTAACAATTAAAACTGGAATAAAAAAAAGAAATTAGATCATTGACATTGTAATGTATAACATAATATATATGTATAGAGTTGCATTGTATAACACAGCATATATGTATGGATATGTATATACGCAATTAAAAGGGATAAAGGAAAACACAAGAATATCTTTATATACAGTTAGAGATGTACATAAAGGTAAATTGAAGGAGGTATTGAGAGAAAATTGAATATAAAAGAAGTTCCAAATTGAGATGCAAACAATAGGAAGTTATGTTGAATGGGAAGAGGGAGAATAGGGATTGAAGTATGTAAGATTTAGAAGAATAGATGGAAGTTGTATGTGGGAGAAGGTATGGGCATGTCGAAGAGGGATGGGAAGAAGATGGAGTGTATAAGGAAGAAAGAAAGAAAAGAAAGGGTGGACCAGTATGTACTAGGTAATATGAAAGGAAAATGAGTATGGATAGTGGTAAAAAGGAACAGGAAAGAAGAAATGATAAGAGGAAAAGAAAGATAAACAATGACTACATAAATGAGAACAAAATTCATTTTGGTTGTAATGTAATGTATGTATGTATGTTTGTGGATTGAAATGTATGTATATATGTTTGTGGAATAGAAGTGGTTAAATAAATGTTTAAAAAAATTCTCTGGAAAATTTAATGATGCTTGAATATGGGGAGAATACTGCACAAAAATCTTTTTCTCTGCAGCAGAGAGAAAACTGTAGTAACTATTTGACCTTGCATGAAAAAAAAATAATAATCAACGGTTTACATCTCTCTCCTGGACAACAACACTTGTCCCTCACAGGGTGTGAGTAATAAGCAATTACTTGCTTAGAGCTAGTCACCCAGCCTGAAAAAAAAAATGACAGTAAAGCAACAAATGATATTGTAGTACTGATAAAGATCCCATGGCAGACCAAGGCCTTGTTTAGATGGGCTATTTACAATGTCTTGGCCCCATTGTTAGTGCCCCTAATAAGCCATACCTCTGAAGACCCCCAAAATTGGCGTATTAATAATTTGGCATACTAATATAGTCTTCCACAGGGAGGAACAGTAAAATATCAGGGACTCACTGTAAGGATCCCAGAAAGGCACATGTTAAGTCATGTATCACCCAAAAGGAAAGACTACTAACAAATTCCAAACTGAAAGGAAAGGTCAAAAAGGAAATATTGCCTGCACACACCCAAGTGACTGACAATTGATCTCATCATCAGTGGTTGGAGTAATCCTTTGTCAGAAGGTATCACTCTCCCCTTAACTCCAGACCCAGCCATTAAGGAGGCAGCTCATGCTTTGTAATATTAATCACCAGGACATTAAGAGTTAATGATGCAACACATTAACATCATTGGAAGCCCATTGTTTAAATCCAGGAGTTTCTTGAGACCCATTTTTCAATCTCTGAGAGACACCTGGAATCCAATGTTTCTTCAATTGTATCAACACACGAAATCCAATCACCGGAACACACATTTTTGGTATCAATACTTGCCCAAAATTCTGCCTCATTGCACACAGAACCAGTTCCTGGGGATGCTACATAACTCCTGCTTCATCCATCCACATTGTTAGTCTGCCTTGAGAAGTTGGACTACAGGGCAAGTGTCGTATAACCTCCAGAAAACTCCCTATCTATCCCTCTTACAACCTTTCTTCTTCCATTTCTGATGGTCTTGTGTGTATGTTTTACCATATGAATGTGTGTGTGATTGGTATTATTATTTTAAAATCTTTAATAAATATCATTGTTAACTTTTTCATCTTGTGCTTGTGTGCGTGTGTGTCAGTTCAGAGTTAGTAGGGGTATACAGTTGGCTTAAAAATCCCCTTGTTTCCCACTTTCACATTGCCAAAGTAGAATTGCTGCTAACTTCCTCAACGTATTAAAAACTCGATATTTTCATGGAATTCCCACAAGCACTTTGAGTAACACCATACTGGAGACCTACAGTCCAGACAATGGACAAAGACGGGGCCAAGATGGGGTAAAGCCTGATACACCCCTTTTAAAAAAAACGTGAGAAAAACTGTTTCAGCTGGCAAAAAACAGATTGGGTTCTGTGTGACCCCAGGCGCTCACACTGCCATTGTTGCAGCTGCCATCTGCCGTCACTCTTCTGAAACCAGGAAACAGGCCCGCAGCATGTGACTAGGCTGGTCACATGCAAGGGAGCTTGCTTGCATGCTGCAGGCTGGCTTCCTGGGTCCAGAGAGTGGGACGTAGATGATGGCAGCTGCAGCAATGGGCTGGTGTGGCGGTCTGAACTCCAACCTGTTTTGTGCCAGTAACAGGGGGGGAACGGGCCTGATCCATGGGCAGAATATGCTGACAGGAAGCCATCATATTCTGGTCCATGTAGACCAAGATGCCAACTCTGGCCCATGTCTATTTCAAAATACTATATCACAAAGTGATGCCACCTTGAATCCTTTGCTGGGAGAAAGGTGGAATAATTAGGGATTCATACACCTGCCATCTTCCAATGTCATCCATTTCAGCAATATCCCCATACAATTTACGTAGAAAAAAGTGGGCCAATATCTATGCTTTTATTATAATAAAGTCACTATTTATTATAAATAAATAGACATAAATCACACTTTAGAAATCACACCAGTATTTTTAAAAATACAGGATATTTATTCCGTTTTGCCCCTGGACAGTCCACACGACCCCTGGGGCCAAGATTGGGCCAAGATGGGGTAAAGCGCATTACACCACTTTTAAAAAATACCTGGGAAAAACTGCTTCAGTCAGCAAAAAGCAGATTGGGCCCTGTATAACCTCCATTTTTACTTTGACTTCTAAGTGACCATCCTTCAACAAAATCTTCTAAGACTTCAGGGCCTGAATAGGGATAAAAGTTTGTTAACTTGCTGCAGATGTTAATCAGCACATCTATCTGTACTATAACCCAACTGTCATTTGCTTTGTTGTCACTAGTTAAGCAATTTTCTTTGCCTGTGTTTTCTACATTCCCCTCACGCCCTACCCTCCAACTTTTATCTCACACCCTCTAGAGTTTGTCAAACTTAACTCCACTTGCACTGGACACAGACTGTACATGTGTTAATATGCTCAGATGTGCCAGGTTTATTTTTCACCTCTGAAGGCTTTTAAACACTGTTAAGTACCAGTATGTTTTCCATTTACATTTCTCCATTATGGGTTGTGTATAAATATCTTCCAACTGAGCCCACACTCCATGCATTTGATGAAATGGGCTAGAATTCATAAAAACTGGTGTAAAATAAAACACATTAATCTTCCGGATACCACAGGATTCTGTTGTTTTTAATCCTGAAGATGTAGTTCTTCTGTAACAGAAGATGGGGCTGAAACCTGTCTTGTTAGGAGGGTAGAATTATCTCCCACCCTCAGGGCTTTTTCACATGAGGCTGTTTTCTCGAAGCAGTTGCTTTATGTAAACAGATATATACCGGTATTTAATCAAACACTATCACACCTCCTTTTCAATGGTGCTGTGGTGGTGCTTATTCCTGCAATCTGTACTCCACACTGCCCTGATTCCTTCTCGTGTTAGCCATACCTAGCGCATGCATGTTGTTTATTTTTTAATTAATTTATTTTTTTTTGGCCACAATTGCTTCTACTCCATTCAGAGAGAGAGAGAGAGAGAGAAGATAGCATTCTCTCTGCACTTGAGCAGGCATGAAGGGAAAGGGAGAAAGAGAGAGGCTTTACCTTTTTAATTAACCCTTTCCTTCTTTTTTCTCCTTCCTATAACTTTTACTCCATTACCCAGTATTTTTTGTTTTTCTAATTTGTTTTTGCCATAATTGCATGATAGTGATCTGCCAAGGCCATGCAATTATGGCAAAACAATTTTTCAAAACCCCCCAAATACTGGGGAATGGAATAAAAGCTATGGAAAGGGAAAAAAGAAGAAGGCAAGGATTAATTCTCTCTGCTCCCCCCACCATGCATCTGCTCAGGTGCAGGGAGTTTGCTATCCTCTCTCTCTCTCTCTCTCTCTCTCTCTCTCTCTCTCTCTCTCTCTCTCTCTCTCTCTCTCTCTCTCTTGACACACTGTATACACACACCATGGAGAAGTGGGGGAGGCAGTGCTTGGGGACAGGGAGTGAGGGAGAGAAGAGGAGAAAAATCCTTTTCGCCCCACATGATTACTGGTATCAGAACTGCTATGGGAGGGACCTATCACACTGAAGCAATAATGGGAACACAGCACTATTGAGATCCAATTAACGGGTCTTCCCCGTCAATGAAAAGGTGCACTCTAGCAATGCTTTGAATGCAAACTGGCAACAGGACAGAAATGATGTCATGTGATAAGGAACATAGTTGCTATCATCCTGATGTAGTCCCAGTGGTAACCTTTATGTGATAATCTCCTTAATCTCAAAAATATAAATATTTTAAATAAAATAAATAATAGAATGTAAAGGAAATAAAAGGGGACCCAAAGGGGATGAGAATGGGACCAAGATCAGTGAACCCACCGAGGGCTGTTAGTGATTATTACTAAATCTTTTTCTACAAACCCATCAGACAACAATAGCAGTGCAGGCAGGCAAGCAAGAACAAGAACCAGAGTTGGAATGAATGAACGAATGAATATCCTGCTCTTGAGCAAAAGATTTCAGGAAGGCGTACAGTTAAAACAGCAAACAATCTCTAATACACGTGTAGTGGGAAAGTGCTCATGTTCTTTACATAACAGTCATAACTGGTCAAGTGGCTACATTCCAAGTGTAGTAAAGGTTGAGTGTTGAACAGCTAGAATACATTGCATGGTATTTTCATTAACCGTCAGCAGATGGAGGTATTTGTCAGCTTTCCTCTGTTGGAAAGGTTGTTGCTCTGGTTAAAAAAGAGCAGGAAAAATGCTGGCATTAGTCAGGGCACAGGGAACTTGGTGGCTGTCCAAGCTACATTCTTTGGCTAATTGGGCAATGCCAGCAGAAGCAACAAGAGTGACAACTAGATTCAAGTTTCATAATGGACTCATAGGTTCCTGGCTTCAGGGGACAGCAGTAATTTCCTTGTAAAGTAGTGCTATAGAAAACTTTTACAGTCACCATGGGAGTGAACTCTTAGGCAGATGAGAGAGAATGAGAAGCAAATTATATAGCATTTTAAAGAAATCTTTTGTATTTAATGTTCAGAATTAAATTTTTTAAAAAACCAAATATTTTTTAAATAAAAACCATATTTTTGAAAAAAACCAAATTTTTAAAAAAACCAAAAAAACCAAACTAAGGAGGACAGATAATTAATGGGATCAAAGGAGATCCAAAGAGTGAATTTCCTCCTTTGCTTCATACCAGGGGAAAATATGTGAGGAAAATGCCTTTTTTAAAGAACTGATATTTGCTTTGGGGGGAATGCTAATATGCCCCCCCCCAGTGTGTGTATGTATATGTAGCTTCAAGTCATCTGTTGACATGACACAAATGGATTATTGGAGAAGGAGTTTCCCTCAGGCCTGGAAGCCTCAAGAAACAGGTCATTTTAAATGGCCAAGAGAACCACTGGCAATGGAGATTTGATGAATGGGAAGGAGTAAAACACGCACGCACGTGCACACACACATACACACAAATAGTGACTGTATTGTGGAAGAAACACAGTTGAAAATTCCATGTTCTTTTTCCAAGGACTTTATCAGACTAGCATCTAAAAATGCTGTAATTTCACGATTGAGGAAAGCAGAAACATAGTGACATGATTAGACTGATTATCGCATGTCACCATAATCATGCAATACTACTGCCATGGAATTATTTCATGGCCACTATTGGTGGTTTAACAACAAGATTTCAGCTCATGCTATAACACTTATCTTTGCATTGGCTTCTAATGATACATTATTAATGCCTCCTGCTGGCTGGCATATGCGCCTTTAAGAAAAAAAATCTCTTACTTCTGTGATTTTGCATGGGTGAGATTTGGACAATTCTCACAAAAAGATGTGAAACTTCACTCTAAAATGCTAAAAACAAATAAATAACCAAAGAAATTCACAAATCAATACGTAAACAACATAAAAGGTACCAGGAAAAGGAGACAATTGATTAAAAGAGCACCCTCTAGGTCCTCTTCACGTTGTCCCCAGAAGTTTAATTATGTGTTCTCATTGGGAAAGGGGAGGGGGAGAAGAGGACCACCCATTCATGTAGGAATCGTGCAATTACAGTGGGATGTAATTATTGCATGCTCATTAAAAAGAGTGATATTGAGAGCTATTGATGGATTTCCCAATAATTAAAAGTTATGCCTAATTAACGGGTAGAACACACATGGACCATGGGAGGCTGGCAAAGTTGTGTGATAATGGGAACCCATGTGTGATACTATCACATTGCAATTCCACTATTTCAGCTCCATCTGAGAAAGTCCCAAGATCTAGTTCTGTCCCTACAATGCAGGCATCATTTGTTTAAATAATGTGCAGTACTGAGATTTGCTTAAATCCACCAAGCAGCTGCTGCTGCTGCTTCTTCTTCTTCTTCTTCTTCTTCTTCTTCTTTTTACCACAAAGCTTATTTTAGAACTGTAGTTCTAGATATAGTAGAACTGTATCTAAAAAGGTGTAGGGGGACAAAAATTGACATGTGACAGCACTCAGCATGAACCAGGGAGACAGTGGAGATTTTCAGACAACACTGTTATAGTGTTACTATTCCACTTTATTTGCTATGGCTGCCTCCTGTGGAATCCTGGGATTTGCAGTTTAGGGAGGGGCATTTACAACTTTCAGCCAGAAAGCTCTTAGGCCTCACTAAACTACAAACCCCAGAATTCCACATCAGGAAGCCAGAGCAGTTACAGTGGAATAGTAACACTATAACAGTGTAGTCTGAAAATCTCCAGTGAGTCTGACGTGTCTTAAATCCATACACTGCCTCTTTAAAATGATCAAACTGCCTGGTGGGCTTGAATCTGAATTTACTGAAAACTGTTCTACTTTCAAACACTGTGAACACTTTGCTGAGGTAATTCCAAGCATCAAAAGACTTGATCTAGAATTTTACTTTTAACTCTTCATCGGAGGGAATAAGCACAGCTGGCTGCTTCTGTTCAAGTGTTTGCAGAAACTCTTGGCCACATTTACAGGAAAAGTTTCTCTCCTTTCAATCCCTCAGGCCAATTTTCTCTGCCAAGAACAAACATTTCCTTGAAATGTCCTGGGTCAGCTCTAATTGGCCAAAGCTCCACTGCAAAACATTTGTGCAAAAGGAAAGGAAAACATTAGTTGCACTTAGACATATCTAATATCACCCACTCAGAGTTAATCAGTAACCAGTTTTCTTCTTTGAGGGAGAAACAGCGGAATACGTATTGTCTCCTGTGTACTGTATTTAACTGATTTCTCTGCAATTCTATTTGCTTCTTTTACCAAGCTAGCTTACATTTCATTCCATTCATATCATTGTTTTATGCTCAAAACAGCACTGTTATGGCTCAGAAAGGATTAGGTGAAACTCTGGAGAAGGAACTGGAAGAAACCAAAAAGAGTGCTCCTGCAGATGGGCTGTTTTTCTATAATGGAGGGTTATATCCTGCTGGACCCTGTAACCCAGAAACAATTAAAGTTCTTCACACTTTTAAAGCTCGGAGCGACGATGTAGTTTTAGTGGGATATGCCAAAACTGGTAAGTGTCTCAAACTTGCGAGAATTTCTTAAGCTTTTGTTGTACCTATGAATGTTTGTTTAATTGGATTCCAATTAGATATAATTGGGTAGTGTCTGGGTCAGCAAGAACCTAACTGTGACACACTGAATGAGTTCTTTTCATGAAAATGCATCAGTAAAAATGATACCTAAGAGAAGGAATAGATAACCCATCCCATACATTTCCAAAAATATAGGAAGCCCCCCCCCAAGTGAATTTGAATTTAAATAATGTAAAGAATACGGTGTATGGTTATGATTTAAATAATATGTTAGGAATAAGTACAAGACTATATTTGGGTAAAAATGCAACTTGTGCACTCATGAAGCCAAATGCATCCCACAAGCAAGGTGGGCAGAAGGGCAGAAATGGGTATATAATTGAGGTCTCAGGGCTACACATGCCCCCTTCAGATCTTAGAGCATTGTGCTGCCCCCTCTTTTTGGATAAAAAACCCCCACAATATTTCACTGAAAGTGACTCTGCTCCTTCTAGGTGGCATAGAGCGCAATTTTGCTAGTCCATCCCCACCTGTCTCTTCCATGCCCAGGAGAGACCATTTTACCATCCAGCAGGTTAATCAAAGCCACTTCTTGTTTGGGGAGGGGAGAAAGGCATTTCTCCTTGTGGGTGGGGGAGGGAAACAGCCAGAAGGTAGAGAAATGTGGCAAAATTGTTTCTGCTCCCCCTAGAGGTTTCAAAGGCATATTGAGTTAAAATCAAATGGCGGGGGGGGGGGGTAGGGACCTGGTAACCACATGTGCTTCAAGAGCATCAGTCTCCCCACCCTTGTATTAGTGGGTTGTTAGACCTCCTACTTTGACTGCTAATTTTTTGACACTGATAAATGTTTTTGTCAACTATCCAGCAAGCCACAATACACAACTAATAGGAATGTTTTGGCTGGGTAGGTCTCTTTTACATGGTGTTGGCTTCTGAGTACAGAATGAAGTTGAGAAACAAGATGAACATAGTATTTTTGTTCACTTTCCAGTGAACAAGAATTGTTTGTACTGAGACAAAACTTTATGCACTTTGTGGAATGACATTAGCTATCCTGTTGATGAGAATACTGGGGAAAATACACATCAGATTATACATATTATGAGAGATCTGCAGGAGAACTTTTGCTTCATGCTTGGTGTCTTAACACACAATGGAAATATATGAAACAATATAGGTAAAATGGTTACCATGTAGATTGTGTCTTGGCACATAATTTGTACTGGTTAGGAGCCAGCATGGCATAGTGGTTTGAGTGTTGGAGTACAACTCTGGAGACTAGGATTCGAATCCCCACTCAGCCATGAAAACTCACTAGGTGACTTTGGGCAAGTAACACACTCTCAGCCCACAGAAAACCTTGTAATAGGCTTACCTTAGGTTTACCATAAGTCAGAAATTACTTGAAGGCACACAACAACAACAACAACAACAACAAATGAAGCGAGTTGGACAATGACTAGAGCGCAACTGGCGGAAAACTCGACTCTTATCCGACAGGACTCGTCATAGGAATTTTCTTTGGTCCTATCGAAAGGCAATACGTGCAGCGCAGAGATCCTTCTCCTCTGCACGTATTGCGTCTACAGAGTCCCATCCAGCAGAGCTGTTCAGGGTGGTAAGGGAGATGATGCAGGTTATTCCTGCACAGCCTGCTGTGACGCGTTTAACAATTTCTTTGCAGATAAAATCTCTCGGATAAGAGCCGACTTAGATGCCAGTAATTTGACAGAAACAATTGACGAGATGTCCAGCAACTCCGTTGATGTAAGTTTACTGGATGAATTTCAATCTGTGAGTACCGAGGATGTCGACAAGCTACTTGGTAGGGTGAAGAAGACGACCTGCCCTCTCGATCCTTGCCCTTCATGGCTGGCCATCCAGGGGGACTGCCTTGATGGTGTTCCTTAAGGACATCATCAATGCATCCCTCAGAGAAGGGTGTGTTCCATCTTGTTTAAAGGAAGCAGCCGTTAGGCCGCTCCTGAAAAAATCTTCCCTTGACCCCCTGGACATGAACAACTATAGGCCGGATTCTATGTTACCATTCTTGAGCAAAGTGATCGAGAGGGCAGTTGCGCTTCAACTCCAGGTGGTCTTGGATGAAACCGATTATCTAGACCCATTTCAAACTGGCTTTAGGATGGGATTTGGAGTTGAGACTGCCATGGTTGCCTTAACCAACAACCTGTGTCTAAGCATCGACAGGGGTAGTGTGACCCTGTTGGTGCTTTTGGACATCTCAGCGGCTTTCGATATGATAGATCATAGCATCCTCTTGGATCGCCTGAGAGGGTTAGGAATCGGAGGCACTGCACTCCAGTGGTTCCGGTCCTTCCTCTCGGGCAGGTCCCAGAGGGTGTTGCTCAGGGACAGTTGCTCCAGAAGAAAGGAGCTTACTTGTGGTGTTCCACAGGGCACCATCCTGTCCCCGATGCTGTTTAACATCTATATGAAGCCGCTGGGTGAGATTATTCGTAGTTATGGGGCTGGGTGTTATCAGTATGCTGATGACGCCCAGATCTATTTCTCCTTGTCCTGATTGTCGGCCTCGAATTCCGATGGCATCTCTCCTCTTAATGACTGTCTTAAAGTAGTAATGGGCTGGATGAGGAAAAACAGATTGAGATTAAATCCAGAAAAAACGGAGGTGCTCACGGTAGCGGCCCCGAAACCAGGAGTTGGGTTGCAACCTCCAGTCCTGGACGGGGTCACGCTCTCCATTAAGGACTGTGTTCACAGTCTGGGGGTGCTCCTTGATTCATCACTTCAGATGACGAGTCAGGTGAATGCGACAGTCAGGAGCGCCTGTTATCAGCTTCGGCTGATACGCCAGCTGCGCCATTTCCTGGAAGTAAAGGACCTCGAGACTGTGGTGCACGCGCTGGTAACCTCTCGTCTAGATTTCTGCAATGCGCTCTACATGGGGCTGCCCTCATGCTTGGTCCGGAAACTTCAGTTGGTACAAAATATGGCAGCCTGAGTGGTCTTGGGAACATCTCGGAGAGACCATATAACTCCAGTGTTAAGATCTCTCCACTGGCTGCCTATCAGTTTCCGGGCCCAGTATAAGGTGTTGGTTATTACCTTTAAAGCCCTAAATGGCTTGGGTCCAACTTATCTCTGGAACCGCCTCCTCCCATACAATCCTCCCCGTGCACTCCGGTCCTCTGGGAGGAATTTGCTTCAGCCACAAAAATCTAGGCTGTCTGCAACCTCCCAGAGGGCCTTTTCGGTAATCGCCCCCAAATTGTGGAGTGACCTGCCGAACGAGATCTGTCAGATAACAAGCCTGAGTAGCTTTTTAAAAAAGCACTAAAGACGGATCTCTTTCGGCAGGCCTTTCCTAATTAGATCCTGGCCTCAGGGAATCCTGGCTTCTTTTAGTCCGCTGGCCATTTATTGTATTTTATTGTATTGTTTTTAAATGTGATTTTAGATCAGTTGGTTTTAATTTATAATTGTTTAATATTTTTATGAGGGAGGGTGGGGGTGGGGGTGTTTGGGGATTTTATCTGTATTGTATTTTAATTTTTGTAAGCCGCCCCGATTGTTTTAACAGAGGGGCAGGGTATAAATAAATATTATTATTATTATTATTATTATTATTAAATGTAAGAACTGCACTGATAGACAATCAAAATAGGATTGTAATCATATGGGGTTGCCAGGTCAGGACTGTCTCTGAACCTGAGATTTCACAACCTGAGATCTAAGCGATGACCCCTTGTGATCTCACAGAATGAGATATTAAGCATTAACTACTGTTACACCAAGAACATCATTGAAATAAAAAACACTAAGGACTTTATCAGACAAGGCTGTAATCACACAATTACAACATGACATTAGTGGGAACGGGTTTCCACTGTCGTGAAGAAAATATATACATATCCATTTTTCAGGCAGTGTTGTCATCCTGAGATTCCTGTCCTTTGACCTGAGGACTGGAGAAGGAGGGCTGTCCCTGAGACACTGAAAGCCTAGTTATGTTTGCTCTATAGCTTGGAGGACAAGCAAAGTTGGAACTTTAAAAAATTTTAAAAAAAGTTTAGGATGTTCAGTTCAGGGACCAAAGCACAAAACTTTAGCCACAGTTGTGAGTGCTTTGATGTTGGGGCTGAGACTATTTCACATATCCTGAGCCAATGGTTGTATCACAGTTTCTTCCCTATTGGGTTCCATCACTTTTTTAACTCTGGAAAAGAGACATTTGGAGGCTGCAAATGACAGTGGCTGGTAGTTAGCTGAGCGGCATATTTGTATTGTTTTCTGGAGCTCCATAGTAAGCTCGTTTCTTATTAGAGGATGATTCTATGATTCTAGAGGAGAGTATGGACAGCACTATAATTAATTGGACCTTAACCCCTTGTTAAATCTCCTGGTGCTAAAAAGCCAGTAGCATATTGCATCATTATGGTTTGTCAGGCAATCTTTATGTACAGCCTTGACACACCCTCCAACTATCCCAGTTTGGCAAGGACAATCCTGATTAATCCTTTATTATTTTACATTTTCAGCTGATTTAAAAATGCCCCAGTTTCTCTCTCCTCCTCTCACTTCCCCCCTTTTTCCTCAGCTTGCTTCAATTTGAAGTTGAAGACATTCATGGCTGGCATTCATTGGTTTTCTGTGGGTTTTTTCCAGGCTGTGAGGTGCCTCACAGATGCCAGCCACAGCTGCAGGTGAAACATCAGGAATAAACTCTTCCAGAACACGGCCTCACAGCCCGGAAAAAACCCTACAGAAAACCAATTGCTTCAAAAAGTAGTTCAAACTACTTCAAAAAGTAGTTTGCACTCAACTCAGCAGGGGAAAAAGGAAAAGAAAGGCAAAATCTTGCCCTTCCCAGTAGACTCAGGGAAAAGCAAACTGTGGCAGCCTCTCCTAGCATGTGTCTTCTTTCTTATTAATAATTTCTTTACTGCACTCTGGTGTTACTTGGTCACATGTGTCCTAGTTTTCATCTGTGAAATGTTGGAAGGTATGCCTTCACATGTCTCATTCTTGCAAGCTTCATTTCAGAACCTATCTTCTTGCTGAAAGACCTGTGGTCTAAATCCAGTTGCTAATCTCAACTACAGCAGGCCCACTAATTGAAAGAGAACTTGGTAAGTCAACACTTATATACGCTCCATTGATTCAATAAGTCTACTCTAGGAGGGACTAGCAATTAGATTTAGACCTAAGTGATGGCAGGCATAAGAATGAGGTGTTTTCTGCATTTCTTTAATGTAATTTCTTTATTCCTTCAGGTACTAATTGGGTTGGTCAGATATTAATTGAGCTGGAGGCTGCATCTGGAAAGTATGATGAAGAAGAAAGGAAGAGGAGGAAGCAACTAGAAAAAGAATTAAAACTTATGCCATACCTTGAATTTGGAGATCCTGGGAAGTTGGAGGTCAGCATATAAAGGAATGCAGTACTCCAGTTTCTTTTATCCAAATGGCAAGAGAGCCACAAAAAAATCCAATTCAAATAAAGTGTGGATAAATTTGAGGGACACTCTCCATCCACAGGACCCTGGAAGACTGCAACTGTCCATATCCAACTTTTCAATCTGGTATACCCCTCCACAGTATACCCTGCCCCGCCCCCAGCCAATTACACCATCATAAATGTTTGGAGTGGTGATTGTATATTTCAGGCAATTTTAAAAAGGCCCAGACATGTTTCAAACTCAAGCATTCCCATCTCCTCAAACCAGAAGCACCCCTTTTTCAGAGCAAGGAAGGCAAAAAATGTTCTGGAAGGAAGGTTAATGTAGCCTGGGTGCCAGTTACACGACAGAAATTGTCGCGTTGCCTACTGTGACAAAGTGATCACGAATCCGTCCCTCGCTGTTTATACGATTTATGTCTCTGATCTGGATATCCCGTGTGGTCCCGTGACTGATATTTACACGTCCATAGTTCCGGTTTTGTTTAGGTTTTAATTTTTTTTTTTTTGGCTGTCAATCAAAGATGCGATTACTCGTGTTTTCACAACCTCGGTGACGCACTTCCTTTAGAGTTCCGTGCCACGAGCGATGCTATTGGCTGGCTGTGGGGGGGGGGAAAGAGGGGGGCAGAGGTTTGTTATTCCCCCTTGCTTCTTGAACATTTTAACCCCTTCAGAAGAGGCAGAAAGCATTTTGAAAGATCCAGACTGAGATCTTTCGCTCAGACGCAGGAACGGAAGAGTGCTTTCCATTTGAAATCAAGCCGAGTGAGGGGGAGGGGAGGGGAGGGGAGGGGAGGCATCGTATTCCCCTTGCCTCTGTAAAATGTTAACCCTTACAACACAGATTAGCTGCAGAGTTCATGCTTCAAACCAGCTACAAACAGGCTGTTTTGAAACACACAGACACAGAGAGGGGAAATTTAAGGGATGTTCATTCGCTCAGAGGCTGGAATATTTTACTGTGCCCGTCCACCACGATCTCTCTGTTCAGAACCAGGGACGATCTGCCCACCACGATCTCTCTGTAGCATGCAGTGTAGAAATCCATTTAAAAAGGTGATTGAGTACATTCGCGCGCGCACACACACACACATCAACCTTCATGCAGCTGGAAGGGATGCCTTTGTTTTCAGCTGGTGAGGCTGGATCTGTTGAACGGGTGACTGACCCCTCCTTTTCTGGTCCCTGAGCTCTAAGCCCGCCCCCAGTCACCATTTCCGGTCATCCCAGTAACGAAACTTTTTGTCCCACGCTGTTTACATTTCCGATTTTCCGAATCCTCCAGTGACTTTTTTAAAAACCGGCACAAACCAGGGGACTGGAAGTCCCGCAGGTTGAGGGATAAAAGGTGGCCCCCCTTCCGAAAATCACGTACCCGACCCGATGTACGTGTAAACTGCCAGGGATCGACACGAATTCTTCCCAGGACATTTTCATCGTGTAAACAGGCCCCTGCACTTTGTCCAGCCATGATTTAGACAGAAGTAGGTGTAAGCATGGATGCCATTCAGCAAAGCTGTTGAGATTTAATAAGGTGAAACTCACAGAGTTGATGGATCTCCCTAAGGCCAATTCAGTATGTGGATGTTAATTAATATTAATATTAATACAATGTTCCCTGGGGCACATTGTTGCATGATGCTGGATTTTCCTCGCAACATTGACATGTTACATATTGTTTTGGTCACAGAACCATGTTTTACTAGATGTTCCATGCCATCTTCCTGTATTATAATCTTCACAATCCTGGAGTGGATTCATACTGACGTGTTAGTAGCTATAATTTATTATGACAATTGAGGAGTTAAAAACAAAATATATCCAGCTGATCCACATGAGATCCTTTGGAAGAGATGTAACATGTCCCCATAGATGTTTGTGTGTGTCTGTGTGTGTGTGTGTGTGTGTGTATTCCCATCACGGGAGAAAGGGAATATAAACCCAATAAACAAACAAACAAACAAACAAATGAAAGTAATGATTGACAAAGAAAATTTAGTCTGAAATTTTCTGATTTCCCTATTTACTTTAAGAGATCACCTCTTGCTCTGTGTCTCACCACAAATTCTTAGCACAGTCATAGCTTTGTCCTATGCACAAATATACACAAAGAATTGCATGTTACTAGCAACAGCCAGGTAATGTAAAGTGAGGAATCCCTATTGTACAGGGCTGACAAAAGGCACATCCAATCTGTTGTGACCATAATATTGACTCCTTTTAGGACATGAAGTAAACAGTGAAGGATCTGGGTATGGGGACCACTGGTCTGATGTGAGCATTAGGCAGGCAGCACACAGTGAAAGAAAGACAGCCAGGCTGCAGGTTTATTTTCTACAGTTGTCCCTTCATATTCGCTGGGGTTTGGTTCCCCCCATGGATACCAAAATCCATGAATACTCAAGTCCTATTATATGCAATGGCATAGCAAAATGGTGTCCCTTATATAAGATGGCAAAATCAAGGTTTGCTTTTTGGATTATTATTTTTTAAGAATATTTTCAAGCCGTGAATACTTAAATCCATGGATACAAAATCCGTGGATACAGAGGGACAACTGTATAATAAATATGCTTACATCAACTTTTCTGATTATGTTTTAAAAATTGTGCATCATATCTATAGCTAAGCATACACAATGCTTCACAATACACAATGAATGATTGTTGAAATCATGGAACTCAAGAACTACAAGGTATGCTGTGGTGTGGCTAATATGTTAGAAATTAGACTTATGGTGCCATTGCATCAATGTCATTTTTCATATAAAGCCGTATTAATTTTCTATTTGCACCCTGTTGTTAAAGAGGATGGAAAAGTTACCTTCTAGAAGAATTATAAGAACACACTTAATTCCTCAGAAGATTCCCAAAACATTTTTTGAAAAAAACACAAAGGTAAGCAGTCTGCTCGGGATATCCTTTTCTGGTTGATTAATTTAGAATATTTATATACCATGTTTCAACAGGATGTTTTCAGCATGACTGACATAGTAAAATGGAGCAACAAACAAGCCAGGATTAGTTTATGCTTGCAGACCCCAGTTTAATATGTAATCAGTTTTAGAATAAGCCACAGTTCCCTAGGCAAAGCTATCATGCAAATCTTTGGTGTCAGTCCTTGCTTTCAATCACCCTCATGCATGGAGGAGAAGAGGTAGAATGTATGAGTCTTGAGTCTTCCTGCAGCTCATTCTCACAATGATAAAACCAAGCTGGAATTACATCCGAGTGCTTCCTGTGAGTGAAAACACTGCTCATTTGTCATGAGCAGTCTTATTTAAACTCAGTGAACAAAAGCCTCAGATTTAAAACAGTAAGCTGTATTACTAAACAGAATTTCTAAAGAGTTACTATCTCAACATTGTTGCTTTGAATAAAGAGCAAGAGGAAAAGCAGTGATAAAGTATTTATAAAACAGGACAAACTTAGCGTGTTTTGAAGCTGGCATTCTTTCATTCATAGGCTGTTTCAAATATTTACAACTCTCTATTACCACCACCACCCACAAACACACACCTTTGTTATTGTGAATTCCCACCATTCCCACTACAGAGAATCACCTATTTCTGGCCATGCCAAGCACTTAAATCTTTACCATTACAAAGGGGGGCAAAGACAAGCCCACACCTAGTCTGTGAATGTGAAATGGCAGTAAAAACTCATATTTCAAGCTGTTCCTGACATCTGGCTCCCCCAGAGACTTTCTTTACCACCTCATTGTGCTTTGGGCTTGTCGGAGTATTTTGGTGAAATGCCTGTAACAACTTTGGAGCCTTAACAGGATCAGCATCTACCCATTCCCTCTCTTGCCGAAGGTAAATCCTTCCAGTGTATGTAGTACTGCAATCAACCCTTGCACCACCTAGAGTCCAATATATTTTCCACTTTGAAATGTTGATCCCCATCCACCATGATTGCGGGGAGGGGGGCAGGTGCTGCTTGCCTCCATGTTCCATCTGCTTGTGCAGGTTTGAGCAAGCTAAAATGAAACACTGGTTGAACTTTATTACATGTTTTTGGCAAGTCCAGTTCCACTCTCACCATGTTCACCAGTTTCTTTATTTTAAAAGGTCCCACATTCTTGGCAGCCAGTTTCCAGGATGGCTGCTGAGTCTTTAAAAAGTTTGTAGACAAATATACTTGCTGCCCCACTGTAAAGTCCCAATTCAGGGCCCACTTGCAATCAGTATACTTTTTATAAATCTCTTTAGCATAGCCTAAAACTTTGGTAATTTGGGACCAAGATGCCACCAATTGTTCCGCCCACTCTTGCAGTGGGATAGGGTCAGTCTGGGTGACCTCAAGGGTCGGTAACGCTTGCACTTCAGTCCTGTACACAGCTTTAAATGGCAAAGTTCTGTGCTTGCATGTATGGCATTATTGTATGCCATCTCGGCATAAAGCAACAGTTCCAACCAATCATCCTGTTGATAATTTATAAAGCACCTCAAATACTGTTGTAAAATCTGGTTCAAATGTTCCATTTGTCCATTTCTCTGTGGATGATGGGAAGTACTCATCCCTTGTTCTACTCCCAATAATTTTAAGAAAGCCTTCCAAAACTGGAATGTGAACTGACTTCCTCTATCTGAAATGATTTTGCTCAGTACACCATTGCACTGGCTATTCTGGTCACAACAGTTATTCAAGAATTCAAGCAAAGGTCTCCCATGGCTTTATTGTGTAAGCTACTTGAATTTCAGATTCTAGGAACTGTTCTTGGGAAAGAATCAATTCTGTCAGTTAATTATGAGCCTTTAAAAAAAAAGTGTTGTTTTCATTTAAATCAATTCATTTCTAAGAACAAATGCAATTATTTAAGTTTTTTTATTATTGGTCTGAACTCAATATTTACATACATGAATTTGTCTTTTTGTGTTTTAAAGATGCTGGTTTTGTTTCGGAATCCAAAGGACACAGCTGTATCTTACTTCCACTTTGCCAAAGGCATAAATCTGACTTCCAGTGAGAAAACCTGGGATGAATTCTTCTCAGATTTTATGAACGGAAAAGGTAAAATTGCCTCTTTGTGCCTAGTTTGCTTATTACATTCTAAACTTGCTTTATTTCAAATATGCTGCTTTAAAGCTGAAATGGTCAACCAGGGCCCATGGGCTGCATATAGCCTTTGGCCTTTTTTAAATGTACGTTGGGTGTCTTCCATATGTTATCCCAGGCCAAATCTGGGTCTGTTTCCCCAGGTCCCTAATGCCCAATTAGAGACCACACCAGGGTGAAGATCCAACAAAGCCTTATTGTACTTATTGTATTGTATGAGAAGGTTCAAGAGAATAAAGTTCCAAAATGTTCATACAGACATAGCTGGCATTCTTGTATTCATACACATTGACAAGGAAATTAGCAAAAAGCAGCTCATCATTACATCATAACTACATACATCACTACTGGCAGATCATATATCTTGGCACATACGCATTTTCTTAGTCACTACACACATTTTATAATAACCATTTATTTCATTATTTCTACTTTATTAGCATCCCATCCCTCCTCCCAGGGGGGTGGGTTTTGTCAGCATTAAAATTATCTCTAGGTTACAGAAGTTTAGAGACTATGGACTTTAGCAGTCAAGCCTCTAAAATCATTCTTTCGCTGTCATATTTTGTGCCATTTTTATGCCAGCAAAAGACACCCCCACACACACCAGACCTTACTTTCAATCCTGGTAAAAGGCAGCCCAGGCACTAATAGAGAGTGAATGGAGCTCTGTTCATTTCCACATTCATGATCCTCGCAAATCTTTCAAGAAGACACGAGTGCAGGAAATTAAAAAAATAAAGAAAAAGAAACACACAAAACATTCACACAAGGACAAAAACACACCAAAAAATTACAAGCAAACTGGGGAGTAAAAAAAAAAAAAAAAAAGAGCATCCCCTACCTGGCTGTCCCAATCTCACCCGGAAGTGTTCTGTCATTCACACTGCATTCACGTGAGCACAATGGCGCGAAGTTTCAAATGCTGGCAACAAAGTGCCAGGGCAGATCTATTGATAGCTTGGGTCATCAATAAAATAGAACAGCTTATTGACAAGATATGATCACGAAAGGACAACGTCGTCTGGTATGCTCACCCTTTCATGATCATTAAGTGTCCCTATGATGCCATATTTGCTGCATCTGATAAAATCCTATCTAATGGCTATATGTATTGCTATGTGTTACTACTATTTATGTATTATTGCCTGCCTGCCTGCCCTTGGGTCCCTTGTTATCAGCCTTAACATCCCTCTCCCTGTCAAGGAGACAAAATCCAAGCCAAAGGGAAAGGCCTTCCCTTGGGGGGCTGGAGTGAACTAGTCTTTACAGATATTCAAGTGGGCCTCCTGGTCTCCTCTTGTTAAATCCCAGTTTGCCCATCACATACCTTCCTTCTGCATGCAGGGAAGGCTTAGCGGAAGCAAGTATATATCATTCGTCAGCCCTTTCCAAAGGCACACGGAGTACCTTTGAACAATGGTGGACCTGTCTCTGTGCTTGTATTTAGACACAGAGTGTACCTGCTGAGTGGTTGGGAGTCTTTCCCTTGGTGGCATCTATACTTGCTAGATACCTGCTAGATACAGGTCGCAGTGTCTGTCACTGAGGCTGTGATACTGGGGCTGGGTGGAAGAGGAACAGATGAAGAAGAAGGGAGGGAAGCATTTCTCTGAAAACTCAGCTGCAAGATGGGAGCACACCACGGCTAAGGAACAGGACTTTGGCACCCCTGTTGTCATTGCCCAGCAACAAGCCGTATCTTTTCCTTGCTTCTCCAAATCTCCTTCTTAAGTCTCTGCCCCATTCTAAACATTGCTGCCAGTATAGACATTGCATACAGCTACTTTACAGTTATCTTGGTACTGATTTATGGATTTACACAAATGAGCTACAGACATGTCTCCTGTTAGAGCAGTGATGGGCAATTGCCTGAAATCCAAGGGACACACAGGTCCCTCATTGGAGAGGCTTTTTTTCTCAAATCAGGAAGTGAAACAGAAATCACTGCTAGTTTTGAAAACAACAACAACAACCCATCAAATACTTGTTTATAGATGCAAGTATTGTGAATGGAAACACAAAATTGTACTGTTAAATTGCGGTTAGACTATACAAAAATCTTTTAATTACTATCAAATTACTGGAGATCTCTTAGTAAGCTAGCTACTTTGCTTTCTTCCCATTAGTACCATATGGCTTTTATTTGGACCACATCATTGAATGGAACAAGTATATTGATTGCAAAAATTTTATGTTCATTACCTACGAGGAACTAAAAGAGGTGAGCTTTTAATATTATACTGTCTTTTAAACTTCTGACTGAGTGTTTTAATTAAAAAGTATCCAGGAAATGAAAATAGAATTTACTCCTTTACTCTCTTTTGCTGGTATATATCTTTGAAATGTTTTCTTTAACTTTTGAATTTTCTTTATAATCCTCCTGTTATTTCACTAAGACATTCAGGCTTTAAAAAATTAACATAATTCCAGCTTGCAAGCCACCAATATTTCTTGGTGTGCTTTTTTTGTGAATGTCAGTGCCTTTTCATGGAAAGTCACATCTGGAAATAATTTCCTGAAACATCATATTTTTCTAGCAGGGGGAAATCCTGTGAAATCTCAGTCTCTTCTAAGTTATATGCTTGTCAAAACTGTGTGATCCTTAGATCAGAATTTGGAGTTGAGGATAGTGTGTTGTTTCTTTTATTCAGAATACAACTTTGGGACTGAAAAGAATAGCTGAATTCTTTGAATTTTCTGTGACTGAAAAAGATATTCAGTCTATTGCGGAGAAAACCAGTTTCAATGCCATGAAAAATAATGCAGCAGAAACCCATGGAGATATAGGCCAGAATTTTTTCCGTAAAGGTATGATTCTAATATATCCAATTAATTTTATCAGTGCTATAATATCTTCCAATACAAGTTAAAATGATGAGCTATTTAAGAACACACCTAATCATGCAATAAGATCAAGTGACCAGTTTCCTCAAGGATTCTACAACTCTGTTGTAGAATCCTTGAGGATCCTTGTTGTAGAATCCTTGAGGGGGGGATGCTAGTTCATGTTTCACTGTAATCACATTCAATGGATTCCTTCCTACAACTAGAAAGCTAGCCTAGCATATATGGTTTGCATATAAAATTAGTAGGTGTAGTAGTAGAAGTAGTGTTACTACTACTGTTCAACTGATCACAATGAAAGATTTCAAAACTGTACAAATATCCCTAAAGATAAATATTTAACAGGAGATATGTCAGTATACAGTTGGCCCTCCATATCCATGGATTCTGCATCCATGGATTCAACCATCCACGGCTTGAAAATATTCCAAAAAAGAAAGAAAAAATCCAAAAAAGCAAACCTTGATTTTGCCATTTTATATAAAGGACACCATTTTTACTATGCCATTGTATATAAGGGGACTTGAGTAGCCAGAGATTTAGGTATCCATGTGGGGTCCTGGAACCAAACTTCAGCAGATACCAAGGGCCCACTGTACTATACAAAGATTATCCACAACATATAAGGTAGGCTATACTATATGAGGGAAGGTTGCAAAAATAAGTAATTCTTCAACATATACCTAAAAATAAGAATCATCAGAACATATCTATTACTGTGGAGTGCATCCAAGGAGCAAATTGGACTATATGATAGAAAACTCCCTCACAGGTAACCAGGTCTGAAAATACACTCACAGGTAACCAGGTTGTATAAAGCTTTTCATAAACATTGCCTGGTAGCAAATAGGAAGCGAGTACAATTTCTATAGCAGCAGGGTGATATGCTACTGCTAGGTCACCTCTCTTAAAGCCTAGCTGGAGCATTTTGCACTAGCTGCAGTTTCAAGATCAGCCCTAATGGAAGGCCTACATAGAGTACATTGCAACAGTCCAACCTCAAAGCTATCAGTCTTTCTTTTCTTTTTTTCCCCCCTCCACAAATTTTATTATATTTATGGTTTCAGGTATAGTAGGAGACTGGAAGAGTCTTTTCTCAGAAGACCAGAGTGAAGAGATGGATAGAAAATTTGAGGAAAATGTAGCAAGAACTAGGCTTGGAAAAATGCTGAAGTATGAGCTGTACTGCAAGAACTGAGGATGGCAACAGCACAACAAGCCTCTCGTGTTTCATTTTTGCTCATGTGGAAAAACATGTCTGAAATATTTTGGATAGGAATTATTATATGTCAATAATTTTATCACTCCATCTCTGTCCATAATATTTATGTGATTGATAAAAACTGGCATGTGAACTAATTTTCAAAGAATTTATAAATGCTAATACCCCATCAAAGATCTGTTTTACTTTAATTGGAGAACTTGGGGGAAGGGTTTACGCAGTGACTATAGTCTGTTCTGGAGAACTATGTCTCATTTTACAAGATGCTCTCTATCCCACTGGCCTGAAGAAAGGAGGCACTTTCTTTTTGCTGCTGCAGCTTTTCTCTTCAGTGTCTAAAGCAGAGCTCCAGAGCTATCTATCTTCCTTTTCTGCTTTGTTTGTGCTTGGAAGCAACAAGAGCTGTTCATGTCAAGAACCTTGCACACACACACACACACACACACACACATACATGTCCACCTTATCTACCCAAATCTACTCCATCCAAAAGTATTTTTCAATACCTCTCCCCTTGAAAACCACCACAAAAGGCAACACATTCCTATCCCTTTGTTACCCAATTTGCAGAGGTCCATGGAATCGCCACAAGTGTTCCAATCATGATTTGGGGAATTTTAATTAGCTCAAAATGGCATGTGAGAAGCCGGGTAACTGTGGGATGTTTAACCAGTGTATACCAGTACTCACTGAATGAAATCAAGACCAGGAAACAAAATAAACTAAAGTGTTTTTTTATGGAAAAAATAGTCTAAACAACATTCACACCAACACTCAGGCTTCACACACTCAAGACAAGGCTATCAAAGGTAATAGGAAGTATTTGGATAAAGGAATGGATTGAGGACATATTAGGCTATACGGTACAGATCTGAGGAGCAGAGATGTTCAAGCAGCAAACGGGCATAGCAGGAGGGGAAAGAACGAAGAGGAATTGGTGTCACAGATTAAAAGGTAAACGGGTGAAGAGAGGTCCATGAGTGGCAGTGAAACAGCAATGAAAGAAAGAGAGGGGGGGTTAGGTGGAGGGGTTCTTTTGGAGACACAGACTAACATGAAGATGGGAGGAAGGGAGTCTGTCACACTGAGGTAGAGTTTTGAGGTGATATTTACAGTAGATATTTCCCATGAAGGGGTGATTTTGAGAAGAAGACAAATGTTTGCCGGAGCTTCCCAAAGTTAAACAATTGATCCCCCGGGTATGTTAATGATTGTGATAAAGGGAATGTTTTAGGATGATGAGTGAAAGGCAACTCTCTCTTTTGATTTGGAGATCTGGAAGAGGAAAACCAGCACAGCACATTACCATGAGACTTCCAACTACCTTTGATGTGATCTGGAAATATCTCACTTCCGGAGACACCCAGAAAAGTAGTCTTCAGAGGTTTCCATGTGATCCTTATCTGGAGATGTGACCTTTTAGGAATTTATGGGGGCCCTTCCTTAGGTTATAAGTGCTTGTATGGATGTGCATGGGGAGTCCCAATTTACCATCACCTCGTGGAAAGCCACATCAAGCCAAATTATAGAATGAAGACAATTATGAGTTTATTAAAAATGTGGGGACTGTTAAGTCTCTTTCCCCCCCCCCCCATAGCCTTACTGTTGCGCAGTGCTCTCTGGTGGCTTCCATACCAGTGGGAAGGTGAATCCAATACCAGTTTAGTCCGAATTTTAAAGGATGTATCCAAGGTGCTGAACTTCTTGGGGGATAGGGTTCAGTACCTTGGATAACCACTTTAAAGCTCAGACTAAAACCTAGACCAGATTCAGCACTCCACTGACATGGAAGTTACTAGTTGTCACTATTGTCATGTCCTTCCCTGTGTACCCTTTCCTTTTGCTTTTCTTAATGCCCTCAGAACATGGGTACATTGAATTCAACGTGATTTCCTGCTGAGTATACATGTGTATCATTGCATTGTTAGCTGTTGGGTTTTTGAGGCAAAGCATGAAAAGAAAAAGGAGGTAACTAGAAAGGCTTGAAAGCACATTGCTACTATTATTTTGTTCAAAGGTGGTTTACCACTGATTTCACTCCATATTTAAGCAAGACACACAGGGAGGGAGGGAGAGAGGGGGGACTACTATTGCCCTCTGGAGGGAAATTGGGAATTGGTGAGGAAAGCTGATCATTGTCTTTCACTCCTGAAAAGATAAGAGAATTTCCCTCTCACTTGTTCTATTCAGAGAAGGGCATTTCATGTCTCTAGTTGGAGCAGAGTGCATATTGGTAGCCGCTCTGTTGTCATTGTTACTTCTAATGAGGCCATCTCCTGAAAACCTATAGTTTCAACCTGGCAGATCCTCAGCTAGAGGGTTTCTGAGGTGCTGCAGATTGGAGCACTGGGAAACGATGTTTGCTGCATTCTCCTGGTCATGATGCACATCAAGAACAGGCAGCTGGAGAGACCCCTCAGGGTCCTGCTGCAACTGCTTGTTTCAAGGCTGAAATGGAAGGTCTGGAGGTGGGCGTGGGAGGGTTCATGTTCAGTCATTAATTACATATAATAATTCCTATCCAAAATATCTCAGACATGTTTTTCCACATGAGCTGTAAATGTGAATCCTCAGCAGTTAGAGATCATGAGTCCATCTTATGATGTTGTAACTACTGAAAAGTATGCCAGCCAATATTTCTAAATGGCTACATGAAGTTTTAAGTTAATTGTAATGCTAGAAATTTGGGAACAGAAGAAAAAAATCACTGGGAGAGGGCAGAATTCTTAATGGAGGGCAATGCCCTCATTTTGCCAACTCTGTAGCTATACTCCTGGCAAGGCCCCTTTCTTCAGGCCAGTGGGATAGGGAGCATGTTGTAAAATGAGACATAGTTCTCCATACTGGATGGCCCTCGTGGTCTCTTCCAACTCTACAATTCTATGATTCTATGATTCTATAAGAACAGACTATAGTCACTGTGTAAACCCTTCCCGCAAGTTGTCCAATTAAAGTAAAACAGATCTTTGATGGTGTACTAGATTTTATAAATTCTTTGAAAATTAGTTCACATGCCAGTTTTATCAATCATATAAACACTATGGATGGAGATGGAGTGATAATAGGCAAATGGGGGTCTTCAGGGATCACAGTTAGCAATGAACACCTGAGCAGGGGACTCACCTGTACAAGATATGCAATATAGTACTGTACATTGCTTCCTGCCTTAAACAACTGCAATAAAAAAAACCTTCAGTTGTAGAGCTCAAATAATAAACTGCTTGTGTAATCCAAAGTGCCTCTGTATCCTGATTTATTTCTGCTGTTAACCTTTCCCTTTGATGACCAAATGGAGGCCACTTATCAACTTTGCTTCTAAGTCATACAAGTCATAGTCTAAATATGGGGAAAGTGCTATGAAAATTATGGTACAGATGCCTATTTCCTGTAGATGAATGATAATCTCTGTAACTGCTTCTTAATGATCAGGACTTTTCCTTGCTCTCTTAGGATTTTGGAATAAGAAAAATGTAAACAATTATGATGGCCAGCCAGTGGCTTACAGAACAAATCAAAATATAATTTTAGAAGAAGTACCTGAAATCTGTTATTTCCCTTTTCTTCTGGGTAAAAGTAAGCAAAAGGGTAAGAATTCATTTCCAGGCACAATTCAAAGTGCTGGTCATTACCTATAAGACCCTAGATAGCTTAGGTCCAGACTATCTGAAAGACTCTATCTCTCCATATAAACCTGAGAGAGTTCTAAGATCTACAATGGAAGGCTTTCTCTTAGGAGATTATCAGTCACTTTTCATTGACGAGGAGATCCTGTCAATGAAAAGTGACATCTTACTAATGGCTACAGCACAGGAGCAGAACACAATGAGGACGTCATCGTCTGAAGCTGGGTCCCATTCGCAGGACAGTAACGTCATCCTGGCATTCTGCTAAGGTTTTTTTGCTGCATCTGATAATCTCCTAAGTCCCACCACCAGCTCAGGTTCACTTGGTGAGGATATAGGAGGGAGGCTTTTCAATAGCTGCTCCCACCCCCTGATATTCCCTTCCATGGGAGACTAGGCTATCCTTTTCTCTACTCTCCTTTCGCCTGGCAGGCACCTACCTTTTTGGTTAAGCAAGTACAATTGCTTGCAGGGAGGCTTTTTGTATGGGGAGATATGCTTTGTTAGGTTTTAATTGATTCTTTTCTGTGAGTGCTCTTTGGTTCCACTCAAGGAGAAAGGCAGCATATAAAATGACTGACTGACTAACTCACTGAAACTGGGAAATTCTTCCCAAGCTTTGCAACAAAGACAATCAAAACCACTTTTCTGCCATGTAGCAGATGGTGCCCCATCTCTTCTCCCAATCAGCAAAGTGCACTGTACCCAACCACACCCAAATCACATTGGCACTTCAACCAGAAAGGCCCACTGATACTGTTATCTCCCTACATTGCTGGCAGTAAAACATGGCAGCAATTGATTAAATAATTAACAAATGAGTGTGCTTGCATGGCACACAAAATCAGGTGGGTGAGGCCTAATTACTTGGTCTAACTGCAAGGACTTTAACAGATAATCCCTTTTAAAAGTTCTTTTGCCAGCATAAAAAAAACATCCATTTTTATGCCAGCAAAAGAATGCCCCTCACCACACTTATCGTGTCTCCTGGCAGAAGGCTTCCCCAGCAATGAAGAGGATGTGAATGAAGCCCTGGTCACTTCCTCATTTGAAATCCCGCGAGACTTCATTGCATGGGAAATTCAAACAGAAAACAAAAAATACAACATCAAAAGTGACAAAAAGCACATACACACACTTTAAAACTTCCAATTAAACCAGGGAAGGTTTTAAAAGGTGTGTCACTTACCTGGGTGTCACGATCTCACCCAGAAGTGTTCGTGCCAGACTCACCATTGACTCATTCATGTGAGTTAAATGGCCTGAGGTTTCACACGCCAGCAATGCTGGCACCAAAACAGGATGGGCAATCTATTCATGGGGTCAACCCATCAATAAAAAAAAAATGTCAGAATAGAATCATAGAATCATAGAATCATAGAATTGCAGAGTTGGAAGACACCACGAGAGCCATCCAGTCCAACCCCCCTGCCACGCAGGAAATCTTGATCAAAGCATCCATGACAGATGGCCATCCAGCCTCTGTTTAAAGACCTCCAAGGAAGGAGACCCCACCACGCTCCGAGGGAGTGTGTTCCACTGCCGAACAGCTCTTACTGTCAAAAAGTTCCTCCTCATGTTGAGGTGGAATCTCTGTTCCTGGAGCTTGCACCCATTGCTCCGTGTTCCAATCTCTGGAGCATTATTCTGGCATTTCTTTTGCCGCATCTGATAATTTCCTAAGTCCAGCCCCACTGGGTTGTGCTGATGGTTTCCAACAGTGATGGGGAAATTAGCCTTGCTGTAGTAAGACTATGGTGTACACATCCCAAAAGCTTTTTTCAGAATTTTTAAAGACCTTTCAGAATTATTTAATTGTTTGCTCTGAAATGCCCCCAAGTACCCCCTAGAGCATGTGGGGGTAATTTTGTTACATTTTTCTCCCCAGGCCATTTAGGGTTCTGAAAAGGACTTTTTTTCCCCAACACAAAGTGATCTAAAATTTTCCCTTTTTGCTGGGAAAAAAGAAGAAGCTGAAAATAGCCTTGGTCCTCCCAAACATGGTGGAATTGCCCCAGCCCTCCCCTCCATTGAAAAAACTGCGTTTTGACGCATCCTTTTGTTCTTTTTTTGAAAAAAATTGTTTTTAGGAGTGGGGTGGCCCTTGGGGGCCAATGTAGTCCTGTAGCCCTGAATAGTTGTCCAGTCTGATTTATACCTGTTACATTGTGAGCCAAATGAGCTCTGACTTTGAACCAGAGCAACTAAAATGATAATTTTGAGGAAGCACAACCTACTTCAAAAAACGGTCTCTGAAAGAGCAAGAACAGAAATGAGTTTGAAAGGCTGTTTTTTGTTTTGTTTTTTACTTTCTCAGATTTAAAACGTGCCTAAGAATAACAGCAAGAGGCAATTTCCTGCAAGAGGCCCTACATAGTTCCTCATGTCAGTGCTGGCTTTGAGCTTTTGATTTCTCTCCAGCTGTCCCAATCCTGTCATCCCATTTTTTCAGCTTCTTTTAAAATGTCCCAGTTTCTCTTGCCTCCTCCAACCTTCACTCTTTGTCCTCAGCTTACTTCAGTTGCTGCAGACTGAGTTCAAGGTGCAAAAGTAGTTTGCACTCAGTAACATCAGCATGGGTGAGAGGAGAGGAAGGGGTGAAATCTTGCCCTTCCCTGTAAATGCAGGCAAAATCAAACTGCTGCAGCCTGTCCTTGCTTATCTGTTTTTCCTCATTAATAACTTACGCCATCTTGATCACACTCTGATTTTTCTTGGCCATACATCTCCTTGTTTATCTGTATATATAATTCTCTTGGGTATGTTGCTGTTTCCAGTGTGCTGATTGACTGCTTAGGAAACTGACCAAGAAATCACAGCTTGGTTGGGCAGCCAATCAGCACACTGGGGGTGGGAGCATGTGGACTTTTATGTCCACTGTAGACATGGCTGCCGGTAAGGAGTGAGTAGCAAGGGGGGGTGGCATGGTGTGTGCATGGGGCTCGGAGAGGGTGGCAGGGTGCGGCAAGATGGGGTGGGATGGGGGGCAGGTGCCGTGGGGGGGAGGCAGTGGGGGTGGGGATGGAGAGGTGTGTGTGTGCACATGTGGGGGTGGAGAGGGTGGCAGGGGACAGGAAGGCTGTGGGAGCGCAGGTGGTGCGTGGGGGGAGGGAGGCAGTGGGGGGTGGGGAGGGAGCAGCGTGTGTGTGTGTGTGTGTGCGTGCGTGTGTGCTGGGGGCAGGGAGAGTGGCAAGAAACAGGAGGGCCGTGGGGGGGGGACAGGTGCCACATAGGGGAGAGGGAGGTGGCAGGGGGTGGGGAGGGAGCAGTGTGTGTGTGTGTGTGTGTGTGTGTGTGCATGTGTGTGCAGAGGGCAGGGAGGATGGCAGGGGCTGGGAGGGCTGCAGTGGGGGGGGCAGGTGCCGCATGGGGGAGAGGGAGGCGGCAGGGGGTGGGGAGGGAGCAGTGTGTGTGTGTGCTCGCGCACAGTGTGTATGTGTGTGCACCCATAGGGGGGGCTCAGGGAGGACAGCAGGGGGAACGGTGTATGCTACAACAGGTATATAGCTAGCAACTGTGAAATATTGTGGGGTATGTTTTGGGAAACCCTCAACAAAATGTTCCCTTTTGTCCTTGCATCCTGGTGGGCTTATTTGGCCAGAGTGGAAGGTAGTGATGTCAGTGAATTCCACTATATATGTGTTTGTTGGTGAACTTCTATGTCCCCCTTGCTGATTCTGTGACAAACATAGAAAAGATATGGGTAACAAACTATTGCAGCATGCTATTTTTAAAAAAGAAAAAGATCACACAATGTATGTATGCAGCTATATATGATGTTAGGTGCACATTGTGTTTCAAACAGTTTATAGCATTTGTATCTTGGTGTAAGCAGGGATGTGCCTGTGATTTTTCTTTGGCTACTGTTTGTGAATTTATGACTTTAGTGCTTAGTCATGCTCCTGCAATCACATGGCAGGCACAGAGAAGACTGGGGCTGTGGTGCCAGCCACGGGAACAAAAGGTGGGGATTTGCTGGTTTTTTAATGGCCATAAAAGTAAAAGCTATAAAGGGAAGTAAAAGGAGCATAAAAGTAGGAGCTGAAAAAGATAGCCATGTCTGCCCTATTACATAGAAAAAGAGGGAACATACTAAAAGAAGCTGAGAAAGAGTAAGGTTGCCTGCAAATTTCTATTGATTCATTTATAATAGGATCCTAGATAAGATGGGGAATGATGACTGGGCCTACTAAAAAAGGGAGGGGTATCCTACGTTGAACAATGGATCAGAGAACAGTGAGCACTTGACAGAGGTTTCACTGAGTGAATTGCAGTTGGCCTGTACTTCTCCAGTGGCAGTGCTCCATGCAGCCGTGAGAAGTTGCATCTAACTGGCCTGATAATTTCTCATAGTGCCCCAATCCTATGGTAACCTTGGGGGGCATGGAGAGACATTAATTGGTGGCTAGATGCATCTGCTTGACACTACTTCAAGTGCTAATCCTGAACATTCTTTTCATGATTAGTCCGTTACAAGCATCATCCAAACAGTGCAGGCTCTGTTTGCTGGTCAAGGATGCAAGGTATTGACAGTGAGCATGTCTAATTTTTCAGTGATTCCACTGAGTAGCCAGCATTGCCTCCCTTAAACCTCTACCATACTTAGGGAAGATGATTCTTCCTTACACTCTTTTCCTAATGCCAAATGAACACATTTAATATGGGCGGGGGGGGGTGATACTTCCTCATTTCGAGTGTTAATAATGAGGAGGGGGAAACTCATTCATTTAAAACATTTCTATATCACCTCTCAAACAACCAGGACCCCCAGGCCATGTACAACCAATAAAAGCATTCAAAATATTAAAATACATTAAATAAATAAAAACATCTTGAAGCAGACTAAAACAATTCTTTTAAAATAATTTTTAAACCACAGATAGTTAAAACAGCTACAGCAGCCTCTCCTGGTTTAGAGGACCAAAGGCCATGTAAAACAACAATCTTAACTGCCTGTGGGAAACTCAAAAGGTATAAAGCCAGCCCAGTTCCCCTTGGGAAAGAGTTACATAGTTGGGGTGGCTGCTATGCATCAAGCTAGCATCATAGGGATACCTAACAGAGCTTCCACTAAGGATCTCAAATTTCATGCAGGCTCATTCATTCCCTTTTCTTCTTTCCCATGCCTGATTGTTGCAGAGAATACTGTTGCAGAGTTCTCTCTCTCTCAATCCTCCCCCTTCTCACTGTCTTCCCAAAGAAATCACAAAGATTAGATCGAGGAAGAGCTAGAGAAAAAGAATGGAAATATGATTTTCTACATGTTGGCAGCTGCCAGAATAACATTTGCTAGTAAATGGAAACAAAAGGAAGTACCTTCAATGGATCAATGGTTGGAGAAACTGCTGGAAATGGTAGAGATGGATAAATTAACAATGTTACTTAAAGGAAAACTATAGGAAAATTTGCGACAGACTGGATTATGCTATCAGAATAGATGAAAGTAAGACTGAACAACTCTACAATTCAATAAGAACTAAATACAGTTCAAAGAAATTGAGTAAACAAGTAGGTGAGTATGTTTATATAAGTATATGTACTCATATATACATGTATGTGTGCATATATACATGTATATAAGATTGCAGACAAGTAGATATAGGAGATATGTACATAAGATAGTTAGAGGTAAAGGAATAAAAGAAACTCTATATGACCTCTTCTGCAACAACAACATGAAGGGAAAGAGAAATTGGGTGACACATTGCTTATGTTTTAAAACTCTAAATCTTCAAATAAGATGAAATAAGAATAATGAGTAAAAGAAATAAAAAGGAAGAGATTAAAATTTGATAAATGAAACAAACATTAAAAACGGGGAAGGGAAAAAAATGATGCACAATGATAAGAATAGAAAATATGGATAGACCAGATAGGAAGTTTAAGAATGGGAGGAGAATGGGTAGGCTGAGTGTATATAAATAATAGTGTAATGGATGAAAGAAGAAGACAGGTGGGGTATAAGATAGAGGGATGGAAGAGAGATGATTGTGTAGTATAAATATGTCTAAATAAATATATATAGTAAAATGCTTATTCCTTTTACTTTCTCTGTAAAAGAAATGTGTATCAGAAGAAATGAATTGAAATAGAATGAGTAAGTATGAGTTTTATACTGGAAAATGACTTTGAATAAAAATATTGGGGAAAAAAGAAATCACAAAGATTAGACTGCTTAAAAATAGTGCTACGTGATGGATTCCCTCCAGTTCTAATATATTTTCTCCTGAGGCAACCAGTCTTCCTGTTTTCCTGAATGTGACAGAGGGGGAGGAATTCTAGCAATCTAATTCACAAGAGCCTATTTTTAACTTTTTCTCTTTTTTTAGAATTCACTGGAGAATCTAGAAGGTTAGCTAAAACCAGTAGAAAAATCTAGTGAATTAAAATCTTCATGTGTTAATAAGTGAGTTAATTCTACATTCTGCATAAAACAATTGGCATGGTGGGGAGCAGGAGGAGGCCACTGCAGATCTCCCCTAATTTATATTAGTCTCAAAGGCCACTTAAGTGTAAATAAGGGTCTCAAAGACCAAATCCAGACATTAAAAACAACCATAAATTCAGGACAAATTCTCTGTCCAAATTAATACACAGCACAATAATACATGAGAACAGATTACCCTCTCAAAATGAATACAGGGCTCTGACTCTGATGTAAATCAGGGTTGGGTGTTTTGGAAACATTTTTAAAGGTACTGGTTAATATGAAATACTTCCAAAAGAATAAACTGTCCTTCAGTCTGTTATCAAAACCATCACTACATCCTGGAGCACCAAATGCCATAACTATGTGTTTACTGGGAATTTTGTCCACAATTTGATGAGGTTTAGTCCAAAATAACTCTGTGAAGGACCTCGTTAAAGTTGGGGAAGGGAAAGTGCTAGCATAGAATTCAGAGAGTGTGTGACGGTATTTCTCTCAAGCTCTCTAAATCTTGTTCAGGCACTCAAACAGAACTTTGGAGGAGGCTGCTATCTCTCTCCTTGTGCCTAGGTCTGATCACAATGTATCAAACTTTGGGAAAGATTTGGGAATTCTTGTCCTCAAAAAGTAACACTTCCAAATTCTTGCATGCTCTCTATATGAAACATGATGGACTGAAACATGATGGACTCAAGACATTTTGCTGTCCAAACTGAAGGACAAGGACAAGGCAACACTCTCATTGTCCACCCACAAGACCATGCCAACATGTTGACCAGACAGGCAGCAGACTCCCATCTCAACATGAATGATTGGACAGTGTCCTCCGGTGTTGCCTAATAGCAGTAGAATAGATGGAAGGCAGTGTTGGAGTATAGGCCTATGTGTGGTCTGATGCAGCTTTCTTCCAACTCCTCACCATCACTCCCCACTGACCAGTAGCTGCTGCCTAATGCTCATCTACCAAATACTAGGGCTGGCCCTACAAGAAAATGATGCCCCTTTCAAACAAGCTTACAAGCAACTCCTCAAATTAGTAATTATCAAGCTTTACCAACCGCCCCCCAGGATCACTTGAAAACTGTATGGGGTGGGTGACAATAGGCCACTGAAAAAAAAGTTTTGTTACAGTTCTACAAATCAAGGCACATATGTAATTCTATTTTTAATCAAGGCAGATGTAAAATTCTCTTTTTAAAAATGTGTGAGCAAAATTTTGTGAGGTCAAGCATCACATGTGTCACCTTGCTTTTGGACTGGGACATGGGGGTAACAAGTTGGAAAAAATCCCATCTCAGGCAGCCTTGTGTCAGAGTCAACACAGTCTGACTCTCCATTGCCAGGAAAAAAAATTAAATCTGATTGCAAGGCCATCCTTGCTGAGCAGAGGCTTCACCATTTCCTTCATTATTCTCTTGCTTCAAACATATTTAAAAGACCCCTTTTCATTGTCCCTTGTTTGCCTAGCCAATCTCAGCTCATTTTGAGCTTTAGTTTTCCTTATACTGTACTATCCTTGCAAGCCTGAGCTACAGCTCTGTATTCTTCCTTGGTGATTTGTCCTTCCGTTCTTTTTTCATTTCATCCTTGAGTTTACAGTGCAACCACATTGGCTTTTTCAGATGTTTCTCATTTTTCTTCCTCCATGGAATTGTTTGTGATTGTGCTTTTAGCAGTTCCTTCTTCATAAATCCCACCTATGCTGGATTTTTTTTTCCTTTAGCATCTCTAGCCATGGTATTCTTTCATGTATTTCCCTGAGCTTTATAAAACCAGCTTTCTTGAAATCCAAAGTTCATTTTTGACTATACTCTTCTTTGGCTTATCCCACAATCATGGATTCTAGCATTACACACCCACTATTACTAGCCTTTGTGGCTGAAGAGCGGGGTATAAATACAATAAATAAATAAAATAATAAATATTAAGTACCAACTGCTTTGATTCCAGTGACCAATTCCTACCTGTTGGTTAGGATCATGTCCAGGATTGCTGATCTCTTCTGTAGAGATTTTACTGTACAGAGTACAGACAAAAATGAAATCCATTCAAAAGAGTAGCACCACAATCATTCAGAGAGATTAGTGGAGGGGGGATGAGAAATAGTTATTTTCTATCAAGTTGGCTTTGACTTACCTGCCACTCTAGGAAAGACAGACCTCCAAAAGACCTGGACTCAACTGCCTTGCTCAGGTCTTGCAAACTCAGAACTATGGCTTCCATTATTTAATTAATGCACCCCGATAATAGCACCACTCACTTTGTCTTATTGCACAACATCAGCATGTTTCAGCTGTTCTCCCATTCTGGTCCCATGGATGACAGTGGTAAATGTGAGTCTTTTCGACTGCCTTTACCATAATCTCCCAGAAGACTGGAACGGGAGAACAGCTGAAACACACCAACATCATACAATAAAGCAAGGCAGGACATGTTACTCTCCGGCTTCACTTATGCTTCCCTTCCCTTGTGAGATAAGCCCCTAAAGAACCCATATTCATTTCAGGCCATGCATTTTCCTACTTAGCAAAAAATAATTTTTTTAATGTCATTTTTTCTTTCTGTCTTTCTTTCTCTCTCCTATGTTTCTCTCTCACACACAATAAACTCATTGCTTAAATTAAAACCCATGGTTTTATAAATTTTAAATAAAAACGTCATAGACCATCTATAAAAAGAAATCAAAACAAAAGAAAGTGAGGTTTGTTCTGCCTCAGTCTAGTGACTCTAGGGGGAAATAAATGCTTAGCATACATCCATTCCCTTCTTTCTGCTGCATTTGCTTTATCTTCAGCCCAAAGCTGCGTGTGTTGTGTGTGTGTGGTTCATTTTGCAGTTGCATACACCTGCTAAGTTTCATTCATTAAAAAAGCCCAGCCTTTTCCCCCTAAAACCGATTAGCCTACATCCATCCTGAACTCGCAACACATTGTCTTCCAGCTCCCTATTTATAACTGAGAACAAATCATGCACTTTGGAATGGCATACAGCTCATGATGTATCTCAAATTTAGGAGACAGTTTGACAGACAGTGCACCCCTTTATTACCTGCACCTGAAGCAGACCAGTCCCACTTCCCTGACCTTGGTATACCACTGCTTTCTGTAAAACGAAATTATCTTCTCACTCACAACCTTGACAAAATGCAAATGAGAGAAACTCCAAATTATTAAATGCCTTCTAAAAATGTGTTGCTGCAATGTGTCCTCCTAGGGTCCGCCTTTCAAAACAGTCCAGAAATTGCATTTGATCCACAATAGGGCTGTAGGGCTGTTAACTAGGACTGGATGATTTGACCACAATGTGCTGCTGCTTTGTTGGCTGCAATGGCTCCCAGTACATTTCAAGGACCAATTCAAAGCACTGATTTTTAAAACCTGAACCTCAAGGCTATGTTGCCTGAAAGTGCTCCTTATCCCACATGCACTTACCTGAATTCCAAGGCCATGTTCAAAGGCCCTACACCAAGTGGCTATGGAATGCTGGCACCTTCTTTGTGCAGTTTTTAGCATCAAGAGACTGCCTCATTCATTCAGGCTTTTAAACAATGTCTGCATTTAGCCACTTTTTAAAATATGTTTTTACTTGATAACAATTCAAAGTTTAAAAAACATTTTGATTGTTTTATATTGGCTGGATTCTTTTGTTGTCTTTCACATGTGTAAGTTTCCTATGGAAGAAGTTGGCCATTTTTATCTGATACAGAACATCCACATTCAGTTTATGGAATTGGTGTTAAGCATGCCATGACATATTGTATGCAGATGTGCATTGCACATGGGTGCACACATGGAGTGCACATTGCATATTTGGTTGTGAATTCTGTTGCCATTTGGGCCATGACCCTGCATCAAGCAGGTGAAGCAAAATGTTCTGCCTGCAGAGTTTGTGTCCTCTCGAAATCCTGACAAGCTATCAAGGCCTAGAAGAGACAGCTTTTGTTTCTGTTTACTGATGAGGGGAAAGGAGATCATAGAATTGCAGAGTTGGAAGAGACCACGAGGGCCATCCAGTCCAACCCCCCTGCCACACAGGAAATCACAATCAAAGCATATTCAGATGTGGCTATTTTCAGCTGTGATGGGGGGGGGGGAAATGAGGTACCATTTAGTTCAAACACCTTTCCATGCAGGAATATATAACTAAAGCACTCCTGAGATATGGCCATTCAACCTTCCTTTGAAGACCTCTGTGTGAAGAAGAGTTGATCACCCTCTAAGCTGATCACCCTCACAAATGGCTTTATTCTGGAAATACCCAAAGGTATTAGTGAATTTCACCAGTACTTAATGTACAATGATGTCTCTATCCTGTTGCTGGTTTGCATTCCAGGCATTTTTGTAGCACACCTCTTTATTGACAGGGAAAACTCATCAATGGCTCTTAATACTGCTGCCATGCCAATATTCCCCTTCGTGTGATAAGTCCCTTCTGTGGCTGTAGAGGTATGAAGGAAGTCATATGGCATGAGGTGGCACAATCCTCCTCCTCTCTCTCTCCCCTGCCCCTCGCTATTCCTAAATTGAAAAAGATTATTTTTTCTCCATTCCTGGCTTTTTTTTCTTTTTCTTTTTGCTGTGATTGTACAATTATGGAGATATGATAAAATATTTTTTAATCATTTCCCCATAAATGTGCAATTGTGGCAAAAAATAAAAAACGAAAGGCACACATGCACTGAAGGCAGGTTTACAGAGCCAGTGCAGAAGGACAGATGATTGACAAAGCTCCATAATCACAGTGCTCTTGTGTGATTGAAGAGATAGTGTGATAATGAATATTTTTCAAAATAATGGCATTAGCGAAGCAAACGGTAACTGGTATGTTCCCGCTTGCTTTGTTAATGACATTGTTGCAAGAAAGAGACTGGTGTGATAATAATAATAAAATAATAATAATAAAATTTATTTATACCCCACCCCTCTGTGAAAACAATTGGATAAAGCCCTAAGGCAACCCATTCCTCCATCAAAGAGCTCTGATTGTCAGGAAGTTCTTCCCAAAGTTTACGTGGAATCTCTTTTCTTGAAATTTGAACCATTTGAACCCTTGCAATATGATGGCATAGTTGCTATAGACCCAGATTGTTCAGGTTTATAACCAGCTATAATTGTTGCATCTAATTCATGTATTTCATTTTACTGTATGTCAAGGTTTTATCTTTTTGGCTTAATATTTATCATTCCTGGTGTTTCTAATTCAAGGTGTGCGTGCTTGTGTAAAATAATATCCTGACAATGTAAAGAAAGCCCAGGGTTGATTACATGGCAAAAAATATCAGGGAAGAATTTGGGAAGAATCCCATTGGTCCTCTTCTTCAGTGGGCCACACTCATGCTATTTGGAAGGGTGGGAAGCAAAAAAAAAAAAACACGTGACTTTCCATCCCTTATTTTCCCCAGTCTTTTCTGAAAAGTCCAGGAAAAACTGCACTAAATTGTTATCTGATCAATCAGCAACCATCCCGGAAAGGGGGCACACAGCAGAGCTGAATTGTGATTGGTCAGACTTTGGAGGGGTTGGGCTTGCAAGGGATGCCTTGCAGTTGAGGATCTGCCATTGTTGAATGGCCCTGCATCAGGTCTGCCTCCACCTCCAAAGCCTGGAGCCAGGCTCCTCTCTCTCCTCCTCCTTGCCACCACTCCTAGGCCAGGCTGGACAACCCCAGCGCTCTCCTCTTCCCCATCCCAATCTCCCAGCTGCTTGCTGGCTTGCTTTTGGGCTGGCCATTCCTCCTGGCTCCCCACCAGCCGCACCAGCTTCTGCCACCAAGGGCCCATTCCTCCTGGCTCCCTGCCGCCTGCTGCGGCTTCTGCCACTGAGGGCCCATTACTCCCAGCTCCCCTCCAGCTGTCAGTCACAGATGGCGAGCCCTAGGCTGAAGCAGCCCCAATAGCTGGCAGGGCTCCAGGAGGAATGGGCCCTCGGTGGCAGAAGCTGCTGGAGCCAGCAGGGCACAGGGCAAGGGCCGAGCAGGGCAGACCTTCCCCCATCCCCTAACCAGCCATGGGGACAACAAACTCGGGCATTTTGACAGTCACCAATTATGTGAATGCATCGTGGGCACAATGTGGGACAGGACCAAAATGGAGGTAACAAGAAATTTCCCATATTTAATTCTGCTGTGTAGCTGAGCCCTCTCTGTTATTATGTCCATATGGAGGTGACCCCACTTCAGCAAAGCTGCCCAGTTCTGTTTGTTTTTGTTTTCTTTTTATTTCAATAGAGGACTTATATTGCTGAGAAAATGAGCTAGCCTCCCACCCAGTAGAACTGCCTTGAGAAACCCTATATTGTAATTACAGGCTGCAAATGGCATTACACAACATTGTTTGAGCAGGAGTAAAACAAACTAGATTGGGAATGTAGGAGGAAAGGTCTTGCATTGCGTGAGAACAAATAATTATCTCCCACCACCTAACAAGATAAGCTGTGGCTCCATCTAGTGTTAGACTAAAACAAAACACCCTCAGTATTGCATGCTTTTAAAATGTCCCAGTTTATCTCTCCTTTCCCCACTTTCTGCTTTGTCCTCAGCTTTTACTTCAATTACTGGAGCTAAGGTCAAAATGCAAAAGTAGTTTGCACTCAGTTAACTCAGCAGGGGAAAGGTGGGGAGGGGGCAGTGCTATACCTAGTGTATTCGACAATGGGTCAGATTATGTCTTAAAACCCCTGAGGGTTTAGAATCCACGTGTCAGTCAGTGTCCCCTGAAGAGCTGCTAGTCACCCTGGTCTCATTCATATTTTGGAAACATGTATATTGATCATCAGAGGCCAGTCATTCACCATATGCCAGGCCACATCCACTATGCTGGTTGGTTCCTTTCTCTCCATTATTAGCAATTAGCTTATTTACCTGTCCCAATATATACAGTTCAAATAAAACACACACACACCCCTAAGAAACCACTGTTGACTGTGAGTGGGGGGAACATTGGTCTAGTTCTTAAGGAAAATTCAAAGACTTGTGAAGGCAAGTTTTAAACTCGTTTCACCATCTGGTTTGGAACAATGGATAGGCCTTATAGCCTGATCATGTTTACTCAAAAGAAGTCTCATATGTCTGGGTGCAATCACAGTGGTGATAGTAGGGGTGCAGAGAGACCAAATCACATCAGGTGGCACCATCGGGGGAGGGTGCCACCAGCCTTAGTGATGCCACAGGAAATCTGTTTGGGAAAAACCTACAACACCCAGAAATCCCAGCCAAAATGGCCAAGGAGCATAGAGACTGGGTGGTGCTGGGAGTTTTAGATCAAGGTGCATGTCATTTCCAAATAAATATTGTTAGGCCTGCAGCATTAGGCTGCATGCACACTTTCCTGGGAATAAGCTGCATTGAATAAAATTAACACCATGCCCTGTGGAGCTCAGTGAAGCTTATTTCCAAGTTGTCATGCATACACACATTTGATAGCATTGTGCATTTACTTAAAAATGAACTTCCCTCTGCATAATTTCTCAGAGTCCCTTTGAACTCAGTTGGACTGAGTGTTAGAAAAGTATGCACAGAAGTGTAGGCTTCAATTGTCTTGAAATATAAACTGGCTTATTCTATCAAAAATCATCAGGGATTTGGGTGCAGTCCTATATAGGGTTGCTTAGAAAGGAGGGCAGAATTCCATTAGCATTAGTTGGTTATGCTAGCTGAGGCTGATGGGAGATGTAGGGCATGAACATCTGGAGGGTTGGGCAGTTCCCACTTCAGTTCCAATGAGGTATGCATAGAATCTGCCTGGGAATTCAAACCCTGGTCTTCTAGAGTCCTAGTCCAACACCATACTGGTATACCTCCTTATACTGGTATATCCTCCTAGCTACAGGGATCATGTGACACACACACACACACACACACACCGTTGAAACAGCTGTACCAGTACATTTCCGAGAAGAATTCAAAGTGCTGGTTTTGACCTTTAAAGACTTAAATGGCTTAGGTCCAGACTGAAAGTTCATATTGTTTGGATATGTAGTTTGCAATCCAATAAATTGAGATGTTTTGCCTGTTAAAGGGTTAACTGATAGAAGCAAACAGAATGCTTGATGTAACTTCCTACCGAAATGTAATTGGGTTTCCAGAGAAAGAGGTGTGTCCAAGTGCTTCTCTTTGTCTGGAAGCTGCCATGTGTTTGCCAGACACCATGATACCTTTTTGAGTGCGGACCTACAACGTAGGGGTCTTGCATATATTTTGTTTGTAATCATGTAGTATTTAGTCATTTTTACTAGTTTAGACTACAGTCATCATAGTGCTGCTGATCTTCTGTAAGAAATGCTCTAAGAATGTGAATAAATACATTTTTGTACTTTTAAAGTACCTTTAAGTGTTTCTGAGTCCTTATTATGCTAGAACTATAACTTGGGGAAATTTGGTGGTGGTTATCTTAAGCTTGCATGCCTGAATCAACATGTGTCTGCTGCATATGTATTTTAAACAGTTAAACTCTGCTGATTTACTATGCTTCCTAAGGAAGGTTAAATGTTATCCGTTTTAATAGCAACCTGTCTTGAAAGGTCTCTTCCAGTGAAGTACAGGAAGGAACATTGCAGAATGTTCTATATCTCCCAATACATATCCCCCATACAAACCAGCCCAAGTGTTAAGCTCAGCAGGGGAGAGCTTTTTCTCAGTCCCACCACCTTCACAGGTGCAGTTGGTGAGGACTTCTCCGTGGCTGCTCCCAGACTGCTTCCATGGGGGATCCAGATGGCTCCCTCCCTGCTCTCTTTTGGTCAGCTGTTGAAGAAGTTTTTATTTAGGCAGGCATTTGACAGGTGAATTTTATTTGGTGTGCTGTTTTTTTAATATTGTATTTTTATTGATGAAAGGAAAGGGTTAAGGCAGGGTGCTTTGAGAACTGAAGGAGGAAAAAGAGAGAAAAGAGAACAAGGTTGACACTTCACCCCAGTGCTCCTTAATTAGAGTTACAGAGAAAACAAGTGTGTATGGCTACGCCCACAAGTGAGCAAGCAAACAAAGAAGATTTTCCTTGGTTTTTTTCCAGGCTGTGAGGCTGTGTTCTGGAAGAGTTTATTTCTGATGTTTTGCCTGCATCTGTGGCTAGCATCTTCAGAGAATGGTTGGGTAGGAGTGTGTGGGGGGGTTATATACTGTGAATCCCTGTTGGGGGGGTTATGTAAATTTGTGTATTTGAACGGCTAGTTTCTGGGTGGAGATAAGGAAGGAGGAGACAATGGACCATTAGCCAACCATTATCCAAACAGACACTAATCCTCCTTGCATATCTCCAGTCAGAAACTAGCCATTCAAATACACAACTTTATATATCCTCTCCAACAGGGGTCACAGTATATAAACCCCACACATACTCCTACCCAACCATTCTCTGAAGATGCCAGACACAGGTGCAGGCAAAACATCAGAAATAAACTCTTCCAGAACATGGCCTCGCAGCCCGGAAAAAAAACCAAGGAAAACCTATGGATGCTGACTGTGAAAGCCTTTGACTTCACATCAAACAAACAAGCTTTGGATACACGCCCACTCATGTTCTCTCTCTCTCTCTCTCTCTCTCTCTCTCTCTTGTCAGGGGATAATGGAACAGTCAATCCCCAGGTGAAGCCAAAAACTGTCTCAGCAGACTTGGTAGCAACCCTTTCCCAAGAATACTCACACACAGAGGACTTTTTCGGACATTAAAAAAACAGCGCAAGCAGCCTCGCCACGTTGCGAGGCTGCAGGGCGTCCCTTTCGAATGACACCCGTCCCTGCCGGTACTGTTGCGGTACCGCAGGGACATTCCAGAGTTATATTTCGCTAATTTTTACTCATGAAAGATGATCGTGAGTAAAAATTGGCGAAATATAACACTGGAATGTCCCTGCGGTACCGCAACAGTACCGGCAGGGACGGGCGTCATCCAAAAGGGACGCCCTGCAGCTCTGCAGCCTCACAATGTGGCGAGGCTGCTTGCGCTGTTTTTTTAATGTCTGAAAAAGTCCAGAGTGTTTGGCATCCATAAAACAGGAGGTGCTTTTAATCTTTGGTAGTTTCAATATGTACAGAGACAAAGTGATATTCCAGGCATCTCAGGATCATAGGAAGAGAATGATCTCTGTTTTAGCTTTTTTTTATACACATCACAGCATAGCATTGGCTTAGCCAAGCACATGGTTAAATTGCATCAGATTTCTACCTTATGTGGCTTTGTGCTGTAGTAACCCTCTTCTGATGCAACCCTTCTCATGCAGCTGTAGCATGATTAACATGACTGGCAGTTCATGGAGTCAGTCATCATGACTCAGCATGATTTCTGTAGTTGTTTGGCCATTTTAAAACTCAGGGTTCAGTATCCAATTCCTGACATCTCCTCTGTCTCTCTCTCTCTCTCCATTCTATCCATCCTCACATAAAGCAATGAAGTGACACAGCTGGAGTTCCAGAGGGGTCAGGCAATAAAGCATCAACAGCTTGGACATGTTGCTTGGCAACATATCTTGGCTGCTGAGGCTGGGGCAGAACATGCATTTTCTACTCCTAGCTTTGTGTTGTTCCTCATTAGTAATGTTTACTACCTTAACCATGCTCTAATGTTGTTGGGCCACACGTGTCTTGATTTTCATCTAAGAAATACTGAAGGGTATGAAATACTTCTGCTGAAAATATTTGTACATTACAAACTCTTTGGGGCTTACTGCACTTCAAAGAAAAGTGGCAAAGCAGCAGGAACATTCCATCTTCCCTGCTGCCTTACCACATGACACTGGCGTTCTTCTGCCATCCTTTCATTCTGGTCCTGTGGGGGAGCCAGGTAAAACTGCATCTTTTGCTAGCAGGTTTTTCTGGGACTGGAACGAAAGAATGCTGATGTCATGGTAAGGCAGCATTGAAGATAGAATGTTCCGAGGGAGGAGCTAAGCTTCAATGGCGTAGGAAACAATTCCCAGGACAGGTGCTCAAGGTAATAGAATTAAATGAATAATTTCCCCTCAAAAAGGCATGAGGAGAGCTTTTGAGGGAAGATTTATGGCTATGAATCACTAAGGAATGTTAATAGAAGATAAAACTGCAGTTCAAAGAAGCCTAAAGTAAACAAATTGTTACTTTCAGTTTTGCCCGATATTGGCGCTGTCTTCAACATAACTAAAAAGAACATTTTGCTAATAAATAACTAAAGTTGGAGAAAGCAGCGAACAATTGTAGGCAAATGAAAAGGATGATTTAACAGGAGAAGGAATAATTGATCTAACTGGAGAATAAGTGGAAAGATTTTTAAAAAATAATAAGTGGTGGAGGAAGGAGGGGCCATACACAGAAGGGGAGTAACGAAAGTTTGGAGTGTTTTGATTTTCTTATGTCTAAAAGAAGAAGAAATATTGCAGGAAAAAGTTGGTTGAGGCCACAAACATTAGGTAAACCATCGGATAGATCACACAAGAGATTAGAAAGGATATCTCCGGAAGAACAGAATAACAAGGGTGAACCAGAAGGACTAAGGATGGGGAAAAAAACTAGCCCTCCTTTAGCTGCCTCAGCCTCAGCCCCAGATCTTCCACCCCCAAAGGGGAGGGAAAGAAGGGGAGAAATCACAGAGGATATTAAAACTCATGGATTCTCTCTTTACAAAAATGATGACAGAATTTAGAGAAGACAAAAACAGAATGTTTTCAGAGTTTGCAAGTATAAGAGAAGAAATGCAGAAGGAGAGGAAAAGATCTGAAGAAAGATTTGTGGAAATGAGTACAAAAATACAAGGAATACAAGGAGATATTCTTAATATAGTAAAAGAGAACAAAGAAATCATTAAAACCCAAACACTTCAAAGCAGCCATATTCAGGACAATATGAAGAAAATCACAGATATGGAAAAAAATTTGATATACCTGCAAGATTATCAACGCGGGAATAACTTTAGAATAAGGTTCTTGCAAACAAGCTTGTAAAATATGGGCTAAACAAGTTAACTGTTCAATGGATTTGTAATTGGTTGACCAGCTGAACCCAAAGGGTGCTCAGTAGTGGCTCCTCTTCGTCTTGGAAAGATGTGACCAGTGGGGTGCCACAGGGTTCTGTCCTGGGCCCAGTGCTATTCAACATCTTTATCAATGACTTGGATGAGGGAATTAGGGGCATACTTATCAAATTTGCAGATGACACCAAATTGGGAGGAGTAGCTAATATCCTAGAGGACAGAATCAAAATTCAGAATGACCTGGATAAACTGGAGAGCTGGGCCAAAGCTAACAAAATGAAATTCAACACAGAGAAATGTAAGGTACTGCACTTAGGGCGGAAAAATGAAATGCATAGATATAGGATGGGAGAGATCTGGCTGAATGAGACTACGTGCGAAAGGGATCTAGGAGTCCTAGTAGACCACAAGTTGAACATGAGTCAACAGTGTGATGCGGCAGCTAAAAAGGCCAATGCGATTTTGGGCTGTATCAATACAAGTATAGTGTCTAGATCAAGAGAAGTAATAGTGCTACTCTATTCTGCCTTGGTCAGGCCTCACCTAGAATACTGTGTCCAGTTCTGGGCACCACAATTCAAAAAGGATATTGACAAATTGGAGCGCATCCAGAAAAGGGCAACTAAAATGGTGAAAGGTCTGGAAACGATGCCTTATGAGGAGAGACTTAGGGAGCTGGGTATGTTTAGCCTGGAAAAAAGACGGTTAAGAGGCGATATGATAGCCCTGTTTAAGTATTTGAAGGGATGTCACGCTGAGGATGGAGCAGGCTTGTTTTCTGCTGCTCCAGAGACTGGAACACGGAGCAATGGATGCAAGCTCCAGGAACAGAGATTCCACCTCAACATGAGGAGGAACTTTTTGACAGTAAGAGCTGTTCGGCAGTGGAACACACTCCCTCGGAGCGTGGTGGGGTCTACTTCCTTGGAGGTCTTTAAACAGAGGCGGGATGGCCATCTGTCGGGGATGCTTTGATCGTGATTTCCTGCACGGCAGGGGGTTGGACTGGATGGCCCTCGTGGTCTCTTCCAACTCTGCAATTCTATGATTCTATGATTCTATGAATCTATGAATCCAACAAACTCTGGATGTCCTTTCCCCTTTCATACACTTCACTCAGACTTGGATTTGGAGAAGTGAATTGATATGAGTTGATATAAATTGTCTGAGATTTAGTTATCCAAGGGCATATTATGAAATTCGGTTCATATCATGTTACCTTTATGAAAGAGCTTTCGGTTAGGTATAACCTATTTGTTGTAGTTGATAATCCTGAACCTAGAAATGTATTCACAATACTAAGATACAATTTTATAAGAATTTTTTTTTTAAGTAGATAGTAGGGAATTCTTTCTGCTATATAATGAAGAAATACTTTTGACTGTTATTTGTTAGAATCCTGTTTATTGGAATCTTTGAGGTTAATTTTTCTTGAAATGAAGTGTAGCCAGCTCTAAAGGAAAAACTGACAAAGAAATGTGTGATGGACAAAGAAATTGTTGCTGGATTAGTCAATTCACAGGTATTTGGTTGTATTATATTGACAAAAATCAGTGTGTATAGAGCCATCGTACTGTCTATCCTCCTTTATGGATCTGAAACATGGGTCACCTATCGCCACCACCTACGACTCCTCGAGCGCTTTCATCAGCGCTGTCTACGCACAATCCTAAATATACACTGGACTGACTATGTGACGAATGTTGCTGTCCTTGAGCAAGCAGGGATCACCAGCATTGAGGCCATGATATTGAGAACACAGCTGCGCTGGGCAGGGCACGTTTCTAGGATGGAGGACCATCGCCTCCCAAAAATACTACTCTACGGTGAACTCGCCACGGGTCATCGTAAGAGGGGTGCTCCAAAAAAGCGATACAAAGACTCCCTGAAATAACATCTCAGGCTTGGCCAAATTGATCACCAACAGTGGTCCGCCCTGGCCTCACATCGGGAGGCATGGAGACGCACTATCCACAATGCTGCAGCCTTGTCATCAGCGCGCTTGCAGAAAGCGTGGGATGAGTCCTTCCTGAATCTTCGTTTGCGAAGAAAAGCCAGAGAGAGAGAGAGATTGCCTATTCTATTGGTAAACTAATACGTGTTTGTTCCCCTTCCTTCTGCCTCTTTCCCTCCCCTGTCCACAAAGTATTATTTAATTTATTAATCATGCTGTGAATTTTTGCTGGCTATATCTTCATGTTTCTGCATTAGGTAGCTGATAATTTTGTGTTCACAACCTAAGCTTGATATATAAAAGTGCCAATATTACTCTACTGGGTTCTTTTAAATAATTTTGATATATATTGTAAATCCATCAAACAAATATGTTGAACTTGTAGCTGTTAGAAATAGGTGATCTAATAAATCATTTTGTTAAAATCACTGCTCTGAAAGAGTTTTAAAAAGGCTCTTTTCACGTTTTTTTACAAGCCACCTATTGCCTTAGATGCATAAGTGTATAAATTTGAACAAAGTGTTCATCACTTGTCAGCCTTCAGTGGCAGCATAAAAATTACTTGTGGTGCTTGCTTGTCAATAAGTTCTTTTGTGTTTGTGACACCAACTTTGTTTTATACAATTAAAGTATTATATGCTAGAATAATCTAAATTGCAACCACTAAATGGTGATGTAGCTCCTTCCCCCCCCCCCACCACCACCACATAGAGCTGGATTTGTTTACCGAAGTATAGTGTCTAGATCAATGGAAGTAATAGTACCACTCTATTCTGCCTTGGTCAGACCTCACCTAGAATACTGTGTCCAGTTCTGGGCACCGCAATTCAAAAAGGATATCGATAAACTGGAGCGTGTCCAGAGAAGGGCAACTAAAATGGTGAAACCATGCCTTATGAGGAGAGACTTAGGGAGTTGTGTATGTTTAGCCTGGAAAAAAGATGGTTAAGAGGTGATATGATAGCCCTGTTTAAATATTTGAAGGGATGTCACGTTGAGGATGGAGCAGGCTTGTTTTCTGTTGCTCCAGAGACTGGAACACGGAGCAATGGATGCAAGCTCCAGGAACAGAGATTCCACCTCAACATTAGGAAGAACTTTCTGACAGTAAGAGCTGTTTGGCAGTGGAACACACTCCCTCAGAATGAGGTGGGGTCTCCTTCCTTGGAGGTCTTTAAACAGAGGCTGGATGGCCATCTGGGGATGCTTTGATCGTGATTTCCTGTGTGGCAGGGGGTTGGACTGGATGGCCCTTGTGGTCTCTTCCATCTCTACAGTTCAGTTGTATGTAGCTATTGACTACTGCTTTAACATGACAGGTCCCTTGGGAAAGTGCTTTTTCTTCTGCCAGTAGGGAAAGCTTTTCATGCTCATTTAAAAGTTCATTTATTTATGATTAGCCTTTTATTCATTATATGTATATTTTTAATGGCAGACTAAGAGCATTTTAAGTGCTTATGAGATCTATCTTAAAATGAAGCAAGTTATACTTCAAGGCAGATTGTATAATTTTTCACAACATAGCTAAGAATTCTGTGTAGCATGAGTGTTGAGTTAGTGTCTTTTGGCAGTTGGAGCCCATTGTATCAGGCGTTTGTTATTGTTAATTGCCCGACTTCAACCTGTGGTGACCCCATGAATGAGAGACCTCCAAGTCACCCTATCATCAATAGACCTTCTCAGGTCTTGCAGATTCAGGGCCATGGCTTCCTTGATTGATGATCCATCTGGAATGCAGTCTTCCTCTTTTCCGACATCCTTACCAAGCATTATTGTCTTTTCTAGTGAGTCAAGCCTTCTCATGATATGGCCAAAGCATGACAGTCTCAGTTTAGTCATCTTGGCTTCTAGGGAGAGTTCAGGCTTGATTTGCTCTAGAACCCAGTCATTTGTCTTTTTAGCAGTCCACGGTATCCATAGAAGTCTTCTCCAGCACATTTCAGATAAGTCGATTTTCTTTTGTCCTTTGCTGAGTGTAGCATTTTTTGAATGTTCTTGGTTGGTCTGTAGATTGTTTGGAGATTGTATTTTCTCATCTCAAAAGCGACCCTCTCACAGCTGCAGGAGTTTACCGCGTACCATGCAGCTGTGGACAAGTTTACATAGGGACCACTAAACGCAGTGTGCAAACACAAATCAAGGAACATGAGAGACACTGCAGACTGAGCCAGCCAGAAAAATCAGCAATAGCAGAACATGTTATAAACCAACCTGGACACAAAATGCTATTTGAAAACACAGAAATTCTAGACCAGACCAACAACTATCATGTCAGAATGCATAGGGAAGCTATTGAAATCCACAAACACCTGGACAACTTCAGCAGGAAAGAAGAAACCTTAAAAGTAAACAAAATCTGGCTACTGGTCCTGAAAAAAACTAAAATCAAAACTCAACATATGCAAATGAACTCCACCCAGGTATAGGGGGATTCCCAGCAGAAATGGACCATTAGCCAACCATTAGCCAAACGGACACTAATCCTCCTTGCATATCTCCACCCGGAAACTAGCTATTCAAATACACAAATTTACATATCATCTCCAACAGGGACTCACAGTATATAAACCCCACACACTCCTACCCAACCATTCTCTGAAGATGCCAGCCACAGATGCAAATGAAACGTCAGAAATAAACTCTTCCAGAACATGGCCTCACAGCCTGGAAAAAAGCCACGAAAAACCTATAGATCTTTATATGTAATCCAATCTTTTCCTTTGATATTATGGTTTCTGTGAAAAGCCTCATGTAATGATAACCAAAGAGGAGTTTTAGAGCAGAGTATTAATTTGTATTTTAACCATATTCTGAGCAGGGACCTTCTTATAAAGTGATTGTTGAAATCTTTATGTTTTTTACATTTTTCCTGCCTCAGATATGAGTGAAACTCATAATTTAAATCTGCCCCTTCTAACGTTAACATTTTTTAAATCTTCCATATTTATCTAATGTATAAGCCAAGGTAGGTTAGTTGCATAGTAATAAAGTTTTATTTAGTAGACCAAGGCCTCCTCCCTCTTGACTGTCTTGCATGATTTTCCACCTAATCCTAGGTTTTTCCCCAGCCCACATAAACTTTGATAATTCCCTTTGCCATTCTTGGAAGGGAGTAATCATTGTTTAGGATTGGCATCATCTGGAACAAATAAATTAACCTTGGTTAATACATACATTTTTAATGTGGCAATTCTGCCCAATAATGAGATTTTTGAGACTAGTCCATCTTTTTAGATCTTCCTTGATTGTCTCCAAATCTGTTTATAATTATTTTCATATACAGTAGATCTGAGTTTTTTTCTGAAATTATTATCCCTAGATAATTAGCTTTCTTAACCAATTTAAATTTCAATATTTTTTGAGTTCTTGATCTTCCTTTAAAGTTAGATTTTTTTGTAATCATCATGGTTTTTTCTTCATTTGTCTTAAAACCCACAAACTTGCCATATTCTTGGATTCTTGTTGTTAAATGATTTATTCATAGTAAGAGCTCCTCTAGGGCTATCGCAACATCATCTGTAAAGGCCCACACTTTATAATCATTTTTTTTATTTTATTTTATTAAATAACAGTGAGTATAGTTGTAAACTGCCTAGGGAGAGCTTTGGAACTGATAAGTGGTATAGAAATGTAGAAAATAAAAATTAAAAATAAGTAAATATAGGCATGCAAAAAGTTGCTGACTAGAACAGAAGGGCAACCAGAATTATCAAGGGGCTGAAGTAGTTCCCCTAAGAGGAAAGATTATTGTCCAAATTACTGCATGAGCAATTCATGTACAAGTGCCTCTTCTATGTGAACTTCATTTCTGTGGTGAGGGCATAACACCATTCCATGTCTCTTATTTTTTTTCAGGGCTGAAGATAAAAGTGGCTCACATGTTACTCTTCAATTTCCATAGACTTATAACCTTTGATAGACTTATAACCTTCTCCAGCCGAGTATATGGATTTTTAGAGCAATTGTGAAAAAAGGTCCCAAAATCATAAGATCATGTTGTTATTTACGTAGTAACTATAATGGAATGCATATACCATTCAACACCTGCCGAGATTTGGAAGCCATGGGACCACTGGATGGTATTGAAGATGAAGAGCCATATGGCCTTTGTTTTTATGACCAGCCCTGTCTCCCTCAGTGTAAATTTATTTTATAGATAAGCTATCTTTGTTACCTGTGACCTACCACTGTGTTGTTTTGAACAGTTGTGTTTGCTATCTTTTGCCTTTAAAAAATTACAGAACCTGAATCTAGGAGTGAAAAAAATTGCTAAATTTGTTGAATTTTCCCTGAATGCAGAGGGGATTGAAAGTGTTGTGGAAAAGAGTGGATTTGATGCTATGAAAGAGAGAGCCCATGAAACTCATCTTTTCAACAAAGGTAACTTTCTGGGGTGAGGATGGGGCAAACAGCAGATTGTTCACTAAAAGTTACTTTCTAAGGACATTTGCACAATGTAATTATTTCTCTTCTTGGGATGGTTCATGAGTAGGTCTTTGTACTTTATCATTTCCCAGTCACATGATGCACACCTTATTTTGTCTAAACCAGTCCTCACTCCCTTAATGTTTGGTAGGCATCTTTTTTTTTTATTCCAGGACAGTTCGGGGAATCTCTATATATAGTTCTCTTGGGTATGTTGCCGTTTTCAGTGTGCTGATAGGCCGCTTAGGTGTCAGGATCTGCCTCTCCTCCCAGGACTAGGCCCCTGACTACACAGCCTCTTTGCAGACTCAGGCCCTGGCTGTGGGAGTCTTGGAAGGACCAGGGCCAAGCTATCAGATGAAAGCCAGCTGCTGTCATGCAGCACACCTGAAGCAACCAGGGAAACTGCTATTTAAGAGTGGCATTCGGCCCTCAGTCTTGGCCAGTACAACATGATCTTCTGTGCTGTTTGTAGTTGCTTTTTGCTTTCGGGGCCTTGTGCTTTCTGTAATGTCAGGGCTTTGGCCCTTGGGTGTGTGGGGAGGTGTAGCAGGGGGGGGGGGTTGTGCATGGTGATGGTGGTGGGACTCTTGTGTCTTGATGTGCATGGTGTGTGTCTATGTGTCTGTATATGCATAATTGCATGGTGGTGGTGGAGGGTCTCTTGGCATGAAACTCGTCATTACAGTTGATTTGAAAGGTTATATATTAATGCATCAAATGATCATACTCTTGACACGTTTCCTAAGTGGCCAGTCAGCAGAGTAGGAATGGAAACATACTGAAGCATTTTATATATGTAGATAACTGTGTATGTTACACACTGGGTATAGCTAGTTTATCTAACATTGCCTTAGTGCTATGTTTTCACTAGTGTATTTCTCAAGTGGTAGGATATATTTGATTTAGTGGGTATTCTTCTCTTATTTTTGTGTGCATGGAATATTAGTTTAGTATTCTGTCCTCCCATGTTTCTACTGCATCCCAAGGGCTTTGATCCTCATCATTTGACATTTCTGGTTTCTGAAGATGAAGCAAGAAGGTTGCACAGCACTGGCTCCACTTGCTGGATAAGGAGAACCCTGACTGACCATCACCCTTGTAGATGGTGCTGATTCCCCAACAATCATGTCCCTGCCAAGTATGATCTGAGGCAGGTGACCATAAGGAAGAGTGGTAATACCATAACTATGACCAGCCTCCCCAGGGAGGTTTATCTGGTATCATCTTAGTGCTCTTTTCAGTTTTATTGACTTAAGTCTATTTTAGTTGTTTCTACTTTCAGTTTTTAAGTTGTTTTATACTATATTTTACTTACATATTTGTTTACTCTTGTATTGTTTGTTATATCATACTATTTAACCACAGAAATAAATATATTTTAAAACTAGACATCTATATTCCCCCCCCAAAAAAAAAAAAAAATCTGCAGGACATGTGGGTAATTGGAAAAGCATGTTCACAGAATCTCAAAGCCAGGCCATGGATAAAAGATTTGAAGAGCATTTGGCTGGAACTAAATTAGGAGCAAAGGTTAATTATGAGGTTTATGGAAGTGCACATTGTGAGGAAGAAGTATCATCTTTTGCGGGTCTTCCTGTTTCTAGAAACGGATCCTCAAATACAACTTGACCTCTTGTTGTGTGCAGTATGTTCAAAATATGATTGTTGTATTACCTGGTTGGCCATTTTGACCCAACCACAAATCTCATTCATTTATTTGATTTTGTCTGTTTTATCATCTGTTTAAGGTATGTCATTCACAGAATCCTGAAGGTGTCTCAGGAGTAAAATAAATAAATACATAAATAAATGAACTCCAGTGAATTTGTACGATTTGTTGTCTCTAGCTTTCATTCAAAGGGGAAAATGAATTTCCAGTCCTGGTTGAACCAGAGATACACAGTCAACAGTGAAAACTCTATCTCCAACCATTTTGTGAGAAAGAAATATCTGCTAAATCTCCCTCTAAACTAAAACTAAACTCTAAGTTATCAGGCAAGCTGAGATCCTAAATGTTAACATGTAGCATCCTATATGGTCCTATAAGAGACCAAGATCCTGTATAGAGACCAATATCTGTAGTATCTTTTGTGTGTACGTACTACTGTATATATCTATACTAAGGTTATGAAACCTCAGTTATTTTGTCCTCACAAATGGGTTTTTGTGCCAAAAGCCATGTGTTCTTTTTATGCCAAATAATAACTCCACAACACTACAGAATGAGAGAAAATTGCACAAGATATTCACCAGTCTGTTGTTCTTCCTAGCAGGTTTCCACACTGTTGGGAACCCCCTTTTTTGACCTGGGAGTGAGTAAATAACAAATATTGTTTCCATTCCTAATCTGTTTTTCCCAATAATGCACATAAAGTCCCTGCATATTTCAGATTGGGGCCACTGTCTGAGTGAGTGCAGGTTGTATCACAATAGCAGAGCTGCCCAGTGGGTTTTATTTGTGAGTGCTTATACCACTGAGAAAAACAGTCAGTCTCATACACAGTAGAACCACATTTAGAAATCCTTTGCAGCAACAACAAACCACAAGCAAGACTGTGTGTGTATGTCTTCAAGCCACCCATTGACTTATGGCAACCCCATTAATTTCATAGCGTTTTCTAAGGTAAGGAGTCCTCAGAGGTAGTTTTGCCAGTTTGTTCCTCTGAAATATACCCTACAGCATCTGGTATTCATTGGCAGTCTCCCATCGAAGTACTGATTTCTCCCATCCCAAGTGCATGATTTCAGCAGAAACAAACAGTACAGCAAGTTAAGAGGCAAGTCTTTGAATGAGAAAGTGAAATTGGGGGTAGGGGGAAGAGCAGCTATAACCAGGGCAATCGTGTTATGAAAGGAAACAGGCACATACTGCTTTGAAAATGTTTTTTATCACACCTCTCTTCTTTTATACAACCGTGCTGCTTTGAACCACCCCTCACCCAGTGTGGTCTTTTAGTTGCAGTTCTGGTATTACAGCAGTCAGTGTCATGAAGGGGCTAATTCCCCTCCTCTCCTGCTCTCTCCCACTCACCTATCCAAAACAGGCTAACTCAGTGCCTGTTGAGTAAAAATAAATCTTTGCTGTGTTTGCATAATTATAGCAAAAACAATTTAAAACTATTTTTATTTTATCGTTATGCTGTAAGTATGCCAACACAGCAAAAATAAAATAATCTTTTAGGACTCCTGACATGCATGCAGTTAGCCTGCTTTGGAATACAGAGTGGGAAGGAAAGAAAGGAGGAGAGGAGGAGAATCCTTTGTTGTCACCGTATCAACAGCTCTGCACAGGTCGTGCAGACTTTATTGAATGTATCTATCTGGAATGTGGTCTTCCTTTTTTCCTACTGCCTTCTACCTTACCAAACATTATTGTCTTTTCTAGTGAGTCATGTCATCTCATGATATGGCCAAAGTATGACAGTTTCGGTTTTGTCATCTTGGCTTGTAGAGAGAGTTCAGCCTTGATTCGCTCTAGGACCGATTTCTTTGTCTTTTTAGCAATCCATGGTATCCGCAGAACTCTTCTCCAGCACCACATCTCAAACAAGTTGATTTTCTTCCTATCAGCTTTCTTCACTGTCCAGCTTTCACAACCATACATAGAAATGGAAAATTATAGAGTCATAGAATTGTAGAGTTGGAAGAGACCATGAGGGCCATCCAGTCCAACCCCCTGCCATGCAGGAATACACAATCAAAGCATCCCTGACAGATGGCCATCCAGCCTCTGTTTAAAGACCTCCAAGGAAGGAGACCCCACCACGCTCCGAGGGAGTGTGTTCCACTGCCAAACAGCTCTTACTGTCAAAAAGTCCCTCCTAATATATAATGGTATGGGCAATCCTAATTTTAGTATTCAATGATATATCTTGACACCTCAGGATCTTGTCTAATTCAGCCATAGCTACCCTTCCAAGTCCTAGTCTTATTCTGATTTCTTGTCTGCACTCTCCATTCTAATTAATGACTGAGCCAAGGTATCAAAAACCTTGATCTATTTCAATGTCTTTCATCATCTACTTTAAAATTATGTAAATCATTTGTGATCATTATTATCTGTGGTCAGGGGACACATAGGGACCATGCAAGTCCCACAGTCCTCACTTACCAGGAAGTAACCACTATGATTGATAGAGATCTGTTTCCCTGTCACTTGGAAAGCAGATGATTGACATTCAGGGTGAACTCTAGGTGGTGTGGGATAAAACAAGAAAGCTAGGGTGTGTGTGTGTTTGTATGTGAATGCAGAAACATAAAGAAAATTGCTTTAACAATGACAATAAAGCAAACAACAGTTGAGTTGTAATTAGGAACATAAATATTCAACTACTTCATCTTTGACTTAGGAACACATTGTGGACATTATTTCCTAGTGTTCCAGTCTCCAGTGCCTTAGAAACGCTTTGATCAGGGGCTCTGCCAGGCTGCAAATATTGGTTTAGTTATTCATGACCGTAAATATGAATCCCTAGCAGTTAAGATTTTGTAAGGCCATTTTCTCTATCAGAATGGCTGAACAGAATGCCAGTCAATACTGAAAAGAGCACATATTCTTCCTCCTCAGACAAAATTTCCTTTTTATCATTTGCCAATGACAATATTGATTGTGCAATAGAGGATTTTGTGTTACTCTTCTGAAAACTCTTCCAGTAAATTTGATGTCAGTGACAGCTCACATTACTTCTCAGAAAAAAATCCCTTTGTTCCCATAAGATAAGGCCTCTAATCTTTCACACCTTCTTTGAATTGTTTTGCTCCTCTCAAAGCAGGAGTGGTTGGGGTGTGGGTAATCCTGTGTATTGACCCTGTGGGTGTGTCACTGTCAGTGTTGTCCACCCTTTTGTGGGGGTGGGGGAGAGGATGACAGGGGCTGGAGTAAGTGGGCATTCCCATGGCTGCACTACAATGGCCAAAAGGCCATATGTGACCCATAGGCTAAACATATGTGACCCATAGGCTAAACAATTTTCACCCCTCATGTAGTTCGTATACATTGCTTATATGCAGTATCAAATCCAAAACCATGTGTTCTTCACAAAGAAAGGCTAATCAGAGAAAATATACCCTATATATTTCTGAAACACTAATTTGGCTTTTATTTGAAAATATGTTTGCACACACACATACCCTTTTTTGTACAAACAATATTACTGGACAAAACACATCACTTTCTGAGCAAAAAATATGGAGAGCATTTTATTTTTGCACAAAACAAGTATTTTGCATAAAAGGTTTGCAGGGAACAAATTATTGTCACAAAAAGTTCCAGAGTTCAGAAACTTTAAAAAAAAAAAAAAACCTCTTGCATTCTCACCCAACAGGAAGAATACTTTTCAAATTATTTGTTCTTGCTTGTGAGAATAAAATAGAAGAAGATTTAAATACTTAAATCCTGTCTTTTCATGCTCTGACAGTGTGGAAACATTCATGGCTTAGTTGCTCTTGTTTGCTTCTTCTGCAGATAGGAGCCCAAAACAAATAATGGGCCTTCCATCCATGACTTGCTTATTCTTGTATGCAAACTTGGAGATCTGGTTTGTCTCTGCCCAGATAAACCAGAATCATAAGTCATCAACAAACCATGCTTTATAACTCTGACTTGACTGCAGAAAAACAACCCAGAGTTAACAATTCATCTATAACAAAACACCAAGGACAAAAGATCCATTCATTCTTTGCCCACTTCTACTAGCAGGAAGAGCTAAGGAGGAGCAATTGGGGACTGTATTTATAAGCATGCTTCTTGAGAATGGGAAATGAGAGCTTCCTTAGAACCCTGGCTCAATGATACATCTAAACTAAGTCTATATGTTTCTAATAGAGACAAACTAGAACTGATTGAAAATTTGTTCCAAACATTTGTTTCCTATTTTGGGACAAAATCAGATCCTTTTTAAATTCACTCCAAGAAAGTATATCTCTTCCTGGGTCTTCATGACTTGCAGTAGACATCGTACTTTATAGTTGCTTCCATTTTGGTTCCTGCTAAACGCTCTTTAAATACTGAATCCATTTCCAGGTTGTTTTCTTGACCAAAAAGTGTCTTCCAGTCACTTACACTACCTGAAAGCAGACACATATTCAGATATGTATATATACAGTAAATACCATGGCTGTGATAAATACCCATGTTTTTCCCTTTGTGATATGAAAGCCACATATTTGCTGTTGTGGGCAAGTGTAGGCAGGAAGTCTGAAATATTACTGGTGGGAGGGGGGGAAATCTACCAGTCACTGAATGCCTAAAGTGAATTGCAAATCCCATATCTGCTTTTGTGGGCAAGTGTCCTAAGCACTGCCAGTAAATGGGCAAGTGAAAATGGGTAATAACATCCGAAGTGCATGTCAGTGAACAGAAGGGGGGGGTGTATTCCCAATTGACATGTTGTAAAATCCATACAGTATAATTGCCCAGTCTGTACCAAAGGATTTGTATAGTACTTTGCAGAGATGGCTTCCCATTGTTTTCTAGAGAAGTAAAAAAAAAAAATCTTGTAAACCGATCATTCTTCTTTTTGTTTGATAACATTTTCTTCTTAAAGAGGGAGCGTGTGAGTGAGTATTAGTCTGACTCTTACTAATAATACCTCAACCATTTCATAAAATTTTCCATTTTGAAACATTTGTTTTGTTTCCTTTTGTATCTATTTATAAATACAGTTGAAGGGTTTGGGAATGCCTCCTCTGGTTTCAAAAAAAAGCTTGATTTTGATTCAATACAAATGTCTCAAAGCAATCTATTCACTGTCCAGATTTTGGAGATCATCAAACGTGGTGGAATGTGGCAAAAAAAACCAAAAAAAAAACCATTCCAAACCATGCCAGAAGAACGGGAGGAGAACAGGAAGGGCAACATTATCAGACACCGCGTCCTTCTGCCGTCCCGGGGGCATACTGCTACAGATGAGGCTTCCCTTTCTTATTGACAGAGACAAGCTGTGAATAAAAAGGGATGCCTTACTCATGGCTGCGCTACACCCTGGGACGCTGGAGGATGACATTGTCTGATAATCTTGCCTTTTCCAGTTCTTGTCGCGATCTTCTGACACAGTATTTGCAACGTCTGATAATCTCCTTAGATGATTTAGCAAAAGTCAGTAGAAAAGTGGTTCTATATCGAACCACGGTAGAATAAGGAAGCAGCATTTGCTGATGACTTCAGCAGGTAGTAGACTATAATTTTAAGCACTTTGAAAAAGATACCTTTACGAAAGAGGACATCACCAAATTCTCCATGGGTGTTTTTAGAATTCTCTTTCATAGCCTTGAAAGTGCTCCTCTCTGCAACACCCTGAATGTCTTCCTCAGTTAGGTTCAGTTCAAAGAATTTAGCTATCTTTTCAGCTCCTAAAGCTGTGTTCTGCAAGGAGAAAAGCAAAGCAACATGTATACTCAGTGCACATCTGTATGGTTGTTGTTGTTTGTTGTTGTTGCTGTTTTAATCTTTTATTTCTATAGTGCCATTTTCTTTACAAGAAAAACAACAACAAAACAGCTGTTTTGTGAAGTATGGTAAAGTAAACTCTCTTGCAAGCTCATGTATCCAGCAAAGGAATCTTGGTTGATTAGGAAAGATCATTATACAGTGAATTTTGCTTCCATTGCACAATCTGCATTGATGGCGCATTTTCATGAGCTGCACTTTGAGGGTGTTTGTTTCTTTGTGTGCTAGCAATGCCCTGCAGTACTTCTGAAAGTTACAGTACAAGGCATATATTTGCACTGAGCAAAGCACATTGGTATACAAATTGCCAGAATATAACAGAGCTAGTCCAGTGTAGTAGCTCAAAACAAGAATCCCCCCTGTTCAAAAAGTCTGAGTTCCACATCAGGATGGATGAAGCCCCTTTGTTGTTTTTAATTGTTTTCAAGTCAGCTTCAGCTTATGGAGACCCTATGAATGGGAGACTTTCTGGAAACCTTGTTATTAACAACCTTGCTAAGGTCTTTCAAAATGAGGCCAGCCCTGGCTTCTTTGACTGAGGGCTCATCTACATGGGGCAGAATACACCTGCTTCCCACCAGTGTATTCAGGCTCTGGATCAGATCTGTTGCCCATCTGTTACCTCATAAAATGGGATGGCGTCCACACAGACATGCTAGCCCATCTCTGCAGCTTTTGTCATCCATGTCACACTCTCTGAAGCCAGGTAGGGGGCCCACAACATGTGATCACAGCCCCCTACAGCTTTGGAGAGTATAATGTAGATGGCATCAGCAGTGATGGGCTAGAAAGGTGATATGGCCTCCTGTGGTGCCATGGGGCCTAATCTGTTTCTTCCTCGATGGGGTGGCTTTTCTCGGGTATTTCGCTGAAATGGTTTAACAGGCTTTACCCTGTCTTTGCCCTGGGTGTTGTGAGGTCCGCCTGGAGGTGAAACAAGGCAAAAGCCCTGTGTTGTATGGACTGCGGGCCTCCAAGACAGGGACAAGATGGAGTAAATAGCCCATCTAGACAAGCCCTGAGTCTATCAACTTGTAATGCATTTTTCCTCTTTTTCTACTGACTTCAACTTCACCAAGAATTATTATATTTTCTAATGAGTCATGTTGTCTCATGATATGTACAAACTGCAATAGCCCCAGTTTAGTTATTTTGCCTTCTAGGGAGATTTTGGGCTTGATTTGCTTTTGGACTCATATATTTGTCTTGGGGTGGTGGTGTTCACAGTATTTGCAGAACTGTCCTCCAGCACCAGAAAGGCTGCATTAGGGTTGGCTAATGTGAAATGGTGTTGTCATTTCCCCTCTGTTGCAATTTTATGTTTCCATCTCCTTTCCTGATCCAAACAACAGTAACAAAAGCTACAAAACAGAAGATGCAAACAAAGACAGTGAGTTTTGCTATTTTAAAGGGATGCTGTTGTTGTCCCAGCATTTAATAGGAAAGCTTTTTTAAAAATAGATTTTCAGAGTGGACAGTATCTACACCCTTAAACTCTGTAACCCAGGCTACAGCTGCACTGCAGAAATAATCCAGTTTGATACCACTTTAACTGTCATGGCTCAATGCTATGGAATTCTGGGATTTGTAGTTTTGTGAGAAATTTAGGCTTCTCTGTCTTAGAGCTCTGGTGCCACAACAAACTACAAGTCCCTGGATTCCATAGCATTGAGCCATGGCAGTTAAAGCTTTGTCAAACTGGATTATTTCTGCAGTGCAGATGCAGCCAGGTTAACTTTAATTTTTGCTCCTCTATGAAGCTCACTGGGTGACTTTGAGTTCATCACTACCTCTTAGTTTAACTCTCCTCACAGGTTTGCTGTAAGGAGTCAATGGGGAAAATCTCATATCTTAACAATATTCATTGTACCTCTTTCAGTTCTTCATATGTTATTGGCATGACATTTTCGTCGTCAAGATACTTGTTCCATACATAAAGAAAGTCAATATAGGATCCCCAGGGCACTAGTAGAAATCAGAAACCATACAACAGTAATCAGAGATAACTTTTAAAAAAATCCTCTTTGATAATTCTGGATTCAAAGTCATTTCCCCAAGCATCATGTTTCACCATAGGTTAGACTTTCAGTTTAGACTCCCCCACTCCCACCCGTGACATTTTAAGATAGAGTGTGAGAGAGGGAAATCATGTTATCTCTTGATTGTTTTCTGGTCATGAAGAGACCAGTTCAAAAAGCTGGCTCAACACATATCACTTCCTTCATTATTTAGTTATTCAAATGTTCTGTGTTGAAAGAATTATAACCAAACAAATAATACAATGGGCTTTCTTTTTCTTAGTGGCTGTTATTTATTGGTGATAACATTTTTCGTAATGCCTAATTAGAATAATATATATATATATTTCTGCTTTAGAGTTTGGTGGTCAGCGGACAATGGAATGTATCTTTAATGGCATTAACTGACTGAAAAGGGCGATGATTGGGTGCCATAAGATGACTGGAATCTGGCTTGATAAGTAAGAGTCTTGGAAGCATCTACTGCTCTGTGTCCTTTAAACTAGAAAGACCCCATGTACCCACCCATATCTCAAGAAAATAGGCAGGGAAGTCATCAAGAGGCTGTAAAGAAGGATGCATTGGGATATAGCCTGAATTATGCTTGACTCAACTGTTTCCCTTCCTAAGCTGGTTTGTGTTGGTCTTGGTGGGGTGCTGGAGTCCCCCTGGTTTTCTGATCTGGGGTACTTAAACATCCCTGTGGAGACCACTCTGTCAGGAGTGGCTCAACACTTCACATCTACAAGACAATCATGGGTCTATCCCAAATAGTATCTGTTGCCACCCATGCTACCAGACACAATCTAGACCAAGTTTTCTGTGACGAGTGGGATGATAGTACTCTGGGTGTGGAGGAACTTTCTCTAATTTCATTGCCATGGACAGATCATTACTTGGTGGGTTTTAGACTCACTGGGGCTTGGACCCTCTGCCAGGGTTGGGGGACTGATTAAGATGGCCTACCCCAGGAGGTTTATGTCTCCAGATGGATTCCCAATGACTCTTGGGGAGTTTCCTATTGTCAGGAGAAGTGATCCTGTCAAAGTCCTGGTTGATTTCTGGAATGGAAAAATGGCCATTTTTTTTTTAATTTAGTTAGTTATTTATACCCCGCTCTTCAGCCACAAGGCTATCAGAGCGGCTTACAAATTGTTTTAAGCAATAGCTATTTACACATCTACACTGCATTAAACAGTTTCCAATGTGTGTTAGCTAATTGCCCCCACAAGCTGGGTACTCATGTTGGGGACATGATTGTCTCCAAACATCCCCTCCCACAGAACAGATCCAAGTGAGCTCCCTTCAATAGTAAGGAACTGGCAGTGATGAAATGAATAGGATGGAGACTAGAGCATCAACAGCAGAAAACTGACCAAACATAGAAGGCCTCCTCCCATGGGAAGGCATACTATATGGCTATGGTGGCAGCTAAGAAATCATATTTTTCTGCCACAATTATGTCTTCAAGAGCTGTTTTGAGTGTTTAGGGGCCTAATCAGAATAAGATAAAGGATCCCCTTTCTCATTTAACTGTATCTCAGAAGAAAAGAAGTGGACAACAACTTATGGGTATTTGGGTATCAAAATTAGGAATGCAGAGATACCTGCCCCTCCAGGAAAGATATTCCATCTGACTGATTAAAAAAAAGTTCAGAATGTTAAATGTAAGACCCTCAGATGGACAGCAAATAAGACCATTTTCAAGAAGACACGAAGATCTGGTTTGCACACATTGACTGGAATTTATGAATGTATAACCTGGAGTTACACATTTGTAACTGATTTGTATTCATGTTCCTATTTTTTTCTATATGTTTCTTTGGCAGGAGGAGAGCTTCACGTGAGCAAAATTTGTCTTCTCTGTTACAGTGAACAAATATCAGAATCTGCAGACGTCTCTAAGGACCTGGTGCATCAGGATATGCATCTCCAGGTATTCTCAGTTCATCCCTGATGGAGTTGGAAAGAGGAATACAGTAACTGTGGAATGAAATGTTTGGTGTGGGTTTGTTTTCACTTTACAGCAGGAGAGAGAGAGATTGCCTGGATCTCCTGATATTGGTGGACTACAATTCCTAGCAGCCCTAAGTATCACAAATAATGGTGAAGAATGTTGGGAGAGTAAGGAGATTTTCAGACCTGCAAAATCCCTGTTTGCCGCGCGAGCAGCCTCCCGAAACTGCTGCGCGGCAAGGGTCTTCTTCGGACGACGCTGTGCCTCTGGCGAAACCGTCCGTGTCACTTCCGTGAAGCTTGGGACGGCTCAGCGCCATATTTCAATCACGGGCAGCCTCCGTGATTGAAATATGGCGCTGAGCCATCCCAAGCTTCACGGAAGTGACACGGACGGTTTCGCCAGAGGCACAGCATCGTCCGAAGAAGACCCTTGCCGCGCAGCAGTTTCGGGAGGCTGCTCGCGCGGCAGACATGCATTTTGGCAGGTCTGAAAATCTCCTAAATTCAACTACATTTGGAGAGTATAACTGTTTCCATCCCTGGTTGCAGTATAATCGCTTCATGTGTTGACTGAATAGGGGAAACATAGTGGTTTTCAACTAGATATAGATATAGATATAGATATAGATATAGATATAGATAGATACACACACACAGAGAGAGAGAGAGAGAGAGAGAGAGAATGAGATTATAATCATTATACAACTGGTACGAATAGAAAAACAGAAATCCTACTTTGTCCCTTCATTAAGGCTTCAAAGAATGCTCCAAATGTATCATATGGTGGGTACGGAGTAAAGGTGTTTGAAAAATGGAAAAAAGATGCAGCAACATCTTTTGGATTCCGAACCAGCAGCAGGATCTAAAAAAGATCAAAAACATGAGAATTATGAACTAAAGAGGAAGGTATTGCAGTTTCTAAAATACATTACCTTCTATTTTAAAAAGAATGTTAAGCACGACTGCAATGTTATGTGCACGTTATTGGGAGTAAACCACATTTAATTCATTGTGAGTTATGTGGGAATATTAATGTGTAGGAACAGGATGTATTACTCATAACTAATGCATCTTCACCTACAACATGTACTAAGATATTTTCCATGCAATGCAAATTGGACACTGCCAGTGTTATAGCAAGTGGGAGATAGGCTCAATCCACTTAGTTATTTTAAAGGGTAGGGCAAGCCTATCTATTTAGGAATATATTGAGATTCCCTAATTTTACCTTATACTTGTGTTAGTTTAATATAATACAACAGAAGTATGTAGAAAATACAATTCCACTTATTTTTAATTTTTTAAATCAAAATCTCTCTAATATGTATGCACACACACACACACACACACACACATATATAACCGGAATTCCCATAATGCCTGAGATTCTTTGACATATGTTGTCTTTGCATCTTGTCCTAGGTGCTTAATGCTGAATAATGGCTGCTGGGAGCCACAATTCAATTTAATATGTTGTATTAATTCTCTGAATGGCTTGCCTATTCGTTTTGAAGAAGAATAGGATAGCAAGTTTGATACTACTGTGGGGTCATGACTTTTCTCAAGAGAAGGGTGGCCAGTGGAAAGAACATTCGTAATCCATTCATTTTCTACACATAAAAAAGCTTTTTGTTCAAAACCCATGTGTGTTTTTCTGCAGAATATTTTCCTGTTATGCACACTACATAGACTATGCAGTTCTAATGATGCTCTTGACTGCAGTAGGATGTGGATAATAAGTAACACTAGATACAAGTATTGAAGACGTCAGATACAGATTAATTCTATACCAGAGCCTGTCTTTGGAAGTGGCATCCTATACTCACTCATTTCTGATTGAGAAGAAATCAACAGAATTGTCATATCATTACAATCCAATGATTTCTGGTCTGTCTACTCAATTTCTCTCCCCATCCCTTTGGATGTAGTTGCCCCACCAGCCTTCCTGGTGTGCACAAAGTAGTAGTGAGGATTTTCAAGACTCCTGTCCCTTTAACTGAAAGTTTCCTTGCTGCAAATCCTGCCTATTTTGACTGCTTCCTTATGAATTTTGTGTGTTTTTTTAATTGTTTTATTATTGATGGTGTTTATATGACTTCTCTGGTTATTTGTTAATATTAAGTAGTATAGAAATATTTGAAATAAAGAGAAGAATACAATAAAAGTACTCACAATTGGGGGATTAAGACAACAAAGTGAGATCACACCAAAGATCTATCCAAGGGCTCATCTACATGAGCCAGGATATACCAGCTCTTCACTGGTGTGTCCTGGCCATGGATCAGGCCCATTCTTCCCCTGGTTCCTCCACAAAACAGGAGGGAGTCTTGATGGGCACACCAGCCCATCACTGCAGTTCCTGCTGCCTCTGTCTCCCTGGCTCATCTGGAGGCAAGGAAGCCAGCCTACAACATGTGACCAAGGCCCCCTGCATGTGACCAGCCTTGTAGGACTCCTTCCTGCTTCAAAGAGAGCAAGACAGATTGGCAGCTGAAGTGGCAGGAATGAATTAAACCAGGTATTATTTGATAATGCGGCTCGCCACGAGTCAGCGTAAGAGGGGCGCTCCAAAAAAGCGATACAAAGACTCCCTGAAACAACATCTCAGGCTTGACCTAATTGATCACCAACAATGGTCCGCCCTGGCCTCACTTCTGGAGGCATGGAGACGCACTATCCACAATGCTGCAGCCTTATTTGAGAACTCACGACGAACAAGTCTTGAAGAGAAACGACAACGCAGAAAGAATCACAGCCCAAAAACATCACCCAATGAGACCTTCTGCTGTGCTTTTTGCAACCGGACTTGTTTATCTCGGATTGGCCTTTTTAGTCATCAGCGCGCTTGCAGAAAGCGCGGGATGAGTCCTTCCTGAATCTTCGTTTATGAAGAAAAGCCAGAGAAAGGGCCCCCATCTTTCCCCCATCTGAGCCCTGTCTCTGCCCTGGGGGTGGTCAGGACTGACCAGATCTGGAACAGGGCAAAAGCTCTGTGTGATCAGGCTTGCGGGGCTCTAAGACACGGGCAAGATGGGGGAAATTGCCAGTGTAGACAAGCCCTATGTCAACATTCCCTTAGCACACTGGCCAACCAAATGTCTATGAGTACTCCACAAGCAGTGATGAACAGACTCATAATCATCCCATAAGTAGCCTCTGTTATTTACCCCAGTGTTACTTTTTGTTTCTGCACAATGAAGAATCAGTTATTGATGTACTTTCACTATATTTTCCGTTCAAAGAAAAAAAATCTATTCACTATTTTACATGGTCATGTAATAAGCATTGTCATGCAATGATTATTATACCAAGCATGCTTATTAATGCTTCATTGTTCAAGACTATTTATTGATTGAGTGCAGTTTCTGGCCACATGACACTGGCACTTAAAATTAGCAATGTACAGTCGGACCCCCGTATCCACTGATTGCTTGTCCTTGGGACACAAAACAGCACACCTACCATAGAGTCTTCCTGGAAAATGTGTCCTCTCTAGACATTTTCTAGGTCCTCCAAGGCAACTCTATGGTATTTTAAACTGGGAGTCCCATTATTTTTAATGGCATTTGCTATTATCCATGGTTTTCGGTATCCATGCCCCCCCCCAGAACCAATCCCCAGCTGATACGGGGGTCCTAGTGTACTCACATGAGAGAAACCATCCCCCAAAGGAGGTCATCTTCCCACTGGTGAGATTGGGTGTTTCCCAACTTCATTTTTGCTTTTCAGAACTTTGCGGGGGAGGGGGATTTTTTTTGTGAAAAAGGGTTATTTGCATAAAATACAAACTTTTGCATAGAAGTTGTATTTTGTGCATAAAAAATATTTTGCAAAAAAAACCAAATACCCACACACCAAGGTTTTGATAAAAACAAAAAAAGGGGGGAAAGCAAGGGAAAGAAATAGTCTCTTAATGCTTTTGCTTAGAGCCAAAATATCTCACAAATCATAGAATCATAGAATTGCAGAGTTGGAAGAGACCACGAGGGCCATCCAGTCCAACCCCCCTGCCATGCAGGAAATCTTGATCAAAGCATCCCCGACAGATGGCAATCCAGCCTCTGTTTAAAGACCTCCAAGGAAGGAGACCCCACCACGCTCCGAGGGAGTGTGTTCCACTGCCGAACATCTCTTACTGTCAAAAAGTTCCTCCTAAGGTTGAGGTGGAATCTCTGTTCCTGGAGCTTGCATCCATTGCTCCGTGTTCCAGTCTCTGGAGCAGCAGAAAACAAGCCTGCTCCATCCTCAGCGTGACATCCCTTCAAATACTTAAACAGGGCTATCATATCGCCTCTTGACCGTCTTTTTTCCAGGCTAAACATACCCAGCTCCCTAAGTCTCTCCTCATAAGGCATCGTTTCCAGACCTTTCACCATTTTAGTTGCCCTTCTCTGGACAAGCTCCAATTTGTCAATATCCTTTTTTAATTGTGGTGCCCAGATCTGGACACAGTATTCTAAGTGAGGTCTGACCAAGGCAGAATAGAGTGGCACTATTACTTCCCTTGATCTAGACACTATACTTCTATTGATACAGCCCAAAATTGCATTGGCCTTTTTAGCTGCCACATCACATTGTTGACTCATGTTCAACTTGTGGTCTACTAGGACTCCTAGATCTTTTACTTTTCTTTTACTTTGTTGTGTTGTTTCAGCCCTCCTTGTTGAGAGCCAGAAATCTAGTGAATATTCTTTGCATCTCTCTTTAAAATACTGGCTGGGATTCTGTTGGTTCGTCCCAACTAACTAGAGTACACCCGCTGAATTGTTGAACAGTAAATCAACACATAAGTAAATCCACTTGACTGAATGGCTCTGCTCTTGTTGGGACTAATCCTCTGATTACAGTAAATTAAAGAGGATACTCACTTTGGCTTTGTTCTTGAAGACTGATACCGGAAGCTTATCAGCACGGAGATGTGTAAATATTACTCTCCTGGAAGGATAACTCTTCATCCTCTGTCACAGACAAATTAAATAAACATGAAATAAAAATTTAGAAACAGTAATAACACTGAAGCTTTTCTTGGCAATTCCTTGCTGGTGACTTCCAATTCTTTATTTTTATATTTTATTTTATTATTTTTGGTCTCAGAAGCTCCCAGATGAGAAATACAAAACACACAACTAGAAGATAAGTTTGTGCACCCCAAGATTTTGGGCCGTGGCTTTCTGAACACCCCAGCCCCTGGGTGAATAAATTCAATTTATCCATTTATTTATTTTGTTTGGCCATTTTACTCATCAGGAATGGAGAAGTGGATATTATCTCTGGCCCAATTTGTCAGTCAAGATTTTTGTTCCTAGATAGAAATCATAAGTACTCTATGGATTTTTATGTTTGCTGCAATTTCTGAGACTTGTTTGAAGTGGAAAAATATGACCCCATTTTCATAAGGAGGACTGAAATGTTGTCTGGTTACTGAATGAAAAGTATCAATTCACTAAACAGCTTCCTGACCATTTTTGCAAATAACCATATGAATCTATTTTCTGCACCCGAACCCATTTCCCCATGAGCTGAATCTGGCTTATGTGGGCCCAGAGGTATTATTTGGAAATAAAGAAGCAAGATGGTTGCAAATCAGATATTTTCATTTACAAGACACTGGGTCATATGGTATAACTTGTAAAAACAAACAAAACCCAAAATGAAAGGAAATGAAGTTCTGTTGCTCCCCTTCTGGGTCTTGGAACAAGGACTTTGGGGTGCTCTACAAGCTGGGGGAAAGGGCTTTAGAGTGATCCAGAGTGTTTTGGAGAGGACTCCAGAACACACTCAGGGGCTGATGGAGAATTCTTATGATTAAAATATTTCAAGGCTGGCTAATAAGAACAAAAAAAGGTTTCAAAACAGTTTCAACACATTCTAGGCAGTAGAAAAAGAAATATCACTTAAAAAGCTCGGCCAGACCGAAAGAACTGAAATGCTTGAGTACGCAAATAGATATGCCTCAGAATCCAGAATTTCATTTGTACTCTGCTATTTGGTTAGAACTCCTGTAGGAATTTCTACTTGATTCAATAATGAGAGTAACTTTGTGTGCATGGAACTCTCCCTTCATTGTCCTGCAACAAAAAAAATCAATATAGGTGAGCCTTAATTCATTTTATTACTAGTTCTTTTCTGTTAAAAACATAAATCAGGCATTACTTTTTACCAATATCAATTATTTCATTACAGAAATTACTGGAATAGTATAATTAGAAAAACCTTCCTGACAGACAATTTCGGTGAGGTGAGCTCAGTTTGTTTATTTTAAATTAAAAAAAATTTCATTCCTAATAGGAATAATAACTAAATAGAATTTTTAATTCAGATACACACTGAGGAAGCCTTGAGAGAAAAGGAGAATCACACACACTGACATCAGGTGCTGGCATCTCACTACTGCAGTGGAAGGGACCTATTACACAGAGGGCTGTCATGGAAAGGTAGTAAGATTGAGTCCTTGATGGGTTTCCCCTGTCAATGAAAAGGTGCCCACCAACAATTAGTTGAATACAAACTGGCAACAGGATGAAAATGACATTGTGTGATCAGGTACAGCCATAGATGTTATTATACAGCTGAAATCGCACTGTACAAGCCTCATGTGATAAGGTCCTTAGAGTATAGTTTGACATTTAGAACCCTTATGAAATAATACAAACAGTTCTAGGTGGGGTAAGTTGTAGTGTCTGCTTTCCAAACATGAAGCATGGTGGTGTACCTACAAGGTCTCAATCTTTACCAGCAGTGATTTATTTTACTTTTGGCCTGAAAACCTGAAAGAAATGACAGCTAATCAAATAAAGCAATGGAATAATATTTGTTGAACATGAGAAAAGTAACAAGCATGCAAAAATATAAAGAATCCTCATTCAGTACCAACATTGGCAGACATTACATAGAGGTGGAGAAGAATGGGAAGAAGAGACTAAAGAGCAAAGAAAAGTACAAGAGTGTTTGTAAGCATCCATTAACAATTAGGCCTGGATAATTTTTCAAGTTTCTGTACAAATAGCAAGTTATTACCTGATACTTTTCAGTATCTCCAATTTCCAGAAAGGGAAATTCTGCCAGTAGTAGCTCTTCATTCAGCTTGTGAGGTTCATGTTTCTTTGCAGATGTTATTACTAAATCTGTAACAATCTGACCAACCCAGTTATTACCTGGAAAAGAGACAGAGAACTAGAAATGGAAATTTCTCCCCAGCTGGTAACCCATAGCCAAAGTTAGTTAGCTACGAAGCAAAGATATCAGGAGATATTTTAAGTCAGACATATATTTTGTTCAAATCAGTAAACTTCATTGACATATAATCATCATACTAGCATCATCTCTCTCTGGCTATTCTTCGCAAATGAAGATTCAGGAAGGACTCATCCTGCGCTTTCTGCAAGCGCACTGATGACTAAAAAGGCCAATCCAAGATAAACAAGTCCGGTTGCAGAAAGCACAGCAGAAGGTCTCCTTGGGTGATGTTTCCAGGTTGTGATTCTTTCTGCATTGTCGTTTCTCTTCAAGACTTGTTCGGCGTGAGTTCTCAAATAAAGCTGCAACATTGTGGATAGTGCGTCTCCATGCCTCCCGATGTGAGGCCAGGGTGGACCATTGTTGGTGATCAATTTGGCTGAGCCTGAGATGTTGTTTCAGGGAGTCCTTGTATCGCTTTTTTGGAGCGCTTCTCTTATGCTGACCTGTGGCGAGTTTACCGTAGAGTACTATTTTTGGGAGGTGATGGTCCTCCATCCTAGAAATGTGCCCTGCCCAGCACAGCTGTGTTCTCAATATCATGGCCTCAATGCTGGTGATCCCTGCTTGCTCAAGGACAGCAACCTTCGTCACATAGTCAGTCCAGTGTATATTTAGGATTGTGCGTATACAGCACTGATGAAAGCGTTTGAGGAGTTGTAAGTGGTGATGATAGGTGACCCATGTTTCAAACCCATAAAGGAGAATAGACAGTGCAATGTCTCTATACACACTGATTTTTGTGCTTCGCCTCAGGTGTTTATTACTCCAGACCCTTTTGTAAAGTCTTCCAAATGTGCTATATGCCTTTGCTAATCTGTGATCATCATACTGAAGGATAAAACTGTCTGGAATCCGAGTGTAGGGGAGACCAAAGACAAAGACAATAGAATAGGAAAAGTTTGTCTTGAATAAATGGTAATAAATATCATTGCAATTAGCTGGGAGGAAAAAGGATAGTTAATGGTTGCCTGATTAACACAATCTAATAGTTCCAGTTCAAGTCTATTATGGCATGCTATATTTTTTTCTTCAAATGAAAGAAATTAGACTCACCAGATTTGCAATATCCAGCTAGAATGACATCATCACTCCTTGCTTCAAAAGATTCAAGAGCTTTGAAGACCTCTGAACTGCAAAGAGTTGTAGGGTACACAACTCCATCATAAGTAAATAGCTTCTGTTCTCGAGTCATCTTTTTAGCATCTTCCATTGCTTTTTCCAAAATCTCAATAAATTTCTTTCTAACAGGCACCATTTTTATGCTTCTTTTCTTCTTTCTCTTTTCTGGAGGTAGAATGACTCTGTGAAGAAAGTAGATGTGGTTTGGCTTTTTGAAATTTTATTTTATTTCTTTAACAAAATAGATTTTTAAAAATTATATTGTATTGTGTTTATAATATGATTAAATTTTAAATTCTACACCACTTTGGCAAGATTTGTTTTAATAAGCAATCTTTTCAAAAATTGTTGTTTTTGTGCACCTTCAAGTTGTTTCCGACTTAGGGGGACCCTAAGGCCAACCTGTCATGGGGTATTCTTGCCAAGATTTGTTCAAAGGGTATTTGCCTTTTTTGTCTTTCTCTGCAGCTGAAAGAGTGTGACTTGCCCAGTCACCCAGTGGGTTTCCATGGCCAAGTGGGGATTCGAATCCTGGTCTTTCCTGTGCCATAGTCCAGAGCTCAAACCACTACATCATGTTGGCTGTCTTTTCAAAAATACTTTACTTATGTATTAGTATAAAGCACTTATCCACCCCTTTCAAAGCAAAGGCCTCCCATAGCAGCTTTTAAGATGACATTAAAAATTGCAAATTAGATATTAAAACACAAAGAAACCTTTCTAATTAGAAATAAACACAACGAAACCTTTCTAATTTGAACTGCCAGACTCATGTGGCCCACCCAGTGGCTCCTTTGCAGCCTGGATGGCTCCTCCTTCCCTGAAGCCCCTGTGGCTCATGTAGCAGCCAGCATGGGGGCTGCCATTGTTGCCTTCCTCTTCCCAGCCTGCTCCATGGGCTGGGAAGGAGCACAAAAATGAGTACCGATTGGGACAGGTCACCCCTGCCCTGATAGGTTGTTCAGGAAGGAGGTGGGTGCCTTGCGAATTGGGAAGCTGGTGTGATCATCCAAAAGGGATGTAACTGGCAGAGTGTTGCAGTTGAGTGACGTGTCACTTGGGGTGGATTCACTGCACATCCGAGTACGGCATTCCAAGTGTGACCAGCTTGGAAAAGGGGCGGCTCTGTGGTTACAGAGCCTGGTAGATTCATCACCATGCCCATTGGACATCATGCGCAGGTTTCTGGAGAGGCTCCCCAGAATGTCAGCCCCCCTTTTTATTCATGAGGACTTGTCTCCACTGACGTGGTACCAGTTTGTCAGTGTATTGCTAGCTGTGTTGAGGCAGCTGGGCTTGCCAGCAAAGGCATTTGGGGGCCACTCCTTCCAGATTGGGGCTGCTACCACAGTGGAGCAAGGAGGTCTGCCTACAGAGACTATCAAACAGCTGGGCAGATGGCATTCTGGGGCCTTTGCAGGATACATGTGGCCTGATTTATCAATTCCAATGCAGGCCTTGTTGGTAGCAGCTGCTGGGGGTTGGCAGAAGGCAGGCCCAGGTGGGTCCGCCTTTAGTAGCGGTTGGCATGGGCCCTGATCTGAGGTCATTGGTAATGGGAGGGGGGTCTTTATCAAGTTAATGGTCAAGTTCAAGTTCACAGAGACCCCCTTTCCCAGTGGTTGGTGGAGTAAGAGGAGGGTGAGGGATCGTCGGACATCAGTGGTGGTGTCAGTAGATAACCAACAGTGATATCATCGGCCAGTATTCAGGTTGGTCGATGTCTGGATCCAGACCCATGTGATGTGAGCCAACCATTGCAGCTGTTATCAATAAAGTTGTGGCCTTTATTGCTACTATATATACATCATTTACCAATATATCTTTTCAAATATATATAAATGTTTCTGTCATTATTTGGGGAAAAGGGGGAAGGGGAGAACATCTGGCCTGGGCACACAATAGAAAAGATAAAAACCCATAACATTTACATACAGCAGTTTAAACCTCAACTCACAACATATGTATTAAGATGGAGTTTAAAACAAATGTTTAAAATAATGTTTAATTTCTGGTTAAAAACCATACAGACTGCGGAGATCCCATCAATGAAAAGTGTCACCTTACTAACTGCTGCAGCACAGGAGCAGAACACAATGAGGACAATGGTGTCTGAAACCGGGTCTCATTCACAGAACAGAAATGTCATCCTGGCATTCTGATAAGGTAGTTTTTACTGTGTCTGATAATCTCCTAAGATTCCAAATATCTGATCTATTCTTTTTTTGCATATTTCTCAGTTGTTTGGAACCCAAATGCTAGCTTTTGCAATATATTTCAAAAGTACAGTTTCATCCAAGCTGACAGAGAACATCAATATTTGTGTTAGGTATCAAATGGAAAAGTTTGCTATAGTTCTACTTACCAGACTTCTTCCTACCTGGCACCTTACTTGCTGAACAAGCTGCAGCCTCCAGAGAGTCAAAGAGAAATGACCCACCTTTTGTACAGGCTCAGACTGGTTAGTCTCAGTGCTCAGCCTCTCCCTCCTCCCCTCCCATTTGTAATATTCTGTTTCACATCCCTTGCTGGATTTTTCTCTCTGTTTTTCCACTCCTTAATTTTGTGTTTCTTGACCCATGCTTTTTTTCTCCTTGTTTTCCTTCCTCACTTTCCATTCAGTGATCTGCCTGTCAGACAACTACTGCCAAAGTTCTGTTTCATTTCATTCCCACCAAATAACGTCAGACACCTTTGGTACATTTGTAGTATTGGGGGCTATGGTTACTAACTATAACGACAGAAAGGCAGCTTGTATGTGCTATGGTGGTGGTGGTCTAGAACTCCTCCTCCTCCTCTTCCTCCTCCAACTACCCAGCTAATGGGGGGGCAATTAGCTAACACACATTGGAAACCACTTGGAGAGTGCCTAGCGCACTATAAAAGTGGTGTAGATGTGTAGGTGCTATTGCTTAACAATTTGCAAGTTGCTCTGAGAGCCTTTCTGACTGAAGAGTGGGGTATAAATACGTAAAATAAATAAAACAAATATGTTATTATTATTTCCCCAGAGTAGGGTCTGAGGGCAACATTCAAACATTCAGACTTCTGTCACATAACAGGATTTTCTCTTCTACCTGGGTTATTGGGGTCCACCAAATCTATCCTAGAGGGACCCCATAATCCCCAAGATGGGTGGTCTGGACACTGAGGCTTCAAGTGGAAGACTGCCTGTTACACAGGCAGATGAACACAGTGGTGGCACCCTGGTGGCACAGTGGTTAAATGCTGGTTCTGCAAGCCATAACATTATGAGTTTGATCCCAGGGGGCTCCAAAGTTGACTCAGCCTTCCATCCTTCTGTAGGTCAGTAAAATGAGTACCCAGCTTGTTAGGGGCAATTAGCCAACATAGTGTAAACTGCTTAGGGAGTGCTTTTGCACTGATTAGCGGTATAGAAATATCAATGCTATTGCTATTGCTATGAACACAGTTGGATGCACTCACACCCTGAACATCTTCCATACTCTATTTTCCAAACACAACACAGTTGTTTTAAATGGAAAAGAAACCTGTTCATAAAGGCTTATGAAAGGAGCAATCCTTGATGTCAAGGGTGGGCAAAGACCAGCCTTCCAGTTGCTGTTGGATTTTAATTCCCAGCAGTCCTTAGCTTTGACTAATCTACCAGGAGCTGATGGTAACTGAAGTGCAACAATATCTGGAGGCTGCACCTTTTCAACCACTCTTCTACATATTATTCTTCCTCCATGTAATTATCTAAGTATGTGTTCATATGTACATCATTTTTGTCTTATATCCCAACTAGTGGCATTAGAAGGATTGTACTGATAGAACAGCCTAGAACATTGGTGTTTTGGAACACACTTCATTGAAACACAGCTGAAAATCATGATTGTTAGAAAGAAGAATATATGGTTTTTCAGTAACTTAATATTTTAATTAATTTTACAGGCTTTTAAAATTATTGCATACACATTGATGAAAGTGAATACACAATCCCACCACAATAAAGAAATTGTGGGGTGTTCTTTTTTCAAAGATTGCAAACATATAAAGTAACATCCCAGTGTCTGTCTTGTGCAATTGCATTTCTTCAGTAGATGTCCCCCCAATAGATGCTGGCCAACTTCTTTAAACATGCAGCCACATTATGTGAATGAAGCACAATGCAACTTGGACAGGCTGAATTTATGCAGACAAATAGAATTTTTTTAAAAAAAGCAGCAGAATAAACATTGTGGTAAATGGATACTTAAGAAGAATGTGTTTGTGGAGTGGTTGCAAGTAAGTTGACAGCAATCCATAAACCAGTCGAACTGGATTCAAGGTAAGCATATCCATCCCCTTCAGCAAATCTAACCTTCTTGCATTATACAAGAATACATGGACTTTTGCCAGTTGCACAGGTCAGACATTTCTCTAGGTCAGGCTAAGGACTGGAGATGCTCTGTCCTGTTCCCAAAGGAATACATCTAGTAGCTTCCCCTAGGACCTAAATACCCTAAAGGCACCATAGCCCATCTGACCTTAGAAGCTAAGCAGGATCGGCTCTGGTAAGTACTTGGTTGGGAGACCATCAATGGATACCAGGTGCTGTGGGCTATATTTCAGAGGAAGGAACTGGCAAAACCACCTCCTTGCCTAAGAAAACTTTATGAACTCCATGGGGTCACCATAAGTTGAGAGGCGACTTGAAGGCACATATATACATACATAGTAGCTGTCCCTACTCCACCCCTTTCATTCAGTTCAGCAAGTGTCAGTCCATGGATATTTACTCATCATCAGGAATTAGCTGACTTGAATTTAATTCTTCTATTATAATAAAGATATGTGAACTGTGCATTGCAGAAAAATTTGAGTCAGATTACAGTATGACATATAGTTAATCCAGTGGCAAATTACAGTAAGCACCAAGAAATAAACTGTCATATTTATTTAGTAGACTTATATAGGACTTTTTCAAATGTGGGGGAGAACCCAAGGAGGTTGGGAGAAGAATCGGGCTGTCATACTTACAGAGCCTAGTTTCAGATGCCACTGTCCTCCTCCCAACATTCCCCTGTGCTTCCTCTGTGCTGCGGGCACCACTTTTTATTGATGGAGGTTTTCCATCAATAAAAATCAGTACCCGCAGCATGGAAGAAGCACAGGGGAAGATCGGGAGGAGGACGGAGGAGGATGGCAGCGTCTGAAATAGAGCTTTGTAAGTGCAACAGCCCCATTCTTCTCCCAACCTCCTCTGGGGTCTTTCCCCCCATTTGAAAAAGTCCTTAGAGTATAGCTTCTGCTTGTCAAAGATCCACTGTTATGAAATTTTGGATTGTGACTTACCTTGAGAAAACTCTGTATTCTACAGTTTCACAGTACTGGGACCTTGGAAACTCAATATATCAGGATTCTTGAGAAAACTCTGTATTCTACAGTTTCATAGTATTGAGACTTTGGAAACTCAGTATTTCAGGATTTGAATATAATAATTTACGGTATATTTATATTGTCTAAATTGGCGATTAAGTGTTGAGTGAGGATTGTAACTGGATATAATAATTCACAAATACACTGTTAAATTCTTAAGAAGTTTATTGTAATAGATACTGCGTCACCATTTTGTTTCTTTGTTCCTGACACTAGCCTTGGTTTTGATCCATAATTTCAAGATTCTATTAGGTATCCCAGTTCATTCTGCTTAATTGTGGTGCAACTAACATAACTCCAAATGTTTCATCATCACTAGTTGATGGGCTAGACTAATTATTTTCTGATATATGTAAAACAATTAATTGATTGTAGTACAGGAAGTTTCAGCAGTTTTGTTGCAGCCATCAGGTTTTGCAATACACTTCATATTTCAACTTTTCTCCCAGTTTTGTCCCACCTAAGCGTTCTTCAAATGTCATATCCATTTTCTGGTTGTGATCTTCAGTGAAGAGGTTCTTCCAGTCACTAACACTGCCTGAACAGAGTACAGAGTATATACATCACTCTTCATAATAGTCTTGAGCAATATTTTAAGAAATATACTCAAATCCTCAATTTCTACTGTGGTGCCAGATTTATCCTGCTCTGATCGTTTTTCCTCCATTAACTTGATATAGTTTGCTGATATTGATTTCTAAAACAAATCTAATAATGGTAACATTTTCTACAAATTATAAAGAGAATAGAAGAAACTGCACAAAATTACAGATGACAAGAAAATAAAAAGAAGATGGACCACAGTGGCAGGGGGAGTGGCTAGACCTCTGTAACCAAATGCCATTTAAAATGATTACAGGGATACTATCAGATCAAGCCATTGCTTAGAGCCAGAGACTCATTATTAGACACGTTACCAAATTTGGTAATTCTTTAATTCAGAATATGAACATGAATCTACTTTAATTGGGACTAAACAATGGGATTTAGGCCGTAGGAAAATACAACACATGTTTGAGAGACACCTGAGCACAGAAGCATTCTTGAAGTTCTTTGAATATAGATGGATATCTGAACAAAACAATTTAAGAATTGTTTGAATATTACAGTTTGCAATCAGATATGTAAACTACAATATTCTCGTTCTATATTGCTAGTTGAAAATATAGGTCCAGGGATGTCCATACACAATGTGATTTGACAATGACATTTTTAGAAAAATGATCGTTGGAGTTGTCCTAAATTTAAGGCACCAAAAGATGATGATGGCAATTTTTAATAATGTAGTGTAAACTTAGTTTTTCTTTCACATCTTTGGAAACTTACCTTTACGGAAAAGGACACTGCCCATTGCACCATGGGTTTTTCTGGAGTTTTCTTTCATTGCCTGGAAACTGCTTCTGTCTACAACCCCTTGAATCTCTTCATCAGTTAGATGCAACTCAAAGAATTCACTTATTTGCTTCACTCCCAATGCTGTATTCTGCAATGAGGAAAATAAAAATGTACTGTGAAATAATTCATTGCTTCTTGAGAACGTTTTCGATGTACAATGTTGTGAAGTGAGAAGGTGGGCAAGCCTGGATAGAACCAGCCAATCACAGCTCATGGAATGTTATGAATGGGACTTATGGGGGAGAAAGGATGCAAACTAGATGTTTGTCTGCTAAAGAGTCAGATAGGAGAGTCAGGGAGAGAGCCTTCTCAGTGGCTGCTCCCACCCTCTGGAACTTCCTTCCATGCGAGGACAGGCTGGCACCTTCCCTGCTTTCCATTCACCAACAGGCAAATATGTTTTTATGCAAGCTGGCTTTGAATACGTAACTGGGCTTATGGAGGCTTTTATTGGGGTGTGTTTTTATTTTATTTTTTTATTATTTTGCTTATTTCTATCTTTTAACTTTTATGTGTTTTATGTAATTTTAGGTTTTTATATTGTGAGGTTTTTAATGGTTTTAAACTGTATTTTATGTGATTTTGTGAGCTGCCTTGGGTCCCTTCTAGGAGAAAGGAGATTGATTTTAAAAAAATAAATGAAATAGACATAGGGCAGTCAGAGAGAGGGTAAAGATCTGAATAGGGTTTGGGGAGCTGTGAATGAGGAAAGAGTTCAAGGATTTCCTGTTTAACTTATTTGTTATGTAATAAATGTTTATTGTTCTTATTTTCTGTGTCTGACAGTTTACATTTAAGGACTGAAAGGGAAGAATGGTCACACGGAACTCACTGATCAACACAGTCCAGTATAGGGATATTGAGTGCCAGATCCAGGGAAAGATCTTGAGGGATAAAAGGGCAGTGTGAGAGACTAGACCCCAAAGTTTGGAACTGCGGGGCCTGCTTGGAGAAAGGCTCTCTTACAAATGTCCCTAAGACACCATCACTTAAATGTAACTTTCAGTGATTTACAATAAACTCACAATAGTTATGTCAAATAATGTTGAAGCCATTCATCCAGGCTGTTTGTGAACATAACACAGTTAGTAGTGTTACAATTAGATCTCTACAGAGGAAGGAGTGTACAGCGTGAGCATTTGGCCTTGTGTGAATAGTCCAGCTGGACAGACCATCAGAAAACATTTTCTTGCATATCATCATCATCATCAGCCAGTGATACACTTTGCCAAATATGCAAGAGCATCACTCTTACCTCCTTCAGCTCCTCATAAGTTACTGTCATGATGTTTTTCCTATCAACATGCTTGTTCCATTCAAAAACATAGTCAAAATAAGAGCCCCATGGCACTGTAAAGAAACATACTGATAATAAGGCAGCTATAAAAGGAATAATAGTTGAAGATTTAACATTCTTTTGCATACCTAGGGCAATAGGGTTTCCTAGCCTACTCTTGAGAGCTTAGCATTTCAATCCCTACCTCACATCTTCATATACAAGTGTCTCTTTTATTCATGCCCACCACAAATGGAAATTACACCAAGAACAAGTAACTAACTGAATGTCAATAGGATGTGGAAATAACATTAAAAAGAAGACAGGACTCCTGTACTTTTCATTTTTTCCCTCTTCTAGTTAGCTGTTAAAGTTACAGAAGCCCTGCCATCTTTTTTCATGTGGCCATTCTGTGACAGGAATGGAGCCAAAGGGGAACCACTGGAAAATAAAACAAGCTTGGGAGGACCACATGGATTGCCAAGATATAGTTTAAAACAATAGCACCACCAAATGGAGCAATTTCCTTCCCCTCCCTCCTGCCAAAAAAAGAAAAAGAAAGAAAAGACACTTTAGTCCAATGGGGACTGAGCTTGGCTAGAGACTTCCAGGAGTCATGGCAAGTCTAATATCAGCTGGAAGAAAAAGGGGGGCTATTGGAGAGTGTAGAATGGAGGAGCCCAATCAAACTCCTTATAATTTATAATATTTTGGAGGACAGCATGACTGGCAGGTTGGCTAGCTTTCTAGAGTTCTTAACCACAGCATTCCATTCTGGAGAGGTAAGCATACAATGCACCATTTTGTGGCAACTTTGACTTATATCCATTCTGTATGCTAACAGCCATATATTTAAGGTAAAGTCTTCGATCAAGTTATGTTGGTCATGCTGTCAGATTTATCCAGAGTAGCTCAGTTTCATTTATGGTCATACCATGCCTTTTTGTGTACAGATATTTAGCGATCAGGGCCACAGTGTTTATCCAGAAAATAAGAATATATTACTTTCTCCCTTCATAAAAGCTGTGAAGAAATCATCAAAGATCTTGTACGAGGGAAGAGGAGACATCCCATTGGAAAAATGGTAGAAAGAAGTTGCCACATCTTTGGGATTTCTAATCAGCAGTAGTATCTGTAATTAAAGAATGTTTAATGTATATAATATTTGCAATGTACGGTTGTCATATTCATAATGCTTGTATAGCTGCATTGATAAGAGTGTTACAATAAATATAAGACAACTAAGGAGATTTTCACATGGGGAAAGTAACCCTCAGGGAGATCGGGAGAGAAACGGGGCTGTTCTGGGTCCAGTGCTCCATTTCACATGCCCCCTTCCTTCTCCCAATCTCCTGTCATCTTCCCTCCATGCTGAATCCATTTCCTTCCCACTATTTTTTACTAATGAAAATTCTTCATTAGTAAAAAAAATTGCAGAACATAGTGGGAGGGAAATGGAAGCAGGATGGAGGGAGGAGGATGGGAGATCAGGAGAAAGAAGGGGGCATGCAAAATGGAGCACTGGACCCAGAACAGCCCTGTTTCTCTCCCGTTCTCCCCAGGGGTTACTTTCCCCATGTGAAAATCTCCTATGTTTAAGAGTAATAATCACATGGCCTGCAATTTCAAAAGTGCAACCAGAGTGCGGGGGGAGGGCTCCCTTTTGCCAGTTTCTCCCAGTCTCCTGTCTTCTTTTTTGGCAGCAACAGCTCCTTCATCTCCTTCTCCCCATTTTGCTCTTCTTCTTCTACTTCCTTCTCTTTGCACTGCCCTATTAAAATAGTGTGGCCATAGCCCATTAGCACATCATCTTACTTTCAACTTACTCTTAACTATTTTCCTTTGCTATGTTTGATGGCAGCAAGCCAAACCAATCAGATTCTTCCTTTCTGAGTGACTGGCCAGTGAGGGAACTGGAATAGGGAAGGAGCAGTAAAAATTCTAGTTGCAAAGACCACAATGCAAAAAATATACCTAACATGTATTTCTCCAGTTGTTTTGCTCCTGAACTTTCAGAATGGACAATGAACCCCCAGAGTAGCTAGTAGTTCTGCTGAAATACTCTAGAACTCACGTACTTTGGCTTCACTCTTAAAAACAGATGCTGGGAGATTCTGTGGAAGAAGATGTGTAAATATAACTCTCCTAGAAGGCAAGTTTTCCATCCTCTGGGGCAGGAGGGAGAGAGAGAGAGAGAAAGAGAGAGAGAAACAATGTAATGGCTTTAACATTTAGATTTGCAAAACTTCAACTGTTCAATGTGATCCTATGCAATTATGCGCAAAAGTGAGTCCCATGGAACTCAGTGAACTGCTGCCTATAGTTCTTATCTATATTTGAATTTGAAGTAAGTAGGGGGCAGGCGAGCATACAAAGTCCCATCCTCAATATCCCTTAGCCTCTATATTTCTATACACAGTCAAGCAAACACAGTTAGAAACCCCGTGGAGTTGAGCCAGTGTATATTGGAACTCCAAAAGCAGGGCTAGAGTTATTATCTTCCTCCTCCCCTCTTTAAGCCACTGGACATTATTGACTCACATGGATGTGTAAGAATTTATCCTATGCATAGTCAAAATATGTGGTCAATCTTTGCATAATGAGATGTGTGCAAGAAACATTTGAAAAATGTACAGAGATTGCTTCCAAATGGTTCAGCATCTTTCCAGAAAGAATGCCACATGTGGGCTTCTATGAAGTTCAACCCTAGATATTGGGATTGTCTAAACAGCAAAAATATTCCTCACAGAATACGAGGAGGATATAACCTGTCTCAATAGGATTCCGTATCACTCAGCCATATTTGGAAAAGGGGAGGGGGGCAATAACTCCCAAAAGTACATGATTTTTAATTAAAAAAAAAAACATTGCAAGAAATGCACATTCCTGTTCATTGGCACAAGCAACCGAATTGATTCGCTTTCCCAACACAAGAAGATGATTGTTTGCTCACGTGCTAACAAGGCAAGCACCCAGAGCTGACATGTTGGATTTTCACCTTAGCAAATGAGTGCTAAGGTGATAAAACAACTTTTTTTTCTATTTGCCTTTTTGTTAAAGTGAAAGGTCACTCTTTCGCACCATGGATATTTGTTTTTTAAAAAAATACTGTCCATCAGAGGCAAACTGAGGTAAGTAAAACATGAATAATTCACTCGTGGCTGCCATCTTGATTCACAGACATGTCCATTTGCATAGCAAACACAGCTTCACATGCCTGCAATCTGCCAAAAACCTGTTAAGACAAATAGCAGCTGCTGTGAATTGCTATTACTGTGGAGCAACCCACATTTATTTATTTTTTTGCCTCGTATGGACAAGCCCATTTTGTTGTATACACAATAATTCTGTATACAACCTTGGCCTGTCCACAGTCAAAGAAAAGATGCAATGCAGTGGGGTGAAACAAAAGCCATAGTAGGCTCTGACAGAGGCTCATCTCTTGAGGCCTAATATTTGTTCCCTAGAAACCCTTCAAAGAAGTGGCAGCAGGTGCCTTGCATGTCAGTGGGGTGGTTAAGCAGCACTAGGTTCTAATTCAAACTTTAAGGGAGCTAGTCAAAGTGCTGAATCCGAACCCCACAATATGCTCAGCACCTTGGATAGTTTCTTTAAAATTCAGACTAAAACTCAAAGCAGATTCACCACACGACTGGCATGGGAGTCATCAGCCACCCTGGCCTCAGAGGTTCCTACTTATTTGGCTTACAAATACGGAAGCCAAGATTATTTGTAGTGCAATTTCCTTCTTTCTTTCTTTTAACATATATGGTGAAAGAGAAGACACTTGACCTTGAGTTTATATCCACCTGATACTTTTCTGCATCACCAACTTCAAGATATGGAAATTCTTCCAGTACTTCATCATCAAGGTTGTCAAGGTCTTCAGTGTGCTTTGCAGATGTGGTTACCAAATCTGTTAAGATTTGACCAACCCAGTTTGTACCTGAGAAGTGGTGGACGGAGACAGGATGAGAAAGAGAGAGAGAAAGAAAGAGAGAGAGAGAATGCATTACTTATATTTGTCAAACAACACAACAAATTGAAAGATGTGAATGCTAATCACAGAATCATAGAGTTGGAAGAAACCACAAAGGCCATCCAGTCCAACCAATCAAAGCATTTCTAACAGATGGCCATCCCACCTCTGTTTCAACATCTCCAAAGATGGAGACTCTACCAAACTCTGAGGCAGTTTATTCCACTGCTGAACAGCTCTTACTGTCAGGACGTTCTTCCTAATGTGAAGTCAGAGGCTTTCACAGCCGGCATCCATAGATTTTCCTTGGGGTTTTTTTCTGGGCTGTGAGGCTGTGTTCTGGAAGAGTTTATTTCTGATGTTTTGCCTGCGTCTGTGGTTGGCATCTTCAGAGAATGGTGGGGTAGGGGTGTATGGAGCTTATATACTGTGAGTCCCTGTTGGAGATGATATGTAAATTTGTGTATTTGAATGGCTACTTTCTGGGTGGAGATATGCAAGAAGGATTAGTGTCTGTTTGGTTGGTTAATGGTCCATTGTCTGCCGGAACTCCCCCTGTTCCTGGGTGGAGTTCATTTGCAAGTGTTGAGTTCTGATTTTAGTGTTTTTCAGGACTGGCAGCCAGATTTTGTTTACTCTTAGGGTTTCTTCTTTCCTGTTGAAGTTGTCCAGGTGTTTGTGGATTTCAATAGCTTTTCTGTGCATTCTGACATAATAGTTGTTGGCCTGGTCCCAAATTTCTGTGTTTTTAAATAACATTTTGTGTCCAGGTTGATTTATAACATATTCTGCTACTGCTGATTTTTCTGGCTGGCCCAGTCTGCAGTGTCTCTCATGTTCCTTGATTTGTGTTTGCACACTGCGTTTAGTGGTCCCTATGTAAACATGTCTACAACTGCATGGTATGAGGTAAACTCCTGCAGCTGTGAGAGGGTCTCTTTTGTGCTTTGCTGAGCGTAGCATTTCTTGGATTTTCTTGGTTGGTCTGTAGATCGTTTGGAGGTTGTGTTTCCTCATCAGTTTCCCTATTCTGTCTGTGAGTCCTTTTATGTATGGTAAAAATGTGTTCCCTTTGGGTGGGTGTTTTTCTTCATTCCTGTGTTTTTTTCTGGGTCTGGCTGCTCTTGTGATGTCTTGTGATGCTGGATTTCCAGCAGATAATGGACCATTAACCAACCATTCGCAAAACAGACACTAATCCTCCTTCATATCTCCACCCAGAAACTAGTCATTCAAATAACAAATTTACATATCCTCCCCAACAGGGGTTCACAGTATATAAACCACACACATTCCTACCCAACCATTCTTTGAAGATGCCATCCACAGACACAGGTGAACCGTCAGAAATAAACTCTTCCAGAACACAGCATTTTCTTCCTAATGTTTAGGTGGAATCTTTTTTCCTGTAGTTTGAGTCCATTGCGCCATGTCCTAGTCTCTGAAGCAGCAGAAAACAAGCTTGCTCCATCATCAATATGATAGCCTTTTAAATATTTAAACAAGGTTATTAGGTCACCTCTTAACCTTCTCTTCTCCAGGCTAAACATACCCAGCTCCCTAAGCTTTGATATTTTCAAAAGCCTTACTGAAATCAAGTTATGCTGCATCCACAACATTCCCTTCATCTTGCAACTATAAAAGAAGTGATAAGATTAGTCTGGCATGACTTGTTTTTGAGAAACCCATGTTGACTTTTAGTGATCACAACATTCTGCTGGGACTGGAGACTTTTTTCTCCAGAAAGTCTCAATGCCTATGGTTCTGAGGTTACTTCTGCCAGTTCTTTTAATACCCTTGGATGTAGTTCATCTGGCCAGACAGTCTGGTAATGTACCAGGTAGTAATGTCTGATGGCCTCTATGTCAGTAGGAAGATGAATTTGCCCTGGATTTTAGTCTGAACTTTAATTGAGCTATCCAAGGTAATGAGCCCTATCTTCTGAATCCTATCTGCCAAACAGTTTCAGCATCTTGAACAACACATTTAAAATTAGGATTAAAATTCAAAGCAGATTCACCATTTCATTGACACCAGAGCCATCAGCCAGTATTGGTATCAGGTAAGACTTAAAAAATAATTTAAAAATAGCTTAATCTACAGATAGACCAATTCACATTATCTCTGGTAGATGATGATGGTGATGATGATGATGATGACGGCTGGCATCCTGCATTGCAGTTACGGATTTGTAACATGGAGTTATGGATCTATAACTGTATTCAGCTATGCTATATATTCATGATTGCAGCAATATTGCCACAATTGTAATTGCCACCTCAAATCCACCTTAAAGCCCAGAGAGTTGTCCCAAGTGATAGAGTTCTGCAGAATGGATGAGTGGGGCACTTAAGGATGGTGATGCAACACAGCTTGGGGGTTGGGTTGAGGGCTGGCTGCTGATTGAGGAGTCAATTCCTTAGTTCATTTGTCACTATATTTACAATTTACATAACTATGAATGCAATGAAGGAGCTTGGTCAATACAGTTGGACACTAGTATTTGTGGAACCAATATCTATGGTTTCAGTTATCTGCAGGATACAAAATAATGACATATACCATGGAGTTACTCTAGAAAAATGTCTAGATAGGCATCCTCTCTAGGCATTTCCTCGTTCCTCCAAGGCAATTCTATAATATGTTTTTACTGGAAGTCCTTTATTTTAATAGGGTTCTCTGTTTTCCGCAGGTTTTGGCATCTTCTGTAAGTCCAGGAACCAAACCCCTGCAGATACTGGGGTCTGACTGTAATAATAAAACGACTGTATTGCACACTGGTCACTAACACTACAAAATTCCAGAGTATTTCTAATTCACAAGGGATGGATTTTGCTTAAAAATTCTGTACTGTTTGGGACCCAGTCATTTGTGGGCCATCATCCCTTTTATGCCAATTCATGCAGGCACTGAGATCTTCATATGAGGTGCTTGCCCATTTGACACAGGGTGCAGGGTGACATATGAGGTGCTTGCCCATGTGACATGGGGTGCAGGGTGAGAGGGGTAGCAAATCCTTTTCCATGCTTGCACTCTATCTTCAGAACGTTCCTCCAGGAAGGCTCACCTGCACATTCCTTGGTGTCAAAAGGCACCAGTCAAAAGGCTTTTTAAATTTTATTTATTTTCTATTTTACTTTTTATTCTGAACCCATTAAACCTGTTGCAAGATCTTTTACTGCTCATCATTGGGCTATATATCTGTGCTGTGCTACTCTTTTATCATACTATTTTTAGATTTTAATTTGTATTCTTGGTATTTAATTTGTATTCTTGGTATTGCCCTGGTGGCTCAGTGGTTAAATGCCAGTACTGCAAGCCACCACATTGCAAGTTCGATTCCAGCGGGCTCCAAGGTTCACTCATCCTTCCACCCTTTTGTAGGTCGGTAAATTGAGTACCCAGCTTGTGGGGGCAATTAACTAACACACATTGGAAACTGCTTAATGCAGTGTAGATGTGTAAATAGCTATTGCTTAAAACAATTTGTAAGCTGCTCTGATAGCCTTGTGGCTGAAGAGCGGGGTATAAATAACTAAATAAATAAAAAATAAAAATAAATAAAATTTTTGCTATATAGTCTGAGGAGATTATCAGACACACTAAAAACTGTGTTATAACAATGCTAGATCACTAAAGGGCTCCCTTTTCAGATGACATTGTTCCCCACTCATAATGCACCTGTTCTGCTGCTGTTCTGCTGGCACTGCTTTTTATTGAGAGGAGAAGCCATCAATACATCCCCCATTATGTTTCTGTCACAGATTTGACAGCGACTGAAAAGGTGCCCTGTTTTGCTGGTGAGATCCCAGCATCAACGGGAGGTCCCTGCCAGAACACTCCCTGGTCAGATCAGGACATCAAGGTAAGTGACACACTTTTTTAAAAGTCCCCTGGTTTTCTTGGAAGTTTTAAAGTATGTTTCTGTGCTTGGTGTAACTTTTTCTCTTTTATTTTTAAACTTTAAACTTTGCATTTCCCACATTCATGTCTTCTCACAAGAAAAGGCGAGATTTCACTCCAGGAAGTGACGGAGCTCTGTTAGAGGTCCATTCACTCCTGGGCTGCCCTGTGGGTGCTACGAAGGTAGGTCTGAAAAGTTTGGTTATTGTGGCAGGTCAGGGACAGGAGAGGGGCAAGAGAGGTGATTGTGGGACAGGAACACTTTTTTCATTCCTGTCTGATAACCTCCTATGTATGGCCAGACCTACTGTTGATGCTAAGCGTATAGGTGGGTGTGATGTGGTTCAATCTAAAAACACCTATCATATTTAGGGGTTATGTCTATGAATTAAAAGTTACTAAATTTCAACTCTTAATGATATTAAAGAAATGACAGGATACGAGATACCATTAGACTGCCTGGTGGCAGTATTTTGCTATTCAGATGGCATTGTTCATAAGGAGGATGCTGAAACTGGTGTACGTATTAACAACAGCCCTTACAACTATTGCCTGTAATTGAAAGAAATGTAATCCTCTATTGCTTGATTAGTGTTATCTGGTGAATACTGAATGAGATATGTGATCAAATTGGCTAATGTAGTTACAGAAGGGAAACAATAGGAAAATACATTTATACAAAATTTACAGAAAGTTCTGTTATGATGTAATGTAGATGGAATGCTGGCTGAGAGATACATTTTCTTCATCATCATCAGTGCCACAAAACAGCTTTGAAATGGGCTCAGGACTGTATTTCATCAGATTCATAATTATTTTATTTCATTTACTTAACCTTTTCTCCCCAGTTTTCTGCTGCATTCATGAGTGGGGCTAACATCTAAGTGAACGTAGGATTCCAAGTGACCTCTGCTTTTCCCATTCCACGCCATTAACTCTGCCTATTTTTCCTTCTTGCGCTGGTAGTGTTTCTCTGAGAGATACCATAATAAGTTTACTACACTAGTGTAACATTTTGTTTTACTAGTGTAAAGAGATTTAGCAATCATAACCTGAGGTAGAATCATGCTGTTAAATAGATAGATGCCCTTTCCTCATAGGAAATGTTATGTAATCTGTCCAATAACACTAACAATATTACTGGAAATAGAAGTCTGTGAAAGCCCTTTCTCCCTTGTTGTCAATATCTATGAGATAATTTATTACTGTTTATTGTAAGTTTCTTGGCCCATTCACACTACACAGTTATAGCACTATGATTCTTCTTTAATTGTCATGGCTGCCTCATATGGAATCTTGGGGTTTGTGGTATGGTGAGGCACTAGAGCCCTCTGGCAGAGAGTTTTAAATGCTCCTTCCTAAACTGCAGATACATGGATGGAACCATAACAGCTTAAGTGACAACATAATGCTATAATTTTGTAGTGTGAAAGATCCCTCTCTTCACTTGAAAGTGCTTTCACCAGATACTTTGAATCATAGAATCATTCGCAACCTCAATATTTAAGGATTACAGATAACTCAAAATAATCCACTGAATTATTATTCAGACACTTGCCTGAAATTCTTGATTGTTGAGCATGCCTGCTCAGTGCCCAAGAGTCTGTGAAAAACCTGGATTTTTAATCTTTTCCACAAAGAGATTTCACTTTTCCACAAATCATAACCTGTAATTCAATGCATTTTACCTACACTTAAATGTCAAAGTAGGCCTTGAATAGTACTCAGACCTTTGTAAAACCATAATAATGTTAGATGGATATCATATAGGCATAACTTGGAGTTAGTTATGGTAGATGTTCACCAGTTCACTCACATTTAATAATCCCATCCCACATTATTCATTGTTCCCCCAATTTACTCACAAAATCATATTGCTTACTATAATGCAATGATTCGTAGTATTTAGAATTTTAATACAAAGATACAAAGTACACCATTCCACAGTATTCATTGCCCCCCCATACAATTTTTTTATGTTTTTTTCCTCATCTCATTTATTTTGTATCATATCAGTTGGCCTTAAAATCCACAGTTAAAACTGGGACGTTTTACATACAAATCACAAGCACTATCCAAAATCAGTGTGGGTCACTGTTCTTTTGACAGATTTCTTCTCCCTCCCTGCAGCCACATTTCTCAAGCTGTTCTGTTGGGTCTCCCAAGTCTTAGATTTGGACTATGGGTGAGAGATTGTAGTGGTAGGAGAAGCTATTCCACCAGTTGCATCCATCCTGCAGATCGACAGACCCCATTGGATATGCTATACGTCACCTCCCACATTTCTAGTATTTTCATTCCATTGTTTAGAATTTTTTTTTAATGTGACATATCCAGAGCAAAAAGAAAAAAGGGATAAATTATTTACCAGACTTGGGATATCCTGCTAGGAACACGTCATCATCCCTTGCTTCAAAAGACTCAAGAGCTTTGAAGGTTTCTGGGCTGCAAACAGTAGATGGATACAAAATCTCCTTATAAGAAAACAGTAGATCTTCAGGTGCCATTTTGTCACCATCAGCTATTGCCTTGTCTACTAAGGCAATAAACTTCTCTCTGTGTGTTGACATTTTCTGTGCTTACCCTTACCTGTGCTCACCTGTACTAATCCTTACTTTGCTCTAGATGGAAAGCACTATCAAAAACAGAAGGTTAATGTCCACATTTAAATAAGATCTGTGAGTACAATGAGTTAGGTGAAGAACACTTGACCTGGCTATACCTCTGCAGATGAGGACATGGCTCCATACAAAGAGCTCCCAGTCAGAATAATTTAAAATAAGCTCATTAACTTTACTTGGTGTTGGATAAGACTCTAAATACCTTGTTTAGCTGAAAGGCCTATCTGATTTCAGAATATCTCACTTTCAAAAATAAAATGCTATTGAATGAGCACATGGTACACTTGCATAATACATCTCCCTGGGCCTAGGGGTATGTGAGAACTACTGCCCCATTCCTAATATCCATTTTCTGGGCAAGATGCTTGAGCAACTTTAGATGTTCTTGGAGGAAACAGATTATCTGAACTATTTCAGTCTGGTTTCAGGTTAGGGTATGAAACAGAAACAGCCTTGGTCACTCTGATTGACAACCTACTCCAGGTGAAAGATGTGGCAAGTGCTACTGTATTGATCTTCATGGATCTGTTAGCAGTTTTTGATACTATTGCTTATGGTATCTTACTGGATCATCTCTACAGGATGGCAGTTGGAAGCACTGTGTTAGAGTGGTTCTTCTCTTACCTACAGGGCTGGTTATGGAAATTGATACTGGTGGATTCCTGTTCAGCCTCATATCTATTAAATGGTAGGGTGACACAGGATTCCATCCTATTGCCTGTTTACTATCTGTATGAAGCCATTGTGTGAGACTATTTGGAGTTTTGGGCTGGGGTGCCATCCCTATACTGATGGCATTCAACTCTATTCCCTTAATGGTGCACTTAGCAAGGACTAGACACGTGACTTATGACATTATCAGACTAGCATCTAAAAATACTGTAATTCTGCGATTGAGGAAAGTGGAAACATAGTGGCATGATTACATTAATCATTGCACATCACCATAATTGCAAGATACTACCGCCACAGAATTATAGCACTACCACCACTAGCAATTTAAGAATGGGATTGAGCTTGCGCTATATGAACACTTGTTTTCACATTGTCTTCTGATAACAGAGTATTAATGCCTCCTGCTGGCCAGCACATGCACTTTAACAAAAAAATTCTCTTCTGTGTCTACGCACAATCCTAAATACACACTGGACTGACTATGTGACGAATGTTGCTGTCCTTGAGCAAGCAGGGATCACCAGTATTGAGGCCATGATATTGAGAACACAGCTGCGCTGGGCAGGGCACATTTCTAGGATGGAGGACCATCGCCTCCCAAAAATACTACTCTACGGTGAACTCGCCACGGGTCAGCGTAAGAGGGGCACTCCAAAAAAGCAATACAAAGACTCCCTGAAACAACATCTCAGGCTTGGCCAAATTGATCACCAACAGTGGTCCGCCCTGGCCTCACATCAGGAGGCATGGAGACGCACTATCCACAATGCTGCAGCCTTATTTGAGAATTCACGCCGAATAAGTCTTGAAGAGAAACGACAATGCAGAAAGTATCACAACCTGGAAACATCACCCAAGGAGACCTTCTGCTGTGCTTTCTGCAACTGGACTTGTTTATCTCGGATTGGCCTTTTTAGTCATCAGCGTGCTTGCAGAAGGCACAGGATGAGTCCTTCCTGAATCTTCATTTGCGAAGAAAAGCCAGAGAGATTGGGAAAGAGGAGGGGGAGAAGTGGACCACCCATTCACACTGGAATTGAGTGATTACAGCAGGACATGATTATTGCACACTTGTCAATACCACAAAAAAAGCAATATTGAGGGCTATTGATGGCTTTTGCCCATCAATGAAAAGTGGTACCTAATTAACAGGTAGAGCATGGACAGAGCACAGGAGGACAATGACATCGTATGATAACAGGAACCCATCAGTACTACTATCCCCATCATAATCGCTTGATTTCAGCCTCGTATGATAATCTCCTAAAATGCTGCAATGGGCTAGCTGAAGGCCAATACAATGAATCTGAATTGGCTTAGCCTGCCAATAAAAAGTGATGCCTCATTCACACCAGTGTGACACAGCAGGAGTGGGTAAGCAATGAGGTCATCTGAGAATGTTGCCTTTTCTGCTATCATTGTGTCCTAAACAACACATTCTTTTGCGGGTAATAGCCTCGTCTGATAAAGTCCTTAGACTATAAGTCCCAGTAGCCTTAGGAAGGTGAGAAATGCTAGAAACTGCAATGTAACATCTGGAGGGTTACACAATTCTCACATAAAGTCTATGTGAGACTTTATGTTTAGAACCAAGACTTGGTTTAGAACCAAGCTACCTGAAAGTCTGTCTTCTTCCACAGGAATCTGATCCTCATGTCCTGTTTCTTATAGGCATTGGATAGGCCACTTGGGGAACAGAATGGCCTCTGTGCCTTTCATCTGATCTGCAAGGACTGGATTCTTATTTTCTTATGTTCTCTACTGAAATCAGCTGGAAATATCCTCCTTCAAGTCTTGATGAGCCTGAAATATAACTGGTATATTACCTGTGCTGTATAAGCAAGACCAAGAATCAAACTCGATCTTAAGGCAAAAATATTTGTTCTTTCTAGCTTGCTAGAAATTTGCTTAGGGTCTGTGTAGGAAGGTAATGAGTCTAAAAATAAAATTGCATTGAAAAATTCCAGGATCTAGTCCTTTAAAAACAACAAGAAGTATTTCCTTTTAAAAGGAGTTAAAAAAAATTCATTCAGTCACTTTGACTTCACGCTTTATGCAGAGTGCGATTAAGAAGCAGACTTAAGCTCAGTTATCATTTAAAAGTGTATTCAGAGATCTGGGATCCCCCAGTTAAATTAGACTCATTACAAAACAAAGGAGTCAGTTTAAAATGCAAAACAAAGTTTACTGAAGGTATATCAGTCTCAATCTACATACTAAAACAAACATAAGAAAAAATCCTTAACTGACTAAGAATGGGTAAGAGAGACTCACCAGCCGTGGGCTGGGTTCCGATGCATCATGGCATGGTTACAGGAAAGCTTAAGATGCCTCCATTCTCATGGAGAGTCAGATTCAGAAGAAACAAGTTACACAAAAGCAATAAAATTCAAATTAGGTCATGTGTGAATCATCCAGCACTTCTAGTTGGCTAGAAGTGCCCAGTGAAGTAAGAGAAGGGAATTTTGGGAGAACAAAATGCATGCAGGGAAAAAACCCTAGACTTATCTAAGATTGTGAATGAGGTACACAAGATTGCTTTTACATTACAATGATTATTTCCCCACTTACAACATTCCCCTTCTCAATCATAGGGTGCTTCAGGAACAATCTTCATTTCTTCTCGTAGTCTAAGGAAACTGTCCTTAGGAAGAGGCTTTGTTAAAACATCAGCTATCATTTCTTCTGAGTTGCAGTACTCCAGTTGAACAAGTTGACTCTGGCACATTTCTCTCACCTTGTGGAAAGCAATGTCAATGTTCTTCTTCAGAGGCTTGTCACTCTGAGAAATCTTGATACAGCTTTGATTGTCTTGCATCAAAATGGTTGGCTTGGGTTCCTCTATCCCAAGATCCAGAAGCAAATTCTGCAGCCATTTGATTTCATCACAAGCTGTTTTCGCTGAGATGCACTCGGCACCTGTGGAACTATCCGCCACTGTACTCTGCTTTCGACTTGTCCAACTTACTGCTCCACCACCATAGAAGATGATGTTTCCACTGGTAGATTTTCTCTCCACCAAATCACTGCCCCAATCAGCATCTGCATAGGCAATCAGTCGTGGCTTGTCACATGCTGGCAGCATCAGTTTGAAGTCAGCAGTCACTTTTAAATATCTTGCAATTCACTTCACTTTAGTAAGATCTCGAAGAGTAGGAGAATTAACCATTCTACATAAGATGCCAACAGCATTTGCAATATCAGGTCTAGTGAAGTTTGCTATGTACAGAAGTTTTCCAACTGCAGTTCTGTACTTTTCACTGTCTCTCAAAGGTTCAGGTGCCTCATTGCTCTTTAAGAAGCCCACTTCCATTGGCGTTAGAGCATCCTTGGCATCTCTTAAACCAAGACAGTCCAAAAGATCTATAATCTTTTGCTTTTGATTAAGAAAGAAGCTTCCATCACGGTCTCTTTCAATTTGTACTCCAAGATAGTGTGAGATATCTCCCAAACTTTTAATATCTATTTCTTTCTGGAGATTCAGGAGTATCTCTTGACTATCTGCTTTGTCTTGACTGCACAGAATCAAATCATCAACATAACTTGCAATGTAAGTCCATCTATTGTTTCTGAATCTTTTGTAAACACATCGGTCAACAGTGCCTGGGGTAAATCCTTCTTTGATAAGGAGCAGATTTAGCTTTTCGTGCCACTTTTTGGCAGCTTGTTTTAATCCATACAAGCTTTTCTCAAGTTTACATACTAGATGCTCCTTTCCAGGTACTACAAATCCCGAAGGCTGTTCCATGTACAATTCCTCATCTAGATCTCCATAAAGAAACGCTGTCTTCACATCTAGATGTTGTACATGCATTCTCTTGGAAGCTGCAACAGCCAATAGGGTTCTAATAGCTGTGTGTGTAACAACTGGGGAGAAAGTCTCATGAAAATCTTCTCCAAATTGCTGATTGTAACCTTTAGCTGCAAGTCTGGCTTTATATCTTTCAATCTCCCCTTCTGCATTTTGCTTCGTTGTAAAGACCCATCTGCAGCCAATTGCCTTCTTGCCTTTTGGCAATTCTGTCAGAGACCATGTTTTATTCTTATATAAGGACTCCATTTCCTCCATTGCTGCTTTCACCCATTTTTCAGAATCAGACTTTGGCATTCCTCTGATCTTCTGCCAGTCAGAGGGTTCCAGAAGGCTTTCCCCTGTGGTTAGGTAGGAGAATCTCAAAGGAGGCCCTCCCCTGTTACCCCTCGCAGACTGTCTCACCTGGACTTGAGTTCCTGGCTCTGCTCGTGGCGCGCCGTCCGGTCCTCCGTCCTCTGGTAAGTCCTGGGCTGAGGGAGCCCCTTCTGGATGCGAAGCACTTGCAGGAGGGTGAAAGAGCTGCACACGCTGTGGCTGCCGCTGAGAATCAGGGTCAGGGTCTTCTTCCACTGCAAACACATCTGAATAGAACTCTTTATTTGGATTAGAATTAAGTTAAGGTCTTTCATCAACATAAACAGCACTTGTTATTCTCATTGTGCATCCATCAGGGTTTAGGATTTTGTAAGCACCTTTGGCATAGCCAATAAAAATTCCCTCTTCACTTCTACAGTCCAGTTTGTCTCTTTTCTGTTTGGGAATGTATGTATAAGCTTTTGATCCAAAAACCCTTAGATGGTTGAGCCTGGGTTTCACACCATGCCACAACTCAAATGGAGTAACATCTCTGGATCTGGTTGGAAGTCTGTTGTATAAGTATGTGGCTGTGAGAATTGCCTCAGACCAATAAGCTTTAGACACGTTAGCCTGCACAAGCATTGCAACTGCCATTTCCTTTAAGGTTCGGTTCATTCTCTCTGATAAACCATTTTGTTGAGGACTATAAATCCCAGAAGTCTGGTGTCTGATGCCATGTTCCTTTAAGAACTCATCAAATTGATGATTGACAAACTCAGTCCCATTATCCGTCCTCAGATTCTGAATTTTGTAATTAAATTTAGTAGTGACATAATTAAAGTACTCTTTGAACTTCTCAAAAGCTTGACTTTTCTCCTTTAGGAGATAGGAGTGGGTATATTTGCTGAAATCATCTGTGCAGGTGAGAAAATAGAGGTTTCCACCAACTGATTTCTGTCTAAATGGCCCATAGATGTCAGCGTGTATCAGTTCAAGAGGTTTTGTAGATTGCCTTTCTGTGAGAGGCTTGTATGAAGGTGCAGTAGCCTTGACTTTAATGCATTCCACACACCTTCCATTCACACAACAGTTCTTGAAATGAAAGTCTCTTACTAGCTCTTGGTTAGCCAATTTCTTTATGCATTCAACATTTCTATGAGCAAACCTTCTATGCCATAAATTTATGCAGTCTTTGTGTTTACATTGAGTGGCAACATTGGCATTTGAGTCACTGATCTCCATGTGATAAAGGCCATCATCCTTTAGAGTGCCTTTAAAAATCAACTGTTTGCCATGAAAACCATAACATGCATTCTTTTTGAAAATTACTCTGTTGCCTCTAGAGGTGCTCATTTTTACTGAGTAGAGGGAGCTCTTCAATTCTGGAGCATAGACTGCATCTACAATTTTCAATATCTCTGTTCTAGCTCCCAATTTCATAGGAAGATATACAGTTCCAATCCCTGGTACTGAAACAGTATCTCCATTGGCAAGGTAGACAGGGAATCTTACTTCATTAAAATCTTGGAAATATTCCCTTTTATTGAAAAATGTATTTGAGGCTCCAGAATCTACGACAAGAGCATTTTTATATTCATTTCCAGAAGCTTGCATTACTTTTTCATAAGCCATTCCAATATGAAACCTCTGTTTAGCATCAGCTCCTGTGTTACTAGCTCTATGTCCTTTTTCATTCTGTTCCCTCTGGCCAGTCATCTCTTGCTGTGAGAATGACTGCCTGTTTCCCTTTGAAGCTTTAGTGTTTAATTGCACCCCATTTGGCTCAGAAGAGGAGGGGGGCTTAGAGTGGGCTTTAAAATGTTTCTTTTCCTTTCCAGCCAAATTTACTTGCTGGTTAAAGTTAGAATTTCTGGATTCAACTTTGTCATTATGCATCAAATTCTGCCTATGTTGAAATTCCCTTATTTGAATATAAGCTTCTGGTAGGGTTAAATCATTCTTTAATTGCAAAGTATTTATGATGGGATTGTAAAACTTTGGTAAGCTTGCTAAGAAAATCCCAACTTGCATAGCCTTTGGAATCTCTTCTCCAGGAGATTGCAATTCTGCTAATGTAGCTCTAAAATCATTAATGTGTTCATCTAGACATCTTGGATTTAATAATTTCATGTTCACAAGTTTAATCATCATTGCAATAGAATTTGCCATGGATTTTGTACCACACAATTCTTTCAAAGTGTCCCAAGCATCTTTTGCTGTTCTCTTATCTTTTATTTCAGAAATTAGTGCCTGATCAGTTGTTAAAAGTATGAAGGCTAGTACCTTTTGATCAATCCTATCAAAATCAGTCCTTTCTCTCCCCTGAGGAGGCCTGGGATTGTGTAAAACATCAATAAATCCCATTGCCTTCATGTATGTTTCAAAAGAAAATGCCCATCTTCTATAATCCAGCCCACAAAGCTTTTCCATGGCTAAAAAGGCAGGCAGGGTAGCTTCAGCAGCCATGTTGGTTTATTGGTTTATTGGTTTATTGCTTTACTGCCTTTGTGTTCAAGCCGAGAGGGAGACCAAAAGTAGCAGCTCTGAGGTGATCAGATAAAAAATAAAAACAAAACTTTTGCAAAAACAAAAATTAAATTGAGCTTTTAAGTCTTTAAATCTGGGCCCATAACCCTTTTTTGTAGGAAGGTAATGAGTCTAAAAATAAAATTGCATTGAAAAATTCCAGGATCTAGTCCTTTAAAAACAACAAGAAGTATTTCCTTTTAAAAGGAGTTAAAAAAATTCATTCAGTCACTTTGACTTCACGCTTTATGCAGAGTGCGATTAAGAAGCAGACTTAAGCTCTATTATCATTTAAAAGTGTATTCAGAGATCTGGGATCCCCCAGTTAAATTAGACTCATTACAAAACAAAGGAGTCAGTTTAAAATGCAAAACAAAGTTTACTGAAGGTATATCAGTCTCAATCTACATACTAAAACAAACATAAGAAAAAATCCTTAACTGACTAAGAATGGGTAAGAGAGACTCACCAGCCGTGGGCTGGGTTCCGATGCATCATGGCATGGTTACAGGAAAGCTTAAGATGCCTCCATTCTCATGGAGAGTCAGATTCAGAAGAAACAAGTTACACAAAAGCAATAAAATTCAAATTAGGTCATGTGTGAATCATCCAGCACTTCTAGTTGGCTAGAAGTGCCCAGTGAAGTAAGAGAAGGGAATTTTGGGAGAACAAAATGCATGCAGGGAAAAAACCCTAGACTTATCTAAGATTGTGAATTAGGTACACAAGATTGCTTTTACATTACAATGATTATTTCCCCACATACAACAGTCTGCAACTGGCTGCAGTTTCTGTTCTGAGTGATCTGAGACTGTTCCCAGAATGCTTGCTAGATTTGTATGAAATGATGTATTCTTAATGTTGTTAGCTCTTTTAGTATTTAATTCGAACCAGGATTTTAAGGGTTCACATTGTTATATGCTCTTTTGTGTATTGTTTATCCACAATTTATTTTCAATAGCAGGGTACTGTAATATAATCTATCTGATAGAACATAAGCAAAAGAGTGAAGCATTTTGACACCCCAAAAAAGACATTTAAACATTCCTGAGGAATTTTAGCCTTGTTACCTCACTATGGTATTTATTACTCCTTTTTTGATTATGAAGAGAAGGTAGTGTCATGCTTCCTGAAAGTTATATAAGCAACAAGTAATTAAACATTAACAGTATCAAAATAATTAAACTCAAGTGGTGAAATTAGGGTGCAATTTAAGGATCAAACTGTATACTATGTTAAATACATAGCAGGTAGCCAGAGAGAGCTAGTGTGGTATAATGGTTTGCGTATTGGATTAGGACACTGGGTGACCTTGGACAAGTCACATTCTTTCAGCTTCAGAGGAAGGCAAGGGCAAATATCCTCTGAATAAATCCTGCCAAGAAAACCCCCTGATAGTTTCTCCTTAGAGTTGCCATAAGTAGGAAATGAATCAAAAGCAGACAACAACAACATGTAGCCTGAAATCACTTCCCTTGCATTTTTTTTTTTTTTTACTCTAGGGTAAGTGTGTGTGGACTCAGTCCAGTTTGACAGATCCTACTCTTCTCCCATCTGTTTTTATTTTAACATTCCCCCCTCCACCTTTCCAGATAAGGGTTCAAAAATAGAAAATCCTTTGTTGGCACCAGTGGAGGTTTTCCCTCCTATGAAAACTCCTCATGTGATATGCATGTGAGTATAAATAAAAATTAAGAGGGAGGAGAATTTTATAAAAATTTCACCCACTCACCCATGGGGATCTTGGTCAGTACTGCAGTTGTGTGCAATAACAGCAAACTTCAATAAATGACTGCTCATAGGCTGCTCATAGGCTGTAGACTACAACTGAGATTCTGAATCAGGAGGCATGTAATGAAGCTCTACCCAGTCTCCCCTCTCCTTCCCACAACATTCACCTTCCTCATGCTTGATTTAGTGGCCAGTAGAGAGCAGGCAGTTCAGTGTGGCACGGTTCTGCTTATGTATCAATTGATAATTGATAATTTTGTCAAGAAAATGCAATCAAGACCATCTCTATTTGGTTGGGATTATTGATAATAGATAATAACCCTAATCCTTACCTTAACCCTAACCCATATCCAAAGGCTTTTGCAAGACAATCTCAGATATGGCTTTATTTGAATTTTCTTGACAAAATTATCAATTACCAATGTATACACAAGCAGAACTGCACCACACTTAAATGGCTGCACTGAGACATCCCATTCCAGGCCTGGGAAGATGCCTTTGTAATCTTGCCTCTGGCTATAGAGCCAGAGCCAGATGCTTCTCTGAAGAGCCCTTTTCTCTACTGGTCAATAAATAGTCATGGATGGATGAGCCTGCAGGAGAAAGGTGAGTCCTTCAGGGGATTTGGTCATTTCCTGAGTGGTATAGTGAATTCCTCCCTCTGTAATAACCAAAAAAGTTCTATACTCAGGCAGTTATACCTGTATATCCAACACATATCCAGTTATACCTGAATGTGTCATTAATAGAATGCTAGCCTATATTTAAGGGTAAAATGTATTGTCCTCATATGCTGTCCTTACATCATTCTTCACTTCACTAACTCCAGTTTCTTGGTGCAGGATCTGCTACCTCTCAGTGGCACAAACATTTTATGCAAGGGCAATTTCTCCAAGGAGGCACTACCAGGTTCAACATGCTGCTGCCCTGAGTCAACCATTTCAGAAATGGGTATCCTTCTTAGAAGTGCCTCCCCTAGGTATGTGCTACAAATTTATATTTGCAGTGACATAACCAAAAGCCACATGTTGTGAATGAGAACAGATAGACACATGAAACCTGCTTCCCAGTCAGTGAACTAGGGGAAAGCAACATTGGCAAGGGAGCCTCGGTGGCACAGTGGTTAAATGCCAGTACTGCAAGCCACCACGTTGCAAGTTTGATACCAGTGGGCTCCAAGGTTGACTTAGCCTTCCATCCTTTCATAGGTTGGTAAAATGAGTACTCGGCTTGTGGGGGCAATTAGCAAACACACATCGGAAACTGCTTAATGTGTTGTAGATGTGTAAATTGTTATTGCTTAAACAATTTGTAAGCTGCTCTGGGAGCCTTTGTGGCTGAAGAGTGGGGTATAAATACCTAAAACAAATGAATACATGAATAAATAAATGCACCTAACACATGCATGAAAATATATCCCAAATTTTAATGAACAAGAAGGATTTCCTAGCATGCTTACCAAGAGCAGAACCAATTTTACTTGGCAAAAGACAAAAGGCAAAAAAACTTACCACTTCATTTACCATTCATTTAATGATGTGGTAAGAGATGGTGGGACAGGAACCAGAACATCATCCATCTTTACCTTATAGCCACTGAAAAACATCAGCTTTCATGGCTAATATAGGACTATTCAAATGTTTCTCCAATATGAGGACATTTCTGCAACCAAAACCCTGAACAAGTTTGTTACATGGAATATGCTAAGAAACAGTCTCCAAGAATTTGAAAAGCAAGAATGTTCAAAGAGCTTATCATGCTAATGAAACTTTAAAGAAGGCTACTATACCAGAAGACTTTACGGGAGAAGACTTCATGTAATGCGCTAGCTACAGTGATGTGGTTGTTGTTGCTGTTGTTGTGATGAGCTTCAGCAAGTCACAATCTCTCAGTCTGAGAGGAAGGCAATGAAATATCTGCTTTGATTAAGCCTTGCTGGGAAAACCCTATGATAAGGTTGTCATAAGCTGCAGTCTATTCGAAGTCATATAACAGCAACAACAAAATCACCAGTATTCAAAATTTAATTATGGAGGCTAGAAAAGTCATATACATTTCCTTATATGTAACAGTACCACTATAAACCTTTTCTGCTCTTCATAGTGCTAGCCTATTTTATATACTTCAAGGTTGTACGGTTGCTGGTTTTATCACAGTCTATGGCCTTGTCTACATTAGCAATAAAATCTGAATCTCCCCTGAATCTAGCACAATAATGCCACATGACATGTAGCATTATCCTTGAATCTGGTGCGATAGTACCACATGAGATATGGCCCTATCCACACCAGACTCAGGATATACCACCTAAAACCTGGTTTTGGGAGACTCACTGTTTTGCTGGAAACTCCAGAGAAAACTATAGTGTGGATAAAGGATCCCCAAAAGGTTCATGGGGGGGGGAGTGGGGAGGCAGGGCAAGTGCTTTCTGACCACCACTACCATTCCACCCCTCCTCCATGTAGATCTACCTTCCCAGCTATGCACCAGGAAGGCAGAGCCTGCAGCAGCAGTACTGAGGAGGGGGGGGAAATGGTAGTGCCTGTTTTCCTGTGTCAGGGGGAGTTGCTCACTCTGACTCTCAGAAGAAGCAGACATACGCTGGGGATGTGCCTTCCCAGCATATGGCCACTCCTTCTGAGGTCAGAGGGAGCAACTATGCTGGGTGGAGTCACTCACTATAACCCTCAGAATTGTTGAGCATCAATGCTTATTTAGAGTAGTTGGGGACAGAGGGAAAGTCTAGAGTTGCATGCCTATCCTTTTGATTCACCGCTTTGCTTCATTGATCTGTATACTCAAAGCTTTTACCTCCTACTTGCATGTAGAGGTCACTTTGCCCAACAACATGAGGCAGCTCCAGCCTCAAGACGCCTTACACACACTTAAAAGAGTCTTGTACCCAAGTTAGATAATTCTCTTCCATCTATTTTCCTATCTCAGATGTATTCTCTGCCACAATAAATGTAAATGTTGCTTTTTAACCTTATTAGAGCTTCTTGCATATTTCTATCATGTTTTATACCACAACGTCATATTACACTGGGGCTACACTTCACTCTGCTTAATATAAATAATAATTTCCTACAAGAATGAGTTGCTACGCACTGGGGTCTGCCTTGTTAAAGGGTAGGCATGGATCTCTTTGAGAAGAGGTGCCTGGCTAGATGGCAGTGGCAGTGACACAGAAGGGGGTAAAAATGAAGTAGGGAGATTCGGACTTTTTGACCAGGTAGGTGTGAATAGTCCAAATATCATGCGGGGAAGTTCTGGTGCAGCTTTGGGTTAAAGAAGTCCAATTTTCAATCAGATTTTTACACTCTATGTAGTCAAGCTCTATGGAGGTTTTCACACAGGCTATATATCCCATGGCAGGAACAGAACAGGGTTGGGAAAGGTTTTCCCTTTCAGACAATGTTGACCCCGTTCTGTCCTGCATCCATCCTGCTCCCGTGACTGTTCCGGAACAATGTAATCACAATTTTTCATCATGAATAGACCTCCCGTTCCATCATTATCATGCAATCACAGGTGTGCAAACAGGAGCCCTGTTCCTGTTCCGAAATGACAGCCGTGGAGGGGAGGTCCATTCTGAGCACTTCCTGGTACAATCTGGACATCCAGGTAAGTGGCACCCTTTATTTTACCCTCCCTGTTTTGATTGTGTGATTTAAAGAGTGTTTTTGTGCTTGGTGAACTGATTTTAGGTTTGGGGGAATTTTATTTTTTAAATTTACCGCCCAGCTGTTATCACGTGATAACGTGATAACGTTTCAGATGGCTGGTTGTAAAATCAGCCTTACGACAGCTGCATTTACGGCCAGCCAGCAAGGGGAAGGGGAGCCCGTTCCTGCCGTGGAATTAAGGTAAGTGTGTGAAAGATTTATGTTATTCTGTGGCAGGAACAGGAGAGGAGGTGGCAGGGCAGTAACGGGGCATTTTGGCCCCATGTGAAAATCTCCTATGTTAGTACATGTATCATTGTTGCTGAAATCCTGCATTGCAGTGGTGAAGTATAAATCTCTGCCAGGTGTAGCTCTGCATTCCCCCCTCTTTTACATGAATAACTTACCTCCCTGCCACCTGAGCATCCCCATCCATGCCCATATAGTGGTCAGTGGAGGGTGGCAGTAAACAGACAGCATCTGGCTATGTATCTGCGACAGAATGAATAAAGACAATATCATCCTCCCAGACTTCTGAAGTCCAGGAGGATGCCTTCTTCTTCATGCAACCACCTTTCCAGCATCAGAAACAGACCTGTAAATTGTTACATAAGTTACATAAGCAACAAATGTGACATTGCATCTGTATATGGGCTCATCTACATGAGCCAGGATGTACCAACTCCTCACCAGCATATTCTGGCTGCAGAGGTGCCCCATTTGTCCCCTGTTACCTGAAGAAAATAGGCCAGAATTCACAGGAATGCCAGCCCATTGCTGCAGCTGTTGCTGCCACTGCCATTTTCCCTGCTCTGCTGGATCTACCATGTGACAAGTCCCCTGTATGTTACCAGTGTTGGTCACATGCTGCAGGCCTGTTGCCCAGACCCAACAGAGCAAAGGCTTCTGGCAGCAGCAGCAAGGGTCAGCCTGCCAGGCTGGACACCCGCAAACATGCAGGACCCTATCCATCCCATCAGGAACACATTAAACTGGGTATTAGTTTACCTGGTAAAGGGTCCCATCCCAGCTTGCCCCCAATCCAGCCCCATATCTGCCCAGGGTGGTGAGGACTGCATGGGGGCAGAACGGAGAAAAAGCCCTGCGTCATCTGGATTGCAGGGCTCTGGGACAGGGGCAAGCTGGCGTATTTACCCCATGTAGATAAGCACTATGTCACTGAAAGTATTTTGGTCTATATCTAATTGTGTTGTTCTTAAATGTTTTATTAGAGGTACAGAACCAATTCAGGCAACTCAAATTTTTAGGCAAACAGAGACAATTTGGACTAATCTCTACCATCTCCAGATGGGCTTGATTTAGTTCTGGTGTGAAACAGCAATCATAAGAGAGGAAAGGAGCTGAGTTTTGTTCATGGTCATCTCTAATATATAATCTGAGGCAAAAAATCTCACCAGCACTCTCCAACTACAAATTATATGGAAGAGTTGTGAGTGTCAGTGAAATTATATAGCCAGTTATCTCCTCATTCTTTTTCTACTGTTTGTAGTAATGTATATCACTGAAAGCTCGAATGGGAGTTTAAGAAGGTGAAGTCAAAGGATTTCACAGCTGGCATCCATAGGTTTTCTTCGGTTTTTGTCCGGGCTGTGAGGCCATGTTCTAGAAGACACTAATCCTCCTTGCATATCTCCAACCAGAAACTAGCCATTCAAATACACAAATTTACATATCCTCTCCAACAGGGGCTCACAGTATATAACCCCCCACACACACACACACTCCTACCCAACCATTGTCTGAAGATGCCAGCCACAAATGCAGGCGAAACATCAGGAATAAACTCTTCCAAAACATGGCCTCACAGCCCAGAACAAAACCCACAGAAAACCTATAGTTTAAGAAGGTGTTGATTGTCATTTGAGAGACCAAACTTAAACATCTTTACCTTTTAACTTGCCAGCCATTTCTATATTTGAATAGCCTATGTTAATCCTGTTTGGGTTGCTTCTTAATTCACCAATTTGAATAGTGTGTGATTACGAGTCTGTGTGCTTTTTAGATAATAAAACAAATTCTCTGAATTGTTGTTCCAGAAAATTTCCTCAACCCACAAAGCAGATTTTCAGGAGTGGGGAGACAAATTGTCAGGAATCCACTGCCCAGTTTCCATCTATAGATGCACTCAGCTTGTAGGGTTCCACTCTGCATAATTCTGAATAACCATGAGGAATTCTTTACAGTTTTGCTTTAGGGTGAAAGGAGTTGTGAGGCCACACTACAGATCTGTACAGCTCTATTCTTCATGCTTATACCAGGAGTGGTCAGCTCAGAGCCATTTTCAGGTCCTTAAAACCCTATGTAGACCATTTCCCTGTTATGTACATGTTTCTAGGATGGAGGACCATTCCCTGCCAAAAATAGTACTCTACGGTGAACTTGCCACAGGTCAGCATAAGAGGGGCGCTCCAAAAAAGTGATACAAGGACTCCCTTAAACAACATTTCAGGCTCAGCCAAATTGATCACCAACAATGGTCCACCCTGGCCTCACATCAGGAGGCATGGAGACGCACTATCCACAATGCTGCAGCCTTATTTGAGAACTCACGCCGAACAAGTCTTGAAGAGAAATGACAACTCAGAAAGAATCACAACCTGGAAACGTCACCCAAGAAGGCCTTCTGCTGTGCTTTCTGCAACCAGACTTGTTTATCTCAGATTTGCCTTTTTAGTCATCAGCACGCTTGCAGAAAGCACGGGATGAGTCCTTCCTGAATCGTTTGTGAAGAAAAGCCAGAGAGAGAGAGGCATGAAAGTCACTGCCAGTCACTTTCACAGCAGGTAGCTGTCATAGTACTTGTTTAAGCTTTTTGTTATTCTTGTGTGTCATATCTGTGTAATGTGTGTGTATTTCTGAAACAAATATTGTTCCTCATACCATACACACTGCATGTTTTCCCAAAACCTGGATGCAGGGGGAAGGAAGGGTCACCTAAGACGAAAAGTAGAGGCAAGTCTCTGTTACAGAAGTTACCCTTCCAATCGGTGGAAGACAATGATGGAAAGCAGCACTACTGTGCAACTCGGAAAGTAGAGCCCTTGAATAGAAGTAGTTTCCTATAGAGATGTTAAGGCCTGGGGGGGGGGATTAAATACAGGGGGAAACTTTTCTTCCCTATTTTTTACTAAGCCTTTTTTTCCAGGAAAAAAAATGGAAAATGGAATATGGAATGTTTTCTTTTAGAATGATAAATAAGATGTTGAAGACAAAGTATTCACATACTTGCTTCTCCAAAATCATTTCTAAAAAGTGTGTAAGTGGAAGACACTTATAAAATAATAAGTAGGGAATCAGACCCTTTCATTTCCTTGTCTTGGTTTCCTTTTCTCAGTATTTTTTTTTGGGGGGGGGGAGATGAGTAAGTTACATCTGCTTGATACTATGAAGAACCAATAGAGATAACATAATTTACTCTGATGGCTTCTTATTAATGTTGATGGGGGACATTTACTTCAACCAGTCAGGACTAGACTGGCAACTGTCACCTAGAGGATCGTTTTGTCAGCTGCCCCCAGACTGTGGAATGACCTGCCAGAAGAGATTTGACAGCTAAATATGCCATCGGAATGTAAAACTATACTAAAGACCCATCTCTTCTGTCAGGCCTACCCAGTTGATTTTAATCTATGAATTTTAAATTCCTATGGATGATTTTAATGTAATATTTCTTTTAATCCTATCTGTTTTTACCTATGTATTTTAATGATTTTATGTTATGTATTGTATTTTAATTCATATTGTACCCTGCCTCAAGCCTTGGGGAGAGGTGAGTAAGAAATAAATTATTATTATCATCAATATCATCATCATCATCACCATCATCAGGTTTTAAGGGGGTGGAAGGGTTGCCATGTTCCTCAAATGGGAACATTCAGTTCATAACATTCAGATTTTCCTTATGGCTTAAGGACCTTGTATCTTCATTTGTAACAACATAAGTTCTAAAATTTTGAAATTTTGTAAGTATTGTGTACATTTGTAATTATGGCCAGAATTTTCTATTGTTGTCAACCTTATGCAACTTCACATATACTTAGCTACATAGCAGAGAGGCTAAGAAACCCTGTTAGTGAGTTGCAAAGATGCAACGGACACCAACAAAAGTGTCCCGATGTGCATCAGCATTCCCTAGGCAGTGTCCCACTGAGTATTAATAGCGTACATCGGTCATTTTGTTGGCTCCTCTACATACAGTGGGCCCTTGGTATCTGCTGAGGTTTTGTTCCAAGACCCCTTGTGGATACCAAAATCTCTGGATGCTCACGTCCCATGATATACAATGGCATAGTAAAGTGGTGTCCCTTATATAAAATGGCACAATCAAGGTTTGCTTTTTAGAATTTATCTTTTTTTGAATATGTTCAAGCCATGGATGGTGGAATGCATGGATGCAGAATCCATGGATACACAGGACCAACTGTAGTAGCATAACAACAGCCCTTTGTGGAATATGGACATTGCAAAACTTCTCAGTTTTGTTTCCCGCAAACACAAGTCCACTTATGAAGACATAAGTCCCCAACTGAATTCTGGCCTATATTCTTAATAAATTGTACTTTTAATATATCAAACATGACCATTTGACAGCAATTCATGTTATATATACTAAACTTTAAGTTCCTAAAGTAAGAAAGAGCTTAATTACATGGGCAATTTGCCCCATCCTGCCCCTGTCTTGGAGTCCTGCAGTCCAGATGATGTAAGACTTTTTCCCCATTTTGCCCCTGGGCAGTCCTCACGACCCCCAGGGGAGACAGGGCTAAGACAGAGGGAAGATTGGATAAGGCCTGATAAAATGTTATAAAATACTAGCTGGAAAAAACACTGTAGCCAAAATAAAACACATCAGCCCCTGTGTGACTGCAGAAGCCCATTCTGGCATGCCAGCCCATCGCTGTAGCTGCCAGCTTCCTCATCGCAGCATGTGATGAAGGGTGGTCACATGCAGGGGCCTTGCTCATATGCTACGGACCTCCTGCCTGGATCTGGAGAGTGAAGCGCAGGTGGCAGCAACAGCTTCAGGGATGGTCCTGTGTGTCCTGTGGATTTCCTCCCATTTTGTCCAGGTAATGGGAGAAGAATGGGCAAGATCCATGGGCAGCAAACACCGATGGGGAATCAGCATATCCTGACCCATGTAGATGAGTGACTTTCAAAGTGACTTTCTTGATTTTCACAAAAGTTTCAATTTTTTCTAAAGAAAATAGAAAAAAATGGTTTCTTTCCTGGTCTCTTCCAACTCTGCAATTCTATGATTCTATGATTCACATTTTTGGAAATTTTACATCTCTATGGTCTCATGTGCATTGTGTGTGTGTGTGTGTGTGTGTGTGCCTTCAAGTCTCCCATCGACTTATGACAACCCCATGACTTTCATAGGGTTTTCTTAGGCAAGGAATACTCAGAGGTGGTTTTGCCAGTTCCTTCCACTGAAATATAGCCTACAGCATCTGGTATTCAGTGGTGGTCTCCCATCCAAGTACTAACCAAGGTTGCTTAGCTTCCAAGAGCTGATGGGATTTGGTGCCTTTCGGGCAAGTTCTCATGTGCATTACTTTTTATTCTATGTTACAAGATAATATGAATACAGCTGCAGGGGCACATACAAAAGAGGCATTTAAGATCTCAGTAAATCTGAACCTTGTTATATCATAGTGGCATTAATCCTTTGAGTTAAGAACTGTGAGAGTGATGTTGTTGAAATGTCACACTTTGTGAAAGTTATATAAAAGTGCACTCCTGTGCTTGTTTACTCAACAACTGAGGTCTGTGGGGCTTTACTCCCAGGAAAGTGAGTATAGGAGGATTGTAATCTAAGCCTTGCCGTGCAGAAAGGTGATAACTGAGAACAATTGTCAAAGTCAACACTTTCAGAGCTATGTCATCCAATGTGATGACATTGGAGCTACCTTGCAGAGATCTCTTTGATAGCATAAGCCTATGCATATTTATTCAGAAATCAATCTTGCTGTGTTCAGTGATGAAACTTTAAGCCCTTTCTCACTACACAAATATAGCAATATGATTCCATTTTAAATGCTATAGTTCCACCCATGGGATTTGCAGTTTAGAGAGGGATATTTGGCATTTTCAGCCAGAGAGTTCCAGTCCTTCACCACAAACCCCAGGATTCCATGGGAAGGGGATAGCAGTTAAAGAGGAATATAGTAGTGTGAAAGGACCCTTATGTAGTGAAAGGTCCCTTAGTCCCATGGAATTACAGAGCTACTTTTCTCACTACACCCCCCAGAATCCCATCTATAGTATTGCAACTTTAACCATTCCATGTGGTGAGGGGTTAATATGTCTTATCATATGGCTCTTTCCTTCCCACCATAGGAAGAACTATGTTTGAGCTGTGCTGAGCTGTTTGTATACAATGATTCATCACACTAGTGTGATAAAAATATCCTGTTCCTTGTTGTGTATTTGTAACAAGAGCTACCATACTGAGCAATGCTGAGCAGCTTCCCTGTCATAACTCACCCTGTGGAATTCAACTCAGCAGAGTCAGACTCAAGGCTTGTCTGCACCATAACTGCAGACTCACACTGAATCTGGTTCTGGTAGGCCAGACTACATGTGGCTTCTTCTGGGAGCGAACCACCTTTCCCCCCTTAACCTGACTTTGCTCTGAACTAAGCAAAGTTGGAGAAAACCGTGGGTTTCCTGGAAACTAGAATCTTAAGTTTTGTAGTTTGGTGAGGCATCAACATTCTTTGGCAGAGAAGACTAAAACTACAATTCCTAGGATTCAATAAGAAGGAGCCATGACAAATCATCCAGTTTCAAACTGGATTATTTGTGTAGCGTGGATTTGGCCTTAGACTCTTAGAAAGAACACTGAATTTGAAAGAATTAACAGAGCAATCATTGTTATTGTTGCTAATTACTTTCAAGTCTACTTCAACTTACCATGACCTTATGAATGTGAAACTTCCAAGTCACCTATTTCAGGGCCCAATTGGACAATTCAGATCATTCATTACCTGATCTCCTTTAGATTGAACTACAGTCAATCCAACATGTACTCTGGATTCAAATTGAAATATGGAAATCTAGATCTCCTCACCTCCCATTCTCTTCTTTTGGAAAACCAAACTGCTGCCAAATTCTACAGCTGAATGAACTTGAAAACCACAACTAAATAAAAATGTGGTGGTGTCTATGTTTTCAGTTTTACCAAACAAACAAGGATGTGTCTTTCTCTTTCTTGACTGTTAACCCAGAAGGATTGCAAATTATTAACTAACTAAGGACTCATTTACATGGGCCAAAATATCCTACCCATGGATCAGGCCAGTTCCTCCACCATTATCTGCATGGAACGGGAGGAAGTCCAGACGAGCACACCGGCTTATCACTGCAGCTGCCGCCACCACCACTGCAGCCCTTGCTCTCTGAAGCCAGGAAGCCAGCCTGAAACATGTGACCCTGCATGTGATGAGCCTTGGTAGAGGTCGTGGAAGAGCGATGGCAGATGAAGCAATGGGCCAATGTCATGCAGTCATGCGGGGCCCAATCCATTTTTCCCAGTGGCAACAATTTTTCATGGGTATTTTTAAAAAACATTTTATTGGGCCCCAACCTGTCTTCCTCTGTCTTTGTCCTGGGAGTCATGAGAACTGCCTGGGGACAAAATGGGGCAAAAGCCCTGCATCATCCGAACAGCAGGGTTCCAAGATGGAGGCAAGATGGGGTAAATTGTCTGTGCAGACAAGCCCTAAATTTCTGAACAAGCAGACCACAGACTAATACAGCATGAAGATAATGTAGAATGATTGTGAAGATTATAAAATCTGGCTAAGCTCCAACCAAAATGCAGTACAGTAGTGGGAACAAAAGTTGAAGAAAACATTTTTTTAAAAAAATATCTAACTCACACACATATACACACACATCTCCCTTTAATCCTTAAATGATAGTCCCTCCCACTCAAAAACAGGTAGTTATTTAACAAGAATTCGTGTTTGTTATTTACCTTCAAGCCAATTCTGACTTATGATAACCCTGTCATAGGATTTTCTTGACAAAATTTATTCAGAAGGAATTTGCCATTGCCTTTCTCTGAGGCTGAGACATGATTTGCCCAGTGCCATCCAGTGGGTAATCTTGGGCTGAGCAGAAATTCAAACCCTGGTCTCCCAGAGCCCTAGTCCAACCCTCAAACTGCTACACCACACTGGTTTATTTAGCTGAAATAGGTGAGTGAATTTAAGCCTAAGAAGAAGGGGGAAGGGGATTAATGTATGGCACACACACAGTTCCAAAACAGCTTGATAAATGTAAGTTTAAAGGGGGAAAGGGGAGAAAAAAAACCCTCCTGTTCTCTTAACACAAGCAGTTTCAGAAGATCTGAATTAATTTCTAACCGAAAGGAAAATGGAAACAGCTGGCAAATTTTACAAAGGTTATGGTTAAAATCCTGTTGATGTCATACTTGTGTGTAAGTTCCCTTACAAATGTAGTTGTACTTTTTGGGCCATATTAAAATCACTCCACTGGCTGCCAATTAGTTTCTGGGCAAAGTACAAACTTTTGGTTATTACCTTTAAAGCCCTACATAGTTTGGGTCCAGATTACCTTCAGGACTGCCTCTTCCTGCACAATCTGTTCCTTACACTCAGGTCCTCTGGGGCAGGGGCAGTTTAAGGCACCGGTGGTGTCAGCATCCGCAGGGGGCCCCATCATTGTGGGCGGCCCGCAGTAACCCTCCTCCTGCAAAAACATTATTAGTAATAATTTGAATATACTGTACTATGAATAGCTTAGGTTGAGTTAGGTGACATTGACATATGCCCCCCCAAAAAAAATAAAGCATTGCAGGGGGGCCCAAAATTCCCTAAACCAGTCCTACTTTGGGGGACATTTACTTCAACCAGCCAGGACTAGATTGGCAACTCTCACCCAGAGGACCTTTCCCTAGGCCAGTGACGGTGAACCTATGACATGCATGTCAGCACTGACACACGTAGCCATTTGTGCTGACATGCGGCCATAGGCCTCCTCCCCCTGCACCTGTCCCCACCCCCAACCTCACCACCCTTCCTAAAGTGGCAATCTGGGCTTCAAAGCCTCACTTTAGGGGAGGGTGAGGAAAGTGGCAGGTGGGGCTACAAAGCCCTGATCACCACTTTAGAGAGGGTGGAAAGGGTGGAGGAAAGTGGTGGGTGGGGCTACGAAGCTGCAATCACCACTTTAGGGAGGCGGGGGGTGGAGCCTCCCCCCCACCTGGCCACCACGACCCGAGGCCTGCCGTGTTTCCCCGGAGCTGCCTCGGAAAGGCCAGGTAAGGTGGCCAGGGGCAGGACTCTGCCAGGGAAGGTGGCGGGCGAGTGGGAGGGTGGCCACCCGGCCTCTCCCTGGCCTTCCCGAGGTGGCTCCGAGGCTTCAAAGCCTCAGAGCTGCCTCAGAAATGCCGGGGAAGATGGTGGGCGAGCGGGAGGGTGGCTGCCCGGCCCCTCCCTGTCTTTCCTAATGTGGTTCCGAGGCTTCAAAGCCTCGTAGCCACCTAGGAAAGGCCAGGGAAGATGGTGGGCAAGTGGGAGGGTGGCCACCCAGTCTCTCCCTGGCATTCCCAGGGGGTCTCCGTGGCTTTGAAACCACAGAGCCGCCTCGGGGAGGTAGGGGAAGGCAGCGGGTGGGCGGGAGGGTGGCCACCTGGCCTTCCAGAGGGGGCTCCATGGCTTTAAATCATGAAGCCACCTCAGGGAGGCCAGGGAAAGCAGCGGATGGGAGGGAGGGACTCTGCCCAGCCTCTCCCCAGTCTTTCCGAGGGGGCTCCGAGCCTTCAAAGCCTCAGAGCCACCCACAGGGAAGGCAGTGGGTGGGAGGGAGGGACTCTGCCCAGCCTCTGCCCAGCCTTCCCACTGGGGTTCCGAGGCCTCGAAGCCTCAGAGCTACCTCAGAAAGGGGGGGAAGGCGGCAGGCAGGTGGGCCTCTTGTTTGAGCCCAGGGCACCACGCGCAGCTTCTCCAATGGAGCCCTCCTAAATAGCTCCGCACAAGGGAGCTGCCAAAAGAGGGAGGGGGGAGAATGCGCATGTGCGTGTGTGTGTGCACGTGCATGGTGTTGTGGGGAGGGGGAGTAAGTGCTGTGAAGGGAAGAAGCTGATGGTCTGGAAGCCGAGGAGCTGCCCGCGTAATCGCTCCTAGGCTAGCCGGCAACACATGCTCTGCTCCATGGCTAACTCAGGCTGCCTCCTTGTCCCCAACTCCGCCTTGCTCCCACACTCACTACCATGCCCCCCAGCCTTCCTCTACCTCCAGCAAGTAAGTCCACCTGTTTTATATCTTTCCCTGCTTCACTCGTGGGTAAGGTATCCCCCCCAAATAAAGCCATGGGTCAGAGGTAGGTCGGGTGTGGTGGTGGGAAAGTAACGACGGGGCCTCTGGAGGCCCCATCGCCACTTTCAGGAGGCCAGGGGAGGTGGGGGGGAAAGTAGTGACGGGGCCTCCAAAGGCCCCATTGCCACTTTCGGGAGGCTGGGGGGGCTGTTATTATTCACGGATTTTTCACATTCGCGGGGGTTTTTGGAACCTAACCACCACGAACGTGAAGGGACGACTGTACATTTTGATTACTCAGTTGTCACATGAGTTGTGACAACTAATTAATTATTAATAAACAATTAATAATATTGTTGATTAAACAATAAATATCGTGAAATAATGTTTTTTCCTCAAAGTGACACACCACCCGAGTTATGCTCAGTTTTTTGGCAACGTTTGACACACCAAGCTTAAAAGGTTGCCCATCACTGCCCTAGGCTGTGGAATGATCTGCCACAAGAGATTCAATAGGTAAACACACTGTCTGAATTTAAAACAGTGCTAAAGACCTATCTCTTCCAGCAGGCCTACCCAGTTAATCTTAATCCATGAATTTTAAATTGGTATTTTAAGTTTATGGATGATTTTAATGTAATGTTGTTTTTAATCCTATGTGTTTCAACCTATGTGTTTAAATAATTTTGTTTTATTTATATATTGTATTTTAGTTTGTGTTGTATCCTACCTCAACCCTTGAGAGAGGCAGGTAAGAAATGTATTACTGCATTATTATTATTATTATTATTATTATGCTGCTACTGCTGTTGCTACAATTGACATATTCAGTTCATGGTTGTATAAGGAGAGTTCCACAAGAGTAACCATTTCACATGTGTTTAAATCCTACTATTGCACCCAGCTATAGTAGAGCTATTGAATTAATTGTATTTACCCATAAGTTGACTTGCCATTCAGCAATGAATGTAATGAATCTACTCTATTTGAGACTAACCAATAGGTTTCCAGACATACAGTTGCTTGGATGATACTTAACCATTTGTCAGTGCCTTCAGTGCACCACTTTATTTACTGGGCACAATCCTCATTGCCTGGTCAGACAATGAGCAGGAACACTGGCAGATACACAATTAGTTGTACAATTTCAGTACTGAGCAGAAAGGTTGTGTAGTACAACCACTACATAACTATGTGAGTGTCAGCCTTCACCTTCCTTCTGCCCTCTAAATGATTTGGACTACAACTCCCATCAGACCCTTCAATGGTGAAGGATCATGCACATTAAAGTCCAAAACATGAGGAAGCCTCAGCCTTAGGAAGGCTGCTATATGTAACAGGGGAAAGTTGTAATATAATGACAGGGCACATGCGTTGAAGCAGAAAGTCCAAGGTTTAACTCTGGTATCCCAAGACAGAACAGGAAAAGATCTCTGTCTGAAACCTAAAACCTAGGAGAGTTGATACCAATCAATGTGGACTTGGAGTAGGTGTGATGTCTTTCTCTAGATATTTTGGAATATAACTTCTGTATGCCTCAGTGACCATGGCCAATAGCAGAGGATTATGGGCATTATAGTCCAAAACTTCTCAGTGGCACCAGTTTGCCAACCTCCAGTGTAGATAAAAAAAAGCTGGATTGACAAATGGTCTGACACATTATAAAGCAGCATCTTTCTTATACAGAATATTGAAGGAATACATTACTCAGTGCTATGGACGTAACACCAGCTGAACTATCCCTTAGGTCAAAACTGGGCACCTAGGAAAATACTAGTGCATCTGCTGCCAAATGGAGGCAAATGTAACTAATCATTCCTATTAGTTCCTGTCAATTTTAAAACACCTGAGTGACCATCCAGAAATATAGGAAATCTAGCCAGATCCTTGGTCCATCTAGCTCAGTTTTGTCAACTCCTACTGCCAGAGTCTCTCTGGGTTTCAGGCAGGATAATTTCCTAACCCTATTGTGAAATCCCTATTAATTTCCTGATGGTCTCCTGTCTAAATTCTAACCTGATTCAGTCCCTGCTTAACTTCCAAAATCAGACAAGATTAGGTCATATTAGAGTTGCGAAACTGAAAACTGGACAGACATTTTGTACTTTTTTCAGCAGATATTGCTTGTTATCCAACTGTGTGAAAAGCAACACCAGCTGAAATTCCCTCTCCTACACAACCATTTAAAGGTACAGAAACCCTCTCCAGTTTTCAATCTGGCAACTCCAGGTAGTATGCTGGCTTTCCATTGAATCAGAAAAGCTATTTGCAAACTTGTCCTTTGTTACTTTAACTAAATATGAAATTAATGACAAATAAAGAAACTGATACTCACCCGTTCCCTGACTAAATTTGAAAGTGGCAACACCTCACACCTTTATTTACTGTTCAAGTGCTGCCATCTGCTGACAGAAAAGAGCTTCATTGCCAATGTAGTGTTTATTTTAGGCACAACCGTTCTCCAGCTTTTATCGTTGGTGGTTGCATTGGCTGATGTTATTCTTAAACAAAACAAGTTAGCCTGATTTGTAGCATTTACTAATGTTATTGATATGAATTCATCTGCCTCAGAGTAGGAAGAAATTTAGATTCTAAAAGACTTTCTGTTGTGGTGGTGGTGTGCTGTCAAGTTGTTTCCAACTCATGGAAACTCATGTTTTTTCTTGGTAAGATTTCTTCATAAGGCCCATTGCCTTTCTCATGCTGACCGAGTGAGTTTTCATGGCCAAATGGGGATTCAAATCCTGGTCTCCCAGAGTCTTAGGCTGCTGCCACACTGCACAAATAATGGAGTTTGACACCACTTTAACTATCATGGCTCCATCCTATGGAATCCTGGGATCTGTAGTTTGTTGTGGCACCAGAGCTCTCTCACAACACTACAAATCCCAGAATTCCATAGCATTGAGCCATGGCAGTTAAAGCAATGTCAAATTGGATTATTTCTACAGTGTATCAGCAGCCTTAGTCAACACTCAAAATTATTACATCATACTAGCTCTCAATAGCCTTTCTACTGACCACATACCGTATGTTGAATTTCATAGCACTATGGTCAATGTTCCCAAGCAGTTTTATTTTTATGCCTTATGACAGATGAAGGGGACCATTCGTAATGAAATTCAGGGTTATACCCTCTTTAGCCAGTTCTACTTGGACTTTATTTTTGTCATGAATTGCATGTACAGTATATTTACCCATGGCTCTTTCACACTGTTACCACACTTTACACTCCCTCCCTATAATATTTCATAATTGGCAATATTAAAATGTTCTATGAGGTCTAGTAGACTAGGGTAGACCAGAAGGTCAGGTCAGATGGAGGCCACCAAGACCTGAGGAAGGTGTCATGGAAAACTCTCAGCAGACACACCCAAGATAGGATAAATTGAACCCCCTAGTAAACAGAGCCATCAAGGTGGAATGTGCTAATCCCCTCTTGGGAGTCCTTGGCAATGAGTTATATCACAAACTAACGAGTGACTTGAATACACCTCATCCCCAGGAAATGTTCCTTTACACCTCACCTATCCTACAATATGAAGGTTGTCATTAACCCAACAATTCCAGTCTCCCAACCATTAACAGCAATCAGCAGAAATGTGATTTCCTTTGTTTAACAGTGGGAAAGCCACCTATGCTTTGTTCTAAGCCAAAAACACCCCTTTAGGACACGAGATACAGTATAAATATTAGTTCTCAAACAATAGCCATGTGTGCTACAGCTGGACCCTGTCACTCTGTCAGATCCCTGTGCCACCCTCAGATACTAGTATTTATTTATTTATTTATTTATTTAATACCCCGCTCTTCAGCCACAAAGGCTATCAGAGTGGCTTACAAATGGTCAATTTAACAGTACCCTGCCCTCAGGCTTACAATCTAAATAAGACACAACACATAAGGAAAAGGGAATGGCAGTGTGGGTAGGGATAAATCCAGCAGATACTGCTGGTTCTTCTCTCCCTCTAAGGGCAGGGCAGTGACAGTTGGGCTGGAAGGAGGGCCTTTCACCTGCTTCTGGGCCCAGTCCTGATGGAGTTCTGCCTGCCTCTTCTTCTCTCCCTCCAAGGCAGGTCGGTGGTAGTTGAGATGGAGGGAGGGCCTTTCACTTGCTTCTAGGCCCAGTCCTGTATAGTCTCTTCGCTATATAGAACCTTACTCTTCAGGACTGTTAATTATAACCCCACTTCCCGAATCTATTCCTCTATCCAGCCTTTCTGTCTCAAAACTCTTAATTAGCCTTGTATGGATCTTGTGAGTGAGTGAGAGCATGTCTGAATGCTTGCATGTGATTTTCCAATAAAAACCATTTTACTTCACTTTAACTCGGAGTCTCTGCAGTTTAACGGTATACATAGGTGTAAAGATCCCCTAAGTTACCTGACCTCTTGCAGCCATCCATTTGAGTTATAATCATTCCATCAGTTAATAAGTTAGATTTGGCATCATGAGTGGACTCCTCATGGACCCCCACCTAGTCAGGTAACAACACTACACAGTTATAATGTTATGATCCCCCTTTTTCTGCTGTGACTGCATCCTATGGAATCCTTGGATTGGTAGTTTGGTGAGACCCTATTGCTCTCTAGCTGAGAATCCTGAATACTCCTCCCTCTAAATTGCCAGTACTAGGATTCCATATAATGTTACTGTGGTAGTAAAATTCAATGACACAGCTGAGTTAGTCTGGATCAGTATGCAAAGGGCTCTTGTAGCACCTTTGAGACTGAGGACTTTATCAGACCACCCTCTTTTTGTATTCTTTTGCCGGCATAATTTGTGATGTTTTTATGCCAGCAAAAGAACCCCTTTACCAGACTTACCTTGCATCCCATCCAAAGGCAGCCCTGGCAATGATGAAGGAGTGAATGGAGCTCCGTTCACTTCCTGGAATAAAATCCCACAGATTATCGCGAGAAGATGTGAGTGCAGGAAATTCAAAAATAAAAACAAAAATAACACAGAAAAAGTTTTTAAAAGCACATAAACACACTTTAAAAATCCCCAAGTAAACCAGGGAGGTTTACAAAAAGAGTGTCACCTACCTGGATGTCGTAATCTCACCCAGAAGTGTTCTGGCTGGGCCATCCATTGATGCTGTAATACCATGAAAAAAAGGTGTGAGGCTTCGAACACCAGCAATGCTGGCAAAAAAATTGCCACAGCCAATCTATTGGTGGCTTGTCCCATTAATAAAATACGGTAGATTGACTTTTTGTCAAGACAAATGCGAAAGGGTGACATCATCTGGTATGTGCACCCTTTTGTGCTTATGTGGTGTTGTTATGACACCATATTTAGTGTGTCTGATAAAGTCCTGAGAGAAGAAGTTGGCAGCATAAGTTTTCGTAGACATAAGTTTCTTCCTCAGATACATGGAGTGAAGTGCCTTCACTCTGGCTGAGCTCTCTGGCACTAGAGCTCTCTGGCTGAGAATATTGAATACCTCTCTCCCTAACCTGTCAGTACCAGGATTCCATATAATTCCATATAATGTTACCATGGCAGTTAAAGTGGAATCATAGTCCTTTAAATGTATAGTATGAAAGAGGCCACAGTCAACATAAATGAAATCACCAACTGCTACACTTTTTCTGGGCTTCCTCCTTGATTTATCCCTTAATGTTAGTGTTCCATTTCAAAGATACATTAAGCCCATTCTTACCTACAGGTTCAGTTTCCAAGAGGAGCACTGGATTATTTCTCCTTAACCCCAGAACATTTTAACTATGGGGTCCTGTAAAAGTTTTCTTTTTTATCTTCCTGGCCTTTAATACCTGTATGAAGCCATAAGGAAGTCATAAGGAACTGTAATGAGGTGTAGTGAAGTGCCATGACTATGCAGAATATATACAGATTTTTGTGGTGTAATTTTTTTTAATCATTAGATTCAGGTTAGACAGCCTAATTGCTCAAGCTCAGTATGGACTCTGTCATGAGCTGGAAAAAGGCCAGTGAGTCAATAAAATGAAATTGAATCCTGGCAAGATGGAGGGACTGTGGGCTGGAGGTTTCCAGGTCCAGGAAGCTGGTCTATTACCTGTTCTGTACTGAGTCACATTCCTCCTGAAGGAGAGGGAAGATACCTTGGGGATGCTACTTGGTATTATCAGGTGGCCAAGTGACCTCAATGATTTGGAGCACTTTTTGATCAGCTGGTTCACTGGTTGAAGCCTTTCCAGGAAGATTATCAGACGTGGGGAAATGCAGCAAAAAAACACATTCCAAACTGCATCAGAAGAACATGACAATAACAGAAAGGGTAACATTATAAGATGCCAGCATCCTCAGCCATTCCTGGGGCATAGTGTTGGTGTAGACGAGGCATCACTTTTGTATTGACAGGGCTAAGTTGCCAATAAAAAGTGCTACACCCCCAGGACACTGAAGGACGACATCATCTGGTAATGTTGCCCATTTTTTGGGTGTGTTCTTCTGACACAGTTTTTGCTGCATCTGATAATCTCCCAGAACAGGGATAGTGATTCATATCCTGATAAACTCCAGGGTGCACTTTTGTATGTGTAGCAGTGCCCATGAAAATGATCCAGAAGCTTAGACTAATACAGAATTCAAATTCTGCTGTTAGATTTCTGTCTGATTTATCTAGATGGATCCAAGTTACACTAAGGAAATTTTCAGACAACACTGTTATAGTGTTACTATTCCACTTTATTTGCTATGGCTACCTCCTCTTGAATCCTGGGATTTGCAGTTTAGGGAGGGGCATTTACAACTCTCAGCCAGAGAGCTCTTAGGCCTCACTAAACTACAAACCCCAGAATTCCACAGGAGGAAGCCAGAGCAGTTAAAGTGGAATAGTAACACTATAACAGTGTAGTCTGAAAATCTCCTAAGTAACATTATTAGCTACCTATTTACTATCAAGCCCAATTCACTGAAATGCTGGTGCTTATATTTTAAACTCTAAGAAGTTTGGAACCCAAACACTGGAAGTAATGCTCTTTTTTGATACCAACTTACTGCTGCATTAAGATCATAGATGAAGCCCATATCTATAGCCCAAAAAACTCGGGTTGGGTTGGACTGAGGAAAATAAGGGTGCTCCATCTTTAGAAATATTGTGCTATGAATATTCAGAAAAGAAAGGACCTTTACTTTTGAACATCCTCCCAAAGCTGATGTACCAGATGATGACACTAGCCAAGTTCCATCTGCCAGTGGTGAAGGGAGAGGAGGCAGCTGAAATGACAGTGTAGAAGCAGAGTGAAAGGGACTGTGAATGCTGCGAAGAAGGGTGGTGGTGGTGGTGGTGGTGGATAGTAACAAAAGCCTTCCCCGTCTAGAGAAAACCTGCCCTGCAAGCTTCTGAAGGGCTCAGAAGCTGGTAGGACCATTATATCTCCTGATACAGACATCTCTCACTGCTATCTCCTCAGCATCACTATGAAATGACTTATGCTGACAGGAATTACCACTATTGTTTAATGGTAGTGTGTGTTTGCTTGCTTCTTTATTAGCCAAGGATCTCAGGGTGTAATACAATGAAATCAATTTTAACAGGATAAGACAATGTAAAGCAGTAAGAATAATTTAAATAGACAAAAAAAAAGAAAGATCTGGAACAATCTGACATGCTGAAATGAAACAGTTAAATCCAGTTAGAAAGTTTAAAACCATGCAAGATCCATTTTCAGAAAAGGTTTGTTGATATGAAGATTTGGATTAAATCAACTGGCCCCAAAGATGCTAGTTAAAAGCCATGTTTTTACTTTGTGCCTAAATGATACCAGCATTGATGCCAATCAGGGGTATTGCATAACTGGGGTGCCACAGCAGGGAAGGTCCTCTCCCATGTTTCTTCATGGGATAGTTCCCCCACAGGTGAGATAAAGCAGAGGGCCTTCTAACTCCCTTTTGGGCCTAAGAAACAGGTCTTTGGGATTGCAGGTTTCGAGGGGTTGGAAGAATGCAAACCACATCATTTATTTGCTATTTCAGGCATTTGGGCATGATTATGCAAATTAAAATTGTCTTAAAATCACATCATTTTTTAAAAAAATTAGGAGGCTTGGGAGGTTTGAGAGATTTACAAAGGGCACAAAAGGCATAAAACCAGGGGCAAAATAAGCATCAAAGTCCCAAATCTACAGGCTGGCAATACCTTTGTTAGGACCAACTATAAATTCACAAAATGTTTTTGAGTTCTCCATAACCCTTCATCTGACTGGATTGTCAAAACATAAGAGGAATGGAGGAAGGGGAAGCATAGAAGTCCAAAATTGTTTTGGCTAGATATTTGAAGTCATTGAGGTCTATAATTATTGTGATGAACTTGCTAACACACACTCACTGAAGCAACTTCCATTCAAATAAAATGGTTTATTGATCAAGGTAGTGAAGTAGAAAGTATCATGCCAAAGCCAGATCTAAGGATACCAGGCAAAACACACAGATATTACCCCTCAATTCAGTTTTTTAATTTTATTTATTTATTTATACCCCGCTCTTCAGCCACAAGGCTATCAGAGTGGCTTACAATTTGTTTTTAAGCAATAGCAGTTTACACACCTACACTGCATTAAGCAGTTTCCAATGTGTGTTAGCTAATTGCCGCCACAAGCCGGGTCCTCATTTTACCGACCTATGAAAGGATGGAAGGCTGAGTGAACCATGGAGCCTCTGGAATCAAACTTGCAACATGATGACTTGCAGTACTGGCATTGAACCACTGTACCACCAGGGCTTTCTCTCAGTCTCAAAGGTGCCACAAGATCCCCTTACTTACTAAAAAGGGTGTAGTTTGTTTTGCTTTGGCTTACAACTCTCCCCAAGCTAGCCTGACCACTGGCCATGATGTCTGGGAGACCTCTAGAAGTTGTAGTTGCAACAAGTTCCAAGTTTTGCCATGGATTCCTTGATTAAACAGCCAAGGCAGCATACAAGCCCAATACTGTGTCAGGACAAACTATAATGGCACTTTCCTTGACTCAAACTGGGAACATTTTATTTAGAGAAGTGGTGCTTGCATCTTGAGCTCCCTCCTCTCAAACACCTCCAAGATCCTAACAGAAAAGGTAGATCTTGTTGGTCTCTGCATCCATGATAACTTATGCTAACCCAAAAAGTCAGACAATCAATCCTCCAAATATTTGTTCAAGTCTACAGAACAGCACACACTGGGATCAGCCCTTCTTTTGCAGTTATCTCTCACAAAACCCTATGCTCTCAAACTAATTAATAATGCCACAATTGGTCAGTCAATATTTGTGTGAAAACTGAATTCACATTTAATAGGTTGCTTGGTTCCAATACTGAAATGCTGTACACCTGTTGTAATCAGTACTGTGAGCCTCCTTGGATCTTATGCTGGGTGAAGACTAGGATAGAAATGATGGACCAACAGCTGCACAGCCAGATGACATTGTAAGAGGCCTTAGCAGTGAAGTACCTCTGACATCATATAGTCTAATGACTCTGATCCAAGGGGAAAGGCCAGTGCTCAGGATCAAAACATTTCACCATCCCTGCATAGTGGCCTTGCCATCTTTCTGCTTTGGACATTTTCAGACAGCCCTTACCACGCAAGCAGTCTCTGGAGCAGTAAAAAGGCTGCTGCACAACAGGAGGTCCTTTTTGGACGACACCGTCCCTCCTCCGGGATCATTCGTGGCACGCCCATGAAGCTTTGGAAGCAGCCACGCCATATTTCAATCATGGAAGTTGCCCGTGATTGAAATATGTCCAAAAAGGACCCCCTGCCACGCAATAGCCTCATTACTGTTCCGGAGGCTGCTTGCGTGGTAAGGGCTGTCTGAAAATGTCCTTTGTTTCAGACTGAAACCCATTTAATATAATGTTTGAATAGAGAGCAAAGCATCTGATTTTAAAATAAGATGATTTCTTGGCAAAATTTTAAAATGCAAAAGTTATAGTTAAATATTTTATAGCCTGAGAATTATTGTTCTATTTTGTTGTTGTTAACTGCTGTAAGTAAACCTCAACTTACAGCAACCCTATGGATGAGAGACCTACAAGTCACCCTATGATCAACAGCCCTGCTCAAGCCTTTGCAGACTAACCACCATGACTTCCTTGATTGAGTCTCTCCATGCGGAATGTGGTCTTCCTCTTTTCCTACTGCCTTCTGCCTTACTAAACATTATTCTCTTTCCAAGTGAGTCATGTCTTCCCATGATATGGCAAAGTACAACAGTCTCAGTTTTGTCATCTTGGCTTCTAGGGAGAGTTCAAGATTTGATTTGCTCTAGGACCCATTGATATGACCCTGGAGAGCTGGGCCAAAGCTAACAAAATGAAATTCAATACGGAGAAATGTAAGGTACTGCACTTAGGGCGAAAAAATGAAATGCATAGATATAAATGGGGGAGACCTGGCTGAATGAGACTACGTGCGAAAGGGATCTAGGAGTCCTAGTAGACCACAAGTTGAACATGAGTCAACAGTGTGATGCGGCAGCTAAAAAGGCCAATGCGATTTTGGGCTGCATCAATAGAAGTATAGTGTCCAGATCAAGGGAAGTAATAGTGCCGCTCTATTCTGTCTTGGTCAGACCCCACCTAGAATACTGTGTCCAGTTCTGGGCACCACAATTCAAAAAGGATATTGACAAATTGGAGCGTGTCCAGAGGAGGGCGACTAAAATGGTGAAAGGTCTGGAAACCATGCCTTATGAGCAGAGACTTAGGGAGCTGGGTATGTTTAGCCTGGAAAAAAAACGGTTAAGGGGCGATATGATAGCCCTGTTTAAGTATTTGAAGGGGTGTCCCATTGAGGATGGAGCAAGCTTGTTTTCCGCTGCTCCAGAGATTGGAACACGGAGCAATGGATGCAAGCTCCAGGAACAGAAATTCCACCTCAACATTAGGAGGAACTTTTTGACAGTCAGAGCTGTTCGGCAGTGGAACACACTCCCTCGGAGTGTGGTGGGGTCTCCTTCCTTGGAGGTCTTTAAACAGAGGCTGGATGGCCATCTGTCGGGGATGCTTTGATCATGATTTCCTGCATGGCAGGGGGTTGGACTGGATGGCCCTCGTGGTCTCTTCCAACTCTATGATTCTATGATTCTATGATTCTATGTCTTTTTAGCAGTCCACCAGCACCATGTTTCAAATGAGTTGCTTTTCTTCCTATCTGCTGTCTTCACTGTCCAGCTTTCACAACCATAAATAGAAATTGAAAATACGATGGCATGGACAATCCTAATTTTAGCATTCAATCTTTACAACTTCAGGATCTTGTCTAGTTCTCTCATAGCTGCCCTTCCCAGTCCTAATTCTGATTTCTTCACAGAATGAATCAGTCTTCATTCTGATTGACTGAGCCAAGGTGTGGAAAATCTTGAACTATTTCAATGTCTTCATTGTCTACTTTAAAGTTATGTAAATCATCTGTGGTCATTATTTTTGTATTCTTAATGTTCTACTGGAATATTACTTTGTACTTTCTTTCTTGACTTTCTTCAATAATCATTCCAAGTCTTTGCTATTTTCTGATAGTTGTATCGTGTCATCTGCATGTCTTAAATTATTGATGTTCCTTCCTCTAATTTTCACATCTCTTTCCTCCAAGTCTAAACCTAATTTCCATATTATATGTTCAGTGTACAATTAAACAGATAGGATGATAAAATGCAGCCTGCCCGACCCCTTTGCCAATTGGAAATCTTTCCTTTTTTCTGTATTTTATCCTGATAGCTCACATACCAGGACAATCAAATTTTATGGAACACCCATTTCTTAAGAGTGATCCATAGTTTTTCATGATCTACCCATCAAAGGCTTTGCTATAATCTATAAAGTACAGGCTGATTTTCTTCTGAAATTCTTTGGTGTGGTATGTCTGCAATATGTTTGCATGTTTACAATGTGCCTCTTCCTTTCCTGAACCCAGCTTGGACATCTGGCATTTCTTGCTTCATATATGGTAAAAGTTTTTGTTGTAGAGTTTTGATCATTACTTTGCTTGCATGGGAGATTAATGTAATGTCCTGTGGTTACTGCAATCAATGGTGTCCCCTTTCTTGGGGACTGGAATGTATACTGAGTGTTTTCAATCTGTGGGCCATTATTTTGTTTTCCCTAATTGTTGGCAGATTTTAGTTAGAACTAATGTAGATTCTGTCTCTGTAGCTTGAAGCAGCTCTATTGGTATTTCTTCTATTCCTGGTGATTTATTTCTGCCAAGTGGTCAGAGTACAGCTTGCATTTCACTTTCTAAAATTGTAGGTTCATCTTCAAATGGTTCTTCCTTGAATGAACCTGTCATCCTTTCATCTCTTTTATATGGTTCTTCAGTGTATTGTTTCTATTGACTTGTTATTTGTACTTGGTCATGTAATGCTAATTTGCTGGTCAAAAATCACCCCCACTCTTGGTTTAAATTTCCATTTGCTTTTGAGAATCTTGTAGAAGAGATCCTCTTGACCAATCTTTCCCAACTGGGGGGATATTGGAGGAGGTAGGCTTCAGCTCCTATCATCCACAGCAAGCACCTCTTATGACAGGGCTAGATGGTGAAGGGAGTGGATGTGGAGGGTGCCTGGTTAGGGAAAGCTTCTCTTCACCATAATGCAAGTCTTACTATAATCAGATCTAAAAGGTTCAAATCTCTTTCACTTGGAATTAGCTCAGTTGCTGCACATAGAATGAGGGAGTATATATTTACTACTTTTAAGATTTCTTAGAAGGATGATATTATCATTCCTGACTTGAAAGGAGTTAAATGTTTCTGTGCTACAGAAAAGGAACTGATTTATATAAAAATATTTTCTCTTCTTCAGGTACTGTTTCACCCTCTGACATAGCTGGATTCACTGTTCTGATGTATTTCTTCATCTCTGCAGCCAATGATACTGATGAAAATAAAAACAAGAAAAGATACAGATGTATTGTTTTCCTGGATATCCAGGAAGTGGAAAGAGCAGAGAAAATGCTTCCTCCTTGGCATCACTACTATCTCAGCAATAACAAGCCATCAACTATGCCCAATAGTGATTCCAGTCAGAAAGAAATATGCTTATTGATTTGGAATTCCCTCCAAACTCAGTGAAGGCTGAACTCCATACCGGCTGTACCATTGCCACAAAATCTTCATAGGGCTTAAATTAAACTTCCAAGTGAAATTAATTGAAATTCTCATTTTCATATCATGAATCATACACTGTTTTATACTGGAGAGAAAAAAATTCTTTTTGAGCAACCTTGTTTTTTATTTAAATAAAAATGTATTTTATTTAAATAAAATCTGGCCAAATATAGTGCGGCAGGTTCCAACCCTAAACAGAAGAGAGACGGACGATTTCGCAGCAGGGATGGTGTCGTCCAAAATTGACCCCCTGCCACGCTGCTGCTACAAAGCTCTCCCATTCGATCCTTATTCTGCAAGGATCGTCTGAAAATGTCCTAAATCTCCTTATAGCATTACCTGAGCAGGGGTTACACTTCTGTAATTCTTTTTCCAAAGTTGCATAAAGAGGTATTTAATATATAATATAATAAATATAATCCTCCTTATGCAAAAATTTTGCCAGCTGGTCAATAGCTGCTGGATAGTGCCTGGGCACAGCTCTTCCCCACGATACAAATGGCCACTGACTGGCCACAAGGGTGCTCTGGAAAAGCTTCTCCATGTTGCCATGTTCAATTGCCTTAACACTCCCTCTCTGGCATGTGGAACCATGAAATATTTTTATGGCATAATTCTCCTAATAAATTATTTGCTCATAGCCAAATAACCAGAAGTAGCATTTCCAGATATAAATGAACACCAAGTTATCTACCCATATCTAATGTGCAATCTGATGTCCTACCACTGGGTGTCACTCTGGACCATGTAGAAGTTCTCAGTCTGTATTTTGAATTTATGAATACAGTTGTCCCTCTGTATCCACAGATTTGGTATCCACAGATTTAAGTAATCATGGCTTGAAAATATTCTTAAAAAAAATAATAATCCAAAAAGCAAACCTTGATTTTGCCACCTTATATAAGGGACTCCATTTTGCTATGCCATTGCATATAATGGGACTTGAATATTTACAGATTTTGGTATCCACGGGGGGGGGGGGGGAAGGTCCTGGAACCAAACCCCAGTGAATATGAAGGGACAATAACTGTTTATCTGGGAGAACTAGCGTGCTTTAGTGGTTTCAGTGTTGGACTAGGACGCAGGGAGACCAGGGTTCGAATCCCTGCTTGGCCATGGAAACCCACTGGATGACCTTGGGCAAGGTACACTCTCTCAACCTCAGAGGAAGGCAAGAGCAACCCCCCCTCTGATCAAATTCTGCAAGAAAATCCCATGATAGGTTCACCTTAAGGTCTCCATATGTCAGAATTGACTTAAAGGCACACAACAACACAACATCTCACTAGGGTGGATTTAAACTGTTTACAATATATGCTGAAGAAATGGTGAAATGCATGTGCATGAGATGTTTGTCATTCGATTAGCCAATCTGTGTAATCATTTTAGGATATCAAAGACATGTTACACATAAAAGGCCTGTGTCCTCTACATAGTACTCAGTGGTGGTCTGCACACCATTGGCTGCCTGTCCACAGCATGTTTCCAGTAAAGAATGCAAATACAATAATAATATAGCACATATATGGTACTGGTCTCCTCCAGCATGTGGCAGAGGATTGAAAATCCACCATATGGGATCGTTTTAAAAGCACTGCTCTACACTCAGCTGCTGTGCAACATTGTTATGGATTCAGGTTACAAGAAAAGAATTGAAAATCACTTCTGGAAATGATCTGAGAATTGAAACAAATTGGTTTATTCATGCAACCTTTTAAGGAATTAATCCACTGGCAGAATCCATCAAGATTCCTGAAAATATGCAGACAGTCTATTGTTGTGTTCCTTTTACAAGTGTATACATGCAGAGGATCATTTTAAAAATGTTCTGTTGGCATGCCAATGAACATCAAAACCTTTAATATATACATATATAATATTCAAATACAGAAGAGCTCTGGGTATAGAAGCCATATTCAAGGGGGGAGGGAACAACTGAAGGGAAACCTGTTGGGAATGATTATCTGCTGGCATAATTAGCTGCTATCACATTATCCTCCTAGACTCCTCCTAATTTGATTGCATCTTCTTTTTGTTTCTGCCAGCCCTTGAAGCGTATGGAAATTTTTCATATGAAAAATTAAAACTGCTCATTGTAATTGCTTCAGAAACAGTAATCATTCAGACAGCGAGAGTTGGAGTCAAATGTGCCAGCTCAGCTACAGTCTGCTTTGACAGTTGCTGCTTCTGACCACCATAATAATATCTTAATAGTGGTGGGTTGGTAAATTTTGAAGTGCAACCTTTTATTATGACAGAACCTATAGTGACACACTTAAGGGGAGTCCAAACATGCAGGACTCTGTCATTTAAAAAACAAGAACTATCTAGCAGCTTTCATTTCTTCAGGGAGTGACTTTTTTTGTAAAGCTAATGATTCCTGCCCACTCAAGACCAAGCCATTCCAAAATATTTGAATTACAACAGAGAATCATTCATAGCGATATACTGTTGCTGGGAAACTCCATTTACCTTCCAGCTACTGTGGGAATTGGAAGTTAAGCTGAGAGAAAGATTGGAGAAATGGGGAATGCAGATAATATTGACATCTCTGCTGATCAAGAAGGCCCCAGGGCTTCAACTTTGTGACTCCACTACACCAGTGCTTTAAATAGAGAGAGAGAGAATCAAATGATTGCCAGACCTCTGACTAATATGAAATATTGCCTTCCATTTGTAGAATGGAATGGTTATTAGAATGAACTATGCTCTGCAAGTTAGCCATTCAGTTTTTGCCTCAGTCACAAATTCATTCTGTGGCCCTGAACAGAAGCTAAGCATTATTTGGTGGGTAGGACAGAGTATATTTTCAACATGGATCCTTTCCTTTATATACACCACAATCCCATTCTATAAATATAATTTAATAAGTTACATTTACAGCCAAACAAGGCATAAGGAGTGTATGTGTGTGCAAGAGGGAGGGAATGAAGTAGATATTTGATCACATAGATAACTGGCCCAGTCAATGCTGCCAGCAGCATTTGCTTTCATTGTCCTAGTGATGATGGTTCCTGATTCAAGATGGACATTGACAAGCTGGAACATGTCCAACCAAAGGCAACCAAGATGATCAAAGGTCTAGAAATCAAGCCTTATGAGGAGTGACATAAGGAACTGGTATGCTTGTCATGACAAAGAGAAGATGGGTTGTGGGGGAAGTGACATCACAGCTACCCTTACATATTTGAAGGGATGTCATGTAGAAGATGGAGCCAGCTTGTTTTGTGTTTTTGTTGTTTTTTGTTTGTTTGTTTTGTTTGCTGCTCTGGAGAGTAGAAAATGAACCAATGGATATTACAAGAAAAGAGATTCCACCTAAATCTTAGGTATTGTTGTTGTTGTTATTGTTTACTGTAAGAGCTGTTTGACAGTGGAATGGACTGCCTTGGTAGGTGGTGGACTCTCCAACTCTGGAGTTCTTTAAACAGAGGTTGGGTGGGCAACTTTCAGGAATGCTTTATAGTTATGTATTCCTGCATGACATGGGTTGGACTAGATGGCCCTTGTGGTCTCTTTCAGCTCTAAGATTCTATGATTATTATGATGTTTTGCCTGTCCTGTTGGTTGTCCCTCTTTCCTCCTATGCACACAGAAATCAGGCTCTTCTTCATTCTTGTGAGCGCATAGCCTTATTTAAACATTCCAAAAAATGGTGACTTAGGAGATTTTCACACGCCGAAAATATCGCCGCCAGAAACCGGGACAGAAATATTTCTGTCCCGGAAGCAGCGCCGCGGTTCGCACGCTCACCTCCCTCTTCCGTTGTTCCGTCGTCCTCGCTTTGGGTTTTTTCCTCTCTCTTCCGGAATATTTTATTAACGGCAAACTCCCGTTAGTAAAATATTCCAGAAGAGGGAGGGAAAAACCCAAAGCGAGGACGATGGAACAACGGGAGAGGGAGGTGAGCGTGCGAACCGCGGCGCTGCTTCCGGGACAGAAATATTTCTGTCCCGGTTTCTGGCGGCGATATTTTCGGCGTGTGAAAATCTCCTTAGAGCCTTATCACACTACACCATTATAACACTATTATTCCACTTAAACTGCTGTGGCTGCTATGTGGAATTCTGGGGCTTGTAATTTAGTGAGGCCTAAGAGCTCCCTGGCTGAAAATGCTAAATGTCCCTCCCTAAAATCCCAGGATTCCCCATGATGCAGCCATAGCCATTAAAGTGGAATAATAATGCTACAACAGCATGGTATGATAAAGCTCTTTTAAACATATAAAGGGAAAGCACTTTATCCCTGTACCTTCCATCATCATTTCCATCAGATGTCATGTGGAGAAGATGGGCCCAAATAGGACAGGCCCTTCCATGTGAGGATACCCACCATGCAATTCGGAACATGGATTTTCCTGAACTCCTGATTGTGTGGTGAGATGCCCTTTGTGGTCCCTTTCAGCTCTAAGATTCTGTGATTATTATGTTGTTTTGCCTGTTCTGTCAGTTGTCCCTCTTTCCTCGTATCCACACAGAAATAAGGCTCTTCTTCATTCTTATGAGTACTTGGTAGAGCAGTGGTTAAATGCTAGTACTCACAACATTGCAAGTTCGATCCCAAGGGCTCCAAGGTTCACTCAGCCTTCCATCCTTTTGGAGGTCAGTAAAATGAGTACCTGGCTTATGGGGGTAATTAGCTAACACACATTGGAAACCACTTACTGCCTAGTACACTATAAAGTGGTGTAGATGTGTAATGCTGTTGCTTAACAATTTGTAAGCCACTCTGAGAGCCTTTGTGGCTGAAGAGCAGGGTATAAATACCTAAATAAATAAATAAAGCTTCCATACGTAACAGAGGTGCTCCTCTTCAGAAATTAATCCTCTATGAAGGACTACAAAACTATAGATTTTCCTTGGGTTTTTTTCTGGGCTGTGAGACCATGTTCTGGAATAGTTTCTTTCTGACGTTTCACCTGCATCTGTGGCTGGCATCTTCAGAGAATGGTTGGATAGGTGTGTGTGTGGAGTTTATATGCTGTGAACCCCTGTTGGGGAGTATAGGTAAATTTGTGTAATTGATTGGTTAGTTTCTGGGTATAGAAATGCAAGGCTTGTTAGTGTCTGTTTAGCTAATGGTTGGTTGATGGGCCATTATCTGTTGGGAATCTACCTGTCCCTCGGTGGAATTCCTTTGTAAGTGTTGAGTTTTGATTTTATTGTATTGCAAAAGTGGGAGCCAGATTTTGTTTACTTTTAAGGTTTCTTGTTTCCTATTGAAGTTGTCCAGGTGTCTGTGGAGTTCAATAGCTTCTCTGTGCATTCTGGCATGATAATTGTTGGCCTGGTCCAGAATTTCTGTGTTTTTAAATAGCATTTTGTGTCCAGGTTGGTTTATCACATGTTCTGCTACTGCTGATTTTTCTGGCTGGCCCAGTATGCAGTGTCTCTCATGTTCCTTGATTCATGTTTGCACACTGCATTTAGTGGTCCCTATGTAAACTTGTCCACAGCTACAAAACTGATGGCAAAGGGGAGTTTCTCCTGAAAAGGGCTTGGGTCAGATAGAGAGGCACAGATCTCTTTCACCTTATTCAGGCATTACCAAATAGAGCAGTGTGTGTATTGCAGCCCTGTTTTGTCCTCATGCATTTCCATCACCCTCCAAACATGTAAGGAAGGGGAGAGTCTCTACTGTCCATGGAGATTCCACACACAGATTTTCCTTGGTTTTTTTCTGGGCTGTGAGGCCGTGTTCTGGAATAGTTTCCTTCTGACATTTCGCCTGCATCTGTGGCTGGCATCTCCAGCATTAAAATCCCCACAGGCCAACCGGATCTTGCTCGCGGGACAGATTAGTGCCTGGGAAGCCTCTGTCCCATGAGCAAGACCTGGTTGGCCTGTGGGGATTTTAATGCTGAAGATGCCAGCCACAGATGCAGGTGAAACGTCAGAAAGAAACTATTCCAGAACACGGCCTCACAGCCTGGAAAAAAACCAAGGAAAATCTATGGATGCCGGCCGTAAAAGCCTCCGACTTCACTCCCCACACAGTTTCAAACACTGGAACATCAGGACTTAAATTGTGAGGGAGAAAGAGTGTCCCATTAATTCCATCCCATCTCACCAACTAGAGGCTGGCCATCTTTGAAATTACCTTGTAATCCAATCAAGTTTATTTCTTCCTGGGTGATGTGTCACAGCAGGCCCAGACTGGATTAGCCTTTATGCCTGCTTAAAATGAAACTAAAGAGAGGATTATTAAGAATAAAGGTTATCAGTTTTGCTCTGATAGCCGATTAATCCCCCAGACACCGCAGTTTAAACCAGCAACAGACAAATTAAATCCTAGAAAGTTCTGCTACAATTGCAAAACTAGCTTCTCTACCCAACCAAAACATTTTAAATATTACAGTCATGCTCTGACATGCTATATTACAGTCATTCTATGGGTTCATCCCACAGTAAGATTTAAAGGGCCACAGCCATGTGAATAAGTGCTGTTGTCTGTGTCATTGACATGAAATTGTTGCTTGGTCTAGGTCAGCAATTCTTAGTGAAGAATAAATTCGATTGGTACCAGACAGGTGATAGCAGGCCTTCAAACAGTAGAGCTATTTGATTCAATGAGCTCAGAGAAACCCAACTTCAAGAATACCACTGTAATGTTAAAGAGGTACTTCTGTTGATTTGTATCTAAGATCAAAAAAGCAAAAATCCTTGAACGGGATCTATAGGAAAAACTTTCTGTACAGGGGAAAAAAATATTTACATATGGTGCATGTCTCTCTGTCACTGTCTCTCTTTTTATCAAATTCTAAACTGAAAGCATGCCCCCATATAGTTTACCTAAGGGTGTTCCACCCTCCCATCAGGATTAGTGAAAGAGTTGTGCTTTCTAACCAGTCTGAAAGGAAACTAGATCGCTTTGTATTTCTCAGTTGTAGGCCCAGTTACATCATGACAGCCTACACTTCTCTTGCATAGTCCCTTTGGATGATATCAGTGTCTGTTCAGACAGTGGCTTCAGCAAAACTTTGAGCTCCATCACCTTGTGGTTGCTGCTGCTGCTGCTGCTGTTGCTGTTATAGCTGTTTGCCTTTAAGTTCTCTCTGACTTAAGACAGTCCCACCTATTATGGGGTTTTCTTTTCAAGAAGAGGCTGAAATGCAGAATGGTTGTTCTCACATTGTCAGTGTGTAAACTCAGCATGAATGACTTCTATCAAGAAAGAATTATGCAGGTTTCCCACAGAATTATACTGCTGAGAGCAAAATACATTGCTCTTCATTTCTGCTTGGCTTTAAAAAAAAACACCATGGCGCCAGTTACACAACAGTTTTATCACGGGGGGGGGGAGCGAGATTTCCTCATCCCGAGTTCATCCCTTGTTGTTTACATGATTTGTCCCTGGATGAACAATATCCCAAGATTGTTGTTTATGTGACAACCTTTTCCATGACAAAAGCAAGATCCCAAGGCATAGTATCCCATGTGTTGTTGTTTTGTTTTGTTTTGTTTTGTTTACACAGGAAAAGGTTCCAGGTTATTTTATTTTTTTAGTTGTCAGTCAAGGATGCGATTACTCATTTTTTCACAACATTGGTGACGTATTTCCTGTGGCGTTTTTCACCACGAGTGATGATATTGGGGGCGAGGGAATGAATGAGGCGATCGGGAGCCCAGAGGTTTGCAGTGTGAAAGTCCCTTTAAAAAATAAACCCTCCATGCGGGAGAGGGATAGGTTAGAGCTGAGGGGTTTGCAGTGTAAAAATCCATTGAACAGGGTGACTTATGGCACAGACACACACACAAACCTTCGTACAGCCAGGAAGGAAGCCTTTGCTTTCAGCTGGTGAGGCTGAATCTATTGAACAGGTGACTGAGCCCTCCTTCTCTGAACTCTGAGCCTGCCCCTGCCCACCTCAATTTCCGGCCACCACCTACTCCTGAGATATTTTGTCCTGACTGGTTCACATAGCCAATTTTCTGAAAGCTCCTGGGACTTTTTTAAAAACACAGGACAAACTGAGGGACAGAAAGTCACACGCCTTGGAGGATGTATGGTAGCCCCCCTTCTGAAAAGCTTGAGATCAGCATGATGAACATGTGAACTACCAGGGTTCATCACAAGTTCATCTCACAACATTTTTGTCATGTAAATGGCACCCATGATGACAAGAGTCTTCAGGCACACAAACCTACTTTTGCAAGTGTGTCTCTGTTTGCTCCTATGGGATTGATAACAGTATCAGTTTTAGATTTCACAGTATATACCTATGGCTTGTCTACACCAGCCAAAAAATGTGGACTCACTTTGAATCCAGCACAGGTAGCCCAGATGACGTATGGCTACTTTTGGGAAAGATCTGTATTTTTTTGCCCTTAACCCAGCTTTACTCCAAACTAAGCAAAATCAGGAAAAAATGCAGGGTTTCCAGGAACCTCCAGAGCGACCTCAGTCTTTTGCTGTCTGGACAGCTGGGACTTTATCAGACCACTCCCCATAAAAGTGTGGCATTCTTATGTTGGCAAAAGATCTCCCCTCCCCAGATGTTACCTTGTTCCCATTAAAGAGGCTTCCCAGGCACTAACAGGGAGTGAATGAAGAAGCTCTGTTCACTTCCTGGTTTCAAATCTCACCTAATCTCACAAGAAGACACTCACATGGGAAATTCAAAAAACAAAACAAAACAAAAACACACAAAAAAGTTCAGGAAAGCACTAAAACACACTTTAAAAGTTCCAAGTAAATTGTGTGTGTGGGGGGGAAAGTTTCATAAAAACAGTGTCCCCTACCTGGCTGTCCCGATCACAAAGTGTTTGCCCATTGAAGCTGCATTCATGTGAGTACAATGGTGCATAGATTCAAACGCCAGCAATGCCAGCAGAAAATTGCTATGAGGAATCAATTGACAGCTTGAACCATCAATAAAAAAACTACGGTTTTTAAACAATGTATGATCACGAAAGGGTGACGTCTGGCACACATGCCCTTTCATGATCATTAGGTGTCTTTATGATGCCTTATTTGACTGGTCTGATAAAGTCCCTGGATTGGGTCCAATTTGGCCCAATCCAGTTGTCCATATGCAAACTTGGCACCATCCCCTTTACCCTGCACTGAGCAGCTCAGGGAAGGGGATGGATCCACATCAGAACTACTGCTGCTGCTTCCTCACCAGCCAAGGAGCTCCGTGGAAGGTCTGCCCAGTGTGTCATTGCTTCTGCTGAGGTCAGAACAGGGCACCCATGCAATCAACAAGGAGATGGTAGAGTGACCACTTGTTGCTTGTTGATCACATGCCTGGGTGTCCATTCTGGCCTCAGCAGAAGCGACAGCACATTGGGCAGGCTTTCCACCGAACTCCTCAGCCAGTGAGGAAGTGGCAGCAGCAGCTCTGAAAACGGAGGATGGGCCAGTGGGGCTGATGCGGTGTCAGCCCAGCTGACCCATGTTGACAATGGCGACAATTGCACTGGATTCAGCCCTGTACATGCGGCTGCCAACATAATCAATCTGGCCTCAGATTTAAGCAGCCAGAGTAGACAAGCCCTTAGTTGGACAGATATAGCAGAACTGAGAACACCCATCCAGGTAGGTCCCAACTAAACTTTATGACTTGGATTACTATCTTAAATGTATAAAAAGGAGGAATGCAGGGGGGAAGGAATGTAGCAGCACCTGTTGAGATTAACTGATTTTTATTTTAGCATGAATGTTCACAGATATTGGTCCACTTCTTCAGATGAAATATAAGTGATATTCACTGGTGGCACTAGGGAGGTGAAGAGAGGTTGAATCACACCAGGTGACACCATCGGAGGGAGGGGTGACACAGGCCTCAATAATGCCACAGGTGATATTAAAGTGTCAGGTTATAAAGCATATTTATACAGTTGTGGGAATAGGATAGAATGTAATAGGATCCAGAAAGATGCAAATCATGGCATCTTTGAAAATTTAGGGTGAGGGTCATGATTTGCACCCTTCTGGATCCTATTGCATTCTATCCCACTCCCACAACTATATAAATATGTTTTACATCCTGAGGCTTTAATATCACTCTATACTGTATCTGAAGAAGTGGACTGATATCCACAAAAACTATTGCTAAAATAAAAACTAGTTAATTTTAAAGGAGCTGCTACATTCCTTTCCCCCCTCCCTCTCCCTTCCTCCTTTTCTTTTTTCTGCAACAGACTAACATAGGTACTTCTTTGATATCTTAAATGTGCTTGCTTCCAAGTGTGACTGACTCACTTAAATCTGTGGACTGGTTTGGGGAAGGAAATATTCATGTTCAAGCTGATAACCTTCGATCATTGCTGGATCATAGGCCCCACACTCCCAACAACACCATGAGAAAAGACCCTGAAATTCTGGATATAACTCTTCCCATGCTGTCATTTGGGTGGATTAGTTAGTAACAAAATGAGAAACTGGAATTCTGACATATCTGTGGTGAGCTCTTATCCTCTGAATTTCCTGTGAGAAGAAAATAGCTGAGGGAAGGTGTGGCAATTTACATATGAAGAAAAGGGAATTTCTGCTTTGACAGTGTCATCTCCAATAAATGGCTAGTGCTGCTCCTCCATCCTTTATCCAGCAATAGGCAAATATGTCACTTAATCTGAAGAAATCTTCAAAGTAAGGCCTCCAGAAGACATTTAGCTGCAAATGGCACCCACCTCTAACCCACTGAAGCCAAAATATATTTTACCCAAGTTATTTTGAAACATGGGGTACAAAATCTCCCAAGACCAATTACCATCCCTGGAAGCAAATACAAGAAGATGTAATAATTTGCTGCCTGATCTGGCTGCCTCTCTCTAACAGTAGGTGCGGTTCTGCTAAATTAGCTGTTTCATGTTTACTCATCAGTTTATGGCATCCACTAAATTAATGGGGAAGGACAGGATAGCCTCAGAAATGTAGGACAGCTATTCGTATTTCATCCGTCTGTATCTTTAAATTATTATTATTAAAGGAGGTGATGGTCCATGATGCAGAAATTGTTTTCATTCATTCATTCATTTTAGGTCCTTATATTCTTTTGGCAACATTCCAGGGTGCTTTGAAAAATCTGAAACACAATAAAACAATTTTTAACCATACAAATTAAGTCTAGCATCCAGCACACTCTTTGCACTCAGAATCATGGCATCCTTGTTAGAGTTAGCAAAATTTACTTGCCTATGCTCACTAATTGCTAGTTTACATGCTTGCATTCTTTCTGTTTGTTTGCTTTTACATATCCTCTCTCTTCCTGCATCACTCCAGCCTGATCCCATTGTAAACAAAGCTACTTTTTATATGTTTTACAACAGCCGTTCTTAACCTTTTCTTTACCCACAGACCCCCTTTAAATATCTTTGTTGCTGCAAACCACCAAGAGGGCAAATGGTTATCCAAACTCTGCTTAAGAAACTCTCACAGAAGAACAACCACCACCCTCCCCCACCTAGTCCACTGTCAAACAGCACTTAGAGTTACTAAATTCTTCTCAATTTTTAATCAAAATCAATCAATCAATTTCTTTCATTCTTGGGAGGTTGTTAATGTGGATCTACTGGATTGAGTCCTGTCCTCCAAACATCCACAAACAAGCACACAAACAAGTTTGTCTTTGCCTTCTTCTGAGGCTGAGAGAATGTGACTTGCCCAAAGTCACCCAGTGGGTTTCCATGGTCGAGCAGGGATTCAAACCCTGGTCTCCAGAGTCATAGCCCATTGTCTTTTATTGCCCTTTGTCTCCTAGTCCTCACATGGCCAAGAAAGGGAGTGGCCTCTGCCTGCACTGATATAATAATAATAATAATAATATTTATTTATACCCCGTCCCTCTGTTAAAACAATAGGGGCGGCTTACAATAATTAAAATACAATACAGATAAAAATCCCAAAACACCACCCACCCCCACCCTCCCCCATAAAAAGATATTAAACAAATATAAATTAAAAGCAACTATCTAAAATCACATTTAAAAACAATAAATACAATAAATAGCCAGCAGACTAAAAGAGGCCAGGAGCCTCTGAGGCCGGGATCTAATTAGGAAAGCCCTGCCGAAAGAGATCCGTCTTTAGTGCTTTTTTAAAGCTACTCAGGCTTGTCATCTGACGGATCTCGTTCAGCAGGTCATTCCACAATTTGGGGGCGATTACCAAAAAGGCCCTCTGGGAGGTTGCAGACAGCCTAGATTTTTGTGGCTGAAGCAAATTCCTCCCAGAGGACCGGAGTGCGCGGGGAGGATTGTATGGGAGGAGGCGGTTCCGGAGATAAGTTGGACCCAAGCCATTTAGGGCTTTAAAGGTAATAACCAACACCTTATACTGGGCCCGGAAACTGATATCCCTCCAGACCATCTTAACTGACAGCAGAAATAATATCTGAGACAAAATGTAGGCCTGATGAAGAAGGCAGTAGAGCTCTTAAAACTTGCATGGTGTATTTTCTGCATTTTTATTGGCCAATAAATGTATTGCTTTTTGTGGGGGTGGGGGATTTTACATTTTGTTGTATATTGTCTCTTAGTAGAGAGTTCCATAGCCTGGTAACAGGCTCCAAGAAGGCTGTTTCTAAGTTTTCATCAGAAGAACCTGTGATGGTGGCAGAACCAAGAGAAAATGCTGCTGTTGCTGGATAGATTTCCTAAAACTGCTATAAATGGTAAGGAGCATGTTTGCATTGGTGCTAGATTTTATAGAATCAACACTGTCATTTGGACTGGCATTGTGTTGTAAACCACTGCTATCTTCATTTCATTTCAATTGATGCCCCCTTGTCGTGGGAGAGAGGCTTGCGTACCCAAATGATGCTTTGAACTATGCTGGCGGTGGCACAATAGCCACCGGTAGGGTATCTCATGCCAGATAGGTCAAAACCGAAGGGTCTGACAAAGAACATCAAAGGGCAGGATGGGCTCTCTAGACTTATGGCAAGCATCCTAGGAGAAGGAAAACTCCAATTCCAAACCCGGGCAGATGGTGCTCGTCCAACCCTGTAAGGTCAACCATCTAAGAGAATGAAACTCTAATCAAACCTACAGCCCGAGGACCTCACTGCTACTGTCCATGCTTGCAAGGCCAGCAGATGAACCTTTGGTTTAAAGGGTAAGGCCAGTTTGTGCACGCTGCGCTCCACCAGAAAAATCCATTGCACAGGCTCGAAGGACAAATCCAATTAAAAAAAAAGCCCTGTAGCGATAGGTAAGGGATGAAACGACAGGTGTAAAGATGCACTGGAAGCCGCAGACCCAACCCTGCATGCAGGCAGTTCAGGACTTTGGTCACTCGAGGCTGACTCAGGAGATGACAGTCTTGTTCGGCAGCATCCTGAACAACCAAGCAGCCTTTTTTAAGGAGAGCACTGCTTGCTCCATATGGAGAGGGGCCTAGAAAAGGTGGCCTAACAAAAGCTCATCCCCAACTACCTGGTTGGCTAGCCACAGCCAACGGGCATCTTCTGATGCGGTCAAACCAAGGAGAAGAAACAAAGGCACACACCGGCCTCCAAAGGTGTAAATAAACTGACGCTTGCATGCTGGAACATCAGAACCATGCGAGACTCTGCAGATAGTGGACGGCCTGAGCATCGTTCTACTCTAATAGCCCATGAACTATCACGACTTACTATTGACATTGCTGCTGTTAGTGAAGTTCGTCTCCATGAGGAAGGCAGCCTTAAAGAACACGGTGCTGGCTACACACTTTACTGGTCTGGCAAGCCCAAAACCGAAAAACATCTTTCAGGAGTAGGCTTTATGATTAAAAACTCCATTGCCTCCAAACTCGAAACCTTGCCAACAGGACACTCTGATCACATTATTTCCTTACACCTCCCACATGTTGTTCTCTTTAGTATATATGCCCCAACTATGCAAGCCGACCCTGTAGAGAAAGACAAATTGTACACAGACCTAGGCCACCTCATACAAAAAGTCCCTGTAGAAGATAAAATTATGGTCCTTGGTGACTTCAATGCCAGAGTAGGAAAGAACTCTGAAGCCTGGAAAGGTGTCTTAGGCAAGCATGGTGTTGGAGATTGCAATGATAACGGACACCTCTTGCTAGAGTTCTGTGCAGAACAACAGCTGACTATTACAAACACTATCTTTCAGCAGAAAAATAGCTTGAAGAAAACCTGGATGCATCCCCGATCCAAACATTGGCACCTCATTGACTATGTTCTAGTCCGCCAGAGAAACATTTGCGATGTCTGCCATACTCGAGTGATGCCCAGTGCAGAATGCCAAACAGATCATCACCTCGTCAGATGTACACTAAATCTTCATCTTAAGTTCAAACCTAAGAGGGGTGGCATCTTAAAGAAGAGACTCCAAGTCAACAATCTTCAACAAGCTACCATGAGAGACAACTTCCAGGCAAACCTGCAAACAAAACTTGAAGACCATACTATAGATCCTTCTCCTACAGTGCTTTGGCAACATATCAAAAACAGTATCCTCCAGTCTTCGGAAGAATCTCTCAGGTTCTCCCACAAGAAAAATCAAGACTGGTTTGATGAAAACAACCAAGAGATCCAGGAGCTGTTGGCAAAGAAGAGAACTGCTCACCAGGCATACCTCGCAAGCCAACTTGCCATGTAAGAAAAGCAGCTTTCCATCTCACATGTAGTAAACTTCAACAAAAACTCTGAGACATGCAGAACAAGTGGTGGATCAATATAGCAGAAAAGACACAATGCTGTGCAGATCTGGGGGATTCTAGAGGATTTTATGAAACTTTTAAGGCAGTCTTTGGACCTACTTATCAGGTCCAAAGCTCCTTATACAGTACAGATGGTCAAAGATTAATTACTGAAAAAGCCTCCGTCCTGAATCGATGGGCTGAACACTTTCAAAGTCTCTTTAGTGCCAACTGAGTAGTCCAAGGCTCAGCTATCTAACATATGATACAAAAACCAATGAAAAATGAATTGGACATAGCTCCCACTTTGGAAGAGACCCTTTAGGCCATACAGCAGATGAAAAATGGCAAGGAAGCTGGGTTCGATGGAATCTCACTTGAAGTTTGGAAACACGGAGGTCATGTACTCCATGATAAATTCCACAAACTCCTTGTGAATTGCTGGGAAAAAGGGGAACTGCCATCAGATCTCCGAGATGCAGTCATCATCACCCTTTACAAGAAAAAAGGAGCAAAATCTGATTGCTCAAACTATCGATGCATAATACTGCTCTATTGCTGGAAAAATCCTTGCAAGGATACTCCTGAACAGATTAGTTCCTGCCATTGCAAAAGAACTTCTTCCTGAAAGCCAATATGGCTTCAGAGCCAATATGAGTACTATACATATGGTATTTGCCCTTAGACATCTGCAAGAGAAATGTAGAGAGCAGAACAAGGGTCTCTATGTAACATTTGTTGACCTCACCAAAGCCTTCGACACCGTGAGTAGGAAAGGTCTGTGACAGATCCTGGAAAGACTAGGATGTCCCCCCAAATTCCTTAAAATGATTATCTTGCTACACGAGGGCCAGCGTGGTCAAGTCAGATATGATGATGCTCTTTCAGAGCCCTTTCTAATTTCTAATAACTAATGGAGTGAAGCAAGGTTGTGTTCTTGGAAGACTTTACAAAAGAGTCTGGAGTAATAAACACCTGAGGCGAAACACAAAAATCAATGTGTACAGAGCCATTGTACTATCTATTCTCCTTTATGGATCTGAAACATGGGTCACCTATCGCCACCACTTACAACTCCTCGAACGCTGCCATCAGCGCTGCTTACGCACAATCCTAAATATACACTGGACTGACTATGTGACAAATGTTGCTGTCCTTGAGCAAGCAGGGATCACCATCATTGAGGCCATAATACTGAGAACACAGCTGCGCTGGGCAGGGCATGTTTCTAGGTTGGAGGACCATCGCCTCCCCAAAATAGTATTCTACGGTGAACTCGCCACGGGTCAGCGTAAGAGGGGCGCTCCAAAAAAGCGATACATTGACTCCCTGCAACAACACCTCAGGCTCGGCCAAATTGATCACCAACAGTGGTCCGCCCTGGCCTCACATTGGGAGGCATGGAGACACACTATCCACAATGCTGCAGCCTTATTTGAGAACTCACGCCAAACAAGTCTTGAAGAGAAATGACAACACAGAAAAAAATCACAACCCGGAAACATCACCCAAGGAAACCTTCTGCTGTGCTTTCTGCAACCGGACCTGTCTATCTCGGATTGGCCTTTTTAGTCATCAGCACGCTTGCAGAAAGCGCAAGATGAGTCCTTCCTGAATCTTTGTTTGCGAAGAGAAGCCAGAGAGAGAGAGAGAGAGAGATTTTTCAGAATCAACACTGTCATTTGGACTGGCATTGTGTTGTAAACCACTGCTATCTTCATTTCAATATGCCTCTGTAAGGGATATCTATCAACTTGGGGCCTTTTTTTTTTTTTTTTACGAAATTGTAGTGTTTTATTAAATAGTAGAAGTTGGATTTTATTATGATTTATTGGAAGCACCTTATTAGTGGAATATAATCATCAGTTGGGATGGGGGTGAAGTCATCAGTACTTTTGTTTGTTTTAGTTTTGTTTTAAGTTTGTAGGTCTGTTTATATTAGTTGGTATGTTTTATGTACTTAAAAATAAGTTTGTGTTTATGTCTTTTTGTTTGTGCTAATATTTTTTTTTTTTAATTCAGTATGCATCCTTTCTTGAAACACAAAACTGGACAAATTCCCTTTCAGGATCCAGGTCATTTTCAGACTTACTGAAGGAGATGGAGGAAATCCCCTCTCCTTACTGGAGCCTCCCATCTGCCCTGAAGACTTGGTGTGGAGGGCTGGGAAACCCTAGACCAGGTTTTCTAATCCTTAGAGAGCTCTAGAGGAGAAGTGGTGAAAGTGCTGGTGTACTACAAGTGTCACTTTGAATTTCAGTTCATATGGTAAATATATAAACATAGACTAAGAGATTGTCTAAATAGTGAAAATACTCCTCACAGAATGCAAGGAGAATCCTACCTGTCTTAATGGGCTCCCTCATAGTTTCACTGTATCTAGAGGGAGGGGGGCCAAAAATGCCAAAAACTTTGAAGGAAAAGCCTTTGCAGCATCTCCTGGAGTTGTTGGGTTCTTTTTAAGTGAGGGGAATGTGACCTGATTGGCTGGACAAGCATGGGGGTGGGGCATGCTAACAAGGCAAGCACTGCTATCTTCATTTCAATATGCCTCTGTAAGGGATATCTATCAACTTGGGGCCTTTTTTTTTTTTTTTTTACGAAATTGTAGTGTTTTATTAAATAGTAGAAGTTGGATTTTATTATGATTTATTGGAAGCACCTTATTAGTGGAATATAATCATCAGTTGGGATGGGGGTGAAGTCATCAGTACTTTTGTTTGTTTTAGTTTTGTTTTAAGTTTGTAGGTCTGTTTATATTAGTTGGTATGTTTTATGTACTTAAAAATAAGTTTGTGTTTATGTCTTTTTGTTTGTGCTAATATTTTTTTTTTTTAATTCAGTATGCATCCTTTCTTGAAACACAAAACTGGACAAATTCCCTTTCAGGATCCAGGTCATTTTCAGACTTACTGAAGGAGATGGAGGAAATCCCCTCTCCTTACTGGAGCCTCCCATCTGGTCATTTTCTCCTTAGTGAGCTGGAAAGCTGCTTGGAAACACCCCCCCCCCTTCTCTCCCTTTTCCAAGTGGCTTTCCAGCTGTTTACTGTCATCCCTTATCAGCCCACATCAGAGGCTGCAAGTAGATAGCAGTAGTTGGCTGGAAAGCCACTTGGAAAAGGGAGAGGAGGGGAATTCTGATGCCAGCTGAAAAGGGACAGCAGTAGCCAGCAAGAAAGCCACTGGGAGGAAGAAGAGGTGCTTTCTATTTGACTCCTGCTATCCCTTTGCAGCCAGAACTGGAAGCAACCGCCACTCCTGCCACCGGGAAGGATAAAAGCTGGGCAGCTCTCCTCCTCTTCCTCACAGTGGGCAGCCATCCTCATCATCTCCAGGTTCCCCCCCCAAAAAAAAAAAAACTGACATGGCTGCCATCTTGATTCGTGGCTGTGTGAACATCATTCAGGGAGAGCTTTGCATACACTCACATACACTCAATTTTGCTAAAACTCCATGGAAACAAAGGAACGCTGCTGTGAATTGCCTGTAATGTGCAGTTATGTACATTATTTCATCCTGTATAGACACACCCTAAAACTGTAAAATCATTATGAGCACCATTAAAATGACAAAGTGCCAGCCAACATAAAAGAAATCAAATCAAATTAGAAGGCTGAGAGAAATGTATTTGAAAGTGAAATGACATCAGAGCAGGCGCTAAGCCAGGCTTCCTGGGAAGAACATTCTACACTTGCCCTGTCATCCTAAAGAATGCCTTTCCCCTTGTAGCCAGATGATGGGGAATGAAGAGAGGAGGACCTCTGAAGATCTTACTGTGTGAAATGAAATACATGGAGGAAAAAATCATTGGGCTCATAAAACCCAAGCTGTGAATGGAAGTATAAGTCAAAATCAGCACAGTGGGGGTGTGAAAGTGAAAAGCAGTCCAGTAGAAAAATCCAAAAATAATGTCTGTAAAACATTGCCTGGAACAGAGTTTAGGCGGGGGCGGGGGGAAATACTTTTGGGAACTACAACTCTCTCGCCTGCTGACTGGAGGATTCCAGGAACGGTCATTTAAAAGAAAATTGCCAAAGCTGTAGCCTAGAGACAGGTTGGTTCCACAGAATAAGATTCACAACCCCTGTGATAACCTGCATGCACACTGTGATATTTCAGGGTTATCTTCCTACTCTTCCCTTTGCCCCCCCCCCAAAAAAAAACCAGCTCGTAAACATCAAGGACCCTCTCTGGTGAAACATTCAGTGCAGCACCAGGAAAATGATCTGAAAGAGCAAATGGGCTGTTGCCCTCCACCCATGAGAAAGTACTTTGCTTATGATCTCTGTATGAGCCTCTTGGATCCCAGCACAATTTTTTGCACCAACTAGTCATATTAAAATATAGCAAGCTTCCAAAAGGTTAGGCTCTTCCTCGGGCATAAATGTTCAAAGGGTGGGAAAAAGTAATTAGCGTAATGCATTAATCTCTTATATAATCTCACTTTAAGCATTCTCCCAGCTACGTAGGGAGTCATTTGTCCATCGGCAGTTCCTGTGCAACTGGGAGGGAAGGGGAGAACTTTTAAATAACTGAGGGGACCAACCAGATGAGTTTTTCCCAGCACACTGTAGCTTATTAGACTAGTGCCAACTCTACCAAAGGAAAGATTAGGGCCAACTCCACCATTAGTCAGAATGAGGCAACTTCCTCAGGTGCGGGGAACAAGGCAGCAGTGACAGCCCCCACCAGTTTTTCCTGGGTTCCCTTGACACCCCAGGGCTTGTCTATACAGGCAATAACCCCTATCTTGCCCCAGTCTTAGAGCCCTGCAGTCCTGATGATGCAGGGCTTTTGCACTGTTCTATCCCCAGGCAGTCCTCACCACCCCTGGGGCAAGATGGGTGGGGGAGAGATGGAGTAGGACCCAATAAAACATTTTATAAAAATACCTGCTTTAAGCTGTTCCCACTGGGAAGAAATGGATTGGCCCCCAGGTGGCCCACAGGAGTCTGTCCCAGCAGGCCAACCCATCACTGCAACTGCTGTCTCCTGTGGCTCTTCTGCAGCAGGAAGAAGTCGAGTCCTGCAGCATGTGACCAAGGCTGGTCACACACAGGGAGCTTTGGTCACATGTTGCAGGCTGACTCCTAGCTTCTGGGACAGCCAAGGAGACTACAGTAGCAGCAGTGTCTGCAGTGATGCACCGGCACACCTATCTGGACTTCCTTCCATTTTGTGGAGGTAACAGGGGAGGAACAGGTCTGATCCTCAGGCAGGACATGACGGTGAGGAGCCAAAATATCCTGGCCCATGTAGATGAGCCCCCAGAGTGCCACAAAACCTGCCCTACAAGCCACAAGCTTCCTGCTCTCCTCAGGCATGGTAGAAGCCGTATAAGATTGATCTATCTTTCTTTTAGTTTTTCATGTGGAAGGGGAGCAACATTTTATCCTTTGCCTCATCTTAGTCAAGGCTTGGGAATGACTCACCCAACTGGGCCTTGCCCATATGGTTGAATCATTTAAACAAGCTGGTCACAGATGTGGCTCCCACAAACCTGAGAAATTGTCTAAGTCTTGCTCTCCAGATGTCAGTAGGGAGATTTTTCAAATGGGGACCTTATATAGCGTCCCCATCTCACTAGCTATTTCCCGTCCCCCTCCCATCCCTGTTCCACTTTAAAAAAAACAACAACAAACAAACCTACCTTAAAACCATGACAAAAATGGCTCCCCTTCCCTCCGGCAGTCCAGGAAGTGAATACAGCTCACGCAGAGCTGTATTCACTTCCTTATTTGAAATCCCAGGCCATTCTTGCAAGAGAACGAGTGTGTGGGAAATTTTTTTAAAAAGGAAAAGAAAGAAAAGTTACAGCAAGCACAAAAACAAAATTTAAAAAACCCAAGAAATCCGGGCAGGGGGAAAGGGTGTCACTTACCTGGATGTCCCGATCCCACCCAGTAGTCTTCAGCAGGGACCTCCCACCATGGCTGGCATCGCGCCCGTAATTCCATCACAAAGACGGGCTGTCAATTTTTTAAAAAGCAGACCAAATGGAGAGGTCACAGGAGCAGGACAAGACAGGGATAAAGTCATCTGATATGATAACCCTTTGGCAATCTCCTGTCATCCCTGTCCTGGATTTTTAAGGTCCTCTGAAAAACCTGCTAATAATCTTTGCTTCCTCTTTCAGTATCCTCCCTGTTGCTTTTATGAGTGTTTTCTCTCATGTTCTATAGCCACTTTGTCTGGCTTCTAAGTATCAGGAATTCTAATCTGTAAAATAAAGTGCTTTCATTCCTAATCTGACTGAGATGATACCACAACTGATCTGAGGGAAGCCAAAGTCATTATACTAAATGGTTTCAGTATTTTTGATGTTCACGTTTTTACTTATTTTCCGGGCACAGCATCCAGTAGAGAGGGAGGGGAGCTGAAGAATTAAATAAGGAAACAGAGGTTGCTGTCACACTGTAGAAATAATGCAGTTTGACACCACTTTAACTGCCATAGCTCAATGCTATGGAATCCTGGGATTTGTAGATTTGTGAGATATAGCCTTTGCTTTCAGAGAGCCCTGGTGCCACAGCAAACTACAAATCCCAGGATTCCATAGGATGGAGCCATGATAGTTAAAGTGGTGTCAAACTACATTATTTCTGCAGTGTGGCAGCAGCCTAAGACAAATTATGGATATTTGCTTACTTTGCAGTATTTTAAAAGGTTGCAGAATCCAGCTTTTCTTCATGCTGAATTTGAATTACCTGGGAGCAACTTTGGGGGGGGTATGTTTTAACAGTGGCAATTAGTGGCTTCCATGTTGAGGGGGGCAGTAAAATTTGCTCCAGGTTTTAGGTTGAACTTTAAATAAACTGTTTGGGGGATAGGGTTCAGCACCTTGGATACTTCCATTAAAGTTTGGACTAAAGCCTTGAGCAGCTTCACCTCTCTCTCTCTGGCTTTTCTTTGCAAATGAAGATTCAGGAAGGACTCATCCAGCGCTTTCTGCAAGTGCACTGATGACTAAAAAGGCCAATCCGAGATAAACAAGTCCGGTTGCAGAAAGCACAGCAGAAGGTCTCCTTGGGTGATGTTTCCAGGTTGTGATTCTTTCTGCATTGTCGTTTCTCTTCAGGACTTGTAAAAAAGTCACTACCTGCAAATGTGTTTTAAGCATGGAATAGACACAACTCTGTATGTATTTTCTCCTTTATTCAAAACAGGTATGTTACATATAGATGTGAACTTCATCATTTTAATACCAATACACTACAGTAGGACCCCTGTATCCACTGGGGATTGGTTTGGGGGGGCATTGATTACCAAAAACCATGGATAAGAGCCAACACCACTGAAAATAATGGGACCTCTGGTTTAAAATACCATAGAGTTGCCTTGGAGGACCTTGAGAATGGCTAGAGAAGACACATTTTGTAGGAAGACTCTATGGTAGGTGTGCTGTTTTGTGTCCCATTGATAATTGAATCAGTGGATAATGAATCAGTGGATATGGGGGTCCCACTGTACTCAGAAAAAATTATGCTTAAAATCACGATCTATTATAAAGTAAATACTAAAAGACAAAATACAGTATAACAAGCAACTGCAGCCTCAGAGTGTGGTGGAGTCTCCTTCTTTGGGGGTTTTTAAACAGAGGCTGGATGACTATCTGTTGGGAGCACTTTGAGTATTTCTGCATGGCAGGGAGTTGGACTAGATGGCCCTTGTGGTCTCTTCCAACTCTCATATGATTCTATGGAGATTATGAGACACATCAAGAGTGGTGTTACAGCAACATCAGAAGATCAGAAAAGGGCTCCCTTTTCAGACGATGTCATCCCCCCTCGTTATGCACCTGGTCTGCCCCCTTTCTGCCAGCGCTGCTTTTTATTGATGGGAGAAGCCATCAATAGATCCCCCCCCCGTTCCATTTCTGTCATGGATTTGACAGTGTGTGACAAGGTGCCCTGTTATGCTGGCACGATCCCAGCGTCAATGGGAGGTCCCTGCCAAAACACTTCCAGGTGAAATCAGGACATCCAGGTAAGTGACACACTTTTTATGACCCTCCCCAGGTTATTTGTTAATTTTAAAGTGTGTTTTTGTGCTTGCTGTCACTTTTGTTGTTATTATTTTTATTTTTGAATTTCCCGTGCTTGTGTCTTCTTGTGAGAAACCATGGGATTTTGATCCAAAAAATGAGCAGAGCTTTGTTAGTGCTCCTTTCACTCCTGGGCTGCCCTGTCAATATGATACAAAGTATGTGAGGTGGGGAGGGTGATTGTGGCAGGACTGGGACGGGACAGGGGTGGGAGTGGAGACTGTGGAACAGGAACACTTTTTTCATTCCTGTCTGATAATCTCCTATGATTCTATAAAGCACAACAATTGCTATAAACAACATAATTGCTGCCTTATTCTGAATGCTCTGAAGCTTCCAAAAAATCTTCAAAGGTAGCCCCATCTGACTTCCACAGGAATGTAGGCAACTGGCACACTTGGTGGGCAAAGCACTCCTACCCAACCACCAGTATTGCCACATCATCCAAACCAGAACTTAGAGGTAACAGGTTGCAAAGTTATGTGTGATCGAGAACTTGTTTCTTTTCAACAGTAAAGGATGGCACTGGGGTCCTTTGCCACTCCCCAAATAATGAATCCCCTGGATGTTCCTTCTTCAAGAAATGTAGACAAGAATGTTGCTTGTTATTTGCTTACCCACTCTGCCAACTGGCATTTTATTTCTTCTTTAAACTGTCTTCTTTTAATATCTTCTGGGGAAAAAACATACTGGAATGCATTAGTAACAAGCAATGGAACAAATTACTCCCTCACCATCAGCAATGACAATGTTGGTGATGGGTTAGGCCAGCGGGGCAAAGAGGCACATTCCTTCTTCTCAGTAATGTTTCAAGCTCTGATCCAAATATGAGGCTGAATGCAGGTGCACCAAGCAATACTGGATACTGCAAAATTTTGCTGCAGGTTTTACTTGTGTCTGAGATCGGAAATTGCTAGTAAAGCAGAAGTGACAATTATGTGGCCCTCCAGATGTTGTTGGACTGCAGCTCCCAGCATTCGTCATCATTAGGTATGCTGGCTGGGGCTGCTGACAGCTTCAGCACAATCACATCTGGAAGACCATACCAGATTTTCTTCCAACCATGCAGCAAAAGGTGTCCAAACATGAATATATCCTTGAATCCTCATGTACATGTGTTTTTTTGTGTGTGTATGGAACCATTGCTATTAGAGGATGTCCACAGATGCACTTTACTTAATGTGATAATATATTTTTGAATCCCTATATTCAGAACACTGGGGTCTAAATCTTAGTCCCAATTACAATAGACACTCTGAAGCAATGATAATGTAATAAATCAGCACTTACGTAACTGGGTTTCTAGTTCAGGGTTGAAGTTATTTTAGGCCAAAACCTGAGACAAAGGACATTATCAGGCACACCAAATATGGCATCATAACAACATCACATAAATGAGAAAGGGTGCACATACCAGATGATGTCTTCCTTTTGTGTTTATGTACTGGTCAAAACCCATACTTTTTTATTGACAGCTCAAGCCGTCAATTGATCCTCCGTGATGCTTTAGAGCCAGCATTGCCAACATTTGAAACCTTGCGCCATTGTACTCACGTGAATGCAGCTTCAGTGATCAGTCTGGCCAGAACACATCCGGCTGAGATCACAAAAACCAGGTAGGTGGCGCTCTTTTTATTAACCTCCCCGGGTTACTTGTACTTTTTAAGGTGTTTTTCTGTGCTTGTGTACTTTTTCTGTTTTTATTTTTCTTTATTTTTTGAATTTGCCATGCTTGTATCATCTCGCAAGAATTGGCAAGATATTTAACCCGGAAGTGAATGGAGCTCCGTTAGTGCTCCATTCATGCCTGGGCTCCTTTTAAATGCTGCTGGAGGTAAGTCTGATATTTAGGGTTATTGTGCCGGGACAGGAATGTTAGTGTGTTTTGTGTCTGATAAAGTCACTAGGGATGGTCTCCAGTGATTTCATTAAGCATGATACAGTTAAGTATCTGCCACAGTTACACAGAGAATGTCACATGAAGTGTACTAAACTTCATGCATGCTTACATACATATACTTTTTAAAGTAGTGATCTCACTTTGAGATTCCTTCTCTTTGTCCTGAGGACTGGAGAAGAGGGGCCAGGCCCTGAGACCTGGGACCCTTATATATAACTACAATTCATATAACAGGTTTGTTTCTAGTTGTAACTAACATTGGGTTTCAGATCTAGAGGTGGAGAGAACAGGGGCAAGTCTCAGGGCCTGCCTCTCCCTGCCCGCAATTTGGGAAGGGGGCACCTTCCTATAATTTCTATGGGCATGGAAGATTTACTTCTTAGTAAATGTGCATAGGCTTGCACTGCTAATCCTTAGCAACTCTCTGGTTTTATGAGCCAATATGGTGTAGGGGCTTGAGCGTTGTACTAGGACATTGGGAGACTAAGGTTTGAATCCCCACTTGGCCATGGAAACCTATTGGGTGATCTTAGGCATGTCACACTCTCTCAGCCTCAGAGAAAGGCAAGGACAACCACCTCTGAACAAATTATGCCAAGAAAACCTTGTGATAGGTTCACCCTAGGGTCATCATGAGTCAGAAATGGCTTGAAGACATGCCACAACAAGAGCTATCAAAGGTCGCAATATTTATAGCACGTGGCAGCATGGAATCCTCTAAAAGTCCATTCTAGGACAACTGTCATTATATGTATGCACGAAGGCTGTGACAGTCCTTATATTTATTTCAAAATAATTTATCACCTTTTATCATCAGTTGTGCAAAATCATCAGGCAGAGTATGGACTTTATCAGACACATAAAATATGGTGACATAAAGATGCCACATAACTGCAAAAGGGTGCATATATCAGATGATGTCGCCATTTCGCAGTTATGTCCCTGCCAAAACCCGAACTTTTTATTTGATGACTGAAGCTGTCAATGGATCTCCTGTGGCACTTTTGTGCCAGCATTCCTGGCATGTGAAACCTCACATTGCCCCCCCCCCATACTTACCCTGTCAATGGCCAGCCCAGTGAGAACACTTCCGGGTGAGATTGTGACATCCAAGTAAGTGACACACTTTTTATGACCCTCCCCAGGTTACTTGTAAGTTTTTTAGTGTGTTTAGGTACTTGTGTAAACTTTTTAGTGTTATTTTTGTTTTTTGTTTTTGAATTTCCCATGTGATGAAGTCTTGTGATAATCTGTGGGATTTCAAAGGAGGAAGTGAACGGAGCTCCGTTCACTTCCTCTTTCATTGCTGGGAAAGCCTTTGCAGGGAAAGCAAGGTATGTACGATGGGAGGCATTATTTTGCTGGCATGAAAATTGATTTTTTTATGCCAGCAAAAGAATGCTTAAAGGGGCTTGTCTGATAAAGTCCTATGTTAACAGATGCATAGTTGCACAGTTGTTGTGTTGTTGTGTGCCTTCAAGTCATTTCTGACTTATGGTGAACCTAAAATGAGCCTATCACAGGGTTTTCTTGACAAGGTTTGTTCGGGGGGGGGGAGTCCTTTGTCTTCCTCTGAGGTTGAGAGAGTGTGACTTACACAAGCAGGGATTTGAACCTTGAACTCCAAAGTTGTAGTTCAATGCTCAAATCACTACACCCTGCTGCTTCTCTAATTACACTGTATGAAGGAAGAATTCTCCCTGGTGTTAGAAAATATAGATAGAAAGGGTGCATGTGAGAGAGGTAGATACACACACATGCATAAATAAATAGATCCCTCCCTTTCAGATAAAAGCCTTTGCAAGTAATGGAAGCTGCATCATGTTGCAAAGGTCACCATGGTTTTTATTGACTAATTGCCTATACAGTGTAGATGAAGAAAATCCATACTAATATCTTTCAGCACTAGGCTAGAAATGAACTCAGGCAAGCAGAAATGTTCAGAGAATTAGTGGATAGAAGTTTGCCAAATGTAGCCCTTTCTAACCCCTGAGCCTCTCTGGTCTCATCTATTAGGCAAGTGAAACAAAGTCCATTAAAACCTGTTACAAAATGCAAATATGAAGGAATAAACATTATGCAAATGAGTAATCTTTAAAACATAAAGAAAAACAACATTTAAATTTAAAGGGGGAAATCCATTTAAAAGCAATATTCCTCATACTGTAAAAAATCATTACATTTCCATTTTCAACATGTAAAGAAGAAGAATAAAATGTATTCATATGTTCCATATTACAAAACTAACAAGAACTGAATTATCTCAGCTATATTAATGGTACTGGTCTCTGCCATTTGCACAGGATTATTTTGTTGTTGTTGTTGTTGTTGTTGTTGGGAGCAGGGCTGTTGTTCACACTTTTCTGACCGGTTACCATCTATCAAATCATTCCATGGCATGCAGCCCATCCACAGATCTATAGAATACACCTGTTGTGGGTCACATCTGCTGTTACACCATTTGATAATTTAGCACTTGGTGACTTTCAGGTTAAAACGTGCTTTAACTAATTGGAAAATACTTCATTTGAGGTCATGTGTTGTGACACGAAAGTTGTCTCTGAGGTCTTTCAGTTGTGATGGTTTATTCATATCTGCAAGTCTTCGCTCGATCTTACAAGCAGGTATGAACCAGCAATATTGTTTCCTCCTCCTCCTCCCCCCTCCTCCTCTCATATTTTGTTGTCACATTTCTCTCTATCATTGTATCCATGTTATGAACAACAATATCCATACTGGAGGCCAGTGATCCATATGATACTGGACTACGCACATTTGTAGAGAGTGTGACATGACAGAGGTGGCCAAAGGCATCTCTAGGGCTGCTTTTTTGGCTTTCTATAACAGCATGGTCATGGGTGGCAACATCAGTGGCAGATATCAGGGCCCCTTTCAGACTATACAACTATAGTGCTATCTTCCACTTTAATTCCCATGACATCATCCTGAAGAATCCTGGGATATGCAGTTTAGGGAGAGATGTTCAGAATTCTAAGCCAGAGAGCTCTTGTGCCTCACCACTACAAACCTCAGGATCCCATAGGATGCAGCTCTGGCAGTTAAAGTGGGATAATACTGCTATAATTTGTAGTGTGAAAGGGACCCAGGTGCTGCTATCCTTCCAGCTTCCCAGTGCTAAAATACTGTGCCTCCACAACCGCCTGTTGATATTCTCCAGGAAGGAAATCCAAAGGCACTCAGAAGTGAAAGCTGGGAAACTGACAGCAAATGGCTGCAGGAGCGACTAGTTACCCCCCTCTCAGCAGGTATATCCATGTGTTGAATCTGGTTGTGCCCATCCTTGTTGATATTAGAGCCAGTCTTGCCATTATACAATGTGAGGTAGTCACCCCAGGTGGCAGATGCTGAGGAGCAGGGAGTGATGGCAAATTATTTAAAGGACTGAGCTGTCTGTGCCATGAAGCCAGTCCTGCTAGGATGAAGCTAGTTGCAAATAACGAATTACTTGTAATTAATTCCTTTCCCATAACTAAGGCATAATGTTACACTCCTTTTGTGGAATAACTGAATTTTCATTACTTTTATAGTTACAGTGGCGTGGTCTCACGTGGTCTCACTGACTGGTAGAGGAAGAATGTCACATTCTTTGGGGATCATGAATATGTAGCAGTTACGAATGTGTAACTGTAGGTTACATATGCATAATTGCCCAACAGGATTCCAGTTTTAAAAAGAAACTAAGGTAACTATTTTAGATTTTTTTGAGAAATGTAGGGTATGTAGGGACTGTAGAAAGAGAATAGTATTCTATAGTATAGTATATTGTATAGTATTGTTCTTGTTTCAGTGGCAGAACACACCTCCTGTGTTGAGATATGATTCAACTAGTAGTGTGGTCAGATTTGGTACCTGGAATGGGGAAAAGAGACATCTAGTTATCTTTGCCTCAGGCACCACAATGTCTTGGCCTGGACTGGAATGCACCTATGAGTGTAACATTTCTTTCCCTTTCTTTGATGGCAATGTTTTGTATTTCTTTTTATTAAAAAGTTCAGCTTCTTTATTTCTTTATTGACAAAGCACTCGGGTAATTCAGGCAGATGAGCCCTGATGTACAGTATAAGGACATGGAATGATAACACCACAAGTAACAGCATCATAAGTCTTACGCAGAGGAGTCACAGCTCAGCACTTCTGCTCTTGGGAAGAGTGTCCTTGGGCTCTTTCACATGAAGGGCTCCTAGCATCATCAAGTCATTCAGCATAAGCCGCAATTGGAGTTGCAATGGACTTTTGCCACAGGTCTCTTGTTCTGGTGTGTATGCTTTCCTGTACGTATATACTATAAGGGGAATCCACATTTCTATAAATAAGTCTTGTTTAATCATCCCTCTGACTAGTGTCCTGCATTGTATTCTGTTAATTTTTCAGCTAGCACAACTTTCCACATTTTTGAAATCCATCACATTGTATACTCGGTGTTTGTTTTCCAGAATCTTACAATTCCATCCTGGTTGTAACCAGTAGTAACAAAATTAGTCCTCATTTAGTATTTGCTTTTCTGTCATATCATAAATTTATAGACATGTGGTAGAGGGTTTCTTGCATTGTTTGTTGGGCTTTCTTTGGTTTATTCATGAGGAACATGTACATAGGTGATTACTTCTCAGTTTTCCTCAAAACAACCATTACATGAAATAGAAAATGGTGGCATGCTCCAGCTGGGATGCATTTGTTCTCTGCAAACCAGGAAATGAAAGCTCTTTCTCCTGCTTCTTCCCCCTCCCTTCATATTCCCCTCAATGCACTTGTAAGCTCACCAGAGACCCTCTACTTAAAAAGAGAAGGACTATTAAACATTATCTATATATAAAGCAGGGGTGGGGGCTGCCCTCGACTCCTCTCCCATTTTGTTATTATCTTAAACTGCAGTTTTATTCCTTCCCCGGCCTGATAACTGCAGTGTACAGGCATGTCCTTCTGTGACTCCCTTCTCCTGCTCTTGAGAAAGAAAGGGGAGCCTTGGAGATCATCTAGCAGCCACTACCCACTGATTTTACCCCACGTGACCCAATAACTCAGTGGGAAGTTACTATGGTATTTAATTGCACTTTCTCCACCTCTGACTCTGCAGACACTTTCCCTGCCCCTCCTGTGTGGGACAGGAGAATCCTATATGCATACGTGCATGTGCATGCATGCACACCAAGCAAGGCATGTGAAAGGAGTGTGGGAAGAAGAGATCTTTAAAAGAAAACTTTTATTCTAAGTAAGCAATGTAACATTAGCAAAAGAGTATCTTTTACATGAAGATATCTTCCCTCATGTGCTACTTAGGAGACTTACAAAATTACAAACAGCCTAAAAGAATGTAAACCCCTCACGAAACTACGGTAGCTAAACATTCCTATATTATTCACACAATGCAGGTGAAGTTCTGAATCTTGGATGTTCATGAGGGAGCCAGGACTCAGGGCACCTTTGCCCAGCCTATGACCAAGATTCCCCAAAATCCCAGTCTCTTTGTCTCCCTTTGTGTGTGTCTCTGTGCCTCATGGCACCCCCAAGGTTTTATAACCTTTTTCTGGAAAGCATCTTGAAGTTTTGACACTTCACCCCAAGTGGTCATCCTCATTAGGCAATTGTCCCTTGTGATCTCTGTGGCTTCTCCTTCATGCTGACCCCAATAAATGTAATGCAACCCAACACATCATTAACCCTTTGTTTACCTGGAGGGGAAACTATACCCTTCAGCTCTGTTCCCCAGATAATGGGAGAGCCCATAATCACGCCTTCTCTTTCATGCTTGGGACCCTTTTACACCACATATTTGAAGCACTATGATTCCACTTTAACTGCCATAGCAACATCCTATGGAATCCTGGGATTTACAGTTCAAGAAGGGGTACTTTCTGAGCCAAAGAGTGGTAGAGCCCCATCAAACTACAAAGTATGTTGCCATGGTAGTTAAACTAGAATCATGGTGCTCTAATTGTACATCATGAAAAGGCCCCTTGTTTTAAAACAAAATCAGAACTTCTCATTACTGCTGTTCCCCTTTCCTTCCCTAGTAGAAACCAAAGAGGTATGGCCAAAAAATCCATGCCTCTCATAAATAGCAAATCACATACAGTTCCCTTCCCAAAACCTATCAAAGGTGCTGCCTTTTCTCTGCATCATTAACTCATAGCAACTTTAAAGGGAAAAGCCACCTTTTTCTTATTAAAGTGAATAAGCAATGCAGCACAACCAACTTAATTTCAGCTTGCAAATGAGTAGAGCACAATGACATGCAAAGGCTGCATGAAAAATCAGCCTGCCTAGGCAAGAGGTGCCACCATAAAAACATCATCTGAAATTGCTCCTCTTCTGAAATCTCAGGGCATTCATATTCTGAAGGTTTCCAAGCTACTACCATTGCACAAAGCAGACCCAAACCCAAATAACTGAAACTCCAGTTCAATCCTCAAAAGAATATTGTTTGTTCAATCTTTTTTCCATAAATGTGGTGAATTTGTGCACTCTGTTCTGAGTTCAGCAACTGAGCTTTTGAAGAGTCAGAAATTCATCAAGCATAGAATTACTGAGGAGGTTTGACCAAAACTTGAAATCCTCAGCTTGTACTTACATTGGGTCACATACTTGTTTCAAGGTCATTTTTGCATTGGACACAGTACATTTAACTGGGTGTAAATGGGCTCTTCTCATCTTTGCATCAGTGGCTTTTTTTAATGGCCTATCTTTTATGTTTATTACCTATTACCTAAAGTCGTATCATCATCTTCATTTCCCATTTGATCTTTCAGCTTCCTTTTGGGGCTATACCTTTTCACCTTGAAATTCCTTTCTAAAGTATCAAATTATCCTACCAAACTGTCATAAGCATATAAAAATCTGTATTTGCAACATCATAAGAAAAGACAGAATTGTAGAATTGAGAATAGATTTCGATAGTGATCTAGCCTGACTTTCCCCAGTCTGGACACAGATGTCTTGGCTTACACTTATAGAATCATAGACTCATAGAATTGCAGAGTTGGAAGAGACCACGAGGGCCATCCAGTCCAACCCCCCTTACCGGTATGTTTGTGTATGCAATTGTGGACTAGTCAAGAGGTGAGTGAACATAATGAACACAGTCTGGGTTTGGTCACACTCAAACCTTGGTGCATGTATCTCATTCTCCTCAAGCCTTCACTGCCACTTACAATATTTCCAAACAGCATTTCTGCTGTTGTTAGCCTCTGCAAGCCCTCATTCATTTTCAGACAGGTTAACTGAGGCATCCTTTGATCCTTTTGGTAGCCTGAGGTATTTCGATTGCTAAACAGGCAAACAGATCTGAGATGCAGGTGGAGATTGGACTAATGGCTGCTGATGTCACAAAAATGCTGATGCCTCCCTAGATATGGAATAGTAGTACTGTTCCCCTATGAAATTGGTAGGAGGGTGGCTCATTTGTAAGATTCTTTCAGAGATGAAAAGTCAAAGTCTTCTCACTCAATTTTATCTCTTGAACCTGTGCCTGTAACAAAGGTTCAGTAGACAAGCTCGCAAAGATGTGGGACTCTGTTGTAAATATATTTCTACAGCTTTGGAGCATTTTGAATTGAATCCTCTTTAGAGAGTTTCAAATCCTCATTTACGGTACCAGTTGTTCCACTGACTGACTTAGAGAAAATATTTATTCCTTCCATCTCCTTCTTAAAACATGTAAATAATAGCAGTGTACCTCATCCTGTAGCATAAATAGCATAAAGGCTGGGCAGCATTTTATGAACATTGAAAATGCAAAAGAGGTCTGAAAGCAATGAGGTATAAAATAGAATTTACATTTGAGTTCATTTTAAAGATGAGCTGGCCTTTTGGAAAGTACAGCCTACTGAAACAGTCTTACCTAATGGCACTATTTTGACCCTAATGAAGATGACAAACCACTTAGAAATGTTCTCTTATCTAATATCTGAAGTATCTTCTCAGAATTTCCTTTCTCTTGTATGTTCAATTGTCTGCTATCTGAGGCCAATTGCCCTGAAGGAGATGTTTGGAATTTCCTTAACTTTGGAATGCAGGATCAGAAGCCCAGTGTTTGTCTGGTGCTGTGAGCTTTCTTCTTATGAAGTGTTGGAAGGCAAAACAGGAACATTTATGCCTTTACATAGTCTATTCTATTTAGGACTCTGTATCCAGTGAAGAGAGCTTGAGAAGAAGTTACTTTTTTGGACTACAATTGTCAGAATCCCCCAGTCCCTCTGGCTGTGAAATTCTGGAAGGTGTGATCCAAAGACAGTGGGCCCTTCCTATCTGTGTGGGTTCAGTTCCACCACCACCCGGGATAGGAAAAAATGCAGACGCTCAAGCCCCATATTAATCAATGATGGTGCATTCACATGGTTGCACACTGACATGGGTGGGTGCATGCATGCACTTTGAATAATATGGGGTGTGGCGGTCCATGGGTGCTCCAATCCATGGATGGCTAGCCCATGGAAGGACAGACACCACTGTCATGCTGTGCCACCCCATCTTTGCGACTACCTTTCTATGATGGTAGGACTGCATGCTCCCAGGAGGCAAGAGGAACAGCTACTGATAGGTTCTTCCAAGTCAGACAGATTTTTGCTGTGGAGCCAGACCAAATGTGCCATACAGGTACTGGGCAGCAGCAGTAGGGTGTATCACTAGTGGAGGATCTCTCAGAGACCAAAGAAGGGGTACTTTAGCCAATTCTTGTTAATACTGTGAAGATGGAGGAACCAGAAAACAATTTCCAAATGTCTGTTACAGTGTGCCCTTGATATCCACTGGGGTTTGGTTCCAGGACCCACTGTAGATACCAAAATCAATGGATGCTCAAGTCCCATGATATACAATGGCATAGTAAAATGGTGTCCCTTATAGAAAATGGGAAAATCGAGGTTTGCTTCTTGGATTTTTTTAAAAAATATTTTCAAGCTGTGGATCGTGGAATCCGTGGATAGCAAAACTGTGGATACAGAGGGCCAACTGTATCTTGAAATCCATATGATGAGAAAAATCGAGAAAGAAGGAAGAGATAGTACTGGGCTCCAGGGCTCATGAAAGACTCTCATTCATAGAGTCATTGTAAGTCGGAGCCAACTTAATGGCAAATACAAATGACAGCAAGGGCAGAACTCAGAATCCTACAGCGGGGAGCTATCTCTGGCATCACCCCCAGTTTTTCCAACATAAATACTGTTTTAACCATTGCAGAAGGAGCCCTCCAGGACCTGTTTGTGTGATGCCTTCCTATCAGATGCACAAGGCAAGCTAGAGGCTTCCAGCTTCATCTCCTCCTCCTTCTGGACACTAGTCAGCAACCGGACTGTTCCCAGGCACCATCCAGCTGCCTTTGTGCACACAAGGAAGAAGGAACAGGCTTTGCCCTTGTCAAGCCATGTGGGAATGGAGTGAAGGCTGCTACTTATTTCTCAGACACAGAAGGGCAGTCATGTGGCCAAGGGCAGAGCTATGCCCAAGAGTTTCTAAGTGCCCTTGCGCACCAAGGAAAGAAGGAAGAGCCTTTGTTCTCCCAGACAATCAGTATAGCTATGCTGGCAGAGACTTCTGCTTTGCCAACAGCCTTATTGAAAATTGGCCGGAGAAATCTTTCCACGAAAGGCTTTCAAAGTAACTTGATATTAAGCCCATAACTTTGGTGGGGGGGAACACTCTCCCTGCTGTGTTTCTAGCACTGCTGTGTGCTTCTACTGTACTTCTGATATCCCAATTTCATATTAGGTAGTCATACAGCAGAAATGCCAGCTCAAAACATCATGCTGCCTGAGGCACAGGAGAAGACATTGCCACTCACATTTCATGTACAAAATTGCTTAAAACAATTTGTAAGCCGCTCTGATAGCCTTGTGGCTGAAGAGCGTGGTATAACTAACTAACTAACTAACTAACTAAAAATAAATAAAAGGTTTCTAGGCATGCTACCCAGTGCCCATTTAGTGCCAAGTGCCTGGCTCAGATTCCAAGCTTCCTTTCCAAAAAAAAAAAAGAACAACCCACAACCCTCTAGCCCTTTTTAGGAGTTAAGTTATGGGGCAAAATGTGCGGTTCCTCTTCTGTCCAATTGTTTTGGAAGAAGCAAGCTTGTCCCTACCTTAGACTGTGTTGAGACAAGGTGTGATTGACCTTGTGACTGACATTTGTGACCTGTCTGCTTAGCTCCAATTCCCAGTTCCTTGTGTCAGAGTTACAACCCTGCAGGAAAGTCTGGTCTTTAAGTGAAAGTCTGGCTGAAGTCAATGTTGCAAGGCACTTGAAAAGACTGCAAGGAAAGCATGGAGTCATTGGAGTAAATGAGGTGGTGTTAAACAAAACCAGGTAAAAGGCTATGCAAAAGGATCTTGTAGCACCTTTAAGACTGAGAGAAAGAAACTGGTAGCATAAGCTTTCATAGCTATAAGACAATTATTAGGTCCCACGGAGGTGTGTGTTTGTGTGTATGTGTGTGTTTGGTGATTTGACTGATGTAGCAATCTTGTGCAATTTTATTAGATGTCCAAGGGGGGGAAATCCATTTTATAAGAGGTAGTTAGGATTCTACCATTGCCTGACGTGGGAGGAAAAGAGCCAGTCTTATTAATGTCATCTTCTCTCCAGCTCATTTTGCCTCTCCTCCTTACCACCTGCCCTGCTACCAACTCTCCCTAGTTTGCTCTCTCCATCTCTCTCTCTCTCTCTTTCTCCCTGCTAATGCAGCAGCACCATTGCCTTCCTCTGCCTGAAGCAAGAGTGGAAAAGAGGCTAAAGAGGGTGATAGGTGCAGTGGAAGAGTGCAAGGAAACAGAGAGGTAGGCACAAGGAGTGGAAGGTGGCACAAGGTGAGACCAAGAGAGATGCAAACTGCCAAATGCAAGAAGCAAGAGAGGGAAGCATGGTGAAGATGCAAGGTGGAGCAAGGAAGTGAGAGAGGTGCAACTGCAGAGTAAGAGAGGAAGGCATTGTGAAGGCAGGGAGTAAGAAGACTGATGGCAAAACAACTACTATGGTGATCTAGGAATAGTATTAGAGGTGCTGTGCATGACACAATGTCATAATCACCACCACCACTACCATTACCACCACCACACCAGGAATGTATACAGCCACTTTAAGGCAGATTTGCCAAGAAGTAGTGATGGGCCAAGGTCATATGTTAAATTCTCTCAGAATAATTGGTATCCAAAAAAAAGGGTACCAACATAGTTGTGGAAAAGAATGCAACAATTAATGTGCTGAATTTGGATAATTAGAACAAATATTAATAATATGCATAATTATAATTTGCATAATGTACACATTAGATACCTGGATTTGAGAGGCTAGAATATGGCAACCCTTGGCCTCATGGCTCTCTTCACATTCTTGCTGTTATTCCTTCCCCATACCCAAGCCATTGATGGCCCATGGACCAAGCAGGAGATGGAATATCCTCGCCCTGCAACTGTGGGATGAGCTACTTTCCTTTGCTCAGACCATGGCATACAAGAACACTGCATCTGCTGCATGAGGCAGTTGCCTCATTCTGTCTAACACTAGAACCAACTTTATTCAGCAGCCGTTAATTTTAACAAGATCCTCATAGCATTAGCCAACAAAAAAAGTTACTTCTTTAAAAAAAAAAACAGGAGTATATCTACACTACACAACTGAGGCCATTTAGATGCAATTTTGACTGTCATGGATCCATGCTATAGAATTATGGGATTTATAGTTTCATGAAGTACTCATGAATGTTGTATTTTTATTGATTTTATGTTTTTAATTCTTTTTAATTTTAATTTTTATTTATTTATATTATTTAAATACAATTCATGTTGTGTTTTTAATTATGTGATATTAATTTAATGCTTTTTAAATTTTTGTAAATTGTGATTTTAGCTGTGTGTTTTTTTATTGTTGTAAGCCGCCTTGAGTCCCTTCTTGGAAGAAAGGCAGGGTATAAATCTAATAAATAAATACTTCAAATTGTCTGGCTAGAGAACTCTAATGTTGCAGTTCAGAAAGAAGACTGTAACTCTCTAGCAGAAAATGCTAAGTCTACAACGAAACTATGGATTCTACAATTTCATAGGACACAGCAAGGCAATTAAAGTGGTATCAAACAACTGTAACTATGCCATGTGGATACACCCTGGGAAATACTTGCACAAGCCAGGAAGGGAGAGAGGTGAAAAGGGAGTGTGTTGGCATACAGCTTGTTCTTGGGAGCATGACGTCAGAACCAGGATAATGATGTCTGACCCAGACATACAGTCTCCACAATGCACATGCATGCTGGCTGGCTCACTGCCTACCTTCACAGCTGATGGGAGTGACTCTAGGGGCTTGTCTACATGGGCAATATACCCATCTTGCTCCCATCTCAGAGCCCTGCAATCCTGATGACACAGGGATTTTGCCCCGTTCTGCCCCCAGGCAGTCCTTGCCACTCCCGGGGCAAAGACAGGGGAGTGGGAAGACAGGGTAGGGCCCTTTGCCACATTTTTTTTAAAAAAATACCTACTTTAATGCGTTCCCACTAGGACGGAATGTATCAGGCCCTACATGTTCTCAGGAGCTTGTTCCAGCAGGCAGGCCCATCTCCGCAGCTGCTGGTCTCCCTCACTCTCTCCGAAGCAGGAAGGAGTCCTGCAGCATGTGACCAAGGCTGGTAACATGCAGGGGGCCTTGGTCACGTGTTGTGGCCTGGCTTCCTAGCTTCCAGAAATGCCAGGGAGACTGTGGCCAGCATGCCCATCTGGACTTCTTCCTGTTTTGTGGAGGAAATGGGGGAGGAACAGGCCTGATCTGTGGCCAGGATATGCAGATGGGGAGTCAGCATATCCTGGCTCATGTAGATGAGCTCTAGGACTAAGAAGGATTATGATGGCTGTTCAGGCAGCTACAACTGGAAGAGCAGAATACAACTCCAGAAGGAAAAGCATGTGCCCCTTACAAAGACACTATTGCAATGTCTCCTGCACATTCAAAAGTCAAACATGAGCTCAGGGCTCTCAGTAAAGAAACAGCCCAAACATTTGGCAGAGTAAGGCAGCCACCTCAGAGAACACATCTAGGACTTTATGAGAAAGCAGTTTAGTTTATTGTTGTATATTTGACTGCTGGAGAGAGGAAAAAGACACTTGTGAGATATTCTGCCCCAGGTACCAAAGTAAAGAGTGCATCTAAGAAATAATGCAGTTTGACACCACTTTAACTGCCATGGCTTCATCCTACAGAATCCAGGGATTTGTAGCTTTCTGAGGCACCAGCATGCTTTGGCAGAGAAGGCTAAAGACCTTGTAAAACTACAAATCCCAGGATCCCATAGGATGGAGCTACAGCACTTAGTCAAACTGCATCATTTCTACAGTGTAGGTGCACCCTTGGGTGGTCTTGAACATTATGTGCATCTTGACTGTTATTGGGTGGGGTGCCTCTTGCTGCTCATCTCAGGCTGCAAAATATGTTGGGCTGGTCCTGGAGAAAAAGTGGCAGAGAAAGGAAAAGGAAAAGCACATTTAATTTTGGAAGTAATTTTCCTTCCCAGCAGTCTATAGCGCCATTCACAACACTTAACACTTCTAGGTTTAGTAACATCTGGCTTTTCTTATCTTCTCTCCTTTCTGAAAACCAGGGGAAGGCTAAAGAAATAAGAGCTTTGGTGATGACAGAGAGAGATTACTCCAGCTGTTGCATCATTTCTTCGATTAGAACAGCCCCTGCTTTAAGGTAGTACAAAGGAAGGAACAGAGACAGTGAGAAATGTCCAGGTGAAGATGTTCTAACAAGGTTGAGGATGATGGCAACAGAGGGGACATCTTTGACACTAATGCCCTCCGATTTACTTTCCTGGTGTTAATCTTGAATGTGCACTATACGAGTTTTTTGCACTCATACCCTGATATCACTTTCATGGTGCACTACACAGTTATATCTTTAATTGTCATGGCTTCATCTAAAGGTAACCTGGGATTTGTAGTTTGATGAGGTAATTACATTTCTCTGCTAGACCACTATAGTCCGGTCCTGTGAGCTACAAATCTCTGCAGTTTATGCTAAAATTATTATCTTTAACCATACTCAAACTAAACTGTAGCTTCACTTGGAGTAGTTAGAATCCAAAAATAAGGATTTTCTTAGAATTAACTACTGTTAAATAAGAACAGAGTCCCTCCAATTGACACTACTGATGTGTTGCCAGCTTTAGAGGCGAGTATCATTCTGACCCACTCTCAGAATATTTATCCCAGAAAATATTGGCTTATCTGGAAAGCTGTAATCACCAGACTGAAAACATATGAACCTCATAGATCACAGGTCCTCTTATTCCTCTCCCAGCCTCTGCTTTCACACTGCAGGCTTTTACTGTATTTTAAATGAAAAGTCCCTGAGATTAAAGCTGTTGAAGCCTTCTGTAATCACTTTTTTTTTTGGCCTGGATTTATTCAGCCTAGACATGTTCCTTTTGTGGGAAAAGTAATAAACTTTCTCCCTCCCCCTTCTTTCCTCTAGGAGATGGAGAGAGTAAAGGCGATTGGTTAAGGCTGCCAGATCAATGTTTCAAAAGGAAGAGTCTGCAAAGTTATTATTCTGCAGAGTTTCAAGAAGCTGCCTGCAATGATTTTGGTACATAGGTGCCTTTGGTTGGTTTTGGTGAACAAAAATTATGGTGATTCTAGATACCCATCCAATAACATTCCTCCCTCCCTTTTTAAAAAGTATGAGGTCGTCTATATGAGGCAAAAAGAAGCTGATTGCTCTGAAGTAAAGGCATCTCACAGCAGCTGCAATTTGTCTTAATGGCTTTTTGGTAGATCGCAGGCACGTGAAGCTATCTGCGTTTGCTGTGCAAATGGGCATGCCTGTGAATCAAGATGGCAGCTGCGAGTGAATTACTAGCATTTTTATTCTCACCAGTTGCTGCTACCAAACAGTATTTAAAGAAGAAGAAGAAGAAGAAGAAGAAGAAGAAGAAGAAGAAGAAGAAGAAGCAGCAGTAGTGGTGGCGGTGGCGGCAGTGGCAGCAGCATATCTAAAGTGCAAAAGTGGCCACGAACACTTTTCCTGAGGAGTATATGGCGTATTTAGCCCCGATCCTTCTTAATACGGTAATACAATGTGGGATGCCATTAAAACAGGTTGTACTCTCCTCAGATTCCATGAGGGGTATTTTCGCCATTTAGACAACCCCTATGATTCTTTGTTCAGTGACTGAAACATCAAGTTCATATTTGCAAAAGAATAAAGATGATCCTAGCAACTAGCATGGGACAACCTTTTTCTGTTGGGGGAGCATGTTTCCTCAGGGTCAAACTATCAGGGACAACTTGCTGGTAGTGGAGGTGGGACAAAAGCCTAAAGTAGGCAATCTTGTCATCTCTCTCTCTCTCTCTCTCTCTCTCTCTCTGCCATCCTATTTTTGTCTTTCCCTCTTCCACCAAATTGATAAAGGTGCTGGGAATGAACAGATTACTCTCAGAGAGGCCTGAACCAATGAAAGAGAAGGACACATGACTCAGAGGGGCCTATGTGGTCCACTCCTGCCCTAGACAGAGCTTTCATGCTGCTGCTCTTTAAACACATACCTGTATTTCTAAATGGAGAGATAGCTCACACATTCAGCTGCAAATCTTCAGTGGATAAATCCTCAAGCAATACACATGCAAGTGCAAATCCTCACTCAGACTAAAGGCCACCTCATAGAATCACAGAGTTGGAAGATACTTCAAGGGCCATCTAGTCCAACCCTCTGTCAGTTCAGGAATCCACAGCTTATGTGCACCTGAGGGGTAGGCATCCAACCTCTGTTTAAAGACCTCTAGACAAAGAGAATCCACCATCCTCATGGGCAGTCTAGTCCACTGTTGAACAGCTCTTACCATCAAGAGGCCTCTTTTCTTGTAATTAGAATCCTTCAGTACATGTCTTACTGTCTGGAGCAACTTGTTTCATCTTGTACATGACATCTCTTCAAATTTTTTAAGGTGGCTATTATTTGTTGTTGTTAATTGCCATCAAGTTGACCCCATCAATGAGAGACCTCCAAGTCACCTTGTCATCAACAGCCCCACTCAGATCTTGTAAATTCAGGGCTGTGGCTTCCTTGACTGAGTCTATCAATCTGCAATGTGGTTTTTCTCTTTTCCTATGGCCTTCCACCTTGCCAAGTATTATTGGCTTTTCTAGTCATATCTTCTCACAATATGGCCAAAGTACAACAGTCTCAGTTTAGTCATCTTGGCTTCCAGGGAGAGCTCAGCTCTGACTTGCTCTAAGATCTATTTATTTGTCCTTTTGGCAGGCCAGGATATCTGCAGAACTCTGCTCAAGCCCCTCATCTCAAATGAATTGGTTTCTTCCTATCAACCTTATTCACAGTCCAGCTTTCACAACCATACATAGAAATTGGAAATACAATGGCATGGACAACCTTAACTTTGTTATTCAGTGGCATATCTCTACACTTGAGGATCATGTCTAATTGAGTCCAGTTGTGTCATTAGCCACACTACTAGTACTTGTCCTCTGTTCTTCCCCAATAGTCTCATCTTCTGGCACTCTCTCTTGTTCCATTGTGATCTCATCATAGTATTTTCAAGGTAAAAGGCTTCAGGAGTGGTTTACCATTGCCTTCTTCTGTGCAGTACTAATGCACATTAGCTATGGTGCCACTGCTGTTGTGTCTGAAAGATTCTCCAGCAGTGGCACCCCACCCTACCCACTGCTGCTGCTTCTCAGTAGTTGTTTGGCACATTTCATCTGGCTCCTCAGGAAAAGCCTGTTTGACATGGGGGACCCTACCAGCAGCACTAATAATGACGGCATAGACTCTTGGAGCACACAATCCCACCACCATGGTGGCTATTATATCACTTTTCAATATTCTAGTCTCAAGGTTAAACATACTCAGCTCTCCAAGCCATTTCTCATGCAATTAACAAAAATTATTCCAGTGTGGGAAATTGCTTGAATCATACTTGTACACATGGTAACATCATGGATGCATATGTTTTCACTGAAGTGATCTACTGCATGAAAAAAACAAAACAACCTAACCCTCTCAACCATGTGAGATAAATCAGTACTCAAGTTGCCATTTTGGCATAGGCTGAGGAATTCACAAGATCATTCATTCAAAAGTTAACTCACATGTGATGTAACTGCAAACCAAAGGATGACATTAGTTGCTCCCTATTCAGTATAGGGGGCTGAGATATTATGAGACAGCTCATTTCCTTCTGAGCTAATTCTGTGAGTGCCAGTCTCAGACATCTCTTTAACCCTGACACAAAATATAAATGCAATGTCTCTCTGTGTGTGTATGTGCCTTTAAGTTGCCTGTCAACTTATGGCAGCCCCGTGAATTCCATAGGGTTTTCTTAGGCAAAGAATACTCAAGAGGTGGTTTTGCCAGTTCCTTCCTCTGAAATATAGCCTACAGCACCAGGTTTTCATTGACAGTCTCCCATCCAAGTACTAACCAGGGCTGACCCAGCCAAGATCTGACAGGATCTGGTGCCTTTTGGGTATTTAGGCCATGCAGAAGCTGGCATCTCTTCTAATAGACACAGAGATATAGATTAGAGACAGGAAAATGACACCACAGCACCCGCTTGCCATCTGTTTGATCCTGGTATGGATAATGTCATCTTTGCTCTGTAGTGTGTGAGGTTAATTTCCTACTGCTGTCCATCTGCACAAATATATCCTTGAATTGTTTTTAAAATAAACAATGTTAAGGTTTTAATATGCCCCCTCCTCCAATGTTCAATATTATGGGCTAGGTCCAGACTCAGTAATATATTCAAGGTAGATCCACTCACATCACAGAATCATAGAGCTGGAAGGGATCCCAAGGGCCATCTAATCCAGTCCCCTGTCATGCAGGAACAGACAGCAAAAACATTCCCATGCAAATTCTGTTTAAAGACCTCTGAAGAGGGAGACTCCACCACCCTCTAAGGCAGCCTGTTGCACTACCAAGCAGCTCTTACAGTAAAGAAGTTCTTTCTAATGTTTAAATAGTATCTCTTTTCTTCCCATTTGAATCCATGGTTCATGTCCTAGTCCCTGAACAAGCTTGTTCCATCTTCTACTAGGCATCCTTTCAGATATTTAAAGATAGCTATGATATCACCCCTCCATCATCTTTTCTACAAGCTAAACACACCCAACTAACCTATTCCATGGATTTTAGTGGGTCGACTATAAATGGTGGGATCCACCTCACTGCTTTGTACAGAGTTGTCCTATTTGTTTTGGTTTTAGCTACATTTGGTATCCTGACAGAAGGCCTTGTTGCCCTTGTCTTTCTATAGGACAGAGTTGCCACAGTGGTCACTCCACATAATGAAATGTTGCTCTCATTCTAGAGAGTCATCAAGAGAACACCAGAAAGTTTAGGGGATGGGTGGAGGTACATCTGTTAGGGATGCTTTGATCATGTTTTCCTGCGTGGCAGGGGGTTGGACTGGATGGCCCTTGTGGTCTCGTCCAACTCTACAATTCTATGATTCTATGCTTTTGGTTCATTTTGCAGTTAACTTGATGTGCAACATATTTGCAGGATTGTAATTGTTACCAGTAAAGCCTTATGAGTGTCATTCAAATTATAAGCAAATTATTAGTATCAATCCAGGCAAACTCCAAGGAAATGTTTTAGTGGAAACTTCCGTTTAAAAAACCCACATACAGAAACATCCAACTTTCAATGGGCTTCTTATACTGCCTATGCAGCTGAGGCAGGGTAAATTTAGTGTAAAGCGACAAAATCTTGAATGTACCACAAAAGCTCTATTGATTTTGCTAACAGACCAATGTGGCTATGTGAATATGTGCCTTCAACATAAGTCACCTGTCGACTTATGGCGATCCCAAGAATTTCACAGGGTTTTCTTAGGAAAGGAATCCTCAGAGGTGGCTTTGCTAGTTGCTTCCTCTGAAATGTAGCCTGCAGCAGTGGTTCATAACCTGTGGGCCTCAGATCCCCAGGGAGCTGCAATGTCCTCACAGGAGGTCCATGAAGGATTGAAGGCTGCTCAGCCCATGTGACAGGCAACGGCTGGCTGGCTTGGCCTGCATATTGCTCTTCAATCCACTCCAGTTACAAATTTGCAGGAAGAAGCAGGAGAAAACTCTTCCCTCCCATCCAGTGCCTCTGAGGGAAGGTTTAATGGATGGTGTAATTATATCATCATCATCATCATCATCATCATCATCACACTCTGGCTTTTCTTCGCAAATGAAGATTCAGGAAGGACTCATCCCACGCTTTCTAAAAGTGTGCTGATGACTAAAAAGACCAATCCGAGATAAACAAGTCCAGTTGCAGAAAGCACAGCAGAAGGTCTCCTTGGGTGATGTGTCCGGGTTGTGATTCTTTCTGCATTGTCATTTCTCTTCAAGACTTTTTCGGTGTGAGTTCTCAAATAAGGCTGCAGCATTGTGGATAGTGTCTCCATGCCTCCCGATGTGAGGCCATGGTGGGCCATTGTTGGTGATCACTTTGGCCAAACCTGAGATGCTTCAGGGAGTCCTTGTATCGCTTTTTTGGAGCGCCCCTCTTATGCTGACCCGTGGCGAGTTCACCATAGAGTACTATTTTTGAGAGGCGATGGTCCTCCATCCTAGAAATGTGCCTTGCCCAGCACAGCTGTGTTCTCAATATCATGGCCTCAGTGTTGGTGATCCCTGCTTGCTCAAGGACAGCAACATTCGTCACATAGTCAGTCTAGTGTATATTTAGGATTGTGCATATACAGCGCTGATGAAAGCATTCGAGGAGTCGTAAATGGTGGCGATAGGTGACCCATGTTGCAGACCCATAAAGGAGAAAAGACAGTACAATGGCTCTATACACACTGATTGTTGTGCTTCGCCTCAGGTGTTTATTACTCCAGACTTTTTTGTAGAGTCTTCCAAATGTGCTATATGCCTTTGCTAATCTGTGATCAATCTCTTTGTCAATCTTGGCATCTGAGGAGATGAATTTTCCCAGGTAGGTGAACTGCTGAATGGACTTAAGCACAGATTTCCCAACAGCAATGTGGGGGTGATGGTGTTCATCCTGTGGTGCAGGCTGGTAAAGAACTTTCATTTTCTAAAGGTTGACTTCCAGCCCAAACAGCTCTGCAGCTGTTGCAAAGCAGGATGTTAGGTGCTGCAGAGCTGCTTCTGTGTGAGCAACAAGGGCAGCATCATCAGCAAAGAGCAGCTCATGGACTAGATAGTTTAGTGTGAGCCCTCAGACGGCTTAAGTTAAACAAGCTACCATCAGTACGGTAATGTATATAGATGCTGTCTTCTTCTTCAAGCCCTGCCGTAGCCCTTGGGAACCTCATGCTGAAGAAGATAGTAAATAAAGTTGGAACAAAAACACAACCTTGCTTCACTCCATTAGTTATTAGAAAGGGCTCTGAAAGAGCATTGCCATATCTGACTTGACTGTGCTGGCCCTCGTGTAGCAAGATAATCATTTTAAGGAATTTGGGGGGACCTCCTAGTCTTTCCAGGATCTGCCACAGACCTTTTCTACTCAGTGTCGAAGGCTTTGGTGAGGTCGACAAATGTTACATAGAGACCCTTGTTCTGCTCTCTACATTTCTTGTGCAGTTGTCTAAGGGCAAATATCATATCTGTAGTACTCCTATTGGCGCTGAAGCCATATTGGCTTTCAGGAAGAAATTCTACTGCAATAGCAGGAACTGATCTGTTCAGGAGTATCCTTGCAAGGATTTTTCCAGCAATAGGGAGCAGAGTTATGCCTCAATAGTTTGAGCAATCAGATTTTGCTCCTTTTTTCTTGTACAGGGTGATGATGACTGCATCTCGGAGATCTGATGGCAGTTCCCCTTTTTCCCAGCAATTCACAAGGAGTTCGTGGAATTTTTCGTGGAGTTCATGGCCTCCGTGTTTCCAAACTTCAAGTGAGATTCCATCGAACCCAGCTTCCTTGCCATTTTTCATCTGCTGTATGGCCTAAAGGGTCTCTTCCAAAGTGGGAGCTATGTCCAATTCATTTTTCATTGGTTTTTGTATCATATGTTGGATAGCTGAGCCTTGGACTACTCGGTTGGCACTAAAGAGACTTTGAAAATATTCAGCCCATCGATTCAGGATGGAGGCTTTATCAGTAATTAATCTTTGACCATCTGTACTGTATAAGGAGCTTTGGACCTGATAAGTAGGTCCAAACACTGCTTTAAGAGCTTCATAAAATCCTCTAAGATCACCCAGATCTGCACAGCATTGTATCTTTTCTGCTATATTGATCCACCACTTGTTCTGCATGTCTCGGAGTTTTTGTTGAAGTTTACTACATGGGAGGCAGAAGGCTGCTTTTCTTACATGGCAAGTTGGCTGGGCGAGGTATACCTGGTGAGCAGTTCTCTTCTTTGCCAACAGCTCCTGGATCTCTTGGTTGTTTTCATCAAACGGGTCTTGATTTTTCTTGTGGGAGAACCCGAGGGATTCTTCCGAAGACTGGAGGATACTGTTTTTGATATGTTGCCAAAGCACTGTAGGAGAAGGATCTGTAGGATGGTCTTCAAGTTTTGTTTGCAGGTTTGCCTGGAAGTTGTCTCTCATGGTAGCTTGTTGAAGAATGTTGACTTGGAGTCTCCTCTTTAAGATGCCACCCCTCTTAGGTTTGAACTTAAGATGAAGATTTAGTTTACATCTTACGAGGTGATGATCTGTTTGGCATTCTGCACTGGGCATCACTCGAGTATGGCAGACATCGCAAATGTTTCTCTGCCGGACTAGAACATAGTCAATGAGGTGCCAATGTTTGGATCGGGGATGCATCCAGGTTGTCTTCAAGTCCTGTTGGCAAGGTTTCGAGTTTGGAGGTAATGGAGTTCTTAATCATAAAGCCTACTCCTGAAAGATGTTTTTTGGTTTTGGGTTTGCCAGACCAGTAAAGTGTGTAGCCAGCGTCATGTTCTTTACAGCTGCCTTCCTCATAGAGATGAATTTCACTAAGAGCAGCAATGTCAATATTAAGTTGTGATAGTTCATGGGCTATTAGAGTAGAACGATGCTCAGGCCATCCACTATCTGCAAAGTCTCGCATGGTTCTGATGTTCCAGCATGCAAGCGTCAGTTTATTTACACCTTTGGAGGCCGGTATGCACCTTTGTTTCTTCGCCTTGGTTTGACCGCATCAGAATATGCCCGTTGGCCGTGGCTAGCCAACCAGGTAGTTGGGGATGAGCTTTCGTTAGGCCACCTTTTCTAGGCTCCTCTCCATATGGAGCAAGCAGTGCTCTCCTTAAAAAAGGCTGCTTGGTTGTTCAGGATGCTGCTGAACAAGACTGTCATCTCCTGGGTCAGCCTCAAGCGACCAAAGTCCTGAACTGCCTGCATGCAGGGTTGGGACTGCGGCTTCCAGTGCATCTTTACACCTGCTGTTTCGTTGCTCGCCTATCGCTACAGGGCTTTTTCGGAATTGGATTTGTCCTTTGAGCCTGTGCAATGAATTTTTCTGGTGGAGCGCAGCATGCACAGAACTGGCCTCACCCTTTAAACCAAAGGTTCATCTGCTGTGGCCTTGCAAGCATAGACGGTAGCAGCGAGGTCCTCGGGACATAGGTTTGATTAGAGTTTCCTTCTCTCAGATAGTTGAGCTTACAGGGTTGGACGAGCACCATCTGCCCGGATTTGGGATTTTTCTTCTCCTAGGATGGTTGCCATAAGTCTAGAGAGCCCATCCTGCCCTTTGTCCATTGTCAAACCTCTTCATTGACACCCCCTTGTCATGGGAGAGAGGCTTGCATACCCTACTAATGTTTTGAACTATGCTGGCGGTGGCATAATAGCCACTGGTAGGGTCTCCCATTCCAGACAGGTCAAAACCGAAGGGTCTGACAAAGAGCATCATAATCAAGTATTAGAAGTACTGTATTGAGTTAAGTCTTGGGGGACCTTGGCAACAAAAGATATTTAAAGGGGGTCCTGGTAAAGAAAAGGTTAAGACCCACTGGCGTACATCTGGTCTTTGATGGCAGTCTCCCATCCCAATACTAACCAGGGCTGACCCTGCTTAGCTACCAAGATCAGATAGGATCTGGTGCCTTTGTTTAGGGTATTTACCCCTCCCCCTTGGAAAAGGATTCAACTGAAGTATGCTCAACACAACCCCCTCCACTGTGTATTTACATGGAAATTATTCCCCCATGGACTCCAGAACTTCAACTTTGGAAAGTTACTTGTGTGGACTATGACTTCCAGAATCCCCCAGCCAGCATGGGTGATTCTGGGCATTCCAGTCCATAGAAGGAACTGTGCCAGGCACTGCTCCATAGTAGGTCATCACTGAGCCCTGCAGCTGGACTTCAGAGCTTCATAGGGTGTGGGGGTATGGGGGGGGGTGTCCAGAGTGGCAGGAACTTCCTTAACATCAATCCTGCAGAAGAAGATTTAGAAAACTCCACAGATTTTGAAAACAACATTACATGTTCAAAATTTAATATCATTTGAGTTGATGATAGTATAGGAGTAAAGGATATACTCTCTCTGGCTTTTCTTCGCAAACAATGATTCAGGAAGGACTCATCCTGTGCTTTCCAAAAGCGTGCTGATGACTAAAAAGGCCAATCTGAGATAAACAAGTCTGGTTGCAGAAAGCACAGCAGAAGGTCTCCTTGGGTGATGTTTCTGGGTTGTGATTCTTTCTGTGTTGTCGTTTCTCTTCAAGACTTGTTCGGCGTGAGTTCTCAAATAAGGCTGGGGCATTGTGGATAGTGCGTCTCCATGCCTCCCGATGTGAGGCCAGGGAGGACCATTGTTGGTGATCAAGTGTAGTGGAGGTAAAATGATCTAATATCTGTTTGTTTAGATTTCTGTTTTTTCTGGGCTGTGAGGCCGTGTTCTGGAAGAGTTTATTTCTGATGTTTCGCCTATGGCGAAACGTCAGAAATAAACTCTTCCAGAACACGGCCTCACAGCCTGGAAAAAAAACCAAAGAAACTATGGATGCCAGCTGTGAAAGCCTTCGACTTCACATTTGTTTCTTTCTTTGTTATAAATGTCTATCTATTGTTAGGTGGCATTTTGTATATGAACTGAGGAAAATATAACAACAACAATATAATAACAATATAATGCTAATACTGATGATGATGGTGGCAGGGGGTTGGACTGGATGGCCCTCGTGGTCTCTTCCAACTCTGCAATTCTATGATTCTATGATTCTATGATTCTACGTCCTGCAGAACTGGAAAAAAAAAAGCTGATCATTGTGAATTCTAGCCTACTTCAGGCTGAACCTTCCCCGGGAGTGGGCGGGGATTGCAGCTTTATGAATGAATGAATGAAAGAATGAATGAAAGCGGGCGAGCGGGGATTGGCTCTGGGCGTGGCCGGCTGGGTGGCTCTGCTTCGGCGGCGGCCCAAGGCTCCGGAGGGGAGGGCGTCGAACCGCTGCCGCAGCCCCTCCTCTGCCCCAGTCGGTCTGGGGAAGGCGAAGGGCGCGGGTCCCTCTCGGCATGGCTCGGGCTGCTTGAGCTGCCTCAGTCGGTGGGAAGATGCTGCTGGGAAGGCCAACGCAGCAACAGCAGCGGCCGGCCGGCTGGGACCGGGGCCGGGTAAGCGAGCGGCTGCGGGCTGCCCTGGCCGGCCTCCAGGAGCTCCAGGTGCTGCGGGAGAAACAGCGGGCGCTGGTCCGGGGGGCTTTGGCGGCGGAGGAGAGGCCGGCGCCGAGCAAGGAGCAGCGCCTGGAAGCCACCCTCACCGCCCTCAAGGAGCAACTGGTAAGGACATGGGCGCTGCAGGTGCCAGATCCGCCCCGGAGAAAGCGAACTCCCGGGGAGGGTGGGGGGGCTTGCTCTGGTTCCCTCCAGGAGGGTCCACGCCCGGGGTCGAGCCCAGGTAGAAAGCCCCGGGGTCGGTCCCAAGCGGCGTCTTCCAGGTCGGGCCGAGGAAGCCGTGGTGGAGGAGAGCAGGCTGCGGCAGCCTTGGCCGGAGCTTTTAGGGGAATCCAATGTGCCATTAAGGTCTTCCCATTGATCCGTCCAAATATATTTTGAATTATTATTATCGCTATCATTATTATTATTATTATTATTACTACCCCTCTCTTCAGCCACAAAGGCTCTCAGAGCGGCTTACAAATTGTGAAGTCAAACAGACACTAAAATCCGCCTTGCATATAAATAAATTTATATAATTTTTTTCATATAAATATTACAGGAATTACCCATTCAAATACACAAATTTACCAGTACATAACATCTCTAACAGGGGTTCACAATATATAAACCCCACACACTCTCCTACCCAACCATTCTCTGAGGATGCCAGCCAGAGATGCAGGCGAAATGTCAGAAAGAAACTCTTCCAGAATACAGCCTCACAGCCCCGAAAAAAACCAAGGGGCTATGGCTTACACATTGTTAAACAATATTCATATCTACACCGCATTAAACGGTTTCCAACACGTGTTAGCTACTTGTCCCACTTTTTCACCTGCTTTTAAAATGTCCCAGTTTCTCTCTCCTCCTACCACTGTCCCCCTTCATTCTGTTTATTTCAATTGCTGCAAACTGAATTCAAAGTGCAAAAGTATTTTTGCACCAGTTAACTCTGCAGAGGGGAGAGGAAGGGGTTGAGTGTTGCCCTTCCCAGTAGAGTCAGGCATATTCAAAATGCAGTGGGCTCTCCTAGCTTGGGAATTCTTCCTCATTTTTTGCCATCTTGACCAGCCTCTGATGTTGCTCGGCCACACGTTTCCTGGTTTGCACACACACACACACACACAACATGTGCACACATACACAGTAGGCAACAGGCAAGCCACAGTATCATCTGTCACCAATCCCACCCGCAATTTGAGGCTTTAGCTTTTTAATCTTTAGCTTCTACTGTACGATATATGAAGGGTAAGGTTGGTACAGTTCAGAGTGCAGAGTGGATTACTTGGTAGAAGTGATAAATGCTAGGTTTTAAAATGGTAATATTTTATTATTTAAACCAGACCTCTTTCAAAACAGTAGTCAGTTTTGACAGTGCACACATTCTGAACAGTTATATTTCTCAGAAGTTGTAAGAATGGGCATGTCTACCTGTGTTTCAAGTCTAATTCTATGAACTCATGCTTGACAAGAAACAATTATTTAAACTAAGAGCTAGTCTCTTAAAACTGCAGACACGTAAAGATCCCAAACTTGTCCCTGTATCTTTTGCCTTAATCTAAGAGGTGCTTCACATATTACATTTTCCCACTGAAATATGTAGTGATATAGTCTGTGCACGTGTCTGTCACACAGGAAAGCCTTTGTGCTGTTTTCATGTTTTTTCTGACACAAAAGTACTGTATTTTCTCTGTAAGAAGGCCATAGCATTTCCAAGTGACTCTAAACCCAGCTACTCCATGAGTGGCTACATGTTTTGACTTGGATCTTGTACACTCTAGATCTCAGTGAGAAAATACACATGGGTAAAAGTACTCTTGGAGTCTAACTTGTGCCTTTGATCTGCTCCACCCATTTGTTAGTGTTTTTTAAAGACCATCTTGGGTTCCAACCGTATGTAGACTCCTTTAGGCATAGGTCATATTGAATTTAACCGAATTTACTTCTGAGTAAGTACACTTTCAGATTCACTCACCCACCCATCAGAAACACAGCTATGTTAACTGCCATAGCTCCATGAGTAATCTCATTAAAATCCCAGTAAATTCAGTGGTACAACTTTGGAGAGGATATTTGGGGAACTGCAGCCTTACCTTCTAAGACAGGGTAGTTGTGATGTTTCATACTTTGTTTTGATCCTTATTTGGCCCTTATTTTGTGCTACTCTCTAATTAGGATTAACTACTAAATATGCTTACAAATATGGCCCAATCTATATGTACTGAGAAGCAAATGCTACTTAAATTGGGATTTATCTCAAGTGAGTTTGATTGGATTAGGGCCTTACTTGGAATTAATTCTCATTGATTTCGGTAGGGCTTACTCATAAGTAAACAGGCATAAGGCTGGGTTGCAAAGAACAGCTTTCATTTTTGGCTGACTGGATTATTTTCACCCTTCAGCCTTTTAAATTTTTTAAGTTTAAAACTTTTAAAATCTTAGACTTCTAATGTGAATAGAACAATGTTGTTATCAAAGATTGAACTTGTGGTTTGGGTGGAGGAAATCGTGTGTGTGTGTGTGTGTGTGTGTGTGAAAAAGAGGAAGAGATAGAGGGTAAATCTTCATGCCTTTCTCTTTCTGATGAAATTATTAAGTCTGGTGCACACAGACACCAATGGGTTGGATCTGCAAAACACTTTAGGAAAATCACATTTATAAATGTGCATATATACCATATGATCTTGTTCTCCATAATCTACAAATAAAATGTTTGTTATGAGTAAAAGCCAAATCTGAAATCTAATTACTAGTCCCAAATAGACCACCCATAAGTACTGATTTACCATTTAATAATTGATTCAGTGGGTCTACTCTGCTTGGGATTAACCATGGGATGTAGGCCAAAGATGATGCTGTGGTACAACACCATTCATACTTCTAACAACTGAGTTTTCTGTGTGCACTGTTCTAATAAATTATGTCACTGTGTAGAACTTTACGGTGGGGTAATTTAATATAACTTTTTAAACTATTTGAATATTCATTTATAATGGTACATTCCTTTTGTGAGATACATTTAATAAATGTTCTAAATAGAGATTTGATTTAGAATTTTACTTGGTTTTTTTTAAAAAAATACTCTAGGGTTTGTTGGTTGGTTGGTTAAGTATTAGAAAAAGTTCAAGAGCATGTGTTCCTGTTAGTTGACAAATATAAGGAACCATTCACATCATAAAGATGTGACAATGCTTTTAAGATGTCAATTGCATCCTTTGTCTTAGCTTTGTAGAGAAAGCATACAAAATTATTCCTAAAATGTTGCTTTTGGCATTATCAGCATTTTCATTGTTTGGAGACTGCTCACTTCATATATTTTTCCAATGGAGGATATTGCAGAATGCTTGAAATAGAATAGCAATCTGTACAGAACTGTAAGAGGGGAAGTGGATTAGAAGCAACCAATTGTTAATTTACATATCTGGTTAAACTATGCACAATTAGCCTACTGTCTGGTAGTGCGTGCTGTCAAGAGAATGGCTACAGAAAATCTTTGTCTCTCTCCTGAGTTAGGGTCAGTCAGTAAAACTGATTGGCAGTCAATCCAAATACATGCAGATAAACACACAAGTACATCTGCACAAAATGAACAATTAATACGGAATGCACTGCCGCAAGATGTGATGATAAACATAAGCCCTGTTCAGGCATTACTTGCCCTGCTTTCTTGAACATGGGAGAAGAGAACAGTCTTGTCCCATCCCCTCTGTCCTCACTTTCCTTACATGAAAACCAATACTGGTATGTCTGAAGAGGAGAGGTTCCTGTTTGTGTGGAAACTCTCCATGCAGACAAGAACCCTGGAAAGCCTCTACACTAAGAAGAGTATCTTCGCTTCATATGTGTTGCTCTCCACGTGGGAAGGGCCTCAGATCAAAAGCAACTCCTTTGAAAAGGTGAGGTCCCTTGCTCTGGTGTTCCAGAAAAATGTGATGAGTAGCACCTGAACAGGGCTATAGATGAGAAGTCTACAGTATTTATAACCAGCTATTTATTGTTTTGAGCAAAGGGAACTGCTATATTCAGATGCAGTATATCTTTGAATACAGGTACTGAGAAGAAAACAGAGTCTAGAAATATACTTTTTAGCGATAATATGTTTCTGTTACTCATAATGTTGAGCAAATAATTCATGTTAACATTGATGACAATTTTTAAACTTACTGTATTGCTAATTATATTATTGGCTGATTTTCCATTACTTTCATTGAGATTATTTTTTAGGATCGATAAGAAAATGACATTAAACTGGGAAAATATCCTGCCAAAAGACTTCTAAAAGTGCTGTATTACAGAGCTGAGAAACTAAATTGTTCATAAGTGGAAAGGAGATGCTAATACCTACAATTAACTTAAGCTACCTCGGTATCAAACTTTAAACCAGTTTCTAAGTGTAGACAGATTTTGTGGGGGGGGGGGTTAAATTAACAACACTAACAAAAAAGTTTTTTGTAATTATTTCATATTGCACTTTAGAGTTTCAAATCCTTTCACATTCATTATCACTGCAATCCTTCAGATGACTCTGTAAGGTCAATATTGTATTAATATCATCATATTGCACATGACATGAATAGTGGCTTGTCAAGGGGCACTTATCAAATTTGTGGCTGAGATTACATTTTAGCAAGGTTCTCCCTGGCTCAAACTCTTATCTACTACACTGTGCTAGATCTAAAATACTGAAATCTCTCTCTGTATGTATGCTAGATGAATGAACAGACAAGTAGAAGTTGCAGTCAGCCATGTTGGTCCTTGAGGAAAAGAATCCAAAAGAAACAGTAATATAATAATTATTGGCCAGAAGCCAAACTGAGTCAAAGGAGCACACTTCCGTGTACTAATAGCATTGGTGCAAAAGGATTTCTGGTGATGCCAAAGTATGGCTTATCCATATTTGTTTGCATAACTCTTTCATGGCATCATGCAAACTATAAGTCTTGGATTTTTAATCATAAGTTTAAATCCCCACCATCCCTCTACAACACAGTTTGTTTTGCAGTTTGGTTGTTTGTCTAATGTAGTACCCTACCTCATAAAGAATTTTGACTTCAGTGTTTTCTCACTTCTTAATAACTGTTTAAATTGGTCCTAATAATGCTGATATGTTACTTTGTCAACATACAGAAATGTTTATCGTGGCATATATTACACAGCCATTTAAAATGACCATGGTGTGGGGGGGAACAACTCCTACCTTCCATCTTAGAGTAAATTGAAGTTCAAGTCACAGTGACCTGGGCGCATGTCTCTCTGAACTAAGTGTAAATTACTTCTGAGCAGAAATGTATAGAATTGCAATAAGAGAGCAACTGAATTTGTTTGACAGCAATATCTTCTTAACCCCTGTACATCTTTATGAAGCAGCAAATATATATTAGGGTTGGATCTTGTTCTTGAAAGAAGAATGCAATCAAAACATTATATACTTTAATCTCTCCAGCACTGGCAATTACACACTTCAGTAAACTCCAAGTTAATTCACATCTCTCCCACCCCCTTATTGGTGTTGGACTTGGCTATCCGTTATCAATCAGGTGTGAAAACACAAAGGGTATTCACTAACTGTAGGCAGCTTTATCAGAAGGCATCTTGGAGGGGAAATTGGCTTTAACCTTCAGGGGATGCTTAAGCCCCACTTGGGAAACATTGCAGCAAGCTTATCTTGATTAGAGTCAAAATGGCAGCACAAGTGTACTGCCAACCCCTTGATTACCTGTCATTGATAATTTTAACTAATGACTCTACTTTATTTTATTTCACCCCAAAGGGAATATGATTTAAAGCATTTATTGTTTGCTCAAGGCCACCAGGTTAATAGAAACACCCAATGACCTCTGACCAAACCCATCCATTCCTATTTGACACATGTGATTTGGGCTGTAATAGCTCATCGTGTGTTTATTTTCTTCCAAATAAGACTTGAAAATGAAGGATTAGTTTTATCAAGATTTGGTGACATTCTCTGAGGTTTAAAACTAGGTGGGATGGAATTCTGAGTGTCCCCCTTTTATTGGCAAAGACAGAGATGTCTACATAGGTAATAAGAAATGTGTTAATTCATTTCACCACAGGGATAGTATGTCTGGAGAAGGAAGAACTTACAAACCAGTTTTGACAGGCCCTTGTCAAATGCATTAATAGCTGCCAAAATGTGAAAGCTGGGATGCTGAATAGGCATATTTGACTAATGTATATGCAGCCTAGTTCTATGAGTGTTTACTCAGAAGTACGTCCCCGAAGTCTTACTTCTCAATAAGTATGCATAGGATAACAGGTAATCCTACTAATACTCCAATGGGTCAAAAGCATCCAGTCGCCTTCTCACATATTACTTGCTGCTCTACTGTTAAGATAAAACCAGTAAAACTGTTGCGGTAACTGTAAACATGCTAATTAATGTTCATGTTAACGTTGAACATCCAAGTTAAAATGCCAAAGACTGGCAGTAGAGTTCATCTGGCCATTTGCATCTGTTCAAATAATGTCTGTACCTTATTATTAAAAAGCCAACATGTTAAGGTTGAAAAATCTGGCAACAGACAATGGATTTGAGCTTTTCTTAAACATATTCTTAAGAAAATAAGAAGAGGTTTGCTGGATTAGACCAAAGTCCAACACCCCCCCCCCTTTTCTACAGTGACGAACTAGGTGTCCATTTGAAGATGCCCCAACAGGAATTGAGGGCAATAGCTCTTTTGGGTCTTGCCCAACCACTGATGTTCAAAGGAATACTCTTTCTGATCCTGTAGGTAATACATAATCACCATGACTAGTAGCCACGGATAAGCTTACCCTCCATGAATGTGTGTATAGTAATTCTCTTTAAAGCCAACTAAATAAGTGGCCATCATCTCTTCTTATAATAGCAAATTCCATTGTTTAACCACAAACTGTGCAAACTTTTGTCTATACAAAAATCAGAATAGGCATGCAACTGACTTTATACCCCTATTTTTGGCCATAGGCTTTCAAGCAAGGGCTGTGTTGTTGCTGGTTTTTTTTTTTTTTGTGCAATGTCTAATAAGCTAATGTGTATTCTAAATAATTTGAAAAAAAATATTGATTTTTGGTCCAAATGTACAAAGGCTTGTGATACCATTATAATGTTGCATCTGGTTTTTGTGAAAGTTTCTCTCTAAGTACATAATTCATTTCTAGAATGCTCTGTGAGGTAATGGTAAGAGAGGGCTTTAAAAAAGCCAACCAGCAGAAGCTTCTTTTTTAAAAAAAGAAAAAAGAAAAGCTATGCAACTTGTGACAACATAAAGAGATTTCAGGCTTGAACATTCCAATTAACTCAGCTGTTTAAATAATGTATACTGATTTATGGTAACTCTCTCATTGGATTCCTAAAATATATCTTTGATTCTTCTGATGTTGGCCTACATTTTAAAATGCTTCTAAGCCTATAAGTATCCTGATTGTTTAAATGGACTTGGTAAAGTAAATGTACACAAGGTTCTGTCTAGCTAACACACATTGGAAACCACTTAATTTGGTGTAGATGTGTAAATTGCTATCACTTAATCAGTTTGTAAGCCACTCTGAGAGCCTTAGTGGCTGAAGAGTGGGGTATAAATACCTAAATAATGAAATTTGTTTAGAGTGCACTGATTTCAGGGTCCTCATGAAGAATGCCAAAGAAACAAATGAGTGATGTAAACAAAATTTGTTTTTAGAAGTTAGGAGTTAATGAAAAGTGTGGAGTCTCCCAGTCAGACAACATGAGACCCACTCCCCATGCTGGGAGACAGTGGGAAAGAGGAAAGGGTTAACAAGGTTGCTGTAAATCATTTTATGTAAAATGCTGTAAATTTACCAACAGATCCTGGAGGTGCAATAAATTATCTTTGAATACCTGAGAGCCTTGCTGAATGCTTTGTGGCCTCTTTGCCATTAATCAGAAACCACAAAGGGAGGAATTGGATGGCAAAACATTAATCATTAAACAATTAATTCCAGACTTGAAAACAAAACTTTGTGACTTCCTGAGACTAAAGGAAGCGTAAAGTGCTTCCACCCCACTCTACACAGGAAATTCAGAAATCTAATGCCTTGGTATTAAATTCTAATTTCAAATGCCATTGATAATGGTTCTATATTTGAAAATTAATAATCATATTGCAGCAAGTGTAAAGCAGTTGGAACAGGGCTTATAACAGACTCAGTGTCCTGTAGTGAGGAAACACTGAAATATTGTATCCCATATGCAATAATATGCAGGTGCTCAGGATGTACCTGTTCATTTTAGTAACTGGGATTATTGAACAGAGATCTCATATAAATGGCAAATTTATCCCACAACTATGCCTAATGTATAGGAAACACTTCCTTCCTAACCAGTGAAGTAATAAAGGTGACCAAATCAATGGGAGCTCACCTTGGGGTATTTTGATCATCTAGAGCAGTGTTTCTCAACCAGAGTTCCCTGGAACCCAAGAGGTTGCTAGGGGTGGATTTCAAGCCCTATGCAGTCAATGGATGTATTCAAACAGGGAGGCTAGGGTCATCACTAACTATTACCAGTCAGGATGGTTATAGATCTATCACAGCCAATATCAGAGTTAGTAGGCTGGTGAACACAAGGTGGAGGGTGCATTTGCACTCAGGTCATGCTGGTGAGCTTCCCATAGATAACTTTGGTCTGATCCATTAGGCTCTTCTTGTTTTTAAAAACAACTTTGGGTATACCAACCTACCACAGGAAGATTAAGGAAATATGAGAAAAGTACGCTGGGTGTTCTGGATGTACATCCATGTCCCATCTCCAAGTGCAAGTCATTTATGAAGCTGTGCAAAGGATAAGAAGTTAGAAGAATGTTAGCAAAACCTTGATTTTTCCAGCTGTGGTGCTGAGATATTATCATCATCATTAACAACATCATAATCTTATTTATTTTCTGGGCAAATAAAGAAAAGCAGATGCGGGGAGGGATTTCCTATTATCTACCACAACGCCACTACAGATAGATCTACTCCTCATGTCTGCTTTGCCCAATCAAAAACAGGATTGAGAAGCCTGCTTTGCTGCCAGGGAAACTGAAATGGTAGAACTGTCTTTCTGTGTGTTGATGCAGAAGACAGGGCTCAATCTCTTTGAAACAGAAATATGCTCATTAGAAACACTTATAATTATTTTACTTCCTGAAGAGTCTCTTCCCCCCTCCCTCCATTTTGTATGTACTGTGAAAAAAGAAGACTTTCTCAAGATATCAGAATTGAAAATAAATTTGTGCTTCAAGGAACCCAATAAGGGAACCGACAAACAAGACATTTCTGTCTATCTCTGTGTGTGCATGCAAGTCTGTCTTTGGACTTTATCAGACCACCTGCCCATTAATGTTCTCTTTCCGGCATAAATCATGACATAAAGCCTTATTCCCTACACATGATTGCGAAAGGATGACATCATCTGGTATTATTTGTGCCCTTTCGTGATCATTAGGCATCCTTATGATGCCATATTTGCCTGGTCTGATAAAGTCCTGTGTCTCTTTATGTTAATTTATTAAGCCAGTATGTAAAGTCATTTGGGCCCAGAAAGTTCATGAGTCTGCCCTCTATCAGGAAAATCTTTTCCTGCCAATTTCTGGGAAATACTTATTGGTCAAGGACTAAAAAATATATGTACCATATGTAATTTCTGAAAGGAAGCTGAAAGGATTCCAAAGCATTATGATGAGAAAGAAGAAACTTTAGTTCACAGGTATGAAATTAGTAGATTCCTTAGTGAGGTAGACAAGTGGGGTATTGTTGTTTTCACAGATTTGAGGTTCACAATCTCCAACCCAAGCTGAGATACAACCTGGTTAAATATACATATCGGCACCTTTTGCCTAAACTCCCAGGTGTTTATGCTGCTTCAGAAATTGTTTCCCCAAAGTCCCCTGAATTTCTGGTACAGCCTCTTCAGATGCATAGGGAGCTGCAGAGAAGGCCTCAAGACAACATTAGAAGTTACAGAGAATGTGGCTGAAAGAACAGTAGAGCTGTTTCTTATCTTTATTCTCTTCTTGATAAGGTCTAATCTCTCTCACTCGCTTTCTCTGGCTTTTCTTCGCAAACGAAGATTCAGAAAGGACTCATCCCGCGCTTTCTGCAAGTGTGCTGATGACTGAAAAGGCCAATCCGAGATAAACAAGTCCGGTTGCAGAAAGCACATCAGAAGGTCTCTTTGGGTGATGTTTCTGGGTTGTGATTCTTTCTGCGTTGTCATTTCTCTTCAAGACTTGTTCGGCATGAGTTCTCAAATAAGGCTGCAGCATTGTTGATAGTGCGTCTCCATGCCTCCTGATGTGAGGCCAGGGCGGACCACTGTTGGTGATCAATTTGGCCGAGCCTGAGGTGTTGTTTCAGGGAGTCCTTGTATCATTTTTTTTTTTGGAGCGCCCATCTTACGCTGACCCGTGGCGAGGTCACTATAGAGTACAGTTTCCCCTCCACATTCGCGAACTCGACATTCGCGGTTTTGATTATTTGCGGTTTTGGGAGGGCCCCCAGGCCCCCCCAAAACCGCAAAACGGGGCCTCCAGAGGCCCCGTGAAAGCCCTGGGATAGAGCGGGGAGGGCCGGGGAGGCCTCCACGGGGCCTTCGGAGACCCTCCGGAGGCCCCATGAAGGCCCTGAGGGGGAGGGGGAGGGCCAGGGAGGCTTCCGCAGGGCCTTCGGAGACCCTCCGGAGGCCCCGCAAAAGCCTTGGGAGGGAGGGGAAAGGACAGGGCAGGCCTCCGCGGGGCCTTGCGAAGCCCCATGAAGGCCTTGGGGAGGACCGGGGAGGCCTCCGTGGGGCCCCACAAAGGCCTTGGGAGGGAGGGGGAGGGACGGGGAGGCCTCCGTGGGCCCTTGGGGAGGACGGGGGAGGCCTCCGCAGGGCCCCCGGAGGCGCTCCGGAGGCCCCATGAAGGCCTGGGGAGGGGGGTGGGGAGGGCCCGGGAGGCGAGGGGAGTCCGACAACGGGGCCTCCGGAGGCCTCGGGGTCGCTTGGTGAGGGCGGTGGGCAGCCAGGAGGAGCGACCACGAGGCCTCCGGAGGCCTCGGGGTCACTTGGTGAGGGCGGTGGGTGGGGGGTGGCCGGGAAAGGCGACCACGAGGCCTCCGGAGGCCTCGGTCGCTTGGGGAGGGTGGGGGGTGGCCGGGAAAGGCAACCGCGAGGCCACCGGAGGCCTCGGGGTCGCTTGGGGAGGGTGGGGGGCGGCTGGGAGAAGCAACCGCGAGGCCTCCGGAGGCCTCGGGGTCGCTTGGTGAGGGCGGGGGTCGGCCAGGAAAGGCGACCGCGAGGCCTCTGGAGGCCTCGGGGTCGCTTGGTGAGGGCAGGGGGAGGCCGGGAGAAGCGACCGCGAGGCCTCCTGAGGCCTCGGGGTCGCTTGGGGAGGGCGGGGGGCGGCGGGGGAAGGTGACCGCGAGGCCTCCGGAGGCCTCTGGGTCGCTTGGTGAGGGCGGGAGGCGGCAGGGAAGAGCGACCGCGAGGCCTCCGGAGGCCTCTGGGTCGCTTGGTGAGGGCGGGAGGCGGCCGGGAGAAGCGACCACGAGGCCTCCAGAGGCCTCGGGGTTGCTTGGGGAGGGTGGGAGGCGGCCGGGAAAGGTGACCACGAGGCCTACGGAGGCCTCGGGGTCGCTTGGGGAGGGCGGGGGGCGGCAGGGAAGAGTGACCGTGGGGCCTCCGGAGGCCTCTACGTCGCTTGGTGAGGGCGGGGGGCGGCCGGGAAAGGCGACCGCGAGGCCTTCGGAGGCCTCGGGGTCGCTTGGTGAGGGTGGGGGGCGGCCGGGAGAAGCGACCGCGAGGCCTCCAGAGGCCTCTGGGTCGCTTGGGGAGGGCGGGGGGCGGCAGGGAAGAGCGACCGCGAGGCCTCTGGAGACCTCTGGGTCGCTTGGGGAGGGCGGGGGGCGGCAGGGAAGAGTGACCGCGGAGGCCTCCAGAGGCCTCGGGGTCGCTTGGGGAGGGCGGGAGGTGGCAGGGAAAGGCGACCGCGGGGCCTCCGGAGGCCTCGGGGTCGCTTGGGGAGGGCGGGTGGAGGGCTGTCATTATTCGCGGAATTTTCACATTCGCGGGGGTCTATGGAACCTAACCCCCACGAATGTGAAGGGACAACTGTACTGTTTTTGGAAGGCAATGGTCCTCCATCCTAGAAACGTGCCCTGCCCAGGGCAGCTGTGTTCTCAATATCATGGCCTCAATGCTGGTGATCCCTGCTTGTTCAGGGACAGCAACATTCGTCACATAGTCAGCCCGATGTATATTTAGGATTGTGCGCATACAGTGCTGATGAAAGCGTTCGAGGAATCATAGGTGGTGGTGATAGGTGACCCATGTTTCAGATCCATAAAGGAGACTAGACAGTACAATGGCTCTATACACACTGATTTTTGTGCTTCGCCTCAGGTGTTTATTACTCCAGACTCTAAAGCCGTCTGAGGGCTCACACTAAGACTCTAAACTATCTAGTCTGTGAGCTGTTCTTTGCTGATGCTGCTGCCCTTGTTGCCCACACAGAAGCAGCTCTGCAGCACCTAACATCCTGCTTTGCAGAGCTGTTTGGGCTGGAAGTCAACCTGAAGAAAACAGAAGTTCTTTACCAGCCTGCACCACAGGACGAACACCACCATCCCCACATTGCCATCAGCAAATCTGTGCTCAGGCCCATTCAGCAGTTCACCTACGTGGGAAGCATCATCTCCTCAGATGCCAAGATTGACAAAGAGATCAATCACAGATTAGCAAAGACATATAATGCATTTGGATAAGGTCTAATAATTCAAAATGTAAGATGTAGTCATTGTTTGGTCAGTTTTCTCATTGAGACAATTATGTGCAGCTGCATAAGGGATGAGTAATTGAAGGGTTTGGTCACATTTCACCACACATCATCACACATTTTGTGTAACTTCATTTCATAAGGTGAAGAGGAGGAGAAATGGGGCTTCTGTGCTGGGTGGTCTGAACATTATCCCATACGTTCCAATTCTGGCCTCAGAACAGCAATACACGTGACAAAGCTCCTGATGGATTCCTTTGGATCTAGGCCAACTTAGGGCAGTGCTACTCAAAATGGTGGTCTGTGGATTAGTGCTAATCACCTATATCAGTTAGCATGAGAAGCATGGATTTAGAGGAACCATGGAATCTCTGCTTTCCAGTGTCCTTTTTAAAGATAAAATGTGGGAATGATATTATATGTACACATTTGTGTGTTAACATCTGTCAAGTTGACTTCAAGTTATGGTGACCCCATGAATAAACATCTACAAGACTCCCAATCCTCAAGAGCTCTGCCCAGGTCCTGCAGACTTATGTCCATGGCAGACATTTAGATTTGTTTAAATAACTTCTAGGCCTCCTCTAAGAGAAAAAACATTCCGAGGCAATGTACATGATAAAAACCCATACAATATAAGATCCATATAACAATAAAACAAGAGACGTCAATAATATCAACAAACATTAGCAATAAAAACATCTAGCCTAGAAAATGCAAACATCTTAAGCAAAGTTGCAGCTAAACACAAAGATTGACATTTTAGGGGTAATCCTTGTGTCTTGTATAAAGAGCATTGGTTTAATGCTTAGGAATTGGTCTCAGATGATGAGACGGTTTCAGGTAGCATCTAGGACTCTCTCAAGGGTCACTAAGATGCAGAACTGGACAAACAGCTGATCCCCAATTTTTAAATAATAATAATACAAAATAAGTTGTTGTCCAAAACTCTTTTCAGAATTAAGTGAAATGCCCACATTCCTTGATAGGTGGAAAACAGAAGCAGAAAAAAGTTAGTGCGCCAATGAAGTGACTATTTTATATGGGCCATTCCTTCAGATGCCAATTTTGCACTCTGAAGTGCAAACATAAACTGGACTTTGTCTGAAATTGTCCTTTTCCTCTCCCCTGTTGGTCACAGTCACGTCTGAGGAGGCAAGATGTTGGACTGAAAAGCCATCTGGATCAGCTGGACCAACAAATTAGTGAACTCAAACTGGATGTAGGCAAAACATCCATTGAATACCTTGACAGTGACAGCAGACCTAGTTCAGGTAATGTGGAGATTTTTTTTCTATTTTTTTAAAAATAGAAAAAAGTATTTTATTTTGTTGTATGTGGGAGGGAAAAGCATTAATAGTACAAACTGCAGTTTTCTCGTCAATTACTCACGGATAGGCAACTGTGGTCCTCCAAATGTATTTGCCCTGCCTCTCCCATCAGCTCTACTCAACATAGATAATTGTGAAGGATGATGGGAGTTGCTATCTAATAATACTGAGATGAGATAATTGATTATAATGTATAAGCTAATCTGTTACTAAAAATTCCTGATTTCAGGGTTGTTATTGTTGGTGTTTTCTTTTGTGTTATATAACCCTTACTCTTGATGCAAGCTGTTCTGTGTAATCTGCATTAATGTGTATGATAAAGGGAATCCACATTTCCATAAATAAGTCTTGTTTAATCATCCCTCTGACTAGTGTCCTGTATTGTGTTCTGTTAATTTTTCAGCTAGCACAGCTTTCCACATTTTTGAAATCCATCAGATTGTATACTCTGTGTTTGCTTTCCAGAATTGTGCAATTTCCATCCTGGTTGCAACCAGTAGTAACAAAATTAAATCCTTGTGAAGTTTGCTTTTCTGACTCATCAGAAATTGATACATATCCCGGTAGAGGGTTTCTTGCATTGTTTGTTGGGGTTTCTTTGGTTTATTCTTGAGGAATATATACATAGATGGTTACTTCTCAGTTTTCCTCAAAAGAGCCATTCCATGAAATAGAAAATGGTGGGATACTCCAGTTGAGTTCTGTATGATGCATTTGTTCTCTGCCATCCAGGAAATGTTTTCCATCTTTTCTTAATCTTGCAGGTTTTTATGATCTCAGTGATGCTGGCTCCTGCTCATTATCCAACTCCTGTACATCAGTCTTCAGTGAATCCATCTCTTCCTCCCATGCCAGTCTACTGACAAATTCTTCTCATCATCCCAAAACCCGACTTAGCATCATTGATTACCGTCCCAAATCTGCAGATGAAACCACAGTACACAACCAGTTCCAACAGCAGGGAACCTATGCCAGCAATGGATGCCGAATCAAAACTTGCCCGGATATTTCAGGGTCTCCCACCAAGTCCAGGCCAAGACCTGTTTCCACAGGTAAACAGTCCCTTATCCTGTTCAGACTTACTAGTAAAAGAAGGATCTCCCTGTTTGGCCTTAGCCTCATAGCACAATGTATGAAGAGCCAGTGTCTTCAAGAGGTAATTTTAATAAAGGAAATCATATTGCCTGGTTCTACTTCTCTATTTTAGCTCCTCGCTTTGAAAAAGTAAATGGTCAAATATTATAGTTTGCAATGCAAACTATTGCAAGTAAATGTGATGTGACAAGAGCCTATGCACCTTTTATAGCTGTATGGCAGAGAAAAAGTGAGGCATTTTAGCCTATTCTATTACTAGAATGCATTGATGGAAAACTGCCCTGTTGGATCTCTGCCTGGCATAAAACATCTGTCTGGGCAGGAAAAAAAACCCAAAACACAATAGGGTGAAGGTAATAACAAAAGTGATAAAGCTTCTAGACAGAATGACTAGGCCAGCTTTTGCATAGGCTGTGCAGTGCTGACCTAGAGAAGTGATAGGCAACCAAGTCCTGTGACTGCTCATTCAGAAGTTTTGCTTTGGTCAGCAGGACTAGCCTATATATAAGCACATGTACAATCTCCTTGGGCTTCACAGCATGGTGGCTCTGGCTCAAATTGCTTCTGAGACAAGGCCTTGTAACAATACATCACTAACTTTCATGACTGTGATAATGAATATAAATAAAAAGCTTATGATGTTGCTCAGGAACTTACTCAATGCATTAATGATGTTGTTCAGAAACTTAATACATTAAATGTCATTATTTTAAAGTAGCTAGCAGGGGGGGAAGGTGAAAAGCTGGTCAGATATGTGTATTTTGGGCAGGGGGGACAATGTAGAATTAACTAACTAACTAAATAAATAAGATAAATACTCCTTTTCCTTTGAGGTACCTTGGAGGTAACAGGTAGAATGATGGCCCTGTGTAATTCTACTTACCGTATTTACACTGAACTGACTTGGAGGCAGCTTACACAAGAGTTGGGCAGAATGCAGAGATATTTGAATGGGACTAGCCAGAAGAGGATATGCTTCTTCAGTTGGACTTCTAACATGGTGTCAGCCTTTTTCTGGGCATCTATATTGTTGTCACATGAAGATGACTGTTGTTATGGTTGCTTGATAGATGCATTGCATTTTGGGTAGGGTCTTTTGTGGAACTTAGTAGTAAGGAGCTGCAATTATACTTGCAATGACCTGATTTGGAAAGTTATTTTCAATCTAATCACTACTACCATTGCCCCAAACAGCCTCTAAGGAGCATGAGACATTTTTGGTAACTACCACAACATTTTAGGCCCAGAAGAGGCATGTTTTTAAAACAGAAAGTGACCCTTGAATGGTCCAGAGAGACACCAAACATGGTGAAATATGATGGAATTGCCTCATAGAAGCCATTTGGGGGCAAAAATTTGGCCCTCGGGGGCCATAAAAATGCCCCTGGGGCTGAATGTGGCCCATGGTCCACATTTTGCATACTCTTGACTTAGTAAATGTCAGATTTGTCCCTTAGTTTTGCCATCTAGAGCTGAAGTGGATCCTGCCTTAGATCCCATGTTGGGAGAAAGATGAGATATAAATAAAATAAAATAAATGAAAGAAGAGAAGGTAATTGAAATTGTGTTCTTTCAGGTAAGCCCCAAGTCCCCTTCACATCTTGGAAGGGCAACAGGCTGCAGGCCCTGCTTCTGACATTGTGTAGTTCCCATCTCTGTACTCCAGTGTCCATGTGTTGAGCATGGACATCTTGATGGGGAACACCAATGTCTGCAGCCCTCTTAAGTGAGTTGGAAACTACTGTGGGGGCTGTTACTAACACTGTGTCACCTATTAAGGAAGGAAGTGCCTTCATGTGAAAGATACTTCTTCTGTTGTAGATCACTGGTCTTGTCTTTATGGTCAAAATAATCCAAACAGCATGCAAACGTACGGCGATCCATTCATACGGACATGCACATAAATATGTGTCATTTGGAAGGGGGGCAGCAAAATCCACCGCAAAGTCCCTGTGCTTCATCCATATTTTTATAAAAGTTCCATACGACATGTGAATGTTGATGGTTTGAACACTCGCATTTGCACAGATACGAACAGGCAGCATAATCTCATTGGCTGGATGAGCATGGGGCACAGGCTAGCAAACAGGGAAAACACCTGTGGCCACCGTGTTAGATTTTCAGCTAAATGAGGGTCTGGTAAGTCAATAAAACGGCAATCTTATACTCTTTTTTTTTTTTTTGAGAAAGTGTTTTTTTTAAAAAAAATGGCAGCGGCAGATTTAAAATCACTTGTAAATCACTTGCAGCCGCCATCTTGGCTAGGGGGTCACGCGGAGTTTAGGGGGGCTCTTTTGACCGTGAAGACAGGTCACATTGTTGCGAATGCCCGCTTTTTTGGATGTGTTCTTATCCCCCCCCCCTCATATAGACAAGACCACTGTTAGAATAAAGCTTCCTTTACAGACTTCCTCTCTTCCACATTGTTTCACATGCCTGGCTCAGTTTGTGTGTCTCTGCTGGGACAGAGGTAGACAGTGCGAGTTAAAGTTTTCCCCAGTTAGTTTCCCACTGAGCTACTAGTTAAAGGGGGTTAAAATCAGTGAGCAGTGGCAGATCAGATAGATGACCTCCAGGAATCCATCTCCTACTTAGCAAAAGCAGGAAGGGACTGAAGAGGCATAACATAGAGCCAGTGTGGCATAGTGGTTTGAGAGTTGAACTATGATTCTGGAGACCAGGGTTTGAATCCCCGCTCAGCCATCAAAACCCACTGGCTGACCTTGGGCAAGTCACTCACTCTCAGCCTCAGAAAACCCCATGGGCATGGGCATGGGCATGAGGAAAAAAATATGAAGAGATTTGGTCTTAATACAAACTGATGTTCTTATGTTGACCGTGACTTTTTTCTTTAATCTTGTCTAACTAGGTGACCTTGAAAGACTCACTATTGGAGATGTTGGATTTCCTAAAGCAACTGACCCCAAATTCTCTCCTCTGCTTTGTCCAGGAGAAGATAACCAGATCTATTGTGTTGATCCCAAATACCAGAGTGACTTGGTCTCTAAGAGTGGGAATGATGTGTATCCATACCCCAGCCCCCTTCATGCCGTGGCTTTACAGAGTCCCCTTTTTTCCCTGACAGGGCCACCATCAGAAATTGAAGGCCATTTGTTGCCTAATAAAGTTGCACCTAATGCTGTTGGGCCCAGTTTGATTAGGACTCGGCTGGTCAGAGAGTCCAGGCCAGGGGGTTACATCAACAAACTGCTTCAGCTGACACGCTATAGAGGAAACAATCAGGCGGATGCCAGTGAGAGGTGTCCAACAAAGAGCCAGCCATTCACAATGCTCCAGAGACTCATTATAATCCCCAGTGCCGGTGGAGTGAAAATTAACAGCAGTGGCAGCCAGCTGGAAAAACAAGAGAGCTCACCACATAATAACAAAGCGGAGGGGAAACTGCAGAGGGAGATGCCTGAAGGGGAATGTGCCAAACAGCAGGGGACTCTGGACTGTGTGAATGTAGAGCAGACAGCCACCATGGTTCATGCAGAGTCTTCCTTGGCTGTGAATGGCTGTTACTCTGCCAAGTCATCTGTGAGGGACTCTCCTGTGACAGAAGCTGGGGAAAGCAGCCTGGAAAGCAGCTCTTCAAGCTCACCTCTTGGAACAGAGGATTCTAGTCTGAGCCCCACAAACACTCACATGGCCCCAGCCAAGAAACCTCAGAAGAAGTATGTCAGTGCCATAAAGGCAGGAGGAGGTCATGATTTCATGCCTCAGGGAGGATTTGTTCATGCCAAATTTGTCCCAGCAGAGTCCCATCAAGTCAGGGTGAGGTTTGCTAACTCTAAAATGAAGCCTGTGAAGGTAAAGAGGAGGAACAGTGAGAAGGCACTGAGGCCTGGGAAACAGACTTTTTATGCAGAGAAACCAAGGGGGCTTCACCACCCTGCTTCCAAACTGCCTGTGGAGTGGAATCTGTCTCAGAGACACCTGAGAGAAAGGAACCTCATGAGGAGGCCTACTTTTTCTGGAGAAACCACAGGTAGATCTTGCTCAGAGTCCAGCTTGTACCCTGTACCATTCAGGCTCCCCCAAGGACCCCCTGGGCCCGAACTCTACCAGGCATCTGCCAACACCATGTATTCTCTTGAAGCAGCTTACATAGACACAGCCACCAAGAAAAAGCACCGCAAATGGCAGTCCACTGTAGAAATCTCAGCCAAAACTCAGGTTGCTAGTCTGTCTAGTGGCTTTGCCTTGGGCCCAGTGAGACCACAAGGAAGGAGAGCAGGGATTATGCGTGCTGTAACCATGAGGACACGTTCAAAGAGCCGCCACCCCTTTCATCCTGGAACATATGCCAAGAGTGAGTCTGACCACTCAGAGTACTCTGCCGAATGTGCTTCCCTTTTCCACTCCACCATTGCTGAGACCAGTGAAGGAGAGGTCAGCGACTATACAGCCAACCGCTTTGGGGATAGTGAGTCCAGTGAAAGTGATTCTGAGGGCAGCAGCCTGACTGTTGACGATGAGGAGGAGGCAGATGAACACGAACTGATCTGGCCTGACTCTTCTCTCAGGCAGCCGGCAGCCACTGAGACCTCCTCGAAGCCGCTTCCATCTATGCCCAAACTCTGCCGCATCAAAGCTTCAAAGGCTCTCAAAAAGAAGATTAGGAGATTCCAACCTGCCTCTCTGAAAGTGATGACTATGGTTTGAAACTGAAAATCAGTCTTATTTTGTCAGCTGGCTCTGTCTCAGTTTGCAAAACAAAAGTGGATGGATACTTAAAAGGATTTTGTTAAATGAAATGTAATTAAACCTTCCCCCATCCCCAGATCTTAAGGCAAAGTTTTTGTCGTTGTTCATTTGCAAATGCCTCTGTAAATTATACTGTTACTAATTTCCCTTTTCTATTTGGTAAATGTGTGTTAACGTGGCTTTATATCTTCTACTGCTCCCATCCCATACTTCTAGATATTAAGGGTTCAAAGGATATGTGTGCTACCAGTCTAACTGATATTTTTGAGAAATGGATGTGCAGACCATAAGGTATGGAAGATTTCCGAGCTTACAGAGGATGTGGGTGGGTGGAAGTTTCTTGGTTAAGGATACAGTTGGATCTCTTCATATTGAGAGGCACTCCTTATGTTCTCAGAGCTCACATTCTCTGCCTCCCCTAGTTGCCCATTGTAAGTATTACTCAACAAGACTTGGTGTTTTCATCAGTTTTTTCATCATTTATTTACAAAGGAGGACTACTATCAGAGGAATGGGTGCTCTGATACTTCTACTTCCCACTTGCAAATTCAATGGATTAAGTAACTTTCAAGCCTGACTGATACTATTGTATTCTTTTTATATGAAGATGTTTGTGGTGTTGCTGTGGTTGTTGTTGTTGTTTGAGTAGGTAAACTGCATTCCAGACAGTGAGTCACAGTGCATTGATAGCTGTGGTTGAGAGAGGAGTAGCTCTGCTCAGATTTTATTGCAGGCTCAATAAATATTATGATGATGAACCTAGCTGTAAAACAGCAGTCTGTCTTCCTTGTGTTTAAAAGCTGGGGGTGGGGGAGGCTGTTGTCATTTAACTACAATATTAGAGGTTCTGAACAGAAATTCTTATTTAAAGGGGTTATGGTTCCCTTACCCTACTCCTTTCCTTCAAGAAGGCATACAGCTCCTGTCACTCTGTCACAGTTTCCCAAAGAAAATTCATCTATCCCCTCCCCCAAACTACCATGTTAATTACAACTTGCTTGACCTAGTTTACTACACAAGCTCTCTCTTAAGTGACCAGACTACAAAATGAGTTGGAGGCTGTATAGCAAGCCTCAGCTCTTTGCCCTGAACTTGCTGACACCACATGTACTCCTCCTGCCCCTGATATTGCCAGCTGCTTTTACAAGGGACTGGTATTAGCAAAAGCATGGTTGCTTTGTATAATGGGACACAGGGCTCACAATTTTGGCTTCTGTGGTATACACAGATAAAAAGTGACCACGGATACACAGATGCACACAACATATAACCAGTCTCCCCTAATGTTGGGATCTTCAGATGTATCGAACTATGGCTCCCATCATCCTCAGCCTGTAGTGGCCATGTTGTCTGGGGATGCTGGGAGAAGTAGTCAACCCTTAGTAGGTACCAGGTTAGAAAAGGCTATCAAAAACAGTAGGACTGGTAGGAATAGCTGGCTTGATTTGAGCAGGCCTGGCAGCAATAGCAGTCTTTATTGGCTTCTTTTCACAAGAGGAGAGCCAGGTCTTCTGAGGAACTGGGGAAAGAATCCTGAGATCAGGGCCGGTTTAAGGCACTGACAGGGTCAGCATCCGCAGGGGGCCCCATCATTGTGGGGGCGGGTGTTGCAACCCTCCCCCTGCAAAAACATTATTAATAATAATCTGAATAGCCTGTACTGTGAATAGCTTAGGTTGAGTTAGGTTACATTGACCTGAGATAAACATATGGGGCCCCCAAAATAAAACATTGCAGCCCCCCCCCCGAAATTCCTTAAACCGGTCCTGCCTGAGATGTTAAGTGAGAAGGTTTTTGTGATCACTCTGGTGTGACGGCAGGAAACAGGAATGATTTCAGTTCTCTGTGTGTGTGTGCACACGTGTGGGCGCCTTCAAGTCTCCTGCTGACTTAGGGCGACCCCATGAATTTCATAGTTCTTTATTGAGGATATAAAACTGCCCACTGGTGACACATGTGAAAGAAGTCGCATTATATTATGTAGCTTGTCTGGTTAGATCTCCTGATTTCTTTCTGTGTAAAGTTTAAATGAGCAATGGTGCCACAGAGAGGGATGTTTGACACCTTCCTTTCATGGTACTGTGTGTGTATGTGCCTTTAGGTTGCCTGTTGACTTATGTTAACCCCATGAATTCATGGGTTTTATCTTAGGCAAGGAATACTCTAAGGTGGTTTTGCTAGTCCCTTCCTCTGAAATACGGCATTACCCTAATTAAAAGTGCCCCCCTCCACTGCCCCAGATAGTTGATGGGAGAAATGGTGCGAGGAAAAAGGTTAAATAAACATGCCCCCAACACAGCCCTCCTTCTGTATGCTACTTAAGGTAACATGTTTTATCTGAATTGGTGGGAGGCTTGATTAAAAATAGATCTATTAAGCATACAGAAAAACAAGACTTACTGGGGAAGAATCAATAACAGTTTCTGAAAGGAAGTCCGGCCTCACAAACTTTTGTTAACAGTCAACTGGATAGAGGCCTGGACTTTAACAGTCAACTGGATAGAGGCCTGGACTTTCAAAATGTTTTTTTAGAAACTCTCTCGTTCTAGAAGCTGCTGAGTTAAATGTAGTCTGGAACAACTAGACATCTCTTACAGACTACTAGCAGGGTGGAGTCACTGTAAAGTTCTCAGAATAGGAGGTACCATGTAGAATTTCCACAAGAAACTAGGTGTGTGTGCCCACATATGTCCCTTCAAATTGCTTGTCAACTATGGAGACCCCATTAATTTCATAGGGGTTTCTAAGGCAAGGAATACTCAGAGGCAGTTTACCATTGCTTCCTCTGAAACATAGCCTCTAGCACGTAGTATTCTTATGCTGTCTCCTATCCAAGTACTAACCAGGCTTGACCCTGCTTAGCTTCCGTGATGGGACAGGATCTGCTGCTTTCAGCGTGTTTAAATTAGTTCAATAATCACCATCTGCTTGGCCATGTATGTGGTTGATATCAAATTATTTGTGGTGTAGTAGAATCTGAAGCAGACTACAAAATGCTCCATAATTCACACTAAACTAGGTGAGTGTACAACAAAACAAATAGAGTTTAATATAAGTGTAAAATAAAGCAGAGTGGGGTCCCAACAAAGAGAAAAGGTACCCTTTATTTAGGTAAACTGATAATGGCTGTGCAGTCAGGACTAGACCAGGAAAGAGATGTGGATTAGCTCAAAGAATCAATGCAGAAAGTGGTGGCTCTGAATGATGGTATAGATAAAGAAATGTCATCATTGTAATGCCAGTGTACAAATCTGGAACATTTTGGTCACCCCATTTCAAATGGAAGATGCAATAGCTTCCTTAGAGGGGAAAGCTAAATTAGTGGCTGTTTAGGCTTCAGTCCCATTTACTTTGCAGTAAGCCCACTGAAATCAGAAGGCTTTACTTTCAAGTAAATTTGTATAGGATTGTGTGATTTGTCTATGTTAATCATGGACTTGGTGCATATTCATGCAGTCTAGCCAGGTCAACAAACAGAGGAAAAGCACATGGGTGTCATTTAATTTTAATTATCCAGTGTGGCTAAAGTTTGAAAAAAATATATGTTGTGGCTCTCAGGAATATCAACATGGATTCACCTAGAAGTTAGAAGTCGGGTATAAGAAGGAGATTAATTCTCTCTGCAAACTCTATTATTTTCTGCAAGGCATGTTAATCAGAGAGATAGCCTGGATACAGACAACATATGAACTTCATGTCAGAGATTTGATCTTGAGTCTGCCTAGTCTATGCTGATACCTTTCTATCTCAAGTCTACCTACAACTTCCAAATCTTTGCACTGGAATTTGACAGACATGCAAGTCCTGAATACCTTACCTAGCACTGAGTCCCATAGCTTCCAGAAGAACATTCTTCCAAATTCTTATGGCCTGGATTTGGACTCCTGGTCTGGACCTACAAGCAAAGTGAGTTATTTTATTGGAATGATCTCTTTCATATGTGCATTGAAACAGTTTTTAAACAGTTGGAAAGAGCAGAATTGTCAACCAAAAAAGGAAAATAGCACAGATTTTACTCATCTGAATAACCTGAAAGGATGTTTAGAAAATGTAATGTGTGTAATTAGTTACTTATTCCTATGTCTAGCACCTAACAAGCTACATTTTAGAGGTGAGAAATGTGCCACTTCTCCAGCCATTCCATTAACAAGTGTATAGTCCAAATAGCTGTGGAAAGCATAACTTTATCTTGCAATTGCATTCCAAAGCTCAATGTCTTTTGTAGCTCTCAGACACCACCAAGGGTGATCCATCACTGAAATGTATCAGGTAGTTAAGTGCTTCCTTTGTTGAGGACAAAAGCTTACACTTGGCTGGGAGAGCAAAATGTTCCTAACCATTAAAAAAAAAGAGGTGCAGTAAAAGGGTATTAGGGAAGAATCTGCCAAGTCGTTTGCACTAGTGACATCTGGTAATGTATTTATGGCTGTAACAATTGGGCAAGTGGATCATAGAATACACTCTTGGCTTTGAAAGGAAGAATTTATATATTGCTATCTGTGATGTAGACACACAAGCATCTCAAGTGAAAGTTAGCAGTGAAATAGACCTATAGGGCAGCAAACAAAGCAAGGCAAGGAAGTAAGGAGCCATAGCTTAACTATGTGCACAACTCTAAGCTTTGTGTGCAGAAAGTTTCATGATCAATGTTTGGCACTGATCCTACTTGTACTCAAGTGAAAGACTCTCAGGTAGGAGAGCTCTGCATTATTCACAACTCTGGTCCTTTCTCACATAAGCCTATCATTGGGGAGGGTAATTCTCTCTGTATTGGATGTGATTGGCCTATTCAGGCATTTCCTGATCCAGGAACAATGTACGTAATTAGACCAGGCCAGTGATGGTGGTAAAGGATCCAAAACCCACAGTATGGTAAGAACAATAAGCATGAGGAAGAATGCTGGAGAACATAAAGTTTGCACACATAAGAACCCAGAGATCAGAGCAAAAGCTTTTCCATTCCAGTGGTCTGGTCCTATAGCAGCCAACCCGACAGCTACAGGAAAGCCACAAGCAGGACAGAAGTGCAACAGCACCTTCCCACTTGAGTACCCTGCAAATTAGTACTGAGTGGAAAACAACTTCAAGTACTGGATGTAACATATAGTCATCATGTGTTTGTTAACTGTCTTCAAATTGACATCGACTTATGGTGGACCCTAGGAGTCTCCAAGATACCCTATTGTCAATAGCCCTGCTCAGGTCTTGCAGACTCATGTCTAGGGCTTCCTTGATTGTGTCTATCCATATGGAATGTGGTCTTCCTCTTTTCCTGTTGCCTTCTACCTTACATTATTGTCTTTTCTAGTAAATTGTGCCTTCTCGTGATGTGGCCAAAGTGGAGCAGTCTTGGTTTTGTCATTTTGGCTTCTAGGGAGAATTCAGTCTTGATTTGTTCTAGGACCCATTATTTGTCTATAGCAGTCCACGGTATCCACAGAACTCTTATCCAACACCATATCTCAAATAAGTTGACTTTCTTCCTATCAGCTTTCTTCACCTTCCAGCTTTCACATCCATACATAGTTATGAAAAATTGAATGGCTTGGACAATGCAGTACAAATACAATGGCTTGGCTACTACGTCATCATGAACTAGTAGCTATTGACATCCCCGTTCCAGACCCTGGAAGTGTTAGTTTTGGGGCCAAAAGTCCAGAATCAACCATCCAGCATGGGCACAAGAGGATTCTTGGAGTTGTAGTCCAAAACTGACATTTCCAAGTTCTCAGTCTTTATATTCATTCCTTTGATTAGTCCTCATTAAGATGTCACCACATTGTAGAGCTAGTTTTGTGTTTTAATTTTCTGATGCTGAGGTTCACTAACCTCAGGGTGGAATAAATTATTTTGGCAAAGGTGGGTTCCCAAAGCCATATTTCTTGAGCAAAAATGAAAGCAAAGGCATGGTGAGCATTCACATGGAAGAACTGGCAGGAAGGAGATAGTTTTCTGCCTCCCACCCCATCCAAAGAGCTTATGCAGAGTGGCCCAATCCCGTATTAGCAAGAGGAATGCACATGTATAATGGTTGTGGGGATGAAGGCTGGAATCCTCTTGGCACTGGGATAGCCAAGCTTTATGCCATCATCAGTACTTTTTCAGATGTTATCCTGTACTTCCTTGTGCAATGCCTTTCTCCCAGCTGTGCAATGGCTGTTGGAGGGCACCCAGGTGAACCCCTTGACTCAAATGGCTGCTGAATGGCTGGAGGTGAATCTGACTGCTACACAGCTGTATTGTGGATACTGTACAACTTGTAGAAAAGGCACAGGCATCCTCTTCCTGGACATAAGCGTAAGTATGCTGGTGGAGTTTAACATTCTGGCTGCTGCCACACTGCAGAAATAATGCAGTTTGACACTGCTTTAAGTGCCATGACTCAATGCTATGGAGTTCTGGGATTTGTAGTTTTGTGTGATATTTAGCCTTCTCTGTCAGAGAGCTCTGGTGCCACAACAAACTAGAAATCTCAGGATTCCATAGGATGGAGCTATGATAGTTAACGTGGTGTCAAATTGCATTCTTTCTGCAGTGTGGCAGCAGCCAAAGCAGCAGCCACCTTCAAATACTTGTGGTTCTCCAAGTGTTGTTGAGCTCCCTCTTCAGCCCCAGCCAGCCTGGCCAGTGGTAATGGATAATGTGAGTTGTAGTTCAGCAACATTTGGAGCACCAGAAGTCCCTCATATCTGAACTATGCATTTCTTCATACAGATGTCCTTTTTAAAATAATCTCAGATAGGTAGAACAGCACTAAAGATCCTAAAGTGTTAGCAGTGAATTACTAATGTATAAAATAAGGTTGGTTGAAAGTAATGGTCACTAGATTACTTCTTGCAGTTCATCTTGGAAGGTTAGAAGGACACCTCTAGATGGCTTGATGCCTGGATTCATGGTGAAAATGCTTTGGTTCCTTTTGTATGCTTTTCAGTAAAGTTTGTTTCTTGCATTCATTTCAGGAAAAGGTAGCTGGGGAAGCAAAATAATTTCGCATCTGTACATCAAAATACATCTCTTATAATAAAGTGTTCATGTGTAAATTGAGAAGAAACGTTCCTATTTATTTTATTTTCAAAACAGTCACAACAAAGTAGGGCACTGAATGCAATCTGAATATAGTATAAGTTCATTGTTTTTATGAGCATACAGTAACTTTTTTTTTGCTTGATAATGCTGCTTTTTTATTTGGTTGTTCTTATATTTAGTGGACATAGTGCTGAAGGATTAAAATATATTTCAAAAACCCCTCAAGGCTTTGTTTGATACGGATCTTCTTTAAACTATCCATATATTTCCCTCTGTCTGCTAGCTACTAGTTGCCTCAGCATTAGTAATCAAGGGCACAGCAGGACACAAATCACCCTGGGCATAAATCCCTTGGAATCAGTAGGGTTACACCAGCCACCAGGTTGGCCCAGTTGCGTGCCATTGTCCATACATCAGCGGGTGAGATGATTGGAATGACGGATGGAAAATGAGAAAAGGGGAATCAGAACGTCTACTGTTTATATGTCCACCATCTGCAGAAATAAAAACACTCCCGTGTGGCTTTTCAACATGCTTGTTTGCTCTGTAGATCATTTATGAGTTTGTGATGAAATGGTAGCTTGGAGAAGTTACTTTTCAGACAACAACTCCAAGAATTCCCCAGCCAGCCATTCTGTAGTCCAAAATTAAACATCCAAAACTTTGGGTGACACCCTGTGAGTGAAGTACAGTGGCATAAGTCAGGGGTTGTCTAGACGAGAAGATATAGTGCTGATTGATGAAAATTAATGCAGATTTGCAGCAGTGTTCATTTGTCTCCACGGTCCTTTGGCAAAATGTTATCCGTGTTTGAAGTTCACACACAGCCATGCCTGCAAATCAAGATGGTGGCTGAAAGTGAATTACTTGTATTATTATTCTCCAGAAGTTGTTGCCGCTGCACAGTATGTTTTTTTTTTACTGCGAATCAAAGGTGTGCAAGTGCAACCTTCTGCTTAAAAAAGCTTTTTGGTTGCCTCCGTGCTGCAAAAAAGTGCACAAATGGCAACACAAAACTCCAAAACAGTGCTTCTGGACAATTCATTGCTGGCAAGCCGGTCCCCCGCACACGTCCAACCAATCAGCTTTCCATTTCTACCCTTACCAAAAACGCTCTGCAATATGAATTGATTGTCCAAATGAGCAGTACATTTCCACGCATTATTTTAAAAACCTTGGGAAAAGCCACGAAGGTTTTCCCCCCACAGTTTTTGGAGTTTTTGCCCCCCCCTTCTTCTGAATAAGGTGAATCACCACGGGATCTCATTGGGACAAAAGGTATTCTGAGATTTCTCTTAGGATTATTTTCACCGTCTAGACAATCCATCAGACTCACACCATCACAATTGGCTTTTTTTGTCATTGTGGAGGTCACACTTATGTTCGAACCTCACCACAATCAAAATCCCCTTCAAAACCCACTTTTTTAGCTGGGTGGGGTATGAGCATAGAGTCATAGTCATAGAATCTGAGAGCTGGAAGGGACCACAAGGGCCATCGAGTCCAACTCCCTTCTATGCAGGAATACACAATTACAGCACTCCTAAAATATGCCCATTCAACCTCTGCTTAAAAACCTCCAAAGATGAGAGTCCACCACCCTCCAAGGCAGTCTGTTCCGCTGTTGAACAGTTCGCACAGTAAAAAAAATAAAAAAATAAAAAAAATCTGCCTTGTGTTTAAGTGGAATGTCTTCTCTTGTAATTTCAATCCAATGCTTCATGTTCTAGTCTCCGGAGCAGCAGAAAACAAGCTGGCTCCATCTTCTACATGACAACCCTTCAGATATTTAAAGATATATATCACGTCACCTCCCAGTCTTCTCTTCTCCAAGCTAAACATAACCAGCTCCCTAAGTCATTCCTCATAAGGCTTGGTTTCCAGACCTCTGATCATTTTGGTCACTCTTCTCTGGACACATCCAGCTATTTTTCTGTAACTGGACACATTACAAGGGTGTCATCTGCAGGGATATCCTGAGGACCACTGGACATCTCTGCAGATGCCTGTTGCAGTGCATCCACCTACAGGAAAGTAACTGGATGCATCCATGCTGTTCCCCTCACTGTTTCACAATACAGAAATGGTCGTGTTGTGGAGGCTGCACTGCTTACAAGAGAGGTTTGGGGGGGACATTAACCACACTAGGGGATGTAGCTATGGAGACATTGTTACCCAAATTGCATGGGGTCCATGAGGATTTGGGCAACCTAGAATGCTGGATGTGTTTACTTGAATAGAGAGAGTGAGGTTGTATGTAGCAGAGGTCTATAGGTAATTTCCTGTTTGTAAGGAGATATTTACAATGTGTCTTCTGCTGAAGAGATTCTTTTTGAAGTCTTTGTTAGGAGGACACGTTTTCTGGAGGAAGGAAGCCCCAGACAGGGCTCTCTTACATTTTGTTTTTCATGATATAGCAATCAATGTGGAATGTGTTATTCTTACTTATCTGCATATATTTTTCAAGTCTTTCAGCCTGTGTATCATTAATACATATGAACTGTGAGTAAACTGTTTTTATATAATAATAATAATAATAATAATAATAATAATATTTATTTATATCCCGCCCCTCTAAACAATCGGGGAGGCTTACAAAAATTAAATATACTTCTAAAAAAGTCTGTGAGAAGTATTCTTTTGTTTGCTAGACTGTGAAAGGAGGCAGGGCTGGCTGGCCTATAATTATCTGTCTATTGGAACCAGTTTCGCTGCATATAAACTAAACATTTTTACTCTGCTACTGTCTAGAATATCAGCCAACCTTTTTTGGCACCAGATATTGATATTCTCTAATAGGGAACCCACTTGTGACACTCAAATTAAGATATTAAATTGGGGGTTTTAATTAGCTCAAAGGTATGGCAATGAGGGGCTGGGTAATTCACAGAACTTGTGCACCTGTGTATATAAGTACTCAATGGTGAGGCTCTAAGCCAAAATGAAATACAAATGGTTTTTATTGGAAAATAATCATGGAAGCATTCACATATGCACTCAAGTTCACAAGACAATACACAAGGCTAATGGAGAATCAGGAGGAAACACCTGGATAACAGAGATAGAGTTGGGGAAATACGCTATAATTACTTGTCCGGAGAGCAGATGTTCATGCAGCAGAGAAAGACTCAGAATTGAAGTTAAGGGTGATATGGCAGTCGGGCAGAGTGATGGCGTCCAACTGTAGCAGCACACACTGGCTATGATTTGGGGTAATATTTATACCCAATATCATGCCCTTAAGGAGTGTTTTGAATGACAAAGAATACTTAGATGAGTTTCCCAGGATTAAACAATGAAGGCTCCAGCTACACTGATCATCGTTAATAGTTGAGGTATTAAGCTTATGGCAGCCTTTGTATTGTGGATAGGAGAAGGTATGAAGGAAAGACATTTCATGGATAATGAGGATTCCGGTCACTGTTTGTTTTGGAGTATAACTCTCTGTCACGTGTGTCCAGGTGTGATGTACCAGAAACACATGCTCACATTAACTCAATAAGATATCTTTATTAAGCAAGGAAACGTGATTCAGTAACATAGGCAAAGCCAGAACTAAACACATCCTAGTACAATCTCCAGATAAACCCTTACAGCATGAGAATGGTATGTAGGGAGGGCTGTAGGCAGGAAGCCACCTCCAGGTGCTGTGACCTTGAGCTGCTTGAGGAACAGCATTCCCAGGCCCAAAAAGTGGGCTGGCTCCCATCCAAGGGCTGAGAGGCCCAGGCAGGAAAAACAGGCCAGGAACCAAACTCATGTCAAGCCTATTACCAAACTCATGTCAGGGTCTTCCATGGAGTCTACTCTAATACCCAGAATCCAGGGATGAGCATGACACTGGGGAAGATTAACACATTCCAACCTATCTAAAGTGGGGGAAGGGTGCTTAATCACATCCTGAGCATGTTTGATTCTGGGGAATTTTCAAGACACCTTCATAGGCCCTAGTGACTTCCACTAGCCACTATGTTTGGGTTACCTGGTCTACTTGAAACCACGTGAAGTGTCTAATAAGCCAAATTATGAATTATTAGAGAGAGGGGATGTAAGACCGGTTCCAATGTAGCTACATGATACAAGTACGTCTCCCAATACAAATGCCAACCCTTATGTATGAGTATTTGCATATACACATATGCACCGATATTCTGTGTCATCTTATTGAATACAGAGCATTACTGATTCATAACTTTAGGTTATTAATCTATAACTACAATACTGAATGCCAGCCTGTAAGGATTTTTTTTTTTTTTTTACAGTAGCTTCTTTGGACATTCAGCATATATGTTTATAGAGGGAAGCAGGGCTTTGCATTCTATTACAATCACCTGTGTCTTTACCTCTAGTTAGTTCTAACTAGAGCAAACCCGTTGAGTCAATGGAATCGACATAAGTATTAACTTATCAAGTTTCTATTGATTCAGTGGAACTATTCTAGCTGGGCTAACAGCTGAATTTAGACCTCATTATGAAAGTCTAGGGAGGATATTAACCACTTTCCACTGAATTCACTTAGAGGAAAGGTTGACCCAAGACATTTTGCTGCCTGAACCAAAGCGGGAGGCACAAAACAGGAGGAAGTCTACACTGGCCCATCCCTGCGTCTGTTGCTACTACCTGTGTCTCACTCTCCAGATCCAGGCAGGAGGCCTGCACAACATGAACAAGGCCCCCTGCATGTGCCCAGCTTTGGGCACATTTTGTGGGGCCCCTTCCTGGCTATGAAAGAGCAAGGAAGTAGTGATGCAGTGATGGGCTGACATGCCTTTATGGGTTCCTGTAGTCACACAGGGCCTGATCCATTTTTTTCTTGCTGGAACAGATTTTACCAGATATTTTTTTTAAAATGCTGTACCATGTCTTCCCCCCATCTTTGCCCCAAGGGTCATGAGGATTGCCCAGGGGCAGAATGGGGCAAAAGTCCTGCCTCCTCAGGACCCCGCAAGATGGGGTCAAAATGGGATAAATTGCCCATGTAGGCAAGCCCTTAGAGAAAGGCAAACCCCCTCTGAATAAATCTTGCCAAGAAAACCCTAGGACAGGTGAGTCAGAATGAACTTGAAAATACACAATAAGTGCTTGGTTAAGTCCTTCTACACCTTGCGTCTGCATGACTAACTGGTACTTTTAAAATGGGCTCCCTACTGTTAGAACCATAATGGTATACACAGTTTCTATACTGGCTGGTGAAGCCTAGTTTTTATTTAATCTCAGTATTAGTCAATGGGCAGGTGGTGGTGGTGGTGGTGGTGGGGATGATGATGATGATTTTTGTCTTGCAATTTTAGCAGCCCTAGCAGCTTTTTTTGGGGGGGGGGGTAAGGCAGGGTTTAAAAGGTTTAAAAAGGTTTACAAAGGTTTAAAAATATACCATTAAAAATACACATCATACAGAAGTGCATTTTTATTGAATTCACAATAGAATTAAAAGCATGCCTATTAAAAAGAAAAACAAGCAATATAGACTGTTCTTCTATGCCTTCAAGTAATTTCTGATTCAAGGCGACCCTAAGGTGAACCTATCATGGGATATTCTTGGCAGGATTTGTTCAAAGGGGGTTTGCTTTTGCCTTCCCTAAGGCTGAAAGAGTGTGACTTGCTCAAAGTCACCCAGCAGGTTTTCATGGCCAAGCAGGAATTTGAACTCTGGTCTCCAGAGTCATAGTCCTACACTCAAATCAATAAACCTCACTGGCTCTCAAACACAGACCACACAAACAGTATTAAAGGCCCTTTCCTCATTAGGAATCAGTCTTCAATTGACTGCTGATACAGATGCAAATTATTTCATCAGGTATTTTAAACAGTGACTTCATGTATATAAAAACCTTTAGAAATCTATTATCTTCTCTCAATTAATTATTTAAGTGTCCTGCCAAAACCCCATTTTCTCTAGGAGGGGACATAGCAGAACTTACCTCACAGTATTGCTGAGAGGATAAACTAGGTACAAGAGCCACACACACTGCCTTGAGCTCACTGGAGGAAAGGAAATTGATTTCCTAGTGGCTAAGTCTTATCTGCGTCACAAATGATGAATGAACGATGCCATAACTACAGAGAGAACAATAATATTAATATGTTAGAGCCAGTTAGGCTATCACGTGGCTTGCTAGGTAGAGATGTAGAGAAGATTTTCCAAAAGGTCTTTTTGTTCATTTTAATGGCTAGTCATTCTTTGCCTTTGCAGAGATCCTATATAAACAGTTACAGGCTTCCAAATGAAGTGCCATCAGTGCTGCTGTCAGGCAGGCATGTGTGTAGCATAAATACAAAGGGATTGTAAGTGGAATTACAGAATGACTGATGTGTTTGCATCCCCAACCGTCAAGGGATTCTTTCCCTGGCCTACCTCTGGAGACAGCTGCTCAAGGGATTAGGTACTTTCCCTCCCTGTCTCTCCCCTACACACACACACACTTACTTCTTGAGTACACATTCAATCACCTTTCAGTCAGAGTTTCTTTGCAGCTGAAATGTTTTCCTGATGGGCAAAGAGATCATCACAGAAGGAATTTCACTTCTTCTCTGGAGACTCATCAAATGGTACAGATTAACCTTGGTGTGTGCCCAAAATGTTAATAACAGAATGTTTGAACATCTATATGTGCTGACTGACCTTTAGAAATGCAGCTGTTGATGACTTGGGGATAAAAGGTGTTAAAGTCCTAAATAAAAGAGCATAAGCATCAATCTCTCCTGATTCCTGTGAGCAATTGTGGGGGTGGGGGGGTGGAGAAGGAAGATATTCTTGAAATGTAATGGTAGCACTCTTAGGACTTTTTCGGATGAAGAAAAATAACGCAAGCAGCCTCTCCAGCTTGCGAGGCTGCTGCGCTGCAAAGCGCCCCTTTCGTATGACACTCGCCCCTGCCGGTACTGTTGCAGTACCGCAGGGAGAGCTGAGCGTCATATTTCGTTGATTTTTTACTCACGAAAGTTGATCGTGAGTAAAAATCAACGAAATATGACACTCAGCTCTCCCTGCGGTACTGCAACAGTACCGGCAGGGGCGAGCGTCATACGAAGGGGGCGCTTTGCAGCGCAGCAGCCTCGCAAGCTGGAGAGCTGCTTGCGTTATTTTTCTTCATCCGAAAAAGTCCTTAGGCAACAGAGAAAGATTCTCCACATAAAGTATCGGAAGAGCTGTGTTACTGCCCAGCATTTCTTGAAGGAAATTTAGCATGACAAACTTAAATGCTTTCTTTTATATCATGTGTACTAATATAGAAATACCCTATATAGCAGTGGTTCTTAACCTTTTCTTTATCAGGGACCCCCTTTATATATCTTTTGTTGCCATGGACCCCAAGACATAACTCAAAACTTAAAACCCTAACAACAACAACAACAACAACAACAACAACAACACTAATACATCATGATCGTCATAATCATCTTACATTGCACCATCCATTAAACCTTCCCTCAGAGGCACTGGAGCAGGAGGGAAGACTTCTCTTCCTCCAAGTTTGTGGCTGGAGCAGATTGAATGGCAATGTACGGGACAAATCAGCCAGCCAGCCTTTGCCTTGGCTCTTGTCATGTGGTCACTCAACAACAGGAAGGAGGTGGGCCAAGCAGTCTTCGAGCCTTTGCAGACCCCCTATGAGGACATTGCGGACCTCTGGGGGTCCCTGGATCACAGGTTAAGAACCATTGCTATATACTAATAGTGAATTCATTTTCCAAATGCACAACCTTAATTAGCTCCTTAGTACATACAAGAGGGCAGTATCAGCAGGCACAAGGGAAGACCAAGATTTTATGAAGTTCAAATATATTTGGGGAAGAAAAACCTAAAAGGGGAAAACTACCAGTGCCATCAATCAGAACTGGGCATACTCAGTTGGCAAGGAATCATGGTTGTCTATAATGTTAATGATTGGAAAATGAAAAAAAAAAAATAGATGTGGAATGGAATCTCCTGAAAAAGGACATAGCCAGGTGGAGCTGTCACAGTACTGAGTGCTGCAACATTTGGCTGCAAGAGGTCTCATTCACATTGCATCATACTGTCTGTCTATGCATGAGCTGAGAAGATAGGGTATCTTAGAGCTAGATAAGATGATGACTATGCACAGTAAGTTTGGTCTTGTGTATTTAGCTTCTGAGCTAGTTGCTCAAATACCACTGACAAGTACAGTATGTGGATATTTCTAGGATAAAGAAATGGTTGCATTCCTGAACACTGCTGCTTAGTCATGCAGAAAATACTGAGTCCTGTTGTGCTTTAACACTGTGACTTAATAATAATAATAATAATAATAATAATATTTATTTATACCCCGCCCCTCTGTTAAAACAATTGGGGCGGCTTACAAAAATTAAAATACAATACAGATAAAATCCCCAAACACCCCCCACCCCCACCCTCCCCCATAAAAAAATATTAAACAATTATAAATTAAAACCAACTGATCTAAAAACACATTTAAAAACAATAAATACAATAAAATACAATAAGTGGCCAGCGGACTAAAAGAAGCCAGGATCCCCTGAGGCCGGGATCTAATTAGGAAAGGCCTGCCGAAAGAGATCCGTCTTTAGTGCTTTTTAAAAGCTACTCAAGCTTGTTATCTGACGGATCTCGTTCGGCACATTATTTATTATTTAATTTACTATTAGATTTTTGCTTAAACAATAGCCTGGTAATAATGCCAGCTGGTGGCTTCCATCTGCTCTGGGTTTTAGACTGAATAATGCCAGCTGGTGACTTCCATCTGCTCTGGGTTTTAGACTGAATTTTAAAAGAGTTATCTGTTGTTACCTGAATTGCTGAGGTCCATGGAAATTCCATGTGTGTCTGAATCTTAGTTTGGGAATTTAATTAGCTTAAATTGGCATGTGAGAGGTTGGGTAACTGCGGGGATATTTTGACCAGTGTATACCAGTACTTACTGAACGGACTCAAGCTATTCTTGATGGGATTAGTGGATTATTCACCTCCAGATGTTCCCAGGAAGAACTCTGACCTGGGTATGATCTGTCTTTGTGTGTCTTGTATAGATGGCCTTGTTGAAGCCATGTTGGGTTTTGTACAATGATGGAATTTAATTAACTAACTAACTGTCCCTGGATGGTCCAGGCCTAGTACTACCATTAGGCACAGTAAAGCTACTATCTTAAAGACCTGGTTTGGAGAGATAAGAGAAGTTAGCACATTATTTATTATTTAATTTACTATTAGATTTTTGCTGCCAGGAATGGGGAGAAATATTTGTGTATTTTTCTGTCATAGGTGCCAAAATAACATGGCTGGCCTTGGGTACTATGCACTTTTACTAGAGAGGGGGCATGTGCTGTTCTTTCTCAGGCAGCAAAATGCCTTGGGAAAACTCTTCTGACTTCAGATGACTGCTAATCAATTCTTGTGCTGTGCAAACGTATATATGCCAACTCAGAAGTAAGTCCCCATAGGTTCAGTGGGGCTTACTCCCAGGTAAGTATGTGTTGGATTGCAATCTTAGGCTATCTAATGTGAAAGACAAACTGAGTCTTGTCTTGGGATGTATTAAGAAGGGCTTTTATTCCACAAATTCATCCAACATGTTTCAGCCAAGGAATATATCTGTAGATTTCTTCAGGGGCTGTTAAAAGGCAAAATGGGGGAACAATACACATGTATTGACAATTATAAGCAAGGCATAGACTGAAGAGGTACACAAACCTGTATGTGTGCATGTGGCTCATAATAACGTACATATAATGTACAATCATGAAGGAATAATATATCGAATCAGTTAAAATTACATTAGGCCTAAATACCCTAAAGACACCATCTCCTGTTGGATTTTGGAAACTAAGCAGGGTCAGCCCTGGTCAGTACTTGGATGGGAGACCACCAATGAATACCAGGTGCTGCAGGCTATATTTCAGAGAAAGGAACTGGCAAAACCACCTCTGAGTATTTCTTGCCTGAGAAAACCCTATGAAATTCATGGGGTCACCATTAGTCGACTGGCGACTTGAAGCCATGCGCACACAGAAAAAGTTACATTTCTGTTTTTAGGAAAATGACATATTTTGAATATTTTAAATTTTATTTACTTATCTAAATGTTGGCTATCTGAGAGAGAGTTTCTAAACTAAATGGTTTACATTTTCTTCAGTATCGGGGGAACAAACTCTCAAGATAATTTCCTCTTGCCTAATTTAGGTAGTTAAGGCTGTGTTACAATCTTATGCAAACCTATTGGGGAGTAAGTTCCATTGAAGCCAGTGGGGCATACTTCTGAGTAGACACCCTTAGTGTTGCACTCCATGGATGGGAACAGAGAGCTTTCTGTCAGATCCCTTGCAAAATATCCTTAAATCCTAGATTAAGGTGGTAATACTGCAAAGAGGATCTCCTAAATGTATCAGTGGAAAGTGAGCTGAGACCAAGTAAATTCCCAATAAGCTGTTGTTTTTCTCTCCTGGAAAGATGGGGATTTAATTGTATTTTGAGGAAAGAAAAAGACATGAGCAAGCTTGCAAATATGTAGTGAACTCATGCAGTGTTTGGTAGCATTATATCTACATGTAAATAATCTGTGCATCTGTAAATGTCTTGCCTCTCTTCAGCATCTATTCCACCACTTTCTGTGTGACCTTAAAGTACTCAAGGGTATATATGGGGACATAAGCCAAATGTCTGTATTTTTTCATCATTGGCTAAACAGCTTCTGTTACAAACTCATTCTTTCCTGCTTCAGTCATAGAGGTAAACTGGGCAATCGCTTACTGTGCAAAAATGCTGAAATGTCCTGGAAAAGAGAGTCACTGTCTATAGTTTTGAAGGAGATGAACATAGGCATTGATGGAAAGAAGGTCAAGAAACCTCTGGTCTCTGCTGGCTTCCAGGCTAAGAAAGCTAAGGCCTTCCCAATATAACTGGAATCTATCCCCACATTGATTCGAAGCTAGCATGGTCAGTGGTCAGATATGATGGTGCATACAGTGCAACAGTGTCTTAAGAGCCACTGGCTCCCCATGTCTGCCACAGACACCCTTATAAAAGGGAGGAAATAGGATAGTGGCTTGTGTCCTACTTTACAGAAGACAGCTCTCTATCTGTAGGGTTGTCAGGGAACAGTCCTCTATTTGAAGGTCGGTGCAGTCCTTCTCCAGGTTAAAAACAGCCATCAGAAGGGAGAGTTAGATGAGCCTTGAAGCTGCTCATCTTAAAGTTAGCTCCTATTCAGCAGACTCATCAGACACATGGATTCTGAACATCAGAAACATGGTCATCATTTTCCCCAGGGTGCTGATGTATGTTGCATTTTTAAGTTACAGTAATTATTTCTAAGTTTGAACCTATAATATAAATTAACATATAGAGATGTGATGCACACATGCCTTCTTATGTGTGGATCTGTGTTGTGTTTGTGTTGTCGGATATATCACAGCCAGCTGCTTGAGTTAAGGTTAGCGTTTTGATATAATCTTTTTACCCAACCAATGGCACTACTTTTCTGTGGTGGTGGTATTGCATGCTTCTGTGAGGCAAGAGTGTGCACACTGCTGCTGGTAGCAGTGCTGCTGGTAGGGCCTCCCATGTCAGATGGGCTTTTTGCTAAAGAGCCAGACTAAATGTGCCAAACAGCTACTGGGTGGCAACAATGGTGGGGGGAGACACTGGCAGAGGATCATTATTTAGATTTATTTATTTAGGTATTTATACCCCACTCTTCAGCCACAAAGGCTCTCAGAGCAGCTTACCAATAGTTAAGCAACAGCATTTTACACATCTATACCGCATTTTATAGTGCACTAGGCACTAAGTGGTTTCCAATGTGTGTTAACTAATTGCCCCCACAAGCCAGGTACTCATTTTACTGATCTTCGGAAGGAAGGAAGCCTGAGTGAACCTTGGAGCCCTTGGGATCAAACTTGCAACATTGTGGCTTGCAGTACGGGCGTTTAACCACTGCACCACCATGTCTCCCTTTCAGTGGCAATGGCACCATAGCTAACGTTTGTTAGTACTATACAGAGGGATACCCTGTAAATTCCTTTCAAAAGTCTTTTACCCTCGAAACCCTATGACGAGGCAATCCAAAATGAAACAAGAGATAGTTCCAGAAGATGAAACTCCCAGGTTGGATGGCACTTAATGAGCTACTGGGGAAGAGCAGATGTGTCTAATAACACAGCTGGACTCAAGCTGGACTCATGTTCAGCTGCTGACGTGCTCAGAGGTGAAAGGAAAGTCCAAAGCTGCACAACACCTATTGCAGGGGTAGCATTAATAGCATAGAGAGTTGTAGCAAAAGCAGTCAAAGGATATTGTGCAAAGTCTGACCAAATCATATCAATAAGACTTCACGGAAAACACATCAATATTATCATAATTCAAGTTTAATCCAACTACAGAGGCAGAAAATGAGGAAATTGAAAGATACTATGTTACAGTCCAGGAAGAAATTGATTACACACCAAAGCAGGACTTCTTGTTAATCATAGGCAATAGGAACAAAAAAAGTAGCAGACAGAGCAGAATCAAAGATTGTAGAAAAATTTAGCCTAGGATCAAGAAATGAAGCAGAAGAGTAATTGATTGAATTTTGTGAGGCCAACAGTCTGTTCATCGCAAACACATGCTTTAAGCAACCAAAGAGATGTTAAATGCCAGTACTGCAAGTCACCACATTGCAAGTTCAATTCCAGAGGGCTCCAAGGTTCACTCAACCTTCCATCCTTTTGTAGGTCGGTAAAATGAGTACCCAACTTGTGGGGGCAATTAGCTAACACACACTGGAAGCTGCTTCTTGCAATGTAGATGTGTAAAATTGCTATTGCTTAAAACAATTTGTAAGCTGCTCTGATAGCCTTGTGGCTGAAAAGTGGGGTATAAATAACTAAAAAAATAAAAAAATAGACATAACCTGATGACCAATATAAAAATCAAATAGACTACATAACTGGAAGTAGAAGATGGAGAAACTCCATTGACTCTGCAAAAACAAGACCAGGAGCAGATTGTGGCACAAACCATGAACTGATGATATCAAAAAGAACAGTTAACCAACCATCATGCCAAAACACAACCTAAAGAACACTCCCATTGAATTTAAAGATAATGTAAAAAAATGCACTATTAAGCTTAATTGACTGGTAGCCAGAATAACTCTGGACAGAAGCCAGGAACATTGTCTGGGAGGAATGCAAAAAGACAGCATCTGCAGACAAAAGGAAAGAGAAGTTTCAATGGATGACAGATGAAACTCTTCAAGAATTTAAGGACAGAGGAGAAGCAAAAGTAAAAGGGGACAGAAATAGAGTCAGAATGTTGAACACAACTGTTCAGTGACTTGTGCGCAGACACAGAGAGAACTACTATAATAATCAATGCAGTGAAATAGAAGGTGACAACAAGAAAAGGAAGAACAAGAGACCCCCTGCACAAGATCCAAGAAATCAAAGGGAAATTTAAACCAAGAGTGGGGGTGCTGTATGAACAGTAAGGGAACACATTACATGACCAACTAGAAATAAAAAGACAATGGAAACAATACCTGGAAGAACTGTATAAAAAAGATGAAAGGATGACAGATACATTCAACAAAGAAACATATGAAGATGAACCTCCAATTTTAGAAAGCGAAGTGAAGCTATACTTGGGAGAAATGAATCGCCAGGTACACATGGCATGCCAATAGAGCTGCTCCAAGCCAAACAGACAGAATCTGCTCTAGTTCTAACTAAAATCTGGCAGCAAATATAGAAAACAAAAGAATTGCCCACAGATTGGAAACACTCAATATACATTCCAGTCCCCAAGAAAGGGGACAGCAGGGATTGTAGTAACCACAGGACCATTGCATTAATTTCCCATGCAAGCAAAGTGATGCTCAAAATTCTACGACAAAGATTTTTACCATATATTGAGCAAGAAATGCCAGATGTCCAACATGGGTTCAGGAAAGGAAAAGGCACTAGGTATCATATTGCAAACATAAGTTGGATAATGGAGCAAACCAAATAATTTAAGAAGAAAATCAGCCGGTACTTTATTGATTATAACAAAGCCTTTGTTCATGTGGGGCATGAAAAACTATGGCTCACTCTTAAAGGCTGCTGGGACTGATAGTCCAACACCATCTGGAAGGCGACATGATTACCACCCTTGTTATAGAAGGTGTAGCAAATACCAGACATCATGGGTTGACCTTTGTGAAACAGGGGGATTAGGGTGTTGCAGCCAAATCCCGTATTGCTACTTCAGAGTTTTTAAAACAAAGATGGGCAACACATCCTCTCCAATTGTTATTGTGGCTTCTGCCAGATCCCCCATTGCCTCATTTCCAAGGACACTGCAAAATGGCTGCTTTTGTAGTTTGTAAACAAGGGGAATGGTGGCCATACTCCTTGTTTTTCATGAATATCATACACCAGGAAATTTTCAAGAAACATGTGAGTGTGTGTGTTAATGTGTCTTCAAGCTGACTCTGACTTATGACAACCCTATCATCGGGTTTTGTTGGCAAGGTTTGTTCTAAGGGTTTTTCCATTGCTTTCCAATTCTCCCTAAAAACCAGCCACATCTCCCTTGCCAGCTTTGTTTATTTACTGTATAATAATGTTTTGTTTTGTTTTTTGTGGTTAGATGAAAAATCATTCCCTATTACATTTACACTGTGTGTCAATCTACAAGGCATAAGGCAGCACAGCTTTATGTGTACGTAATAATGATCTGGTTGTTTTTCCATGGCTGCCGCCTGGCTGTTGTTTTCCAGGTTTTCCCTTTGTTGTTGCTTGTTTCCTCTCTCGTCAGCCCAGGGAGGTGGAGAGTCACACTAACGGTCTGTTATCTGTCAAGACATCAGTCAGCAGCCCAGCAGCTCCCTGCTGGAGACTGTCCTGTTTTGACAATTAGCAATGGAAGACTTTTGTCCTGTCGTACAATGATGCCCCTGAGACCTAAGCCCAGAGTTTGAAGGAACTGTTTTCTGCATTACACCAAGGACTAAAAACAGAGTGGTGGCAGGCCAGTTGACTTATAAGGAAGAAGGCTGCAAATTTCTTCCCATGTGAGAAAGCCCACTGCACAATGATACACTGTTAAAAAACATTCTGCTGTGCTTCTTTCTAATATTTTTATTGGATGTATGTATATTTCATTATTTCACTCTGGCTGGTTTTAAATTTGCATACCCCAAAGACACTGTCCATTGTTAGTACTACTCTTTGCACCTCATTATTTTATAAGAACTCATTATGCAGAGAAAGGGGGAAAGCCAAGTTACATATGTATATACAGTTGTCCCTTCATATTCACTGGGGTTTGGTTCCAGGACCCCCGCACCCCTTGGATACCAAAATCCGTGAATACTCAAGTCCCATTATATGCAATGGCATAGCAAAATGGTATCCCTTATATAAAATGGCAAAATCAAGGCTTGCTTTTTGGATTATCATTTTAAAAAAATATTTTCAAGCCATAAATACTTAAATCCATGGATACAGAGGGACAACTGTATTTGAAAATAAGATCTTGATTTAAAATAGGCACCTAGATAATGCAATGCAATATACTTGGAGATAAATTTACCTATGAGGAGCAGAGGGTGGCTTCCATGTCGGTGAGGTAATGAACCCTAATTCCTGAAGAGGTCCAGCCCCTTCTTCAGCTCCCTTAAAGTTTGGACTAAAACCTGGAGCAGATTCATTGCTCCAGTAATAGTACCACTGGTGATTCTACTCTGGGATTTCATATAAGACGATGCAAAGGAAAGAGCTGTTTGGCAGTAGAATGCACTGCCTCGGAGTGTGGTGGAGTCTCCTTCTTTGGAGGTTCTTAAACAGAGGCTGGATGGCCATCTGCCAAGAGTGCTTTGATTATGTATTCCTGCATAGCAGGGGGTTGGACTGGATGGCCCTTCTGGTCTCTTCCAACTCTATGATTCTATGACCACTGTGGCTATTATGTTGCCATTATTGTGTCAGAGGTAAAGGACAAGATGAAAAAAAAAATGGCAATTTATATGCAGCTTTGCTTTTCCACAGAAAACTATAGTTGTGTTGAGTAAGGTGATGAGATAATTCTTGTTAATGGTTAGCTTTTAAAAACTTCTAATTTAATTGATAAATTAATTATGGCTGATAGTCAGTATTGCAGTAACAGATTTGTAACCTAGAGTTACAGATCTGTAACAGATCTGTATTCAGGAAGACTATGTACTCTTATTGTAATGCTAAATAAATACCACCTCAGCCCAGCTTAAGAGCTCACTGCTGGAATGGGTGAAGGAGGTCCATTCAGCTTCTGACTGGGGTGCAAGGAAGAGGAGTTTTCCAACCCCCTCCCTCCAGCCAGCAGCCTGCAATCATCAGAAGCAGGACCCCTGTCTCAAGTCCCTGTTGCAGCCTTGCTGGCTGGTGGGAGGGAGGTGGAAATGCTGTCCTCCCTGTGCCCTGATCACCCACTCAACAGACCTCCTTCACCCAATCCAGCAGCTGGCTATTAAGGTGGGCGGGGTGGGGGTTCAGGCCAGGAGAGATCACTTACCTACATCTAAGTAGCCAATCTAGGATACAGGCAAATATTTTTAACTTTTGTATGATGTGAATTTTTTTAACTATACATGTTTCAACCTTTGTAAGCAGCTTTGAGTCCCAGATCGGGAAAAAGACAAGTTAAAAATAAAAATAAAAATAAAAATAATGATCTCTCTACCCTTTGCATGCAGAAAAGCAAATCAGACTGAGATTTGAATCTTTCTAATACAGTGGGCACTCTGGATCTGCAGGAGTTCAGTTCCAGGATCCCCCCTGGATGGCAAAAAATGTGGATGGCCATGCCCCATATTATTAAATGGTGGTAATGTACACGCAGACACATCAGCACATCTACATGCACATTACTGTCATTTTAGGTATGGGAAGTGATGATCTGTGGGCAGTTGAAACTGTAGGTTGAGAGTCTGCGGATTGGGAGGGTCCACTATCATTTCCATAGGATAATATCCTCTCCTGCAACAAGCTGGTTCTGAAGGTACCAAGTGGGTTGCCTGGCACCTTCAGTGTCTGCTGAAGGAGTGTCTGCCGACTGGGATGACAACCATCTCACCCTGTGTACCCAGCCCTAAAGAAAAATGCTCTATCCCTGATTCTTCAAATTTCAGATGAATCTATGGGATCCTTCAGATGGGGAAATGTTAAAGTTGCATTATTTGGTGCTGTAGTTCTTGGTTTGTTTATTTTTAAAAAATATATATCCTTAATGTTACTGTTGTTTCTGTTGTTCCAAACAATTTTCTGTAATTTCCCAGCACCTCTTGCAATATTTTTTCTCATCCTTTAGTGGGTTTCTTTTTTAGTCCCAAGCTTACCTGAGCAAACTCTCTTTTTTAATTTTATAGTGCTATAAGGTAAAATGATGCTATCGAACTATAGCATTATAACTTTAAGAAAAAAAATCAGAGGAGAAAATTTAACCTTCATACCATAGGATCTCGTCAGCAAACCATGTCACAGTTTTTTTAAAAAAAATTTGGAAGAGTCCTAGTGCAGATCCAAGAAATTGCTACAAACAGCCCCCCAAAAGAATGGAACAAGGTGGTGCTAATGTTATAACAAATGCCAAAACCAAAGAGCTATAGTGTGAAGAGTCATGCTATAGCCCATTGTCTCCCTGTAACCCTAAAGGGACTAGATCCCATCTGATCTTGGAAGCTAAACAGGGCAACTCTGGATATTACTCGGATGGGAGACTGCCAATGAGTACCAGGTGCTGTTGGCTGTATCAGAGGAAGGAACTGATAAAACGAGCTCTGAGGATTCCTTGCCTAAGAAAACCCTATGAAATTAATGGGATTGCCATAAGTCAGCAGGTGACTTGAAGGCACATATTTGCACATTCAGCCTTCTAAAACAGCCATTAAAGTGACTGTCCCAAAAGACATTTTCCTTCTCACAGTTTCCTTCTAAATTGAGCACTGAATAAAAGACAACATGGTGTTGTTGTTTTTTAATGTTCTAAATCCTGGCTGAAATCCTTTTAGGTCATCCCAACTAGAGAAGGACAGCTGATCAACAGTTGAATGGTAAGTAAATCCAATTAATTCAATGGCTCTACCCTAATCAGGACTAGCAATAAGATTTAGGCCCTTGTCTTGCATGGTCAGCTGCATATGGCTCCTATGGCTCATAGGCCATGCAGCTCCTTTGGATTTGATACCTCTTTTACCAAAGAATACCAGAGCTTGGAAGACTTACTCCCAATACCAATTCCCACAATCCCCTAGCCATCATAGTCATTGGCCATGTTGGCTGGGGAAGTGGGGGCTCTGAGAGTTGCTGTCACAAATAGTTACTTTTCTAAGCTGTTAATAATATTACAGATCAACAAGTACTTCTAGGAAGAATCGCTACCAGATTTTGTTATTATATGAAAATAACATTGTTATGCCCTCATCACTCCTCTACCTGCAAAGTATTGTGCTACAGGTAACATCATAATTTGTCTTATGTTACTTCCAAGGTCTGCATGAAATAGAGGTAAGCATGATATTATGAAATGTACACTCTTATTCCATGAAATGAGCACATGGCCTTAAGCTTGAGCAATTCCATATTTGTTTGTTTGTTTTCCTTTTAAAATTTAAGTAGATTCATTGTGGTCGAGTGACATGGAGGTCCCCCGCTCCCGAGCCCCGCTCCCAAACAGCACATACCACAGAGTGAGAAACACAAAATGTTTATTTACAATATAAAGGAATGGATTGGCAGAAAAGGCCACAACTTTCTGTTTGGTGATAGTCGCCGTGGTTGGACTGGGCATGGGTTAATGCTGAGCAAGGAGAGACCCCTCCCCCTGCTCAGTACCTGGATGTCACCTGACCCTCAAAGGTAGGCAGTTCCGTAAACCAGGTCATGTGACCCATCATGTGACCAATCACATGACTGGTCGTGTGACCAAATCATGTGACCGATTGCGTGGCCGGTCCTGCAAAGTCCACGTGACGGGTTCCAGACGAAACCCACGTGACCTGTAGCTTACCCGGGGCCGAGTCTCCAGGGGTGGACCAAAAAAGGAAACGGCAAGCCTGCCCTGGCCCCAATGGAGACTCCCCCCCCCCGGTAAGACAGAACCCATGCCCACCGCCCAGCAAGAAAGTTGTGACGAGGAGATAGTACAGGAACTTACAAGAAGTACAAAAACCAAGCAAACAGCGGTCTAACTAATACATAAGTATAACTAACTGAGGGAGGGAGGGAGGGTCTTCGGCTCATGAGAGCCAACTGACTGGGGCTGCGGTCCGGCCGGGAATAAATACCCCGTGGCCGGACCATGCAGAGGACTAGCCCCGCCCCCGGACCAATCAGAAGCCGCGACCCAGCGTCAGCCCTGATTGGCCGGGGGTCTCGTCAAACCGGCCAATCAGGGAAGAGCGGCCTCTTCCTGATTGGCCGGCCCAGTATCCCTTATCCCAGCACAGCCTGCTGGGAAGAGGGAGCCAACCGACATGGCGGCCGCCATGTCCACCGCATGGCAGGACCCGGGGAGCCGGGGAGTCACCGGCCGCAAAGGAATTGATAAACAATGGCTTCCAGGCCTGCCCTGATCACCTGCTCAGAACACATAAAGGAATCTTATGCCTAGATTGCCACAGTCCACAAAAGCATAAAGTTGCCACAGTCCACAAAAGCATAAAGTTGGCTATGCGTTCTTAACTTGGGGTGTGGCCTGCTACAATTTTAATTGTGTGCTAAAGCATGTGATTACAACTGCCATCTTCCTCAGCCAGAATGGCCAATAATCAGAGTCTATGGAGATATTAGTCCACAACATCTGGAGGGCACTAAATTCCTTAGATTGTTGGAATAGGATCAGGAAAACCCAAAGTCTCCATTAAGCTGCAAAATGACCAGTATTGTTACTTTATTTCAGTGTAAACTTCTTTGCATGGTTGTTGTGGACTTGTTGATGGTAAGATTTGTTCATTGCTCAGAAAGTGGTGGACTCTCCTTTGTTGCTTGAGATGCTTTCGTTGTGGATTCCTGCATTGGCAAGGGTTAGACCAGCTGACCCTTGGGGAATCTTCCTACTCTGCAGTTCCAGGATTCTACTTGCATGTTATTCACTATGAGAAAATAAAGTATCATTCTGTAGGTAAAGCAAAATATTAAGTACTTTTCTTTTTCCTGCTGAGCATTCTGAATGGAAGACTGAAGTACCGTAGATTTAGTACCTCTTTTATCCAGTGATGACAAGAAATACAGCATGATATCAGAATGGCTAAGCAGGGATCCTAGAAAAGGAGAAAAGTATTTGTGCAATAAATAACATGGACACAGGAATCAGTGTCCCAGATAAAGTTGTGGTTCCATCTTGCTAAGAATAGAGACTCAGAATGGCAAGGAGATACTGCTCAATCACTAAGAGATGAAGTCTTCTCTAATATGGAGGCATCAGTTGGTATAACCACATCATTTCTCCTCTCACCATGTACTTACAACAGAAATTCTGTACCACAAAGTAAGTGCAAGCAATGCTGAATGGATCCTTCCCTACATTAAATGACCTTTTGACCAGAATCAGGGGATGTTTCTAAGGCTTTATTGGAATTTGTGTTGAACAAAGAGGACTTTCTTGGCCAACTCTGAAAGCAGGTGCATTTGAACTGGCCAACAAAACTGAAGGAGATCCTTTCTAAACCCCCCAATGTGAAACTTTCATTAAGACTAAGAAGAGGTTTGCTATTCAGTACAGTACAGTTTTGTCCTTTGGCACCCTGCAGTTAGATGACCTTCCATCAAAGGGCATCCCAACCTTTTGTCATGCAGGACAGTCAGTTTCTGGGAAAACTCCCATTCTTATGTACAGTAAGAGAGAAAGGGGAACCTACAGAGACTTAATGTAAAAGTAATTCCGGACACTGAAATGTGACAGCCTCTGAGCCCCAGATGTGTTTTCACAAGTTTTCAGTAACCTACTCTGATCTTGAAAGGGGCAGCACAGATAGTTGAAAGAATGTGTATTAGCTCTCTTTACTCCACAAGAAACAAGATGCTCTTTGGACAGATTCCTACATGAAGAATGGTGATGCTGGAATTAAAAAAAATGTTGTTTTTAACTGCCATCAAGTCAACTTGATTTATGGTGACCCTATGAGTGAGAAACCTCCAAATCACCCTATCCTTAAATCACCCTATCCTCAACAGCCCTGCTCAGGTCTTGCAGACTCAGGGATGTGGCTTCCTGTGGCTTCCTTGACTGAGTCTATCCATCTGGAATGTGACCTTCCTCTTTTTCTACTGCCTTCTGCCTTACCAAGAATTATTGTCTTTTCTAGTGAGTCATGTCTTCTCATGATATGGCCAAAGTATGGCAGTCTCAGTTTAGTCATCTTAGCTTCTAGGGAGAGTTCAGCCTGGATTTGCTCTAAGACCTAGAGTATTTCTTTGTCTTTTAGCAGTCCACAGTATCTGTAGAACTGTTCTCCAGCACCACATTTCAAATGAGTTGATTTTCTTCCTATCAGCTTTCTTCACTGTCCAGCTTTCACAACCATACATATGATGGCATGGACAATCCTAACTTTAGCATTCAATGATATATCTTTAAACTTCAAGATCTTGTCTAGTTCCTTCACAGCTGCCCTTTCAAGTCCTAGTCATCTTCTGATTCCTTGACTGCACTCTCCATTCTGATTAATGACTGAGTCAAGATATGGAAAATCTTGAACTATTTCAATGTCTTCATTGTCTGCTCTAAAGTTATCTAAATCATCTGTGGTCATTATTTTTGTTTTCTTCATGTTCAACTGTAAACCTTCCTTTGCACTTTCTTCCTTGACACCCTTCAGTAATCATTCTAAGTATTTGCTATTTTCTCCCAGTAGTATGGTGTCATCTGCATATCTTAAATAGCTGATTTCCTTCCTCCAATTTTCATGCCTCCTTCCTCTGCTTTATGTCCTACCTTACGTATTATATGTTCAGCATACAAGTTAAACAGATAGAGTGCTAAAATGCAGCCTTGGCCAGCTCCCTTGACAACCAGAAACCATGCCATTTCTCCATATTCTGTTCTAACATAGCCTCTTGTCCTGAGTATTGGTTATGCATCAGGACAATCAAATGGGGACACACATTTTTTAGGAGTGAGCCACAGTTTTTCATAATGTATATTATCAAAGGTTTTGCTTTAATCTATAAAGCACAGGCTGGATTTCTTTTGAAATATAGATACAGAACAAGAGTAGTTTTGATATAGAGTAGTAGTAGTAGTATATTGATATAGAGGAGTATTACTGTAATACAAAATTTGGAATGTTATCAGCTAAGGCATCAGTAAGCAGCCAGAGAGGTTTAATGCCAAGCATATATGGTAAGTGACAAACACAAGATCTGAAGGCTGAGAATTATATGGTGAGGAAAAACCTAGTTATTCTGGACTAAATCCAAATGCTAATCCCAGTTAGAATAATCCCAATCAGTCTAAGGGAACTTGGTATATTAACACTTATGTGAGTTCCCTTGTCTCAATGTGGCTACTCTAGTCGGGACTACCAATTGGATTTTGGTCTCTGCCTTGTCCCGATAGTTTTCAAACTCCATCTGCTGTTTCTTCTTTCTAAAATAGGACAGTTTACGATTTCCAGTTGGGAGGCAAGGTGAAGGCACTTAATCCTTCTCTTATCTAGGAAAGTGCCTTTTTCCCCCAGACAAAAAGTGATCAGAAAGAACCAAAAATGTAGCAATTTGGCCCTCTAGGAGGCATTTCAGGGCAATTTGGGAGGGCTGTATTGGTTTTGAGTGTTGGACTACAACATTAGGAGACCATAGTTCAAATCCCCACTTGGCTATGGAAACCCACTGAATGACCTTGGAGAAGTCACACATTCTCAGCTTAGAGGAAAGCAATGGCAAACCCCCTCTGAACAAATTCTGCCAAGAAAACCCCATGATATGTTCATAGTCACCATAAGTCACAAATGGTTTGAAGGCACACAACAGCAACAGTAGTGAAGGTGTGGCAACCTGGGATGAATGTGTCCCTCTAACCCACCAGTGTTCTATTGCAAACTTTAAAGGAAATATCCCCAGTGCTGATCCTACAGTGGGGATAGGGTTCAGGACCTTGGATATATCCTTTAAAAATCAGAGTAAATATAAGAGTAGATTCACTGTCTCACTGACATGGAAGCAACTCATCACTGGAGGTTAGAGCCCCTCCTTCTCTGTAGTCATATTTGCAAGCATGAATTTCCATGTGTAAGTAGAGAAAAATATCCTCCCAAGTTTAATCATGGAAGCACATAGGACATTGATAGCAAAATAACCACCACCACCACATGATATTAGTAGCAGTTACGGAATAAAGACACCCCAAAGTAGTTTGTTATCATTATTTTTTTATAATTTCAAAGTATTTTTAAATGAAATACATACAGTTTATAGGAAGTAATTAATAATGTTTCCTTTACAGTTTTTCTTTAAAAAATATGAATGTTTAAATCAACTGGACTGTGGTACACAACACACTCTTCTTGTGTCCACCTTATTGTCACCTTAACACCTGCTACAGAGTGTGAGGCCACTGGCCACAGCATGAGGAACAGCGAAGCCAGCACGTGAACCATATCATATTCCTCCAACACAATTTAGTGAGACCAAACCCCTAAAATTATGACGTTAACTAAAAAGTTTCAGTTACAAAATAAGCTCTTGTTCTTTAAGTTATAACAATAATGTAGTTTTACCTTTTTATTGAAAAAAAGAACTTATTACAAGTCATTAATTACTTCTAACGTCTTTGAGCTCTTCACATTTATCCTACCAGATGTCACACTTCGAAATTTGTTTCCACTTCAGAAAAACAGAAGACACAACACAAACAGCTGAGGGCACATTTTTACTGACTCAGACATGACACAACCAAGGAATAATACTGCAGTATTTATTCAACATGAATATATCTCCTTATCTGTACATAGCCAATCTCATGATCTGCATTTCTTACTCAGATTTCTTTTTAAAAAATTACATGTGTGCATGCCATGTACCAAGGCCATGTGTGCAGTCATGTGTAGAGTCACCATCTTTGTGCAGATATTAGTTGATCAGGTGATGCAGAGTAAATTTGGCCTTTCAGAACAAGGTTTTGCCTTTTTCTCCTCTTCAAGTGAGGTCTTGAGTCCATCAATCCTTGAGATGAATGTTCAGAATAATAAGAGGGTAGGCTTCTCAATCATCCCCAAGTGTAAAGCACTGTATAGTTGGGAAGCAAGGTCAACGGAGGTCAAGAGGGATTCATGGAGAAAAGTAGCTTTCATGAGGAATTGCAAATGTTTACCTTCAAATAAGTCTTCAGAAAACTCAGGATCTTGAAAGAAGCCGCATACTTCGATTTTGAGACCAATTAGCCTGCCTCATTCACAATATACTCCATGGCCCTTTGGTCTCTCGCCTTTGTCAAAAGCACAGAGTCAAGCACTAATGCTCCTTGGTGAACCCTCACAGAGCGGAAATACACAAGGCAGGAGAATGAAACAATTTGGGGGCTATCTTTGAAAAGCTTTCTGCAAAGGAACCACTAAAATGAAAGGGAGGAAAAGTAACAACAAGGTGACCATGGCACACACACAAGGATAGCCACAGTCTACCAGTTCCACATTTCCATGAAGTTGTTGCAGCCAGAGCAGGCAGCTGGCAGGGTAGTTTTTGACCTGTTTTTAATGTTTGCTTAAAAATAAATAAATCCTCCATTAAAATCAAGCAGTGAGAATTATTATGTCATCCTTAAGCAAGCATAGTTTATGGGCTCAGTCTTGGGATCTGCCAGGGAGCAACAGGATTTGGATCCTGTGGATCTTTCCATCAAAATCCCCAGAACACCCCATTTGGGTGTGCCCTCCTTGCTTGCAATAGATCTTTGCTCACAAAAATTTCTACAAACAAACCAGTATCCTCATAGCAGCCTTGCTATCTCACCTGTGAGGCAACTCTTTCTGGGAGACTTCCCCACATAGTACATACCAGGGCTGTAGCTACGAGTGGGAAATAAGGTGTTGCCTTCCCAATAGTAATTCTGCCCTCCAATGAAATTTTTCCTCCATCTCCAAATTGCTAGCAGAGCAGTAACTTAAAGCTTCACTTGAGCATTTAGAAACAGAATTTAGGCTTCCAAAGAAAAGTGGCAGGCAAAATTACCAAGAGAATGAGAACACAAGACATATAAGAGTTCTAGGTGTGAACAATTTTCAATGTCTCAGTTTCTGGAATGCTAGAAATATGCAGATTAAAGTAAAATTTTATTGGGGGGCATATGTCTTATGAAGGCAATACCCTCATTTTGTCCCACATAGCTATATCTCTGACCCACACGCATCCTATCAGATTCTACCTGGATTTAGGATTGCTCTGTCAGCCTTGCACATAAATAAAAAATCCTGTATAGAAGTCTGCACCTGCAGGCTCCCATTTGTCAAAAAATAAAAGAATCACAATAGAATATCACCAAATGAAAAGGAGTGAGTTTTAAATATGCTACTTGTCTCAATTTTGCCATAATTCTTAATCACTGATTAGCCATGACTGCATGGTAGGTACTGCTCTGTCTTCTCACCACCACTCCAATCCCATAGACCACAGGACTGAAAAGTATACTTTAAATGAATGCCTTCCTGGTAAAGTTGTGCTCATCCATTGATTGATTGATTGTGGGCTTGCCTGTTTCTATACCAAAGTCCTAAGACCAAAATGAGAAAATTAAGTCCCTGGTTTTACCAGCACCACTATGTTTTCCCAACATAACTAGGCTGAGAATATTTTATGCCACCACGAAAGAGGAGCCCAGCCGGGCAGATGAAAACACTCTTGTGTTTGACAAGACAGACATACAAGGCAGACCTGTGGCATCACTAAGGCTGGTGTCACCTCTCCCCCCACCAGGTTGTCACCTGCTGTGGTTTGTCCTCTCTGCATCCCCTTCCCAGTGCTGCTGCGGAGGCAAACAAATCAGGTTATTACTTATTTTAAGAAGATATTGGAGCAGCTTCTTGGTCTGGACTATACTTTCTGAGGCTTTGACAGTTTCTGCCTTAAGAATGCTACAACATTAAATGTGCACATAAAGATGGATTACAGCCTAAATAACCTAAAGGCACCAGATTCTGTCTGATTTTGGAAGTGAAGCAGGTCAGTCCTGGTTAGTACTTAGAAGGGAGACCACCAATGAATAGCTGTAGGCTATATTTCAGAGGAAGGAGCTGGCAAAACCACCTCTGAGTATTCCTTGCCTAAGAAAACCCTATGAAATGCATGGGGTTGACAGGTGACTTGAAGGCACATACACACACAAAGATGCATTTATTTTCACCATCTTGTCCATTCTGACTCAGAGAGGGTTCTAGGTATAAGCTCTTGTGCCAGATGCAAACACAAAATAACACATTCATATCAAAATGCAACACTACTTGTATTTGTATACATTTTCCTCTGGATTTTATTTAGTTAAATGAAATACCAAAACATTTTTCTGGGGAGTTAAGTACATAAACTGGGAGCACCACTTAGCTTTTTTATTTTAAGCACCAGGGTTCTCCTGAAGCATGGTGGGGAAAGGCCTGGAGACTGGATTGATCAAGGCTTAGTGCTCCTGATGAGAACAGACCAAATCCTCCACAGGAGTTAGTAAAACAGTATGTGAAGAGTGTTGAAGGAATGTTATACTTTTTAAAAAATGTTGGAGATTCAATGTAAATTCTGGTTGCTGCAGTTTGAAACATAAAGAACATCATCTAAGGTCGCAGTTATAGCCTGAGGCAGAAGTTTGTCATCTATTACTCAGGCTGCACAGAAATCAATACACCTTTGAATAAATGGGCGCTGACTCCCATTTTTAGAGTCTCACTGGCAGGCTGTGAATGTAAATAAGGGTGTCTGTTTCTCAGAAATGTGAAATAATCGTCCTGCAAATAAACATTAGAGCAGCATGCAAGCTCAGTCCATTGATTGCTGGCCCATAGACAAAAGGATAGTTCAAAGCCAGTCTCAAGAACCTACTTAAGTTTGGCTGACCACAGATTTTTAAGTGTTGTGTTTGCTCTTTTCTTTTTTAAAAAGGATTTTCTCCCCCTGAGACCAATAATTTGTCTGGGTACTGAGAGGTATATGATTGTTTTCACTGATTAAAATTAATGAGAGGCTACAAAGACACACAGTACAGGAAAATATAGCTTGTGCATATTATATACAGTGTGTGTGTGTGTGTGTGTGTGTGTGTGTATACAGACACACACACACAGAGTTGTCCCTTCATATTTGCTGGGGTTTGGTTCCAGGACCCGCCGTGGATACCAAAATCCGTGAATACTCAAGTCCCATTATATGCAATGTAAATTCTGGTTGCAAAATGGTGTCCCTTATATAAGATGGCAAAAATCAAGGTTTGCTTTTTGGATTATTATTTTTTAAGAATATTTTCACACTGTGAATACTTAAATCCATGGATACGGAGGGACAACTGTATATAGTTGTGTGTGTGTGTGTGTGTACACACATCCCTTTTATAAAAGTAAAACCTTGAGTCTCATTGATATACATCTGGATGAAATTTAAAGGGGAAAAGAGGTTGTTCTACAATCAGAAAGGAAGATATAGATACCAGGTCCTGTCTGTCAGCTGCCCTTGGAAGGTAATTGTAGGTGGAATCCAAGTACCTCATACTGCTGACGTAATAGCTTGTGTAAGTGGAATTGTTGTTGACTACTGTCAACTTCCATTTATGGTGGCCCTATGCATGAAAGTGTTGCCAAAATACCCAAAAGGCACTAGATCCTGTCTGATCTTGGAAGCTAAGCAGGGACAGCTTTATTCATACTTGGATAGGAGACCATCAACAAATACCAGGTGCTGTAGGTGATATTTCAGAGGAAGGAACTGGCAAAACTGAAGGCATTATTATTATTATTTATACCCCGCCCCTCTGTTAAAACAATCGGGGCGGCTTACAAAAATTAAAATACAATACAGTTAAAAATCCCTAAACACCACCCACCCCACCCTCCCCCCTAAAAAGATATTAAACAAATATAAATTAAATTAAAAAGCAACTAGTCTAAAATCACATTTAAAAACAATAAATACAATAAATACCCAGCAGACTAAAAGAGGCCAGGAGACCCTGAGGCTGGGACCTTGCCTAAGAAATACCTATAAATTCATGCAGTTGCCATACATCGACAGGCGACTTGAAGGCACATACGCAAGTCACCCTATCATCAACAGCCCTGCTCAGGTCTTGCAGACTTAGTGCTGTGGATTCCTTGATTGAGTGTATCCGTTTGTAATGTAATGTTCCTCTGTTCCTACTACTTTCTACCTTACCAAGCATTATTGTCTTTTCTAGTGAATCGTGTCCCCCCTCATGTTATGTCCAATGTTCCACAGTTTCAGTTTACTCACCTTGACCTCTAGGGAGAGTTCAGGGTTGACATTTATTTGTCTTTTAGCAGTCCACAGTATATGTAGAACTCTTAGAATCACAGAGCTGGAAGAGACCACAAGGGCCATCCAGTCCAACCCCCTGCCATGCAGCAATACACAATCAAAGCACTCCTGACAGGTGGCCATCCAGCCTCTGTTTAAGCACCTCCAAATATGGAGACTCCACCATATTCCAAGGCAGCATATTCTACTATCAAACAGCTCTTACTGTCAGGAAGTTCTTCCTAATGTTTAGGTGGAATCTCTTTTCCTGTAGTTTGAGTCCATTGCTCTGTGTGCTAGCCTCTGGAAGAGCAGCAAACAAGCTTGCTCCTTTTTCAATATGACATCCTTTCAAATACTCAAACATGGCTATCATGTCACCTCTTAACCTTCTCTTCTCCAAGTGAAACATATCCAGCTGCCTTATAGGGCATGACTTCCAGACCTTTCACTATTTTGGTTGCCCTTCTCTAGACACGTTCCAGCTTGTCAATATCCATCTTGAATTGTGGTGCTCAAAAACTGACACAGTATTCCTGGTGATGTCCAATCAAAACAGAATAGAGTAGCACTCCTACCTGCCTCAATCTAGACACTATCCTTCTATTGATGCAGCCCAGAGTCTCATTGGCTTTTTTAGCTGCCACATCACACTGTTGATGCGTGTTCAATTTGTAGTCTACTAAGACTCCTAGATCCCTTTCACATCTAGGTGCCAGTTACACGACAAAAATTGTCACGGGGCTTACCGTGACTTCCTGATCCCGCATCTGTCCCTCGCTGTTTATATGATTTTTGTCACTCTTTAGGAAATCCTGGAAGATCCCGTGATTGATATTTACACGACAAAAGTTTTTATTGGTCCCGCACTCTTATATCCTGTGCTTTTGCTGTTTACACATGTTTAGCTTACTGGGATTTTTTTTTTTTTGGCTGTCAATCAAGGATGCGATTACTCGTGTTTTCACAACCTCGGTGACACACTTCCTTTAGAGTTCCGCACCACGAGCAATGCTATTGGCTGGCTGGGGGGGGAGAGGGGGTAGACGCTTGTGTTTGTCCTGTCTCTTTAAAATGTTAACCCTTTAAGCAGAGGCAGAAGGCATTTTGAAAGACCAAGACTGTGATCTTTCGCTCAGACGGAGGAACAATTAAACCATGTCCTTTCCTTTTGAAATCAAGCCAAGTGGTGGTGGGGAGGAGAGCCTTGGGATTTTTTTTTAAATCTTGACGCTTAATGCAGAGGGAACTGCAGAGTGAAGATTTCAAGCCAGTGTCACACAAGGCATTTTGGCTGGCATTTTTTTACTGTGCCTTGTTGGGGGGGAGGAATGAAAGTGTTTCATTCGCTCAGACACTGGAATATTTTACTGTGCCAGGGAGGGGATCCAGGCAGGGAATGAATGGACGACTCTCTGCCCACCACAATCTCTTTGTAACATTCAGTTGAGGAAGAGGTTAAAGCTGAAAGGTTTGCAGTGTAGAAATCCATTTAAAAAGGTGATTGAGTACACACACACGCGCACACACCAACCTACGTGCAGCTGGAAGGGATGCCTTTATTTTCAGCTGGTGAGGCTGGATCTGTTGAACGAGTGACTGACCCCTCCTTTTCTGGTCACTAATCTCTAAGCCTGCCCCCAGTCACCATTTCCAGTCATCCCCTAGTACCGAGATATTTTGTCCCAGGCTGTTTACATTTCCGATTTTCCGAATCCTCCAGTGACTTTTTTAAAAACTGGCACAACCCGCGGGACTGGAAGTCCTGCAGGTTGAGGGATAAAAGGTGACCCCCCCTTCTGAAAATCACATACCCGACCTGATGTATGTGTAAACTGCCAGGGATCGACTTGAATTCTTCCCGGGACATTTTCATCATGTAAACAGCACCATAGTGTTTTCAAGCCAGGTATCACCAATCCTATTTCTGTGCATTTAATTTGCCAGAGAGTAGTACATTACATTTCTCCCTTTTGAAATTCATTTGGTTAGTTTAGGCCCAGTTCTCCAATCTGTTAAGATCATTTTGAATTTTGATCCTACTTCCTCTAGCCCCACATTTCAAATGAATTCATTTTCTTCCTATCAGCTTTCTTCAGTGTCCAGCTTTCACAACCATACATAGAAACTGGAAATACAGTAGAATGGCATGGAGAATCCTAGCTGTAGTATTCAATGATATATTTTTACAGTTCAGGATTTTGTCTAGCTCCTTCATAGCTGCCCTTCCAAGTCCTAGTCTTTTTCTGCTGGCTTGACTGCAGTCTCTATTCTGATTAATAGCTGAGCCAAGGTATAGAAAATCTTGAACTAGTTCAATGTCTTCACCATCTACTTTAAAATTATGTAAATTATCTTTTGTCATTATTTTTGTTTTTTTCATGTTCAATTGCAAACTTTCCTTTGCACTTTCTTCCTTGACTTTCTTCAGGAATAATTCCAAGTCTTTGCTATTTTCTGCTAGTAGTACAGTGTTATCTGCATATCTTAAACTGTTGATGTTCCTTCCTCCAATTTTACACCTCCTTCCTCCAACTCTAATCCTGCTTTACGTATATGTTCAGAATACAAATTAAACAGATGGGTTGATAAAATGTAGCCTTGCCTGACTCCCTTGCCAATTGGAAACCATTCCATTTTTCCATATTCTGTTCTGATAGTAGCTTCTTGTCCTGAATACATCAGCACAATCAAATGTTGTAGCACACCCATTTCTTTAAGCGTAATCCATACTTTTTCATAATCCACACAATCAAAGCTTTTGCTATAATCTATAAAGCATAGGGTGAAATTCTTTGGTGCACTCCATCATCCAACCTATGTTTGCAATATTTTACCTCTTGCCTCTTCCTTTCCTGAACCCAGCATGGAGAGCTGGTATTCCTTGCTTCATAAACAGTAAAAGTCTTTGTTGTAGAAATTTGAGCATCACTTAGCATTCATGAGAGATTAATGCAATGGTCCTGTGGTTACTGGCATCCTTGGTGTACCCTTTCTTGTGGACTGGAATATATATTGAGTGATTCCAATCTGTGGGCCATAGTTTTGTTTTCCATATTTGTTGACAGATTTTTGTATGAATTCTATATAATGTATAAATTCTGACTCTGTAATTTGAAGCAGCTCCATTGGTATGCCATCTGTTCCTGGTAATTTATTTCTCCCAAGTGCTCTGAGTGAGGCTTCCACTTCATTTTCTAAAACTGTAGGTTCATCTTCAAATAGTTCTTCCTTGAATTAATCTATACAGCAATTTTGTATAGTTCTTTTTATTTGTATTTAGTCATACAATATGTTCCCCTGCTGTTTGTTGAACATCCCCACTCTTGGTTTAAAATTCCCTTTTATTTGTTGGATCTTGTGGAAGAGATGTCTTATTCTTTCTTTTTTTGTTGTCATCTTCAGTTTCTCTGCATTGATTATTGTAGTACTCTTTGGTTTGGAAATTTCCCCTCCCAATACAAGCCACCCAATATTAAAATCTGATTTAGAGGGCAATTTTTGGAAGGTGGGGGTGGGGCAGAAGAGAAGAGGAACTAGTCTTACTGCATGATCCAAAGTCCATTCACAATGGGTCCCACCCACAAAGGTATTTATGCAGAGCCTTACTGCAACACAGATCAGCATTCAGGGTGACTGTTTCTAGAGAGCAGGATATGATTAAGACCTCTCCAATTACTTATTTGAGAGCAACATCAAATTAAGCCTCATTCAACACTCGAAGTCAGGAAGGGGGAACAAGTGGACCTCCAGATATTGCTGCAATTTCATTATCCCATAATCTCATTATCTCATCAATTATGTCTATTTTTTCATATTCAAGTGTTTGTACTGAAGAGCTTATAGAACCCTCTCTGAATCACAATGGACAAGATAGTAAAAAATAAATGCATCCTTATGTGCATACATAATTTTGTAGCATTGTAAAGGCAGAAAATGTGAAAGCCTCAGAAGGTATTGTCCAGACCAAGAAGCTGTTCCAGTATCTTGTTAGGGAAACCAATAACCTGATTCATCAGCCTTGAATGTCTCCCCTGCCAAACACTGAGGTATAAATCTATATTCACAGTTTCAGTATAGATAGCAAACTTCCCTTCCATTTTGTAGAACACTGCATTGTTTTGACATGTCCGATATGATGTTTGGACTTTGCCTTGAGCCACAGGGTGCCAAAAGCCATAGGCTTTTAGCAGGTAAAGTTACAGTTTGATTCTGTTAGAGCAAAGATATGTGTACACTAGTAGACGCTGGGCACAATGGAGTGTGAAGGAGATGTTGGAGAGAGCCAGAAGAGAGTGAAGCATGACTATGGAGGGTAGCAAAAAGCTAAGGCCAGAATTCACTAGGACAGTTACGAGTGTGTAACCTAGAGTTACACATTTGTGGCAGATTTGTAATCACTGTCCCTATGTATTTACTAGTTCAGGGGCTGTAAAAGTCCACCAATCCCCACTTACCAAGCAGCAGCAACTGTGAGTGACAGGGGTCTGTTCCCTTGTCGATTAGGAAGCAGTTGACTGATGCTCCCACCTCCTCACACAAAAACAATCTCTGGTGCAAGGTGATATTGTGACAGGACCCTACTTCAGACTGTCACACCAGAGGTTGCTCATGGGAGGGGCTGGGAACATCAGTCAGCTGCTTCCCAATCATGAAAGGAATGGGCCCCTGTCACTTGCAGTGCTTGCTGCCAGTAAATGGGAATGGGGGGAGGGGATCAGGCTGGGAGCTGCTGCTTAGCTTCATAACTAAGGTGCTTATGTAGCTAAATAGATGATACAGAATTCTGACCATCATTAGGTGGAGGACAGGACACAGGGAAAATGAAGAAATACATAGCTATGTTAGCATGTAGCATACAGGATATGAACAGTGTGACTCAAAGAAAGAAGCAGTGTAATGAGACAGAGGATAGAACAGTGATTCTTAACCTTTTCTTTACCAGGGACCCCCTTTAAATATCTTTTGTTGCTGTGGACCCCCAAGACATAACTCAAGGTTTAAAATGACAACAACAACAATAATACCTGATAGTAATAATAAACTTACACCATCCAGAGGCACTGGAGTGGGAGGAAATTCTTTTCTCCTGCTTCTTTCAGCAAATTTGTGGTGGGTGTAGAATAAATGGCAACATGCAGGCCAAGCCAGCCAGCCTTTGTCTTGGCTCCTGTCATGTGGCTACTCCACTGCAGGGAGGAGGTGGGCTAAGCAGCCTTTGAGCCTTTGGAGAACCCCTGTGAGGACATCACAGACCACAGGTTAAGAACCACTGAGACAGAATATAAAGTCTGCAATTGAAAGCCAGGGGGAAGGAACCTATTACAACTTTCTAAACAGACTCTAAATGTGAGTTCTGTTCTCTTTCTGAAATGGACTTTTGAAGTAGAAAATCTTCTTGCTAATGACCCATTTGCAGCAACTTCAAGGCTTAAATTGCATTTGTCTTTATATCTGCCACTTCTTGAAACTTCTGGCTTGTGTTTTTGGTACAGAGACTCCAACCCATATGACATCCAACACTACGTAATTTGAGATGTTAGTTCACTAAACAATGAAAAGGGGAAGAATTTTCATCCTCTCTTTCATTCAAACTAAAACAAAGCCATTGCAAGCTTTGCTTATTGACCAGTTGGACTTAGATTAAGCCTCTTGGGAGACAGTCTCTTAAAATAAACAGAAACTAAATTCAAGGACATCAGAATTACTTTGCAAGACTCATCAACCTCTTTCTTTCTGTCTCTCCTTCCTTCCTTCCTTCCTTCCTCTTTAGAGAGTAAAGGAATGACTCAGTTTTACAGCTTTACTTTTTACAGGACATTTTGCTGCTTGAGGCAAAGGACAATATGGAGCCTAGTAGAGAGGCTTCAAAAAGTTACTTTCATGGATTACAACAGCCAACAGGGTGCTGTAGTAAAAAAATTTAACTTTTCCCAGCTCTTTCCAGTGATAGATCTAGCCCTGCTTGTATTGAATGGGCCAGGAAGGGATGGGGGAGGGGAAAGGAGAAGTCCAACCTGGCAATCAATTGGAAGTATGAGACAGAAGTGTTTTCAGTAGTAAGTGATACTAAAGTCAGTAAATCAAATAATTGATTGAGGCAAAGATCCAGTGCTGGTGGAGCATGGCTCTCCATCAGCATACCTGCACTGGCCATTGGGGATGAAGGCTGCTCCTTCAATCCTGGCTTCTTCCCTGGCTGCACAACAGCAGCTGGGGAGCCCCCAGGCTCAGCTCTGTCCCCTCAGTTGCTGACTGGCTTTGGTGGTGCATCCAGGTGCATTTCAGCTGATCTTGCATACCCAGAAAAGAAGGAACTGTCTCTGCCTTAGCATATGGCTGTTCCATCATCTCTGGATGAAGTGCCACAACTCATTTGGTGGCTGAGATGATGGAGCTGCAACCAGGAGCCCCCCCACACACACACATGCAAACACTTTTGTGGTGGTTGTTGTTGTACAGGATACCTCCACAACATCCGTCAAAAGTACATATGCTGGAGTAACAGGGGTTACACAAGCACATGTCACCTACAGGTGTCTGGAATCAGTGAGCTTCTAATTTTTGTCTTTTTTTGGGGGGGGGATGTACAGTATATGCAAACCCGATAGTTGCTTATTGTTCAATAGCCTTGATTCAACTGATGAAAACTTTTTTGTCTAGCCCATCCCTACTTGGTACCATCACCATTAATAACCAACAGCAAATTACTCTGCCAGCACAACCTTAGAGTATGAACAAAAACACTTAATCTGTTCTCACTTTTGCTTGAAAGAATCTCTTGGGGGCTTGATCCTGAAAGTTTCACTATGCAGAGTGGCCCTCAGTTCACACTTCAACCTCCATGTCATTGCCTCCTGGGAAATCACTGTGGGGGAAAATAATTATGAATTCTGCCCGGTAAAAAATATTTTGCAGAGTGAGAAAGAAGAAAGAAGGGACACAAATGTTATAAATGTATATACTTCATAAGAGAGTAAAAAATAACTATCATGAAAGTTATATTTCATTTGTTGTTGTGCTCCATTTTGTCTTCCCTATTTGTGGGCCTTGTCTCCAATTTTGCCTGCTTTTCATACCTTTTCTTCTTCACTGAAGTGGCATGTGAATGAGATTACACTCTTCTTCTCATATGTAAACCATAATGGTTTTGTGCATAGTATCCAACCTATTCTGGATGGGGCTGCACTCCCACTGAAAGAGCTTTCAGGGGAGTCTTCTCCTGGATCTAGCTCAGAGCTTGGAAAAGTAATTTTTAATACTATAATAACCAGAATATCCCATGTTCTTGGAGTTGTAGTCCAAAGAAGTAACTTTTTCAAGTTCCACACTAGCCTTGTCACTTGATGCTCAAGAAATCTTGGTGGTACAGTGTGCCTTTCACTCACTTTGAGGGCTCACACACTGCAACCTACCCTGAGCAGGAACAATCTGATAATGCTTATGCATCCTCTCATGAATTGTTTGGACTGTGCCAATATGTGACCTGTATGGGGCTGTCTTTGAAGGTGGTTCAGAAGCTACAGTTAAAGCAGAATTCAACTCTAGAGATTTTTCAGGGACTGCTCATTCAGATTTTATGTCACAAGCATACCTTACAGTATACTTTACCTCCACTTGATGTCATCCTCTGCTTGAAAGTTCAAGTCTGGTTTATAGATCAAGAGTCATGGGAAGGAAGAGCAAGGAGACTTGAAGTTGTCCCTCAGCTGTGGTTAGCCCCTGGGTAGGAGACTGATCAGGCAAATTGGTTCCCTGGTTACACTCTTCCCCACAGTGACAGTTAGTGGCTTCCAAATCACTGGGGTGGTGAATCCACTAAAGGGTTTAGTCTGAACTTTCAAGAAGAAGCCCTCCAAGATGCTGAGCCCTATGCCAAAATAGGTTCAGCACCCTGGACAGCCCCTTTAACATTAAGGAGATTTTCAGATGCTATAAAAGACCTCCGGGGAGGTCGGGAGAGGTATACAGCTATCCTGCAGCAGGGGGTCAGTTTCTGATGCCGCCATCCTCCTCCCATCATCCTTTGTGTTGTTTCCATGCTCAATCAAAGGAAAAGGCACCATGGAAGCAACACGAAGGATGACGGGAGGGGGACAGCATTGTTCAAAACTGACCCCCTGCCACGGGATAGCCATGTACCTCTACCAACCTCCCCAGAGGTCTTTTATAGCATCTGAAAATCTCCTTAGACTAAAACCTGACTCATATTCACCACTTGACTGTCATGGAAACCACCAGATGCCTCTATTTCCCCACTGTAGTGAGATGCATGAAATTTCTCTGTAAGTTGTTAGTCATTATTTCCAGAGAGAGAGAGAGAGAGAGAGAGAGAGAGAGAGAGGGAGGGAGAGAGAATTGTTGTTATTTCTTACCTGCCTCTCCCTATGGATCGAGGCAGGGAACAACAAATTAACACATATAACATTGGTTAAACATACATATCAGCTAAAAACATATATCACTTTAAAAATACAAATAAAACCAAGACATTTTAAAATAATCAATACATAGTTTAACATTCACAATTTAAAATCATCTGGATAGGCCAGTTGGAAGAGGCTAGTCTTTAATGTTGCTTTGAATTCAGACAGCATATTCAGCTGTCGTATCTCTTCTGACAGGCTGTTCCAGAGTTGAGAGGTGGCTGAAGAAAAAGTCCTTTGGGTTAAAATAATCAATCTAGTCCTGGCTGACTGGAGCAAATGTCCCCCAGAGGATGTAAGTGTACAGGGCAGATTATATGAGAGAAGGCGATCCTGTAGGTAACCTGGAACCAAAACATGTAGGGCTTTAAAGTAATAACCAATGCTTTGTACCTTACCCGGATACTAAATGGCAGTTTATAATTATACTTATTACAGTTTATAAGAATACAGTAAAAGATATAAAGAAATCAAAAAAGGTAAAGAAAAAGATAGAAAAGAAAAAGATTACTTCCAATCTTCCTCTCAGCAGTTATATATGCAGTTGGGCCTCCACATTTGCATGTTTAACTTTTGTGGATTTGATTATTCACAGATTATTTGCTGCCATCTTCACCACTGCTTTATGCCATTTTTACTAGGAACTGTAAGGAGATTATCAGACACACACACACACACAACCCCCAGGGAGGTTAGGAGGAGGACACCACTGTACCACTACAGGCTGGTGATACTGCACAACGCCATCCTCCTCTCATCCTTCATTCGTTCTCCCTCCGTGCTGGAGGGACAAAAAAGGCATCACTTTTTATTGATGGAGAAAGCACAGAGGAAAGATGGGAGGAGGACGGGACATGTGGTATTGACCACCAGAAGCAGGACAGTGGCGCCCAACTCCTGACCTCCCCGGGGGGGGGAGGTTTAAGAGTGTTGGATAAAGACCTAAGTCTCACGAGGCTGAGAGAGACTGCGAACATGTAGTGAGGCCCCTGTAAATCCCTATTTAAAATGATGTAGGGCAGCAGGGGAGGTGGCAACAAGTCCTACCAGCCACCCACTTCTGCTTTGTGAAGGAACCCCACCACTTCAAAGGCATCCACAGTGGGTTGAATCCACAGATTGTACTTTTTGAGTGTGCTAAATATGGTTTGGGGGGGGGGCTAGAGATATTCATAGTTTTTCCATGTTAATGAGGGTCCTGTGCCCCTGCAAATGTGGAGGATCAACTGTACATACACTAATTATTCATTCCCCTCTCTCTAACATTAACCCAAGGTCACTTCTTTCCATAACCAATCCTTTTCAATCATCAAAACCAAAAATTAACAAGTCACTTTCTTTTGTTCACAAAAAGTCCATTAAAGGGATTCACCTTGTTTAAGAAATGTCACCAATGACCTTTTTCTAAGCAAGCATGGCAATTTATTCATTTCTGCTAAATCAGTGTTAATCATTATTTCCAAATTGTGGGTAATTTCTTTTCTTCTTCTTTGGGCTACCTTTCCTCTTTATTGGTGATGCATAACTACTCACCATGCATCTGTCTTGGGAAAGCCATTTTGGCTTCTTAGTTGCTTCTCAGCTCAGTTCAAAGTGCTGGTACATACTTTTAAAGCTCAAGATGGCTTGGATCAAAAGTTGCATCAGAATCACTTTTTCCCATATCAAACTGCCCTTGCTCCAAGGTCAGCTGCTGGGGCCCTTTTCCAAGTGCCACTCCTGCAAAGATGTAAAATAGGTTAAAGAAGGCAGAAAGTATTTTGAGTAGTAGATCCCTGACTAAGAATAATCTTCCCATAGAGGCTTGCCTATTGTTGAAACTGGGTAGTTTTAGACATCAGGAAAATGGTGGATGAAATCCTGCATCACAGAAACATAGTGTAAAAGTTTTCCAAGTGGAACAACATCATGTCTTCTGTCTCCTCTCCCAACAACGGAGAGTGGGGGATGTCTGAGAATCATTTGGCTATGCCCCTATAGCCAGACACATGATGGTGAAGTTATCCTCTGGGACCTACCAGGGGTCTTCCAAAGGTTCTAAAGGATGATGTCATCATCATACACAGGGCTATAGGCACATAGCTAGATGTTTCTCTCCCTCCCCCCTGCCACTAAACAATCATGTTGGAAGGCCATAGTACAAAAAAGGTGTGTTTACAGGGGGGTTGGGTCATTGTGTGAGGAAGATAGAGGATTCTAGTCTTACAGTGGCTGCTAATTCACTTGTGGTCTGAATTCAAGATGGTGGTGATAACATTAAAAGCCCTAAATGGATTGGGACCTCAATACTCAAAGTACAGATTCTCCCTATATATGTCTGCCCAAAGACTTAGATCTGCTAGAGAGGCCATCTTGTATGTACTGCCAGTGGGGGCAACACTATGGATAAGACATGGGAGAGAGCCTTCCTTGCTATGGCACCCCACTTGTGAAATGTCCTCTGATTTGTTACCCAAATTACTGGAGGTCCATGGTACCCATTCATGATCTCTGAGTTATGATATTATATTGGGCATTTTAATTAGCTCAAAGGTGTGGTTGCGAGAGGTTGGGTATCGTTGAGATCTTTAAATTTGTGTATACTAGTACTAACTGACAAGACTCCAAGCCAAAAATAAAATAAAATGGTTTTTATTGGAAAATAATCGTGATACCACTCACACATGCACTCATACTTCAAGAAGTCACACAAAGCTAACAAAGAATTAGGATGAAGTATTTGGATAGAGGAATAGATTTTGGGGATGATGGGCTGTACCTTACCTGTCTGGAGAATAGAGATTCGTGCAGCAAAGAAATACTCAGGTTGGATACTGAGGATCACACAGCAGAACAGCAGAGTGATGAGCTGGAAGAAGCTGTTCCCACATGGCTATGATTTGAGGGTAATATTTATACCCAATATTGTACCCTTAAGGGGTGTTTTGAGTGTAGAACAGTGCTTGAGTGAGTTTCCCAGAGTTAAACAATGGAAGCTCTGGCTTTGTTAATTGCTGTTATTGGTTGGACCATTAAGACTAATGGGTTTGAGGCAACCTTGTATTGTTGGATAGGTGGAGGTGTGAAGGAAGACCTTTGCAGGATAATGGGTGTTCTGGTCATTTGTTTGTTTTGGAGTATGACTCACTGCCAGGTGCATCCAGCGGAGATGAACACATTCCTCCCTAATGGCTGTCTGAGGGGGCTTTGCTTAATCACTCATGGGTGTATCTGTTTTGGGGGAACTTCTGAGAAAACTTCATTATGTTTCTGGGTGACCTTTACTTGAATCCTTCTGTGCATAGCTTGGTCTACCGTGAAGTGCCAGTTATTGCCAATGTATGGATTATTGCCAGTTTATGAAATATTGCCAATCTATTAGAAGTGGGGGAGGGGAGTGTAAGGGCATGCAACACCTTGGAGGCCCAACAGGAGACAGTCTTCGTTTCTTTTTGGTGCCAGGTCAAGACATGGCTTTTTACTAAAACCTTTGGAGCCTAATTTGCTTTTAAGCATGTGCATGGTTTTAACTCCTTCAGCCTTTTATAGTTCTTTTAGCCTGTTTGAATTGTTTAAGATGCATTAATTTTGTTTAAATTATTTATTTATTTTAATTTGGAATTATTAATATAGTTTTATCTGTTTGCTGCCTCCAAGACTGCATGATAAAAGAACAGAATAACAACACTTAAGTAAATCAATAGTAAATAAAACATTCCGACCACCACAATGACCATAAAAACTGAGTTGCACAGATGTCTTAGAAACTCATTAACAGGAGGCAACTCCTCATGTGCTGGTGTCTGTACACTCTGACAATTTAACTTGTTGATGCATTTCTTTGAACCTGCTGGGCTAGGGTGTTTTTATTACAGTATGTTAGTCTGTAAATTTCTTGAATTATTTGTATTGTATTATATGGTATTTCTTCCAATCTTGTAAACTGCCCCTGAAATCAGAACTGGTGAAAGGCGTTATTAAGATGGCTTAAATGTAATTTTAAAAAAATGAAAAAATAATAACAAGGCTTTCATTATCATCATCATCATCATTATCATAAAATTTATTTATACCCCGCCCCTCTGTTAAAAACAATCGGGGTGGCTTACAAAAATTAAAATACAAATACAGATTAAAATCCCTAAACACCACCCATCCCACCCTCCCCCATAAAAATATATTAAACCAATATACATTAAAAACAACTAATCTAAAATCACATTTAAAAAATAATAAATAGCCAGCAGACTAAAAGAGGCCAGGAGCTCCTGAGGCCGGGACCTAATCAGGAAAGGCCTGCCGAAAGAGATCCGTCTCTAGTGCTTTTTAAAAGCTACTCAGGCTCGTTATCTGATGGATCTCGTTCAGCAGGCCATTCCACAATTTGGGGACGATTATCGAAAAGGCCCTCTGGGAGGTTGCAGACAGCCTAGATTTTTGTGGCTGAAGCAAATTCCTCCCAGAGGACCGGAGTGCATGGGGAGGATTGTATGGGAGGAGGCGGTTCCAAAGATAAGTTGGATATGATACATATCCCTAGTTACATTCTGCTTTTTAACATGGTAACACAAGGGGCTCCAGTCTCTTACTGGCCTAAAAAGGATGCAACATCTTATTTTATGAACATATTTCTGTCTCGTTCAATTTGAACCTTCTACTGAGCATAGTTACTTCTTTTTGGCATTGGGGTCTTTGCAGTAGGACTCATTGTAGGGCTTGTGATTCATGGGCAATTAATATTTCCCCACCATAATGTGATTTCAGGGCCACAAGGTTATGGCCATGTTTTCCATGGGGCCTATCCACTTGTAAGGGGAAGCACCATATGAGCTCACCAGCCTGACTTTTTAGCTTGACACAGAGTAAAGAAATGCAAATTAAAATCAATCTGACTTTACATATTTTATTGAAATAGCAGGGTGGCAGTGGAAGGTGTTTGCATGAACTCCAGACTTGCTGATGTTAAGAAGAATAAGAAATACAAGCTTTGAACCTCTTCTGGGTTGATCCTTTTCTATTGACTTCATAGCCATTCAGACTGTAACAATGTTCATAGAAATAGGGAAAGATATACTATTGGGCCAGAGAAGTTGCTTCCTACTATGAGTATGAGGCTTGGGGTGTTGGCATATTTTCAACTGCCTTCAAACCAGGTAATCATTTACCAGATCAATCTGTGACATTCACTATCTTTGAGTCCTCTGGGATATCCTCACTCAAAAGGGAGTGTGGTTTTCTAATAACAGCTAGGGAAATCTACAGCAATAACTAGTTGGTGTCAATCAGCTTGGAGCAGAAAATGCAGGCTTTAATTGGCAGCTAGGTCTGAATTGATTTTTCACACTCTTCAAGAATACATGATGACAACCTCTTTGAGCCCTTCTGTGATAATGAACACAGTGGAGCCAAAGGCCTCAGACTGTGGATGAAACAAATGGATTTACATCATGTTTCACAGTTAGGCTGTGAGGAACATGAGGGATAGACAGATGGATTCCAAATATCTCTGGTGGATATAGGTACAGCTCATCATACCAACACCATAAAAAAGCAGTGTGAAAAAGATGCTTCTATGGCAGCCTCAGGTTAGCTGCCCCATTTAAAAATTCTGGTAGTCTTAATATCAAGATGTACATTTAGCACTGCCTTGTAAAATGCATTTCTCACATTTTGATAACTTAAATCAGTATGGTCCACAGACCTGCATAAACTAGTTAGTATTCCTGAAGCACTGTTCAGCACAAATGGTATCATATTTCTTTCACTGACACTCACATTGTAATTCTAAGGGCCAGCTGTGAGACAGTGACTAGCTCAAAATCTTCACTGACATTCAAACTAAGCAGTGGTTTGGGTATCATTTTCCCATACCAGAAGCCAACATACTCACTATACTTATTAAACAGTAGCAAAAATATGTGTTTCAAAAACTTTAGCTCTCTTAAATTCTATCCATAGATAAGGTTGCCATACACCCAGATGGGCTGAATTTTACCCAGATTCTAGGCATGCCACCTGGTACCTGTGTGGATCATCATCTGGCCTCATCATCATTTGAAGCTTTCATTTTTAACTAAGGACTTTTTCATACGCCTTAAAATCCATGAGGAGAGGGGGGGAGAGGTACACAGCTATCGCACGGCAGGGGTTCTGTTTCGGACGCCGCTGTCCCTCTCCCATCATCGTCCGTGTTGCTTCCATGTTCGATTGAATGCAACCGTGCCATTTTTTACTCATGAAAAACCTCAGGGTTTCAGGTCCCAAATGTGAGATCTAGGGTCATTCCCTTGTGATGTCATAGGGGATAGGCCCTAATGATGAGCATCAGTCACAGTAGTTCCGACCATGTCATTCAAATAATAAACACTAAATCTAACACAACTGAAAAATATTTATCTGGCTGGAAATTCAATTCTCCAAGCTCCGTATGGAACAGAAACAAACACACACTTTTTCCAACTCTGTTTTAAGAACATAAAGGATTTGCGGTCCAACCAAAGACATATTTTTGAGCTCTACTTTGAACAGAAAACAGTAGACTTCCCTTGAGAGGATGAATGGGGGGAGGGAACAGCATTGCTCTGAGATGAGAAGCATTTGGGCCTCCCTCACCTAGTACTTCCAGGTGCTTCAAGGAGGTCTGGCTAATAGCAGTTTGTTTCCTCATCCCTTCTCCAGGAAGAGTAAATATCAGGAAGAGCAAAGCTGGGTTCTGGATGAAATGCCAGGTCTCTACACAGCACTTTAGGTCTCTACTCAGGTAACTGCATAAGGCATGGCCCACCTGTGGCCTCAAGAACATGGCCACATACCTGGATGTCATCCAGCCTACAGAGGTCTTGGAGTAGGAGAATCCAGCTCTGCAAGTTTTGCAAGTCCACAAATTTTGTTCTGCGTTGGTCCTTCTAGCAGCTCAGCCATCAGATTTTCCAGAATAACAGTTTAGTTAAGGATATATGAAGTGTTCTGCCAATGCAGTGTCACAGAATATGATATTATATCAACATGGCAGGAATGCCACAGCAGCACTACAAAAAGCCAACATCCATGAAAATATTTAGGATGAAGTTGGACCTCATGTCTCTTGTGACCAAGCCCTTTCCAGATTTCCCTAGCAGGTTTTTCTGACTGAATAGATGTTGAGTTTGTGTTCCATTTAGAGACTCTTCCCTCCTCCTCTACTATGGAGCCTTTGAATATGAATAAATTCTGCATTACTTTGAAACTTATTGACCTCATTCATAAAAGTGATCCTTTGAACTGATGTGACATACCAGTCTTCTGAGAAAGAATATCTAAACTATACTTAATTCCCGAGCTCTGGTCTTTTCAATGAACACTTCGGTCTTTTTCAGATGCCCCTTACCGTGCAAGAAGCCTCCGTAACAGCAACGAAGTTGCTGCACAGCAGGGGGTCTGTTTCGGACGATGCCGTCCCTCTCTCGACATCATCCATGACTGTTCCGGGTAGATTGAGGGTGGCTGCTCCATTTTTTATTCACAGAAGTTGTCCATGAATAAAAAATGGTGCGGCCACCCTCAATGCTAGCCAGAACAGTCACAGACGACACCAAGAGAGGGATGGTGGCGTCCGAAATGGACCGCCTGCCATGCAGCAGCTTCTTTGCTGTTACGGAGGCTTCTTGCATGCCAAGGGGCATCTGAAAAAGTCCTTAGGCACAAAGTCATTTGTTGGGTTTCTTTTTGGTGATGTGGTTTTGTTTGGTTGGTTTTCAGTATGGTTTTTTTTCTAAGTTCAGCTGAAAATAGCAAATCAATACAGAATGAAGGAGTGTGAAGGTGTGTTACACAACTTTTGACTTGAACTAACATGCAAAATCAATATATTTAACCTTCCAAGAGAAAGAAGTTGTTAGTGGCCACTAGAAACTATTTTGAACATGACCAAATGTTAGCTTGTATGTATTCTGTGACAATAAATAACTTGCAATGTGCCATTAGTCAGACTCCACTAAGATAACTTTAATCATCCTCCTATCCTTTGGTGTTAAAAATCTGAGTGTATTCAATACACATTGCATGTATGCATATTTATACCCCCTCAAGGGATATGAAATAACATTCACACCCAACATATATCATTTCATGTCCTAACAATAAAGAAGTCCTTCATCTTTGATGCTTCAGCCTCACTTCTTGTTTTATTACTTTAAATGCCACTGGGATCATAAACAGGGGGTCTATATGACCTAGACACGGTGAGATAATCTTATTTAACCAAGTAATCTCTATTTTATGACAGTATAGCATTACCTTTTATAAAGTTGTAAAAATATAAGTTCAACATATTTTTAAGTTACATATATTAAATTTTGAGTACAGGATGAAATATTTTGCAGGGGGTGGTTATACTCCTTAATTAACAATGAAGTTTATCACAGACCACTGCTACTAGCCCTGTACTGTCCTTTAATGTAATCTAATGTTTTAATGAGAAGTTAGAACTATTAGCAAATACATCTCATTTTCTCAAAGTGCAACCAAATTGCAATGTATTTGATGCCAGTTTCTGATTACTAAGGGAATTTTTGGCATCACAGGTCCAAATCCATTTGCTAGTACCAACTGGATTAGTCCCATTGAATCAATACTTTTGGCATAACTGTCAACTTGTCATTTAGCAGCTGCTCCTGTGTGTCTACTTTAGTTGGGACCAATGTTTTGATTTAGGCCATCATTGTATACAAGTGGTACACCAATTTTGTTTTGTTTTCTTCTTCTTTTTTTACATCTTTTCCACATTTTTTTAAAAAATGCCTATAGAAAAGAGGAAATTGAAAATTTCTGAATTTTCCAAATCTTGAGATTATGTATAATGTTTTACCTTCCTTTTGTCAGTTGTTTTCTTTAATTTGCTCCAACAGAAACTTTAGCTCTTTCAAAAAAAGAAAAGAAAAGAAAAGAAAAGAAAAACTGGCACTTTATCAGATGTGGGAAAAAGCAGCACAAAACCACATCCCAAATTGCATCAGAAGAACAGGATGAGAACAGAAAGGGTGACATGATCAGACGCCCGCATTCTCAGCCGTTCCGGGGGTGTAGTGCAAGCATGAATAAAGCATCCCTTTTTTACTGATGGGCTAAGCCATCAATAAAAAGGGACATTTTATTCATGCCTGTGCGACATCCCCAGAACAGCTGAAGGATGGTGTTGTCTGATAATTTTGTCCGTTTCTGTTCTCGTCATGGTCTTCTGATATGGTTTTTCATGAATCTGATAAAGTCCTCAGAATCAAATCCATTTATGGAAGCATGGTCCATGTTTTTTTTTTTGTTTTTTTTGTTTTGTGTGTGTGTGTGTGTGTTTTGGTTTTTTTTGCAAATAGTGACATGGAAGTCACTGTACCCCTGCTTCTCCTGGTCAAATTTGGAGAAATGCATTCAGTTCATGTACTATTTCCCATACCTTTCAACAGAAAATGTACAGCTTTCTTACAAATGCAATAGCGTGTCTATTTGTTTTTACACTTCACAATACAGTTGTCCCTTCATATGCACTAGGGTTTGTTTCCAGGACCCCCCGTGGATACCAAATCCGTGAATACTCAAGTCCCATTATATGCAATGGCATAGCAAAATGGTGTTCCTTATATAAGATGGCAAAATCAAGGTTTGCTTTTTGGATTATTATTTTTTAAAGAATATTTTCAAGTCATGAATACTTAAATCCATGGATACAGAGGGACAACTGTAGTTTGTTTTTATAATTCATCTTTGGACTATGTTTGTAACTTGTAACCTGAATAAAAGTTATTTTTGAAAAAGACCTTTTTGCATCTGATTTCACTTTCTCTGATTGTTTCTGCCCCAGCCCTATCCTTTAATTGTATCCCAAGTCATAATCCCCCATGAAAGAACTACAGAATCATCCCAAATTATTAAGATAAAAATGACACCAGGAAAAGCACCCATTTCTATAAGCAAACAGACTTACCTTCCCCCCCCCCAGCTAATGGTAAGCATAATCACTAAGGAGTAATATGCACCACTCTCTTTGATTAACCTGTACACAGCTGTTGTCATCCCCATTATGTTTCACACCCAACATCAGTTGCCACTCTTAGCAGCATTTCTTTGAAAATGACAGGGAGTTAAATTTTAAAATTTGACTGAACAGATGGCAGATAGCTAATTGCAGTGTGCGTACACAGAACAATGAGTGATATGCTTTCCAGCCCTGTTGGTCAATTACAACAAAAACAACAAAGAGTTTTGTGGTACCTTAAAGGCTACCATATTTATGATAGCATACATGCTTGGATTCAACCAGGATCACAGGAGCAGTGGGCTGGGTTTCCAGTCCACATGTTTTTGATCAAGATTGCTGTTTTTTCACTCTTGCCTGTGTTTTAGGGATGTACATCCTTGATTATTACATCCTTGCATGCAACACTGAATGATTACTGTTGTTTTCTACACATTGCAGGAGAGAACCAGTCTTTTCCACCATATTCTCCCCATATTCAAATGTCCCAAAATATTGTGGAAGAATATACAAAAAAATTTGGTGCAAAAAAAAAAAAATGACCTGCACAGAAAATATGTTTCCTGCACAAGACACTGTGTTTTCTGCATAGGAAACCTCTTTTTGCACAGAAAACATGTTTTTGCACATGCATTTCTCCAAGAATAATTCCTCAACTCTTCAGGATATTCAAATACTAGGGAAAGCTGCACAAAAGTCTCACTGCTCTAATATTTCTCCCAAAGGGCTTCCCAATTGTAAGGAAATCGATTTTTCAACCTGAAAACAAATTTTGAATATCCTTTCCATATCTAGCTGAGATTGCATCTAGTAAAATATGGCCATATTGTTATATACAGTATTAAATAAACTCTAAGGCACCACACTTTAGGCTTGATTTGTCCAAGGCTGCTGACATACTGCAGAAATAATCCAGTCTGACACCACTTTAGCTATCATTGCTCCATCCTATGGAATCCTGGGATTTGTAGCACCAGAGCACCCTGACAGAGAAGGCTAACCATCTTACAAAACTACAAATCCCAGAATTCCATAGCATTGAGCCATGGCAGTAAGCAAGGTATCAAATTGGATTATTTCTGCAGTGTGTAGGCAGTCAAAGAATTCTAGCATTCCCTTAAAGAAATACTACCTTCATTCATGACTCCTTCAGAGCCTGCTTCAATATTCTGAAATTCAGATGGTAATTATTTGTCACATATAAATGAACATCCCACATCAAAAACACTGTGAGTGCCCCAAAGCTACCAGTGAATTTCATATACTCAAGGGGGACTTGAAACTGAATCTCCCAAGTCCCAGTCGAACATTCTAACCACTACATCATACAGGTTCATCAAGTTTAAAACATGCCATCACAATGGGATTTCATTTGGTGGGAAATATTGTGGGATTATGCAACTCCCATGTGTAGTTGCTGAGAAACAAGTCCACCTGATCTCAGTGGGACTTATTGTTAAATAAATGTGCTTAAGGATGCAATCCTATGTTGAGCTACTTGAATTCAGAGGATCTTATCTATTAAACTCAATGTGACTTACTTCTGTATAGATGTATATAGGACTGCATTGTAGATCAATTAATTTTTAACAATTAATTAATTAGGGTTAGGGTTAGAAGAACCCTATGAGATGGAGAATAAACAGACACAATGCATGACATTGACACAATTTCTGAGAAGCCAACAGCTAGTCTACAAAATACATTGTGACTGCTTATTTATGGAATATACAAGAAAATCCCCCTGTGTAGGTGATAGAAAAGTACATGCTTGTCTATTGATAGAGCATCAGTTTTATGAAGGTCTCCTTCATAAAACTGATGCTCTTTCAACAGACAAGCAAGTACTTTTCTATCCCATACACAGGGGATTTTCTTGTATTTTCTATACAGAAAATAATTTTGTGGATTTTTTTTTAAAGAAGAGAGATTACCCCTTACCCCTTTAGTTGGATTGTCATTTGATAGATGCACAGTTAATGGGAGACAGTGAAATTGCTTAGTGCAAGCAGAAAACAGGACAAATGCTAGAGCTGTAATTTCAAACTGATTGGGCTGATGGTCTGTGGTAAATCATATGTTTTGTACAGAGAGTTGTTTCAGGTTCAAACCCTGGCATCTCCAGGTAGGGTTGAGCAAGTCTCCAGTTTGAAACATTGAAGAGGTGCCCCCAGGCAAAATTTAGGTCCACACGGCCAGTGTAGCTGTGACACAGGGGTCCACTTTTGATAATGACTGGGAACAGAGATGGAGCTTCTGGCTAGGGCACATGTGCCTCAGTACAGAGGTCTGGGGATGGAGCTGGGGCCTATTTAGGGCATGCCACCCTGGCTCTCCCTCTTTCTTTGTTGATTGACCCACCCACCCACCGCTGAATCAGTGTGATATAATTGGTCACTTCAGGGCTGGGTAGGAATTTTAGCCCTTTTACCTGGGGTCTTTTCGCCTACCCCACACTGTGGATACAGACTTGACAATTGGCTTATGGTGGTGTTTTAAATAGGCAGTCACGTGGCAGGAAAAGGGGGAGATGTGGTAGATCGGTGAACACCTTGGCACCTCCCACTTTTGGGGGTGAACGGGGAGATGTGGAACTTCCCCTTTAGGTCCTGTGAGCTGGGGGGGGGGAAGAAAGGGACCTCCTTTGGGGCTGGCCTGAGGGATAAACCCTCTCCTTAAGTCCCATGACTTTGGGGAGGGACTTTTGGGTCAGCCTTCCAGATGCAGACTGACTTAGGAGCAACCCAGCATATGGCATCTCCCTGAGGTTCAGGTGTTTTTTTCCCAAGGGAAGTTAGGAAGGTGGTCAGGGAAATGATGTTCTGCCCCAGCAGTTCCCACATGAGGTTGCTCCCCATTGCAGATCTCTTCAGAAATGTTTAAATGGATTAAGTTTAATAAAGTGACCCTATTTTAACCTAATCTATGTGTCTGTCTCATGATTTCCTAGGTCTATCAGCAAATGAACAATTTTAAATGAGATGTCTGACTACAATTCTATATATTCTGATTATTGATGTGATTATTGATGGCAGTGGCAACTGGTTGATTCTGTCAGTGGAACAGTATATACACTTTAGGACCCTTTCTAGATGGGCTATTCACCCCATCTTGGCCCCATTCCTGAGCCCTGCAGTTTTAATGAGACAGGGCTTTTGCCCTGTTTTGTCCCCCAGCAGTCCTCACAATGCCTGGAGTAAAGATAGAGCTGAGATGGGGTAAAGGTCAATGAAATGGTTCAGCAAAATACCAGGAAAAAATGTTTCTTTGAAGAAGAAAAGGATCAGCTCCCACAACACCGCAGGTGGCCCTACCACCCTGCTGGCCTGTTGCTGCGGCTGCCATCTGTGGTGCACTCTCCGGATCCAGGAAGCAGGCTCACAGCATGTGACCTGGCTGGTCACATGCCGGGGGCCTTGCTCATGTGCTGTGGGCCAGCTTCCTGATTTCCGAAAGTGGGACACAAGAGGGTGGCAGCAGCAGCTTCAGAGATGGGTCGGCATGGCAGTCTGGGCTCCATCCTGTTTTGTCCTGGTAATGAAGGAGGAAGATCTATGGCCAGAATACACTTTTGGGAAGATGGCATATTCTGGCCCATGTAGGTTTTAGTCTGAACTTTAAAGGAGTAATTCAAGGAGCCAAATCCAATGCCCAAAATAGGATCTGCATGGATAGCTTATTTAAAAGTCAGACAACAATGTGAGGCAGATTCATTTCCTCACTGATATAGGAGCCACCAGCTTCCACTGACTGATAGCCAAACTTTGTTATGCCTCAGGTGGTACAGACAGCAATGGTACATGGCATTTTTAGGAAGGGCCATGGACACTATGGCACAAAGTCCAGCCCATTCCACAGTTTAATAAACTAGAGACATTTCAAGACATTTTTACAGGCAAATGATATGTAAACTGCAATGCACACTTAAGTGGCACCCCTTCACATGTAGAAGTTTACCTACAAGATTCTTTCCAAAAAAATGTTGGCCACCACTGCATCAGAAGCATGCTGTACACCAGGGATGGGGAACATGTGGCTTTCCAGTTCTTCTTAAACTGCAACTCCCATCAGTCCTAGCCAGCATAGCCAATGGTAAGAGATGATGGGAGTTATAGTCCAATAACCACACATTATTCAGCCCTTATCTATACAAACTGTCATATATTACTATATCATCTTCACCACCACCATCCCATCTCCATAATCTCCATCATCATTACAAAAGAAACTTAAACCTTTGATTGAGGTTTCTGTTTATATCAATAGGAGACAGCCCTCACTTAGCCCTTACACAGTATCTTGCTTGTTCAACAAATTTTAGCAAACATAAAAGAAGAATATTGAATAAGGCCAACTGCAGTCTTAGTTCATTGCAAGCCTGTAGCAGTTGATAATAAGAATGTGTAATGTAAACAGAGTGCAGTGAACCTTGTAAGTGTTCATTTTAATGCAAACTGGTAACATTTCCACATTAAGGTTTGGCACTTATAGCTGACAAGGATGAACGATTCAGCCCAAATCATAGTTTCTTGGAAGGAAGCCCAGTTTTATTTCAAAGGAGTGCATTTCAGAGTGCTGGAGATTACAGCCTGGCACCCTGATCTTTAAAATATTAGGTGAGTGAAAGACCCATTGTCACTGATGGGATGTACTTCCATCAAACCGAACCACCTGCAAAGGTGCCCAACCCTTTGCAATGCAAAGGAGCTTCAGATATGGAGCATGTGCTGTATACTATATACTAGCTGAATTATATCTAGAGCTGGCTCAGTCTGTACTACAGAATACTGCAAAAGAGGTTCATAGGGCATCATATTTTCCCTTAGACACCCCAGTTTTACCCAAGAATCTTAACAGCAGGGGAAATTTCACTGGGGATGCAGAATTCTTATCTGGAGGGGCAATGCCCTGATTTTGCCTGTCCAGAGCTATACCACTTCCCCTTCGATTCTAGTGATACCCCTCTCCCAGATTTGGAATTTTGACTTGAAATTCATAATGTTGACAATAACCAAAAACACTGTGGGTGCATCCACACTACACAAATAATCCAATCTGAAAGTGGATTATTTTCATGGCTCCTTCCTATGGAATCATGGGATTTGTAGTTTAATGAGGTACCAGCACTCTTTAGCAGAGAAGGCTAAAGACCTTGTAAAACTCCAAACCCCAGGATTCCACAGGAAGGAGTAATGGCAAATAATCCAGTTTCAAACTGGAATATTTGTGTAGTGTGGATAAAGCCTGTGTCAAACTTTTAGGTGCCTGGCTCACTGTTCTGATGAGTTATAGCTGCCATAGACAGATAGACATGTGCATGCACACAGACATTCTCTTTTATTATTATATATCTCTCTGACATTAGATAAGATGAGTATGATTAAAATGAAAGTTAAGCACTTCTGATTCCCATATCTATAGGATGAACATGCTAAATTTGTACTCATAATTTCATCAGCATAGTTCACATAAGCCCCAGCTTTGTTCAATGACAATAAGGACAGGCTCTAGAAACCTTTTACCAAAAAATCCAAAATAAATATCACCTTTTAAACCAATTTTATTTCTTACAGTTCAGAATAAACCATGCTGTCTGATGTTCAACCATGTGGACTATTGTGAAATTCTCCCTGTAGCAATGAATCCGTGGCTCTTTTGTTACAAGAAAAGCACATTACTCACAGAGCCTGAGGCCAGAGTAAGAAGAATTCACTATTCTATTAATACTCTGCAGGAGATACTGAAGAATTCATTAGTGTAATATAACCCGGAGGTCTCTTTCTTTAAAGCTTCTCTAATCAGCTACATTTTGTTAATTAGTATAGTATCTGAAAAGTGGCTGTTTATATATGAGCCTGATAGAGTAAATCCCACAAGACTGCAATCTGATGTTATCCCAAGAATTGTAAAAACATATTTTCTTTTAAAAAAGAAAAAAGAAATCTTGTAGGAGATCTGATAGTGGTGATGAACACATCAAATGAAACAAATTCAGCTTCAAGTAATACTTTTACTGGATCACCAACATGTCACATATCTGGCAAGCTTTTAAGTTCTCCCATAATTCTTCACCAGTCATATTGGTACAAGGATTAGAGAGGACAGGGGAAGAAACAAGAAATTCAGCAAACAGTCTTGTTGAAGTGGTCTTCCTGTATGTCTGAAGCTGCAGCTGGTCTGGTCATTGTCTGTGAAAGCCCATTGACTTCCAAGATGGAGACTGCATCATACCTAGAGAAGAAGTTCAGAAGAACTCAAAAGCTTGTTGTGCGTGTGACATGGACACTGATCCAATGAAGATGTCAATCAACATGTGTGCCCCCTTCTGCTATTGGAAATACTAATGTAAGTTTTTCATTATCCAGTGTTGATCTTATTACACATGTGGCAAGCCAAAAATAGGGACTGGGTTGGGGGCAAAATTCAGTCTCTTTGCATTTTAATATGAAGTCATCTACAGGTGAGCCAGAACATATTTAACCTTTGGTTTTCTCATTTTCCTGAATTTTCAGATGCAGTTCTCTGATCATAACATCCATATAAAAAGTACACATTTGGGAAAACTACATGCAAATAGGAATATATTGGGGAAAGTGCTTGTAAACATGTGCAGTCAGAAGATGAATATGAAGATTTGTGCAAATTTTCATAAACATGAAAAATACATCTGAATTTTTCTGCAGATTTTTTTAATTCAAGCTAATAGGGAAACATGAAAATGAACTTGCATTTGAACAAATATGAATAATATATTAAGCAAAGCAGATGGATTCAGCCATTCCTAATTAGACTCAATCTCTGAGGGAGATTCCAAAGATTTCAGAGCTGATTATGATTGATAAATGGCAAATCAATTGGAAGAAGGGAATAATTTACTCATTAGAGATATAATTGTTGTTGTTCTTGCTGCTGTTGTGTGCCTTAAAGTTATTTCCAACTTATGGCAACCATAAGAGGAACCTATCATGGGCTTTTCTTGGCAAGGTTTCTTCAGAGGAGGTTAGTCTTTGCCTTCCTCTGAAGCTGAGAGAATGTGACTTGCTCAAAGTCACCCAGTAGGTTTCAATGGCTGAGTGGGAATTCAAACCCTAGTCTCCAGAGTTGTAGTCCAATGTTCAAACCACTACACCACACTGGCTCTCTAGATATATAATAGGGATCATCTAATATGCTTGCCCTATTCTCTTCTAAATATGGTAATAGATCATAGGATCCAGCATTAAGTGCTCAGCCTGAGCACCAGGGGACACTTGTAAACTCTGTAATGATACCCCCCCCATCGTACTATGTGATATTCATTCATTCATTACTTTAGAGTATTTATACCCCACTCTTCAGCCACCAAGGCTCTGAGAGCAGCTCACAAATTGTTAGCAATAGCACTTACATTTCTATACTGCTTTATAGCACAAGCACTCTCTAAGCGGTTTTACATTGTGTTAGCTAATTGCCCCCAACAAGCTGGCTATTCATTTTACTGACCTGAGAAAGGCTGAAAGGCTGAGTGAACAAGCCCTAATGGATCAAACTCACAACATTGTGGCTGCAGTACCAGCATTTAACCACTGTGCCACCAAGGCTCTTGTTTAAAAGAGAAGGTCAAAAGCATATGCCTTCACTAAAGGGTAATACACAAATCTGGACAATTTGTTGATAGACAAATTCCAGGTATCAACTCACTGTATATATGTGTGGGAAGCAGTGAAGCAGATTTCCACACCCACAGCCCTATATGGGCTGGGCAACATCAGAGGCATAGTCACACTCTCTGATATCATCATGTTCCACTTGAAGTGTTTCCCTTTTGCTCTTCGGACAAGAACCAGACTTCACTAATCTTCATTATCTTCACCCCAGGAGAAGATGGAGCTGTGTGAGTGATGGGGCACCAGGACCATCACAGGGCCTTATTCAGACTCTCAGTGAGGCAGATTATGCCTACAAATCAGAGTATTCTTGCCCTGCTATAGGAATAATGTCATTACCGTAACATCCTCAGAAAATAGCATTTTCCCTGAATTACCGTGGATTGAAACATCATAGAGACATGGTAGGACCCTAAAAGCAATTATGGCAACATTCACACAGGTGCCATATCAAATGTTTCTCATTTCTAAAGTATTTTTGCCTTTAAAAAAAGTACTCAACAGGTCATTCATCAAGACTTCATTTAAATGAATTGACCTTTTAAACCCCCCAAAAGACTTGGATACCAGTACAGTATAGGCATTTCTATAAATGCTTAGAAGGAGGTAATGATCATTGGTATGCCTTTTCTTTGACTCCATTCCCAAGCGCTGCTTCAAGATCCACTCTAGAGTGGTGCGTGACACACCTAAAAAGGTAACACTTCATTATATGAGCACAAGGAATTGCCTGGATCTTTGCTTTTATAGAGTCAGAACATAAACATTCAGCTACCTCTCCCTTTGCATTGATTCTCAATTGACCATGGGGATTATAAACAGTGCAATCTCATGTATGTTTGCACAGGCTTAAGTCCCACTAGGTCAGTGGGGCTTACTGTCATGTCAGTACTTTTTGAGGTACAATGTAAGTCATTCTGCCATGTTCAAAGTGCTCTCTGGTGACCTCCCTGTTAGCACACACACACACACAACAACAACAACAACAACCTGGCATGATCACCTGGTTATGGGTGCACTGTGCCAAGCAGTCTTGAGTTCCCATGACTAGACAAATTTGTCATATTTCATAAATTCCTATCAGAGACAGAGCAAGTTTGTGATTTTAAAAAACAAAGTTCAAACTCAGGAGAAAGCTTAATTATTTTTTTTAATTAATAATTTTATTAATTTTTAAAATTAAAGAAGAAAAACATACAATTACTACATAAAACTTAACAAACATATATAACAGTGATTCCCTCCACCGAGGGACTTCCCTTTTTACATTCATCCCTCTTTCCAGAAAATCATTGTTTCCAACTCAGGTTTGCTTCCTCTCCCCTTTATTAATACAAATTCTAAAAATTTACTCCATTTTTCACCAAAAACATTCTTCTTTAACCCTCCTTTTTTTTCTTTAACCATATTTGTTAATTTCTCATTTATAGCTATATTCCATACTTCATCATACCATTCTTCTATTTTATATTCACCTTGTATTTTCCATTTCTTTGCTATTATTAACCTTGCTGCTGTCAGCAAGTTTGTTAGCAAATCCTTAACAATTTGAGATTCTTGTATTTTTTCACAATATGATAATAATGCTATTTAGAAAGCTTAATTAATTAGTTAAACTACTTTTCATCTAGCGTGGAACCCAAGATGCCTTACAACACAGATTAAAATGAAATGCCACTACAAAACTAATTGTTAAAATTTATTTGTTCCTGACAGTTCAGGAACTACACAATGACATATGTTGCAGTGCAGTACTGGAATGTTATTGAGAGTCCCATCTATCTTAGTTTGCAACTAGGGATGGAAAGAATATTTGAAAATACTCAAAAAATTGTCAAAAACATGTTTTTCAACTGTCGAGAAACCCTGATGAGAAAAATCCTGAAGTGACAAGGATTTCGCAGTTTGGGACTTATTCTGTGAAAAATTCGCACATGGTTGTTTTGTGCAGAAAACAGCATTTTCTGCATGGAAAGGAATGTTTCAACACAGAAATATTGATGCCCGCACAGAAAATGTTGCTTTCTGTACAGGGGGGGAAATGCTGTGATTAGGGATATGTTCTGTGTAAAATTTGCACGTGGTTGATTTGAATAGAAAACAGCATTTCTTTTCTACACAGAAAATGCTGTTTCTGATACAGAGAATGCTGTTTTTTACACAAATCAGCCACATGCTAATTTAGGAAAGCACAGAGTTTGATGGGAAGGGTGAGTCTGGAGATTATCAGACATGGCAAATACTGCATTATAACATTGAAACATGACCACAAAAGGGCTCCCCTATCGCATGATGTCGTGCCCCAGCATTCTGATGCTGTCAAGAGGGTGTTCTTTTTTATTAGCAGGGAGAAGCTGCCAATTTATCTCCCATGGAGGGTATTTTGCAGCATTGCTTGTGTGCAAAACGGTGCCCTGTTCTGCTGGCATGATTCGAGCATCAATGGGTGGTCCCTGCCAGAACACTTCTGGGTGAGAATGGGAAAACTATGTATGGAACACTCTTTTTATGAACCTCCCCATCTTGCTTGCAAGTTTCCAAGCATGTTTCGCTGCTTGTGTGTTAATTTTGTTTGGTACTTTAGTTCTTTTTGGACTTTTAAGCACACTTGCATTTTCTCGCGAGAACCACCAAAATCTTATCCATGCAAAATCACAGAAGTAAGCACTGCAAGCATTCATATTGTCGGACTCTGTGGGGGGGGGCAGGGAATCAAACCCCCACAGATGGGAAGGGCCCACTATATTTCATGACCAGGAACCTGAAGGTTTTGACCTCTCCATGCAGCTGAGTGAACGAATTCCAGGTTTCTGTTCATATGCAGAGAGCAGTACACATAGAGAGCTACAGACACAAAGGCGCTATCTGTAATTGTTATTTACTGTCAAGTCAGCTTTGACTTATGGCAACCCTATGAACAAGAGACTTCCATGGGCCCCAGTCATCAACACCCTCAAACTCAGGGCCATGGGTTTCTTGATTGAGTCAAGCCTTCTGTAATGTGGTCTTCCGAGAGCTTTCCAATTTACCAATCATTATTGACTTTTTCAATGAGTCATGTTGCTCTGTGATATGTTCAAAGTAGGATAGCCTCAGTTGACTCGTTATGATTTCTAGTGAGAGTTCAGTAAGGTTATATTGACAGCATGGGTAAATGAGGGTGTTAGCACACCTTATACCCCCTCCCTATAATATTTCATAAATTGGCAATAATAACACACTTCATGAGGTCTAGTACGTTGGGGGTATATAGTTGCAATCCAATATGCTGACTTGTTTAACTGCTGAAAGGGTTAAATGGTAAGAGTAAGCAGAAAGGATGAGATAACTTCCTTTTGTAATCTGAGTGCCTTCTGGAAGAAGGAGGTGTTTTAAGTCCCTCTTTGTTCTGGAAGACACCAGAAGAAAAGAAAAAGACACCATGAAGATGTCCTAGAGGCAGCTCTCATAGACATGCTCCTGCATGTTTTGTTTTTAGAAATGTAGCTTTCAAGAGATGTTTTGTTATTCTTGCCTACCTTCAAGTTATTATTCCTGTGACTTTTGAGATGCATATGAAACTATGGATAAAGTACTTTTCTATGTTTTTAAAAGCTACATTGGAGTATTTTGATTATTTAAGCTAGAGTGTGGAAAGTGTGTGTGTGGGGACAAACTGGGTGAATGGCTGTTCGAATCTGTGTGTTTGGAATCAGTACGTTTTTCCTGTGCATGTATCTTTAAATAGTAACTCTGCTAAGTGTGCTTACAAAGAGGATTAAAGCCAACCAGTTTTTGGCGCCAATTTTAAAGGTCTCCCCAGTATAGCACAGGGATAAAACCAATATCCCCATTATAGTAGACTAGGGCAGACCAAAAGTGAAGTCAGATGGAGATCACTGGGACCTAAACAAAGGTGTCATGGAAAACTAATGGTAGACACTCCCATGATAGGATTAATCAAAGCCACTAGTAAACAAAGCTGTCATGTATGTGCTAATTCCCCTTTGGAAGCATTGGTGATGAGTCATATATCACAAACAAATGAGTGACCGAAGTACTCATTTTCCCCACAAAGCCCTTCCTCACACCTTTCCTGTCTGACAATATGAAGATTGTATTAAGCCTATTAATTCTAATATCTCAACCATTAACAACAATTAGCGAAGTTGTTGTTTCCTTTTTTTTAAACTGTGGGAAACACATCCAAGCTTTCTTTCAAAGCTCAAACACCCCTATAGGACACAAAATAAGGTATGAATATTAGCCCCAAACAATAGCCAAGTGTGCCATAGTTGGACACTATCACTCTGCCAGATCTCTGTGCCACCCTCAGCTCCAAGTCTGAGTCTTCTCTGCTTCCATGTCATTTTCCAATAAAAAACTATTATATTTCACTTTATCTCAGTCTCTGCAGTTAGAACTAGTATACACGGGTGCAAAGGTCCCACAAGTTACCTGACCTCTTGCAGCCATTCATTTGAGTTATTATAATTCCCCCAATTATGAACATATATTTGTCATCATGAGTGGGTCCCCCACAGACCCCCACCAATTCAGGTAACAAGTCCATTACCCTCCCATAGTTCTGTCTCCTCAAATGAAATTTTCCTTTATCCTCCAAGTCTCTAGCATTTCAGTAACTAAAAACTTCAATGGAGCATTTAGAAATACAGTTTAGACATTAAAAGAAAAGGATATGACAAAAACTTGAAAAATCCTAACATTAATACGGTACTTCACAAACTTCCTAAAACATTATACCTGTACAAGGAGGCCTTTCAGTGTATATACACATTGTATACTGCAGAACTCAGCTTTGCTATATCTATAGCTGTGTGTAAAAATTCATTCTCAACTTTGACACATGTGCTGACACTATACTGTATAGGCATTTAGTGATTCATCAGAGAAAAGCAAATTTAGTAATTTTGTTTTTATAAATAAGATTTTTGAAGGCATTTCAAGGAGACAGTATCTCTGCAAGTTTGCAAAGACGTTGCGGTGCATTAGGCTTTATTAACAGAAAAATTGTTATAGTAGGATGACTTGCGCAGTATGTGTTTAATTCCTATTCAATGTGATTCAGTTTACACGATTAATTTGCATGTTGAAAATACTGTTGTTTTAAAACTGATCTGTTTTTTTCTAGAAGCTTTACAACATACTTTCTAATTAAAATTGGGGCTATTTTGTCATTACTTATGAAAAATTCTTTCCACAGCAACCTCTTTTATAGTGACCTATGCCCAAGCCATCCCCCACCCCATGTTTGTCTCTGTTCCACTCATGAAGATTGTCTTGCTATACCCCTGGAGTTCAAACTTGGGAGATTTTCAGACACCTCTTGCCGCGCAAGCAGCCTCTGGAGCAGTAACGAGGCTGCTGAGCGGCAAGGGGTCCATTTTGGATGACACTGTTTCTCTCTCGGTGTCGTCCGTGACTGCTGTGGCTAGCATTGGAGGTGGCTGCACTGTTTTTCACTCATGGAAGTTGTCCGTCTCACGGACGACGCCAAGAGAGAAACAGCATCGTCCAAAATGGACCCCTTGCTGCGCAGCAACCTCGTTACTGCTCCAGAGGCTGCTTGCGCGGCAAGATGCTGAAAGAGGCATCTGAAAATCTCCTAGGATACTTTCACGGGACAGTAACATCATCCTCACATGCTGCTCATGGACATTTTGCTATGTCTGATAATCTCCTAAATCTACAGATCTTTGTTTTGTTGGCAGTTGCATACTACACTTTAAGCAGTTTGCTCCTCAAGATATACAATAAATGCTCTTAAGTGGACAGTGATGCACCATGAGCTACTAGGGCAGACATGGCCTCACTTGCAATTTTAATAGAGCTCTGAGCTCATCTTTAAAGTCATCTTTGAGAATACTATTCCTGTCTTTGACAGTATTATGAGCATCACCTTTGTTTAGACTGGATTTTCCAGAGGATTCACTTTGGAAGATTTGCTGTTTATCAAATCCAGTCCCAGAGTGTGCTCTGTGTGTGAGAGAGAGAGAGAGAGTGAGGGGGGGGAGTATTCCACTCTCTTTGTGCTTAGCAGAATTGCAACAAATACTCTGAAGTTGAAAACTGCATGTGGAAATGGTACAAGTCTGACATTTTCAAACAATGGAAAGAACTGAAGCTTGAATTTTCAAAAGAGCATGGATGATGCAGGAAGTTTTAGTTTCAGGCATCAGCATCACACCTTATTATGTGCCAAATTCAAGGTGCTAACTTTGTTTAGTCTGGGTATGGACCCTTTTAGAACAGTTTTATTCTGCTGTCTGGATGTTTTAAAGATATGCTTTTTAAAATGCTTTTAAAATATGCTTTTTAAAATCCAATTGTGTTATGAGATTGCTTTTTAAAGCTCAATATAATCAGGGGTAAGGGCATTCCTAAATGTTTTCATAAATGTTGTTGTTGCTGTGTGCTTTCAAATCAACTCCAACTGGGTGGCCCTGCCATAGGGTTTTCTTGGCAAAATGTATTTAGAGGAGATTTGCCATTTCATTCCTGTCAGGCTGAGAGAGTGTGATTTGCTCAAGGTCATGCAATGAGTTCCCATAGCTGAAAGTGGATTCAAACCCTGGTCACATGGAGCCCAAGTCCAACACTCAGATAACTACACCACAGAATGGCTCTCATTTTAATAAATAAGAATAAATATATAACCATGAATAATTCAAATATTTTAAAATTCTGGACCATTCAAAAGCATGCAAAATTAAATGTCTTGATAAACCTACCCCTGATTCTCCTGTGACCCTCTGTGATGTTTAAATAAAGAAATAGTCAGAAAACCAAAACTTGAAAACCTGAAACCCTTTTTGGGCTTCAGTCTCAGAATCTCCCAGTCAGCATGGTGGCTGGAGGGTTTTGGGAGTTGTAGAACCCCAAAATTAACATTTTCAAATTCTGCAGAAAACAGAACAAGAAGGGAACAGAGAGAGATCTGAAATTCATCATAGAAAAATGTAGAAAGCCAAGTTAAATATCCTAGAGGATATCAGAACCAATCTTCTTCACTGCTACCCAGCTCTTAACAGTTCAACACTTAGCAATGGCTAGGGCCAGACAAAAGTCGAAACAACAGGCAACTGCAAGCAGCCTGCTCCTGCCACTCTTTGTAGCCCTGGGTGATATGTGGCTGTTTGATCAGCTGGCTATTGTCTTGCCCCTGTCAGGGGACTGGACACCAGGGAGGTTCTTTATCTTCTGTTCTATTTGATTGACCTGTTGAACTGTGGCAGCCCTCAGGCATTGCTGTTTACAAGAAACATGAAAAGAAAGCTTTAGATGTTCTGAGAATTGGCCAAGAAAAGGCAGTAGACAAGCAAAACAAAGGTTCTGTGTCTATAAAATAATAAGGCTCCATCATTATGAGGGAGGCACAGAGCACAAAAATTAGTTCCAAGGGAGACACATCTTTGCATGCACCACACAAAGCTGTGAAAAAGCTGAAGACAAAGTGGGAGCAAGCCATTTAGGAGTTCAAATCAAGCTGCACATCTGGATGGTGGATTGTTCCCTCTCTACTCCTGTCCTAGGGGTTGTTTACATGGGCAAATATTCCCCTAAATATACCACTAAGATAGCTCATAGTTCACATGGATCGCAGCACAGCATCGCCTCATTCAGAAGGGGGGAAGGTAAAACACCCAAATATAGCGTGGCAGGGCATGTCGCTATTTTTGCAGGAATATTTGCAATGTAGTGCTTTATTGGCAGTGTAAACTAGCATTCCGCTAAGGGTTAAAGCACAGCTGCATTGTGATTGGTTGATGGTGCAGGGGTGGGCTTAAAAGAGGGGCAGGGAGGAGGCAAAGACAGTAGCCATTAGAGAAGAAACTTGCAAAAATCCTGTCTGCTATTTTGCGAGCCAAAAAAAAAAAAAAAGGATTCCCAACTTCTTTCATTCCTGGAGCATTCCTTCTCATCCTCTGCTGTTTTGAAAGTATGTAAAGCTGTTCGTCACTTTTATCCTGTGCACGGGGGAGGGAGAGAAACCATTTCACAAAGGGCTGTAGCAAGACGAACTGCTATTTTCCCTCTCTCTCTCTGCTTGAGGGAAGGAGGGAGGGGGAAATAGAGAGACAGAGAGCAGCTGGAAAAATTTGCAATCCAGGATCCGTGGCATGGTCTTTTAGCAGAGAGATTACTCTCCCTCTGCTTTATGGAGTGAGTTCATTTACAGGCAGGTTTACAGAGACACACAGAGTCACACCCCCCACACTTATTCAAGTCTGAACTGCAAAGCGACATAATTAGAAAAAAAACCTGACTGGCACAGCTGCGGAAAATAATTAAACAGCAAGTTGCCGCAATAAATCTGCTGTGTAAACCGGCTCCTAGTCACTTCATCAGGTGCTCCTGGGCTGTCATTGTTAGTAGTTTGAGTGGAGAACACAGCAATGCAAACTTTCCTTTAACCAACATTCAGAGCTGGAAATGTTATTTTTGGGGGCTAAAACCCCAGCATTGGCTATGCTGATTGGGGTATTCTAGGGGGTCAGCTAGACAGGAAAATTCTCTATCTCTGGCTTTTCTTCGCAAACGAAGATTCAGGAAGGACTCATCCTGTGCTTTCTGCAAGGGCGCCGATGACTAAAAAGGCCAATCCGAGATAAACAAGTCTGGTTGCAGAAAGCACAGCAGAAGGTCTCCTTCGGTGATGTTTCCGGGTTGTGATTCTTTCTGCGTTGTCGTTTCTCTTCAAGACTTTTTCGGTATGAGTTCTCAAATAAGGCTGTAGCATTGTGAATAGTGCATCTCCATGCCTCCCGACGTGAGGCCAGGGCGGACCATTGTTGGTGATCAATTTGGCCGAGCCAAATGTTGTTTCAGGGAGTCCTTGTATCGCTTGTTTGGAGCGCCCCTCTTACGCTGACCTGTGGTGAGTTCACTGTAGAGTACTATTTTTGGGAGGCGATGGTCCTCCATCCTAGACACATGCCCTGCCCAGCGCAGTTGTATTCTCAATATCATGGCCTCAATCCTGGTGATCCCTGCTTGCTCAAGGACAGCAACATTCGTCACATAGTCAGTCCAGTGGGTCACCTATCACCACCACTTATGACAGGAAAATTAACAGCAGATAATTACACATTAACTCACCATCACAGCAGTGTTCATTTGTCTTCATGGTTTTTTCTCAAGATTGCTCGTATGAGAACCTATTCATGTTTGAAGGTCACACAACATGCTTGCAAATAAAGATGGTGGCCACAAGTGAATTGCTCATGTTATTATTCTCCAAAGCTCCTGCTGTTGCACATTTTCCTCTCATTAATCCAAGAATCCAAGATGTGGAAGAACCATCTTCTGATATAAAAATATATAGGTGCTTTACTGCTTGAAAATCATGCACAATTGCTTCTGTGAAAATCAACAATGGCGACTCCAGCCACTTCGTCGCCAGCAAGCCCACCCACGTGCACATCCAGCCCATCATGTTTCTACTTCCAGAATGCGCCACGATTTGAATTGGTTGTTCAAACAAGCAGTAATGCACATTTCTGTGTATTTTTTTAAAAAAAAAAAAACTTTGTGAGAAACAGCCAAGGCTGCTATTGTGGAGTACATGGAATTTTTGCCCCCCCCTTCCTAATATGGCAAATCCCCATGGAATCTCATCAAGACAAAAGGTATTCCCATCACATTCTGTGAGGAGCTTTTTCATCATCTAGACAACCCATAGGAGTTGTAACCCCCCCAAAAGTAACTTTTCTAAGCTCATTCACCTGATACCAAATCAAACCTGAACCCAAACCAGTTTCCAAAGGATTGGAAAATATTAGAGGTGTGGCTCACAGGGCTAAAGGAGCTGAATTTTTGGGTTAGGTGAGATGATGCCGTATGTCTCCTCCTCTCCGCCACCCCCCACAACAACTTAGCAGCAATCCTTGTAGTAACTGGAGGTGGAAATTTTTTGGTGAAATTTTCCTGTTCTACAGCAAATTATTCGGGGTGGCTTGGTCTTGAATGGATAATTAATATCTACTCAGTTTATAGAGATGTGCTCCTAATCAAGATGAAAATGGCTTGAACTATGTGAGTGTGTGTTGTTGTTTTTAATATGGACCAAGATAACTGCGTGCTATGGCTATAAAAAATGTCATGGTGAGCCCCGGCACTTCCAAATTTACCATTCTTCCACTGCCTTGCTGATCCTATTCATCCTGGAGAACAGGAGAAGTCCCAGCAGACTGGAGGAGGGCAAACGTTGTTCCCATCTTCAAAAAGGGGAAAAAAGAGGATCCCAACAATTATCGTCCAGTTAGTCTGACATCAATACCAGGGAAGATTCTAGAGCAGATCATTAAACAGAGAGTCTGTGAACATTTAGAAGGCAATGCCATAATCACAAAAAGTCAACATGGGTTTCAGAGAAACAAGTCATGCCAGACTAATCTGATCTCTTTTTTTGATAAAGTTACCAGCTTGGTAGATGAAGGGAATGCTGTGGACATTGCATACCTTGATTTCAGTAAGGCCTTTGACAAGGTTCCCCATGACATTCTTGCAAACAAGCTTGTAAAATGTGGGCTAGACAAGTTAACTGTTCAATGGATTTGTAATTGGTTGACCGGCCGAACCCAAAGGGTGCTCAGCAGTGGCTCCTCTTTGTCTTGGAAAGATGTGACCAGTGGGGTGCCACAGGGTTCTGTCCTGGGCCCAGTGCTATTCAACATCTTTATCAATGACTTGGATGAGGGAATTAGGGGCATACTTATCAAATTTGCAGATGACACCAAATTAGGAGGAGTAGCTAATACCCTAGAGGAGAGGATCAAAATTCAGAATGACCTGGATAGATTGGAGAGCTGGGCCAAAGCTAACAAAATGAAATTCAATACGGAGAAATGTAAAGTACTGCATTTAGGGCGGAAAAATGAAATGCATAAATATTGGATGGGAGAGACCTGGCTGAATGAGACTACGTGCAAAAGGGATCTAGGAGTCCTAGTAGACCACAAGTTCAACATGAGCCAACAGTGTGATGCGGCAGCTAAAAAGGCCAATGTGATTTTGGGCTGTATCAATAGAAGTATAGTGTCTAGATCAAGGGAAGTAATAGTGCCACTCTATTCTGCCTTGGTCAGACCTCACTTAGAATACTGTGTCCAGCTCTGGGCACCACAATTAAAAAGGGATATTGACAAATTGGAGCGTGTCCAAAGAAGGGCAACTAAAGTGGTGAAAGGTCTGGAAACGATGCCTTATGAGGAGAGACTTAGGGAGCTGGGTATGTTTAGCCTGGAAAAAAGATGGTTAAGAGGCGATTTGATAGCCCTGTTTAAGTATTTGAGGGGATGTCACGCTGAGGATGGAGCAGGCTTGTTTTCTGCTGCTCCAGAGACTGAAACACGGAGCAATGGATCCAAGCTCCAGGAACAGAGATTCCACCTCAACATGAGGAGGAACTTTTTGACAGTAAGAGCTGTTCGGCAGTGAAACACGCTCCCTCGGAGCGTGGTGGGGTCTCCTTCCTTGGAGGTCTTTAAACAGAGGCTGGGTTGCCATCTGTCGGGGATGCTTTGATCAAGATTTCCTGTGTGGCAGGGGGTTGGACTGGATGGCCCTCGTGGTCTCTTCCAACTCTGCAATTCTATGATTCTATGATTCTATAACCCCAAACCAACTGTGGCTGTAAGAGCAGACACAAAATTATGATCATGGAGAAAAAGGAAGGAAAAATGGTTTGCCAGTTCCTTCCCCAAATCAGCTAGCAATTTTGTCCATGTGTGTGGGTGTGCCTTCAAGTTGCCTGTCAGCTTATGGCAACCCATGGATTCCATGGGGTTTTTCTTACACAAGGAATACTCAGAGATGATTTTGCCAGTTCCTTTAAATATATACTTACCCAGTTTTTCACTCTTAAGGTCCTCAGTTCTGCAGTAAGACCCTGATCCAGCAATTACCTCTCTGAAGTTGGCCTAATAGATTTAGTTGCATGAGGCAAAAGACACTAAAGGTGAGTTGACCAGCAGTTGAATGTTACTTCAGCTGTGGTGAGTTACTTCAGCTGTGGGGACAGTGCTCCTCCCCAGGACTGTATGCTAACTGAGTGACAGATAACTGAATGGCAGGTCACATGGCACATATCTCTGCCCTCCAAAAGCTCACCACTGCTGGACAACCTGAATTCCTTTGTGTTTGCTATCAAGGCAAAAACCTCATTCTGCCTAATGGTAGGGCTGGCCATGTCTATTTTAGTTAGCATACACACTACACACACACACACACACACACACACACTGACAATACAAAAATTCAAAACATACTAAGTACTAAATATTCAACAACAAAAAGAACGAGAAAAAGAAAAGAAAAGAGAGAGAGAGAGAAAGAAAGAAAGAAAGAAAGAAAGAAAGAAAGTCAGAGAAAGAAGACAAAGAAAAAGGAAAATACAAAAACATAGAGGGTAATATATACATATTACATATAACATGTAATACATATACATATATGTCAAACTGCATTATTTCTACAGTGTAGATGTGACCTAAGTGTCAAGTTAGGTTAATTTTGTGAAAGTTTGTGTATGTAAAATTTAAAATTAACCTAACCTGACACTTAGGTTACATCTACACTGTAGAAATAATCCAGTTTGATACCACATAACTGCAATGGCTCCATCCTACAGAATCCTGGGAATTTGTAGTTTTGTGAAGGGGCAGCACTCTTTGGCAGAGAAGGCTAGACCTTGTAATACTACAGGTCCCAGGATGCCATAGGATGGAGCTACAGCACTTAAAGTGGTGTCAAATTGCACTATTTCTACAGTGTAGACACCCTAACACTAATACACCACACTAGACTAAACACTGAATACTAAATACTACCAACTAGTTAATACACCATGAGGCTCTGTCCCCTTCAATCTAAACTATAATGAATTATTAAGATTTAAAAATGCCACAAAAAAAAGGGTAAATATAATTCTACCATTAGAGATCTAACTAAACAATCCTACTAGGATTCTTAATACTCATAATCACAAATTATTGCATTGTTACTATTCTTCTTGCATAAGTCCATAAATAGTTTCCAGTCTTTCAGAAAATTTTCAGTTGGTTCTTCCTTTAAGATTCATGCCTTTGGAAACTGTTCGGAAAATTTAAGTGGGTCCAGAATGCTTACTGGGCTAATTATAGAGAGCATATAACTCCCTTGTTAAAACAGCTTCACTGGCTACTGGTTTGTTTCCAGGCACAATTCAAAGTTTTGGTCATGATCTATAAAATCCTATATGGCTTAGGTCCAGACTATCTGAAAGACTGTATTTCCTGATACAAACCTGCCAGAACTTTAAGGTCATCAGGGGAAGGCTTTCTCTTGCTCCCACCACCATCACAGGCTTGTCTGGTGAGGACACAAGAGAGAGCCTTCTTGGTGGCTGCTCCCACCCTCTGGAACTCCCTTCCTTGGAAGGCTAGTCTGGCCCCTTCCCTGCTTTCATTTCACTGGCAGTCAAAGACATTTTTATTCAAGCTGGCTTTTAATATGTAGATGCACGCACAGAGGCTTTTATTGGGGTGTGTTTTTATTTTTTATATTTTATATAGAAGCATAGAATCATAGAGTTGGAAGAGATCATAAGGGCCATCCAGTCCAACTCCCTGCCATGCAGGAACACACAATCAAAGCATTCCCAACAGATGGCCATCCAGCCTCTGCTTAAAAACCTCCAAAGAAGGAGACTCCACCACACACCAAGGCAGTGGATTCCACTACTAAACAGCTCTCACCGTCAGGAAGTTCTTCATAAAGTTTAGGTGAAATCTCTTTTCCTGTAGCTTGAGTCCATTGCTCTGTGTCCTTGTATCTGGAGCAGGAGAAAACAAGCTTGCTCCATCCTCAACATGACATCCTTTCAAATGTCACCTGCTTCTCATAGGACATGATTTCCAGACCTTTCAATATTTTGGCCACCCTCTTCTGGACATGCTCAAGCTTGTCAATAACCTTCTTGAATTGTGGTACCCAGAACTGGACACAGTATTCCAGGTGAGGTCTGACCAAAGCAGAACAGAGTGGTACTATTACTTCTAGACACTATATGGTACTCCTATTGATGCAGCCTAGAATCAAATTGGCTTTTCTGGCTACCAGATCACACTGCTGACTCATGAGCAGCTTGTGGTCCATTAAGACCACACATTTTCTCTAATCTTTTTTACATTGATGTAATATTTTAGTCTTCAAGATTAAGCATTCATTAAGTCTTCATCTAAAACGTGTTTGTTCTGTTTTCAGAAACATCATACTGTAGTTGGATTGTGATCTGAAAAAGTTTTTGGCAAAATGTCCATCCTTTTTACCAAATTGGCCATATTCTTAGATATTCAAAACATATGTAGTCTTGAAAAAGAGTCATGGTAGCCTGAAAGGAAAGTATAGTCTCTAGAATTTGGCTGCAAATATCTCCAAGCATCTATTAATCCAAAATATTCTGCATATTTTTTAAAAGGTTCTAGGTTGTCTCTCTTGATCTTCCTTAATTCCTTTACTAGAAGATTTAGCATTGCTTGAGTCAATAACCCTATTCCAGTCACCCAAATAAATCAGATTTTGCAAGTCTGGTTCTAAAAATTTTCTTAATCAATCTATGATTAATCAATCAATTTATAAAGGCTACTCTGTTTCTTTTTTTCTTATTTGCCAAAACAAATTCAAAGCCCACATGATTATTTTGTAGCAGCCTGCAATCGCTTTTCTTTATATACATTTCTTGCAGACAAATGATATCATATTTAGAAATTTTTTTGAAATGCAATTTTTTCTGGGGTGAATTTAAACCATTTATATTCCATGAAATTATTTTAAAACTCATTTTAATTATTTTCTATATTCACATATTTTCTTTATGTATTCTTTTGGTTAATTTTTTCCCCCTTGACAGTTCTTAACTTTCCAAATCTCTTCTTTTGAAGTCTCCCCTTTCAGCTTCTTGATCACACACTTTCTCCAGAGAGTTTATCATATATTTGTTGCCTGCATATATAGTTATCAGGACTTCTGGAGCCATCGAACAAAACACTATATTTTTTTTTCTAAGCAACTTCACATGAAAATTATAGTCTCTGTGCTTTCTCAACATTGTTTCTGTGATTTCTTTAAACATGATTATTTCCTTCCCATTTATCTTAAGTCTTTTCTTAAGGTGTGATCTCAAGATGTTGTCTTTGATGCTTCTCTGTGTGAGGCAAGTTAACACATCTCTCAGCAATTGTTCCACTGAGCATAAGCAGAGTTCTGCCTGTATTTTCCCATCTGTTACAAAGGAATGTTTATCAGATCTGCTAAGGATTTTACAACTTCCTGTTTCAAATCCTTCAACTCCTCTGGGACACCTCTAAGGAGATTTTCATACAGGGAAATTATTCCCCAGGGAGATCGGGACAGAATTGTTTCTGTCCCAGAAGCAGCACTGTGTTTCGCATGCCCACTTCCCTCTTCAGATCTTCCGTCGTCCTGACATTGTGCTTGTTCTATTTCTTTTTATTAATGATGAACTCTCGTTAATAAAATATCACAGAAGATACCGGCAGGGAAATAGAACAAGCACAGCGTCAGAACGACAGGAGATTGGGAGAGGGAAGTGGGCATGCGAAATGCAGCGCTGCTTCCAGGACAGAAACAATTCTGTCCCAATCTCCCTGGGGAATAATTTCCCCATCTGAAAATCTCCTTAGTCTGATTTGTGTCTGCTTTAACTTAAAATCAATTATCATAATTCTGTCTTAAGATCTCTCTAAATCCAACTGTAGATTGGCAATTCCTTTCATAGGTGGCATATAAATAAATGTAATAAATATACTATCAGGTATAGTTTAGTGGTAGATTTTTGTTCTGGTAAAGAATTGGAAAAGATGATCCTGGGAGTCCCTTCCAATTCTATGATTCTATGATTCTTTTATCAAATGAACAAATAATTTCTCAATAGATTGTAACTCAGGAATTTCACATGACAGTCCCCCTTTGAAGTTTTCTTGTTTAAAAATCACTAATTAAAGGTCAGCAGTGATGCATCCTAGCAAGCTGAAACCGTCTCTTACTGGTTTCTCAACACTGCTCTTATGGATGTTGCCATGATGGAGTGACTGCAACTCCCATCATGGAGCCAGAACACAACTGCCAGAACTACATTTCCCATCAAAGGTAACAGAAGGTTCTGAGGATGAGGGGGTGGATCCTTCATTTGTTAAGCATGACATCACATCACCTGAATGGAGAACTAATGAGCTTGGGCAATAATGAGCCAATCAGATTTGCCTAATGGAGTTTTGAGAAGCTGTGCTCTTTGTTCTGGTGCCACATGGCATAGGAGTCATCAAAGAGCAACTTTTTTTGTGAAGGTCTCAGGGCACAGACCTGAGACATGATATCATGAGGCCTTGAAGGGCAGGCCTATTTGCATTGCTCTGAAATTCCATCATCAGAGACTGATCCAGATGGACTTCCTAAATGTGAGTGGAATTTTTCTTAGAGTTAGCAAAATGTCTTTAGATAGAATTGTGTTAGATTAAAATTTATTTTAATCCTCTGACTGAATGTATTCTGAACTCTGAATGCTATATCTTATAACTCTAAGCTGGCCTGGAGAGAAAATGCCTTTTTCTCCATGATATGACTACCTCTGAATGGGTTCGCTTGCTTGAACTAAAAAAATAAAGCTTTTTCTGTTTTTCCGATTAAAGCCTACATACATGCACCTTGCTTGGTCATAGCTATCTTGATTCTTCTCTAGGATAGAGAAGGAGGGTTTAGTGGTAACCCTCATTTAAGACTGGAAAGATTAATATAAATGTGATATCCCTCTGTAATCAGATTTTCAATATCATTTTAGGATCAGGGAGTGGTGGCAGCATTTTGGCCTCTAGGGGGTACCCTTGAGCAAGACACTAAGGGTTCCCTTAGAGGAGAAACTAATTTGGGGGTTCCAGGCTGAGAGCCCTAGGTTAGCTGACTTTCGCAGGGAAACAAAAGGGATATCCTGGCTTCTAAGGTGTGTACGTGGGTGTGCAGGCACACAGAGGCCCAGATAACCTCCACAGATGCCTTTGCCCATTTATTTACACACACACACACACACACACATACAGACTGAAAGAGGGGGGATCACATTGGAAAATGAACAAGTGAAAATGCCACAATTGCTGTAGCTGAGTTTCTTAGGTGTTGTAACAGTATTTCCTGGGTAGACATGGGGTGAAGAGGTAGCATTTTGATTAGTTGCAGTGTCTGGGCCCTGTGTTTGTGTCTGTTGTGAGATATTTATAATGAGTAGCTGTTTAAGCAGCTGTCTCTAAGAAAGAACAAGCTTACCACCCAAGGCCTGTGAGAGAAAAGTATAATTGCTCAGGATGGGCTATAGATCATAGATGACAAAGTGGAGAGCTGAGAGCTCTTAGTGACAAGTGGAGTGTGGTCATGTTCTCTTCAGAGTTTGGCCTGCAGTAGATTATTCTTGGGTACCAATCTAACTTTATCCTGTTTTTTCCTCTATGGGGAAAGATGGAAGCAACATCAATACATCATCAAGGATTACCAAAGTGGATTTTTTTTCTAAGCTCTTACGTGTAAGCCGCCTACCAATAACTGTCACTTCCGGAGAAGCCCCTTCTGTTTTCTTGTATGCTCAAATGTATCAAAGTAACTTTGTCACTTTTTTGAAAGCAGTTACTCCTAAACTCTTGGAATTGACTGGCTCCAAGACATACTCTATATTCCACAAAGTATTTTATTTTCCCTTTAAGTAACAGTAAGAACTTTTACCATTCTCACAAAGCCAAATAAATAATCAAAACAAAACAGACCAAATCTTTTTCTTCAGTTCATCTTATCTTCAATTTCCCAGATTCTAACTGTCCTAAATGCTCATTCCAAGCTCTCTACAACCCCATAATTGCTTGTGGAACTCTTATTAACTCTTATTAACCAATTCCATTTCAGGAAAGAGATCAGATGATTTCCACAGCCAATCAAAACAATGGGTGAGATGTAGTGTTTCAATAGATGTATCAATAGAAGTATAGTGTCTAGATCAAGGGAAGTAATAGTACCACTCTATTCTGCTTGGTCAGACCTCACTTAGAATACTGTGTCCAGTTCTGGGCACCACAATTCAAAAAGGATATTGACAAATTGGAGCGTGTCCAGAGAAGGGCAACTAAAATGGTGAAAGGTCTGGAAACGATGCCTTATGAGGAGAGACTTAGGGAGCTGGGTATGTTTAGCCTGGAAAAAAGATGGTTAAGAGGCGATATGATAGCCCTGTTTAAGTATTTGAAGGGATGTCACGCTGAGGATGGAGCAGGCTTGTTTTCTGCTGCTCTAGAGACTGGAACACGGAGCAATGGGTGCAAGCTCCAGGAACAGAGATTCCACCTCAACATGAGGAGGAACTTTTTGACAGTAAGAGCTGTTCGGCAGTGGAACACACTCCCTCGGAGCGTGGTGGGGTCTCCTTCCTTGGAGGTCTTTAAACAGAGGCTGGATTGCCAACTGTCGGGGATGCTTTGATCAAGATTTCCTGCGTGGCAGGGGATTGGACTGGATGGCCCTCGTGGTCTCTTCCAACTTTGCAATTCTATGATTCTATGATGGAAGGACCTCCTTCTTTCATGGGCAACTTTGCTGGATCTAACTCAATATATTCGCCTCCCATCTTCTTTCATTATAACCCTCATCAAACAGTAACTATAACCTGCTTTCTCTCTATCTATCTTCTGTTGAACTTTATTAAAAGGACAATAATCCACCATTTTGTCACATAATCAGAACTTCAAATAATTTCTTTTTAGACTACAACTCTCACTCAGCCTGGCCACTGATGTCTCTATTTTTTCAAGCGAGAACATAGGCAAGCAAAGCTGCAGTAACTGGTGAGCCCTGGTGGCACAGTGGTTAAATGCCAGTACTGCAAGTCACCACGTTGCAAGTTCAATTCCAGAGGGCTCCCAGATTCACTCAGCCTTCCATCCTGGCTGAGTAAAATCAGTACCCGGCTTGTGGGGGCAATTAGCTAACACACATTGGAAACTGCTTAACGCAGTGTAGATGTGTAAATTGCTATTGCTTAAAACAATTTGTAAGCTGCTCTGCTAGCCTTGTGGCTGAAGAGCGGGGTATAAATAAATAAATAAATAAATAGTAACAGATGAGATGCCTGCATGGGACAGAAACCCCTTGATCCTTGCACTGGGTGCTAGGGGGTAACATGGACATACCTAATGGCAAAGAGATAGGAACTTTTCCCCTCCTCTTGTTAGATTTACTGTTTCTCATATATCAGTAAGTGCTCCTCGTTTAGCATATATAATAACCGGAAAGAAGCCAGCAAGGATCCTATTGTAGTACTATGCTACTGGAATGATCGGTGACACCAGCAATGCCTCTTTCTTTGCACCTGTGAAGGAAGGAGGCAGCAAGGCTGACAGCTCTGTTACCCTAAATGCTCAGGGGTTATGAGGACCCTCTGGATATTAATATTAAATTGGGGAATTTGATATATTCAGCTTGGCAATGCGAGAGGTGAGTAATGCCAGGACCTTGTGACCAGCTATACCAGTATTAAGGAGGAGACATAAGCTAAATAGTATAAAAGATTATCTTTATTCAAGAAAAACAATAATAACATCCACACACACATTCAGACATCAAGCATTCACGCAAAGCTAGCAAATAAAGTGGGAAGAATTGGAATAGCGAAGGGAGTTTCCAGTGGGTAATATGACACCTTTTCCTGTAGAGATGAGGTCACTGAAGAAACCAGCAGAATGGGAGTCCTGAGCTGGAATGGCTGCACAGTCTGACATAGAGTAGGTTGGAAGGTGAACCATGAGTGCTTGAGTGGAATTTTGGAAGGGTTTTTATAGTTAATATTTGCCTTCTGAGGACGGTATTTAGAGTAGGAGACAATGTTTCTTGGAGTTGCTCAAGTTGAGACAAAGGTACTCCAGATATGTTAATGGTGTTTTAATGGATGAATACTTTGCGACTGAAAGGGAGGAAGCAACTTCCTTTGTTTAGATAAGGGAAAACTAATGAGGGTCATTTACAGGTTTGAGCTTGCCAGCCTGGGCAGATGGGATTAGCCAGGTCCCTGCCTTCAGTTGCCTTACAAATTAACTTTTTTAAAAAAATAGGTAGCCTCTCCTTAAGCAATATTTTGTCTTTGGATTTTCTAGTTGGATCTCCCAGGTTTATGTTAATGGTCACACCTAATTATTAAATATTGCAAATTACTAATATAGATGTGGTCCTGGGGGGTGCCAGTGTATGTAACAGCTCCATGCACCTATCTTCCGGGGGTGCTTCCAAGGTCCCATGGGAGGGCTGGTTTGAACAATCACCCTTTCCATGGTACAAGCAATTGATTGTCCATGGCAATCTTCCATTACTGCCTTGGCTCTATTGATCTAAGAAGCCAGGCATTTAGGAAACAAATGAGACAAATATAGCAATCTTCTCTTGCCACTGCCACTGTTGATATTCACTTCACCTCCACCAGGGTAGTTAAACTGCTGGTGGAGCCAATAGGATCCAGGCCAGAAATTCCTCAGTTTGCTTTACAAGAATTTCAACCTATTTCATGATGTGTTCTTGTTAAATTAATGAATAGAATAATTTATATTATCCAAAACAATATAATGGCAAATATTTAACAGTATGAACATTTTCCCTACACAAATATTATATATTTCTTTTCTGATAAAAAGAATAGTGCTTTTAGGAAGCTCATTGTTACTTTTAAATATTATTTTTTATTTGTTTGTATGCAATGGCATTCATGCTCAGTGTTGCTTAGAAGAACTTGACAACAGCTTCCTGAAATGCTGAAAGCACAGTGATTTAAATTAACAAGAACCATGAGCCAAACAACACACACACACACACACACACACACACACACTAAAGCTTGTGTAAAGGATTAAAAGACAAATTTAAAGTTCACATGATTTAAGAGCAATTAAGCAGCCTTATCTAGCAAATCAGTCATTAAGTTTAATTATATTTGCACTGCAGCTTGAAAACAGCATCCATTTGACCCCAAAAGGGAGAGAACTCAAAAGACAGGACAATAAATGGATTGCATACCACAAGAACACAGCAATGCAAATAAAAGTGTTAACAGCATTGAAAGACACTCATAAAAAGAGATTAAATGGCCTGTAAAGCTATGGTCTGGCAAAATGAAGAATCTGTTAACTCTCCAGTCATATTCTGAGTATTTATACCTAGAAAATCTATTCTGTGTAGCACCTGAGAATAACTTTGTTCAGATCTCAGATGGTTCACACTCTTGGGGCACTGAGACCATGCAATTTTTCCTCCTTGCCAGTTCAGGTGTATCCCAGGCACTGAGATTTCAGAGCCAAAAGCTGAGACCAATCTCTTGTGATGTCATGGGAGTAGGCCCTGGTGATGGCATTAATCATGGTATGTAAAGCATCAGTCACGGTTGCACAAATTATGCCACTCAAATCAAGCAAATATGAGAACTCTCTATGTATATACTTTTCAAGGTTGCACTCTCACCCTGAGATTCCTCCCCACTCTCTGAAGGCTGGAGATGAGAGTAAAATAGTTGTTTTCCCCCAAGACTCCTCCAGCCAGCATGGTCAGTGTAGCTTTTCCAGGTTCTGCTACAGTCTCACATACAGGGCCAACTCCAGGTTTGTGGAGGCCCTGGGAAAAGCACTTCTCTGGTCAGATCCTTTGTACGTTGATGGGCCCCTCAGACATACTTAGCAGTGGCAGCATCACTGCAAGAGTATCTAGGGGTCACCAGTTAAACTTCCCACAACTCTCCAGAGTGATTTAAATGGAGACTAGCAAACCCAGCTGTCCAGTTAGGAAGGACAAGGCAGGTATCAATGCTGATGAACCACATGGTAGCATTGGGACTCATAAGTTGTTTTAAGGACTTTATGATACCACCCTCCAAAAACGTTCTTTTGCCAGCATAAATTTGTGCTATTTTTATGCTGGCAAAAGATCTCCCCATACCACACTTACCTTGTATCCACCAAAAAGGCAGCCCTGGCAATAAATGAGGAGTGAATGGAGTTCTGTTCACTTCCTCGACTGAAATCTCGCAGATTCTCACAAGAACACAGAGCACAGGAAATTCAAAAATAATAACACTCAAAAAGTTTTTAAAAGCATATAAACACACTGAAAAACTTCCAAGTAAACCAGAGAGTCATAAAAAGACCGTCACCTACCTGGATGTCATGATCTCACTCAGAAGTGTTCTGGCTGGTACAGCCATTCATGCTGTAATAATGTGGAGGAAAGGTGTGAGGTTTCAATGCTGGCAATGCCGACAAAAATCGCCACTGCTGATCTATTGATGGCTTGGCCCATCAATAAAATAGATCAGCTTATGGACAGTACATAAATGTGAAAGGTCGACATCGTCTGATATGCGTGCCCTTTTTGCATTTATGTGGCATTGTTATGACACTGTATTTCATGTGTCTGATAAAGTCCTTAGAATGTTGTTGCTAGTGCCTGCCATTGTGATTTGTGTTACCCCAATATTGCAGGCCTGTGCTGATTTCCATTGGCTTTCTGGTCTGGATTTAATATACTCATACCTCTTGAGGACCTGGTTATCTCAGGGCCTGTCTGTCCAGCAATGAAACTGCCTGGTTATTATGATCTGCTGAAGAGCCCTCTTGATGACACTATTGCCTCCAGCCAATTGTTTGTTGGGAATACATGAAAACATGGGGCTTGTCTAGATGGGGAAGATACCCTGTCTTGCCCCATCAAGGAGCCCTGCAGTCCATATGACACAAGCCATTTGCCCCATTCTGTCTCTGGGTAGTCCTCACCACTCCTGGGACAGATGTGGGGGTGAGATGGGGAGAAGGTGGGGTAGGGTCCAATACAACATTTTAAAAAAAACCTGGTTTACTCCATTAACACTTGCAAAACAAGGACTGGGCCCCACATGTCCACAGGAGCCCACCCCTGCAGGATGGCCCTCACTGCCGCTATGGTCTCCCAAGCTCTCCCAGAAACCAGGAAGGAGTCTTGCAGCATGTGACCAAGGCTGTGACATGGAGTGGGCCTGTTGTGGGGTCCTTCCTGCCTTCTGAGGCAACGAAGAAAATGGCAGCAGAGCCTGCAGCGATGGGCTGGCATACCCATCAGGACTTCTTTCCATTCTGTGAAGGCCAGATCTGCAGCCAGGAAATGCCAGCAGGGAGCCAGTGTATCCTGGCTCATGTAGCTCAGCCCACTGTTGGGACTATCAAGAATAAAATATCAGGTGTTCCTTTGGTTGGCCATTTTTTGGAATTTGATGACTCCTTTAAGAATCTGCATTTTTGGGTGCTTGAGAAACTTTTGTCTGAAAATGAGGGGACCCCACTTTAAAAAGAAATAGATTGGATATTGAGACTATTGTTTTAATCTGGAAATGTTTAAAATTGTTTTATCCACATGCTGGCCTGAAATCCCATGACAAAGGGTGGGATATACTTATTATTATTATTATTATTATTATTATTATTAACAAGGAGGAGGAGGAGGAGGAGGATCATCGCAGGGCTCACACTAAGTCTTAGTGGAAATATTTTCCATTGCACACAATGTCATACAGTGCATGGGAAGGGGGAATATGGCAATTTGGTGTTCTCTTGCATTGATAGCTGCAGTTTTGACATTTCAGTCTTCTAATAGCACAAAACCAATGGTAAGAAACATGTGGGTTTAAAAAAAAATTGGTTGTACTTTCTTGATTGGATTCTATAAGGCTTGCTGCTCACTTGCTTATAATCAAACTATTTTGTTTTGAGCCCCTAAGAGATGAAGAAAGATGCTATCCATAGCAGGCTACAGATACATTCCCCATAAGCCAACAACAGTAGGATTACAGTACTTTTTTTCTTTCTTATCACAGGTAGTGGTCTAAAATGACAGTCTTTCACCTCTCTTCGCCTAACCTAATGGCAGGGCAAACCATCTCACCTTGCAGAGCCCAAGTATGGGATTAGCTCCACATGAAGTACACAAGGACAGGATTAATTGTGCCTGCAGAGCTGATAACCCACAGCATTCAAAAGCTATGAACATGGAACACTGATTAGCAGAGCAGTAGTTCTGCACCGTCTGCCTTTGTCAAATCAGCTGCTCTTCACTTGCTGAAAGAAACCCACTGAAACAAACAGATGGGAATTACATAGTGGCTGTGTTCATAGTTGTTATGACAAGCACACTCTGAGCAAGATTTTGTTTCCACACCACCAGTATGTACACAGATACATGCCAGGCAAAAGATAACTTTTTAAGCTTTCTCCCTCTGGTTATTTTTCCATTCAAAAACTCCCTCCCCAAACTGCTTTTTCCATCTGGAGGTGTGCATACATCTTAACACAGGGTATGAGAAAATAGATCAACTAGGTTCTACGTCTCTGTAGAATCTCTTAAAATATACGTGGGTTTAATGGATTCATAGCTGTGCATATTAATGAATGTAAGGTCTCCAGAAGCATCAGCATACTGACCATAATTACAGTGAAGAGAGCCCCACAAGCAGAAATAGGATATAAATCTGAAATTTAATCAGTTGTAAGATATATGGGTCAATTATTTAGCCTTACAAGCATACATACATACACATGCTATAAGGGATGAAGAATACTCTAAGAAGCATACTGTTTCTTCCATCACAATCATGTCTATTTGAGTGTTTACATAGGTTAGTGTCAGGCTTTAGCTTTGCTTTGGTATGCAATTTCCAGTGTCTTCATCTTTAACTTGGTGATGCTTCCCTCCCTTCCTCCTGGCAATGCCTTTTATGCTCTTTGATGCCATATGTGATCTTCCACATTGCATGCATGCATCTCTAGGCAGCCTCTATGGTCAGGTCTCCTCTGTTTTGTTCTGTTACATGTGCCTAAGGACCATACAAGGCTGTAGCAGAATAAGACAGAATAAGACAGAAAGATTAAATAGAGAGAGTGATTCAGGAATATAGGACGATAGTTACCAGTCTTGGAAAGAAGAATTCCATGCAGCAAAGATATGCAGATAGGTGTTTGAGGGTGGCACATGAGGTTCCAATCTAGTGCACACTAAGAAAGAGAGTGGCCAGGTTCATCCACCATGGCACACTTTACTATTGTTGGGGGACTAATATTTATACGCTATTTCACATCCTGAAGGGGTACTGTGGTTGTGACAAAGCCTGAATGGCTTTCCACTAGGATACAGAAAGGAAACTGAAACTCAACTGATTGCTTTAATTGCTGGGAGATTGAAACTGATTGGTTTACAACAACCTCGCAAGGTTGGACAGGACGGGGTATAGGAGAGTGTGAAGTTGAAGGCTTTCACAGCCAGCATCCATAGATTTTCCTTGGATTTTTTTCCGGGCTGTGAGGCCGTGTTCTGGCCTCACAGCCCAGAAAAACACCCAAGGAAAATCTAGGTATAGGAGAGATTTCCATAGGAATAGATTAAGGAATGGTCACCTAATTGCTTGATTGAATCATTGCTGAGATGCCTAGGGCTTGAGGAAAGGATTAGCACATACAAAGTCTGTCTATTAAATAATGAGGATGATACAATAATCCACATTTATTTATATGAATTACAATTCTAACGCTTGTCCCCTTCAATATACTCCCCGCTCACACTGACACACCAATGCAGTCTTGTTTTCCACTGATTAAAGGTGTGGAGCAGATCAGTTTCTGTCAGCTGTTTCAACACATCTACTATTTTCTTCTTTGCTGCATCAATTGACACAAAATGTGGTCCTTTAAGCACCAATTTCACTTTAGGAAAAAGAAAATAGTTGCATGGTGCCAAATCTGGTGAATATGAAGGATGCTCAAGTGGAGTAATGCATTTATCAGCCAAAACTGCTTCACAGAAAGTGCTGTATGGGCAGGTGCATTGTCTTGATGAAGAATAAAACCATTTCCCACAGTTCTGGCCTTTTTTTCCTGACTCCTTCTCTCAGCTTTGTCAAAACTTCCTTATACTAATGCTGGTTCACTGTTTTGCCTTCTGGAACTCATTCTGCCAAAATTATGCCCTTGGTATCAAAAAAACACCCAAAAAACAATGAGCATGGCTTTGAATGTGATCTTGCTTTGATGTGCTTTTTTATTCTTGGTGATGATGGTGTTTTCCAGTGCATTGACTGTCATTTTGTCTCAGGACCATACTGGAAGATCAAGGTTTCATCATAAGTGATGATTTTTTAAAAAAGATTTGGGTCCGCCTCAAGTTGCTGCAAAATGTCAGTACAAATTTCCTTGCAGCACTCTTTTGACCATCTTGGAACAAACTTTTGGCACAGAACCCTTGAGACCATCTTGGCACAAACTTTTCTCATCCTCAGGCAAAATTTTCCACGCAGTGTCGTTGTCAATGTTCACAGCTTCAGCTATCATTCAGACACTGAATCAGTGGTTTCCTTGAACAATCTGACTGATTTTTTCTACAGTTTCTTCAGTTCATGAATTGGAAGGTCATCCAGGGTGTTCATGATCTTCCACATTCTCACGTCCTTCTCTGAATCTTTTGTGCCACTCAAACACATGTGCACAAGACATGCATTCTTTCCCATAGGCCTCAATAAGCATTTGGAAAGATTCTGTTGGTGTTTTGTTCAATTTTACTAAAAATTTCAAATTGACATGTTACTCAATGTTTAAACTTAGCATTTTTCCAGCACACAACAGACAACACAGCTGTATTAAATGACGACTGACAATTAACTGAATGACCAAGAGTGTTGGTGTTTGTCATGCAGGTTCAGACATGTTCAAGGTCAACACTCAAGCATTCACAATCAGATCTCCCTGATTTGTCTGAAAGGTAGAAACACAGTCTCATTATTTGCTAGACAGACCTCATATGTCCTTACCAATGGGTTTTCCACATAATCCTAATTTGGGCTTTTTTGCCATTATATTTTGAGACACATCCCAGGTCATTGTGACCTCCAACTGACCTTTGGTTTGTCCCAGCGAGCCTGATCCTGAAAAGTGTTCAATATTTACAATTATGAGACACCGTGGGGAGAGGGTAGTAAGGCATACTATCAGCTCCTCCACTGCATATATTACCACAGGAGCTCCTGATGACTTCAGCTGGGAGCTTTGTTGGGCCGTCCTACAGATTCAGTCTTTCATCTTCCCTACCCTTCATTTTCTGAACTATCCTTTACTTTCTTACTGTATTTGTCTTGTGCCAATGGAAAGGTATTTTGTTTTGTTTTTTGTTTTTCTTCAATCTGTCACCAACTCCAGCACTGGAGTCTGATCCAAAGTGAAGGCTGATATATCTTAGCCAACTCGCTGGATCTCTAACAGGGGCAACTACAGCATAAGTTGAATTGGGTACTGTACAGAAGCAACTACAGCTTGGACCTAAGGGGGCACATTATGTAAGGTTGTCACTGCAGACTATTCCTTTTGATAGTGTGCCACTGAGATCCCATTTCATGTTCAGCAGTCAGTTCAGTCTCTGCTGGACTGCAGAGCCATGGGGGTGGGGATGTTGGAAAGTGTCTGTTGTCTAAATATTCACTCAATCAAAAAGGTTGATGCATGATTCTGTGCTGTTTATAATGACCTAAACGTGTTGGGATTAGCTTTTGTCTAGGTCTGATAAAATGTTCATCATTCATATGCACTAGAGGGAAAATAAGGTGGGCTCTAGGAATACAGATGTATCTCTCATGAAAACCAACAACTACTGTCTCTCTGTGTGTTTGTATCTATAATATACCACAATGTGTCTGCCCATAAGGAGAAATCCAACATCCTGCAAGTTGTCTGCATCCACAAAAGGATTTCTCCCTTACTTTCCTGCTGTATCCCCCAAAGGTTTACTCTAGACAGAGTTCTGATCCTCCATCTAAGATTTTGGGAGTACATGAGGGGCTGAGGGGAGCAGAGGGGGGGAGGGGTTACTGTTCCTTTTCCTGTTCCACTGACAGAACCAATTCTGTCAGTAGAAAGATGTCATTGGATTCTGCCCATACATGACTGCATGGAGCCCACTTTCTGATTTGAGCAGCAACAAAATGTTCATGCTTCTTAAATGTTTTCTCCCAACACTTAGGGGGATGCAGACAACATAATAGCTGTACAAGCAAATAGTGACAACAATGGAAAGAGATTCAAGAGCAACTACAATCATATAACGGGAACAAAGAATAGTAGAATAATAGAAAAAGTCTTCTTGCACCTTAGCCTCAGAAACCTACTGGGTGATCTTAGGCAAGTTACACTCTCTCAGCCCAAGAGGAAGGCACTGCCAAACCTATTCTGAATAAATCTGGGCATAAGTTGTTATAAGTAGGAACTGATCTGAAGTCACCTAAGTCAGAATTGATTTGAGGGCCCATAAAAATAACAGAGCTTTCACATATATAAAGTAGACTGTAGTTCTTCTAAATGCATCCCATAATAGATTTGCTAATCTTTAGCCACAATATTTTTGTTGCTTTTGCTGTAACAAAGTAAAATAGCTACCCCTCCAGAAGTTATGTGTGTGTACATGTGTGTGTTAAAACTGACTGCATGCTCCTCTGTATGGTATCTTATAAGACATCATACTCAAATACAAAGATTTTTTTTTAGCATATTCAAATTCCACTAAAATCCAGAACCTTAGTTCTTTGATTTAAGGATTTACTTGAAAGTTAGGACTGGTAATAACAATGTAAGCCCAAGAAAACTATCATTTCTTTCATTCTGCAAAATTTAATTTTGATGAAAAAATATGTATGACTTACTAGAAAACCAAAACATCAACAAAAACTCTTCTCTCTCTCTTTCTCTCCATCCACTGATTGATCAATCAGTCTAATCTCTGAAGCTGTAACCTTTCTACAAAGGTTAAAGATGTAGCCTTCATGTAACTACCCCACAATGTGCAATTATGAAGCTGTTTAATTATAACAAGGTATATACATATAGTGCCAGAGGTGCAAAAAACCAAGCAGATTGTAGGTATATAAATATGATGGTGTGTGTGTGTGAGAGAGAGAGATTTCCTCTTTGTTTTTGCTTTTGGCACCTCTGGTGCTATATGTACCTTGTTATTCTTTACAAAATTGTAACCATCCAGTTGCAAGTTAAATGGCTTTTTTATTATTTGAAAAGACAACATTCCAACATCCATCTATATCCATGTATCCAATATCCATATGAGAGTTAGCCATATTAAACTCAATGAGGCTGCCTTCTGAAGAGACGCATGCAGAGTAGAATGATTAGGCTACAATACTATACTGACTTAACTATCAATAAGCCACACTGAACTCTGTATGACCTACCACAAAGCAAATATGTAAAATAGCTCCTTACATATTTTTCTTTGCATCACTCTCATGGAAGTGTCTTTAGCATTTGGCACATACATAGAAGACAAAGAACTTTTGCAGACATTCAATAAAGTTGAGCCCATTGTATAATAAATAATATTATGATGGTGTTTTATGTAGTTTAGCAAAGCTTTCTTTAACAGGCCTGGAACTGCCACATATTTTTTAGTTACGTAGTAACTGTTGATGGTGGACTTGCCTCATCAACATGCAGAATCTTGCTCTCTTAATATGCAGCAACTAAGCAGATGAGATTTTTCTATCATCTTCTTAGTTACTGCATAGTTCTAGGCCTGGAAAAGCACCCCGTGCTAAATGCTGGGCTTCTTTTAAAGCTGCAGTCAGGATCAGTAAAAAGCTGCCAATGCTATCATAGAATGGGAGGCAAGAAGGGGAGCATATAGTATAGTATGGTATGGGTCACCTATCGCCACCACTTACGACTCCTCAAACGCTTCCATCAGCGCTGTTTACACACAAGCCTAAATATACACTGGACTGACTATGTGACAAATGTTGCTGTCCTTGAGCAAGCAGGGATCACCAGCATTGAGGCCATGATATTGAGAACACAGCTGCGCTGGGCAGGGCATGTTTCTAGGATGGAGGACCATTGCCTCCCCAAAATAGTCCTCTACGGTGAACTCGCCACGGGTCAGCGTAAGAGGGGCACTCCAAAAAAGCGATACAAGGACTCCCTGAAACAACATCTCAGGCTTGGCCAAATTGATCACCAACAATGGTCCGCCCTGGCCTCACATTGGGAGGCATGGAGACGCACTATCTACAATGCTGCAGCCTTATTTGAGAACTCACGACGAACAAGTCTTGAAGAGAAACGACAACACAGAAAGAATCACAACCCAGAAACATCACCCAAGGAGGCCTTCTGCTGTGCCTTCTGCAACCGGACTTGTCTATCTCGGATTGGCCTTTTTAGTCATCAGCGCGCTTGCAGAAAACGTGGGATGAGTCCTTCCTGAATCTTCGTTTGTGAAGAAAAGCCAGAGAGAGAGGGGTATAGTACAGGGGTTGGAATCATTGTTGTTCTTACATGCTTTCAAGTGGACTCTGACTTATGATGACCATATCATAGGATTTTCTTGGCAAGGGCAAGATTTATTCAAAGGAGGTTTGCCATGGCTTTCCTCTTAGGGGAGAAAGTGACTTGCCCAATGTCACCCCAATGGGTTTCCGTTGCTGGAAGGGGATTTGAACCCTGATCATCTGGAATCCTAGTCCAACACTAAATCCACTTTACCATGCTGGCTTTTGTGAGAATCATGGCCCTCCACAGTTATTTGGCTACAATTCCCAGTAGGCCTAGCCAACCTACCCAATGGTGTGGGATGCTGAAAGCTGCAGTTCAATAACATCTGGAGAGCCACATGATTCCCACCCCTGGTATAGACCTGGAAAATAAAGGGGCAATGTAGCAAGTAGAGCTGAGATCATAACTTGTTTACACAGGTTTATGAGGTGATTCATTGGGACAATGTTGAAACTAAGGCTTTTGTGAACACTGTGCCAGATTTTGCCATATATTCAGGGTAACATAAGATTTCTCTATAAACAAGCAAAATAAATCTGTCTTCAAACAGTTAGCATATGATGTTGACAAAGCACACAAATATAGGATGTAAAGCTGTTGTTATGCCAGGGCTTGGAACTTAACCCACTTGTGCTTAGTCACACGACTTTTCCAAATCAAATTACAGAGCTACATTTTCTCTGCCACCAGTATTTTATTTGTATCATTAGGCTACAAGAACCAATTGACTTGTTGAGTATAGATCCCCAGAACTCATGCATATGAAGAAGCTTGATTGCTAATTGAAGAGACATAAATTCACTCAGCTGTGAAAGATTTGTAGCACAAAGTAAAGCCCTCTAAAGGAAAAAATGCCCAGTTGACAAATCACCACCCTGGATATTGACATTTACACTTTCCCCTACTATCAACAGAAATGATGGGGGGGGGGTTGTTCCAATCCTAGCCTTTGATCTTTCTCACATCATTGGATGCACTGTAAACTAAACAAGGCTGGCCTCAAACATTTTGCTGCCCAAGAATGAGCAGCAAAGGGCTCAGCTTTCACTAAAGTTAAGGGCAGAAATTCACAGTGAATTAGTGACTGGTTTGTAGTCATGATCCCTATGTATTCAATGGTTTAGTCTCCACGTACCAGGCAGCAGCTGCTGTGATCAATAGCGATCTGTTCCCCTTTTGATTAGGAAGCAGCAGACTGGCGTTGACCCTTTCCCTCACATAAACAATCTCTGGTGTGAGGGAGGATTGCAACCATCCCTCACAGGAAGTGGCAGAAATATCAGGCAGCTGCTTCCCCATTGACAGGGGAACTGACTCCCATCGATTGCAGAGGCTGCTGCCGAGCAGGTGGGGATGGAGCGGATGGGAGGTCGAGCCAAGAGACACTACCTAGCTACAGAACTATTCCAGCCAAGGTTCCAAAAGGCAGTCAAGTTTTTTTAGCACATAAGGGAAGAAATCCCACAAGCACCTCTCCCCACATCTGGCAGTAAAAATGCAATATAAGCAAAGCAAGTAACTCACCATATTTTGCCCTTTTATGGCATCTAAAATCTGCGACCTAAAGTGGCTTCCTTACTCTGTTTAATAGCAGATCACATGGATCACATCTATTTCATGGGCTCATGACCTCTAAGCATCCATGGGCTCTACGCAGAGTCTATGCACCCAGATACAGACAGTGATTATAGGTTTCATAGTTACTGTGGATACAGCTTGATGTCAGAGCCCTTGCACCTTTTTTTCCAGGCTGGAAGAAAGTGGAGTTCTCTGCCACAAGACAAGTCATAGGAATAGACCCTTTGTGTAATTAATTTTCATTAAGCATTTTCCCCTGTTACTTGGACATGGAGTTTTGTTTTGTTTATGAAATGGCTGCTGGGAATCTTCATAATTCTTACTTACCAGTTGGATACAAGATCTGCCTTCAGCGGATGGAAGGGCTCTACTCATAGAAGGTGTTTCCACCTGATTTTCATGAATCCTGCCTCTGTCCCTGTATTTTGGCTCCCACCAATTCCACCTTGTGACACAATAGTGTCAGTGATGGCTTCCATTTCAGTGGGGCAACATGTTATTGAGTTTTACTTTGATCTTTAAAGTCCTATACAAGATGCTGAAACCTATTCTTCAAAGAGATTCAGCAGCTTACATGGCTCCTTCAAAGTTCAATTTAAAACTTAGAGCAGGGGCCCATTTACACTACACAATTAAAGTGTTTTTATTCCACTTTAAATGCCATGGGTCCATCCTATGGAATCCTGGGAATTACAGCTTAGGGAAGGACATTTAATTCTCAGCCAGACAGCAGTAGTGCTTCACCAAGCTACAGCCCCCAGGATCCCACAGGATACAACCATGACAGAAAAAGTAGAATAATAGTGCTATAATTGTATAGTATGAATGGGCTGAAGGTCTCAGAAGCATACCACTTGTCAATATCTACCTTTCCTTTTCTCTCCTCCTCCTCCGCTTTCTTCAGTATAATCAACACTGGTAGGAATGGGAGGATGGCTACAGTCTAGATGTGCCAGTAATATGAAATTTCTTATCTCATAGTAAAGCAGTCCATGACTTAAACACTTCTTCTTTCCTGATTTCAGTGGAGGCTGATGGTTCCAATGTCAGTGGGATGGTGAATCCATGCTGGGTTTTAATCCATGCTTTAAAGGAGCTATCCAAGACACCAAGGATTAAGTAAATTCCAAAATAGGTTCAGCACCTTGGATAGCTTCTTTAAATTTTGGAACAAAACACAGAAAGGGTTCACATGGAACTCACCAGCTGCCACTAGGGCAAAGCTAGACAGTCTCCACTGCAAACTTTCTTACATGATCAGCTGGGGCAGCCATCACCTTGAAATTGTACTACAGGCAAGAAAAAAAAGAAGAAAAAAAGGAGATGTCTTAGTGGGTTAGTTATAGAACTGCATGGTCGACGCTCCCCAGGCACCATTATCATAGTGCCGTTGCATCATAGATCAACACAGTTGATAGGCCAGACAAAAAATATAGTCTTCAATCTCTTTCCATTAGCCCATTTCCTGTATCTCTCTGAGAAGTCTCATACAATATGGCCTAGATTACCTGAGGGATTTCCTCCCTTGGAAAGAACAAGGGGCATGGGGAGTTCAGGTGGATGTTTTATGGCCACACATAAAAAGTCTTTCAAATCAAAGTACCTTTCCTGTGTCTACAAACCATGACCCAAGCTTCCTAGACAAAACCTGGCACCTTTGTTATAGGGGAAAATAATATTCACACAATAAATCATTATTATTGGGACCTAAACTCTTGGAAGTCAATTAGTTTGCCAGTGAAAGAGAACTCATTTTGTAGTGGCAAGATGTTACATTTTTCTCTTTTATCTGGAAAATCCATGTCTCATTTTATTGGAATTTGGAACATATTCATGAAGTTAAGTTTTGAAGGCAGCAGAGCTCAGTGATGAATAGGCTAAGTTAATCATTTCCTGGTTATTTGGGGTCTGTGTATCAATATTTCTGTAGTTAGTCTTCTGGCTGTACTTTTGAACACTTTCTGCTTTGGCACATTTTATCTAAGAATATCAAGACAAATTGTAAACAGTGTGGGGGAAGGGAAATATAAAACTGTACAGCAACTCCCTTTCAGCAGTCTTCTCACTCACACAGTCTTAGCTTTCTTCTGATGTCACCTATATAGATGCCAGTACGTAAGATTTTGGGATATGAAGTATAGTCCAATATATTTGGATAGCAGTTGACTGAAGAAGGCTGTAGCAGAGATGATGGGAATTACGTGTGAGGTTCTCCAGATATGAATATAAAGAAGTCTTTTGCAACATAATACTCTTTCCCCCAGTATTATGTAGTCCAACTAGAAGCATTGCCCCAGTGTTTCTGACAGAAGTCTCTCACATTACAAGATAACTGCTCCTAAAACTGGTGGTACTAGGGAATGAACTTGGGACTTTCTGTATTCAAAATATACATTGTATCACAAGCTGTGGTCACACACCCCAGATGTTGCCTCCATGCACTATATGCAGAACAGAAATGGAAATTCCCAGCCAACATATACACAATTGCCAACCTGTTTTTAATTTATTTCATTAATTCATTTAAGACCATTGTTTATCACCTCTAAAGCCACCTGGGGTCCCAAGATGATGTACAGATTCATAAACCATACCTAGAAATAGGATGAGCGTCTTGTGCCATCAACACAATTTGACTTGTCTTGACTTGCTTTGCTCTCCACCTCCATACTTCTTGGTGTGAATGTTAGTGTCTTGATAAACGGGTACTAATATTCCTGCAAGAGCCATTGGAGATTATCAGATGTGGGGGAACATGCCAAAAAACCATTGTCCCAACTGCATCAGATGAACAGGAGGAGAACAGGAAGGGCGACCTTACCAGACGCCTGCATCCTTCAGCCGTTCCAGGGGCATAGCGTTGCTGGGGATGAGGCTCCATTTTCCTATTGATGGGGACAGGCTGCTAATAGAAAGGGATGCTTTACTATGGCTGCGCTACTCCCCCAGGACGCTGGAGGATGGTGTCATCTGATAATCTTGCCCCTTCCTATTCTTCTAGTGATCTTTTGATGTGGTTTTTGCTGTGTCTGATGATCTCCATTGCTTATGTCCGGTTAAACATTTTTGAGAGATACTTCATCCTCATATTTATCTTGCTCACTTCCTTCCTTGTGACATCACTTCTCTTTTTATTCCTTCTTTTATTACAACCCCCACTGTGATGCAGTAAGCATATTCACTCCTTCTCTCTTCAATTTCCACTATGATCTGAGGGCAGGGCAAGAAGGAGGAAAGCTTAGAACTTCCTGTTCCTCTGCTTCTCTGTCTTCCCTAAAATACAGATTTGTCTTCTGTTCCTTTACAGAGGATTTATCTATTTCAAATGGTTGGTGTTACCATGCCCTACTACCCCTTCTCCATAATATCTCAAAATTGTCAATATTGTACACTTTGAAGGGGTCAGGTAGACCAGGGTGATCCAAAGTGAAGTCAGGTGGCAGTCACAAGGACCTGGGAAGATGTCTTAGAAATATTATCATAAACACACCCAAGATAGGATTAAGCAGAGCCCCTAGTAAACAACTTCATTAAGGATGCATGTGCTAATTCCTTCTTGGGACCCTTGATGGTGAGTCACACATCCTAAACAATCAAGTGACCTACACAAACCAATTTCCCAGGAAATATCCCTCAGAACCCACTCCTGTCCTACAATACAAGGTTGTCATAAACCAATCAATTCCTACCTCCCAGACATCTAAGACAATCAGTGGAGTTTTGTTCTCCTTTCTTCCTCCTGTAGGAGAGTAAAATCCATTCAGCCATTGTTGTAGCCAAAATGCACCTTCAAGGCATGAAATGGGTTATAAATATCACAGCCTAAACAATAGCAAAGTGTGTCACTGTGAATGACACACAGCCACTTACCTCGCTACTTCTCAAGACTAGTAACGATTACTTATTTCCCAAATCTCTTCCTCTATTCAACCTTTCTGCCTTAAACACTTAGATAACCTTGCTTTGTTCTTGTGAGCATGTGTTGCATGTGTGAATGCTTTTGTGTTATTTTCCAATAAAAACCATTTATTTCACTTTAACCTGGAGTTCTCAGCAGTTAGTACTGGTATGGATAAGTAAAAAGTTCCTGGTTACCCAACTCTCGCAGCATTTCATTTGAGCTAATTATAACTCCCTCAAATATTAGTATCATGAGTGGGGCTCTAAATTACCCCCACCTCTTTGGATAACATTGGATTCAGGAAGATTCTCAAAAGCCCTGCCTGTTTTTCAACAGCATAATGATGCTCCTTTAACTAAAGTATGAAAAGACTCCACAGTTGGAACAGGGCCACCCTAGCATTAGGTTGTGTGAAGCAACTACTACAGTTAGTAAATGCATGGAGGTGAGAGTGAATGGACACATGGCCTTTCCCCCTTCTGGAAGGATAGGGCTATATGTACCACATAGCCTGTCTTCTACCTTATAAACTGGCCTCCTGCCCTCAAGACTGATGGAGGACACTCCCAAGTTGCCAGCTAGTACTAATGTAAGTTTCAACGGTCAGTCTAGTCAGCTTCTGTACATGCAATGGAGGGAGCTCCATCTTATCCTGTGACTCAGGCAGCAAAAATGTCTTGGGAACAGCCTGAGTTGGGTTATTGGTTTTGGGTGAGTGAAATGGCTTTTAAAGCTAAAGGAAACTGGGAATCTTTTGCTTTTTACTCATGCTTCCTATTTGTTTCTCAGTAACTATGATGGATTAAGAAGGAGTGAGATGTACAGCAGCAATCCAATTAAATTAATTTTCCATTCAGAATGAGCTCTTAAAGCATAGAAAGCTCTTGGTGATTGAAACACGCTGTGAAAATGAATAGCAAATGAGTAATTTCATTCTGAGTTAAGATTTTAGATCCTTCCCTCCATCTGCAATACTCTTTAAATCCAAATTATATATAATCAACAGCAAAAGCAACATGATTCTTCTTGTAGCTGACAAATTCATGGGTTCGTATTACACACCTTCCCCTGCATGCTGGTTGCTTGAAGAAACAGTTTTACATCTGGTGATTATAACCCATCCCAATTAAAAGTGCTCTTGAAACACCATTAAGTCCTCATATTACTACTAAATGTACCTGAACAGCCATGGGGTATAACTGTGATCAGACAACAGGTCAAATTCAACTGAAGCTAATCTAGTAGATGACTGAATGTCTCATCCCCTTCAGATCACTATTGCACTATAAAATCCAGGCAGAAATGCCTTTTTCACTCATATCTCAGACAAAAAAGGCTGAAACAAGTAGCCTACTACCTGGAGTAACATTAGATTTCTAGAACCTGAGAAGGCCATAGCTCTTATAACAAGTCCAGAGACTCAAATGCTCAAATCCATCTTCCTTGTCTCTCTCTGTTGTCCAAGTCCATCTCCCTTGTCCTCCTTGTCTTGGAAAAGTTCATTTTTAAATAACTCCCAGAATTCCCTAGACACTATAGACAACTGATGGTGGAGATTTTAGTCTCCAGAAGTAATATTTCCAAGTACTGGTCTCTTTTCCCCTATATATATAATATTTAAATATGTTTATCCATGTCATAGATTTCAGCTGCAACATAATATTAATGCATCTCTCAGGGAAGGAAATTCACTATTCTGTTTAAAAGAAGTGGTAATGTGACCACTTCTTTAAAAGCCCTCCCTGGACCCCCTGGACTTAAACAACTATAGACCCATATCAACTTTCCTTTTTCTGGGCAAGGTGATCAAGAAGGTAGTTGCCTCCCAACTCCAGGCAGTCTTGGATGATACAAGTTATCTAGACCCATTTCAAACTGGCTTCAGAGCAGGATACATAGTTGAGACTTCTATGGTTGCCTTAATGGATTATCTTTGCCTGAGCATTGACAGGGGGAGTGTGTCCCTGCTGGTGCATTTGGACCTCTCAGTGGCATTTGATACCATCGACCATGGTATCTTTCTGGAATGTCTGAGCCAGTGGGAATTGGAGGCACTGTGTTTCAGTGGTTCTGGTCCTGTCTCCCAGGCAGGTTCCAGATGGTGGGTGCTTGGGAACAGCTGCTCCTCCAAAAAAAAAAAAAAAGAGCTGTTATTTGGCATACCACAAGCTGCCATTCTATCCCCAATGCTGTTTGACATCTACATGAAACTGCTGGGAGAGACATCTGGAGACATGTTATCAGTATTTCAAATATATTTCTCCATGCCTTCAAAAACAGCCTCAGCTAAGGATAGTGTGTCTCCTCTGAATGAATTCCTGGAAGAGGTAATAGGCTGGATGAGGTAAAACAAACTGAAGCTGAATCCAGACAAGACGGAGATGCTTACTGTCAAGGGTCCTAACCTGGGTCTGGAGGTGTGTCAGCCAGTCCTGGGAGGGGTTACACTCCCTCTGAAAGACTCTGCTTGCAATTTGGGGGTGCTTCTGGATCCGTTGCTCCAAATGACAGCTCAGATAGATGTGACAGCCAGGAGTGCTTATTATCAGCTTTGATTGATATACCAACTGCACCCCTTCCTAGAGTTGGAGAATCCAAAGATGGTAGTGCACACGCTGCTAACATCAAGGCTCGACTTCTGCAATACGTTGTACAGCGGGCTACCTCTATACCAAATTTGGAAAGTTAAATTAGTTCAAAACATGACAACCAGATTGGTTACTGGTGCACCAAGGAGTGATCACATTACACCAATATTAAAATCGCTCCACTGGTTGCCAATTAGTTTCCGGGCAAGGTAGAAAGTGTTGGTTGTTATCTTTAATGTCCCCCCAGAGGACCTGAGTGTGATCAAGGTGTCTCCCCTGCCAGGTAAGTATGGGCTCTACATGGATTGGGTCCAGATTACCTATGGGATCATCTTCTCCCATATAATCTGTCCCATACACTCAGGTCCTCTGGGGGACATTTACTTCAGTCAGCCACGACTAGGTTGGCAAGTGTCACCCAGAGGACTTTTTCTTCAGCTGACCCTAGACTCTGGAATTGCCTGTCGGAAGAGATTCGACAGTTGAATACGCTGTCTGAATTTAAAATAGTCTTAAAGACCAGTTTCTTCTTTCTTCTTCTATCCAGCTGAATTTTAAACTGTGAATATTAAATTGTTTTAGCATGATTGGTTTTATTTGCTTTTGAACTGATATTATGTGTTTTAATGGGTCGGTGTATTTTAATTGATATGTATTTTAACTGAGATTACTTACGACTCCTTGAACGCTTTCATCAGCGTTGTATATGCACAATCCTAAATATACACTGGACTGACCATGTGACAAATGTTGCTGTCCTTGAGCAAGCAGGGATCACCAGCATTGAGGCCATGGTATTGAGAACACAGCTGTGCTGGGCAGGGCATGTTTCTAGGATGGAGGACCATCGCCTCCTAAAAATAGTACTCTACAGTGAACTCGCCACGGGTCAGCGTAAGAGGGGCGCTCCAAAAAAGCGATACAAAGACTCCCTGAAACAACATCTCAGGCTCAGCCAAATTGATCACCAACAATGGTCCGCCCTGGCCTCACATCGGGAGGCATGGAGATGCACTATCCACAAGGCTGCAGCCTTATTTTAGAACTCACGTCGAACAAGTCTTGAAGAGAAACAACAATGCAGAAAGAATCACAACCCGGAATCATCACCCAAGGAGACCTTCTGCTGTGCTTTCTGCAACCGGACTTGTTTATCTCGGATTGGCCTTTTTAGTCATCAGCACGCTTGCAGAAAGCGCAGGATGAGTCCTTCCTGAATCTTCGTTTGTGAAGAAAAGCCAGAGACTTATGTGTAAATCAGTTGTTCCCTGCCCCCCGCCTTGATCCATGGGGAGTGGTGGGTAAGATATTAGTAGTAGTAGTAGTTGTAGTAGTAGTAGTAGTATCATTATTATTACAGTATGTCACCATGTGATGTAATTCCTCCCCTATACCCTAGACAGTCTTAGGGTGTGCTAAGTGCCAGTGGACCCTCATCCAAGACACAAGGCTGAAGGAGATGCCAAGCTGAGCTTAATGACTTGGTGTTCATGCAGTGTACTGTCTGCAGTGAGCCTGATGAAATAAAAGCCTTAATTATCTTTAACCTTTTTAAGTTCTATGGTTTTCCAACTAGTACAAGTTCTGTTTGGGTACTAACTATAAACATGAACTTCTGACAATTACTTTTAAAGATTTCCTTGTTTTGTCACTTTCTAGTTTGATATAACTTGTTCTACATTTTTTTTTTTAAAAAAAAGGGAGAGACACATATATTTATTAGATGTCAACTTTAACAAATGTATTTTGGGCAACATGGTCAGGTTACATCAATGCATTTCCCTAACTTTGTTCAGGTCCTATGTTCTTTCTTTCTTTCCTACCTGTCTTTCTTAATTGTTTTTCTGTTTCTTTTCTTTTTATTCACACTTTTAAAATCCAAGTTTTTTTTAAAAAAAAGCAGGAGTGACTTTACAACGTTAACAAGTTCTATAAGCACTACTAATATAACAAGTAATAATAACACCTTGCATACCATGGAGATCTGTGGTTTCAATAGTGCACACAGTTCTTCCACCAACAGAGGTCACAGCTCTTCCATGCATAGTTGCTATGCCCAGTTGGTCATCTGATGAACATCCTTCTGGAAGTCAGCCTCCCTGAGTAAGACCATTCAATAAATGGATTTCACATAAGTGTTGGTTTACCAAGTCCATATTGACTCAATAGGGTCTTGCTTTAGCAACTAGCAACTGATTATTCACCAATAATAGAAATTGTGACATAAATGTGTCAGCAGACCATGGAGGCAGAGGAATGGTGATAAGGTCAGTCCTTGTTCTGGGTTCCATTTTTCCTTGGAGTGGACGTGGCTGACTGCAGATCAGTCACGCTAGAGTCACACTGGAGGTGGTCTCTCTAGGCATTCGGAGGTCCTCCAGTGTGACTCTATGGTCAATTTTGACTGAAAGTTGACCATAGAGTCATGTCAGATGCCTAGAGAGGTATCTTCTCTAGGCATTTTCTAGGTCTTCCAGTGCAATTCTATGCTATTTGTGGTGGTATGCTGTTATATGTGGTTCCAGGTACCTGCAGATACGGGGCGGGGGAGGGACCTGTATATCATGCCAACACATCCAGCCTGGCTCTGAGACCTCTAGGTTTCTTTCACACTAAATAATTATAGCACTTTGATACCACTTTAATTGCCATGGCTGCATCCTAAGGAGTCCTGGGGTTTTGTAGTTTGGTAAGGCACTAGACCCCTAGCAAACCTCTGGCAAATAATTCTAAATATCTCATGAAACTACAAATCCCATACCCCTCAAGTGTCACAATTTGGCAGGGACAGTCCCAGTTGTTCTTTTGTCACCCCACTTTAGCATCTGCTTTTAAAATGTTCCATTTTCTCTCTCTTCTTTCCACTTTCCCCCTTTGTCCTGAGCTTATTTCAATTGCTGCAAACTGAGGGTGAATCCACATTACACAAATAATCCAGTTTGAAACTGGATTGTTTGTGATAGCTTCTTCCTATGGAATCCTGGGATTTGTAATTTGGTGACGCATCAGTACTCTTTGGCAGAGAAGGCCAAAGACCTTATCAAACTACAAATCCAATGTCCAGAAGACATATACACAGAGTACACACTGGACCTCTGCTTCTACAGAAAGAATAATACCATATGGAGGAAAAGAAACCTTTACAGTTCAAATGCTACTTCTCAGTCATTTTTCAGTGACCCAGAGCAAACGCTGATGGGTACAATTACAGATTCCTGCACTTAATCCAGATCAGTTTAAAATACATTTTTATTTAGATTCTAACTGGGGGAAATCCACTCAGCAGGACAAATCAGAGCTAGGTATCTCTCATATGAAGCTTAGTTTCCTGATGTGGGCTTCCAAATTCCCAGATTAAAGAGATAAAGAGAACACAATTGCCAAAACAGCTCTCAGGGCATGTTTCTGCTGTTTCAAAGTCCCTCCTAATTGTTGAAAGTGAATAACCACAGACAGGCACAAACCCTGTTTTGCTACATTTGGCACAACAAATCCAGTAATCAGAGCAATAATTAATACCTAGCATTTATCACAGATCTTTATATTCATAGTGCTGTGCAAACAGTAACGAGTTCTCACAACGCCCAGGCCAGGTGGTTAAATACTGTTGCCCTCATTTTACAGAGAGAGGAACCCAGCCAACAATACGGAAACCATTTATCAAAACTATGTGCTGCTGATGTACTTGTAATAAAAAACTTGTGTGGCTTGGAGAACTACTTGCTCAGGGGTGAGTTCTGCCAGAATTTAGTTTTCATAAGATTTGTGAGACAGCGGGGAAATTGAATCAAGGGTGAATAGATGACTTTTGTCCAGTCATTGTGGCCCAAGATGATTACATAGAGACCACCCTTTTGAATCTGGACCATCTGGAGACAGAGATCTCACTCAGGGAGGAACTGTTGAGGAACTTAGTGCATTAGGCCCATACATAATCACAGAAGTAAAATCTCATTCTTAAACAGCTAGTTGTGGTCGTGTGATACTTCTGTGACAGTAGTATTGTGCCGTTAAAGCATAGTATTGCGCAATTACAGCAATGTGTGATAATTACACCACTATGTTTCATATTGAGGATATTGAGCTTTCCTCAATAGTGGAATTATAGCGTTTTTAGACGTTAAAGCCCTTGGTGTGCAAAGATAGCTTCACTCAGGAAGGTGGGGGTGACACTGAAGATGACAAGGTATGGTTTGCAATGATAAGCAATTTATGCAAGGATATTCTGGGGCTGGGGGGTGGATGGTAGTACCATTTCACATTTTTGCCAAGCTCCTCTAAAATACATGTGGGTAAAATAAAAAAAATGAAGGCAATTTACCCCAAGTAGCAACAAAGTCTGCCTGTTCAGACCTGTGAGCAAATCTGGCCTGGAATTTTTTTGTAAGAGTCCAACAATGGTTGGGTTCCTGCATTGCACAGATCATCAGGCTTCCCCTTGCCCAAGTGCTCAAGTTACCTATTATCAGACCAGGACACACCACTCCCATAGACATTCAGTGGCCAGGGCAAAAAAAGAGAGGATGTAGGCAGCCAGGCAGCTGCTGGTTGTATTCCTGCAGCCAGGTTCAGGAATCATAGAATTGTAGAGTTGGAAGAGACCACGAGGGCCATCCAGTCCAACCCGCTGCCATGCAGGAATATACAATCAAAGCAACCCTGACAGATGGCCATCCAGCCTCTGTTTAAAGACCTCCAAGGAAGGAGATCCCAGCATGCTCCGAGGGAGTGTGTTCCACTGCCGAACAGCTCTTACTGTCAAAAAGTTCCTCCTAATGTTGAGGTGGAATCTCTGTTCCTGGAGCTTGCATCCATTGCTCCATGTTCCAGTCTCTGGAGTAGCAGAAAACAAGCTTGCTCCATCCTCAATGTGACACCCCTTCAAATACTTAAATAGGTATAATGTCATCTTCATGGACCTCCAGAGAACCCCTAAGAGGTCCAGGGGGGTGGCTTTTCGTTCCTGAAGCAGTTTGCAGGAATGCAGCCAACTGCTGACTGACTGACTTTGTCCTCCTCCCGTCCCCCGCTGCCACTGAATGACAACTGGAAAATGATCTTGGGGGGGGGGAGTCATGGTAGATGGTACCATCTGATATGTCCCAGCTCCATAACTTCAATTGGATTCTGTCTTTAAAGAGAGGGAAATTCTCAGAATCTCAGCCAGCATGAATAGCAATGTAAAAAAGTAATTTTTCCAAGCTTTTTGGACACCTCAAAACTTGAGTATGGCCAATATGTCTGCCCAAAGGCTGAGACCTGCTAGAAGGCCTCTGTTTCCCAGCCACGGGAAATAATACACTGTAGGAGAACACGGTGGATGGCCTTCTTTGCTGTGGCACCCTGTTTTAGAATGCCCTTCCCTTGGAGACCTGATTGGTGCCCACATTCATTCTGGGACCAAGTTACAACACGGCCTTTTATTAAAACCTTTGAGGCACAACTGATTTCCCCCCCCAAAAAAAAATCTACCTGCAAGTCAAGATGGCAGCTGTGAGTGATTTCACCCCTTTTTTTTACCTACCATAATTTGCTGCCGCCAAACTTTATTTAAAAAAAAAAAAAACTATTTCCAATGTGTGCTGGAGTGATATTTTGCCTTTACCAAAAAAAGAAGAAAAAAAAAAACACCCCATTTTCTCATCTTAGCGCTCACTCACTAAGGTGAAAATCCAACATGGTGGTTAGCAAGCCATACCCCACTTGTCCAGCCAATCATCCTTTTGCTTCCTCTTGTATGGGAAAGCGACTCATATCGAATTGTTTGTCCCAACAAGGGGGAATGCATATTCCCCCCCACCGTTGTTGTTTTTTAAATGGGGAAAGCCATGAAAGCTTTTCCAACATAGTTTTTCCATTTTGGGCCCTATTCCTTCACAATCTGGCAGAACAACGTGGAATGCCATTAAGGCAGGTAGGATTCTCCTTGCATTCCATGAGGAGTATTTCAGTGGTACCAATCTTTCCACAGTCTCTTCTTCCAAGAGCTGCTTCTTGTGTTGGACTGGAGTCCTGCTAATTTGGAGTTTGTTTTTCTTGGTTATGTGAAGGTGCTTTTTACTACATGAAGATCTTTAGATCCGTCCCAGCCATTTCTTTCTGTTCCCCCATCGGATTTCCTTCAAGTCAGCTAGTTTCTTAATGGCAACCGCTGGTGTTTTAACATTGCAGAAAGGTAGCTTTATTCATCTTCTACAGCACAAACATAAAAGGTTACCATCTCACATTGGCAACAGGAGTAGTTTATTTGGGACAAGCCATCTGAGGTCAGAGAGGCACTTTCATCAAATGGATCAGATGAGGCTGGCTGTTGTTGTTTTTTTAAAAAATCCTGCTACCACCTATCAGTCCCAACTTGTTTTCCACAGCACTTTAAGGAGCTAAATCCTATGCTGACACTGTCTGTATGTCAGGAAAACAGAGAGGATGGGGTGAGGGAGAGATTTTCATCATATAGAATGAAAGTTGCTATCCATACTAGAGTGACACAAAGCATACCGACAGAAACATGCCACTTCTCAAGGGAGCAATGTAATTTGTGATTATGGCACATTTTAAATTAAATTTGTCATCAAGAGGAATCACTAGATATGAGGTAAAATAAAAGATATGAGAAGATGATGTTTTGGTTTTCTTCTGTTCCTCTCAGCTTTCTCATTCCAACTAGTTGTCTAAACATGTCTACCAAGCTTCCACTTCAGAGGAATTTTTTTTAGATCTGGGACACTTCCATCTTCTGATTAACATATTAACTGAATGACAAACAAAACTAATCTCTTTTTAAGCACTCCTGTTTGGGTTTAAGAGCCTAGAACTGCTGGACCAGCCCAGGATATTTTCCTGCCTACAGCGAAGGTAGATTCACCCCACCAGCACCAGCGCCAGCATTTCTCATATAGAGGCTGATTGGATGAACATTTGGATCTTATTTCAACACTGGCAACGGGACAGCATCCTCCACTAAACTAGGGATGTTAACAACACTCACAAATTCTCCTCCTCAATGAGAACAGAGACACCCCATCAAGAATACACCCAACTGCCCCCCCGCAAGATTTACCATAAATCAGGACTATTACTTTGTAAAATTCATATGCACAAAAATATTTTTTATCAGAAAGCAACATTTTGCACAAGACCACTGTATTTACAAAAAATAAACTGTTTTCTGCTGGAAAAGTATAGACCTTTGTTTCAAAAAACTGTGCAAATGAGTTTTTCAGGAAAAATCCTAACTAGTAAAAATGGTCAAAAATGCACAAAACTGCTTTCAATCCTGCACAGTGGGGAGAAAAAAAATGCAATTATTATTTAATGAAAGAATGAAATAGGCAAGGATTTATGTTCCTACACTACAGCATGAAACAGCAGATACACACCACTTTGTCCTCCAACAGAAGCAAATCACCAGGGGTCTTAGGTGACTTGGAGGCACATGCATGCGCACACATGCACACGCACACGCACAGAGAAGTAATGACTAGAAAGGTGCCTTCCCAGAGTTTGGAAGAGTTTGGAAACAAATAATGAGTTGCTTTTTATTAGTTCCATTTTCCAGTAATGAAAGTATGTACATATAACACTGCAATTGTAACTTAATGATACTGTACAAGTCGCCTGTATCCGTGGAGGATACATTCTCAGATTTACCATGGATATGTGAAACTGTGGATAACAGTGAGCCCTATCGAATGAATGACTTCTGTCCCAACCTCTGGTGGAAGCATACCATAGAATTGTGTTAGAGGACCTAGAAAATGCCTAGAGAGGACATGGATAAATGAAACCATTTTTTGGACATGGATAAGTGAAGCCATGGATACCGGTCCCATGGATACAGGAGTCAACCTGTAGCTATAACTTTTTAGTTACTTTTGTTGTTACAGGGTGTGGCCAAAGGGTACAGGAGGAATATCACACAGCTGAAGTAGTGGCTCATGCCTCTGCCTTGTGTTCTCTTGTGTATGTTGAGGCAACTATGAGGCAGACTGAAGGAGAACATTTTTGTAACATAGGCCAGCAGCTTGATCATTCATTGGGGGAATGTTGGGTCAAAATAACTAAAAGTAACTTATTTACTTTTGAGAAAATGGAAAAGTTGAATTGATAACAATTGTAATGACAATGGTTGCAAGTGGAATACTACAGGGTTCTATCCTGGCCTCAGTGTTATTCAATGTGGAGAGCATGTGATGGGCAGCTGATGGGATGTGGATGAGCAAATGGGAAGAGAGAATGAGGGAGCCAATCCTGTGGCAGGAAACTGGTATGGGAGGGGTCTCCTAGAGTGAAAAGATATGCATGACAGTTGAGAGAAATGAGATGACAAGAGAGAGTTGAAGATGTTATGTGATGAGGAGAGAGCTGGAATGTGTGTGTGGTTGTGAGTGGAGCTGAGGGAATGTATGTGCAATGAGAATAAGTGTTAAGAGGAATAGAGGCTGACTGGAATATAGAGTGAGAGGAAAGAATGAACCTCACAAGTTGTTATTGAGTCAGGCAGATTCTGAAATTATATGGTCACCACAGAGTGGGACTAGCAACCAGTTTAAAATTAACCAAGTTGAAGACAGAATTCAAAGCATTTCTGTTATTTTGTTCAACCAATAAATCAATCTTTATATTTTGTTTAACAAATCCAGATTCCTCATGAATTATTTTCCTTATTAGTATTTATTTGGCATGCTAACCCTGTAATTAAACACACACCAATACAAGTACTATCCATAGCAAGTAAAATTCCAGTCCAAGGAAGGGAGATAAGGGGGGATTTTGACATAACTGTGGAACTGCAGTCTCCACAGATATTTATTTGGTGGCAGCGTAAGTGATGAGGCAGCCAGGCTGAACAGTGACATAAAATCATCTGGTGTGCCTGCGTGTTGCATTCAACCTCTTTTGTAATGACTTGGGCGAAGAAATAGAGGGGATAGTAATATAATGACACAGAATTCTTTGGGAGGGATAGCTACATCAGAAAACAGAATTAGGATTCAAAATAATCTCAACAGATTGGAGAACAGGACCAAAAAAACCCTAATAAAATATCAACAGGGATAAATGTAAAGTTCTACATTAAGACAGAAATATCTCAAATCACAAGGGCACAAATATATAGGACAGGTGACACCTGACATGACAACAAATGATACAAAAAAGATCTAGGGATCTTAGTAGACTACAAAACTGAACATGACTCAATACTGTGGTGCAGCAACTTATAAAGTAAATGCAATTCTAGGCTGCATTAACAAAAATACAGAAGTAACAGTATCATTCTGTTCTGCTTCAGTCAAACCTCACCTGTATACAATGTTCAGTGCTGGATGCTACAGTTATATCAGCTGTATCAAGAAGAATCTCAACAAACTGGAACATGTCAGAGGACCAAGATGGTAAAGGGTCTGGAAACCAAGTCCTCTGAGAAATGACTGAGGGAAATAGATATTTTTAACCTGGAGAAAAAAGACTAAGAGATTATTGTTGTTGCATGTTTTCAAGTCATTTCTGATGTACGGCAATCCTAAGGTGAACCTGTCCCAGGAATTTCTCAGCAAGATTTGTTCAGAAGGGGTTTGGCATTGCTTTTCTCTAAGGCTGAAAGTGTGATTTGCCCAAGGTCACTCAGTGAGTTTCCATGGAGTGGAGATTCAGACCCTGGTCTCCCAGAGTCCTAGTCCAGCATTTCAACCATTTGAATCCCATCTCAGGAAAAGGCAGAATACTGAATGAATGAATGAACGAATGAACCACTACACCACACTGGCTCTCTTGATGATATGATAGCCATTTTTAATATCTGAAATTCATGAAGGCATCTTGTTTTCTATTGGTGCACAGGGTAGAACCCAAACCAATAGAGTACATGACTGGAGATTCTGACTAAATATTAGGAAGAATTTCTTGCTGATAAACACTGTTTGACAAGGGAAGAGATTAACTTGGAAAATGTTGGATGTTACTTTATTGGAGGTCTTAAAACAGGTTTGGTGGTTATCTGTTACGGAGCCTTTAGCTAGACATTCCTACATAGGCGAAGGTTTTGATTAGGTTAGTGCTAATCAAAGTGGTGATCTGTGGACCAGTGCTAGTCCATGACTTTTTGATTAGCAAAGACAATGACAGCATCTGCCACACATACACACACATCAGACTCCCTGTCTCCTCTGAGTTTAGCTGGAATCCCCACAATAGCTGAAGGGCGAATGATTTTCTCAGCAAAGTATGAGCTAGCCCTGTTGCAATCCAAAGTATTTGCGGGAAGCTTGGCCTTAACTAGGAAAGACCTTTTAGCTTTACAAAAGGACTGCTCCTGGTGGAGATAAAAATGGATGGAAATTGTTAGATTACACAGATTAGAAATAGTTAGATTAGACTCTCCGTTAAGGTGTTACGATGGGGACTGTCACAAACCAATGAGGGCTTGTGCTTTAAAATGTATCCCTAAACCACTGTGCAGAATGCTCTGAAGAATCATTGCTTGGGTAAATTGTACATTCAAATCACAACATAGGGACATAAATGATTGCACCTTAGAACAATTAGTCATGTAGTTGACAAGAGAAATGCAGCCCTTGATTTAATACGATATTCTTGTTAGAGATATGATTGTCACCCAAACCGCTTTGGAATAATAATCACAACACTGTCTTCAACATTCAGATGTGTGAGAAATGGTCTAAAGACTTTGGCAAAATAAATAAAGTAAACATAATTTGGCAATAAGGGAAATATTCATTTTTTAAAGGACTTGAAGCATATATTGCTCAAAACATTTAACACTAACAAGAAATGCCCATTTAAATATGTCAGAAGTGGGAAACAAATTTGATCATTAACTGTCAAGAGAGTGAAAGGTATGCTAAATGAGAGCAGGGAGATTGCAAAGAAGTTGAAGACATTCTTTGCATCTGTCTTTGCTATGACAGTCATAAAGTAGAGCGTATGACATACACCTCTACCTGAACTGACTTTTTCAGGGAAGGTTTTTGAAGAGTTGAGGTGATAAGAAAGGAAATTCTTGGCCTTACTGTCAGACTAAAAATGAACAAATCACTGGGTTGTGATGAAATCCACACAAGAGCTCTTCAAGAACTCAGATAGGACTTTATGGATCTTCTAACAAAAATAAGGAACTTTTTCCTAAAATCTGCCCACATACTGAAGGCAAATAGGCAATGTAACATTATTTTTAAGTAGGCCAGGAAATTACAGGTCAGTTGGCTTAACTGAATAAATAGATTGCAATTTATGTAATGCACGTAGGCCCAAAAATTTCAAACTGAGGAGGCAGAACAAGTGATAGCACTACCATTGTATTTATAGAAAGATGAAAAAATCAGAAGACTATGACTGGATTGTAGCCACAAATGTGTACATATTTTATTGCACCCCTCCTTCCGCCATGACAAATGTCTGATATATTTTGTTACACTGTAATGATGAAATCACTGACATGTGGTTTATTACCCACTTTTGACATGCATCTGATAAATAGTATCTTAGCACAAACAGTCACATCTGACACCAGACCATCTGTGGAAGCATATTTCTCCCATCTGGAGCTCTCTATCTGTAGATCAATGGAATGAAAGGTTTGTGCATTTGAATAACTTACCATGATTAAAAAAAGAGAGTATAAAAGAGGAGTGGAGGTCATGAGACAGATATTCGGATACAAAAATAGTTGATGAATGCTGGCTGTTGCAGCTTTCATGAATTGTTTCCTAAATATGGCCCTTCAGAAACTCCAAGAGTTATTAATATTATTGTTGGTTCTTTTTACTCATGGGCAGCTGTTTAGGAGATCTTTGGCTTGTTCATAAATGTAATCCTAGTGGCAGCTTGATCTGCAGCTGATGCACATTGCAGAAAAAGCCACCGCATACTCATATTACATAAGGTAACATCCCTTTTTTCCATGATGCAATTTAGTTTCTGTGTGGAAGGCAGGGGGAGCATCCTTCCAGAAAGGGGATAATGTAGTGGCCTTCCACTTGATTTTTCTCCATATAGCAATATGCATCAATAAGAAAGAATGGGTTAGGGCTGGGAAGTATCAGAGACATCCCATTCTGGACCGTGCCTGCTTGGTCAATTTCCTTAAGTTTACCCATTGGCCAGAGTTTAATACTGGCACACAATTCCAGTTCCCAGGTCTAACATTATAAAGTTCTGGGGCAGCTTAGCACTTATGAATATTAGTTCTGTGTTGATGGAGAATGGAGAAAGGTGCCTACCAGTGAACACCAGTAAATGTCTCCCTGCCTTTCCAAAGAGTACACACAAGGTAATATCAGTTCATTCTGCAGCTGCACTTTAAAATCTTACCAATTTGGATAAGGAACAACAGTGCAGGATACAATGGCTGTGTGATCTAGAACTCTGGGGTAATTATAAAGGAGTTTGATTTCCTTCAAGGAAGAGCCTGCTGTAGCAAAAACACCCAGATGCATAAATTTTACACAACCAATTGATTTGCATAAGTGACCTCACTGAATCAGGGTGTATACTATGCATAATATATGTTTATACATTAAAATTATGGATTTACATCTTTGTCTTTACTACCTTCGATGCACTGTTTGGTTGTCAGCAGGCTGAATTAACACTTTCTGCTTATCTCTAATGCATTAATCATATCTCAAAAAAGCCTGAAGTTCTTACAGCTCTCATTCAAAGCCACTTGCAACTCTCTGGAGTAATACTTGTTAGCCTCTGTTCCTCTCCAGCCATCCTGCAATTTTTGAAATCTAACAGCTAATTAGACAACATCTGGTTTCTTCAACAAGATAATTGAGTTTGATTAGAAAAACCACAGCTGTGAAGAGAAGTGAAAAGCCCACCCCCATACCTCATATCTCAGTTATGTACAAGTGTATTTCCCCCCCACCCACCCACAAACACATATTTTGGGCTATTTCTTTTTATTAAAATATTATAAAATAAAATAATCTATATTGATGATTATTATTTATTATTATTTTATGTACTTATTTCTATCTACCTTTCTCCCAATAATGGGGCTCAAGGCAGCTACCAATATATTTAAAATAATATAAATCAGAAACTATATAAGAGCATTAATAAAAGCATAAATATAAGATTTTTAAAAACAAACCATTTATAAAGTTAAAACATTAACCATTAAAAATATTAAAAATCCTTAAAAGACTATATACAAACCTTTAAAAATGTTCAAATACCAATTACAATATGCAAAGTTGCCTCATATGGCATAAGGGAGAGATCAGTGATCAACCCAGACATAAAAACTAATTAAACTTTTGCATTAACGGGCCAGAATACTGTTAGACTGTTAAAAATACATAACTCACTGTTGATGACCAAACATTGAATAACAAGACCAGACACAGAAAGTTGGGTTAAATAAAGTTATTTTGAACTATAAACCTATTTAATTTATGTTGAACCTGGAAAGGAGCAAGAGGGGGGAAGCAAACTGATGTGGGTCCAGGTGAGGCCAGATTTCAACCCTTGACAATCCCCTCAGCCTTCCCTTGGGTGACACAGTTTAGCCCTGAGAGCAATCCAATTATTGGGTTGCTCCCTGGCCAGCCATTTACTAGAAGGTAAACCTAGGCCACTCTCACCCAAGTCACCAGATTCTATAAATAAGAGTAAACCCCCAGGTCAGCCTCAATGCTTCCTTTATCTCCCCAGGGTCCCAGGACATGTAGAAGCTGTTCCAGAGCCCTACCCTTCACCAAAAGGGTGCCAAGGTATACATGGAACTCATATATTCTCCCCCCACTACCTGCCATTGACAGTGTACTTATAGGCACCACCCTTAGCCAATCATCAAAGTCCCTCAGATACAGTATGGGGTTGACAAGAAAGAAAAAAAAAAGTAAAGGGGAGATAATTCCTATCTGGCCCCAAAGCAACCAGCTAAGCTCATACTGCACTGGATGTGGGATGGTGAGTCGTGAATTGAAAATCCAAAGGAAGCATGTGAAGGGGAAGCTGGGCCCTAAATACACTCCAGCTCCACCTCTGTCACATGTAACAATTTGGCACATAGCACAACTCGCAGCCACCCCTGGTATCTATTCCTGGAAGCCATCAAAGTGTACCTTCCCCTGCAGTGTTGTTCAGGTACATATTATGCATTCATACCACTCCATATTCACAATCCCTATGCAGCCCTAGGCTGTGAAAGTCCCCCCAAACCCACTTACCAGTAAGCAGCTGTTGGGATCAATGGGAGTTTGTTTCCCTATCAATTGAGAAGTGGGTGCCAAATTTTCCCACGCAGCCCCTCACATGAGTGATCTCTAGCACAAGGGGGATTTATTACAGGGTCCTTTTTCTGTCTGTCATGCTGGAGGTCACTCATTGGAGTGAACAGGAACATCAGGTAGCCACTTGGGAACAGACCCTTGTTGATCCCAGCAGTTGCTTACTGGTAAGTGGGGTATGCAGGGTCTGGCCAGAATGGGGGCTAGTCAATGTGACTGTAAGGTGGATTTGTAATTGGTTGACTGACCGAACCCAAAGGGCAGTCACCAATGGCTCCTCTTTATCCTGGAGAGAAGTGACTAGCGGGGTGCCACAGGTTTCTGTCCTGGACCTAGTGCTATTCAACATCTTTATCAATGACTTGGATGAGAGAACAGAGGACATTCTTATCATGTTTGCAGACACCAAATTAGGAGGGGTAGCTAACACCCCAGAGGACAAGCTCAGAATTCAAAATGACCTCAACAGATTAGAAAGCTGGGCCAAAACTAACAAAATGTACCGGTATTTCGACAGGGAGAAATGTAGAGTAGTACTACACTTACGGAGAAAAAAAATTAAATGCACAGATATAGGATGGATGACACCTGGCTTGATGGCAGTACATGCAAAAGGGATCTTGGAGTCTTAGTGGATCACAAGCTGAACATGAGTCAGTAGTCTGATGCGGCAGCCAGAAAAGCCAATGAAATTCTAGGCTACATCAATAAGAGTATAGTGTCTAGACTGAGGGAAACAATAGTGCCACTCTATTCTGCTGTGGTCAGACCTCACCTGGAATACTGTGCCCAGTTCTGGGCACCACAATTCAAGACGGATGTTGACAAGCTGGAATGTGTCCAGATGAGGGTGACCAAAATGGTAAAAGATCTAGAAACTATGACCTATGAGGAGCGGCTTAGGAAGCTGGGAATGTTTACTCTGGAGAAGAGAAGGTTGAGAGGGGACATGATATCCATGTTTAAATATTTGAAGGGATGTCATACTGAGGATGGAGCAAGCTTGTTTTCTGCTGCTCCAGAGACTATGACATGGAGCAATGGATTCAAATTACAGGAAAAGAGATTCCACCTAAACATTAGGAAGAACATCCTGACAGTAAGAGCTGTTCGGAAGTGGAATACACTGCTTTGTAGTGTGATGGGGTCTCCTTCTTTGGAAGTTTTTAAACAGAGGCTGGATGGCCATCTGCCGGGCATGCTTTGAGTGTGTATCCTGCATGGCAGGAGGTTGGGCTAGATGGCCCTTGTGGTCTCTTCCAAGTCTATGATTCTATAATTCTAGTACGTAATGGTCACAAGATTCTGCTGACAGTTTCTGTTCAAATATAATATTAACCTATAGTTTAGTCGATGCCATGGGAATAAGCCTGGCTGAATGTCACATCTTAAGCTTTCTCTTTCCACTTTCTTCCTGCAGCACAGGAACAAGGAGGAGATTCATCTCCACTTCCAGTTGGCTACAGCTATCATTTTGCCCAATTCAAGAACTCTGGTTAGTGTGAAGTATGTTTTAGAATATCAGCCATGAATAAAATACAGTATGCAGTCCCTTTGTTTTCTTAAACCAGGGGTGGGGAGCTTGTGGTCTTCCAAATGTGGTTTGAATAACTAGTGTCCTTGCCCCTCACCATTGCACAGGTTAGCATGGCTGATGGGAACTGGATTTTCATAGCATCTGGAGTTCTACAGGTCCTCCAGCTTGCCTTATACTAAGGCTAACTAGTTTGTCTGGGTTCAGACATATTGGGTAACTATAGTTATGCAGATGTAAATAGAAATGAAAGCTTCTGGAGAAAGACGACTGAGGGTGGAGGCTGTGTGTGAACCCTGGCATTCATGTGTGTAACACTAAGCCATAGTGCAGCATTTTGTGAGTACCAGACATTCTGTGACTCAGTGAGAAGGGATAGAAATGTATTTTGCTGAACAACTAAGAGGCATTAAAGAATCTAGATTTTTGCCTTAAATGAAATTCTACACAAAAATCCATGTGTTTCAAGCCACAGAGGATTGCAGGATACAATTACAATTAGCTTGCTATGAATAAGGTTGTACAGAGATGGGAGGAATCTTTGGTTCTCTTGACATGTTGGCCTATAATTCTCCAAAATCCCTTCCTATTGAATATGCAGGCTGGGGCTTCAGGAAGCTGGCATCTAAAACATCTTAAAGGTTAAAGCTTTGCTACCCCTGTTGTAGCTGCTACTGGCAATATTTCATTTTTACTGGGAAGAGCAGAAAATCTATTTTGCAAAAGTTTAATAATTTATTATTTCTGTTGTTCAGCTTCCTTGTAGGTATTATTTCCTCATACAACCTTTCCCATTATAGAAACTGCTGGTGCCTTAGTGTAGATGGTTAGATAAAGCTAAACATATCTGAGCCAAGAGCTACCACAAGAACCTCCTCTTGTCTGGATTGTCCTGCCCCTGTACCTGCATGTTAGTCAAACAATCAAGAAGGTGATTAAAACATGTCTGATCCTGGCAGCTGCGTCACTGGATCCCTTTAGAAAACTGGCATTGTTAGACACCATCTCCACACCCCAGGTGCATCCTCTGCTATTGGCTTCATAATTAACTACCTCCATAGGCACTGCACTAATATGAATCACAGGCTCATTTCTTGGTGTTAATGAGGACGTACTATGTAATTTCCTAGGAATTTTCCTGTATGGGCCAAGCTTTCAGTGAAGTATAGTACATGGATTACGTGCAATAAGGGCTTGATATTAGCAGAGACCCATACAAAGCTATCCTTGATGTACTATGAACCCACTTTTCAGAGTCACCACAATAAAGCATAGGTGAGATACATCCAGATCCAGATGCAGATCATTCCAGGCCCTGAGCCAGAACCTGAGAGAGACAGCCCTTGGTGATGTCATTAAGCATTATGCATTCAGTACCAACTGCAGTTGCTCATCTGTCTGGGGAGATGGGATAAGGAACATTTAATTTCACCTACTTGCTTCCAGCCAGAAGGCAGATACAAAGCATAGTGGTGGTGGTGGGGGACCCTGGCGCCACAACTAGAATGGAAAGAGAAAGCTAACTAAGTTCAAAAAGCCCATGGAAAGTCTTTGCAATGAATCAGTTCAGCTTTGCAAATTATAACAAACTGCTGCTTTTCTAGCTGAGCTGGGGATTTGCACACAGCTCTTTCCTCTTGCCTGAAGATGGGTCCACCAGAATTGGAGAACTCTATTTGCACCCTTGCCTCCTGGAGATGACACATGAAAACTGGAGATAAAGGACCAGGCAACCCCTATCAACCGTTCATTTTCAAGATATTTTCAAGACTACAACTCCCAGAATCCTCCATCCCATATGTGGTCATGCTGGTTGGGAGATTGTATGAGCTATAATCTAAAAAGATAACTTCTCCAAGCTCTACACATAGAGCTCTGCTCCATGTAGGCAGGAGGGCTCATCACATGCAAGGGATGTGTGGGTGTGCCTTCAAGTCGCCTATCATTCCTTATTCTGTCTAAGCAAAGGGAAATACTTCTGTAGGCCCAGAGCTCTCACCTTCCTGCATAGAGTTTTGGATCATGCCCAGATATTATAGTAATAATGCTGATGAAATGTGCTGGTTGTTAAATTAGAGGCCACACATATTCCCTTCTCAAAGGCAGCTTTTGCTATTGATGGCATAACACAAGTCTGTATTTTCTGCACCTGTGTTAAAGTTCCAAATGGCAAATAAAAAGCAGAAGGGCTGGAAGGTGCCGCAGAGCACTTTGATAAAAACATCTGCCCTAATAAAAGAGTTTTATGTCACCTAGTAAAAAATCTGAAGTTCAAGCTTTGGTAGAACTCCAAGAAAATATCATGACAATGCATAGGGGAGGAATCAAATGCTTCATGTTGAATTTCTCTCAGAAGACTATAGAAATCCAGTGCAGACTCTGGGATGCTACCATTGTGGTGTTACCTACACCCCACTCTTTCAATACTTCAGTAATTGGCAATATTTCATAAATTGGCTTATTATTGGCACCCCACATGCTGGCAGTAGGCCAGGGACCAAGTTTTGCTCAGAAAACCTAATGAAGTAGGTTTAGCACTGGATTTGCTAAAAATCCTAAAAGACACACCCAGGAAAGGACTATGCAAACTCCCCTGGAACTGATTAGTTAGGGAGAAATGGGCTAATTTTCCTGGACATTCACAGAAATGAGTCATTCAATAAGCCTATTAAGGTATCTGGATACTCTTTGCTTGCAAACTGGTTTTTTCTCATACGTTTTCCTATAACAGTAGAGGTTTGCCTGAGACTCATCGGTTTTAATGCTTCAGCGATTAGCAATTGTTAACACATCCAGAGAATCCATTGTTTAACCTTGGGAAACTCTGGCAGACATTGTTTTCCACTCAAACTCACCTCCTCAGGGGGAATATTGAATATAAATATCACCCTAAAACACAGCCAAGGTGTGCATCGCTTCTCTTCCTCCTGTCACTCTGTCAGTTTGTGTCATAAGGGTTGCAGCTTCTACAGGATAGGTACAGTATAGCCCATCATCCCGAACTCTATTCCTCTATCCCAATATTTCCTATGGACCCCACACAATTCAGGTAACAAGTTACATCATATTCAGCCATTTTGTGCAATGTCTCAGACATTTAAAGATGCTCCATATCACTCCCTCTAGCCAAAGAGAAGGATGCATTAACTGTTAATAGACCAGTTCAGTTACCACTACCTGTGTGAAACCATAACTCAATACTGAACATACGAGCAAAAGGTCATGTGTTCACAACAGAATTTGGCAATTTACATTCTGGATTACAAATCCTAGAATCCTCTGCTTGTAGCACAAAATTGTAGCACAAAAAAGTAACTTGCCTGGATCTGGTTTCAGACCCTGTCAGGAATCATTTTAGACTACAGATACAGTGTAAAATTATAGCAGTTTGATACTAGTTTGTCACGGTTCCATTCTGTACAATCTTGGGATTTGGAGATTGATAATATACTTGGAATTCTCCAACCCAGTTTCCCAAACTCAGCACCAGAGCTTTCTGGCAGAGAATTCTAAGTACCGTATATTCCGGCGTATAAGACGACTTTTGAGCACTCAAAAGTGCCCTCTAAAATTGACAGTCGTCTTATACGCCGGATACACTTTGCTTCACCTGCCTGCCTATCTCCTGCCTCTTCGCAAACGGAGCGAAGAGGCAGGAGATCGGGCAGGGGGTGAAGCAAAGTGCTCCTCCCTGCCACCCGCCCACCCCCCACGCTTCCACCACCCCTCCCGAAAGTCGCGGAACCGCGGCTTTGGGGGGGTGGCTAGGAAGCCCCCTCCTCCCTTCCCCCCGCCCACTCCCCCTTCATCCACCCCCCTCCCTGAAAGCCGCGGAACCGCAGCTTTCAGGGAGGGGGGATGGCGGAGAAGCCCCCTCCTCCCTTCCCCCCGCCCACTCCCCCCGCATCCACCCCCCTCCCTGAAAGCAGCGGAACCGCTGCTTTCAGGGAGGGGGGTGGTGGAGAAGCCCCCTCCTCCCTTCCCCCCGCCCACCCCCCGTGCATCCACCCCCTCCCTGAAAGCAGCGGGACCACTGCTTTCAGGGAGGGGGGTGGCGGAGAAGCCCCCTCCTCCCTTCCCCCTGCCCACTCCCCATGCATCCACCCCCCTCCCTGAAAGCCGCAGAAACGCGCTTTCAGGGAGGGGGGGTGGCAGAGAAGCCCCCTCCTCCCTTCCCCCCACCCACGCCCCATGCATACACCCCCCTCCCGAAAGGGAGGGGGGCTGGGAAGCCCCCTACTCCCTGCCACCCACCCACCCTCCGCCCAGCCACCCCCTTCCCCAAAGGCTCTCTTTGGAGAGGGGGGGTGGCTGCGAAGCCCCCTCCCCCCAGCCACCCTCCGCCCAGCCTCCCTCCTTCCCCAAAGCCCTGTTTGGCCGCACAGCCTGCGGATCCCCCTCCTGCGCTCCCTCCTGGAAGGGAGCACAGGAGGGGCATGCAGAGGCTGCGCGGCCAAACCGCGATTCGCCCCTTCTCCCCACCTTCCTGGAAGGTGGGGAGAAGGGGCGAACGTGCCCCTTTTGGGCGCACAGCCTCCGCATCCTCCTCCTGCGCTCCCTCCTGGAAGGGAGCACAGGAGGGGCATGCGGGGGCTATGCGTTGGAAGAGGGGGGTCGTCTTATAGGGCAAATATATCACAAACTCTGCATTTTACCTTAAAAATTGGGGGGTCGTCTTATATGCCGTGTCGTCTTATACACCGGAATATATGGTAGCTCATCAAGCTACAAATCCCAGAATTCCATAGAATGGGGCTATGGTAGTTAATGTGCTATCAAAGAGCTATAACTGTGTAATGTGGATATGCCCTTAGATTCCCCCCCCACCAATTAGCAAGATGAAATGGCTACCCAGCTGGGTAAGAGGGAGGCAGAGGAGTGAAGTTCTACTATACCATACCCTTCAACATTTCACATATAAAAACTGGGACACAAGACGCCAAGTAACACCAGAGTGTGGTCAATATTGCAAAAGTTATTAATGAGGAAGAACACACAGACTTAGGAGGGGTCGCAGCAGTTTGCTTTTGCCTGAGTCCACAGGGAAGGGCAAAGATTCTGCTCTTCTTCTTATCTCCCCCTCTTCCAAGTTAATGGAGTGCAAACTCCCTTTGCACTTTGAACTCAGGAGATTTTCACACAGCAACTTTGTCCCATTGCAGGAATGGAACAGGGTTGCTGAAAGATTTTTCTTTCAGACAACGTTCACCCTGTTCTGGTCCCACAGCGTGGCTGTTTTGTTTTCTTCCCGTGATGTAGTATTCATGGGGAGAAGTTGTTATTAAGCACCCAGTTCAGTTTCTGTAATGGAACACAGGTGTGCGAATAGGACCCCCGTCCCTGTTCTGGAATGACAGGGAGGGGAGGGGAGCTCCATGGCAATCACTTTCTGCCATGATCTGGACAGCCAGGTAAGTGGGACCCTTCCCCCCACCCGGTTCCCTGTTTTTTTAAAAAAAAATTTATTTTCCTTTTTATTTATTTATTTGACAGTTGGGGGGTTACTTTTGAATTTCCCTCCCACTCGTTCTTTGCGAGAGAACGAGCAGGATTGCAGCCTTTATGATGGCTGCATTTACAGCTGGCAGGCAAGGAGGAAGAAGGCCTGTTTCTGCAGCGGAATGGAGGTAAGTGTGTGAATGTTTACTTCCATTCCGTTGCAGGAACGGGAGAAAGGCTTGTGGGACAGAAGTGGGGCTTTTGGCCCCAGTGTGAAAATCAATTCAGTTTACAGCACTTGAAGCAAGCTGGGGACAAAAGGAAAAGTGAGGAGGAGAGAGGAACTGGGATGTTGTTGTTTTTTAATTATATTTTTATTATTTTCCATATAGAACGTACAATCCACACACACAATTACATCCAACTTTTCTAATATGTATCCATTCTTAATCCTCTTCCAAACTCCCTCCCTCCCAATCTACCCTCTCCCTCACCTTCCCCACCACTTCTTCTCACTTCTTTTATCTTCCTTCCATCCTCTCTCTCACACTCTGCCTTTTACATATTTCACCCTCTATCTCTTCTTCTTCAACTTTCTTCCCTCTCAGTCACTCTTGACCTCCCTCATCTCCCCTCATTTGGGCACGGTATCACAGATATATTATATAATAATCTCCCTTTCCCCATCCCATTTACGTTGTTGTACCATTATGTTTTATTGTCACTGTATTTTCCCCAGATTATTTCTATCTTATTTACCTTTTATGCTCTTATTCTTAATCAAACTCTCATTTTTATCCTTCCATAACGGTTATCTGTTAATTTCGAATTTTTAGCTTATCATTTCCATGCTCCTTATTTCTACAATTATCATGTCCTTTCACCTTGATTTCGCTATATGCTTTCTTGATTCTTTGTTTAGTTATAAATTTATATCTATATTCCATGCCATTTTCAAATAATCACAAACTGGTTTCCACTCCTCCTCCCATTTCTGCATCTTTTTCTTATTAATAATATATGTTAATTTATCATTTTCGAACATCTCTCTCAGTTTTACTATCCATTCAGTTTTTGAGGGTAGATTTTTTTCCCTTCCAGTTTGCTGCCACCATTATTCTTGCCGCAGTTACTAAGTACAATAGTACTCTTCCATGCTTTTTTATAAAGTTTGGTTCCAGGGCCGAAGTTATATTTAACAAATATCATTTGGGGTCCATCAGAAATTGTATCTTGAATATCTTTTGTACTTTCTTATGAACTTTACACCAGTAGTTTTGCAGCTTGGAACATCCCCACCACATATGGTACAGCGTACCAGTGTCCTTTTCACAATGCCAACATTTATTTTCTTTTGTTTTATAAATTTTGCTAATTTTTAAAGGTGATAAGTACCACCTGTTCACCATTTTAAAGTGGTTTTCTTTAAGAGATAAGCATGCCGTAAACTTGTATGTATCTTTCCACGCTTTCTCCCATTCTTCCGTGGAAATTGGCTCTCTAAGATCTTGTGCCCAGCTTATCATAGCATTGGATCTTCTATCCATTTCTATCTTTCTATTCAATAGAAGTTTATAACATTTTGGTATCAATTTGTCTTTTTCTCTCCAAATTATCTTATCCAATTCCGATTCAGAGATTTCAAATTCCTGCTTTGTTTTGTCTTCCTGAAATTTCCTTTTAATTTGCAGAAATTTAATCCAATTCATGGTCATGCCTTTGTTTTCCAATTCCTCTCTCGTGTGCATAATTGTTGTTCCTTCCTTTTTGGTGCTCTCATAATTTATCAGATCTCTATATCTCATCCAAACCTCAGTAGTTTCCCTTCTCCCAAAAAACACCTCTTGCGGGGAAATCCAAATAGGTAACTTAAAATAAAATTGACTTTTAATTTTGCACCAGATTTTAATAAGAGATTTCCTAATAATGTGGTTCTCAAATTCTTTGTTTATATTTTGTTTATCATATCCCAGATAGGCATGCCATCCAAATCTCATGTTAATTCCTTCTATCGTCAAAATCCTCGTGTTTTCCAGTTTAATCCAATCCATTAACCAATTAAGCCCACATGCGACATAGTAAGTTTCCAGATCCGGTAGGGATGCACCGCCTTCTTTATAACTTAATAATAGTGTTGACCTTTTAATTCTTGCTTTTCTGCCGCCCCAGATGAATTTGCTTAAATCATATGTCCATTTCTGTATTGTTTTTTCATTGACTAATATTGGAAGGTTCTGAAATATAAAGATGCATTTCGGGAGGACGTTCATTTTTATAGCATTTATCCTACCAAATAGGGATAACTCCAGATTGCTCCATCTTTTCAAGTCTTTTTTAATCCCCTCCCATAGTCTTTTGTAATTATCTTCATAGAGATTAATGTTCTTTTTATTTATCCATACGCCAAGATATTTAACTTTGTTTTTATTCTTACACTCTGATATTTCTTTTAATTGAGCTTCCTCCTTTTCCGTTAGATTTTTAGTTATTATTGCCGTTTTCTCTTTATTTTTAAACCTGCTAGCTTCCCATAGCTTTGAATTAAACCAAATAATTTGCCAACATTCTCTACTGGATTCTCCAAAATCACTGCAATGTCATCTGCGAAGGCCCTTATCTTATACTCTTGATTTTTAATTTTTAAACCTGGCAGTTGATTGTCATTCCTTATTTGACTGCTTAAGCTCTCCAGTGTTAAAATAAAAGGAATTTGGATGTTTTAAAAGCATCTGAAAAAGTTGGACAACAGAGGAATAACTGGGACTGTGCCTGCCAAACTGGAACAGCTGGAGGGCGTGCTATACATCTTATGTGAAGCTTCTATTTCTCCTTTCTTCCTCACAGCTAAGTAATTGTTTAGTAATCCAGTGCTTAAAACAGAATTTTAAAAAATGAAAGCAGACAGGTAGAAAATGCAGTAGTTTTTGGAAGAAGAGAGAGCAGCACGAAGTGGTAAGCGACATTAATTGTGCAGCACAAATTCCTCAAATGATCCAGTCTTGATGAGCACTGTATTTCCCTGAATATGTATTTATATCTATCTTCTTGTTCTTGTGTGCCTTCAAGTCATTTCCAACTTATGGAGACCCTAAGGCAACCCTATCATGGGGTTTGCTTGGCAAGATTTGTTCAGAAGGGAGGTCACCATTGCCTTCCTCTGCGGTTGAAAGAGTGTGACTTGCCCAAGGTCACCCAGTAGGTTTCCATGGATGAGCAGGGATTTGAAACCTGGTCTCCAGAGTCCTAGTCCAACACTCAAACCACCATACCACACTGGCTCTGATATCTGTCTATAGATATCTATATCTGTGATGTCACTGAGAAGGCAGCTGCTGCCACACTGAAGAAATAATCCAGTTTGATACCACTTTAACTGCCAAAATTTGTTTAGCCTTCTATGCCAGAGAGTTATGGTGCCACAACAAACTACAAATCCCATTATTCCATAGGATGGAGCCATGATATAGTGGTGTCAAGCTGCATTATTTCTGTAGCATGTCAACAGCCAGAGTAAGTAAATGAGCAAGAAAACACTCTAGGGACAACAGAAAAGACTGCTGTCAGCCCCACACCATCACTTTGGGACTCTCCCAGAGTGAAGTCAATCAAGAAGAACCCTATGTCACTGCAGTTATATCTCCAGCACCTTGACTATCATTAGCAAAAGCCACTGAAAACCCTATTGCAAGGACACAAAGCTCTAACTGAAAACCAGGTTCTGGAGTTCCAAATAAGTGGCCCTTTCCATAAACAACAGTTTCTGGCAAGGGCAGCTGAGATGCTGTGGAGGTGGAAGAGAACTAGTCTGTACTGTGAAATCCATCAGAAACACTTTGTGTTGCCCATATGCACACTTAGGTCACCCCAAACCTTTAAGGTGCCTCTGCATGGGACTGAAAGAGACCCTATTCTGTCATTAATGTCTGCCTTTTTTAAATTTAGTCAAAAAAGAAAGATAATTGTTTGCGATCTTATCATTTCTGATATAATCCTATTACCCAATAAGGAACAACACTTAGGATTTTTTCAGATGGGGTTTTGTAACAGAAGCAGCCTCGTCCCCGTTGCGAGGCTGCTGCGTGGCAGGGGGTCCATTTCGGATGACGTTCTCCCCTGCCGATACTGTTGCGGAAGTGCTGGGAGGCTGAAGCGCCATATTTGGCAATTTTCTAATCACCAAAGTTGATTGTGATTAGGAAATCACCAAATATGGCACTGCAGCCTCCCAGCACTTCCACAACAGTATCGGCGAAGGCACAGTGTCATCCGAAATGGACCCCCTGCAGCGTAGCAGCCTCGCAACAGGAACGAGGCTGCTTCCATTACAAAATCCCATCCGAAAAAGTCCATACTAACAAGGTATGTTCACTGAGGGCTCCTCTATCAGAATAATGTTGCTTTAAGGGCAAAAGGAAAAATGTTGGAGCAACAGACCACTTACTAGCACAGCTGAAGTTGATTTGTTCACAGCTGTGGCTAGGCAGAAGGCTGACAACCAAACACTCCTATTGTTGGGGCGTAGAAAGAGTTGCAGAGTTGTTCCACATCGACAGGACACCAAGGAGAAGGTTTCTGGAGAGATTTCTGCAAAAGACTTCAGGCTGAGAAGGAAAAAATCCCTTCACCCCAGCACACTGCCTTGAGCTCTGGCTTGCCAAATAAAGACAGCAACAAGGCCAGCCTTCACTCAACTTGAGGGCTTTAATCTTTGTTTGCAGTATATTTACAATATATACACAGAGTATAGAACAGCCGTCTCTAATACTCATAAATCTTTCTCCTAACCAACAAACTGCTTCACCAACCACCATTCACAACAAACCCACACTGGAGACAATTCCCATCTCCTCTTTATAGGCAGTTAAACAATGCCTGTTACATCAGGCATCTCAGGTGTGCATACTCCCAAATGCTAACACACACACACACACACACCTGCCACTGGAGCTCAACCACTTTCATTTCTAAGCTTACAGCTCTATCTTGTGGTCACATCCATGTCATTTCCTGACATTCCCCTCAAATGACATGTGGTGTGTCCCATGTGTTATTCACACCTATTATATACTGTTGTCTTATTCGCTGATACCTAACCTGTTAGTCAATTTCCTTTTACTTACAGGCCTGACTATCCCACCAAACATATCCTGGCTATTCTCTGCCACACACACCAGAGCTTTGGTTTTCTTCCACCCCTCCTGCTTAGTGCATGTTCTCCTGGATCTTTCTGGAGTGTTTTCAGTTCTTTTTACTGCTGCCACAGAAGAGGCTTGTCCCTGCTTTACTACAAAGAACTTTCCTTTCTGAGACCTCATGGGAATCAGGAATGTACCTTGACCACCCTCAGTGTCACTGCTACTTACACTGGCCTGAGTGTCTTGCCCATGAGTCTCAACTTGTTCTTGTTTCACAGTCACTATCTCTGGCTTTGGTTGCAAGTCTAATGAAGTGCTAGGCTCTTCTGGAGTACCAGGCACCTTCAAAGTGCCCTGTTTACTTGAAATTCCAGGCTGTTGTGACACACCTGGTTTCGCATCTAAGACATCCGTGGATGCATGTACCCCTCCATTTCCATTGTTCTTATCTACCACACTGGCTTTCTGTTCTACAACAACATTCTGGTCAGGGTACACTCTCTTCCACCCAGCATGAGTCTCAAAACTAGCACTCCTTGAATAAAAAATCCTATTCCCATCCATCAGGAACCTGTACTTGTTCCCCTCATAGCCCACAAAATGCAACCTTTGGCTTTTGAGCTGATTCTTTTTCCTGAACTGAGGAGGAATGTACACTGATGCAAATTGTCCAAACACTCTTAAGTACTTCAGGTTTGGTGCTCTTCCATACAATAAGTAGTATGGTGTTTGGTTTATCGCACTGCACCATGACCTATTTACAATATGACAAGCAGTTCTTGTTGCTTCTCCCCACAAATTAGCTGGCGCTCCAGAATCCTCTAACATACAATCCCTTATTTGGTTTATCATCCCAATCCTATGTTCAGCCAAACCATCCTCAGCTGGACATCTGGGATTTGTAGTTTTATGTTGGATCCCCTTCCGCCCAAACCACTGCTGCAAATTACTACTTAAGAATTCCCCACCTCTGTCTGTCACAAAAGTGCCAACTTTGTAGGGAAACTCCCTTTCAACAGAATTGACCCATTTTTTGATCATATCAGCAGCCTCACTTTTGGTTTTGAGCATTGCCACATAGGTAAATTTAGTATGCCTATCTACTATCAATAGGGTAAACTTGCTACCCCCTATACTCTTTACTTGATGCGGCCCTGATAAATCCGCATGTACAACCTGAAAAGGCCTCTGGGTTATGCATTTGCTCACATTCGCTACAGGGTAAGCCTTGACCTTTACCTTTTTGCAAATAGCACAGTCCAGGTAACTTTTACAGTTCTCTACCTTGAACTCTGAGCAAACCTTCTCTAGGTTTCTCAAACCTTTGAAGCTTATATGGCCCATAACTCTATAAAGGTAATGAACACACCCATCATGCAGTGGCTTATTTGTTACATTCCCACGCTGCACCTGTGCTACCATTTGATAAATGTGATTTTTCTTTATGGCTTTACCACATACTACTCCCTCCTTGGACACAATCCCCTCATCTCCTTTGAAACCGTCACTGGTTAGGGATGCCACACTTACGTGGCTATTTTGTAGTTTTGGTGCACACAGTACATTATGAAATACCTTGTTTAAACCAGGGATTAATACAGACCCTTGAATCTCTACACTGCCAAATTCACCATCTGCAAATACCACAGTGTCCACTGGTGCTGGCTTTGGGCTCTGTAGTTTTTCCCTATCAGGGGTCATATGGTGAGAACACCCACTGTCCAAAATCCAGACAGACTGGTCCTTTTTCTCATTTACAACTCCCTCTACAGTAGTAGCAAACCCCCTCCCTTGTCTTTTCTTTTTCTTTGTGAGTTCTGTTCTTTCTTTGCTGCAGAGACCTTAGGACAGTTTTTTATCAAATGTCCAGTCTCTCCACAGGAAAAACATCTCCGTGTTCAGCAGCACTCCCTTCCTCAGACAGCAGCACTTCCTTCCTCAGACAAGGACATGGATTGGTTGGTTAGTTATCTCCTCCAGCTGGTCACTCCCTTGAAGCTCTCCTCTGAGTCTCTCCTCTGTGCCTCTTCCAATATTCTGGATGCCACGAGGTCGACATTTAAATCAGATTCGGCTACTCCTTTGAGATTGTACATTAGAAACTCCCATTCACTGCTTAGACTACTCAGGAGTATAAAAGCTTTTTGGGTTTCTTCTATTTGGATACCACACTCGCTGTACTCTGCAAAATTATCCTGCATCCTTTTTAAATGCACAAGCACGGATTCACCTTCCTGCTGTTTACAACAATACAGCTTTCTGCTGCACAGCATTTTTGCCAAGGCTCCAGCTGGTTGGTTGACATTCTCAAGAGCTTTCCAGATTTCAAACGCTGACCTCTTATCTCTTATATTATTCAGCTGATTCGGTTCTAAAGCCAAAACAATTGTTGCTCTAGCTTTTTCATCACCTATTAATTCATCCTAATTATCAGGGTCAGGTTGTTTCTTTACATAGTCCCATAAGTCCTGCTTTATTAGCAAAGCCTGCATGTAAATTTTCCAGGAAGCATAGTTCTTCTCAGACAGCTTTTCAAACCTGACTGCTGTTTCCATGTTTGCACTGAGTCTGTGGCTTAAACAGATGCAAACAAACACACTGATAAAAGTCCAGGCAGACTGCCAAAACAATTAGCTTCCCAAAGCAAACAGATAAGAGCAGAGTCCGTGAGTAGACACACTTAACTCACTCCTTTCCAGGACTTTTCTCTTCAGCCCTCCAGGAACACAAAACAGCTCACCAATTGCAGAAATATATCTCCCACAGCTTCTCAAGCATTGTCCATGCAGACACTGGGCCCATAACCCTTGTTGAGGCGTAGAAAGATGCGCTGTGTCCACCATGACCACCTGCAGAGTTGTTCCACGTCGACAGGATGCCAAGGAGAAGGTTTCTGGAGAGACTTCTGCAAAAGACTTCAGGCTGAGAAGGAAAAAATCCCTTCACCCCAGCACACTGCCTTGAGCTCTGGCTTGCCAAATAAAGACAGCAACAAGGCCAGCCGTCACTCAACTTGAGGGCTTTAATCTTTGTTTGCAATATATTTACAATATATACACAGAGTATAGAACAGCCGTTTCTAATACTCATAAATCTTTCTCCTAACCAACAAACTGCTTCACCAACCACCATTCACAACAAACCCACACTGGAGACAATTCCCATCTCCTCTTTATAGGCAGTTAAACAATGCCTGTTACATCAGGCATCTCAGGTGTGCATACTCCCAAATGCTAACACACACACACACCTGCCACTGGAGCTCAACCACTTTCGTTTCTAAGCTTACAGCTCCATCTTGTGGTCACATCCATGTCATTTCTTGACACTTATATAGTTGAAGCACAAGATGGATTATGTGTGGGTTTGTCTTGTGGAGAAAGAGTAGTGTTGGTGGACATTGAAGAAACTGCTGTTGAGTTTGTTAATGAGGTTTGCTGTGTATATACTACGTTTGTTTATACTGAAACTGAAGATAGAGACCTCCAGATATCTTTGGATGAACCTTGCTATCTGTAAGTCTTTTATTGTGTCTGAAAGTGGGTCAGAGCAGTGAAATAGCTGTTTTTGTGCCCTTTCTGCTGCACAGTTCTACTGTTTGGCTACTACTGAGTTAGTTGTCCCTAGGATATGCCAAGTGCCTCTCAGGGAGCCTATACTGAATGGACATCATCTACATTTGCCAGGATATGCTGGCCCCCACCAGCATATCCTGGCTGTGCATCTGCCCATTCTTCCCCCTTTAGCCTGATGAAACAGACTGGAGTCCTAACAATACCCAAGTCTGTTGCTGCAGCCACCGCCACCACCATTTTTGCTGCTGACTCGGAAGCCAGGAAGGGGCCCCACAACATGTTACTGAAGGCCCCCTGTATCTGACCAGCCTTGGTCACATGCAGAGGGACTCCACCTGGCTTCTGGGAGAGTTTAAGTTTCCATGGACACAAGGGGCCCAGTCCATTCCATCTCAGTGGTAATGGTATAAACTGAGTATTATTTTACAATACTTTAAAGGGATTATCCTGGTTTTCCCTTATTCCAGCCCCATATCTGCCCTGGGTGGTGAAGACTGCCTGGGGTGAGATTGGGCCAAAAGCCCTGCATCATATGGACTGCAGGGCTCTGGAATGTGGGGCAAGCTGGGGTATTCAGCCCATGTAGATAAGCCCTGAGTCAGAACTAAATCATACTATTTATCCTGTTTAATTATATCTTTCTATTTTCCTAGTGAGAGGGTCTGTCTGTATTGATTTCCCAAAAGTTTGTTATATTGAGTCTGTAGAGCAAAAGACCTAGTCTGCCAAAATATGTCTGTGTCAGAGAAAGCTGAGAGATATAACTATACTTGCTTCAGCTTGACCAAAAGCCCAGAAACAGACATAGTATGCTATGCTTGAAACAAGTAGTATGGTTTGTCTTCTGAAATCAAAGACAAGGTCTTCCCTGCTAGCTAAATTTAGTACGCAATAGTTCATTCATTTAACCTAGGCAAGCACCTGAAGTTATCTCCTTCTGGGTGCACTGCCCAGTTCAGCTGCCTAAGGTATCAAAATAAGAAAACACATAGAGCTGACAAATGATTTCTGTTGTCTGTTTGGTAACCACTATAACACACATGCACAGTACTGTAGATTTTTTGGGGTTCTGTTTCTGTGTAATAAAAAGCCTGTGTGCCTTTCTTTGGCACAGTTTGGCAGGAATGATCCCCCTGTGTCATTGCTAGCAAAATAAAAGTCATCTGAATACAATTGAGATTTTCTTATGATTACCCAGATAGACCTTAACACTAGTTCTATTGGCTTATTATTTGGGCTGTATACAAAATATTGTTTAGTCTCCTACTAGTTAATTGTTCTGCAAATATGCTGATACTGGCCTTTAAGTGGCTCTAAATGAACATTTCAATGTATATGATTATTTTTTTGTCCAGCAAATGAATTGAGATTCTCACCTTCAAAAATTTCTGCAGCTAGATTTTATATCACCCCTGAAGAAAGCTATAGAAGTAAATAAAGGTCAAAATATATTGGGCTTTTTCAAAAATAAAACAAGCACTTTGAGATGTGTGTCCAGTTTTTCCTGCAGGGTCATTTCACATTATAGCTTGTTTAGAAAAGAATAAGATATTGGTTCTTCTCTCATATCTATTTAGCCTATAGTGAAAGTTATAAAATTGTCACATAGGAAAATAGCTGGACTCTTATTTTCTGCTCTCCACAGTCTCCACTGACCAGAAAATGACTGGGTGTGGAGATCGACAGCTGATTGTAAAAGGCATGGGGGAGATTCTGGTCACTGTGCAGTCAGTAGTGAATCCTGACCTCTGCAACAACCAAAAAAGAGAGTTGTGATGGGGTAAGTCCAAGTTGCACCATCATGATTCACAAACAGGATGCCAACCAAAATAGCCCTTATTTTTTTAAAAGAAAAATAGCTTTAAAACAGGACATATTTTAAAACAACCCAGCAAAAAGGTGTGGGTCGGAGTTGGATAAGTATTATAAATATTCAAAGGATCCAGTTAGATATTATGGGGAATGCATATTTCTTTCAGTTAATCCACACAACGATGACAACAACAACAGGATTTCCACAAAAACAATGTTTCAGCTATTAAACTTACAAAGTAAGCTCACATTTGCATTTCTGTTATCTACTCTGACAACCCCCATCTTGGAATGTCACACATTTGGCAATATTTAATAATTTGACTTGCTATGGTCTTCCATGTGGTCGGCAAGTAAACCAGGGACTCCTCACGTTCTAAGGTTAGAGTCATGTACAGCATAGGGAAGGGCCTTCTAAATTCCTCAGACAGGTCATACCCAGGTCAAAGTTCTTCCTGAAAAACACCTGGAGGTGAATCATTCACTAATCCACTCAAAAATAGCAGAGTCCTTGGTGGTTGCAAAATAGGTTTTTCCTCCCTACCCCTCCTCACAATAGAAGTTGCCTGCTTCTAGTCAATTACAAATGAATAGCCCATCAATGATCAACTTATCTGGAAAACCCTTTGCCCAGTCCTCGGAAACTCTGAGAAACATTGTATTCCACTCTAAAATCTCATCCCTTCAAGAGAAATTTCGGATATAAATATCATCCAAGAACACCACCAAAGTATGCACGGAGGGCCATCCAGTCCAACCCCCTGCCATGCAGGAAATCACAATCAAAGCATCCCTGACAGATGACCATCCAGCCTCTGTTTAAAGACCTCCAAGGAAGGAGATCCCACCATGCTCCGAGGGAGTGTGTTCCACTGCCGAACAGCTCTTACTGTCAAAAAGTTCCTACTAATGTTGAGGTGGAATCTCTGTTCCTGGAGCTTGCATCCATTGCTCCGTGTTCTAGTCTCTGGAGCAGCATAAAACAAGCTTGCTCCATCCTCAATGTGACACCCCTTCAAATACTTAAACAGGGCTATCATATCGCCTCTTAACTGTCTTTTTTCCAGGCTAAACATACCCAGCTCCCTAAGTCTCTCATCATAAGGCATCGTTTCCAGACCTTTCACCATTTTAGTCACTCTTCTCTGGACACGCTCCAATTTGTCAGTTGCTGGTTGCCTTGCTCTTCCAGACCCAGGAAGGGGCCCCCACAGCATATGACCAAGGCTGGTCACATGCAGGGGGGCTTTGCGCACATGCTGTGGGCCTCTTGCCTGGAGCTAGAAAGTGGGATGCAGGGAGCAGTGGTGGCAGCTGCAGGGCAGGATGTCAAGGTCTGGGGCATGGGCAGCAGGGACTAAGAGCAGAGATGCCAGGGCTGGGCCAGGAACACAAGAGACAGAGTCCAAATTCCAGGCAGGGTCAAAGATAAGCCAAAGTCAAAAACAGTCCAGGGTTGGAGTATGTACGTAGAGGAGTCCAGAGGGCCAAATGCAAGGCAAGGCAAGGTGCAGAAAGGGAGTGACAGGTCAGGAACATAGGAATCAGAGGTCAAGCAAGCCAAAGTCCAAAAACAGTCCCAGATCAGAGCACATACCAGATATCCAGGGGCCAGAGGCAAGTCCAAGAGGCAAGCAAAGGTCCAAACACAAGTGGTATGGCATGACATCAAGGTCCAAAAGCAAGAAGCAGCTACAAACAGCACAAAACACCATGTTGTAGCAAAGGCTGAGGAGAGAATGCTGCTCTTAAACAGTAGTTCCACAGGCTGCTTCAGGTGTGCTGCAGCTGGCTGTCTGATAGCTTGGCCCTGTTTATTCCAAGACTCCCACAGCCAGGGCCTGAGTCTGCAAAGAAGCAGCCAGGGGCCTGGTCTTGCGAGGAGAGGCAGATCCTGACACAGGGCCGGCATGTCCATCTGAACTCTAGCCCATTCTGTGCATGTAACAGGGAAGGAACGGGCCTGATCCATGGACAAGATATGCCAATGGGAAGCCAGCATGTCCTGTCCCATTTAGATGAGCCCTCGGGATCCTTCAGAACCAGAAGTGTGCTTGATCTACACACACCATGACTCTGATATCAGATTGGCATGACTAGTGCAGACCTTTCTGTGGGGGCAGGATCTGAGAGAGGATCTTCTCCAATCTGCTCTTGGGATTTGAATCAATCCTCTCCCCATCATTCCAAATAGGTGTTGTACTCTAGTACATCTGAAAGCCACCACAGAAGCTTTTTCACACTACACAATTATAACACAGGACTTTAATTGTCCTGGCAACATCATATGGAATCCTGGAGTTTGAACATTTGCTGGGGTTATTTAGATTTTTTTTTTTTTGCCAAAGAATTCTAGTGCCACACTAAACAACATATATAGCCAGCTCTCTGTATCCACAGATTTGGCATCCACGGATTCCACCACCCATGGCTTGAAAATATTTTTTAAAAATTGCAAAAAGCAAACCTGGATTTTTCCATTTTATATAAGGGATTGTTACCCAAAATGCTGGGGGTCCATGAGGACCCTCTAATACACTAATATTAATATGGGAAATTAATGTACTCAACTTGGCAATATGAGAAGTGGGTAACGGCAGGACCTTTTAACCTGTGTATACCAGTACTAAGGAGGAAACTCTAAATCAACAGGTACAATTAAATGATCTTTATTGGAAAATAATATCACAGCACTTGTACAAACATTCAGGCTTCAAACACTCACGTAAGGCTAATGAAAATAGTAGGAAGTATTTGGAATAGAGTGGGGGGATGATGGGTGATACGACACCTGTCCTGTAGAGCAGAGATTCCTGCAGCAACAGGGTCTCAGAGTTGCATTCTGAGGGTGCACAGCAAACCAGCAGCATGGAGGGAGGAGGTGGAACTCTGTGCAAGTTGGTGGTGTTTTAGAGTGATAGGGATAGGAGTTGTGAATGAAATACAATAGTTCTCGGAGGTTCCCAGGCTAGAACAAAGGGTACTCCAGAAGAATTAACAATCACTAATGATCGATAGTTTGGAATTGAATAGGAAACAGGCAAGGTCTATTGTTGAAGGGGAGCAGGACAGGAAAATCCCATTTTACAAGCAATAAGGTTTCCTGCAATCGCTGAGTGGATTAGTGATTGACTCACTTCGGGGTGTGGAGCCTTACTTGAGAGTGTTTGTTTTTTTGAAATTTCCATAGTCCCTTCCCTTGGTTTTGCATGCACCCCACCTAGGTTTTTAGGGGCTCCCTGGTTTACCTGTAACGTGGATGGCCACCTTAACCAAATTATTAAATATAGCCAATTATTTGATATTCCAGGATGGGGGCTATCAGGGTAGGTAACAGGACACCATTTTACCATGCCATTATATATAATGGGACTTGAGCATCCATGGATTTTGGTATACATGGGGGGTCCTGGAACCAAACCCCATCAGATACCAAGGGTTGACTGTACCAGAATTCCATTGGACACAGCCATGGCAGTTAAATTAGAGTCACAGTGCTACAATTGTGCAGTGTGAGAGGCCTGGAGAAGGCTGTCTAGGGCCTGGAGGTTTTAAATTATGTGTATTGTGATGTACCAGACACACGTTCACATTAACTCAACAAGATTTCTTTAATGAGCAAGGAAACGCACACTAGTAACTTGAATAAAAGCCAGAAATGAAAGTAGTACAACATAGGCAATAGTACAACATTGGCAATAGATAAACCCTCACAGCATGAGAATGGCATGTAGGGAGGCCAGTAGGAGGAGAGATTATGTCCAGGTGCTATGACCTTGGAGTCTCCAGAGGAACAGCATTCCCAGGCCAAAAGACGGGCTGGCTGCAGTCCAGAGACAGAGAGGCCCAGGCAGGGAAATCAAGCCAGGAACCAAACTCATGCAGGATCTTCCATGAAACCTACTATAACACAGAGAATGTATGGAACATCCTGACAGTATGGACTTTATCAGATGTGGCAAACATGGTGTCATAATGACGCCTAATGAATGTGAAAGGGTGTGCATACCATACAACATTGTCCTTTTGCAATCTTTCTTGTCCGAAACTCATTCCTTTTTATTGACAGGCCAAGCTGTCAATAGATCTGCCATGGTGCTTGGTTGCTGCCATTGCCAGCATTTGAAACTTTGCACCATTGTACTCAGTGAATACAGCATTAATTGTCAGAACACTCTGGATGAGATCGGGACAGCCAGGTAGGGGATGCTCTTTTTATGAACCTCCCTGGTGTACTTGGGACGTTTAAAGTGTGTTTCTGTACTTGTGTCTACATTTTATGTCTTTGTCTTGCTTTAATTTTTGAATTTGCCACGCTCGTGTCTTCTCGTGAGAACTGATGAGATTTGGAACCTGGAAGTAAATGGAGCTCCATCCATGCTCCGTTACTGCCAGGGCTGCCTTTCTGACACTGCTGGAGGTAGATCCAGTAAAGGGGGTTCTTTGCCAGCATAAAAACATTTCAAAATTTGCTGGCAAAAGAATGTTTCGAGAGGGTAGTCTCATACAAAGGAGATTTTCAGACTACACTGTTATAATGTTACTATTCCACTTTAACTGCTGTGGCTTCCTGCTGTGGAATTCTGGGGTTTGTAGTTTAGTGAGGCCTAAGATCTCTCTGGCTGAGAGTTGCAAATGCCCCTCCCTAAACGGCAAATCCCAGGATTCAACAGGAGGCAGCCATAGCAAATACAGTGGAATAGTAACACTATACCAGTGTTGTCTGAAAATCTAGAAAGTCTGTCTATTAAATAATGAGACTGTGTTTCTACCTTTCAGACAAATTAAGGAGAACTGATTGTGAATGCTTTAATGTTGACCTTGAACATGTTTGAACCTGCATGACAAAAATCAACACTCTTGGCCATTCAGTTAATTGTCAGTCATCGTTTAAAGCAGCTGTGTTGTCTGTTGTGTGCCAGAAAAATGCTAAGTTTAAATGTCGAGCAATGTGACATTCTGTAGCAACTTGAGGCGGACCCAAACCTTTTTTTAAAAAAATCAACACTCGTGATGAAATCTGGATCTTCCAGTATGATCCTCAGACAAAATGACAGTCAATGCACTGGAAAATACCACCACCAAGAATAAAAGAAGCATGTCAAATCAAGTCCACATTCAAAGCCATGCTTATTGTTTCTCTTTTTTTACATCAAGGATATAATTTTAGCAGAATGAGTTCCAGAAGGCAGGACAGTGAACCAGCATTATTATAAGGAAGTTTTGACAAAGCTGAAAGAGTCAGGGAAAAAAGGACAGAACTGTGGGAAAAAATGGTTTCATTCTTCACCAAGACAATGCACCTGCTCGGACAGCACTTACTGTGAAGCAGGTCTTGGCTGATAAATGCATTACTACACTTGAATATCCTCCATATTTGCCAAATTTAGCACCATGCTACTTTTTTCTTTTCCCTAAAGTGAAATCAGTGCTTAAAGGAACATGTTTTGAGTCAATTGATGCAGTAAAGAAGAAAATGGCAGATGTGTTAAAACAGCTGACAGAAACTGACCTGCTCCACACCTTCAGCCAGTGGAAAAAAAGACTGCATTGGTGTGTGAGTCTGAATGGGGAGTATATTGACGGGGGAAAGCATTAGAATTGTAATACATATAAATAAAGATGGCTTATTGTGTCAGTCTCGTTATTTAAATAGATAAACCTCATAAATCCTATGTCTCAGCCATGAAGCCCCCTTTCTGCAAACAGATGGATCCAGTTTTTTAAGTCCCTTCAAACGAGTTTGCTCTGTACTGAGACTATATAGGATGTTTCCATCAGCTTTCTTTAGTGTTAGAATATGTTTGGCTGGTTATTTTTCCTACCCTCACATTAGATGCTTTTGAGGAGCTTTGATTGCAAAAATAAATTATATCAAATGCTTCTGTTGCTGCTGCTACTACTGCAGCTGTGCATAATGTTGATTACATTCAGTCCTGCTAAACTGGCAGCAGGAGAATTGTTGAGAACTATCTAAATACGCAGCAGGCCTGAGGCCACTGAAATGGGCATGCTCATCTGTAAAAAAAAACTATTTATTGTAAAGCTAATTGATTCAAAAGGCCTGGAAATGAGTGTTGCTTTTTTTTTTTACCTCTTATCTGTTTCATCAGCAAATGCAAACAACATTAAGTACTAATGTCATCAACTGGGCACTATATGCTAGGGGAAGCACTGACCCTTTAAGCTTCATAATCCTCAGGAAAGCAGGGGGCCAGCCACCTGCACTAGCTTCTAAAGCTCTCTTTCAATTAGTTTCAATTAGGATGACTTGGGTTAATTCCTGCATTCAGTTGGGGTGCTTCAGCTTCTTGAGCGTGCACCGAAGATATAGACAAGGAGATGGCTCTTAAATAGAGTTCAGTCAGAAATTAAGTTGGGGGCCAATTATAGGTTCACCTATTAGATATACTGCAGCCCTATCATGTATATTTCTGTTCAGACATTGCATTCCTCTGAGGAGATTATCAGATGAGCATCTAAAAATATTCTTGTCCCACTATATTTAAAAGTGTATGTGTCCTGGCATAATAACCTCTTTTTTAAATCACATGTTGCTGAAATAACAAGAAAGAGCAGCCCCAGCATTATCAGAGCATGAATGCTAGCACTGTTTACTTCCACACTCACCAGGGTGTGTGATCTTGGCAGTACTCACAAGAAGGCACAAGAGTGCTTAAAAGTCTAAAAACACCAAAATTAACAAAGAAGACAAACACACAAGCACTGAAACACACTTAAAAATTTACCAGCAAAATGGGGGGGTTCATAAAAAGAGTATCCTGTACCTAGTTTACGCATTCTCACCTTGAAGTGTTCCGGTGGGGACTGCCCATTGATGCTGTATACACAAGAGCGTAATGGATTGTGGTTTCAGATGCTGGCAATACCATGAAAAAAACCCATTGGCAATCAATTGATGGCTTGGCCTGTTAATAAAAAAGAATGTTTTTTTCACAGGAGCAGAACTCTTGGAGAACACAGGGAGGGGACATCATGCGATTGGGAAGCCCTTTTGCAGTATCATGTCACACCATGTTTGCTGCATTTGATAATCTTCTGATTAAGTCCAGTTCCCTCTGAAAGTGACATAATAGACACCCTTCCCACAAAACACATTGGGCACATTCTAATGTCACAGAAAGCCGGGATTCCATGAGGCCCATGAATTACCATGGAGGACACAGGCTCACGGCTTATACATTTTTACCCTTGCAGCAGGAATAAGTAAATGAGCAATAGACTGCAGTCTAGAGGGGCAGGTTTAGCACCACTTGCATACCAAGCAGTAATAGGTGCTATGACTTTTCTCTCCCAACAAGCCAGGTTTATTCTTGACTTCTTTCTCTGACTTGTTGATGGTGGAGGAACAAGCCAACGCATCCATAGGCCAAGGTTCTGTTAGGCACTCCTATAACAAGGGAGAGTGATTGGGCAGCATTTGATTTCCTAACTGTCCATGATGGGCAAACTGTAAGGTAGGTTGTATGAACAGTGAATTGGTTTGCCCATCATGGACTAACATCAGACACTGGGGCTGCTGCCACACTGCAGAAATAATGTAGTTTGACACCACTTTAACTGTCATGACTCCATCCTATGGAATCCTGTGATTTGTAGTTTGTTATGGCACCAGAGCTCTCTGACAGAGAAGGCTAAATATCTCACAAAACTACAAATCCCAGAATCCCATAGTGTTGAGCCATGGCAGTTAAAGCAGTGTCAAACTGCATTATTTCTGCAGTGTGGCAACAGCCTGAGTTAGCTTCCAGGCAGTATTTTTCTTGTGCCATCACACTGTCTCATTCATGGAATTTTATAGGGGTACAGATGATGTCATATATAAACTGAATATGCTATCAACTGAATCTCCAAAAAGTTCCATGAATGTGATAGCACAATTGCACCATAATAATAATAATAATAATAATAAAATTTTATTTCTATCCCGCCCCTCTGCAACGCAATCGGGGCGGCTTACAATATAAAAACTCCATAGTCCTAGTACCCTAGCCCACCCCCCCTTAAAATAATATTAAGCTATAAAAGATTAAAAACATACAGTAAATTAGAAAAATATTAAAACATACAATAGTTTAAAAAAAATGGTTAAAAAAAAAAAAGATTACAGCTCAGGGAGGACAACCGAGTCTTGGGCCGGGATAGTTATTCAGGAAAGGCCTGCCGGAAAAGATCCGTCTTGACAGCTTTTTTAAAGCCGTCTAAGGTGTTAATAAGACGGATCTCATCCGGCAGGCCATTCCATAATCTGGGAGCAACAGCGGAGAAGGCCCTCTGGGAGGTCACCGACAGCCTTGTTTTCATAGGCTGTAACAGATTCCTCCCAGAGGACCGAAGTGCGCGGGGAGGGTCGTACGGAAGGAGGCGGTCCCGGAGATAAGTTGGACCCAAGCCATGCAGGGCTTTAAAGGTTATAACCAACACCTTGTACTGTGCCCGGAAACGAATAGGCAGCCAGTGGAGAGCTTTTAGCACAGGTGTTATATGCTCTCTTCTGGAAACACCAGAAATCAACCTGGCTGCCATGTTCTGAACTAGTTGAAGTTTCCGAGTTAAGCACAAGGGTAGCCCCATGTAGAGCGCATTACAGAAATCCAGATGGGAGGTTACCAGTGCATGTACCACAGTTTCGAGGTCCCTAGTTTCCAGGCAAGGGCGCAGCTGGCGTATCAGCCGAAGTTGATAACAGGCACTCCTGACCGTCGCATTTACCTGATTAGACATCTGGAGCGTTGGGTCCAGGAGCACCCCCAGACTGCGAACACAGTCTTTGGAGGAGAGTGTAGTTCCATCCAGGACTGGAAGTTGTATTCCCAGACCTGGTTTCAGGCCTGTAACTGTTAGTACCTCCGTTTTGTCTGGATTCAGTCTCAATTTGTTTTTCCTCATCCAGTCCATTACATAAAAGCTGTGCCTGAAAGCTCACCTAGCATGTGGTGGTAGCCCATCAGTTTGTAGCTTTATAAGGTTTTAATAGATGAGGGTTGTACAGCTGAGACCAGAAATAAAGGAGATGGAGTAAAACATAGACATAAAAGCTGAACAATGTACTTTATCACTGGAACAAATGGTGCTGAGTTCACCACCATCATGGTGGGGATTAGATGTGTACCAGGAAGGCTCTGGGGAACAATTAAGAGATTGTCCTCCTTAGGTGTCAAAACATATGCCATTATGGCAGTGCTGTCCCCAAGAGGCCTCAAGTAATTTGAACATGCTGCATTTGAGCAGAAAAAATAGCAGACTGGAAGCAGCATTTCACTGAGACAGGATAACACCAGTTTCTGGATCAGTGTCAGAAATGTCCCATCATCGAAAGTACATTAAGGGAAACACTGGTGTCTCATTTCACCCAACATACTGCTCTCACTGCTGATGAATAGAAACTCTATACTCCACCAGCTTAATTTACAGTGAATTTGTTCTAACATTTGTAAAAACATAGCTCCATGGCAAAGCACATGCTTTTTTCAAGTACACAGTCCTAGGTTCAATCTCTTTAATTCCGGATAAAGGGTCAAATGTAGAAAGGTGGAAAAATCTCTGTTGGAATCCTCAGACAGATGCTGTAAGTTACAGTAGCCAGAACTGGGTTATATGGGTCCACAGTCTTGACTCCATATAGTGCTATTCTTTGTATATACCCAGAGTTCTTTTCAAGAATACTTCTAAATTATAAATATAAGTGGGAGATTTCAGTGTGAAGTGCTCCTGCTTAGAATTGCTGCCAGATATGCCTTTCCCCTATTCCTTTTCTACCCTTTTCCCAGTCTCAGGATAGATCTTCAGCATGCTTCTCACTGGGATGTTGCTTGTTATTTATGGTAACCTTACAATATTTGTCTTCCCAAAGATTTTTCTATTGATGCTAATCTTGCAGTTCTCTCAAGCATAGTGATGCTTTTCTCTCAATTCCCAGCTCATTTGATACAAGATGGTAAGCAGCCGACTGTGTGTGTGAGAGAGAGAGAAAGGCTACTGCCACACTGCAGAAATAATCACCACTTTAACTATCATGGCTCCATCCTATGGAATCCAGGGTATGTAGTTTGTTTTGGTACCTGAGCTCTCTGACAGAGAAGGCTAAATATCTCACAAAACTACAAATCCCAGAATTTCATAGCATTGCACCATGGCAGTTAAAGCAGTGTCAAACTGGATTATTTCTGCAGTGCAGATGCAGCCAATGATGATCCTCCACCACCACTTCTCCATAGGAGACATTTTGCCCAAATGATAAATGTGCATTTAGCTTTTGATTTCAGTGATATATCACCCTATATCTTAAAGCAGCTGCCTAACCGTTTCTAGGAAAAATACACTGTAAAGAGTTTGAATGTTTTCCACAATTCTTCATTTTTCTTTTTAAATCCAAGTTTTCAATGATCAATAGCTCCTCAGAGGTATACAACACCTCATTGTTTCACTAGTTCTTCCTAGCAGTATGTTGAGGGAGGGGGGATGAAGCGTGAAATCTTTCCTTATGGAAGATTAGCTTTTAAAACATTTAATATAAATGTGGTATTGTGGGGGGCGGGATGGAGAGGGGAAGAGAGATAATAGTGCATACCCTATTTTTTATTTGTCTGAAAGCCTGTGCGCTCTCACCAGCAGAAACCACTATGTTGTTGTTATTTTTTAAGTAGAGGCAATCTTTCCTTATCTTTGCTTTTCTAGTGGGAAAGCAAGAGGAAAAGAAAAGGAAGACTTGAACGATTACACACCCAAACCATGAAATCTCAAGATGATATGACATCTAAATTAGCTGGGGGGTGGGGAATCCTTGGAGCTGTCAGTTTCTTGCCAAATTAATTAACAGGCTGTTTAACTATAAAATTAAACATGTGTAACATCTACTATGAAGAGGACTCAAGGGGCTTGGTGAAGGAGTGAGAAAAGATTTCATTATTTATGACTTTGTTCCACATGTTTTACATGTCACAGACTCCTTTCCACCATAATATATAGGCTCATCACCATATTGTGGGTGTCCAGAAATATGGCCAAATCTGTTGACTCCAGTACAATATGATGCCCCATGTTTCCCATGAGAAAAGTAATACCTGCATTACATAGATACTGCTCTAGAAGGTTGAATTCCATGCACTGCATAACTGTGAACTCAGTAATCTTTCTTTTTCTGTATTTTTGAATTCTGCAATTCAGTAAATGCATACTAAAATGTACTTTTACTTTTTAAAAAAGCCTTCTAGATTCACCTTAGTTGAACTGTGGCCACTGAAAGCCAACTGAATTTAAAATAAAATTAAAAATCAGTCCTTCCTGCAGGAGAAAGTCCAATTGAACACAGTATGTATGCATGTCTTGGTGACTGTAAGTGAAAAAAATTTTGAAGGAGATAATGCAGCCACTTTGTTGAAGCTAAGTAACTTTGGTATTCCAGTACTGGTTGGTGGTTTCTGGGTCAGTGAAGCAGTAAATCCATTCTGGTTTTTAGTCTGAACTTTCAAAGAGCTATCCCCAAGGTTCAGCACCTTGGGTCACTCCTTGGAAGTTCAAACTAAACTCAGAATAGATTCATCAGCCCCACTGACATAGAAGCCATCAGCTGCCACTGGTCTAATGGGAAACAACCGGGGAATCCAATGTATACCAGCTTAATTCCATGGGCAGAAGAAAGGAAGGATTCAAACATAGTGAATAAATAGAGAAATATATATGTGCCCTTCCTTGGCATACAGTGGCTAAACTTCTGGGGCTCACTCAGAAGATCTTAAGAGGCCATGGTAGCATGTAACAGAGAAGATGATGGTGTAAGTTCATGCTTTTTTCAAGTTATCAGGGGATCCCATCTTTAGCACCCAGTTCAGAGTATGAGAAACACAGATATGTCCTCAGTAATATAATAAAATGTCCTGAAACACAGAGCAGCATCTAAATGTAAAAAACACAAGACTTAACTTGAACAGGCACAGGATTGTCCTGGCTTCTGAAAGTGTTTATGGCCGTCCCAACTACTCCTCCAAAAACCTCTACTCAAAACTGAAAGCTAGTACTTCGGTGCGTTTGAAACTTGTCTCTTAAAAGAGCAGTTTTCAACAAAGGTATATTTTTTTAAAAAAAAAATTGACCCCAGTTTCATTTGAAAAGGATGCAGAAGTCAAGAAGTAACCAATACAAATGGTCATGTAAACAGAAAATACCCACTGGGGTTCTTGAGAGTGAGTATCATTAAGTGTTAACAGAAGGCCTGACACATTTCTTTCACTAGCTATGAAGTACATGTTTTAAACTAGGCTGAAAACTGGAGAGGTCTCTGTATTTTTAAGGATTGTGTGGAAGAGGGAGTTTCAGGCTGTGTTGCTTGTTACCTGGGTATGGACAAGCAATCTCAGATGAAATTTGCTCTTCTGTACAATTATTAAATGTACAAGAACCCTCTCCAGTTCATACTGATAATCTATTTAAAGCATTGCTCCTCTGCTCCTCAAATGTTAAGCTCTCTGTAAGAAATGGTATGTTCATGAAGCAAAGCTATTGCATAAAGTAAGGAGCCAGCTATAATCTTCCTATGAATACCTCTGTGGCTGCTGAAAGGAAACACAAAGCAAGGGGATTTGTCTGCAGTCTTTTCAATATTGCTCTGTTTGGTTTCACCCTGGGCATACCAAACAACTAGAAACAAATATTGGGATAAAAACTGCAAAACAAAAACAAAAACAAAAACCTTAATGCTTTTGTTACCATGCCTTACACCCCCTCCTCCCTATAATATTTCATAATTGGCAATATTAAAGTGCTTCAAGGGGTCTAGTAGACCAGGGTGGACCAGAATGTGAGGTCTGATGGAGGTTACCAGGACCTGAGAAAGGCGTAGTGGAAAACTACCAGCAGACACACCTTGGCGATGAGTCACACAGCACAAACAAACAAATGACCTGCACATCCATCAGGAAATATCCCTTCACACCTTTCCTATCCCACAATATGGAGGTTGTCATAAACCTATCAATTCCTATGTCTCAGCCATAAAGAGCAATCAGCAGAGTTTTGGTTTCCTTTCTTTAAATGGTGGGAAACCCATCTATGCTTTGTTCTAAGCCCAAATGCCCCTTTGGGACATGAAATACAATATAAATATTAGTACCTCAACAATAGCAAGGAGTGACTACACCTAGACACACTGGACTTTTTCAGATGGGGTAAAAAAAAAACCACGGAGGTCAGGAGGATGATGGTGCTGTCCTGCTTCCAGCACTTTGTTTCAGACGATGCCATTCTCCTCATCCTTTGTTCATTCTGCCTCTATTCTGCTTTCGTTTTGCCGCTGCCACTTTTCATAAATGGAAACTTCTATTCATAAAAAGCAGCAGCAGCAGCAAAACGAAAGCAGGACGGAGGCAGAATGAACAAAGGATGGGAGGAAGATGGCATCATCTGAAACGGAGCACTGGAAGTGGGACAGCACCATCCTCCTCCCGACTTCCCCAGGGTTTTTTTTTACCCCGTCTGAAAAAGTCCTCTGTCAGCATGCCCCCGAAAGGAATCCAGTGCCACTCTTACATTTAGAATGGAGTCCCTCGCTTCTTTCTCTTTAAGGCTGGTAACTTCCCTACCTCCCAAATCTATTCCTCTATCCAACCTTTTCACCTTACCTCTTCATTGGCCTTGTGTGTTCTTGTGAGTGGAAGTGCATGCATGAGTGCTTCTGTGTTATTTTCTAATAAAAAACATTTATTGACTTGGAGTTTTCTGCAGTGAGTACTGGTATACATAGGCCAGGGCTGCACAACATATGGCCCACGGGTCATTTCTGACTCATCAAAGGATTTTGTGTGGTCCACAACAAATGTAGAGGGTACAAGATTCTGCATCAGCTAAGAAGGATACAGGACTGCACCCAAAGTCAGCACGCATGCATGTACTGGAGTAGACATTGGGTTTCTCATGGTCAGCACCACCCTCTTGCTGCAATAACAGAAGAGGCCTCTATGAATGCACAAATCCTTGCTGGGAGGTGCGTCTGAGCAGGCACAAGATTCTCTTGGCTGTCCTAAGAGGGTGAAAACTCAATGGGTGACGTCAAGACACAGCAGCCAAAGCATGGCAGCCAAAAAGAAGAGAGCAAGCCGGAAGTAAGAGAGAGGCGGGAATGGCGTGTCCTCCTGTAACCATGATGAGGAGGAAGGGAAGGCAGTGACTCCTCTCTCTCTCTCTCTCTCTCTCTCTCTCTCTCTCTCTCTCTCTCTCTCTAATGAGGGAGCATGAGAGGAGTCGCTGCCTCCCCTTTCTCCTCATCATGGTTAAGGGAGGACAGATCTTGCCATTCCCTCCTCTCTCTTCCTTCCAGCCAGCCCTCTCCATTTCCCCCATCCTGGCAAGTGGCAGCTCCTCTGAGTTCAATCCTTGTCAAGGGGAGGAGGAGGAAGAGGAGGAGTGGGTCCGGGGTTGGGCTGGGATGGTGGGTGCTGGCAAGGGTGGGGTGGAAGGAAGGAAAGAAAGAGTGGCAGCAGCAAGGATGGAGGAGAAGGTCTTCACTTCACAAAGGAGCTCAGCCAGTGGGTGGAGCAGCTGAACAAGTGCAAGGAGCTTTCCGAGGGGCAAGTGAAGAGCCTGTGTGAGAAGGTGAGGAGTGAATGGCAGCTCTGGGAAGGTTATGGAGGAAGGGCAGCATGGAGGAAGAGTTTTCCCTTTGTGGATACCACTGGTTATTTTCACTCTTATTTGGTAAATTGTTCTGTTTTTTTAAAAAAAAAGAAAACAAAGTGGTTAACAAAAAACCACTTTGAACAGAAGCGAATTTGTTTTCATGTGTCCACTTTTAAAAATACACACCAAAGCTGAAAAAAGTCTGCATTGACCTGCTTGCCTGGTTCACCTTGATGAGTATGTCTAAATTGGGGTGGGGGGCGACACAGTTCCAGGCAATACCAACTCTCTGGGCCCTCCATTTCCCTCCTCGTGTGATGTGGCACTGGGGTACCTCGCCCAAGCCAACTGTTCACCACTGCAGTCTCCCAGGCATAAGGCCATCAAAACATTGCCTCCCTCCAGCTGCCCAGCAAGCTCCTCTCTCCCCTCTGCTTTTCCAGGCAAGGTGACTATTCTTTCTTGGTGGCAAGAGGATTTATCTGCAATCTTTTAAATATTTCGGTTTGGTTTCACCCTGTGCACATTCTCTCTCTCTGGCTTTTCTTTGCAAACAATGATTCAGGAAGGACTCATCCTGCACTTTCTACAAGCGCGCTGATGACTACAAAGGCCAATCCAAGATAAACAAGTCCAGTTGCAGAAAGCACAGCAGAAGGTCTCCTTGGGTGATGTTTCCGGGTTGTGATTCTTTCTGTGTTGTTGTTTCTCTTCAAGACTTGTTCGTCGTGAGTTCTCAAATAAGGCTGCAGCATTGTGGATAGTGTGTCTCCATGCCTCCCGATGTGAGGCCAGGGCGGACCATTGTTGGTGATCAATTTGGCCAAGCCTGAGATATTGTTTCAGGGAATCCTTGTATTGCTTTTTTTGGAGTGCCCCTTTTACACTAACCCATGGCGAGTTCATCGTAGAGTACTATTTTGGGGAGGCGATGGTCCTCCATCCTAGAAATGTGCCCTGCCCAGTGCAGCTGTGTTCTCAATATCATGGCCTCAGTGCTGGCGATCCCTGCTTGCTCAAGGACAGCAACATTCATCAAATAGTCAGTCCAGTGTATATAATTTTTGACAGTAAGAGCTGTTCGGCAGTGAAACCTACTTCCTCAGAGTGTGGTAGGGTCTCCTTCCTTGGAGATCTTTAAACAGAGGCTGCATGGCCATCTGTCGGGGATGCTTTGATTGTGTATTTCTGCATGGCAAGGAATTGGACTGGATGGCCCTTGTGGTCTCTTCCAACTCTACAATTCTATGATTCTTTGATTCTATGATGAAAGCATTCAAGGAGTCGAAAGTGATGGCAATAGGTGACCCAAGTTTCAGACCCATAAAGCACAATAGACAGTACAATGGCTCTATACACACTGATTTTTGTGCTTCGCCTCAGGTGTTTATTACTCCAGACTCTTTTGTAAGGTCTTCCAAATACGCTATATGCCTTTGCTAATCTGTGATCGATCTCTTTGTCAGTCTTGGCATCTGAGGAGATGATGCTTCCCAGGTAGGTGAACTGCTGAACGGACTTGAGCACAGATTTGCCAACAGCAATGTGGGGATGGTGGTGTTCATCCTGTGGTGCAGGCTGGTAAAGAACTTCTATTTTCTTCAGGTTGACTTCCAGTCCAAACAGTTCTGCAGCTGTTGCAAAGCAGGATGTTAGGCGCTGCAGAGCTGCTTCTGTGTGGGCAACAAGGGCAGCAGCATCGGCGAAGAGCAGCTCATGGACTAGATAGTTTAGAGTCTTAGTGCGAGCCCTCAGACAGCTTAAGTTAAACAAGCTACCATCAGTACGGTAACTTATATAGATGCCGTCTTCTTCTTCAAGCTCTGCCATAGCCCTTGGGAGCATCATGCTGAAGAAGATAGTAAATATAGTTGGAGCAAGAACAAAACCTTGCTTCACTCCATTAGTTATTACAAAGGGCTCTGAAAGAGCATCGCCATATCTGACTTGACCGCACTGGCCCTCGTGTAGCAAGATAATCATTTTAAGGAATTTGGGGGGACATCCTAGTCTTTCCAGGATCTGCCACAGACCTTTTCTACTCACAGTGTCAAAGGCTTTGGTGAGGTCGACAAATGTTACATAGAGACCCTTGTTCTGCTCTCCACGTTTTTCTTGCAATTGTCTAAGGGCAAATACCATATCTGTAGTACTCCTATTGGCTCTGAAGCCACATTGGCTTTCAGGAAGAAGTTCTTTTGCCATAGCAGGAACGAATCTGTTCAGGAGTATCCTTGCAAGGATTTTTCCAGCAATAGAGAGCAGTGTTATGCCTCGATAGTTTGAGCAATTGGATTTTGCCCCTTTTTTCTTGTACAGGGTGATGATGACTGCATCTCAGAGATCTGATGGCAGTTCCACTTTTTCCCAGCAATTCACATGGAGTTCATGGAATTTTTCATGGAGTACATGACCTCCGTGTTTCCAAACTTCAGGTGGGATTCCATCAATCCCAGCTGCCTTGCCGTTTTTCATCTGCTGTATGGCCTTAAGGGTCTCTTCCAAAGTGGGAGCTATGTCCAATTCTTTTTTCACCGGTTTTTGTATCATATTTTGGATAGCTGAGCCTTGGACTACTCGGTTGGCACTAAAGAGACTGAAAATGTTCAGCCCATCAATTCAGGATGGAGGCTTTATCAGTACCGTATATTCTGGCGTATAAGACAACTGAGCGCATAAGACGACCCCCCCTCCAATTTTTCAGTTACAATATAGACTTTGCACCCCCCCATCCAGCCAGCCAGCTCAGTGTCTGTAGATGATGGAATAGTCTGTGAAATTAAAGGACAGAACAGCTAAAAAAGCATGGGACACTTTGAAAAATCTATGTGGTGTTCAATCTTTGGAAAGTAAGGATTCGTTAATAATGAAGTTGATTAATATGAAGCTATCAAATCCCAAATTTTTGAATGAGCACATTAATGATTTTAGAGCCACATTGGCAGACTTGCAAACTCCTGGAGAGGAAATCCCCAAAACTATGCAAATAGTAACCTTCCTGGCAAGTTTACCAAAATACAATACCTAAATGGAGGGCCCTTTAACACTTCAAAGGCAAAGCAGTCATTCTCACAGCAGGGGGAAGGATCTGCTGGGGAAACTGCCCAGGGCATTTACACTTCAAAGACAAGGCAGTCATTCTCACCGCAGGGGAAAAGGTCTGCTGGGCATATAAAATGACCCCCCACTTTTGAGGAGATTTTCAAGTGTTAAAAAGCAGTCTTATATGCAGGAATATATGGTAATTAATGTTTGACCATCTGTACTGTATAAGGGCTTTGGACCTTATAAGTAGGTCCAAACACTGCTTTAAGAACTTCATAAAATCCTCTAAGATCATCCAGATCTGCACAGTGTTGTGTCTTTTCTGCTATATTGGTCCACCACTTGTTCTGCATGTCTCAGAGTTTTTGTTGAAGTTTAGTACATGTGAGGCAGAAAGCTGCTTTTCTTACATGGCAAGCTGGCTGGGCGAGGTATGCCTGGTGAGCAGTTCTCTTCCTTGCCAACAGCTCCTGGATCTCTTGGGTGTTTTTATCAAACTAGTCTTGATTTTTCTTGTGGGAAAACCCGCATTCTTCTGCAGACTGGAGGATACTGTTTTTGATATGTTGCCAGAGTACTGTAGGAGAAGGATCTGTAGGATGGTCTTCAAGTTTTGTTTGCAGATTTGCCTGGAAGTTGTCTCTCATGGTAACTTATTGAAGATTGTTGACTTGGAGTCTGTTCTTTAAGATGCCACCCCTCTTATGTATGAACTTAAGATGGAGATTTAGTTTACATCTGACGAGGCAATGATCTGTTTGGCATTCTGCACTGGGCATCACTCAAGTATGACGGACATCACGAATGTTTCTCTGGCGGACTAGAACATAGTCAATGAGGTGCCAATGTTTGGATCGGGGATGCATCCAGGTTGTCTTCAAGCTATCTTTCTGCCGAAAGATAGTGTTTGTAATAGCCAGCTGTTGTTCTGCACAGAACTCTAGCAAGAGGCGTCCGTTATCATTGCAATTTCCAACACCATGCTTGCCTAAAACACCTTTCCAGTCTTCGGAGTTCTTTCCTACTCTGGCATTGAAGTCACCAAACATAATAATTTTATCTTCTACAGAGACTTTTTGTATGAGTTGGCCTAGGTCTGTGTAGAATTTGTCTTTCTCTACAGGGTCGGCTTGCATAGTTGGGACATATATGCTAAAGAGAACAACATGTGGGAGGTGTAAGGAAATAATGCGATCAGAGTGTCCTGTTGGTAAGGTTTTGAGTTTGGAGGCAATGGAGTTTTTAATCATAAAGCCTACTCCTGAAAGATGTTTTCCGGTTTTGGGTTTGCCAGACCAGTAGAGTGTGTAGCCGGCGCTGTGTTCTTTAAGGCTGCCTTCCTCATGGAGACGAACTTCACTAAGGGCAGTGATGTCAATATTAAGTCATGATAGTTTATGGGCTATTAAAGCAGAACGACACTCAGGCCATCCACTATCTGCAGAGTCTTGCATGGTTCTGATGTTCCAGCAGTCAAGCATCAGTTTATTTACATCTTTGGAGGCCGGTGTGTGCCATTGTTTCTTTGCCTTGGTTTGACTGCATCAGAAGATGCCTGTTGGCCGCAGCTAGCCAACCAGGTAGATGGAGATGAACTTAGGCCACCTTTTCTAGGCCCCTCTCCATATGGAGCAAGCAGTGCTCTCCTTAAAAAAGGATGCTTAGTCGTTCAGGATGCTGCCAAACAAGACTGTCATCTCCCGGGTCAGCCTCAAGCGACCAAAGTCCTGAACCGCCTGCATGCAGGGTTGGGTCTGCGGCTTCCAGTGCATCTTTACACCTGCCGGTTTCGTCCCTCGCCTATCACTACAGGGCTTTTTTTGGAATTGGATTTGTCCTTCGAGCCTGTGCAATGGATTTTTCTGGTGGAGCGCAGCGTGCACAGAACTGGCCTCACCCTTTAAACCAAAGGGTCATCTGCTGTGTCCTTGTAAGCATGGATGGTAGCAGTGAGATCCTCGGGTCGTAGGTTTGATTAGAGTTTCCTTCTCTTAGATGGTTGACCTTACAGGGTTGGACGATCACCATCTGCCCGGGTCTGGGATTAGCTTTTACCTTCTCCTAGGATGGTTGCCATAAGTCTAGAGAACCCATCCTGCCCTTTGACATTCTTTGTCAGACCCTTCGGTTTTGACCTGTCTGGCATGGGAGACCCTATTGGTGGCTATTATGCCACCGCCAGCATAGTTCAAAGCATCATTAGGGTATGCAAGCCTCTCTCCCACGACAAGGGGGCATCAATGGAGAGGTGTGCACACTAAACTAGAAACAAATAGGATAAAAACTGACACACACAAAAATCCTTACTGCTTTTGTTACTATGCCTTACACCCCCACCCTATAAGGTTTCATAATTGGCAATATTAAGATGCTTCATGGGGTCTAGTAGACCAGGGTGGACCAGAAGGTGAGGTCAGATGGAGGTTACCAGGACCTGAGAAAGGCATAGTGGAAAACTACCAGCAGACACACCGTGGCAATGAGTCACACAGCAGAAATAAATGACCTGCACACCCGTCAGGAAATATCCCTTCACACCTTTCCTATCCCACAATATGGTTGTCATAACCCCATCAATTCTTATATCTCAGCCATTAAGAGCAATCAGCAGAGTTTTGGTTTCCTTTCTTTAAACGGTGGGAAACCCATCTATGTTTTGTTCTAAGCCCAAATGCCCCTTTGGGACATGAAATACAGTATAAATTTTAGTAATCAAACAATAGCAAGGAGTGCCACTATGACTACACCCAGACAATCTGTCACCATGCCCCCAGAAAGGAATCCAGTGCCACCCTCAGATTTAGAATAGAGTCGTTCGCTTCTCTCTCTTCGAGACTGGTAACTATAGTCCTTACCTCCCAAATCTATTCCTCTATCCAACCTTTCCACCTTACCCCTTCATTAGCCTTGTGTGGTTCTTTTGAGCAGAAGTGCGTGCATGAGTGCTTCTGTGTTATTTTCCAATAAAAAACATTTATTGACGTGGAGTTCTCTGCAGTGAGTACTGGTATACATAGGTGCACAAGATCCTGGAAAGTTACCTGGGCTCTCGCAGCCATTAATTTGATGTAATAATTCCCCCAATAAATAATTGAGATTTTGGCATCACTGGTAGGCCTCCATGGACCCCCCTCAGCTCTTTGGGCAACAGTTTCCCCTTAAAATTGGCATGTATAAGAGATGGCGACATATATATATTAACCTCAGAGCTTAGGCACATGTGGGTCAGAATCACCTTGGAGCTCATATGATGCTTTAGAAGAAACTTGGGACTTTGGGAATCAAGCAATCAACTCAGCAAGAAATAACAGTTTCATTTAATTATGCACTAGGCACCAGATCCTGTCTGATCCTGGAGTCTAGGAGTCTAAGCATGGCCATCCCTGGTTAGTACTTGGATGGGAGACCACCAACAAATTCCCTGTGCTATAGGCTATATTTCAGAGGAAGAAAGGACAAAATAATCTCTGAATATTCCTTACCTAAGAAAACCAATGAAATTGATGGGGTTGCCATAAGTCAACAGACAACTTGAAGGCACATACACACAGAGAGAGATTTCATCAGGAGACTGAGGGTATCCGCATGAGAATAATTGCAACTTTCATCAGCTACGGCTCTATCTGAAGTCAAAGGCTTTCATGGCTGGCATCCATAGATTTTCCTTGGGTTTTTTCTGGGCTGTGAGGCCACGTTCTGGAAGAGTTTACTTCTGATGTTTTGCCTGCATCTGTGGCTGGCATCTTCACAGAATGGTTGAGTAGGAGTGTGTGTAGAATTCCACCCAGGGACAGGAGGATTTCCAGCAGATAATGGGCCATCAACCAACCACTAGCCAAACAGACACTAATCCTCCTTGCATTTCTATACCCAGAAACTAACCATTCAAATACACAAATTTACATATACTCCCCAACAGGGGTTCACAGCATATAAACTCCACACACACTCCTACCCAACCATTCTCTGAAGATGCCAGCCACAGATGCAGGCGAAACATCAGAAGTAAACTCTTCCAGAACACGGCCTCACAGCCTGGAAAAAAACCAAGGAAAATCTATGGCTCTATCCTATGGAATTCTGGAATTTGCAGTTTGGTGAGATACTTAGAATTATCTGGTAAAAAATTCTAATGTGATAGTTCAGGAGAGTAGACTTCAGCTCTCTAAGGTCCCGTCTACACGATTTAAATAATATGTACGGCGTGCGAAAGTTCGCACTTCCGTACAAACAGCCATTTGGATGCACACAAATGCAAAAGAGGGGGGTGGTTTTCCACCCTGAAATACGCACACGCAGCATTCGGGAAGGAAAGCGGATCGCGAAGAGAAATCCGTACGCCGTTCGGATGGCTGACGGGTCTGTACAGTCCGTTCGCACATATATGAACAGGCAGGGTAATCTGATTGGCTGGCCGAGTAGAGGGAGCGGGGCTAGCATGGAGGGGAATTGGGAGCGGCCGCCATGTTGGTTTCCTGGCTAGCGAGCATCTGGTAAGTCTGTGAATTTATATGTTTATTTATTTTTATTTTATATTGTAAATACGGAAAACCGAATGTCCGCAAACCAGGAACCTTTTTTAAAAAAAAAAAAAGCGGCGGGAGATTTAAAACTGCCGCTTGGCTTGCTCGCTCCAGCCAGCTTTGGGAAGAGGGAGTCATACGGAGTTTAGGGGGCTTAAAAATCGTATAGCCGGTTCGTATGCATACGAACGACAGGCTGTTCGTATTTTTTGCCCTCCATACAGATTTTTTTATGATCGTATAGCCGCACCCTAAAATAATTCTCAGTTAAATTACCAAACTTCAAATCCCATGATTCTGTAGGAGGGAGCTATGACAGTTAATCAAACTGCTATAACTGTATATACATTCCCAATCTTATTCTGGAGACTATATGTAAAGAAAGATATAGACAAATTCATGGAATGTGTTCAAGGGAGGGCAATAAGTAAGATTAGAAGTGTGAAATAGAAATCCTAGGAGGAAAGTTTGAAGGGACTAAACATACAGGTCACAAACACACCCTGTATCTATGGGGGTTCAGTTCCCAGATTTACTGCAGATGCTGGAAACCATGGATAGTAGTGAACCCTATTAAAATAATCAACTTCTGGTACAATTTTATAATCACCAGTCTATCAGATGTGTAGTTTCCTCTGGATTATACTTGATACAGTGTAGAGAAGATGGGTTTGGTGCAAAAGGGTTGAAATATTTCAACATCACAGCTAGTGAGTTGCAACAGACTTACAATAATTCAAAAGTGAGGAAAATCCTACTTCATTATGAATATGTAACAGATACCTCCCAAACATTTGAGACCTGGCATCAATATTTAGAGGAGAAACTAAAATTGCTGCCAACAGTGTATTTGAGAACATCAAGCATTCATCCAATTGCTCATCTTCTAATGTGATACGTGCCATCATCTGCTACCAATGCCCACCTGTATTTTCTACAGGATAAATAGGCACAGAAGTTTGCAAAAGACTAAATGGATGCAAATATGAGATCAGGAGTACTAATATTCAAAAACAAGTGGTAGAACATTTTGATCTTCTTGGACATTCTTCCCAGATCATGAGCAATGGGAGACAACCATGTGTAACTGCAGAATTAAAAAACATGAAGGGATTCAATCCCCATGGTTTGAAAGAAAATTTAGGATTTTATCAGACGAGGTGAATTGCATTTAAAAAAGTGTCATTTAGGATGGGACAATAACACAAAGGGTGAAATTATCAGACTCCTTTGTCATTCAGCTGTTCCCGAGGCATAGCACTGGCATGGATTTTATTGATTGGGCTTAGCCATCAATAAAAAGTGACACTTTATTCACACCCATGCTATGCCCCTGGAACAGCTGGATGGTGTATGATAATTTCGCCCTATAGTGTTATCATTGTGTCTTTATGACATGGTTTTTGCCACGTCTGATAAAATCCATAGTTATTGTTTTCAAATCACACTGTCAATACCTGTCAATTTGCTTACCAATGTCAGGACATCTGTGTTCTCACCAACAACCACTCTGTGAATGGCCACTGGTAATAGGGTTATTGTTGCTATCAGTACATTCTAAATTTCCTTTTCCCTTTGATTGCAAAGTTTACAGTCCCTTTCACAAATCTCTCTCTCTCTGTTGCACATATGTTTATGTGTATGTATGTGTAATGCAAGATAATACTTCATCCATCTGATGAAGTGGACTCTAGTTAACAAAAGCTCATACTACAACATATTTGTTAATCTTAAAAGCTATCCCAAGGACACCTTTTTGGCCTTGTGCACCAAACTGATTGTCAAATAAGTTTCATTCCATTTCAGGGCCTTGTTAGTTTGGGAACTAGAATAATATAGTTCTAATTTTTTAGACAGATTGGTTTGTTATTTTTCCCAAGAGTTTTCAGTCAACAGAAAAAAAAAATCAGTCTTTATAAGCCCTGGATATCACATGGGGAAAATGGAGCATAAGGCAGACAGTGGCTGGGCTTTCTGACAAGATTTGTTAAGGCATAAATTTCCTTGAGAGAATATTGGTGGTCTTTCCCCCACCCCTAAACAGGACTTTAATATAAAAACAGCATAGTAATAACAACAATAATTTCATTATTATCTGAATTTTTCTTAATGCCTGTTGTGGTTCAAATTGAATGGTTTAAATCTAAACTACAAGTTTTACCAAAAAACTATTATGGATTAGGACAGTGATTTCTAACCTGTGGTCTGGGGACCCCTGGGGCCGGCAGTGTCCTCACAGGGGGTCCGCAAAGTCTTGAAAGCTGCTTGGCCCACCTCCTCCCTGCAGTGGAGTGGCCACATGACAGGTGCCCAGGCAAAGGCTGGTTGGCTGGCTTGGCCTGCACATTGCCATTCCATCCACTCCCACCACAAACTTGCAGGAAAAAGTAGAAGAAAACTCTTCCCACCCCCTCCAGTGCATTCTGCTCTCACATAGCTTCCATGGAAATAAAATATGGAAATAAAAACTTCTACCAAGATACAATGGTAGAAATACACTAAGCTTTCAAGTATAAATGGTTATACAAAATTTTTGATACTATAATCAATCAGGCCAGTGGCATCTTAATTGGGGAGGCAGGGGGTCACTCCACCTCTGGGTGCACAAAATAAGAGGGTACAATGGTGGCTCCTCCATCCCCATTCCCTCACTGGGGCACCAGAAGAGGGAAGAAGGAACACAAGCTGAGCAGAAGACACTACCTGCAGCTAGTCAAGTCTGTATCCTCCCTGCCTCCCCTTGGAATTTCCTCGAGTAAGGCAGATGAGAAGACAAGAGATGGAGGTGAGGCAATGGTAGATGCCACTTCCTTTTGAAAACCAAACCATTCCCACTCACAGAAGAAGCCCTGCTAGTCTGTAGCTGCAGAAGGGAAAAGTGAGGGGGAGAGGGAAAAATAGAATCTAGCAGCCCCATGAAAATTTATGGATATCAATCCACTTCCTCAGATGTAATGACTGAGGAACTGGATTGATATCCACAAAAGCTTGTGCTAAAATATAAATCAGTTAGTCTTCAAGCAGTTGTAGATTCCCTTTCCACCCTCCTTCCCTCTTCCTTTTTGTTCACCCTCAAACGTGATTTATAATTTTCCTTCTTCAGTGCCTTTTTTTCTCTGCAGAATGGTAAATCCAGTGGAGATTTTAAAGTGGGGGTGTTATGCAAGCTTCACAGTGTAGGGTTCCCATATGGCCAGACTGGCCAGTTTAAATCCAAATTCCAGGCATTCTACCTAGTAGTACCTATTAGGACCATTAGAGGGTCTGGATTCTACACTTTCATTTTTAAAAAGTAAGTCCATCTGGAAGCCAAGATAGACTGCAGAAAAGGAGAGCCATCTAGTCTATGGGGAAAAGCGCTTGCTTTTGTTATCTGAGTGCCAAAACTTTCCCAGGTAAATGCTGCAATTTTGTAATGGAGCAAAACTGATCTGTGCTATTAGAGATATAAGCTTACAGAACACAATGCAAAGATATGACGATCATTATAGAGTTTCCAGAAAAATGTAAGCTGTATTGTATTTTCCCAGGCTTCTTGAGTGCTGGATGCTCCCAGATGGAAAGGAGATGAGAGAAAGCCAGATGATAGATAGATAGATAGATAGATAGATAGATAGATTCTCACTGAGGAAGGATAGATGTTTACTGTGGGTTTTAGTTTTATTGTAAGTAGTTTCAAATAAGACATGAAGTTATTTGAGAATGGCTAATTCCACATTTCCTTCCCTTTGGTGTATTGTATGATCTTTTGAATCCTTTATTCAGATACATGAATCCCTAAGTTAAATGGGTCTTTAAAGTAAATATGAATTGTACATTTCTATTTAACACTCCATTCCCTACCACAGTGTAATCCATAGCAGGGGAACAGCAGCTATGAAGTAGATTGGGATATGGAACTGGAGGAATTTATTTTAAGAATTGGAAAAAAAAATATGGGAGGGTGGGGGGGGGAAACAAGTATGCCACACTGGATTGCTACTTACTGTGAACTTGTGTGTGTGTGTTTTCTTACGCAAAGGAAAGCAGACCTCCGGGACTTAGTTGTGTTTTAATTTTGCAGGAAAAAAATGACAAAAGAAAGTACAGTACCACACCACCACCCCGTATCTGCTGATTCACCATCCCCTGATTCAGTTATCTGTGGTTGGCGACAGCAGGGGGGGTGGATGGGGGAGGGAGGGGAGGAAGAGATCTCACCTCCCTTCTCCCTTTGCCCCCCCAGGATGGCTCCAGTGGCAGCAGTGGAGATGGGGGGGGGAGAAGGGAGGTGAGATCTCTCCTCCTCTTTGCCCCCCAGGATGGCTCTAGTTGGTGGGCGGGGGTCTCCAGAGGCCTGGGAGGCAGTGGCAGTGGCAGCAGATGTGGCAGTGGCAGTGGTGGAGGAGGAGGCCTGGCAGGCGGCAGTCTAGACAGGTTTGGTTGCAGCAGCTGCAGCCTGGGCCATGAGCCTCCCTCCCTTCCTTCCTCCTTCTCCAGGGTATTCACTATTATCCATGTATTTGATTATCTGTGGGGCCCTCTGGAACCAATCTCCCATGGATACAGGGGTTCTACTTTATGAGTTGTGGTAGCTTAAAGATTAATAAATCTTATTTGACATTATCTTTCATTAATGGCATTGCCTCCAGCTGTCCTACAGCTGATGTGGGAGTAGAGGTACTATGCCCACTAGATTCACTAGCCACACAAGACTAGGTGGGAGAGATGCCACAAGCTGCAAAAATTCCACAGAACCTATCTTTTCAACCCATTCCAGACAAAACATCCAGAAAATGGCCAGGGATGCCAACTTTTCAGGAAGCCAACAACGCTAGATTCAGCAGATGCAGAAGACCAGATGGGTGTAAGGCCACCGGTCACAAAAATTGCTCAAGAACCACTTTCTACTACTCATTCTACAACAGATAATAATGCTTACCAAATTCACCAGTCACAGAAATATAAATGGGAGTGATGCAACAAGCCAGGAAAAAAGAAAAGAAGATAAAAAAAAGGGAAAGTAATATCATATATGGTAACAGCAGCAAGGTTAGTAATAGCACAAAGATGGAAAAATAATAAGATCCCTACTATAGATGATCAGTTATTAAAATTAGCTAATATGATAGAGATGGACCTCTTAGATACAATCAAAATCCACAAACCAGACAGATAAAGATTAGCAACCAGTAGTTGATTACTGGAAAGAGGTATGGGACACTATATGAATGTTTCTCTAGGTAACTAAATTAATCAGAATGATTAGGTTTCAATTGAGACAGTAAAATTTTAAAAAATCATAAAGGAATATTTATGAAATATTGTGGAATTGACATGAATAGAACAGTTTGAAACAGAGGCCATGATTATGAAATGAACACGAAAATATCTTATGAGTTTGGATAGATGAAAGGAAATCAATATGAAAAGAAGATTCTGTAAAATAACCAATGTAAATATATAGAATAGATTACAGTATATAGATTGTATATATAGAAAAGGAGACTGTAACTGAATTGTTGACCTAATGTTAACTGTATAAGCAATCTCTTTTCTTTTCAATAATAAAAAACAATGAACAAAAAAATAATAATTTTATAACAAAGACTTTCACCATATATGGAGCAAGAAATTCTAGATATCCAAGCTGGGTTCAGAGAAGAAAGAGGCACTAAGGATCATATTGCAAACATACATTGGATAAGTTTCCCCCCCCCAAAAAAAAATACATTAATGTAATGTAAATACTGTACAGTATATTCATCCATTACTTTTTTCTTTTTTGTACTGTAATATTTTTAATTTTTATTTTATTTCTTTATTTTTATTGTATTTGTTTTTTGACATGATAATATATAACAAAGTTCAATAAAAGAGAAGTTTCACTGTCTGTGTTCCTTTTCTGGCCATTATTATTATCTGTTTCATTTCATGCTGATTAATGAACATAATTTCAGGGGGGGGGGTTAAAAATGATTCACAGCAAGTGTCAAATGTGCTAGGTATGCCACTGAATAAGGCCAATCTATTGAAAAAATATGGACGTGTTGGTGTTAATATAATTTGCTGGGAAATGTTTCATAAGAGATAAATTTTCATTCTTGAATGAAAAGTCCTTTCTCAAAAAGGTATCTTTCCTGCCAAATGTCAGGTTCTGCATGGAATTATCCACAGGCTAAATTGAAAATGATGAATACTGGTGTTTTGGCTCTGTATAGCAACAAATTTAAAAATATTTTCTTTCCAAGTCTCCAGAAAACTGATGCCAGTTACCTAGCCACATCTTATGGTGTTTAAATTGGTGCATTGATCTGAATTGCCTGAGAACAGCACCCTCAGGTCTTAAACATGAACAGAAAATCTAAGCCCAAACCAAAAGATAAGGCAATGCTTAAAAAAAAAAGAAAAAAAGATTTGATTCAGCCTCCGTAATAGAATTAAATACTAGCAAATCTACTCAGTTAGATATATTAAATTGTATTGAATGAGCTGAAGAAGGCTGACAGCCAATGAATTTGTTAATGAATAGTTTTTAAATAATATTTTTGGAAATCCCCTTTCCTCACTGAATGCTCAGAGCAATGCACAAATAAAAACTATAAAATACATAAGTTACTGAACGACTTTTTATACAGGGGATTCATGGGATTAACATTAAAAACAGAGAGCATCATTAAGTTTTAAAAGCTTGGTGGAACAACATGGTCTTCAGCTTTCTTAAGCTGTGTTTATGGTGACATGCCAGGGGCCATCACCATATTTGTGCCTACTGCCTACAACTATTTCTGGCTTTCCTGGAAAACTTGCTGCAGACCAGCAGTCAATGACTCATGGACTGGCAACAATTGTCCACAGACCACCACTTTGAACAGAGGTGTTCTGAAGGACAACAAAGGGAAAAGCTGGCCTGATCTCCTGAAAGGGGATTTAACAAAGGTGTCACACTCCTGCCAGTCTTACCATTCTTAGGAGGCATGCTACATAAAAGGGTGTCTGATAAAGAACCCAAATGTAGATAGGTACTGCTGCCTCACCAGCCAAGCAGCTCCCTGAGAGAGCCTGGCTTGTGGCAGTGCTTTCTGCTGAGGCCAGAAACAGGTGCCCAGACATGTGATCAACAATGAGAGGGTCACTCTACCCCCTCCCATTGATCACACAGGTGTGCTATTTCTGCCCTTAGCAGCAGCAGAAGCAATCATGCTGGGAAGACTTTCCATGGCTGCTTAGCTGGTGGCAGCGGGAGCACAGGGAAGAAGATGGATCTCATTGGAGCCACTACCTCCTCGCAAGCAGGAGTTCCATGGAAAGCCTGCCCAGCCTGCCGCTGCCTCTACTGAGGGCAGAACAGGGCAACTGTGTGATCACCGAGGAGGGCGTAGAGTAACCACCTCCTTGTTGATCACATGTCGAGGCACCCGTTTCTGGCCTCAGCAGAGGCGGCAGTACAGCAGACAGACTTTCCACTGATCAGGCCCAATATTCCCCTGTTCCCTCCACAAAGCATGAGGAAGTCCTGACAGGCACACCAGCCCATCACTGCAACTGCCGCCATTTCCCTCGCTGTCAGCCTTGGTCACATGCTGCAGGATCCCTTCCTGCCTTCCAAGAGTGCCAAGGAGACCGGCTACTTCAGTGAAGGCTGGCCTGCTGGGACAGGCTCCTATGGTCTCGCAGGCCATGATCCATTTCCTTCTGGTGGAAACAGATTAAACCAGGTACTGTTCTAAAACATTGTATCAGGCCCTACCCCACCTTCCCCCTGTCTGAGCCCCATATCTGCCCCAGGGGTGGTGAGGATGGGCCAGGGGCAGAATGGGGCAAATGCCCTGCATCGTATGGACTACAGAGCTCTGAGATGGGGACAAGAGAGAGTATATTGCCCGTCTAGACAAGCCCAAGGACAAAGGAGGAAAGTGGAAGAAGGAAAGAGAAACTGGGACATTTTAAAAACAGCAGAACATGTGGAATGACAGAGGATTAATTGGAACTGTTTCTGCCAAATTGAGTCAGTTTGAGGGTGTGCCTTCCATGAACATAAGGGCTTTGTGAACATTTTAGGAGGCATCCTAGGAGCAATTTCTTTGCTCCAAGTCCTCAACTACACTATTTCCTTCTCTTTCCCCCCACTTCTGTTATAGAAGAGAAATGTCTTTGTACTCAAAGTGTATGAATAATCCTGGTGGAATTTTCCTCTTGTTTAACCTCAGATCTACACATATAAGACAGCTGTTGGGATTGCACCACACCAAGACTAGTCAGTCACACCTCCTTTTGTGAGAGGCATTTTGCTGGTATTAAGTATTATAAGAGCATTGGTTCTTAACAATGTTTATGATGAGCAGAATGTTAGTTGCTAAATGTGTCACATGCTTTATAGCAGCTGCTTTTTATGACCCCCTCATCTTTGAATATGCAAGCCTTCTCCTAGAGGAATGTTGGATATAACTATGTGAAAGATATAGCTAAATTGCTCTGCAGTATGATTGACAGACAGAGTCAAACAAAGAGAGAGGACTGTGGTTACCATAAAATGAAATAGATTCCCTCAGACTATGTCATGCCTTAAATTTTACCCAGCTAGTCAAAAATGTTCAATAAATAATAATTGCACTGACACAGAGTTCCATCTCAACCAATACATATACTGTATAATTCAATAAAATCACAATTTTAAAAAACTACACAAACATCAGGTGTATTCATACAGTCCAGAGACCCATCAAACATCAAACAAAGTTGTACGTCATTACATAAAAACAGCTTAGCATCCATGTTTTTAATCTTTTATAATTTAATATTATTTTAAGGGGTGGGTGGGCTAGGGTACTGTGACTATGGAGTTTTTATATTGTAAGCTGCCCCGATTGCATTGCAGAGGGGCGGGATAGAAATAAATTATTATTATTATTATTATTATTATTATTATTATTATTATTTCCACATAAATAAATAAATAAATAAATAAAATTAGCATACTCGGTACATTTTTGGAACTCAGGCCAACTTTTTACCTTTTAAACTTCCCTCTCACTGGTTTTAATGACCACAAATAAGAACTTAGCAACTGACAAGGTAACACTAGGATATCTATCCTCTAATAAGAATTTGACATAGAACTTTATCAGACCACCCTCCTTTCCTGTTCTTTTGCTGGCATCGTTGTAGTCTTTTAATGCTGGCAAAAGAACTCCCTTTACCACACTTACCTGCAATCCCATCAAAAGGCAGCCCCAGCATTGACTGAGGAGTTAACAGAACTCCATTCACTTCCTGGATTGAAAGCTTGCCAATTCTCACAAGAAGACGCAAGAGTGGCAAATTCAAAAAATAAAGCAAAATTAAGAAAGAAAAAGTACACACAAGCACAGAAACATACTAAAAAAAGTTAAAAGTAAACTGGGGAGGTTCATAAAAAGAGCATCCCCTACCTGGCTGTCGTGATCTCACCCAGAAGTGTTCTGGCCAGACCGGCCATTCACGATGTAATTACGAGGAAAAAATGGTGTGAGGTTTCAAATGCCAGCAATACAAGCAAAAAAGTGTCACAGCCAATCTATTGACAACTTGTCCCTTATTTACAAGATAATAGATAATAATAGAACGCCTTATTTACAAGACATAAATGCAAAAGGATGACATTGAATGATATGTGTGCCCTTTCACGTTTATGTGGCATCATTATGACACCATATTTGTGGCATCTGATAAAGCCCATAGAATGTCTCTGAACAACCAGTTAGATGGCTTAACAAAGGAAAAATCAGTTGTTTATGATTCTGAGAATGAATAACACAGGATAGTAGAATATGAGACACGGTTTCCACCTCCTACAAGCCACATGGACAGAGCCTTGACAGAAAATGCATGTTGACTCAAAGATTATTTGCAAGGAGCAGTTGGTATTGCCAAGTACATATATGCAGGTTTGCACTGCAGGCTGTTATATTGTAGTCTTAAGGAAAACCCAGTGAGAAAATTGGGGCAGGGGTTTACTCAGAAGGAAAACAACATTATATACCCACATGCATCTAAAGACTAAAAGCAATCAGGCACTTTTAAATGGTAAAAATTGAAAGAAGTGAGGAAACGTCTGAAGGGAGTTGTGTACACACTAATGGAACCCAGTCAATTAATGCATTTCAGAAGTGGTGGTTTTCTTTAAAAAGAGACAAGCTTTTTTAAATTTATCATCTTTCCTGGCCCTGTTATGCTGAGCTGATCTTGCGCTTGTAGGTGTGCAGGCCATATGACATCATAGGTGTCTTGGGGAGCAGATCTGTTCGTGCTCAGTACATAGGGGGTGTCTACACGGAAAAAAATACATACGGCGTTCAAAAGATCGATCATGTGTACACACGGCCATTCGGATACATATGTATCATTTGGAAGGGGGGCTAGTGAATCCCCTATAAACTACATGGATTCGGTGTTTGGGAGGATTAGCAAATCTTGAGCTAAAATCCATACAGCCGGTTCAAATGGTTGATCATCTTGTACCCCCCCCATTCACACACATATGAACAGGAATTGTAATCTGATTGGCTGGCTGAGCACAGGGGGCGGGGTTAGCAAGGAGGGAAATTGGGAGTGGCCGCCATGTTGGATTCCTGGCTAAGCAACCCTCTGGTAAGGGCATGAAATTGAGATTTTTACATATATTTATTTTTATTTTACATTGTAAATAGGGAAAACCGACTGTTCGCGAAACAGGCTCCTTTTAAAATAATAAAAAAAAGCAGGGGATTTAAAACTGCCGCTTGACTCGCTCGCTTCAGCCAGCTATGGAAGAGGGGTCATTCGGAGTTTAGGAGATTAAAAATTGTGTAGGCAGATCATACGCATTCATATGACTTTCTTTTCGTATTTTCTACCCCCCAAATGGATTTTTTTACAGTTGTGTAGATATCACCACAGTCTGTCCTTTCAAGTAACCTATTGCAGTACAGCAGCCCTCTTAGGGTTCCCAGCAGGGGATTTCCGCTAACCTGCTACTGCCGTAAACTTTCAATGTCAAGTTTGGACTTGAAACCTTCTACAGGCAAGCATGGCTTTAACTGCCATGGCTGAAGGCTATGGAATCCTGGGATTTGTAGTTTGTTGTGGCACAAGAGCTCTCTGACAGAGAAGGCTAAATATCTCACAAAACTGCAAATCCCAGAATTCCATAGCATTGAGCCACAGCAGTTAAAGCAGTGCCAAACTGGATTATTTCTGCAGTGCAGATGCAGCTGGAGGTTTCAGTCCCTCCTAGGCAGATGCCTTTCATATTTCCATGCACTCCACATACACTCCACATGACCAGGCTTGGTCACATGCTGAGGGCCTCCTTCCGTGCTTCAAAGAGTGCAATGTGCAACAAGAGGTGAGGCACCCCCTGATACAGACCAGTGTGCATGTGTGGACCTCTGCCCATTTCGTCATGGTAACAGGAGATCCAGGCCAGCTCTGGGTCCAGAATATCCAGCCAGAAGGCAGTGTATTCCAGCCAGTGTAGACAAGATCCTAGACACCCTTTCATTGTTACCTTGTTTCTTACAGGCAGCAAGCCATTTGAGAGATGCAGCCCTTGTGGATTGAGGGCTGTACGGAGTGAAGTGTTTTAAAAAGTCAAGTAGATAAAACAAGATAATAAGGGGAGGTTAAACAAGGGTATAAAATGTAACTGGAATAAATGAGCATATAAAATGTAACTGGAATAAACTATACACCCAGTTTTATTGGAGTACAGATGATGAATGCACTACCATTGACGTCAGAGGGGCCGAATAATTAGGGAGCCCTGTGCAAAATTCTGAACAGACCAGATTCAGGCATTTATATCAGAGTGTTGAACTTTGATTCTGTTAGAGGGCACTGTCCCACAGAGGGGGGAATCAACTGAGGGACTCACACAAATAAAACAGAGGGGTGCCTTTTGAAAGCACATATTGAGCTGAGCCTTTAAAGGTAAAAATGCAGAACAGATCAGGTGTCAAACAGTGCTCTATAGACCTTTACAGCAATTCTTGGCCAGGAGACAGCCCAACCCAAATTAAATTAAGCAATGAGCCAAATATGGCCAATGGACCACATGTCCCCTATCCCAATTCAGCTAGGCATGGGAAATGAACAACTCTTTCTTTATGCAGTTCTTTAACCCTGTATTGAGTTGTGGGATAGTTCAGACCCCAACTACAATATATTGAAGATTAGCAATGTGGTTAGTGTTAGGATCAGGGTTAGAGGTTCATATGCATGTCTTGCATTTTCTAAACTCAATGACAATTCCATTTCCAGATTCCTCTCCCAATGGTGTACAGGTATCCATATCCACAGATTTGGTATCCACAGTTTCGCTTATCCACATGTGAAAAAAAACGTATCCATGTTCTCTCTAGGCATTTCTGGCTCCTCCAATGTGATTCTATGGTCAACTTCTGGTGTTTGTCTCATTGAAAATAATACAGTTCCCTATTATCTTTGGTTTCAAGTATCGGGGGGGTGTCTTGGAACTTATCCCCTATTGATAGAGGGATCGACCTGTACTCTGATAACCAGAGTACCTCACTTCTGCATCATGATTCACCCCAAAATATCTCAAGACACCACTATCCCAATACATGACATTGGCTAGGACAAAAAAAAAAAACCCAATGGAAAAAAGTAGTGGTTGTTGTTGCTTGTTATGTTGTTATTGGATTATTATTGCTCATAAAGACCAATCAAAATTGTACAAGGCAAATAAGTGGATGCTGGTGACATTTTCCCCCTGACTGTACAGGTGATAATGCCACAGAATGTCTACATTATAGGTTAGTTTTATGTGGATTTAAAATTAAAATTATTTAATTTATAATAACAAATATTGTATCTCCTTGTGAAACATGTAAGAGTGCCTGCTTATTGAGACCCTCTTGTATTTTCCAACACCCAAAGAAAATCATATAGTGGGGGTGAAGTACTGGAACTGCATTCCAAGGGGAGCCCAACTCACTTCATGATCTTTTGAAGTGGTTTTTATGGTGTGTGGGGGGGAATACTTTGCTTTTTAGGAAGGCCCTTCATTAGTAATTAATCTGCTGTTTTGCATTGCTTCAGGTTCCTAAAGACTGAAAAGGGAGAGGGGACGTTATCAGACACATCAAATACGGCATCATAATGACACCACATAAACGTGATGTCACTCTTTCATGTTTATGTACTGGCCCAAACCCATTGTATTTTATTGACAGCTCAACCCATCAATAGATATCCCATAGTGCTTTTGTGCCAGCATTGCCAGTGTTTGAATCTGTGTGCCATTGTACTCACGTGAATGCATTGCCAATAGCCAGTCTGGCCAGAACACTTCCTGGTGAGATCACATTATCTAGGTAGGTGACACACTTTTTATGACCCTCCCCAGGTTACTTGGGACGTTTTTATTGTGTTTGTGTGCTTTTTAAAACTTTTTGTGTGTTTGTTTTGTTTTTTTGAATTTCCTGCATGAGTGTCTTCTCACGAGATGAGGTAAGATCTTAAACCAAGAAGTGAGCAGAGTTCCTTTCACTCCCTGTTACTGCCTGGGAAGCCTTTTGCCGGGAAAGAAGGTAAGTGTGGCATGGGGAGTTCTTTTGCCAGCATAAAAATGGCAAAGTTATGCCAGAAAAAGAATGGCATTTAGCGGGGTGGGCTGATAAAATCCAGAGAGAAAGAGAAAGAGAGAGAGAGTCGTGTCTGCTTTATTTTTATTATTCTCTGCTGCTATTTTCCTGTAAAATGTTAATTGTTATTGTAAGGTATTATCTTTGCTGTTAGCGTATGGAAATCAGGATCTAAACACTTTAAATAAATAAGTGCAATCCATTCCTCTTCCTCCTCCTTCTTCCTAACAGTCAATGGTAAAAACAGTTGTGTGTACTCAGAATCACAGCACTAGCCTGCCACCTATTGGTGGCTACTGGCATTTTTGATCCTTAAACTTTGAAACCTGTTAAGGTATCAATATAAGCTTGTTTCAGAAATGACTCATAACCATTCTTTTTTTAAAAAAAATAATCAAATTTACTGTAGGAGCCATTACTTCCAACAAATATAGGAAAACTATGCTTACTAGAATCTGCACTGAGATTTTAAACAACCCTCTTCTGTTTTCCATCCTGTATTAACAGCAATCCAAGGTTCTTTTTTCCGCCTTATCTAAAAATCCTTCCTAAAGTCACTGGGGAGCTCACTCCTTCCTGTGTACATTCTTCTCAGTAGTCAATCCCACTAGGTTCAATGGGACATCTTTGTTTTATTTCTACCCTGCCTTTCTCCTAGCGTGGCAGCTTCTAATGTGCTAAAATAAGAAAAAGCTATCAACTCAATTAATAAAACGATAAAACACAATTAAATAAGATATCTTATTAAAATGGCATTCTTTTAAAAAGTTTATAATTATTTAAAAACACAATAAATTTATAAATGTAAAAATATAGCATCACTCACCCCATAAATATGACTTCCAGCAATTAATAAGTCATTAAACACCTCTTTAATTTATTTATTTATTAAAAATTGCCTGTCAGCAAAAGGAGAGCAGAGAGGGGACCAGTTTAGCCTCCCATGGAAGGGAATTTCACAATCTGAGAGCTGCCATCTGGAATGCTCTCTCCTGTGCTGTCGCAGATGGTCCTGTGATGCTGGCCGGACCAAGAAAGAACAACTTCCTGAGGACCTTAAGACTCTGCCAGGTTCATGTACAGTAGGAAACGGGGGGGAGGGGCCTCCATTGATGGCTTAGCATGTCAATAAAAAGAAGCACCAGTGTAAGGACAGCTGAACGGGAGCAGGACGACACAGGAGCAACATTGTCTGAAATGCAAGCCCTTTAGCGATCTCCTGGCATCATTATCACACCATATTTAGAGCATCTGATAATTTCCAAAGTCTCCCCCACCCCCCAAAGCAGGCTTTTAGAACTTAAAGTTTTTTTAAGGAAAAGGCTTTTATGAGAGGGTGCTGATGGTTTTAAATTGTATTGTTTTCAACTTCTTCTCAAGTGTACTGTCATTTTAAAATTGTTTTAATATTGTTCATTGTTTAATCTTACTTTAATGTTTACTCGCTCTATGTTTTTAACTATGCTTTAATCATTTAAATTTGGAAATTGCCTTGAGTCCCAATTTGAGGAAAAGGTAGGGTAGGAATAAAGAAGAGGAGGAAGAGAAGGATGGTTTAAAAAGACCCGTTTTTAGCCTCGCAACTTCAGAGAGTCTAACCCATGCAATTTTACTTAAGAGAAACATCAGGAGATTTAGAAAGTGATGGAAAGAAGAGGAAGCAAGCTATATCTTTTTCTTTTAGCACTAGGCCCCTAGGCAATGAGGAGCCTGGAGCAATTTCACCAACTGAACCACTGATAATCTGGCCCTACCAATTCCATCTAAAATCACAGGTTTCCACCTGAGTAATGTAACATGCAGTATAAGTTCAGCAAGCATGGAGGCCACCATTAAGCAGTTTTCTACTACTTTGGGAAAGGGAAGGAAGAACAGAATCATGCCTTGACAGAGATCATGTTTTTTCATGCTTTACTTTCCTTAGGAGTCCGGAAGCACTAGGAGACATATGACTCTTTCTTTTGCTTTTCCCACATGCAATGTGGGTTGTTCAAAGTATACATGTGGGCAGCAAGTTTGGGGAGGGGGGATTCGCTGTTCCAATATTTTTTCATGGAAATGTTGTCATTGACTTCACAAGGTACCGTACATGGTTTTTAGCTTTCTTTCGGTACGTTTTAAAAGGATGAAGACTAATTAGCATTTCCCCTTGGTTAACGTGAAGCACAGCTCATTTCAGTCATGGAGTCCATATGGCCAAAGCTTTTACAAGGGCTCTCTGTGAAGCTTTACAAATGGATTGCTGTGCGAGGAGAAGAGTGGCAGCTGTGATCAAACAAGTGTACCTCAGAGTGCCTCCAGCGATCAATTTAGAGATGAGCCTCCGCCTTTGTTTGAAGCACACTTCAGGCTTCAGATCTGCAAGAAGCCATGACAAGTGGAATAAAGAAGACTGTGCTTACATTTCACTGGACCTGAAATACAAGTGACTGCTGTGTTGATGGTTTTTCAGTTTCAGTCTGTCACTTATTTCCTAGAGAAAAACACCAGGAAAGGATGAACCAAAGAAGCAAGAAAAGGCACTATTCTATGTTTGAGTGGGATAACCCCCAAGGCTTGTGGAGAATGTCTTCTTTTACAGCCCTGACCCCTCAAAAAGGACAATGTTGCCCTTTGAACTCAAGAGAAGCAAACAGTGGCCATCATGCAGTAGCACTTTCAATTCCATGCCTGTTAACTACGGCAGGAATAGCCCACTTCCTGGGTTCAGGAACTGCCCCATCAAAAAGTTTGTGATTGCCAATATTCACTGTTGCAAGTCCTATACCATAGTGCCCTGCAAGACCATGGAGCAGAGTGTTTCCTTCCCTTCTGCAAGTAGCAGGAAGGAATTTTAGTAATACAGCTGGCAGTAATTGTGGTGCCATCAATTCTATAGCAGCTGATGTGCCATCAGGGCCGGTTTAAGGAATTTTGGGGCCCCCTGCAGTGCTTTATTTTGGGGCCCCCATATGTTTATCTCAGGTCAATGTAACCTAACCTATTCACCGTACAGGATGTTCAGATCACAGTAGGGCCCCCGTATCCATGGATTCATTATCCATGGGACACAGAACAGCACACCTACCTTAGAGTCTTCCTAGTAAATGTGTCCTCCCTAGTGGTTTTCTAGGCCCTCCAAGGCAACTCTATGGTATTTTAAACCAGAAGTACCATTTTTTTCAATGGTGTTCACTATTATTCATGGTTTTCAGAATCCACCCCCCCCCGAACCAATCCCCAGTGGATAAGAGGGGCCTACTGTATTACATAATTTGACACCAATAATTTAGTTTAAAAACTATATTATAGGCACTAACATAATATTTTTAGTTTATTAGCAATTAATGTAATGATGCAGATTTCCTCAAAGAAAAGAAAGAGTGGACTACAAGCTAAACATGAGTTAGCAGTGTGATGCAGCAGCAAAAAATGCCAATGCAATTCTAGGCTGCATTAATAGTGTCTAGATCAAGGGAAGTAATAGTATCACTCCATTCTGCTTTGGTCAGACCTCACCTGGAATATTGTTTCCAGTTCTGGGCACAACAATTCAAGAAAGATACCGAGAAGGATGTTGGGAGGTCTGGAAGCCATTATGCCCTATGAGGAACGGCTTAGGGAGCTGGGCATGTTTAGCCCAGAGAAGAGAAAGTTAGGAGGGGACATGATAGCCATGTTTAAATATTTGAAGGGGTGTCATACTGAGGAAGGAGCAAGCTTGTTTTCTGCTGCTCCAGAGACTAGGACACGGAGCAATGGACTCAAACTATAGGAAAAGAGATTCTACCTAAACATTAGGAAGAAGTTCCTGACAGTAAGAGCTGTAAGGCAGTGGAATACTCTGCTGCCTGGGAGTGTGGTGCACTCACCTTCTTTGGAGGTTTTTAAGGAGAGGTTGGATGGGCATTTGTCAGGAATGCTTGGATTGTGTGTTCCTGCAGGGCAGAAGCCAATCGGATGGGATGGCTGTTGGGGTCCCTTCCAGCCCTATGATTCTAGGCTGCATTCAGAGCCTGGGAAAGTTACTCTTGGATTACACCTCCCAGAATCCCCCTGCCAGCACCCTTCTCAAGATCTGGTTGCATTGTTCCTTTTCCAGCATTCTCTAGCCCAGTGGTTCTTAACTTGGGGTCCGCAATGTCCTCACAGGGGGTCCACAAAGGCTTGAAGACTGCTTGGCCCACCTCCTCCCTGTAGTGGAGTAGCCATGTGACAGGAACCAAGGCAAAGTCTGGCTGGCTTGGCCTGCACATTGCCATTCAATCCACTCCAGCCACAAACTTGCAGGAAGAAGCAAGAGTGTCTCTGAGGGAAAGTTTAATGGATGGTGTAATTGTATTGTTGTTGTTGTTAGCTATTATTATTAGGGTTTTAAATCTTGAGTTAAGTCTTGGGGCAACAAAAGATATTTAAAGGGGGTCCCTGGTAAAGAAAAGGTTAAGATCCACTGCTCTAGGCCAATGCCTCTCACATAACACTACTGGATATTGGTGTTTTAGTGACAACAATAAAACCATTGTTCCCAGTAATATTACTCCAAATTTTAATTTATATTCTTTATACAGTATTCTTCTGTTAAAAGAGTTAAGAGTGTTGTAAAAGTTTCAGCATTGCACTATGACTATGGAGACCAGGGTTTGAATCCTTACTCAGCCATGAATACCCCACTGGCTGACCTTGGGCAAGTCACACTCTCTCAGCCTCAAAGGAAGGCAAAGGCACACAGCCTTTGAACAAACCTTGCCTAGAAAACCCCATGGTAGGTTTGCCTTAGCCAGAAATGACTTGAAGGCACATAGGCAAACACACACAAATGCAGGCTGAACTCAGTTGGCAAGGGAAGGGAAGGGAAGGGAAGGGAAGGGAAGGGAAAGAAAGAAAGAAAGAAAGGAGCCCTTTCCGAGACAACCCTCAAATTCCCTGTCTCTCTCATAAACACACACTCACCGTCTCCGCAGTAGCAGCAAACTCCCTCCAGCTTCTGCCACAGAGGGCTGCTGTTCTTTCACTTTCTCTTTAGTTTTGGAGACATTTTTTTGGAGGAGGGCGGGAATGTGGTAGAGTCTCCTTCTTTAGAGGTTTTTAAACAGAGGCTGGATAGCCATCTGTCTTGACTCCAGCAACAAGTTAAAAAGTAAAATAACCACCCCACTGTGCATGGCAGCCCCCCCCCCAAGATCCCCGCGGCCCCCTGAAGACAGTCCCTCACTCACACGACCAGCTGCTCTGCCTTTCCTCCTTCACAGCAATGCAGCCAGGGACTGTCTCCAAATTACAACTTCCCAAGAGCAAACCCTTTCTCTATCTCCCGCACTAGCTCAGTGCTATTGCCATGCCCTGCCTGAGGAGGGAGGGGGAAGGGGCTCCAAAGGAGCGGAGGAGCCGGCTGCTGGCTCCTGGCTGTCTCCTTCATCAGATAAGGGCAACACTCACCAGGGGGCCCCCTTAACCCCCGAGGCCCCCCGCCAATGCGGATCTGGCAGACAGGTTAAACCGGCCCTGTGTGCCATGAAGCCACAAAAGAGGGAGGGAGGGAGGGAGGTTGAAGACCTGCTCTCAAAAGACAGGGTGTTTTGCTCACCATTTCATTCCAGCTTTATCTGTTGTTAGGTCTTCATAGCACTACCTATCACACCCAGGCAAAGGCAATTTCCTTTGGTTTCATTATGAGATTTGTTATGAGAAACTTGGCTGCTTCAAGTAAAGTGCAATTCAGCCTATATGACTCTACAGAATCAATTAGACATCTACTGTGGAACTGAGTTACAATGTTTTGTTTTGTCCGCAAGCACCTGATCACTAAAAGTGAATTTGAAAGAACTGTGTCTTTCACTTTTGATCAATTTAAGATTGTAAACTCCTTGACAGCAAGAAACTCTTGCTGTTAAGCACATGCACACTGAGCATGTTATATACAGTAGGCCCTTGGTATCTGCTAGGGTTTGGTTCTAGGATCCCCCGTGGATAACAAAATTCATGGATGCTCAAGTCCCCTTAAACACAATGGTGTAGTAAAATGGTGTCCTTGGAATATATATATATATTCCAAAAAGCAAACTTTGATTTTTCCATTTTATATAAATGGAAATTTATATAAACAATATGTATTTCAAGCCATGGATGGTTGAATCTGTTGGATGCAGAATCTGTGGATACAGAGGGACAGCTGCATAAAACTATCCAATATTTCTATGTAACTGACAATGGAGATTATCAGACACATTAAAAGTGGCATTACAGGAATGCCAGGAGATTGCAAAAGGGCTCCCTTTTCAGACAACGTCATTCATCTCTTGGTATGCACCGGTTCTGCTGCCGTTCCATCAGCACTGCTTTTTATTTATGGGACAAGCCATCAATAGATGCCCCCATTCCATTCCTGTCACAGATGTTCCTATGTGCAACAATGTGCCCCATTATGCTGGCGAGATGGGCAGTCCCTGCTAGAACACTTCCGGTTGAGATCAGGACGTCCAGGTAAGTGACACACTTTTTATGACCCTCCCTGGGTTACTTCTACCTTTTAAAGTTTGTTTTTGTGCTTGCTGTAATTTTTTCCATGTTCTTTTTCTTTTTGAATTTCCCACACTCACGTCTTCTCATGAGAATCCACGGGATTTCGATCCAGGAAGTGAAGGGATCTCCATTAGAGCTCCATTCACTCTTGGGCTGCTGGAACAATGGGAGAGGAGGTAAGTGCGGTGGGGAGGGTGATTGTGGCATGACAGGGACGGGACAGGGGCTGGAGTGGAGATTGTGGGACAGGAACACTTTTTTCATTCCTGTCTGATAAACTCCAATATTTAGTTAGTTTTGAGTTTCCAGAAAATCTAAGGGGTGTTGATTGCATTCTTGCTAACTCCCAGGAATATGTCTGTATTATTCTTGGGGGAGGGGGCATTAAACTGATGCATAAACTTTTTTTCATACATATTCATCCACCTTTCAGTTGAACTACTATAGATGCCTTCCTTGCTGTCGATACTTTTGCTGCTATCTCCTATTCCATAGCTTGCTTCCTCCTTCCACCCTTCACCACCCTCCCAACATGCCTAACAAACTGCTAGGGGTCTCTGACAGCAGTGTTGAAATTTGGGGACAAATATGAATTAAATTGGATGATGAACTAATCCAGAGCAATTTGGGCTCCTGCCCCAAACATTGTACCAACTCTGTGGTGCTTGTTGTTAGGCTCTATCTGTCACATGTTCATCCTGGTCCACGATTTCATTTTTTAAAAATTAGGTATTTATACCCCACTCTTCAGCCACAAAGGCTATCAGAGCGGCTTACAAATTGTTAAGCAATAGCAATTTTACATATCTATGCTGCATTAAGCAGTTTCCAATGTGTATTAAACTAATTAGCTCATGATGATAGAATTATTGGGTTGTTTGTTTGTTTGTTTTTGTATCTTTAATGCTTTTGCATCAAACCTGATGCATTCTTAAAATATTTGAATCCTTCCAACATCTGAAACAGAATACCCTAGAAGATTACAGTGTTCCACTGTTGCTTTTTGAAGATTAACACGCTTGACATCATATTTGTGTTAACTGATTCTTTTTCATACTCCTACTCCTGTTTGTCCTGTGAAGAATTCAGAAGGGCATTGGTGGAAGATGATGGCAAATATCACATTAGAAGAGGAGCAGGTGGACAAACCCTTGATGTTTTGGGGGCAAGTAGTATACCTGTGTAGCTCATGTCAAAATGATTGACAGCTGTCAAAATGGCTTCACCCCTCCCCCAGAAGTGCTTAGAGGCAGAACTTCCTGTTTAGGCGGGACTTCCTGTTTAGGCGGGACTTCCTGTCATGGGCTGAACTTCCTTTTGGGATGTAACTTCCTGTGGGGGTGGAACATGTGGTACAGGTCATGTGATCCCCTGTAGGAAGTAACTCCTCCTGCCTGACCAATAGGATCTGTTTTTATACCCCACGTGGTCCTAACCATGCAATGTCCAACCGGTGGCCTGATTGGTTGCAGCGGGGGTCTCATGACCCCTTGTGGAACTCCCCTGCACTACTCCCAGCCAATAGGGATGAATATCGGCCGCCTCATATGCATGTGGGCCAAAACGACCAATAGGAGAACAGACCGCAAGATATATTGCAGAGGGAGAAGCGGCCATTTTTTGCATGCCCAGACACGTTCTGCTGAGGCAAGATGGAGATTCCTCAGAGACATACAGAAATCAGTACCCCTCAAGGAGACCTGACACCTAATATCCCAAAATGTCATGGGGACACACATTTTGATAAAGAGAATTGTGCACCAGAAGTTCTACAAGAGGAAGATTCTCAGATGTGGCAGTCCATGCTTGATTCTCTTTCAGCAGAGAATACTACAATTAAGGTAAAAATAAAATGAAAAGCCCTCTGTGGAAGGTTTTGGGGATACCTTGTTGTAGACAAAAACCAATAATCCATGTTCTTATTTTTTAGGAATGTGGAACAAACTATAACGGTGTTCAAGTCGCTGAATCCAGTGTCCATGGACCATGCAGTATACCTTTGCAGAGGCTGGCATCCTTAGGAGAAGTACAGGTCTGTGAAATTATTGGGTCAATCGTGATGAATGATTTGTTGTATAGAACACCTTTAAAAAGTTATTTCTTTCATATATTTTTTTTAGGGATCTGTAAACCTGCTGAATACAGAGCTTCCACATGTCAGAATGCAAAGGATAGTTGGCCTGAAAGAACCTCCAGTTCCTACAAAACAAACATAGGATGATGAAATCTCTCTCCAGAGTTATCATTTATGTGATCCTAACAACAATTTTAAACCATTAGGTAGAGGAAAAATGTTCTGCTTGTAACTCCCCAGGTCAGCAGTCAGTGACAGAACACGATTGTGTAAAAAGAAAGAAAAATATACTTTCTAAACTTCTCAGACAGATCTCCGCGAATCTGTGCATGAAACGTTTAGTACATTCAATAATTCTTGTATCTTACAGTTTAGATTGCTTGGCGTTAACACAGGATATTACCAATTATGTATTGAACACTGTTATGAAACTAAGTAGGGCTGAAAAAGCATTTTATTTTCTGCATCGTCTGTTGAAACCCGCTGACAAAGAATTTTTAGACTATGTTGAATCTTTTTTAAAAAATAGATCATTTCAATGGTTTTTAAATAAAGAATGTTGAATAAAGCAATGATCCTTGTGTGTGTTTCCCCAGATATGGTCAAAGGAACTTATAGTAGAAAGGAAATGCATTCCACACCAGCACACTTTTAAAAAGTTCAAAAGGTTAGGAGTTATCTATTGTATCCTGTTATTGAAGATGTTTCAAAACAAACCCTATATTGATGAAAAACATTACCTAAGGGTGTGATATCTAGCCTTTGATCCTTGTGTGTGTTTCCCCAGATATGGTCAAAGGAACTTACAGTAGAAAGGAAATGCATTCCACACCAGCACACTTTTAAAAAGTTCAAAAGGTTAGGAGTTATCTATTGTATCCTGTTATTGAAGACTTTCAAAACAAATCCTATATTGATGAAAAAACATTAGCTAAGGGTGTGATGTCTAGGAACTGATTCTTGTGTGTGTGTTTCCCCAGATATAAACTTCAAAGGAATTTAGGGTATAAAAACAGTGGCTTTGTAACATTTTGGTCTTTAAGAAAAAGGTCCTCAACTGTCCTTGGGTAAGCATGCTGTTTGTGTGTCTATATGAGAGTCTTTTTTAAAAAATTGATGACATGTGCATCTGTGTGTACTAGTATGGAGAAATGTGTGTGTGTGTGGATGGGTTTTAGTTATCTTTAAATTAACCCATAGATAGGTATTGTCTCTGTGTGTTTTCATCATTCTACTTATGAATACTTATTTTGGAAAAAAGGTGCTGAGGTTTGGCTAAACTGTGTGCAAGGCAAAAATGCAGGATGTCTGTTTAACTCTCAAATGTGTGTGTGTGTGTGTGTGTGTTGATATGAGGGTTTATTTTTCTGTGTGTATTAGTATGGCTTGGACCAGAGAAAAGAAAATGAAAAATCCCATTACTATTCCAAAATGTATTATGTACATGCCCATTTTAAATGTACAGTTGCAAAGTTGTCTAAATATAAAAAACATTTTTATTCATTTGCTTTTTTTTTTTTTAATGTAAGTCATGTTATAAACATTTCAATGCAAGGGATTGTTAGACTGGAAGAAGCAGCCATTTCAATTTCAGCATCTTTGTTAAAATTGCCACAATGTTTCTCTTAACATTATTCATGTCAGGAGGTTCTCCCTACAAAGAAAAGAGAATATTGGTTTTATTAAGTCTTCCACAATATCTTTTTTGACAACCTAACAAACATAATTATCCTTTACAGTTGAAATAAAATTACTTACCCTTTTGTAGTTCTGTGAGATCCACTCTCCATGATTTTTTATCAAGTAGTCTGTAAAATAATCACAAAGCATTTCCAAGGTCTCATCTTGCAGAGAACCCCCATGCTTTTTTAAGCACTTAGTAAGAAATCCAGCAAAGACAAAAACAATTATAAATTCTCCTGAGTTTATTTTTCCATCTTGAAATGTGCTGTTCACCACCTTTTTAAAAATTTCCTTTACACACTCTGCTGAATGTATTTGAAGGTTGCTGAGGAGGGGGCTCAGGGTTTCTTCCACTTCATTCTGAATCTGAGGTGTAATTTGTTTTAAAAGGAAACTTTTTTCTTCATCTAGTTTTTGGGTTGTTTGTCCAGAACATAAACGCAAATAATTTTCAAAGTTGCTATACATATCCTTCTGCATGTCTCTCATGAGGGTGCTGCTTAAAATGTCCCCGCAGAGAGCATGCGTGTTTGTAAGGTTTTGGACGTGTCTCAGCATGTCCCACTTTAAAGCTAAACGTCTCTATACTATAGAGTGCTATTTTCCAGTATGATTCAGCAATTTCAAGCTAGCCATTGCTAGATTCAGCGAAGCCTGATCTTACCCAGTATGTCAGTTCTTATCTTTAATTGTGTGCATAGCTTTTACATTGTTTTTTCTGAAACACTTCCAGGACAAACATTTTGAAGGAAACCATCTGCCTTTTGATATGGCATCTACATCAACAGGTAAACAAACTTTTAAGGCATCTTTATTCTTCTAGTTTTGACATGTCGTGTAAGTTAAGGGGTATAAAAAAAGGCTCTGGTTCTTTTTCATATTAGGAATGGCCTCTGAAAAAACTGTGAGGAAAGAGATGGACGCAGTAGACCCAGATTTTGGTAAATGTTCATGCTGTTGTTGTTTTTGTGGGAGGGATTCCTTAAAGAAGTTTGAGAAATTAATAATGTGACTCTTTGCTGTTGTAGTGACCTCACAGTCTAAAGCTTCACCTGTGAGCACAGCTGAAAAGAAAAGGAAAGTTTCAGGTAAGGATTAGTATCATAAGTGTGTGTGTGTGTGTGTGTGTGTGTGTGTAAGACAGAGAGAGAAGAGTAAGTACTGGGTTCCATTTCTGATGTATGTTTCATATTAGGAATGGGCTCAGAAAAAATCGGGTAGAAAACAGAAGGACCTATTAGACCCTGATTTTGGTAAATGATCATGCTGTTGTTGTTTGGGGGAGAGGGATTCCTTAAAGAATTTTGAGAAATTAATAATGTGACTCTTTGCTTTTTTTTTTCCCCTCACAATCTAAAGATTCACCTGTGAGAACAGCTGACAAGAAAAGGAAAGGATTTGTATCATAAATGTGTGTGTGTGTGTACTGGGTTCAATATCTGATGTCTGTTTTCCTCTGTTTTAGACAATGATGCTCAAGAAAAGGACAGTGAAGAACATACTCCTAAGAGACAAAGACACAAGGAAACCCTAGACTCTAAAAGTTATTCTCTCATGGAAGAACTTCAAAAAGAGGCTATTAAGTACAAGAGACTATATCAACAAACTCTACACCTTATGAGGAAAGTAGAACATGTCATTATAAATCGCAATGATATACACAGGTTGGCATCTAGCTCACAATATAAGATGTCTGATCTGGATGATCTCGATGAGTCTATTAAAAAACAATCTAACTATGTGGCTTGTGTTGACACACCCTTTGAAAATGTAGAGGTTGGTGGGGGTAATCCTTGTCTACAAACCCCAAAAGGAAGGCATCGGGGAAAAACACCCATGAAACAGACGAAGTATTTGAGAAAAAGGGCTGCTAAAATATTAAACAGAGCCAAAAAAACCTTTTTAAAGTCCAGGAAGGGGACTAAGGAAAAAAGGGGGAAAAACTACTTCTCAGGAGGTTTTACAACTTTCTGAACATTGTGAACAAGAAGCCCTGGATCCTGAAGGTGGTTCAGGGGCACCTCCCTCACCCCTTCCTTCTCCAAATAATTCAGAAGATGCACCCTCCCCAAATAACCTGAATCCTGAAGGTGGTGCAGAGGCACCTCCCTCACCCCTTCCTTCTCCAAATAATGTAGAAGATGCACTCTCCCAAAATAATCCAGATCCTGAAGGTGGTGTAGAGGCACCCCCCTCACCCCTTCCTTCTCCAAATAATGTAGAAGATGCACCCTCCCAAAATAATCCAGATCCTCCACTCCCAGAACCCCCAGAGAGCCCACCTCCCCAAAATAATGAAGTCTTTGCAGAAAGGGTTCGAAGATGGGAGTGGTTTAATAGGAGGTACCAGGCTGTAAATATTGCTGAAGAATTCAGGGACTATCCATACAAGAGATCTAAGGAAAACTCAGAGAGTGGTTTATGACAAGAGAGTCATTACTGACGGGTTTAAGACTCTGCCTTATGGTTATTAAATATGGATACACGCTGGCAACATCCCTTCTCAGCCATTCTAGCAGGCCCAAGCAACTGTGGGAAAACTGTATTTGTTAAAAATATGTTGGATAATGCTCACAATGTGTTTTCAGTGTTACCAGAGAATATTTTGTGGTACTATAGCTGTTGGCAACCTTTGTACAAAGAACTGTTATGTAAATATCCTTTTATTCGTTTTGTAGAGGGCTTGCCTGATAAATTTGATAATGAAGAATTGTTAACCCTCAAAAAAATAAACTTTTTGGTGATTGATGATTTAATGATGGAGGCCCCTGATCATTTAGATTTTGAAAAAATCTTCACAAAATATGTCCAACACAGAAATCTGAGTGTTTTTTTCATTACACAGAATATTTTCTGCAAGGGAAAAAGCATTCGCACCATTAGCTTAAATGCAAAATATATGGTGTTGTTTAAAAACCCTAGGGATAAATTGCAGATTGCAACTTTAGCCCGTCAGATGTACCCAGGAAACACAAAGTTTTTCATGGAAGCTGTTGCTGATGCTACAAGCAAACCCTATGGTTACCTCATGATTGATTTACAGGCTACTACACCAGAATCTTACAGGTTACAAACGGGACTTTTCCCTCCTGATTGGCCCATAGTATATACCATGAAGAAAGGGTCTGTTGGTTACAAGAGGCTTCAGCTTTAATTCCTTTCCATCTATTTCTTCCAACACCCCTTCAGAGCAACATGTCTGGACGTGTGAAAAGAAATCTAGATCTCTTAAAACTCCTCATTAAGATGCACCCATCCCAGAGGAAAGCCTTTTTATGTAAAGCCTCAAATGATCTGGTGGCAGCCATCTCAGAAATTGCCCTCAATACTTTAAAAGGTAACATTCCACTGTCTCCCCATCAGGTGCGTGTATTGCGAAAGAGGCGTAATCTTCTTAAAACACTGGGTAACAAGAGAGTCTCCCTGAGAAGAAAAAAACTCTTGGTGAAGCAGTCTGGGGGTTTTCTTGGGCCACTGTTAAGCTTTGCAATCCCTCTGATAACAAGTCTTTTAACTAACAAGTAATGGAATATGCCGAAAAGATGTACTTGGTCCATAGTCATCAACTAGAACAATTCAATGAGTCATTTCCTAAGGAAGAAAACATCAGAACTAAGGCCATCTATAACCTGGATGTTGAGATGCAGAGGATTCTTCACAGGTCTGACTTAACTGAATATGAGAAAGCTAAACAGTATAATGTTTTGCTTCAAAAGTATTTAACACACGTCAGACAGAAGGAGGCAGAAAAGGAGAGCCTATACGTGGTTCCACCTCAGCCACAGCAGACCCCTGAAAATGTTTTGGCAGACTCCTCTGAGTTACTCTTTCAAGAAGTTCTGGAAAGCCTACCTGCTAGATACAAGAATCCAGCAAGGGTGCTGTTAAACAAAATGAAACAAAACAAGAGTATTTCTTCATGGGATGACAAAGGCTCATTTGTCTATAAGGGAGAACCTGTACCTGGCTCCAATATGTTGGACTTGATCAAAGGCATTACTCAAACACATGCCTTACCAGCTAAACACACTCCAAAGGGATGGGATATTTTTATGAGGGCCATGGCAGAACTAAATGTTCCAACATCCATAGTGGGGAACCCTGTCAACAGAGAATTATTGGACAAACTAAAGAATCCATATGATGCCACAGCCAAACTGATTCACACACCCACTCTCTCCCACAGGACTCTGAAAAAACAGATACAGACTAGTACTATCCCCTGGTTCCACTTATGATTCTGTTGATGTTTTTCATGAACAGTAATTTAAAAAAATGATAAAGCTATCTGACTATCCATGACTCTTTTGTTTGGAGATACAAGGGGGGGGGGAAATACACAGACACAAGATACTTCTTTTAAAACCCTTTCTAGAGGATATGTTTATTGTGGAAAACATCTGTGAAAAGCCTTGCAGGTTATCCAGCCCTGGACATGTTGAAACATGTTTGGGACACGTCTGGGCATATCTGGGACATGTCTGGGCATGTCTGGGACACGTCTGGGCAAATTATTCTTAGTTTTTACAAAATCTACCACCATTTCATCATTTCTTTGTAAATCCTGAGAGTATAGCTCTTGGATACTTCTAAATGTCATTCCTTTACAGTGGTTCTGCAGGAAAATCACACAGTGGTATCCACAAACCACAGAGTCTGAGTCTTGCACCTGTCTGGGCTGAAACACAGTTTTGCTGGCATTTTTACTTAGAAATCTCATGATGGTTTTAGGAAAGAGAGAGTAGTCTGGAGGATGCCCATAGGAGTAAAAAAAATTGCCAGTCTTTTCTTCTGTTAGGTAGATGGCCAGCCAATGTTCTCCAGGGAGATTGTGAGGGTGGGTGTTGATGACTAGACAAAGAGGCCTTTGAAGCAGCTTTTCTCTAGGGAGCATGTCACAAGGGAAGACTCCATGAAATAATTTTCGAGTGTAGGAGTCTGAAGAAAGGATGCGGGTTAGTTGCACACTGTCCATCTTACATATAATCAAATACCACATTTCTCCTGTGATTTATCTCTATCACATTGTCAAAAACGCCATATACAATCATATTCACGGTGGTGGGTAACGGTCTGGCAAACCGGAATTCTACCCTCAGGTTCCCAGTTTTGATCAAAGAATAGTGATCCCCTCCTTCCTGATCTAGAGTAAGGTCAAATGCAGAAAGTATGTAGCCTCTTGCATATTCCTCTCAGTTGATTAAAAGAAAGCGGTCTTTCATATGTTTGCCAGCTGTTTGCACCAAGCTCATGTATTCTCTGACACTGTTTCCATCTTCAAAATTGGGTTGAAAAGGTTTAGTCAGGATCTGCTCTCCATCCAAATACAGTGAAGCAAAAGTGATATCATAATGTTTAAAATTAAAAGGGTTTTTGTTGTAAACACCGCTGAACGAATCATTATCTACCAGGCCTATAACCACTTGTTTGGGTAGCTGACCCAAAAACAGATTCTCCTGATTGGAGACACAGCTCCCTCTCGGTATGCTGAACACTTTCATGCTTACACGGTCCACAGGGTATTTGGCATTGCAGGTCAGTAGAGCCTCTGCATGACCCAGCCAGACTCCTGGTGACACTCTCACCTTCTTCACAAAGAGAGAGACTGGTAAAATTTGCAATTTGAAATGGCTGTCAACATCATCACTCATGATGCAGAAGGCATCCTTGTTGGGGGTAAGTTTAATTTTCACATCAACCCCATTTAGCAGTAGTTTTTCTTGAAAAAACATGTCTGTGTGGAGATGACTCAGCAGATCTAATTTTCGACTTCCAGCTGTAAGGTTTGCTCTTTTAATAAAGCCATGATTATTCCCCTCAATATCTGCCAATTCATGTTCTACAGCTGTATCTTTATAAAATAGCCCTGTAGAAAATTGGCTTGCTAGGGTGTCTTCACTGTAGTTTAGCACAGATTCTATGAAAGCTCTGTAAGGGTAGCAGTTATTACTCTGACTGATGAGACGATCCCTCAAAGTTACATCCAGCTGGCTAAAGATGGAGGCTATTGGATAATTCACCAGGCCCACCTCAGCATCTCAGGGAATATTTGTGTTGCCTTCCTTAACTATTTTACAGGTCAGGTATAAGAGCGTATTATTTAGATCCATATAGTCCTCACCATTTCCTGCAATGAAAAAATCTAGTGCTGCAGACTCTGTCAGCACCGTCAGTGGGGGTACCTCAATATATAAGCATCTCTCAATACTCGTCTGTGTAGGTCCAATGGTAAATAGATCTAATTCAGATTTAGTGCATTCTTCAGAACCATTGTGGATAAAAGCCATGGTGGTGGTTTTAAAATATATCTCTCTTAACTGATGAATGGTGTGGCTGCAGCCTCCTCCTCTTTCTTACAGCTCTCCGCTTCTGGGTTTTCTTTCTTCTGCATTTTCTTTTAAGGGCACGGGGAGGGCCTATTAACCTCACCCGTGATGCTTTTCTTTTTTGACCCTTCCTCCTTTGAATATACATCAGACCTGATCCCTCTTGTGGGGTTGTGGAGTTCATTTTATTTATCATGGCCTGTGTAACTTCACCAGCCATATCTTTAGCAATATTATGAACAGCTGATTTAACATGGGGTTTAATGATGCTCATGCCTCTTTTCAAAAGTGGGACCGCTTTTCTGAAAAGGCTTCTGAAAATCCCACCAAGCCCAGACCCATACATTACAGGCACCCCATGATACCCTGGAAGACCATTTCCTGCCTGGGCCCTATAATAATCCCTATAAAGGGTTGGGTCTCCATATGATTTCAAGATCACCATTTTAAAGATTTAGTCTTCTCCTAGGGCGGAAGTGTAGCTTCACAAGCATCTTACCAAATCGAAATGGCACTTTTTTGTTCTGGTCTGTCTTTATCTCAATGGTGATGCTGTCAATATGATGCTTGCTTAAAGGGATGTAGTGAGGTTTGTCATAAACGATAGTGACACACTTGTTACTCTGTCCACGTACAGGTACGGAGCGCAACAAAGGGACATAGAAGTCTCCCACTATCTGATGCTCCACAATATCAGTGTAAACATATAAAGTGTTGAAACCTCCAGTGATGTCAGCATTGAAAGGTGGATTTTTAACATGCCGGTTGGAAATCAATCCTAATATCTGGGCTAATCTTCCTCCAGTTAGGATTGTGTATGACCCCTCACCATTTAACCTAACCTTTCTTGTCACCTGATTATAGTGCAGAACCACACCAGGGGGTGTCACAACACTCTGTTATAAGGCTGTTCATGTTTTCCAATAGTTCAGGGATATTGGAATAATAGCCATGTTGCAGAATGAAGGACCATGTCTTGTTCTCATTTGCAATCTCAAATTTTATATCAGCATTGAAAGTATTCCAGGTATGTGGATAATGTATCTCTGCTAGACCTACTTCCCACTCACCTGGAAGTTCCAGGGGTCTTGCTAAAGAAATAGTAAAGTTTGAAATTGTATTCTGTGGAAATACTGAGACACAGGCATTGCTAGGGAGTGTAATATAAAATTCACTATCTCCCATTTCCCCCGTAATTTCTACACAGCTTCACCAACTTCTGAGTCAGGCACCCAACTGTTAAACTTGCTAGGCCAGCCTAACCATTTAACCAGATGCTGTTTTCTCCTCCCCCATCCTTTAGTGTCTAGAATTTTTTTCAATCCTGTAAACTTGATCCTCTTTCACATCAACCTTTTGTAACTCTTCAGGATAAAAACTCCCAACAACAGCCTCTCCATGATAATCTTTCAGCAGGAAAACAGGCCTCTTTGCACTTCTGATGACCTGGTCCACAATGAATACTTCTGGGGTGAAATTCTGTTCATATCCCTTGGCAAAAAACACCCTTGCTTTTAGAAATCCTCACATGATCTCCTTTTCTGAGTATCGGAAACTCCTCTTTTGTTTTGACAGTATCCCCATAGACCGTTTTCCACACTGCTAGAGTGTTAGAATCATTAACATCTACAGGCCTTGCTTTGATGGTTCTGTGAAAACTTTGGTTATAACTTTTTAGAAACAGTGGAAGCACATCAATATAGGTAAATGTATTATTAGCTGTGAAATACCTCCACATCTTTGTTTTTAGAGTACGATTAAATCTCTCAACAACCCCAGCCTTAACGTCATTATTGGTGACAAAATGATGAATCTTGTGCTGCTTTAATAGGTTACTTACAGCATTGTTTAGAAACTCCCGGCCACGATCTGTTTGTATTTTGTCAGGTTTTCTTCCATCTTGCCTGAAAATTCTGTTAAAGGCATTGGACACCTCTCTACCGGTCTTGTCCTTTAAAGGTGAAGCCCAGGCATATTTGGACAGAATATCTATTACTGTTAAAATGTACTTGTACCCTTTGTTATGCTTAGAAAACTGACACATATCAACTAAATCGGCCTGCCATTGGGAATCCACTTTTGCTACAATAATCTTATTTCTTTTAAAATGAATTTTGGCTGGCTTGTGTAGTGTGTAAGCATCTTGATCAGAAAGCCATTGAGAAACTTCCTTTCTCTTAAGCTTTTTGCTCTGTTTTTTGGCTTCCTGAAGTAGGGAGTTCACTCACCCGAAGCTCCCAACTTCCCCTGGAGAATAATATATATCACTCAGGACTTTTTCATGCCCAGTCATTTTCGCAGCTAATGTAAGTATGAACACACAAGTGCAACACAAACAACATTTTATTGGTAGAAAGAATAGGAACATATCTACTGTTCAGGAGTGGGTGCAACATTTTATAGCCCGTGTACTCTTGTCAGCAACATCGGTCTGTGTGCTCTTGTCAGCTTGTCTTACAACACCATCAGCCTCCACTTCTTCTTCTATCTGTGTAGAAAAAAGGAATAAGAAAAAAAACTTTCTTAGGAAGAACAACAAAATATGCTCTCTCTCTCTCTCTCTCTCTGTCTCTCTCTCTCTCTCCTGATAGTCCGCACACTAACATTACAATTTTAAGAACATAAAACTCTTACCATCAAGCTCTGGTAGACAGATTCTGTGTCCATGCATTTCTTCAAAGGGTCTTCCTCAAGAGTAGGCAGATGCAGCTTAGGATCTTCCTCTTCAGTCTGAGTGGCCAGTTTCAAAAAGCTTGTGCCATCCAAAGCATCTGTGGCATTAGAAGATGCCACCTGGTTCTGAGGAGTTTGAACAGCTTCCACCTTTTCTACAGCCTTGAAAAGCATTTTTAAATTACAACGGCAATCACACTCAAGACCAGAGTCCTCATCAATGGGAGACATACTCCGGGTTTCTGGGTGTGCATTTTTAGGGACTTGATAAAATTGTCCCAAAGGTGCAGGAGGATCAGAGAATCCCATAGGGCCATCATGTAATGGCCAGGATGAGGCTTTAGCTGGCTTCGGTCTCCAGGGAAACCTCTGGGGGGTGCTTGATCCCTGCATCTCCTCAGTGGAAGCCATGCTCCAGGATGCTGAGCGTGCATTTTCAGGGTTTTGAGAAAAATGGCCCAAAGGTGCAGGAGGATCAGAAAAGCCCATAGGACCATCATGTAATGGCCAGGATGAGACCGTAGTTGGTTTTATTCTCCGGGGAAACCTCTGAGGAGTGCTTGATCCCTGCATCTTGCCTCAGCAGAATGTGTCTGGGCATGCAAAAAATGGCCGCTTCTCCCTCTGCAATATATCTCGCTGTCTGTTCTCCTATTGGCCATTTTGGCCCATGTGCATATGAGGCGTCTGATATTCATCCCTATTGGCCAGGAGTAGTGCAGGGGAGTTCCACAAGGGGTCACAGGACCCCCGCTGCAACCAATCAGGCCACCGGTTGGACATTGCATAGTTAGGACCACGTGGGGTATAAAAACAGATCCTATTGGTGGGGCAGGAGGAGTTACTTCCTACAGGGGATCACATGACCTGTACCACATGTTCCACCCAAGCAGGAAGTTCGGCCCACAGGAAGTTACATCCCAAAAGGAAGTTCAGCCCATGACAGGAAGTCCCGCCTAAACAGGAAGTCCCACCTCTAAGCACTTCTGGGGGAGGGGCTAAGCCATTTTGACAGCTGTCAATCATTTTGACATGAGCTACACAGGTATACTACTGGGCTGCTCTGAACATTCATACCACTATCACAAGTATTTTTTATTTATCTATCATACTGTTATCCCAAACTAGATACAGAGCTTGATACAGGGAACCAGGAGCTAGAGCACCCTCAACAGATGGATAATCTCCCATCCTCACCTTGAAGACTGTCAACAAGGGAAAACCCATTCTCCTCCCGCAATGGTGGTTGATTCCATGGTCAGACTGCTCTTACCCATTAAGACTGTGGTGGGCAAAGTGTAGCCCTGAGGCTGTATGCAGGCCCATCCCCAGTGGCCCTTGACTATTGCGGATGCCCTGGACCACCCTTTTTCAGGCAAAAAAAACCCATGCAGTGAATTGCATTTACTGTAGCTCTTCTGTACTACACAATTACAGGATTATGCTTCCACTTTAACTGCCATGTTAACAGCTTTTGTAATTCTAGAATTTGCAGTTTAGGAAGGAGTATGTAGAAATCTCAACCAGAAAGCGCTAGTGCTTCATTGGACTACAAACCCCAGGATTGAAGTGGGATCATAACTCTATCATTGTGTAATATGAAAAGGGCCTCTGGAAGCCTTCAGGAAAGGCAATTCACCTTTTAAATATATTGCATGTGGGCTCTGCCTGCTGAACTAAGGACTTTATCAGACATGGCAAAACTTGCACAATTAAAATGTCATGATAGTGCAAACTGGTCCCACTATCGCATGACGTTGTAGTACTCCCATGCTTAACTGTGTGTTCCAGCTGTAAATAAGGTGTCACTTTCCATTGACAGGACAAGCGGTCAATAGCTCTCAAAATTGCTATTTTCATGGTATTGAAAAGCATGCAAAAACACATCCCACTGTAATCACAAGTTTACAGCATGAATGAGCATTCCTCTTTCCCCCCCTCCCCGTTTCTGGTGAGAAAACGTCCGGATGAGAACATGAAAACTATCCACAGGACACTCATTGTATGAACTGTCCCATTATGTTTGCATGTTTTTAGGCATGTTTAAGTGTTTATGTGTTGATTCACTTTGATAATAATCATAATCATAATGCTTATTTATATCCCACCTCTCCCCCAATCCTCATGGGAGAGGCGAGATATAAATAAACATTATCATCATCATCATCATCATCATCATGGTTTTTGTGTGTGTTTTTTTAAGCATGCTCATGTCATCTCGCAAGCACCGCTGAAATCTTGCCCATGCTAAAATGAGTGAAGTAAACTCCCATTCTTAAAGTGCTAATGGTCATCGAGAAATAATTCCATGGCATTTAAATCACACGATTACAGCAATGTGTGATAATTTTCTGCTTTCCTCATTTCTGGAATTACAGTGTTATTAGCCTCTAGTCTGATAAAGTCGTAAGAGAAAAACCCAGTTTTTCAAAACCAGTTGTGAGTTTTGGGGTTTGGGGCATTTGAGGCTATCCTTGCACTCCCGAAGTATCCCAGGAGCACAAAACTGGCCCACAGACTGATGCACTTGATTGTTATAACCTTTGACAAGACAATAACTTGTGCTGCTGATAAATCATGGTTAAAAAAAGTATTACAGTGTATCTTTGCAGATCAACAGATGTCATTAATACAGACCTGTAGAAAAGTCCCAAGGGCTTTGTTTGGCTACATTCCGATTTCTCAGAAATGCCACATGACAGTTGTAGTAGGCCAGGGATGTGACTATGGGGTGTGTGCACAAAATTGCCTCCTGTAAGAATTTCTCCCCCTCCCTCCAGTGAAACAGTAAAAATTGTTCGCATTTAGAACTCATACTTTCTATACCTAGACTCTATTTCTAAATATTCCATTCAAGTTTAAGTTACTTCAGTACTCGAAATTTGGGAACTGAAGGAAAATTTTATGGTGAAACAAAATTCTTATTGGGAGGGCAATGTCCTCATTTTGCGTGCACACCCCATAGCTACACCCCTGGCCTGCTAAAACTCTGGAGTTCTAAACCTTTTGATTGCCCTGTCAAACAGATAAACAGAAAAAGAAGAAGGAAGAAACTTGAATTTAATTTTGGATTCCACTGCTAGTCAATGACCCAGAATGTTGATAGGCTTCTGTTCACTGGAGATCTTCTAGCCGAAAGTAAGATGCCACCTGTTGGGAATGCTTAGCTCATGCACTAGATTTTTTGCCTTGGGCAAGGGGGCTAGACTAGATGGCCTATAAGACCTCCCCAGCTGAAATTCTATAATTTTCGACTTCACCCCATAGGGTCAGAATGGGGGAACACTGACCCTCCAGAGGCTTTGGACTTCAGCTGACAGTACTACCAGCCCCCACGATCAATGGGAAGTGATAATGGGAGTTGTAGTCCAAAGCTTTGATCAAGATTTCCTGCGTGGCAGGGGGGTTGGACTGGATGGCCCTCGTGGTCTCTTCCAACTCTGCAATTCTATGATTCTATGAGAGCTGAAGGAGCACATTTAGAAGACATTTCACACGTGAAGACAGTGAATTTCAAAAACCATCCTAGGATGATTTTACTATATTTAATCATGAAGACAAGGCACAGCCCTTACTTACATGTTAGGAAAATTGTATTAGCTTTGGATCATTTGTCCCTTAATGAGGTTGATGTGACAAAGTTGGAGGCATTTTTCATGAAGCCTTGAAGCCCTTAAGGAAAATATCATGGTCTCCCAAGGGCAAGGCAATTCCATCTTGGCCATTTTGTCAGCCTGTCCTCAGCGTCTGTCATCCTATTACAGGATCCAGAACAGGAGGGAGAGAAACAGCTGAAAAAACACAGAAGTAGCTGGTTTCAGCAAGCCTTTAGGACAGGGACAGAAAGAACTGTGCCCACTCACTGTGTGATAAACAACAGCTGGCCCATGTCCTGTGATGCCCACAAGGTCCTGCAGGTTGGAAGGAAAGAGGTTATATCAGGTATGCAAGAAATTTAATCCTCCTGGAATTCTCTCCCCCTACTGTGAACCCATGGCCTTTGACCTCAGTTTTATTCACTCAGTGCTTTCCATGCTTTGGGGGAGCTTGTCTTCCACCACCTCTATCTCAACTTGCAGTCAAAGTAATTCCTTGGGGAGGAAGGGCTGGAAAAAAAGGGAAAAGATGAATGCAGCTACTTAATTATTAACTACCAAGGTAGTTAGTCAAGCTAGAAGAATTGATAGAGATTAAGAGCCATGAGAAGAAAGAACACAGACAGGTATGCTTTTCTATATTAGCTATTTTGTAGAGCTTGAGAGAAATTCAGGGAGTGCAGTTGAGTTCTCAATGAAAATTCAACAACCTGGATAAAAGGTTGCTGATCAGGGCCATATATCTGTGGACAATGGTGCAAAGTATTGTTGTTGCCAATGTACCACTCTAATAATTTAAAGTTTAATATAACACCTTTCCCCCCATTTTAAAGGGCTACACAACATTCATTCCTTTTCATAAGATTAGTGTGTAAGAGTTGAGCTGCTCAAATTTAGACATTTCTCAGCAAGGTATGTTTTACAAGAAATCACCATTGACCTTAGTAATGCTGTAACATATGAAGCCACTGATATAAAATGAACCAAATTTTTCAGAAATTTTAGGAAGAAGGAATATAATAAAAGGTTGAAACTATCCTTATCTCAGTCATGGTATCATGGTGAATAGACTGCCACTGTTCCATTAGCACTGCACAAACACCACTATTTCATGCCACATTTTCCTGTTCTTTTTAATTATTTTATTTATTTTATTAAAATATTCATATCCTACCCTAAATGCAAGAAGTTTAAATAAGTATGCCTGAGGGTTTTTTTTTTAAAAAAAAATCACATTGGAATGAAGAATGAAGTTAAAGACCTCTCCTCCATCTGTAGCAAAAAAGCAGGTAGGTTTTGAATTTCAACCCTACCTCACTGGCTCTTCTCAATATTGCAGAGACTCATTAGAATCATAGAGGCTGAAGAGATCACAAGGGCTATCTAGTTCAACCCCCTGCCCTGCAGGAATACACAATCAAAGCACCTCCAACAGATGGCCATCAAGCCTCTTTTTAAAAACCTCCAAAGAAGGAGACTCCACCACACTCTGAGGCACCACATTACACTGTCAAACAGCTCTTACTGTCACAAAGTTCTTCCTAATGTTTAGGTGGAATCTCTTTTCTTGTAGTTTGAGTCCATTGCTCCGTGCCCTAGTCTCTGGAGCAGCAGAAAACAAGCTTGCTCCATCTTCAGTATAACATCCCTTCAACTATTTGAATATTTAAACATGGCTATCATGTTACCATATATTCCGACGTATAAGACGACTGGGCATATAAAACGACCCCCCCAATTTCCAACCAAAAATCTAGGCTTAGGCATATATTTGACATATAAGACCACCACCACCCCAATTTGGCTGGCTGGCTGACTGGCTGGGGGAGTCTTTGTTTCCCAACTCACGAGGATCTCCTCGTGAGTTGGGAAAGTGAACAGGATCCGCTGGCAGGGCTTTCCCAGCTAGCCAACCAGCCAGCCGCAACATTCTCCCCCTCTTCAACCTTCCAGTCAAACTTGACTCAAAGGTGGAGGAAAGGGGTGAAAATGCCCAGTTTGCCTCAGTAGCCCCCTTCCCTCCATCTTGGCTCTTCTGAAGGGGACCAAGGCGGGGGAAGCGGGGGCGGCCTCGGCAAACCCCTAGATTCGCCCCCTCTCCCCACCTTCAAGGAAGGTGGGGAGAAGGGGCAAAGATGCCCCGTTTGGCTCTGCAGCCCCAATCCCTCCTTCTGGGCTCCCTTCCGAAGATCCCAGGATTCCCCCTTGACTGATACACTGCAGAAATAATCTAGTTTGACACCACTTTAACTATCATGGCTCCATCCTATGGAATCCTGGGATCTGTAGTTTGTTGTGGCACCACAGCTATCTGACAGAGAAGACTAAATATCTCACAAAACTACAAATGCCAGAATTCCATAGCATTGAGCCATAGCAGCTAAAGCGGTGTCAAGCTGCATTATTTCTACAGTGTGGCAACAGCCCTTATCTAATCCTAATAATATTATACTTTTTGTTAACAATACTGTATACAATAAGCAAAATATATATTTTTACTGAAATGTCTATCTGATAATATTTAATTCGAAACAACTATTTGAACACATTAATCTCCAATCCCTGCTCATAACTTCAGTCAAAAATTATCGAATGTAACTATTTCGACATTACCATTGTCTTTCTTCAGGAATTCTATTGCAGGCTTCCACAGCTTTTTAAATACATCAGGGTACAAAGACTCCCTGAAACAACATCTCAGGCTCGGCCAAATTGATCACCAACAGTGGTCCGCCCTGGCCTCACATCGGGAGGGCATGGAGACGCACTATCCACAATGCTGCAGCCTTATTTGAGAACTCACGCCAAACAAGTCTTGAAGAGAAACGACAACGCAGAAAGAATCACAACCCAAAAACATCACCCATGGAGACCTTCTGCTGTGCTTTTTTGCAACCAGACTTGTTTATCTCGGATTGGCCTTTTTAGCCATCAGCGCGCTTGCAGAAAGCGCGGGATGAGTCCTTCCTGAATCTTCGTTTGCGAAGAAAAGCCAGAGAGAGAGAGAGAGAATAGATTCATAGCCAAACCTTAAACATGGCTTGAGAGAAACTTGGAAGTTCCTGTCAGTTTCTAGAGTACATAAACTTTGTAAAATTATACATGTCCATTTCAAACAGCACATTAAAATATACAAGAATGTGAAGACCAGATTGGAAGAGTGGCTAGTATGGACATCTCCAATGAGGGGTCTTCCAGGGGTGTTGGTCTATAAGTCCCATTATCCCCAGAGAGGCTGGGTTTGAATATTACTGGGTTTGAACGTACTGGTATGTGGAGGATCCAAGTTCAAACATTCCTTTACCCTTGAAGTTCATTAAATGACCTTCACCTAGTCACTTCTTCTACCTCAGGGGTGGGCATGGGTTCCCCAGGGCCATCTTTTGTGGCCCTCAGAGCTCCCTTGGGGGGGTTCAATTTTTTTGATCCCAAATGTCCTGGGGACATTTCTCCATGTTTTATGGCCCCTTGACCGAATCTAGGGGTTTGGTTCCCCAGCCCCGATCCCTCCTTCTGGGCTCCCTTGCGAAGGGAGCCCAGAAGGAGGGATCGGGGCTGCAGAGCCAAACAGGGCATCTTCACTCCTTCTCCCCACCTTCCTTGAAGGTGAGGAGAGGGAGCGAATCTAGGGGTTTGGCTCCCCAGCCCCGATCCCTCCTTCTGGGCTCCCTTCGCAAGGGAGCCCAGAAGGTGGCATTGGGGCTGCAGAGTTAAACGGGGCATCTTCGCTCCTTCTCCCCACCTTCCTTCAAGGTGAGGAGAGGGAGCGAATCTAGGGGTTTGGCTCTACAGCCCCGATCCCTCCTTCTGGGCTCCCTTCGCAAGGGAGCCCAGAAGGAGGCATCGGGGCTGTGGAGTCAAACGGGGCATCTTTGCTCCTTCTCCCCACCTTCCTTGAAGGTGGGGAGAGGGAGCAAATCTAGCGGTTTGGCTCAGCGACCCCACTTGCCATGCCTTAGCTCCCTTTGGAAGGGAGCCCAGAAGGAGGGATTGGGACCGTGGAGTAAAACGGGGCATTTTCGCCCTTTTCTCCCACCTTCAAGGAAGGTGGGGGAAAAGGGCAAATCTAGCGGTTTGCCTCGGCCGCTGCAGAAGCGATCGCGCGGTGGCCACAGCAAACCGCAACGTTCACCCCCCTCCTCTGTCTTCCATTGCTCCCCAAGGGGGGAGAAGGCAGAGGAGGGGGGCGAATGAACTGCTAAACATTTTGCTTCACCCCCCTGCCCCCTGTTTGCGAAGAGGCAGGAGATAGGTAGGCAGGCGAAGCAAAAGTATATCCGGCGTATAAGACGACCCTCAATTTTGGAGGGCATTTTTGAGTGCTCAAAAGTCGTCTTATACGCCGGAATATACAGTACCTCTTAATCCTTTCTTCCCCATGCTAAACATATCCAGCTCTCTAAGGACTTTATCAGACACGTGAAAAAATGTGTAAGAAGGACGCAACGATAACAGAAACAGGTGGCATTATTAGATGACCATGTCGTTCAATCATTCTGGGGGCATAGCATGAGCATGAAAACAGCGTCCCTTTTTATTGACAGCTTAGCCTGTCAATAAAAAAGTGATGCCTCATCTGTGCCAGCACTACACCCTAGGAATGGCTGAAGACGTGGGCATCTGATAATGTTTCCCTTTCTATTATCATCCCATCCTTATGACATGATTTGGGATGTGTTTTTTTGCCGCGTTTCCCCGTGTCTGATAAAGTCCTATATCACTCCTCATAGGGCATGGCTTCCAGATATTTTGCCATTTTGCTCACCCTCCTCTGGACATGCTCAAGCTTGTCAATATCCTTCTTGAATTGTGGTGCCCAGAAGTGCACACAATATTCCAGGTGAGGTCTGACCAAAGCAGAATAGAGTGGCACTATTATTTCCCTCAATCTAGACACTATACTCCTATTGATACAGCCTAGAATTGCATTGCCATTTTTAGCTGCCCTATCACACTACTAACTCATGTTCAACTTGTGGTCCCCTAAGACTCCTAGATCTCTTTCATATGGACTCCCGTCAAGCCAGGTGTCACCCTTCCTATATCTGTGCATCTCATTTTTACTGCCCAAATGTAGTATCCTACATTTCTCCCTGTTGAAATTTATTTTGTTAGTTTTGGCCCAGCTTTCTAATCTGTTAAGGTCATTTTGAATTCTGATCCTGTTCTCTGGAGTATTAGCTACCCCTTTGAATTTCAGCCATCTGACATGTACATTTTTAATGACAAAAAACCCTATGGCAAAATCCAACAAATCTGTTGTATTTTGTCATTACGTTACATTTTTGTTCTACACAATACAATGTACAGTCCGCTGTCCACATTTGCGGGTTCAACTTTTGCAGATTTGATATTTGAAGATTATTTGCTGCCACCTCTGCTGCTACCCCATGCCATTTTTAATAGGGTCTGCAAGCCTTGTATGACTGAGAGGACTTTTTCAAACAGCACTTACCCAGCAAGAAGACTCCGTCATAGTTACAGCGCTGCTGCACGACAGGGGGTCTGTTTTGGACAATGACGTCCCTCTTTCGGCATTGTCCATGTCACTTCCATGTATGATTGAAGGCAGCCACACTATTTTTTACTCACAGAAGTCGTCCATGAGTAAAAAAAATAGTGCAGCTGCCTTCAATCATACATGGAAGTGACACAGACGATGCCGAAAGAGGGATGGCGTCGTCTGAAATGGACCCCCTGTCGTGCAGCAGCGCCATAATTATGATGGAGTCTTCTTGCGTGGTATGTGCTGTTTGAAAAAGTCCAGAGAGACTGTGAACGCATGGCGAGGCTTGTAGGTCCCTACTAACAATGGTGTAGGGAGCAGCAGAGGCAATAGCAAGCCCCACCAGCTATGCACTTCTCTGTATTTCACTGTCAAACAACTCTTAAAGTCAGGAAGTTCTTCATAATGTTTAGGTGGAATCTCTGTTCCTATAGTTAGGATTCGAACCCTGGTCTTGAGAGTTGTACTCCAATGCTCAAACCACTACACCATGCTGGGTCTTTATTGGTCCTTTATTTCCATTTTTAATTTATTTTAAAAAACATTTTAAAGTAACATGCCACTGTATTACTTTTTAAAAGTGTTAAAGAGAGTAATTACAGTGGGCTACCTCCCTCTAAAGTAATACTAACATGTTAATTTTGAAAATAACATTTCCAAGATTCAATATTTTGTGTCATGACTGAACAAAGAAACCTGGAGCACTGTTGGTGAACAGGTACCAAAGCAGAAAAGAAAAGGCCAGTAGATGGTGCCGTTGTTTTGCAATAGAAATAACAAACCACCGTTGCTTTGTGAATATTTGACTGTAAGAACAGCTTCATTATTCACAGTAGTGTAATGGTGGAGGACCATTGCCTCCCAAAATTAGTACTCTATGGTGAACTCACCATGGTTCAGCATAAGAGAGGCACTCCAAAAATGCGATATAAGGACTCCCTGAAACAACACCTCAGGCTTGGCCAAACTGATCACCAACAATGGTCCGCCCTGGCCTCACATCGAGAGGGCATGGAGATGCACTATCCACAATGCTGCAGCCTTATTTGAGAATTCACGCTGAACAAGTCTTGAGGAGAAATGACAACGCAGAAAGAATCTCAACCTGGAAACATCACCCAAGGAGACCTTCTGCTGTGCTTTCTGCAACCGGACTTGTTTATCTCGGATTGGCTTTTTAGTCATCGGCGCGCTTGCAGAAAGCGCGGGATGAGTCCTTCCTGAATCTTCGTTTGCGAAGAAAAGCCAGAGAAAAATCACTTTAATTGTGCTATTTTATGTAATTATTGAAAAAGCAGTTTTTGGGGGGGAAAAAATCTAAAACACACTTGTCCCCCAATAACCCATACTGTAATTTTTATCTGATAAATTATCAGTACATCAGTAATCAGTAATCATATGTTACAGAGAATGAATATTATTAGCATATTATTCTGGCATATATTTATTTCCTTGAACATTGTAATTCTTCTGTTGCATAGCTGTTTGAATTTCACAGACTCAAACTAATTTTCCATAGATTCATTTCATGCAACTCCCTTACACTATTGATTTCTGTCAATCTTTCATAGGATTCAGTGTCAGGGACCAAAGATTGTAAGGATGGGGAAATAAATGCAGTTGAAAAGCAGTACAGTTGTTCCTCCACATTCACTGATTTGGCATTCACGGTTTTAAGTATTCACGGCTTGAAAATATTCTTTTAAAAAGAATAATCCAAAAAGCAAACCTTGATTTTGCCATCTTATATAAGGGACACCATTTTGCTATGCCATTGCATATAATGAGACTTGAGTATTCACGGATTTGGGTATTCACGGGGGTGGGGGGTTACTGGAACCAAACCTAGTGAATGTGAAGGGACAACTGTAGTTTGTTTTTGTTTTTTTTTAATATAGATGTTTAGTATGAATCTGCAGATGAGGAAAAAAAACAATGAATCAAGCTTTATGAGTGTTGTTACAAATCTCTCCCCCACCCCCACAATCACAGCTCCATTGTTGCTCCTTAATCAAAGAAACTGAACAAAAATTCTGAAATAAGAGTAGCTCAGTTTGGTGGCATGGAAGGGGATTACATAGTACATTCCAGCAATAGAAAAGACCTGAAGATGAGCTAGTCCAGCCCCCTTCCCAATTCAGGATCAACAATGCAGGAAGCAATTATAACATCCATATTTTCCTGTCCAACCTGTACTTAAATAAACCCAGCCTTACTTTCCAGAAATTCTTTCTCCTTGAGAAAAAAGATGTTTTCCCTTTTCCTCTTTCACAGGGAGAACTCAGGAAACATTACTAACTAGGGAGATTTTCAGATGCAAACAAAAAAAGTGTTCCCATCCTGCAATCTCCTTTCCTGCCCCTCTCCCGTCCCCATCACACCACAATCAACTAAAGTTTCAGACCTACCTTGGTAGCATCTTTGTTGCTGCCCAGAAGTGAATGGAGCTCGAACAGAGCTCTATTCACTTACTGGTTTGAAATCCTGGCCGTTCTCGCAAGAGGATGAGAACATGGAAAATTCAAATTTTAAAAGCAAAATAAAAGGGAAAAAGTGACAGCAAGCACAAAAACACACTTAAAACATAACAAGTAACCCAGGGAGGGTACAAAAAAGTGTGTCACTTACCTGGATGTCCCATTCTCACCCAGAAGTATTCTGGCACGGACCTCCCACTGACACTGGCATTGAGCCAGCATAATGGGGCACCTTTTTACTTCCAGGACATTCTATTACAGAAACAGAATGGGGGATCCATTCATGGCTTAGCCCATGAATAAAAAGAAGCGCTGGCGTAATGACAGCCAAACGGGACCATGACAACATGGGAACGATGTCATCTGAAAGGGAAGCCCTTTAGTGATCTCCTGGGGTTGTCATAACGCCATATTTAGCCCATCTGAAAATCTCCTAGGAAAGGGTGTCAGAGCTTCTTTTTACCTTAATAGGAGTATGAGATAGACTAGTGTTCTTCTATTTGCTTTTTATTTTTAAAATACACTGCACAACACTCACAGTGGTGTCAGGCTCTCATCAGACAGTCTTTCCTCCTAGCAGAAGTTTCTGGAATGCCCATGTGACCAGTGGAAGTGGATGTATCCCATGTCAGTGGGGAAGTAAATCCAAATCTTAATCTGACCTTTAAAGGAGTGATCCAAGGTGCAGAGCCTATTTTGGTGATAAAATCTAGCACCTTAGTCAGCTGTTTTAAAGTTTAGACTAAAACCCAGAGGCAATTCACAGGGCAGCTGCTAGCCACTACTGGATGTGACTATGCAATGCACCCAGCTGTTTAAAAAATGCCAAAAATAAAATAAAATACAGTCGGATTCCTGTATCTGTGGAACCAATATCCACCATTTCAGTTATCCGGACACAAAATAGCACACCTACTATAGAGACTTCCTAGAAAATGCCTAGAGAGGCATACTCTCTAGAATTTTCTAGGTTCCCCCAATACAACTCCATGGTATTTTAAAATGGTAGTCCCATTATTTTCAATGGTGTTATCCATGGTTTTTGGTATCCACGGGAGGCCCGGAACCAATTCTCCACAGATCCAGGGATCCTACTGTACATATTCAGAGCTTGACTAGCTGCAATCCAATCTTCCTAGATGACACGTATTCTCCAGCCCCCAAACACAGGACTTTATTAGACGTATGAAAAACCATGTCAGAAGGATGCGACGGTTACAGACATGGCAAGATTATCAGACAATGTCATCCTTCAGCCATTCCAGAGACATAGTGCAGGCATGAATAAGATGTCACTTTTTATTGATAGCTTAGCCTGTCAATAAAAAAGTGATGCCTCCTTTGCACCAGTGCTATGCCCCAGGAATGGCTGAGGACGTAGACCTCAGAAATGGCTGAGGACATTATGACGCAATTTGGGACTCTTTTTTTTTTTTTTCCCTACTTTTCCCTGTGTGTGATAAAGTCCACAGTCCCTTGTTTGGCATTTGGCTATAGTAAAGCCCTGTTTTCTTTGGTAGATAACTTGTTAAAATGTTGTTCATGCAAGTTGCTCAGTTTATCACTCTTGAGGGTTTAGCTCTTTCCTCAGAGTCTTTTAGAAGTTACATTTCTGAGAGAGGTATGGATGCCTCTTGTCTGTTTGCACATGCACAGAAATCCCCACAATTATTTTCATACTATTTAATGTCATATCAAGATATTGGAAAGGAGCCCTCTTTTTTGCTTTCAGGCTTATTCCTCTCAGAGTGAGTTTTACATGTTCATTACAACTTGGGAAAGCAATCCACCTCCACCCCAATACCCTGAGGAATTTGGCTGTTATTCCCAAATTGGCTGAGCCCTAGGGGGCCACTTGAAAGCAAGACAGTCAGCAAGGCTAACCTGTCCAGGTTTCATGTAAGATAACACTGAAGAAATAGGCTGACGAGCAAACACAGTACAGTAGACATGTGGCTGTTATGAGCTGATTTGGAAGCCCAGCTTGGGCCCCGCAGGATTTCCAGAGGGGCCTGTACAGATGTCCTCAATTCACAGGGATGCTTGATAGTCTCTGGGTCCTAGGAGATTATCAGACGGGAACAAAAAAAGTATTCCCATCCCACAATCTCCTTTCCTGCCCCTCTCCTGCCCCTGTCCCAGCACAAGAACAAAAACTTTCACACTTACCCGAATCATTCTTGTGCCAGGAAGCCCAGGAAGTGAAAGGAGCTCTAGAGCTCTTTTCACTTCCTTGTTCGTAATCCCAGCTGTTGCTCTCACAAGAAGAGGAGAGCTAGGATTTAAAGGGACAGGCAGGGGACACTGGGGGGGAGGATCAAGGGGCAAGTGGGGGAGGGCGGTCAAACTGGTGATGGGGGGTGGAGGGCTGGCGATCAGGGGGGTGGAGGGCGGCATGCAGGGAGGGGCGATCTGGGTGGCAGCAGCAGAGGCTTGTCATAAGGGAGGCATCCGAAAGTGTTTTTATACTCCGGACCTCTACTAACGCTGGCATCCCGCCAGCATAATGGGCACCTTTTCACATGCCCACCATTCCGTTACAGAAGTGGAATGATGTATCTATTAATGACTTAAGCCGTGAATTAAAAAAAACGGGGGCAGCACTGAAGCAGAACGAGAGCAGAACAGGCATGAAGAACATTGTGTGAAAGGAAAAGCCTTTCCCAATACTCTGGCGTCCCTGTTCCGCTTTATTTGCCACGTCTGATAATCTCCCTATTCTGTGAACTTCTGGCTCTCTTTTGCAACTCATCAGCATTAGAGCTTTTAGTTTTTGTTTACCAAAAGTAGCAGAATGTTTCTATTGGACTTAGGGCTTGCCTACATAGACAACAAAACCTGTACTCACCCCATATTTGCAGCACAGTTGACACATTACATTTTCGACAATGCGCATTTTCACTGGGGTTTCTGCAGGAACCCCCAGATCTATAAGATCCATAGTTTGCTCTGCATTTGAGGGGAAAACCTAGAATTTGGGCTGTGTGGCAGCTGAGGATTGGTTTCAGAGCAAAGCCAGAACAGGACTTCCAGTGGACAGGACTCTGTTCTGGCACATTTTTTTACATTATTTTTTATTTTTTTCCAATTGTGCACATATCTGGATAAGCATTTCTCTACTTATCTAGTAATACAATACTCTGGGACCACTTATATTCATTTATTCACATGCATGAGTAAACTGAGGGTGGGGAAACGGAGCAGCCCCAGCTGTGTGGACGGAAATAGTACAATGTATAGGATGAATGATCAGCATAGGGATGCCCTTTTATTCCAATGCAATTGGACAAGCCCTGGTTCTTATGGTATTTACGGAGCCGACGGAAATCAAAGAAATACACCACGGCTATGAGGTACATCAGTGTAGACAAGCCTTTACTACTAATATTTGCCATATTCATGTGGTCATTGGCAAAAATTAGCAGCCAGAACTGGCCCTAGCATAAGCCAAAGTGATGCAAATGTCTCATGTAGCAGATACTGCTTCTCACTAAAGGGAGAAAGTGATTACTGTGAAGTCGAAGGCTTTCATGGCCGACATCCATAGATTTTCCTTGGGTTTTTTCCAGGCTGTAAGGCTGTGTTCTGGAATAGTTTCTTTCTGACATTTCACCTGCATCTGTGGCTGGCATCTTCAGAGAATGGTTGGGTAGGAGTGTATGTGGAGTTTATATGCTGTGAACCCCTGTTGGGGAGTATATGTAAATTTGTGTAATTGAATGGTTAGTTTCTGGCACAGAGAATGCACAGAGAAGCTACTGAAATCCACAACAATTTCAACAGGAAAGAAGAAACCTTAAAAGTAAACAAAATCTGGCTCCCAGTTTTGAAGAACAATAGAATAAAAACTCAACACTTACAAAGGAATTCCACCCAGGGATGGGGAGTTCCAGCAGATAATGACCCATCAACCAACCATTAGCCAAACAGACACTAACGAGCCTAGAAACCACTTGGCTAATGGTGGGCGCTTTAGACTTTTGCCTTTTGCCCCTGAGGACAGATACAGAATTCGAAATGACCTTGACAGATTAGAAAGCCACTTGCAGCCAAACACTTGGCTACTCTAGTGAAACCCAAGAGCCCAGAGTGACCAATCAAACTTGACATTTACAGTAAGGAGAGTTCTTTTAGTTTCCTACTTCTACATTTTATGCCATCCTTCTGCCTCCATACTGCTCTTTTTTGACCAATTGACCCCTCCAAAAATTGAACTGCCTCTCAGGGAAGCCCCCAGGAGCAGAAATTCATTCTAGAATAGGTTGTGAGTCCCACTTCACTGTTTTAACACCCAAAAAATTCCACTGTTCTTAAAACCAGAAGTGTTTTACCCCTCCAACATTCCACAGATGAAAAGGAGGACATATATGGGGCCAAGCAAGATCATAATTTGATCAAGATGGCAAAAGTTATTAGTGAGGAAGAACACACAAGCTAGGAGAAGCTGTAGCAGTTTACTTTTGCCTGAGCCTACCAAGAAAGGGAAAATTCCTTCCCCTCCTCTCTTCTCTCCCCTACTGAGCTAATTAAGTGCAAACTACTTTTGCACTTTGAATTCAATTTGCAGCAATTGAACTAAGCTGAGGACAAAGGGGCAGGAGGAGAGAGAAACTGGGACATTTTAAAAGCATCTGAAAAAGTGGGACAGTGGGGGATTAATTGGGATTTTCCCTGCAGAACCAGGTCATGCAGGGAGTGGCCATCCTGTCATGCCTGTGTTTTTTGTAGTTGTTTTTGATTTTTTGGAAGTTCAAGCAGCTATCAGAAAAGGCTTCTCTATGCAGCTCATAGAAAGAAAATGAACTCTTGGACCTGGCACAGTTTCTTATCCCTGTGGTAGAACCATTCTACATTCTTTGCACTCTCTTCTGAAATGCACCACCGCTTTTTGTATATTCATTTTATTGAAAGTAACAGAATGTTTCCTCAAGCCTATATGCCTGCACTGCCTTCTTCAGGTACTCACTGGCTGCTATGTATGAAAGATGCCATTCTCTAATCTTCTAAAAATCTGTTCCCTCATAGGTAGGGGCTTACCATGCTCCGAAGAAAAGCAGCAAAGCAGCAGGAACGTTCCATTTTTACCACATGGTGTCGGCATTCTTCCAGCGTTCTTTTGTTCCAGTCCCATGGGGACCGAGGTAAAACTGTGTCTTTTTGCAAATGGTTTTTTTCTGGTTAGTGAAAAGACATGGTTTTACCTCTGTCCCCCATGGGACTGGAAAGAAAGAACAGCGATTTCATGTGGTAAGACAGCAGAAAAGACGGAACATTCTTGCTGCTTTGCCACTTTTCTTCAGAATGTGGTAAGGCCCTTAGTCAACCAGCCTCCTGCAGCCAGTCTTCAAACTTCATAAGTGTTCTATCTTCTCCAGTTTCTGACCTGGTCTGCAAAATTAAGTAAAACCTATCCTAGCAGCTATGCCTTGTGGTTTGCCAAATGCTTAGCAAGTAGGGAATTTGGGGGGACATCCTAGTCTTTCCAGGATCTGCCACAGACCTTTTCTACTCACAGTGTCGAAGGCTTTGGTGAGGCTGACAAATGTTACATAAAGTCCCTTGTTCTGCTCTCTACATCCGCCATGGCCTCACATTGGGAGGCTTGGAGACGCACTATTAACAATGCTGCAGCCTTATTTGAGAGCTCATGCCAAACAAGTCTTGAAGAGAAACGACAACGCAGAAAGAATCACAACCCAGAATCATCACCCAAGGAGACCTTCTGCTGTGCTTTCTGCAACCGGACATGTTTATCTTGGATTGGTCTTTTCAGTCATCAGTGTGCTTGCAGAAAGCGCACCATGAGTCCTTCCTGAATCTTCGTTTGCGAAGAAAAGCCAGAGAGAGAGAGCAAGTAGGGTTGCCAGGTGAAATAAAGAGTCATCCCTCCTGTATCCCTACAGGATACATGATTCCTGTTAATGGTTGTGTAGCAGAGTGAGAATATCAGCAGATGGTGCTTATTTCCTGGTATTCCCTGGTAACCCTATTTATAAGCCACCTAATTTTCAAGCATGGTAAAATCAAGAAGGCTACTGAACTCTCTGGTGGTAAACTGCATTCTTCTTCTTGGGACACATGTTGTGCCAGCCTCATTTAATCAAAGCCCTGTTTAGGGGTTCCTTGCCTGACTGGAATCAACATGTAAAGAGGTTATCCCCTAATGCTATCATTTCCATCATTGTTTTTCTCAGGTAGAAAGTGACAAGTCTGAAAGGGGAAGTTCCTGTTTGTGTTGGAGTCTCCGTGTGAACAAGCAGACTGTGGACTTTATCAGACGAGCATCTGAAAAGGCTGTAATTCAACGAATGAAGACAGCAGAAACATAGTGGCATTGTCACAGTTATTATCACACGTTGCTATAATTGTGCAAAAGAACCACCACAGAATTACTGCATGATGACCACTAGCACTTAAAGAATGGGAGTTTACTTCTGTGGTTTAACATGGGCAAGATTTTTTCATTTCTCACAAGATGACGCGAGCACACTTAAAACTCCAAATACACCTTAATTAACACAGTAAATGAAGCACAAGCACTGAAACATACCTAAAAACATGCAAACTAAATGGGACAATTAATAAAAAGAGTGTCCTGTGCTTCGTTTTCACATTCTCACCCAGATGTTTTCTCACTGAGAACCGCAAATTCACGCTATAACCTCACAATTACAATAGGACGTGGTTTGCACACCATCAATATTGTGAAAAAACGTGATATTGAAGATCTATTCACGGCTTGTTCCGTGAACTAGAAGCAATGCCTTTTCAAAACTGGATCATGCCGTGACCATGTGAAGACAACAATGTCATGTGATAGTGGGACCCGTTCATGCTACTGTGATATCATAATCCTGCAATTTCTGCCATGTCTGATAATGTCCTTTGTTCTTGCATACATGGAGACTGTCCACGCAATAGGAACTTTTTCTCTTCACATTTGCCACTTGCCACAAGGAAAGCCACAATGGAGCGGGCAGGGGTGGGGCTAGGTGCTCCTCTCTTCATATGTTGATTCAAGCCGTTTACTGTAAGCAACAAGTCACTGTCCAAGAATTCACTAGAGTTTTCATCATCCACCTTTTGGATCCCAGCCCTGTAGTTCAAGAGATGCCAAAACAAGCACTGTTGTTGGCTGAACCCTTCCTATAACAATCCTACAAAGGAACAGGTTCTCACACATCCTTCACAGCCATTTTTCCCAACCTGGCATCCTCCAGATGTGTCAGGGTGCACCTCCCATCAACTCCAGCCAGCACAGCCATTGAGATAATGGATGTTGTCATCTCACACATTGCCAGGCTGGGGAAGGCTAATGTCAACATGAATAGTGACTGGATTTGTAGCTTCCTGATAGTTTTATCCCTTCCCCTGCCCCAGCAACATAAAACACCAAGATGCCTTTGATTGTCATGTTATAAAGACTGAAAGTAGATCTAATCCCCTCCACTTTTGATTCTGCTATGCCAGTCAATTCTAATCTTAACAAATTTGCAGCTAATCCCAGGTCAATGTTACCTCAGAAGAGCTGACATCTCCTCATCAGTTCTAGTTTGATAAAGAAGGTATGCTCTTAACTTAATTAACAGAAGTCATTATTTGGGTGTGGAAATCTTAATGAAGAAATAAATGTTGCTTACCACTGGGTGGAGGGGAAGAAGCCCAGGCTAGTATGTAGATGTTAAGATTTAAATGTGCGGGATAAAATACACTCCAACATGATTGTAGAGCCATGATCTCTTCTTTGTTGTTGTTTTTATGTGCCTTCATGTTGACTCTGACTTATGACAACCTTATCATAGGGATTTCTTGGCAAGATTTATTCAGCAGAGGTTTGCCATTGATTTCCTCTTCATCTGAAAGAGTGTGACATGCCCAAGTGGGTTTTCATGACTGAGTGGGGCTTCAAGCCTTCATCTCTTGGAGTCCTAGTCCAACAATCACACCATTACACCAAACACCAAAATGGCATCCTCCCTAGTACTTTTCCAGGCCTTTTTCTTTCTTTCCCTTTTTGTGTATCCCCACATAGCCTGTCAGTTGTGATGTTCTGTGACATCAGATTAAGGCTGCCACATTCTTCCCTGACTTAGCCTTTGGTAGTATGATATAAATTCAACAGGAAGAGCTTTTCGTCTATGTGGGAAAGCCATATGTATTACATATCTACCTATTACTCAGCACCTTTTTCAGGAAAAGTGGGAAACCGTAGCTCTAAATCAGACTCACAACTGGGTAAAAGTTTAATGGTTGAATCTTAACTTAAAGATTTACCAGGTGTAGTGCATTAGGATTAGGCAAAGGCTCAATTTGATTAGCTCCAAAGATAAAATGACTAGTATACTCCTAACTAGCCATAATGGTAAGGGCCAGCTGAGCTGAGAGTAGGCTGGCTGAAGCTATGCTGACTCCACAGCCCCTCGACTTCTGCGGGGTGTTTGAAATTACTTAGGAATACCCTTACCTTAGCCTGATTTTGTGCTAGTGTTTGTGGCTGTATCCTTGCATCAGAGCAGGAATAGATCGAGCATAATTTGCCTCAACTCCTGTCTTGCTTCACCTCCTCATTGGCCCTTTTGGCTCTTCTGACAGTTGTCAGTATCTATAACTCTCTGACATGAGCTGAAAGAAAAGAGTTCTACCAACAGAAGGGTACATCTGCTGGCAGATAGGATTACACTCCAAATCTGATAATTATTTTGTCCCCTAAATGAATCAAATTAATCCCCCTTCCTTTGCCAGAGCATTGATGTGATTGGCCCTAAACTATTAGAAATATCTTCATGTAACTGAAGAATGAAACTCTCAGATCCTCACAGGAATTTGGTGATATAAAGCTTGGAATAATTACTTTTTTTGCCTATAGCTCTTAAAATCCCTCAACCAGAATAGAGGATTCTGGGACTTGCAGGCCAAAAATAGTTTTCCCCCCACAAGGTCTGTTGTGTATTCATTTGGAGAAATGGTTGCTATAGCTCCTGGGATATATCACCCAACTTTGACTGGCCAGGCACAAAGTTCAAGAACAGTTCTCAATAATGCAGGGTTAGGGTACTTTTAGTCCTTCATGTATTTTAGAATTTAGCTCCCAGAATCCCTTGCCATTTTCCTGGTTGAGTGGGATTGATGGGAGTCAGCATCTGGTGGGCTACTGGTTCCTCACCCCTTCAATCAAATCTATACATAAGTTGTATAAAACATTTATCTTCTGATTTCTGGACTCCAGGTTCCTGTTAATGGCACAAGAACAGGTTAGTTGGCTTTTGCTTTGTTCTTTTCTTATAATGGATGATTCGGAGACACAGGGTGCATCTACACTGGAGAAATAATGCAGTTTGACACTACATTAAGTGATGTAGCACAATCCTGTGGAATCCTGGGATTTTAGTTTTTCAAGGTTTTTAGCCTTCTCTGCCAAAGAGTATTGGTGCCTCGCAAAACTACAAATCCCAGGATTCTGTAGGATGGAGCCATGGCAGTTAAAGTGGTATCAAACTGCATTATTTCTACAGTGTAGATGTACCCACAAAGAAAGAGCCTCTAAATTTTGAGTTATTCTGGAGTTGCCTTCAGCTCCCTGCTTGAATGTGTGGGTTTTTTAGAACCATCAGGGAGATATCCTATCCTCATCTACAGAGTACTCTTGCAGTCTACTCTTACATAAAAAAAATTGCTTAAGCTAACACTTTCAATTTCCACTACCCTTTGGTAATATATGAACCATCAATTGTTTTTCCCCAATAAAACATCTGCTTGGATTCAACTCTTGACCTAAACCAGAGGAATCTGCTGGTTATCTCGGCTTTGGCTGGTTTTTATAGACTGACGCCACTTAGCATTGTTTGTGTTGCTTGACCAGTCTCTTTATCCCTAGTTTATTTCTTTAGTGCTAGGATGAACAAGAGAGATTAAATGAAAGGTTGGGATGAACGTCTGCCCTTATCCTAAGGTTTACATTGCCTCTGACCATTCCTATCTTTAGGAACACCCACTCTTTGATCTGGCATAACATTCTTGTAAACTTTTATCTCAAAACAAATGGGCTCCACTGTTTTTGGCATTCCCTTGCTTGCTTGCTCTGTGTATACTTTTCACACAACTTCTCTGCACTCTGGTTACTGTTAGCCAAAAGCAAAACATTTGCAGAGGTTGAAAAAGTTACTTCTTTGGTACTAAAAGACCCAGGTGGCCATGCTGGCTGGGTGATTCTGGGCGTCAAAGACTAACAAAGTAGCTTTTTGAAGCTCCGGCAACTTGTAATTCTATGGATCAATGCTAAATTGATGGAACACATACCTAAGAAGCAGCAATAGGCAAGTCAGTATAATTTTACATTAGTCTTTAAAGAGGGTGGGGAGAAGAGTGCCTCTTTGTTATATATTTTTAAATTAAAATGTACTCAATGACTGTAGAATGTAATATATATATATATATATATATATATATATTAAAAAAACCTTTATCTCAGTAACAGTACATTGTTCTATTTCTTATAGGCCACCTTTTTACTCATGGGGCCTTGTCAGGGAAGGCTTAGAGGACGCATCAATCTAGAAGCTAGGAGAAAGAAACTTTTACTGTTCCTCTCTAACAAATACTACAAAAGAACATCCAGGAACTCCTGACTCTGCTCAGATACAACTAGACCCAGTGCCATTAATGACTTAATTGAATCATGACACTATCCACACAGATCACCACCAGTAAGGATCTGGACAAGCAATAATAAAGTTTAGAACAGCAATAGAGGAACATCATACTCTGCTGAAAGTTCACAGCAAGGAATTCTCCAAGAGGCTAGAGAACTACTAATTTTGCAAAAGTATGTTGGAATTTTGAAATAGCTAGGCTTGAATCAGATCCACAGTTGGCGGATGCTAGTTTTGACGTCACTTAGTTCAATTGAGTTTTTACTGACTGAGTCCAAAAGGCTGTATTTGCATAGCTTAATTATGCCTTTTGCATACCTGTAAAAATGGAAAACATAGGGCTTATTTCACAGGCTCTCCTCCTGACTTCAAACTTTCCACCAACTTAGAATGAAAATAAAACCCATAAAATGGCATTTAATTTGCATTAAAATGGGAATGCAGGATTTTTAGGAAAATGCACATTTATATTCCACCATACAGAGAAGTAGAGTAATGAGGAATAAAAAGTGAGAGAGAGAATTTGCAATCCTATGTTCACTTACGCTGGATCCATACCTTTAAAATAATTAGTACTTACCTTGAAGTCGAACCTGTTGGAACACATGACACTCCTCTGGATTTGAAGTGAAAGCACTTCTTTTTGACACCTGAGGGCTTTAAAAGAGTTCTTTTTTTAAAAAAAAAACTTTTTTATTCTGAAATTTGTTGGGAAAAACAAATTGTTTTTTAAAAATTGTTTTTTAAAAAAGCATGTGCCCTGCACTCTGAATCAGGATCAGGGTCGAATTGGGGTATGGGGCTGTTGGAGTGCAGGACAGGTTGGCGGGAGGTTATCTTGACATCCTGTGGTGTTGCCATTTTTTTCATGTGCAGTTGCTTCACCAGCCCCAGGAAAGGAGGTGTCCTTTGGACATTTGAATAGACTATAGTATTTTTTTTAAAATTGCAGTGTTTGGAGGGGTGTATGAGAGAGAGGTGTTCGTGTGTATGTACTTGTGTGTCAAAGTGGGCCCAAGGGCTGGCAGTGTCTCCATCTCATAGCAGCAGCAGAAGCTCCAGGGCAGCCCTACAGGCCATTCAGCTGCCCATGAGCTGGAAGAGAGGAGCACGACACCACCAGAGCTGGCCGAAGAAGGAACCAGAACAGGAGCACATGCACGGGGCCTTGTCAGCCAAGGAGGGGACGGCATCAGCACCAGCAATGGATGAGATGGGAGGCGACATGGGCAAAGCAGGAAGGGGAGGGTTCTCTTGCTTACTCACAAGTAAACTTCCCCCTCCCTGCTCTGAGCAGCCCAGAAGGGAAGGCTTAGTGCAGGGATTGTCTCACATGTGCATATAATCCCCCCACTCCATTTCGAAGAAACATCAAGTTGTAATTTTTGCTAGATCGAGGACAATGGATTTACAAACTACGGGGTTGTTTAGATGATGAAAAAAAATCCTCAAAGAATGCAGGCAGAATACCTTTTGTTCAGATGAGCTCCTGCCAGGATTTGCCATATTGGGAAGGAGGGGGGCTGAAAACTCCAAGTAGTTAGCAACCACAACTTTCGCAGTTTCTCGCGATTTTTTAAAAGTACATGAAAATGCGCATAACTAACAAATTTGAACAACCAGTTCAAACTGGGGCACATCCAGGAAGTCAAATGTGATTGGCTGGATGTGCACAGGGGCTTGCCAGTGACGAAGCGGCTGGAGCCACCATTGTTGTTTTTTGCGGACACGGTCATGTGCTTTTTTTGAGTGGCAGAGCAAAAAAATGTTTTTAAGCAGAAAACAGCTCTTCCGCATCTCTCCTTTAACAAGACAAAGAAGGGGGGATGGAGGGAGCTTTTGGGAAATAATAAGGCAGGTAATTCACTCACAGCCACCATCTTTTCTCGTGGGCATGCTACATGTGAACTTCAAACTTAGATAGCTTTCCATGCCAGCGATCTTGCTAATGAATCATGGGGACAAATGAATACTGCTGTGATAGTGAGGTAATGTGCTACTTTCCACAAATAATTTTCCCATCTGACTGAGCCCTAGTTGTTCCATTCTGTAAGTTTTTTTTTTTAATCCTGTTAATTTTGGGAGAAGATTGTGTGGGGCTTTTTAAATGTTGTGGGCTAAACTGAATGAGGAGGCATTTAATTTTCCTTGGCAAGGGAACCTGGCAAAGAGCTATCCAATGTGAGTGCAGGTGGCATCATCCAATGGAAGTGCAGGTGGGGCAATAAGAATGGCAGGAAAACGAGAAAGCTTGGTTGATATGGATATGCATACCAGGAAGAAAAAAACACAGCTGCTGCCAGTGTGTGCCCTAAAATACTCCATTTCAGAGATGGGAAGAAATGCCATTTTGTACCAATTTGACTTCAGGCAGGAGAAATGTATGACTGTCAATACAAATTGAGTCCAGATTATAACATTAACGGGGGTCAAACCAGGGCAAAATACTGCTCACTGAATTGTTTTTCTGGTGTGGATTCAGTCTTAGACTAAAGCAGCTTTGTTGTGTGAACCTTTCACAGGGTTTTCTTGGCAAGATTTATTCAGAGGGAGTTTGCTATTGCTTTCCTCTGGGTCTGAGAGAGTGTGACTTGCCTGGGGTCACCCAGTGGGTTTATACAGCTGAGCAGGTATTTGAACTCTGGTCTCCTAGATGTAGCAGAAAATATCACCTTACATTCCTATTGCTGCAGTGCCCATTTGTGCCCACAGCTCATTGGCAAGATTGCTGGAAGGGAATAGCTTGCAGTTTGCAAGCGTTGCATCTGGAAGATCTCCCTCCATTCTCCCCTCTCCTTTTTTTTTTAAAAAAAAAAATGACAGATGCAGAAGAGCTATTTTCCACTTAACAAAAGGATCATACTTTTGCTCTGCTGCTCTTATCTGCTTGAACAATCAGCCGGCAAAAACAACAACAATGGCAGTTCTGGCATTGCAAGCCCTTGCTTGCAAGCCCGCCCCCTCCAAGGTCTGACCAATCAGCTTTCAGCTCTGCTGCGCTCCCTTTTTGAATCTGTTGTACAGATGACCTATTATGCACGTTTTGTGCATTTTTTTAAAAAGACGGTGAGAAACAGCGAATGCTGTTATCGCTGTGTATATGGAGTTTTTAGCCCCCCCTCCTTCTGAATATGGCAAATTCTGGCAGGAGCTGGTCTAAACTAAAAGTATTCTGCCCACATTCTTGCCAGATTTTTTTTTGTCGCGTAGATGCTCCCAAGTCCTAGAGTCCTATCCCAACACTCAAACCACAACACCACATTATCTCTCAACACAGCTATCTCTTTGGAATTTGTTATTCCCAAGTAAGCATTTCAGAGGATTCTGTTTCTTAAAGCAGGGGTTTCTTTCTGTTTTGTTTGTAAGCTCTCATCCCAACAGCATGCAACTAGCCTCTTAACAAAGCTGAGATAAGCAATCCTTTGCCCCCACCCCAGTTCAAAGCACTTTGAGAGTGGTATGACTAGTGATGGTGTGTGTCTGTCCACTTCTTCCCCTTTCACCTCTGGTTTTGCAGGTTTTCAAAAACCTGTTTGTCCAGTGTCAGCTGTGGAACAAACGAAATCTGTGTGCACCGCGTGGAAAGTGATGCCCTTCCCAAGCCACTTTCAGCTGTCTTTAAAACTGTGATCAAAGGGAAGGTGGTTGGTTGAAGCGACAGCAAGAATGTTCCAAATGTTTATTGAAATTCCTCTCCTGGAGTAGAGATGGCTGAAGAAAATTAAAAGATAATGAGAATGTAATAGTGCATTATTAAAGTTTGGGAAAGTTATATATTGAACCCAGGAATTTCACTTTGAGAAGCTTTCAGAGCAGATGAAATCGTTTGCTCAGTTTGACCTTTAGGGGAAACATATGGCATGGCACAGGTGGTGAAGAATCGTCTGCACCAGTACAGTGTTATTATTGCATACAATCAGATTTATGAAAGAAGGGGTAGAATAAAACCTCTCTTACAAATATGTGCAGGTGACCTATATATGTAGGGATATATGCACAACTTAGAAAAGGCAGAGTTTTGCTTTTGGGAAAGGGCACTACAAATTCCAGAACCTCCACAGCCAGCATGGTCATTGACTTAGGACTTTTTCAAACTGGGGGAAAAACCCTGAGGAGGTCGGGAGAAGAATGGGGCTGTTGTGCTTGCAACTCCCTGTTTCAGATGCCTCCATCCTCCTCCCGACCTTCCCCTGTGCTTCCTCCGTGCTGCGGGTGCCGCTTTTTATTAACTGAAAACCTCCGTCAATAAAAAGCGATGCCCGCAGCACAGAGAAAGCACGGGGGAAGGTTGGGAGGAGGACAAAGGAGGATGGAGGCATCTGAAACACGGCGTTGCAAACACAACAGCCCCATTCTTCTCCTGACCGAATCGGGGGGGGGGTCCCCTGTTTGAAAAAGTCCTAAGTGGGGATTTTGAGAGAGCTGCAGGCCATTTAAAAAAAAACTTTTCCAAGTTCTGAATATCCTTAAGTGTGTGCAATTATTGTTCAGGATCCCAAACCTTTACTAAGTAGATCATGGTAGTCTAATTGATGAATAATGGAATAGGTAAGTGAATAAATAAGGATTTGGGAATATGTCTAGGACAAGTGTGTAACTTGGACAACTGTAAGTAGGACAAGCGTTATCACTTTGTGCCAAACCTGCCAAAAATCATTTAAAAGTTTTGTCTCAATGACATTTAATTCCTTGAGGGTATCAATAGATAAATAAGGGGAAGAAATTTATTATTTGGCATATTTAAGAAATTTGGGAGAGAATAAATAAATTATATAACTTTAGAGGACTCAATAGTAACATTACTATGTAACATGGAAGGATGATTAGAAATCTTTCTAGTAAATAATGAGACTGATACAGTAGCCCATCTTTATTTATATGTATTACAATTCTAATGCTTGTCCCTTTCAATATACTCTCATTCACACTCACACATCAATGCAGTCTTGTTTTCCACTAGCCAAAGGCATGGAGTAGATCAGTTTCTGTCAGCTGTTTCAACACATCTGCTGTTTTCTTCTTTACTGCACCAATTGGCTCAAAATGTTTTCCTTTAAGCACTGATTTCACTCTAGGGAAAAGAAAAAAGTTGCATGGTGCCAAATCTGGTGAATATGGAGGATGTTCAAGTGTAGTAATGCATTTATTGGCCAAAAACGGTTTCACAGAAAGTGCTGTGTGAGCAGGCGCATTGTCTTGATGAAGAATGAAACCTTTTTTCAACAGTTCTAACCTTTTTTTCTGACTCTTTCACTCAGCTTTGTCAAAATTTCCTTATAGTATTGCTGGTTCACTGTTCTGCCTTCTGGAACCCATTCTGCCAAAATTACATCCTTGATGTAAAAAAAAACACACCCCAATGAGCATGGCTTTGAATGTGGACTTGCTTTGCCCTGCTTCTTTCATTCATAGTGATGTAGGTGTTTTCCATTGCATTGACTGTTGTTTGTCTCATGATCTGGAAGATCTAGGTTGCATCACAAGTGATGATTTTTTGAAAAAGGTTTGGGTCCGCCTCAAGTTGCTGCAGAATGTCAGCACAAATTTCCTTGCAGCACTCTTTTTGCTTTGGTGTGAGAACCCTTGAGACCATCTTGGCACAAGCTTTTCTCATGTTGAGATCCTCATGCAAAATTTTCCATGCGGTGTCTTTGTCAATGTTCACGGCTTCAGGTATCATTCGGACACTGAATCGGCAGTCTCCTCAAACAATCTGGCTGATTTTTTCCACAATTTCTTTGGTTCTTGAAGTAGAAGGTCACCCAGGGCATTCATGATCTCCATATTCTCACATTCTTTTTTGAATCTTTTGTGCCACTCAAACACACCTGCATGAGACATGCAGTCTTCCCCATAGGCCTCAGTGAGTATTTGAAAAGATTCCATTGGTGTTTTGTTCAATTTTACTAAAAAATTCAAATTGACACATTGCTCGACTTTTAAACTTAGCATTTTCCGACAAACGACAGATAACACAGCTGCTTTAAATGACGACTGACAATTAACTGAATGGCTGAGAGTGTTGATGTTTATCATGCAGGTTCAGACATGTTCAAGGTCACCACTCAAGCATTCACAATCGGTTCTTCCTGATTTGTCTGAAAGGTAGAAACACAGGGGCCATCTATACAGTAAAAAAAAATACATGCGGCATTCGGAAGATCGATCATCTGTACACACGACTGTTTGGATGTATAAGTGTCATTCGGAAGGGGGGCTAGTGAATCCCCCACAAACTCCATGGATTTGGCATTCAGGAGGATTAGTGAATCTCGAGCTAAAATCCATACAGCCATTCGTATTGTCGATGGTCTGTATGCCTTGTTCGCACACATAAGAACAGGCAGTGTAATCTGATTGGCTGGCCAAGCAGAGGGGGCGGGGCATGCAAAGGGGAATTGGGAGCGGCCACCATATTGAATTCCCGGCTAAACGAGTCAGGTAAGTCTATGAATTTTACATTTATTCTGTTTTATTTTATATTGTAAATATGGAAAACTAACTGTCCGCATAACAGGCACCTTTTTTAATTTAAAAAATGGGGGGAGATTTAACAACACCGCTTGGATCACTGGCTCCAGCCAGCTGGGCAAGGGGGGGGTCATATGGAGTTTAGGGGGGTAAAAAATCATGTAGGCAGATCGTATGCATACGAACGGCTGCCTTTTCAGATTTTTACCCCCCAAACTGTCTATAATCATGTTTATAATCAAGATTACATGTCTATAATCATGTAGACAAGCTCACAGTCTCATTATTTAATAAACAGATCTCATACAAGCAAACAGCACGGAGGAAGCATGGGGGAAGGTCAGGAAGAGGATGGTGCCGTCCGAAATGGAGCGCTATAAGCAGGACAGCGCCATTTTTAATGTGTTTTTTAGTTAGAAGGTTTTAATCTTATTGTGTTTAATGTCTTTTTATGGGGGAGGGTGGGGGTGGGTGGTGTTTTTAGTCATTATTATAATGTTTTAATTGTTGGAAGCCGCCCCGATTGTTTTTAGCAGAGGGGCGGGATATAAATAAATATTATTATTATTATTATTATTATGTCCTCGGGGGGCAGTTTCCCCTGTTTGAAAAAGTTCTTAAGGTAGGCCCAAACCAAGGCCTACAGCCCAAACCAAGGCCTACTGCTTTAAGGACAAGACCTTGGCGTCACCAAATAGTTCCTCCTTCCTAAGATGCTACTAGTCTGATTTAGAGTCCGTTCCAGAACGTGACTTGCCAGTAGCGGTGTCCTGGACATATTAGACACAATGCCAAGAAGTTTGTGTATCTTATCAATTCTCAGAGCATTTAGGATTTGAAACATACCACCTGCCTCTGCCAAGTGTTAACTGAAAGGAAGAGCCTTGGACACCTGGCAGAAAACATTGGTGTTAAAAGACCATGTAAAAGGGGGTGGGAGAGGGGAGGGAAACCACAAAATATCATGTAGCAAAACACTGCAGGAAACAATGTCATCCTTCTCTGTCATACACAATTTGTGGCTTATTTCCAAGCCTCTTGCGGCTTATTTCCAAGTTCTTTTTCTATTAGACAACAGACATCATTGTTTCACATTTATTGCTGTAACTATTATTTATTGCATCAATGTTTGTAATACAAATAAATACCAGCTATCCCCACCATACAACCACTGTTCTTTCTTTTATATTCTCCCACAGTACTTCAGGCTTTTTAGATTTTGCAGTTATGACACTTCTGAGAAAAATAAATATTTGTGAAACAGTTGTTCATTTTAAAAGCATTGTGAAATAGCCTTTACTTTATAACACAAACAAAGGGCCACATTAATCAACTTAGGCAAACCAGGGCAATCTTTTTGACAGAAACAGAGGTGGAAACAGAACCATGTATATTTTTAAACAAGGTTCAGATGTGGAAGATGGCAAGGAATTAAAAATGATCTTATTGTGACCAATAATAGATTAATAATTACTGCAGTCCAGTATCCTCTCTGACAGTGGTGACTGTGAGATGCTCCAGGGGATTATAAAGCAATAATGTGACAATGGTCACTGTGTTTAGCCATGCACAATGGCAGGGGTGAGTAGACTGGAGACTCATCTATGTGAGCCCCCCAAAAAACATAGTGCCCCACAGTAAAGCAAGTCACAGCAGCTGCGACTTCTCTTAATGCTCTTTTTGCCCCCAGCAGCCCCCATAAGCTTCATGTGATAGATGACAGCTGGCGGGGGGTAAACGGGGAAGGAAGAAAAGGAGGAGAGAGCTCACCTCCTTTCTCCCATCCCCACTTGGCGGGGGGATGGCGGCCACAGGTGCTTACCCTATCGGCAAGCCCTGCCCCCATGCTTGTCCGGCCAATAAGGGTCATGCTTCCTACATTACAGGACAGCAATTCCTATTGAATCACTGTCCTAACAAAGGGGAATGTGCCCCCCTCACAGTTTTTTTTCAAGTCAGGGAAAGCCGCAAAGGTTTTTCTCCTGAGGTTCTTTACCTTTTTTGTCGTCCCCCCCACAATATGTTGACACATCGCGGGATCCCATTTGGACAGGTCTGATTCCCTGTGATTTCCATGAGGGTTATTTTGACCATTTAGACAACCCCTGGGACTTGCACTATCTCTTGGAGACTCCAACTCCCAATTGTTGAACAAATATTTAGGGCTAAATCAGAGGTAGGAATCATGCAGCCTTCTGGTGTTTAGCAATTGATTTGATGGGTCTACTCCAATTGGATTTAGGCTAGGGGTGGGAATCACATGACACTCCTAATGTGGTTGAACAGCAACACCCCACCATTCCACACTATTTATCTATTCTGGCTATGGCTGCTGGGAGCTGCAATCCAGCCAGAAGGGCTATGTGATTCCTGAATCCAGTTGGAGTAGACCCACCAAATCAACTGATGAATGCTAATATATAAAGCTAATTATATAAATCCCATTATTTAATGGGTCTACTCTAGTAGGAACTAGGATTTAGACCTAGGTCTAAACGAGACTATTCTAATAGATTTGCAGTAACTCAGCTATCTATTTTTATTTGCGTATGCAGGCCATCCCTCAAAAAAATACAAAACATCAACTGCTCTAGTTCTTGAACCATTATTTTTGTACCTGGTCCCAGTGGATGGAGCTCAGGGATTTTCTAAGTTAAAAAAAGGGTACTTTTTTCAGGCCTAAAATCTGCCCGCTGCAATGCTAAGGCAACAGAAATGGCCTATGAAAAATCTGTGCTGTAGGGTTGCATGCATGCCTGTAGGTTTATTTTGCATTCTGTAGAAGTTATGTGTTTGTCTAAGGGAGAGGCCATGGGTGATGTGAGCACTCATACCTGGCCTCTGATGTTGGAAGCACTCCTCGTCCACTCCCCCTCAAGTTATTAGTTTGATTTTTAAAAAACTTGTTTCCATCAGCATGTCTGAGTTTTTCTCTCTGTGTCTCTTTCTCTGTCTCTATCTTTCCTGCTGGTTTTCCTTAAACTGTTGGGAGGAAGGTGTCTGCTCCTTTTTCTCCTCAAAGAAAATCACAATGGTCTTATTCCAAGTAAAGTTATTGGCTCCTGTGACCCAAGGCGGGGCAGGGGGGAACTTATTCCACAGTGGTGAGACAAGTGCCCTCCCCACCCCACCACAGGCAACCAGCCTCTACTCCTGCCAAGATTCTAAATGCAGTGCTGTGGTTCTCTCTTTCCCAACAAGGGACACTACCAAAAAAAAGAGGGGGAGAATGTTTGGGAAGGCCTGGGGAAAGGCAGAGGCAGCTTGCTTACAGGCAGCAAGGAGCTTGATGGCATATGTTCCCTCATAAAGACAGTAATGGACCATTGTTGTTGTTGTGTAGTGCCAAGTAGGCTTAAATTTATGATGACCCTATGAATGAGAAACCTCCAAGATCCTTAGTCATCAACAGCTTTGCTCAGGTCTTTCAAACTCAGGACTCCCTTATTGAGTAAATCCATCATGTAATGTGATCTTCCTGTTTTCCTACTGCCTTAAATTTTACCAAGCACTATGGACTTTATCAGATCCCCCCCCACCATTAATGTTCTTTTGCTGGCATATTTTAAAACGTTTTTATGCCAGCAAAAGGACCCACACACACAAGACCTACCTCCAGCAGTATCAATGATGTTTTCCTGGCAGTAAAGGAGCACAGACAGAGTTCTGTTTACTTCCAGGGTTGAGATCTGGCCGATTCTCGTGGGAAGATGCTAGCATGGGAAATTTAAAAATAAAGCCCAAATAAACACATAAAATGTACAGCAAAGCACAAAAATGCATAGATATTTCTTGGGGGGTTTTCCAGGACTGTGAGGCTGTGGTCTGGAAGAGTTCATTTCTGACATTTCGCCTGCATCTGTGGCTGGCATCCTCAACCACAGATGCAGGCGAAACGTCAGAAATAAACTCTTCCAGGACACAGCCTTACAGCCTGGGGGGGGGGAAACCAAGGAATATCTATAGATGCCAGCCATGAAAGCCTTTGACTTCACACAAAAGTGCACTTTAAAAGTTCTAAGTACACTGCGGAGGTCATAAAAAGAATGTCCCCTACCTGGCTGTTACGATCTCATCCCGAAGTGTTTGCCCATTGATGCTGTATTCACATGAGTACAATGGCAGGAGGATTCAAACACAGGCAATGCCGGCAAAAAAGCTCCACAGGAGATCAATTGACAGCTTGGCCCATCAATAAAAAAGAATGGCTTTTGGACTTTACATGATTGCGAAAGGACAACATTGTCTGGTATGTGCACCCTTTCATGATCATTAGGTGTCCTTATGACACCATATTTCCTGCATCTGATAAAGTCCTATGTCATGTAACTGCTTCTTCAGTCAGTGTACAGCAGCTTCAGGGTTAAACAGTAAGCTTTATTGTCACAGGGAAACTAGAGTAAAGAGTACAAAATTGTTGCTTCAAATGAAGTTCATTGACAAAACAGTAAAATAAGAAGTTATCTCAATCAGTCAAAATCTGGCAGGCAACTGAGCCATTGGCTACATGTTATCCACCTGCCCCATTCTCACCCATCAGTGGTTCCACCTATTGACACTCACAATATCCGCAGGTGCAAGGCCATCCCGGCCGTTACTAGACAGACTTTATCCTCCGTGTCTATTCCCAGCACACCAACTTGTTACATTGGTAAAGAATGAAAAACATCAAACAGCCTAACATGAAAGCACACAGTGACTGGACGCCACCAGAATCCAAAACTGTTGGCAGGGAGATCGCTTTGGGACCGATCCTGAAACACTATCACACTATGACGTCCAGAGTATGATGGCCTCAGTTTAGTCACATTTGCTTCTAGGTTTGATGTGCTCTCAGATCCATTAATTTGTCTTTTTGGCAGTTCATCGTATCTGTAGAACTCTCCTCCAGCACTACATTTCAAATAAACTATTGTTTTCCCTGTCACCTTTCTTCACTGCCCATCTTTCACATCCATACATAGAAATTAGAAATACTGTGGCATTATTGATCCTGCTTTTGGTATTCAGTGATGAAATTTTACACTTGAAGGTGTAATGTAATGTGTATATATTAATTGTATTCTCTGATATTGGGCTGCCTGGACATTGTGATCTTCAGGAGAGATTCTCCTCTTGTTCTTGCCATATTTAGAAGCACACTTGGAGTGGATACAAGAGAGGGCCTTCCTGGTGGCTGTTCTTAGGCACTGGAGCTCACTACAAGGCTATAGGAGGCTAGGCTGGCTCACTCCCTGTCATCTCTCCACTGGCAGGCAAATACCTTTTTATTCATTCAGAGGGGCTTTGGCAACTGATTTCACTTGCTGCAGAATGGGTGTTTGGGTGGAAACTGTATGACTTTATTAGATGGGGCCGTAATTGCAGAATTAGAGCATGACAGTATGGCAAATGGATTCCCATTATTGTACCAAGTCGTTGTCCTCCCATGGTCAATGTGTGCTCCACCCATTAATGGCTAGTCACTTTTTATTGATGGGGAAATCCATGAATAGCCCTCAATATCACTCTTTTCGCTGTATTGACAAGCATGCGAAATCACGTCCCACTGTAATCATGCGATTACAGTATGAATGGGTGGTCTTTCCCCTCCCTTTCCCAATGAGAAGACAGGACACACAAGATATTGTTTTAATGAATTGTCACCTTTTCTTGGTATGTTTTTATGTTTGTTTGTGTTTATTTGTTCATTTCTTTCATTATTTGTTTTTGGTGTGTTTAAACAAAGTCATGTCTTCTCGCGAGAACAGCCGAAATCTTGCCCATAGAAAATCCCAGAAATAAAATCCCATTCTTAACTGCTAGTTGTGGTCGTGTGATGATTCTGTGGTGGTAGTATTGTGTGATTATGGCACAGTATAGCACTATTACAGCAACATGTGATGATTACTTTAATCATGCCACTACTGTAATCTTGCTTTCCTCAATAGTGGAATTACACCATTTTTTGATGCTAATCTGATAAAGTTTGTATTTTCTTTTATTTGTATTATTTATGAAGTGTGTGTATGTGTGTGTAATTCAATTTATATTTCAACTATATTTGTTCTTTTTCATTGTAATCTTCTATGAAATTCATGGGAAAACCATAAGTCGACAGACGACTTGAAAGCACACATTGGTCTGATTCATGTAAGAAAGGCAAGATGTAAGAAGAAAGGGAGAGGGGGAGGGAGGGAGAGAGAGAAAAAAGAAAGAGAAGAAAAGAAGAACCAAGACATTTAGCAGTGATTGTTTATTTGTAACTACCAAAGGACAGCTACTACAGAGATCAAGATAGGCATATCTCTGCCAGAATAATCCTATATTGTCTTCAGGGGAACTTATCTTCAGCATCAAAGCAAGGTGTTTAAGTATCCGCCTTGCCAAAAGAAGAAGAAAGCATCCTGAGTGGCAAAGAACCACTTTATTGATTTCTTGCCATGGATAAGGTGAATCTTTCTCACTACATTTATTGAGCAAATTAGATATATCCAAATTAGATATATCCTGTAGGGAAAGACAAATTCTACACAGACCTACGCCACCTCATACAAAAAGTCCCTCTAGAAGATAAAATTATTATCCTTGGTGACGTCAATGCCAGAGTAGGAAAGAACTCTGAAGCCTGGAAAGGTGTCTTAGGCAAGCATGGTGTTGGAAATTGCAATGATAACGGACGCCTCTTGCTAGAGTTCTGTGCAGAACAACAGCTGACTATTACAAACACTATCTTTCAGCAGAAAGACAGCTTGAAGACAACCTGGATGCATCCCCGATCCAAACATTGGCACCTCATTGACTATGTTCTAGTCTGCCAGAGAAACATTTGTGATGTCCGTCATACTCGAGTGATGCCCAGTGCAGAATGCCAAACAGATCATTGCCTCGTCAGATGTAAACTAAATCTTCATCTTAAGTTCAAACCTAAGAGGGGTGGCATCTTAAAGAAGAGACTCCAAGTCAACAATCTTCAACAAGCTACCATGAGAGACAACTTCCAGGCAAATCTGCAAACAAAACTTGAAGACCATCCTACAGATCCTTCTCCTACAGTGCTCTGGCAACATATCAAAAACAGTATCCTCCAGTCTGCGGAAGAATCCCTCGGGTTCTCCCACAAGAAAAATCAAGACTGGTTTGATGAAAACAACCAAGAGATCCAGGAGCTGTTGGTAAAGAAGATAACTGCTCACCAGGCATACCTCGCCCAGCCACCTTGCCATGTAAGAAAAGCAGCTTTCCGCCTCACATGTAGTAAACTTCAACAAAAACTCCAAGACATGCAGAACAAGTGGTGGACCAATATAGCAGAAAAGACACAACGCTGTGCAGATCTGGGTGATCTTAGAGGATTTTATGAAGCTCTTAAAGCAGTGTTTGGACCTACTTATCAGGTCCAAAGCCCCTTATACAGTACAGATGGTCAAACATTAATTACTGATAAAGCCTCCATCCTGAATCGATGGGCTGAACATTTTCAAAGTCTCTTTAGTGCCAACCAAGTAGTCCAAGGCTCAGCTATCCAACATATGATACAAAAATCCATGAAAAATGAGTAGGACATAGCTACCATGTTGGAAGAGACCCTTAAGGCCATACAGCAGATGAAAAACGGCAAGGCAGCTGGGATTGATGGAATCCCACCTGACGTTTGGAAACACGGAGATCATGTACTCCAAGAAAAATTCCACGAACTCCTTGTGAATTGCTGGGAAAAGAGGAACTGCCATCAGATCTCCAAGATGCAGTCATCATCACCCTGTACAAGAAAAAAGGAGCAAAATCCGATTGCTCAAACTACTGAGGCATAACACTGCTCTCTATTGCTGGAAAAATCCTTGCAAGGATACTCCTGAACAGATTAGTTCCTGCTATTGCAGAAGAACTTCTTCCTGAAAGTCAATGTGGCTTCAGAGCCAATAGGAGTACTACAGATATGGTATTTGCCCTTAGACAACTGCAAGAGAAATGTAGAAAAGTCAATTTAAAAAGCATATCAAAAGTTTACTGAAGGCATATCAATCTTAATCTACATATTAAAACAAACTTAAAAGATCCCTAACTAACTAAGAGGGTTTAGGGTAGGAAAAGACTCACCCAGCCTTTAAGCGGTGTGGGCTACATGATGACTCAAAGACACTCCTAAGAGAGCAAATAAGGCAAATATGGCTCCAGCCACATGGAGATAAAAGGAACTTAGACAAAGTGTCATATCATATTTAAATTAGGTCATGTGATGAATGACCCATTGTACCAGTTGGTGAAATTCCCTAGTTAAGAAAAGGGGGAGTGGAAGAACTGATGCATGCAGAGAAAATTCCTAAACTGAACTTAACATGGGATACACAAGATTGTATTGCATTACAATAATGATTTCCCCACATACTAGACTCTAAACTAGCCTGTGAGCTGCTCTTCGCTGATGATGCTGCCCTTGTTGCCCACACAGAAGCAGCTCTGCAGTGCCTAACATCCTGCTTCGCAACAGCTGCAGAGCTGTTTGGGCTAGAAGTCAACCTGAAGAAAATGGAAGTCCTTTACCAGCCTGCACCACAGGACGAACACTCCCATCCCCACATTGCCATCAGCAAATCTGTGCTCAAGTCCATTCAGCAGTTCACCTACCTGGGAAGCATCATCTCCTCAGATGCCAAGATTGACAAAGAGATCAAACACAGATTAGAAAAGGCATATAGCGCATTTGGAAGACTTTACAAAAGAGTCTGGAGTAATAAACACCTGAGGCGAAGCACAAAAATCAGTGTGCATAGAGCCATTGTACTGTCTATTCTCCTTTATGGGTCTGAAACATGGGTCACCTATCGCCACCACTTACGACTCCTCGAACGCTTTCATCAGTGCTGTATACACACAATCCTAAATATACACTGGACTGACTATGTGACGAATGTTGCTGTCCTTGAGCAAGCAGGGATCACCAGCATTGAGGTCATGATATTGAGAACACAGCTGCACTGGGCAGGGCACATTTCTAGGATGGATGACCATCGCCTCCCAAAAATAGCACTATACGGTGAACTCGCCATGGGTCAGCATAAGAGGGGTGCCCCAAAAAAGTGATACAAGGACTCCCTGAAACAACATCTCAGGCTCCGGCCAAATTGATCACCAACAATGGTCCACCCTGGCCTCACATCAGGAGGCATGGAGACGCACTATCCACAATGCTGCAGCCTTATTTGAGAACTCACACTGAACAAGTCTTGAAGCAAAACGACAACACAGAAAGAATCACAAGCTGGAAACATCACCCAAGGAGACCTTCTGCTGTGCTTTCTGCAACCAGACTTGTTTGTCTCAGATTGGCCTTTTTAGTCATCAGCGTGCTTGCAGAAAGCACGGGCTGAGTCCTTCCTGAATCTTCATTTGCGAAGAAAAGCCAGAGAGAGATCCATATTGAGTTTGATACTAACTGTAATAACTATATTGTAATACAAGCATCCTGTGATATTAAAATAGCTCATCCTATAGAAGAAATCAATCTAATTCTGTATGTGGTGTGCCTTCAAGTTGCCTGTCTTTTTACAATGACTTCATGAATTTCATAGGGTTTTCTTAGACAAGGAATACTCAGTTCCTTGCTGAGTTCCTTCCTCTGCAATATAGCCCACGTTGCCTTGTATTCATATGTTGTCTCCCATCTAAGAACTAACCAGGGCTGGTCCTGCTTAGCAACCAAAATCAGATGGAATCTGGTGCCCTTAGAGTATTTATGGCCAATTCTACTTTCAGGGGGAAAAGTTTGTGCTGCATCGACTTCTGACCCTTAAACTTTGAACACTATTCTGCCCCCTTAGGCACATATTACTGACAGTCAAATGGAAGGTCAAATAGCAGAACTGTAGGCATGAATTCTTGCCTTTATTATAAATCTGTTTCCTTTTAGGTCACCCCTCTTGATACTATATGAGTCCTCTATCGAATTCAGAACTGTTTACACTGCAAGAACTGTGAAGCAGCTCAGCATACACAACATATGACAAAATGTCTTAATAGTTTTATAGCAGTCCCACTCTCTGCTTCTTTACAAGATAATATGCATTACTTTCTTTAGCTCAAACTGTGGTAAATCAGTTCTCTTGCATTTGGGAATGCCTGATGACAGTTAATCTGTGTACTCCTGCACTATAAGCACACACCCTCCAACATTTCACACATGACAACCAGGGCAATGTACAGAAATTGAAGTAAGCTGAAGACCAAATGGGAAAGTGGAAAGAGAGGGGGGAAACTAGGGCTTTTTAAAAGCAGCTGAAAAAGTAGGATGGCAGAATATTGATTGGGACTGTCCCTGCCAAATCAAGACATTTGGAGGGTATGTGTGCATGTGTTTTGATGAAATCCCAAGTACATATACAGTTCCATGATTATTTTCTTACACAGCTTGTCCAAAAGTACAACAGGCATAACATGATATGAAAAGCTAGTTCTTCTGAAGCTTTCCCCCACCCCTCAGTAGTGCATGTGTATAGGGCCAAAATACCCTAAAGGTACCAGATCTCATCTGATCTTGGAAGCTAAACAGGGTCTGATGGGAAACCGCCAACAAATACCAAGTACTCTAAGCTATATTTCAGAGGAATCATAGAATCATAGAATCATAGAATTGCAGAGTTGGAAGAGACCACGAGGGCCATCCAGTCCAACCCCCCTGCCACGCAGGAAATCACAATCAAAGCATCCCCGACAGATGGCCATCCAGCCTCTGTTTAAAGACCTCCAAGGAAGGAGACCCCACCATGCTCCGAGGGAGTGCGTTCCACTGCCGAACAGCTCTTACTGTCAAAAAGTTCCTCCTCATGTTGAGGTGGAATCTCTGTTCCTGGAGCTTGCACCCATTGCTCCGTGTTCCAGTCTCTGGAGCAGCAGAAAACAAGCCTGCTCCATCCTCAGCGTGACATCCCTTCAAATACTTAAACAGGGCTATCATATCGCCTCTAAACCGTCTTTTTTCCAGGCTAAACATACCCAGCTCCCTAAGTCTCTCCTCATAAGGCATTGTTTCCAGACCTTTCACCATTTTAGTTGCCCTTCTCTGGACACGCTCCAATTTGTCAATATCCTTTCTGAATTGTGGTGCCCAGAACTGGACACAGTATTCTAAGTGAGGTCTGACCAAGGCAGAATAGAGTGGCACTATTACTTCCCTTGATCTAGACACTATACTTCTATTGATACAGCCCAAAATTGCATTGGCCTTTTTAGCTGCCGCATCACACTGTTGGCTCATGTTCAACTTGTGGTCTACTAGGACTCCTAGATCCCTTTTGCACGTAGTCTCATTCAGCCAGGTCTCTCCCATCCTATATTTATGCATTTCATTTTTCCGCCCTAAATGCAGTACTTTACATTTCTCCGTATTGAATTTCATTTTGTTAGCTTTGGCCCAGCTCTCCAGTCTATCCAGGTCATTCTGAATTTTGATCCTGTCCTCTAGGGTATTAGCTACTCCTCCCAATTTGGTGTCATCTGCAAATTTGATAAGTATGCCCCTAATTCCCTCATCTAAGTCATTGATAAAGATGTTGAATAGCACTGGGCCCAGGACAGAACCCTGTGGCACCCCACTGGTCACATCTTTCCAAGACGAAGAGGAGCCACTGCTGAGCACCCTTTGGGTTCGGCTGGTCAACCAATTACAAATCCATTGAACAGTTAACTTGTCTAGCCCACATTCTACAAGCTTGTTTGCAAGAATGTCATGGGGAACCTTGTCAAAGGCCTTACTGAAATCTAGGTATGCAATGTCCACAGCATTCCCTTCATCTACCAAGCTGGCAACTTTATCAAAAAAAGAGATCAGATTAGTCTGGCATGACTTGTTTCTCAAATCACCTCTGAGTATTCCTTGCCTAAGAAAACCCAATGAAATCCATGGTGTCACCATCAGTTGACAAGTGACTTGAAGGTACACACTCACAAACAGAGTGCATGTGTATGCTGATGTATTAGTGTCCTATGCTCCAGTCAGCAAATGTCCCAGGAATCAAGAGATTGGAATACATGAGCTGTTGAGTAATTGATTCTGTCCAGGTCAGTCACAAGGTAACCAGGAAGCTGAAGGGAGAAGCAAGAGGGTGCTCGTCAACTGGTCCAGAAGTCATTCAGCAAAACAATAGTCCACATTTTTAAAAGCCAGACAGAAGTAAAACAGAATCATAAATTGTAGCCAGCCCAAAGTCAAGAAAACACAAACACTGAAAAGTGCTGCTAATCGACAAGGAAGGTTGAAAGCAACAAGGCTGCCAGGGAGTAGCTGGAAGATTTATAGGCAGCACACAGGAGTCTAATTAGGTCAGCATCTAATCCAACCCTCTGCCATGCAGGAATGCACACCTAAAACACCCCTGAAAGATGCCCATCCAACCTCTGCTTAAAGACCTCCAAGGATGGAGAGTTGATCATCCTCTTCTTTTGACAACCAACCATCACATTGTGAATGAGCTCTTACAAACAAACAAAAAAACTTTTCTCTGATTTGTAGGTACAATATATTTTCTTGTAATTTGAATCCATTGGTTCATGTTCTAGTGACTAGAATCTAGTCTCTTGAGCAGAAGAAATCAAGCTTGCTCCACCTTCTACATGACTTCCCTTCAAAGAATTAAAGTTGGCTATTGTATCACCTCTCTTCTTCAAGCTAAACATACCCAGCTCACTCAGTCATTCTTCATAAGGCTTGGAGCACATCTACACTGGCACCATAATCCAGGGCCAGTCCAGAGCATTATGCTCCAGAGCTTCCCTGGATTGACACTGGCTATACGTACCAGTGCAGATCCTTTCCAGAGCAACTCCCTCCTTGTAGACCACATGGCTCAATGCCCCATTCAGTCATCACCAGCAGCAACGACAATGGCCAGGCACTTGTGGAGAGCTGCTTAGCCAGTAGGCAAGGCAGCAGTGGTGGTGGCCGTGGCACCAAGGGAGATGGGCCAGTGGGACTTATGTAGGCATGTGGACAGCTGGGTCACTCTGGATCCAGCCTGATCCAGCTGTCCACATATCCAAAACACTGGGGCCCAACAGAGTTTCCTGGAAACTCCAGAGCAATTTGTGGGTTTTGTTAAACCAGATTAATAGCTAAAAGAAGCAGATTCATTGCATGTGTCATGTGGACAAATCGCACAGGATCCAAGGTGAGTACACATTTTATCCTTAGTGTAGACAAGCCTTTGGTTTCCAGATCTGTGCTCATAATATCAGTGTCTAGTGATGTCACAAGGGATGAGCCCTTACAGAAGACTTGAAGACATGTAGCATTCTCTCACATTCCATCTTCAGATTGTAAATAATGCAAGCCACTTTTACCCTGCTCTCAGTGTGTGTGTGTGTGTGTGTGTGTGTGTGTGTAAATGTATGGATGTGACAGTGGATGCACACCCATACATGCACAGTTTGTTCATCATCCTGCCTGATGCTTATTTTGTCACCTTGATTTGGCCTAATAAAGTCATTGCCCTAATACAGATTTTGGAATAAATGAACATATGTACTACAAGCAAGACAAGTTCAAAATTATGGCCTATGAAGCTTTGAAAAGTGAGTGTTTTGTACGAAGTTTATCAGTCATTTTGTTCTGCATCCAAGCAGTACTGCTCTGGAACTGAATGAAAGGTGGGGGTGGGTTGTTTTGTGTGTGTTTTTAAATCTCATCCTTTGTGGTTGTTTGTGGGAAGAAAGGCGGCAGGAAGCCTTGGAGGGTTCTTGCACCTGTGGAATGTTGAGAGCCAAGTTTTTCTGCTAGTGACACAAAAGTCAGTCAGGAGTGTTCTTTAAGGTGAGCATGATGAATATCTCTGAAGACTTGGGATGGATAGTAAACATTCAACAAGATCCCAAGGGCCAAGGCATAGGCATTCCAATTATAAAAGCTCATGTAAGGTTTCATACCAGTGGATGGCCAGGTGTGATTTGAAAAGAAAAAGAAAATAAAGGTGAGCACCCCAATTTGGAACATATCATATTCTAGGCCAGTGGCTCTTAACCTTTTCTTTACCAGGGATCCTTTATAAAAATTATGTTGCTGTGGATCCCCAAGACTTAACTCAAGATTTAAAGCCCTAATAATGACAACAACAACAACAACAACAACAACAACAACAACACAATTCCACCATCCATGAGACCTTCCCTCAGAGACACTGGAGGGGGAGGGAAGAGTTCTCTCCTGCTTCTTCCTGCAAGTTTGTGGCTGGAGTGGATTGAATGGCCATTGCCCTTGGCTCCTGTCACGTGGCCATTCCACTGCAGGAAGGAGGTGGGCTGAGTAGCCTCCAAGCCTTTACGGACCCCTGTGAGGACATTGAGGATCCATGAGGATCCCCAGACCACAGATTAAGAACCACTGTTCTAGGCTCATCAGCAACAACTTGTAGCTCTCACTGGAATTAAGACCTGTTGAGGTAATATAAATAACATTCTTCCATTAGCACCATCCTTACGCTAATGCCAATCAGTGCTTGGAAAAACTGACTTTTTGGAAATATACTGTAGCTCCCAGAATCCCACAGATTCTGGCCATGCTGGCTGGGTGGTTCTGGGAGTTGTAATCAGCAAGAGTAACTTTGCCAAGCTCTGTTTCTAGGCAGCATGGCCACTGTAATGCAATATATCTGGAAAGCACCAGGGCACAGGAGGCTACTTTCAGTAGGGCTCTTATTATGGAAGTATTTGATGATCTCAGGATTCAAAATAGGAAATTTTGTGGCTATACAACCCAGTAAGGAGTGTTGTATAGGACATTGTTCCTCAAATAACATGGAAGATACATTGGCTATCACATGAGGTGTATGCATTTGGATGAACACAAATCCCTTGCACCTGAACCATTTAATTATTTTTAAAATTCTAAAATAATTTTGTTGTTTTTAGGATTAATATTATTATTTCTTTTGTTTATTTTTTGTTTCTTTAGAGATGTACTAATGTAACTTTTCCAAGCTCGGACTAGAAATGATGGGAACTATTGTCTAATACATCCAAAAGACACTGGCCCAAAAGAAAAATTCCCAAAATTGAGAAACAATTGTACATAAATTCATTCTGTTGCCTTCATCAAGCATTTCCACATAGGTGATTATCAGATGCGTCCAAAAAGTACCTTAGCAGAACACCAGGACAATGTTTCTGTCCCACGAATGTTTCAGACATCCCCGTCGTGTTCTGCTCCTGTGCTGCAGCAGTTAGTAAGGCATCACTTTTCATTGACTGGGCAGTCAATGGGTGCTTTTGACAGGGCACTTTTCATTGACAGGGCTGTCCCGTCAATGAAAAGCGATGCCTTACTAATTGCTGCAACAGTAGCAGAACGTGATGATGACCACATCATCTGAAACTGGGTCCCGTTCGCGGGACAATAATGGTGTCCTGGTATTCTGCTAAGGTACTTTTTGCTGCATCTGATAATCTCCTAAAATTGAATAAGCTGGTGCAGGTTTTAAGTGAATGTTATGCTATTTAAAACTGTATATTGCCTTGAGCACATTTGGGAAGAAACATGATCTATAAATATTTTACATGATCAATCAATAATTAATTCAGTGGAAAGTCCCAGACATAATTATTTCTTAGCATGCATGTATGTGTGTGCCTTCAAATCACCTATCGAGTTATGGCAACTTCATGAATTTCATAGGTTTTTCTTAGACAAGGAATACTCAGAGGTCGTTTGTCAGTTACTTCCTCTGAAATATAGCTTAGAGTACTTGGTATTTGTTTGCACTCTCTCATCCAAGTACTAACCTGAAGTGACCCTGCTTAGCTTCCAAGATCAGACAGGATCTGGTACCTTTAGGGTACTTAGATTTCTTAGCATATCTTGGAACAAAACAAATGCTTCCTATAACAGTGTCAACAGACTATATATTTAATGTGCTCCTACTAATACAAATGACACTGACTGATTTATGCAGTGGGAGGGATCATTTTGGATAGTACCAACATTTCTTAATTATTTATTTAAAAATACTGGTTAACCATTGTACAACTTGTTAAAGATTTTCCCTGTGACAGTGTATGCAACAAGAAAAAGAAAGACTTTGTGAGTAGCAGCACTCATATCTTCAGAGCCACTAGAGTTACCTGTAATGAGTTCAACAAAAGAAGAAACTGTCACTCCTTTTGATATATAACTACAACATCCCCTTGCACTGTGCTCCAAAGAACTACTATGGTAAAAATAGCAACCTATTGGCAAATCACCACAGTCATTTTCTAATCTATGATCATGCCCTGCTCCATGTTTGTTTAAATACTTTCTTATACATTCTCCAGATGCCATCTTCTTCTGCTTCCAATGCATGTGAAACAAAGATTAAATCCCCCTGCTATACAGACTTCAGATCCCAAACCATTTAGTGGTTATAAAATTGCAGCTTCCTTTTCTATATTTTACAATGTGGCCTGGATGGTTTAGCCAACATGGAATGGAATGGAATGGAATACAGTACACTTTAATTTCATCATTACACCAGTATTTAAAGCTTGACTTAACCCTTAAATCACACAGAAATATATCCCTCCTTGTTTTACAGGCATATGTATGAATATTCCTGTTAGCCTTTTTAATGTCTCATCTCATCCTGGAATTTCTCCAGGCTCCAGCCACACCCTGTGGTAGCACCAATACATGCAGTTCTGAACAACCCCGAAATTTACATCCTGTTGTGGTTTTCTGATGATAGCCTTCAGTTTAACAGCCTACTGTTTCTACACATGTTCTCATAGAATCATAGAATTGCAGAGTTGGAAGAGACCACGAGGGCCATCCAGTCCAACCCCCTGCCACGCAGGAAATCACGACCAAAGCATCCCTGACAGATGGCCATCCAGCCTCTGTTTAAAGACCTCCAAGGAAAGAGATCCTACCACACTCTGAGGGAGTGCGTTCCACTGCTGAACAGCTCTTACTGTCAGAAAGTTCCTCCTAATGTTGAGGTGGAATCTCTGTTCCTGGAGCTTGGATCCATTGTTCATATTCTAGTCTCTGGAGCAGCAGAAAACAAGCTTGCTCCATCCTCAATGTAACACCCCTTCAAATACATAAACAGGGCTATCATATCACCTCTTAACCCTCTTTTTTCCAGGCTAAACATACCCAGCTCCCTAAGTCTTTCCTCATAAGCATGGTTTCCAGACCTTTCACTGCATCTTGCAATAGTGCTTCATTAATGCCCAACTGAAATCATTCAAGGATTTATGGACTGGGGTATTTTAACCTAAGGGTTATTTTAAGGGTTATATCAGGATTATTTTGACTCTTCTTACTGAAGGCACCAGTAGTTTCAGTACCAAACCATGTCTGATGTTAGTTACAAAGGTCTGTCTGGTTCAGGATCCTGCCCCTCCATTGAACCAACTCGCCATGGTGAACACTCTGGAAGCCATGCCCCATGAAGAGCAGCTTAGGGAGCCTGGAGGAGAGAAGGTTAAGAGGTGACATGATAGCCATGTTTAAATACTTGAAAGGATGTCATATTGAAGAGGGAACAAACAAACTCTGCTGCTCCAGAGACTAGGACACCAAGCAATGGGCTCAAACTACAGGAAAAGAGATTCCACCTAAACATTAGAAACAACTTCCTGATAATAAGAGCTGTTCAACAGTGGAATAGCTGCCTCAGGGTGTGGTGGGGTCTTCTTTGGAGGTTTTTAAACAGAGCTTGGGTGGCCATCTGTCAGGAATGCTTGGATTGTGTACTCCTACAGGGCCGGGGGCTGGACTGAATGACCCTCATGGTCTCTTGCAACTCTATGATTCCACCTGGGAGATCACAAAGATCCCTGTGATCTGTACCCCAAAGTTTGAAAACTCAGGAATTGGGTTCCTATAAGGAAGATCTACACCAAAATGTTTCTGTCCAGAGTGCTCTATATTCAGGATTCCAAACACATTATTCCACCCTCCCTGGCTCAGTTTTCTATCCCTGTCATGAACTTGGAAAAGTTACTTTTTTGACTACCACTTCCAGAATAGAGGGATTGTATTTTTTTAAAAAAAAATCCAAGTTCACTGGGTTGTTTTTTGATTCCCCCACCTGAGGCAGGATTTCTAAATATTATTTGTACTTTTGCAGGTCTTGGAGTTTCCTCAAGCCTGCTGATAACTTTCCCTTCTATATAGATAGTGTTGTTTTGTCAAAATAAGCAGTGGCACACATGCCACCAGAACACTGGATATACAGGGAGCAATGCACATGACACCATGAAAAAGCAATATTTTAAGGTATACAGGGTTCAAGATAGAATTCAGTTAGAGGGTCATCCTTGACCAAACCCCATTTATTTCAAGTGCCATTGTGCTGATTTTTTTTTTGAAGGCCCAGCTTGCAAAATTCTTATTCATACATTCTCTCTGTCTAAGCAAAAGGTGGTCTTTTTTTTTCTTGATCTGAAGCTGACAACAAAAAAGTGCTAGGTTTGACCTATGAAGCCCTATATGCCTTAAGTCCAGAAAGCCCATATTTCTCCATATCAGCCTGCTTGAGTCTTATGATCTTCGAGGCAGGGCTGATATGGGGAAGCTCAGTTGCTAAAGGCACAAGAGAAAGCCTTCTCGGTGGCTCCTCCTACATCTTGGAACCTCCTCCTGGGGGAAGTCCAATTTGCCCCTTCTAGGCTGTCTTTTTGCCAGCAGGCAAAGACCTTCCTGTTTAAACAGGACTTCAGCCTTAACTGACCAGGGCAGAGTGGTATGCAATCAGCTGTGCTGTTTTTAGTACAGTATTTTAAGTATTTAATTGTTTTAATGTGAATCTATTAAAAACAGTGTTTTAATTGGATGTACAGTTTAAAGATTTTAAAACCTTTGTGGCATGGACAGCCAGTGTGGTGTAGTGGTTTGAGTGTTGGACTATGACTCTGGAGACCAGGGTTCGAATCCCTGCTCAGCCACGGTAACCCACTGGATGACGATGGGCAAGTCACACTGCCTCAGAGGAAGGCAATGGCAAACCTTTCTGAATAAATCTTGCCAAGAAAACCCTGTGATAGGGTCACCTTAGGATCACCATGACAGAAGTGACTTGAAGGCACACAACAACAACATTCCATGTTGTTTTATATATTATGCTTACATTGTAAGCCACTTTGAGTATTATTCAGGAGAAAAGCAGGATAGAAATGGATCAGATTAAAAAAACACAGTAATGTTTCACCAAATGTGTATGAAAATCAGAAAGCTATAGGGAAAATGCACATGCTATGCTTTTAGGTCGTTCCGCTAATATATTTTTTAAAATCACTATGCCACAAAGATAACTATTGCTTAAGAAATGCCATCTGCTCTGTGCATCTTCTGTTAGTAAATAGATAGCTTTAGAATGAATAGGAGCCTTTCTGAGCAAGAGGCAATTGTGTTGTCCCTATTTAAGATGCTCAGCTTCCAGCACAAATAGAAGAGGTAGACAGAACAAGATATGCAGCCTTTGGAGCTTTGCGCATTTTGCTGCCTTTGAGCCTTGATCAAAATGATTTTTAAGATTATCGATTCGCTAACATTCTTCCATCCATCTACAGGTATGTGTGTATGTGTGTGTGTGGATATGCATATATATGCATATACACACACACAAATAGCTCTGTGTATTGAAAGATAATGAAGACAGAATGAGCAAAAACTGAATGCTATTGCCTGCTCCCTTGCCCGCCCCAATTGGACAGTCTGGCATGTTTGAAGAGGCCCTATTATGTGCCTTGTGTTGTTTTCCAGAAAGTAGGCCTGTTTTCAGTCTCATAAAGTATGCACAAAGTTTCCCATGGCCCTCTCCTCCTGGCTCCTAACAGCATGCTCTGGGCATTAGCAGCTGATGCTGGAATGTGGCATTCCCTTGGCAACTATTAACCCCAAATTGAAGAGGGCCAGCCCCTTTCCATTGTGTGGCGCTTGAGTGAAAGATACTTTGGGAGGTGATGTAATGCCATATATGCAAACTAAGTGAAGGGCTCAAATGGCACTTGGAATTTGTTCAGTGACTTCAGGCCAAAGGGGGGGTGGGGGCTGTGATTGGCTCCTAACAACAGAGCTGCCTTGAGTGGCAAGGCTGTATGACAAAAAGCATGGAGGGGACTCATGGGTACATGTGGGAATTTCTTTTTAAAAATTGCACACCATGGCATAAATAGGAGGGGTTGGAATTCTAGTATAGATTCACCCTGGACAAAAAAATGAGACCTGTGAATGATCATGCTGCTCCTAAGCAGAGCTGGAAAAGCCACCAAAATCACATTATATTTAAATCCTACAGTCACAGTTTGGTGAGCTACTTTTTCTAGAAAATGAATTTGTTCCTGTTATACATTTTGCTGTTTAGGAAGTAACTCATTGTCTTTACTAACTACAAGATTTAAAAGTAACTTCTCCATTACTTGTTGCAGTCATGACAACCCCTGGGGCAAAGACAGGGGGAAGGCAGGGTAAAGCCTGTAAGCTATTTCATCAAAATACCCAGAAAAACTGCCTCATTTAGGAAAAAAACCTATCGGGCCCCACAGGACTACTGGAGTCAATACTGGCACACCAACCTGTCTACAGCTGTTGCCACTGCCGTCCACATCAAACTCTCCGAAGCCAGAAAGACAATCTGCAGCATGTGACCAAAGCTGGTCACATGTAGGGGGCCTTGATCACATGCTGCAGGCTGGCTTTCTGGCTTTGGCAAGTGCAATGGGGGTGGTGGCAGCTGTAGAGATGGGCCAGTGTGTCCATGCAGACGCCATCCTGTTTTGTGCAGGTAATAGAGGGGCAACAGGCCTGATCTTGGGCCAGAATATGCCAGTGGAAAACTGGCATATTCTGGCCAGAGCAGATGAGCCCTTAGAATGATAGAATCATCAGAGGTGGAAGGAATCACAGGGGCCATCTAGACCAACCACCTGCCATGCAGGAATACACAACTAAAGCACTCCTGAAAGATGCCCCCTGCAACCTCTGTTTAAAGACCTCTAAAGAGAGTCCACTGCCCTTTGAGGCAGTCTGTTTCACTGACACACAACCCTTACAGTAAAGACGTTCTTTCTAATATTTAGGTGGGATCTATTTTCTCATATTTTGAATCCATTGGTTTGTGTGCTAAAAACCACATCTTATGAATGATAGGTGAGAAACAGAGAACTTGAAAAACTCCAGTGAGAATGCCTTAAAATGGCATTCAAAAGCAACTAGAAAACATTAGAGTAAATTTATCCCCACCCATTATCTAACCTTTAAAATGTAACTCTGTTACGCTCTCATTATTGGAGAAGATAGTGTATTACAAGTACTTACACTACCTGTAACTCTTTATTTTCACAGTGCATACATATAGGAGCACAAGGTTGTGGAAAAAGGAGAAAGGTGGCCATGTTCAGAAGAGAGCAAGACTCCTGCACAGCTGATATATATATAGAAGAGGAAACCATCAGCAGGTGTAGTGTGCTCTGGGCAACCTTCCTTTGGAGGAAGACAGCTTGATCATAGTCCAGAATGGCTGGATGTTTCCTCAGTTGAAGCTAAATGGTTAGGAAACAGTGTGTGAAGAAATAGCACTTTTGAGACAAACAAGACACAGAAATCAGGAAGAGTGATGAACCAGGAATGAGCTGAAAGTATCTTATGGATATTGGAGTCTCTCTCTCTCTCTCTCTCTCTCTCTCAATCCCCCCACCCCCTCTGGAGATCTGATGTGTAAATACCATCTATGTTGCTTGTTTCTGGTTATGTTCTGCTTGTCTATTGGTATCAAAAGCAAATGTCACAAAAACTCCCTAAGATAAAATACAACAAAATCCACAAAACAATGATACCTTTATTGGGCCAAATAAAAAGCACACAATACATCATGAAAGCTTTCAAAGCTTCACTGGCTTCTTCATCAGACAGAAGATGTTTAAAAATCACACTGGAGAAGAAAAGTGATGATGTTAGAATCACAGGCCTACAGTTTTGTTTCAGATGTTACTCCTGTTGTCAGCTAAGATGGTCTAGAAGGATATCAATGCAGGCAGAAGCCATTCCCCTTCTTGGCCATGTGGGGACTGGGGACAAAGGGCAGTAAATGACAGGCAATAACATTTCAAATTGATTAGCAGCAACAGCAGCAAAACAAGCTCCATTGAGTTGGTCCAATAAAGTTATCACTGTTTTGTAGATTTTGGATTTTGTTGTATATTTGCTCCATGGGCAACAGGGCTACCCCTGAGTATGTTACCTAAAACAAATGGCACCTGGTAGCTTCCATGTCAATGGGTGGTCAATCCACTCCAGGTTTTAGTCTGAACTATAATGGGGCTATCCAAGGTGCTGAACCATTCAGGATTCAGAATAACAGCCAAAACAGATTCATCCCATTGCTGACAGGGGAACCACCAGCTATCACTACCTTGCCACTTTAGGGAGCCGGGGGAGTGGAGCACCCCCCCCGGCCATCCCCCTGAGGCCTTCGTGCTTCCCCGGAGCCGCCTTGTAAAGGCTAGGGAAGGCGGCGGGCGGGCGGGAGTCTGCCCAGCCTCTCCTTGGCCTTCCTGAAGGGGCTCCAAGGCTTCGAAGCCCTGGAGCCTCCTTGGGGAGGCTGGGGAAGGCGGCGGGCGGGCGGGAGTCTGCCCGGCCTTCCCAAGGGGGCTCTGAGGCTTCGAAGCCCCAGAGCTGCCTCGGAAAAGCCAGGGAAGGTGACAGGAGGGTGGGAGAGAGTCTGGCCAGCCTCTCCCTGGGCTTCCCGAAGGGGCTCTGGGGATTGAGAGCCCCATATATCCTCTTCAGGGAGGTTGGGAGGGGTGGAGGGAGCGCGACATAGAGGCTTTTCAGCTCAATAGCAGCTTTGGGAAGGGGGGCTAAAAAATGCCTTTCCCACCAACTCCCTGCTCTCCCAGGGCTTGGCCTCCCCCCCCACACACACAATGGAGCCAAGGCCCAGGAGAGCAGGGAGTTGAGTGCCTGGCTTGCTCAGCAAGCACTCTGTTTAAATCAGTTCCTCTCCCTTGAGTGGAAGGGAGAGAAGCTGGTTTAAATGGGGTGCTTGCTGAGCAAACCACGAATAATCAAAACCGAGAGAATGAAAACTGTGAATGTGGAGGGGCAACTGTATACATTTATGTTATTTAAACAATAAATATCGCAAAATAATGTTTTTTCCTCAAAGTGACACACTACCCGAGTTACGCTCAGTTTTTTGGCGAAGTTTGATACACCAAGCTCATCCAATGGAAGGCAAACCTGATCATGTGCGCCAACAACTTCTCACTACTTGGGGAAGTGGGGAATTTGTGAAAATCTTCTTATTAACTTATTGTTGCATACAGTGATGGTGTAAATAACAAGCAAATAAGATCTTTCTCTCTCTCTCTCTCTCTCTCCCCCTCCCTCCCACTCCCCCAAGAAGCTTAAACATAGACTAGACTATGAAAAGGTGTATTATTGAGGGAATAACAGAGGTTGCAAGGCAAATGAATTGAAGGATCAGTGCAAACTGCTTTGATCCATCCATGCACTTTCTCTTAGTAATTTGTAGGAAACTCCTTTATACCCAGAGCTGGGACTTTTGTTGGTCATTAACCCTACAAACCCCCAGTCAGCATTTTTACCTGTCAGGCTTGCTGACTGTTTCTGAGACTTGTAGGCTAAAATCTTTCCCAGATTTTGCAGCTGACCAGACTATTTGTCCCATCGATGCCATTGTTGTCTGCTATTCTGACTGCTGGAGGCTCTTCAGGGTCTAAGGCACAGGCCTTTCTTGGTCCTCTGTCACCTGATCCTTTCAAGCAGAGATGCCTTAGACTTAATCTGGAATATTCTCTGTGGCACAGTGTGTATTCCATACCGACTAATATTTCACAGATGAAAACCAGGACATATGTGGATGAACAACATCAGAATGTGATCAAGATGGCAAAAGTGATTAATGCAGAAGAATTCACAAACTACGAGAGGTTGCAATAGTTTGCTTTTGCCTCATCTTACTGGGAAGGGCAAGACTGTGCCCCTTCTTCTTCTCTCCCACCTGCTGAGTTAAAGTGCAAACTACTCTTGCACTTTGAACTCACTTTGCAGCAACTGAAGTAAACTAAGGACAAAGGGGGAAGTGGGAGGTAGAAAGAGAAATTGGGACATTTTAAAAGCAGCAGGAAAAGTAGGAAAGCAGAGGATTAATTGGGACTGTCCTTGTCAAATCAGCACAGTTGGAGGGTACGGTGTTCTCCTTGGAGCCCTTCTAAGACATGCTGATGCCCAAGGCAAAGCAGCAAATAATGCCACCCCCAACTTCAAAATGCTCAGGACCCAAGGTCAAACAGGGCATGTTACACCTAAGGCAAACATTCCCACAAGAAAAACAGGATAGAAATGTAAGAAACAAATAATTTTTAAACCTAATTGCAGATAAGCAAGCATAGGGTCACACTGTCTGTCAGGCACTCTGCTCCATCAACTCTCAGTTTGATCCCCACTGCCTTGATTTAAAAAAAAAAAAAAAGCCTGCCAAATCACTGTTTTTCATTCCATTCTGTGCACTTTTTTTCAGTAGACCAGTAAAATATGTGTCCCATTTCATGTCAATGAGTCCTGCTGTTAATTATTAAACTCCCCATGAATTCCTACAGGTGGTGCTACAGCCAGACAGTAATCCTGAGGGAGGCCAGGGAGAACAAAGGAATTGAACTAGGCTTTCATGAAGAAAACATTTACCTCCCATCATTGCACACTTGGCAACCTGGTCTAAAACTCTAGTCAGGGCCAAAGAGAGGACCAAAACTCTAGTCAGTTTAATTATCCATATACAGGCTGGAAGTATCCTGAGCATGCACAAAGCAACTCAGGTTTTTCAAAGGGAGTTAGGTCTATTGCCATCTGTCCCTTACCCTTGACAGGAGGCCTGGTGGTGCAGTGGTTAAATGCCAGTACTGCAAGTCACCATGTTGCAAGTTTGATTCCAGAGTGCTCCAAGGTTCACTTAGCCTTCCATCCTTTCATAGGTTGGTAAAATGAGTATCCGGCTTGTGGGGGCAATTAGCTAACACACATTGGAAACTGCTTAATGCAGTGTAGATGTGTAAATTGCTATTGCTTAAAACAATTTGTAAGCCACTCTGATAGCCTTGTGACTGAAGAGCAGGGTATAAATAAATAAATAAATACATTTAAAAAATAAAAGGAGCAGATCCTACTTCATTTTCAGAACTGGTTATCTAAAGTATCAACAAGGAGACTCCCCACACACATGCCCAATATCCACACACTTAGGATTTTATCAGATGAGGCTGTAATTGCACAATCGTAACGTCATGGTGGCACAAACAGGTTCCCGCTATTGCACAATGTTGTTCTCCGATGGATACTGTGTGGTCCAGCTTCCAATAATGCATCCATTTTAACTACCAGGACAAGCCATCAATAGCTCTCAATGTCGCTATTTTCTCCATATGAAGAGCATGCGAAAACACGTCCTGCTATAATCGCGTGAATGGGTGGTCCTCTTTATCTCTCCTCCCCATTCCCAGCAAGAGAACTTCTGGGTGAGAATGTGAAAATGACCTACAAGACACTTTTTAAATGAACTGTCCCATTTTGTTTGCATGTTTTTAGGTTTGTTTAAATGTTTATGTTGATTTACTGTGTTAATTAAGGGAGTTTTGTTTTTTTTAAGTGCACGCATGTCTTCTCACAAGAACCACCGAAATCTCACCCATGCTAAATCATGGAAGTAAAATCCCATTTTTAAAGTGCTAGTGGTAGTTTTGTGATAATTATGTGGTGGTAGTATCACGTGATTATGGTGATGTGCGATACTAAGTGCAATAATGCCACTTTCCTCAATAGTGGAATTACAGTGTTTTTAGACACTAGCCTGATCAAGTCCCTTGATTTCTTAAGTGTTGTTGCACTTCAAAAGGGACCTTCAGGTCAAAGGAAACAGGATAGAAACACACAGATACAATTAATATATTCTTACCCTGAATGAGCAGTGATCATTCTAACTGGCAGTTATAAAGGATAGTGTCCTGCTAGCATTCACTTCTGATAACCATATTCTCACACAAAACCACAATGTATTTTGCAACTGGATCAAATTCAGAAGCATAACATCATTGCATGGTACAATCCTTCCTGGATTCTACAAGCGCAAATTGTGGGAGACAGAATGTCTGAGAACTCCCATGAGTAAAGAAATTCCCTGTGTCTGTAAAGCTAGTCCATCATAGAGTAGACTAGGCCCAAACCATTCTACTTTACATATCAACTTTTCAGGAGCAGAAAGAGAAGCACACAGTGGCCAGCTGGAATGCCTCTGGAAGCTCATGAGCAGGCCAGGAGTGCAATAGCACCTTCCTTCTCTAATCCCTCAGGAACTGGTCTTTGACAATGTCACCTCTGATATGTGTGTGTGTGCGCGCGCGCCTCTAAGTCACCTGTCGACTTATGGCGACTCCATGAATTTCATTGATACAGAAGGTAATATATAACCATCATGACTAATAGCCATTGATAGCCTTATCTACTCTAAATTCTATGTAATCCCCTTTTAAAGCTTATCTAGTTTGGGGGCCATAACAACATCTTGTTATGGCAACAAATTTGTGGCAACAAATTCTATTGTTGAAGTACTTCCTTTGTTCACCATTTGGTTTCATTCTTCTCCTATTATAAGAAGTAGAAAATTTATCCCAATCCATTCTCTCCAGATCTTGCGTAATTTTATACAACTCTGTCCCTACTTACTCCTCTTTTTTTCCTAAGCTGAAGAGCTCCAAATGTTTCAAACTTTCCTAACTGAATTGCTGTTAATCAACTTGAATTAAAATGAACTGTGTCTTTTCAGAAGTAAGATGACATATCAGAATTCTAACTGCAGATAATAATTGTATTAAGCAATGCACGGTTACCATCGTTCCACGTTAGCTGCAGCAGATGCCTTTCCTGTTGACATTGCACATCTTATAGTGGTGGTTACAGCTCTGTCATTACTGATTGTATAAAGTAGCCTGACCTCAGACATTAAACAGTGAAAGTTGTCTCATTATCATCTATGTTCCTCTGTAGAAGGTACTATCATAAGATGTAGCTATGTTTTAAATAGCTCAAAAAAGGATCAGACAAATTCATGGGAGATAAATTGGTTAACTAGAGCCAGCATAGAGGACTAGGACACTGGGAGACCAAGATTCAAATCTCCACTTGGCTAAGAAAACCCACTGGACGGCCTTGAGAAAGTTACACTCTCTCAGCCTCAGAGGAAGGCAATGACAAAGCCCCTCTGAAGAAGTCTTGCCAAGAAAACCTCATGATAGGGTTGGCATAAGTCAGAAATGACTTGAAGGCACACAACGATGACAACAAAAATTGGTTAATAAAGATACTCTGAGATACAAAGAGTCTTGCCAGAGTTACCCATGCCCTGGTAACTTCCTGACTTGATTATTGTGATACACCTTTATTATAGGTGCTCCCTTTGAAGACTATACAACAAATTACAGTTGGTTCAGAATATGGCATCCATACTATTACTCTAGCCACTTAGAACATCTCTTAGCAGTATTACATACTCTTTCCTGGCTTCCAATCTATTTCTGTACACAATAATGGATGCTGATTGATTGATTGACTTTTTTTATCTCTAGAGCCTAAATGTTTGAGGCTAGGAGATCTGGAGGTCCACTAACTCCCAAATGAGTTTGCTCGTTTGCTAAGATCTGTATCAGAGACCCTACTTTCGGTGACCATACCATCCACTCTGACAGCTGCTAGAAGGAGACTATGGAGATTATCAGATGTGACAAAAACCACATCAGAAGATCACTACAAGAACAGGAAGGGATGGTCTTACCAGACAACAATGTCCTCCAGTGCTCCGGGGGTGTAGTGTGGGCATTAGTAAGGTGTCCCTTTTGATTAATGGCTTCTCCCCATCACTGGAAAAGGGAGGCCTCATCTGCAGCACTGCTGTGCCTTCAGAACAGAAGAAGGATACGGCGTCTGGTAAGGTCTTCCTTTCTGTTCTTTTAGTGCTCTTCTGACGCGGTTGGGAAAGCAATTTTTTTTTTGCACATTCTCCTACGTCTGATAATCTCCTTTGTCATTATCTCATACTTTTAACAAATGTTATTTTCATTATGCTTTTGGCCATGTATTGTGTGAATCTCTGTGTCTTTGTATGTATATATCTGTATCTAGACATCCACAGATATATATAGTATATCTATAGTTGTCCCTTCATATTCGCTGGGATTTGGTTCCAGGATCCCCATGGATACCAAAATCCATAAATATTCAAGTCCCATTATACATAACGGCATAGCAAAGTGGTGTCCCTTATATAAGACGGCAAAATCAAGGTTTGCTTTTTGGATTATTATTTTTAAGAATATTTTCAAGCTGTGAATACTTAAATCCCTAGATGCCAAATCCATGAATATAGAGGGGCAACTGTATTTATATTGTTGTTACCCATCTTTGAAGTTTTTATAAGTGGAATCATGGCTCTATAACAGTGTAATGTGAAAGGGCTCCTCTGGATGGACATTCGTCTGATCCACTTAGGGCTTTATCAGACCATCTAAATACAGCATCATAATGACACATAATGATCATGAAAGGGCGAGTGGACCCCCAAGACTTAAGATTTAAAACCCTAATAATAATAATAATACCTGGTAATAATAACAATACAATTACACCACCCATTAAACCTTCCTTCAGAGGCATTGGGGGGGGGGTAGGGAAGACTTTTCTCCTGCTTCTTACTGAAAGTCTATGGCTGGAGCAGATTGAATGGCAATGCACAGGTCAAGCCAGCCAGCCAGCCAGACTTTGCCTTGGCTCCTGTCACATGGCCACTCCACTGCAGGGAGGAGGTGGGCCAAGCAGCCTTAAAGCCTTTGTGGACCCCTGGGGTCTATGGATCACTTTTAAAGAAAGGGTGCGCCACAACATTTGATTGCCCTGATGCTTAACCTCAACTCAGGACAAGACGATACCATCAGGACAGAATACAGAGAAATGGAATGGTTTCCATTTGGCAAGGCTGCATTTCTTCAGTATAACTTGTATACTGAACATATCATATGTAATGCAGGACTAGATGTGGAACAAGGAGGCATGAAAATTTGAGGAGGGAACTTCAAGAATTTAAAATATACAGATCACACCTTACTGCATGCAGCTGGCCTGTTGGGGAAAGGCATTACACAGACAGTAGCACCTTGTCCATGGCAGATAGACAGAGGAATTGAAGGGACAATGATAGTAAGCACCCCTAGGTGCCTATTTAGTGAAGGGGACATTTCCAGACTTGCTTCTATGGGTCGTAGAGCACAGGGGAAAGGGGATGGAAACTACGCTTGGGGGCAACTTGGGGCATGTTTTCCTTTTATGTCCTAGAATGGGTAGGAGGTTCACTAGAAAGGTCTTCATTGTTGATGGCTGGCTGAGTGTTCAGCCAAAATTGTGGCTGGCACTCAGAGCTTCAGTGCATCATCCATAGTGGCTGAGGATGAGGTCAGTTTGGGGCCCTTTTCTTCACCCAGAATCCACTTTAGGCTTCTTCCTCTGACATATAGCCTACAGCACCTGGTGTTCACTGGTGGTCTCCCATATAAGTACTAACCAGGACTGACCCTGCTTAGCTTCCAAGATCAGACAGGATCTGGTGCCTTTAGGATATTTATACAGGATGAAAAATTATAGTAGACAAAGTGATCTTTTAAAAAGCATGGTGATAAAAGCTTTGATGACTCTGACTGAGCCATATCAGTTATATCAGTTTGATATATTACAGAGTGACAGGTGGGTTAGCCTTACATTGCCTTCAAAGTTGATGGGGTTATTTATGTCTGAAGACAATTTGAAAGACTCAACCATTGCAGATTGCTTAAGCATGCAAGCTCACATTTTATTACACAGAGCTTTCCTATATGCTGCCCACTCTTTTCTGGGCTTGATGAGATGACCTGTTTCATCCCACTTTGGACATGAAAGGCTACAAGCTGATCCCCTGTAAAGATTAGATTTTAAAAGCCACATTCCTAATTTACAAATGTATTGTTTTCCAGTTCATTTGTATTTTAAAATGACTGCCAACATGAACACACACACACACTTTACACACATACATAAAATTTTTATAACTTAACAAGGTAAGTTAATTCTCTGAAACCCTTTAAAGAGAAAGGTGCCAATAGCTGACATATCAACACATTCAAACAGTGAGTTGCAGGCTGGGAAATGTGTGACCCTTTGTCTTAATAACTTGGCTCAAATTAAGGCAGTTGCAGACAGATTCAACCAACTTCTCCATTCTATAATGATTTGTACAATCACATCTTGACAAAATCCACATACAATGTGGTCTTCTGATGAGATCCAACAATATGTTCATCTCCACAGCTGCTATGCTGAGATTCACACTTTCCGTATGCTGCATAGTTTACGCCATGGGTCAGCGTAAGAGTGGTGCTCCAAAAAAACAATACAAGGACTCCCTGAAACAACATCTCAGGCTTGGCCAAATTAATCACCAACAATGGTCCACCCTGACCTCACATCGGGAGGCATGGAGGCGCACTATCCACAATGCTGCAGCCTTATTTGAGAACTCACGCCGAACAAGTCTTGAAGAGAAACAACAACCCAGAAAGAATCACAACCCGGAATCATCACCCAGGGAGACCTTCTGCTGTGCTTTCTGCAATCGGCCTTGTTTATCTCGGATTGGCCTTTTTAGTCATCAGTGTGCTTGCAGAAAGCGCAGGATGAGTCCTTCCTGAATCTTGGTTTGCGAAGAAAAGCCAGAGAGAGAGAGAGAGAGATTCCTTAGCATTACCTCTTTAACAGAAAAATTGTTACCAGAGGCAGAAAAGACATGGAAGTGTGCCCTAAAGGAACTGCAGCCCTGTCCTGGTATTTCATCTGGCAACCCTATACAGAAATGTGTGAATCTTACTAAATCCTTATAAAAATGAACTGAAACCTAATTCTAAGCTATGTCTAGTTCTAAATGAAGAGAGAGCTAGTTATTACTTTAGACGCTTTCTTCCTATGTGTTTGGCATAGAATTATGCTGCCTTATTTGCTCACCTTTTGTAGGAAGTCCACATGTCATTAGCCATTTTTCCCCTCCTAAGATCTCCCAACACTATTCTCAACTCTTTTCTTATAGCAGAAAGGTTGACTTCTTTGAGACAATCAGAGGAGTAGCATACTCTCCACAGATGTAAAGCTATTCTTGCAACATTTTCAAAGCAGTGTGTCCTTTTTGTAGGGAGAAGGTGGGGGAAATGGAAGCCCTGGGACCTCTGGATGTGTGTGTATGTTTTGTTTCCTGGGGGTTGTCTAAATGGTGAGGGGCAATCCTCATAGAATCTGAGGAGAAAATATGTTGTCTTAATGGCAACTCACAGTGATTCGCCTAGTTTGGGGGGGGGACAAAAATGGCCATATATTGTGTGCTAGGAGACTTCACAGTTTTTCATTAAGTTTTTTTAAAAAAAATTAAAAATTGGCCACTGCAGTTGCCCACCTTTGATGCAGGATAAGTGTAGGCAGAGACATATTAGCAGGGAACTTTCTGCACATGTTCAGTGTAAGATTTGTGGCTTAACCCCAGTTTCAGAAGAGAGCAGTGCCCAGCTGCAGCCTTTATAAGATCTCTAAATAAGGTGTGGGGGGTAACTGGGACAAGAGAGATGGACTAGCTTGCCCTTGGTGGTAATAGCAGTTTCTCCCCTGCAACAGCACAACTAGATCAACTAGTGATCCAGAAAGTCAGAATTGCTGCCCATCATGCCTTTTGATTGGTAGCATGAAGAACAGTTTATAAGGAAATGCCTCACATCTCACACTTCCAGACACAAATATAAATCACTATTTGGTCTATACTTTTGGGTGGATGGGGAAGTTAGGCTGAGGTTTTCTCATCCTAATCCACCCCGGCCATTTTATTTAAAGCCCAGATCATGAATGCACCAATCTTCTTAATATGAAGATGAGTAAGTGCTCTGGTTGCAAAGAGGAAGGCTTGAAAAAATTCTGATCATGTTCTTCCTACTTTATTTTCCGGCTGCAAACTTCTCTAAATCAGTAGGTTTCATCATTTTACATTGTATGTCCCATCGACCATTCTATCAAACAAATGTGTCCAACTATGACAGAAGGAAAAGGGTCATTCCCTCCCCCCCCCCAGGACGTTTATATGTTTATAGGCATTCTGTTGTTACATTTATTGTTTACAATAATTTTTGAAGATATAAATATATTGTTGAAATAGTATTGTTGGAAATGAACACTAAGAAACAAAAATAACTTTGTTCCTAGTGCCAAACTGTAATAATACAATTGAGCTTTTTTTTTTTTTTTAACTGTGAAGGCATTTGTAACTAACCCACACACACAAACTCTAATAGTGTTATTATTTTATACTGTTATGGCTAAAACATCTAGGAGCAACCTAGATTATCCCTATGCCCAACCAGTGCTAAAATCATATATCATATAATTTTGTCCCAAATCATAAATATAAAAATTCCTGGCCAAAATGGTAATTGAAAAGGGGTTTCTCCATCTTTTGCCTTGAAAATTGTCAGTTTCTCCTCTCCACAATTACCTTACATATTGGGGAAATACATTGTTTTCCATTGTTAATGTAGTGTACACCATGAGTAAAAATAAGGTAGTTGTGTTAGTCCATAGGAACAGTTGGAATGGATGGCCCTTGAGATCTCTTCCAACTCTATGATTCTATGGAGATTTTCACATGGGCTATATATCCCGTGGCAGGAACAGAACAGGGTTGGGAAAGGTTTTCCCTTTCGGACAACGTTGACCCCATTCTGTCCTGCATCCATCCTACTCCCGTGACTGTTCCAGAACAATGTAATCATGGTTTTTCATCCTGAATAGACCTCCCGTTCCGTCACTATCATGCAATCATGGGTGTGCGACCAGGAGCCCCGTTCCTGTTCCGAAATGACAGCTGTGGAGGGGAGGTCTGTTCCGAGCACTTCCTGGTACTATCTGGACATCCAGGTAAGTGGCCCCCTTTATTTTACCCTCCCTGTTTTGATTATGTGATTTAAAGAGTGTTTTTGTGCTTGGTGAACTGATTTTATGTTTGGGGGAGTTTTATTTTTTAAATTTACTGTCCGGCGTTATCACGTGATGATAACGCCGGACAGTTTCAAATGGCCAGTCATAAAAGCAGCCTTACAACGGCTGCATTTACGGCCAGCCAGCAAGGGGAGGGGGAGTCCGCTCCTGCTGCGGAATTAAGGTGAGTGTGTGAAAGATTTATGTTATTCCATAGCAGGAACGGGAGAGGAGGTAGCGGGGCAGTAACGGGGCATTTTGGCCCCATGTGAAAATCTCCTATGATTCCATTGGTGGACACTGGGCAGCTAACATTCCACAAAACAGAGCAAGCTTTCAAGTTCTTCATCAGATAAGATGGTCTTTTAAAAAAAAAAACAACCCTATAACCAGAGTGGGATGAAACATGGAAGCTTGGAAGTTTGGCCAAAGATTGTACTCTCAAATCCAAAAATAAGATTTGGTAGGTGCACAGGTATCAAATTGTATCAAGCAATACATACAAGCATCTGCATCCCAAAGATCATGTCCAATTTTAAGAACTACACTAACCAAGAAATGAACTCACCACTCAGGGGGCCAATATTTCACGGTGTCTCCTGACTAATGGTATCAAGTTGATGTTTTGCTTTGTTTTTTGAAAATCAAGTTCAATACTCCCTCCCTTCAGCCAAAAGGCTGAGTTGCATCCACTTAGAATCATAGAGTTGGAAGAGAACATGAGGGCCATCCAGTTCAACTCCCTGCCTTGCAGGAATAAACAATCAAAGCACTCCTCACAGATCACCATCCAGTCTCTGTTAAAAACCTCCAAAGAAAGAGTTCTGACTTGTTAGTTCTAACTATGGTAAACACACTGAATCAATGGAATTTAGATTGAAACTTACACATTCCCAGTAATACAGTGTGTCTGCTCTGGTTAGGACTAGTAATGGGATTTAGGTCACTATCTCTCAACTTCCCTCAAAGGATTGTTGAGAAGCTGAAACACTACTTTAAGCTCCTTATGGACAACTATCTGGTTATCTGTTAAATCATAGTTAGAGAATCAGCTTTCAATATCCCTGTGAGATTGTTTGTGATTTAGAACCAAAGTGTTAACACTTCCTTTTAGTTTTATTTCCTATTTCTAAGACCCCTGTGGTCAATGAAACTTGCAAAACCAGCCATCCCAATCACTATAACATTCATAATTGGGTTGATGAGTTTTACACAGAGAACAAAATGCAGCTGTGCCATTAAAGTCAACTCTTCTCAGAAGAATTCTTGGGAAGAATGTATGTAAATATGACAACAAGTATTTGTGCATTTCTATTACTTGTGTAAATGATGGTAAAATGCCATTATATAAATGTTGAAGAAGCGTTGTTTTTGTTGTTAAAGGTCTTTCTTGGGTTTGTGCAGTATCCTCCCACCTCCCCACCCCTTTTCAGGAATAAAGCTTTGTATGCTATTTGCCTCTAGGGCAACTATTCCTCCCCCCCCACTGCGCCCCCCCCATCTCACTTTTGGTTTGCTAAGAGAAAACAAAGAAGAGGAATTTGCAAATGACAGTTTCTATTGAGACAATTGCTTCCAGCTTTTGTTTCAGGGTTTTTGGTGAATTGTAGAGCTGCCTTTAGTCACGTCTCTCCCATTCCTCCACATATACGACCACCAGTCCACTTCTTTCAGTTTAAAACGACTCAGAACTTAGGAGGCAAGGTTGCATCCCGGGGCTCGCACAGATCGTCTATTCCCATTGTTCTTTCAGGTGCCTGTCATTACATCAGAACATACATTTTGGGAGGTTAAAAAAAAAAACAAGGCCAAGAAACTGAAATGTTTTCAGAAAAACCAGGAATGTACTAGTGCTAATCCCTCTTTAATCAAATTTGTGTACTTTTTAACTTCTAGAATTTCAGCCCTTCAGAAAACTGCTTGCTTAAGAATGAACTCAGATTTTGGGGGGTGGGATTCAAAGGGATGACATCAAAACCAGGTGAAACTGGTGCAAAAACACAATTTCTAATACATGGGAAGTACTCAAGCTTCTGAATCATACATGTCTTAACAGTATAGCATTTTCTTAAGAAGCAAAAGTGTGTGTGCATGCACATGCAAGAAAGAGAGAACATATGCTCTTCAGCTTGTTTCAGTGCTGGTTGATGGCTTTCATTTTTATGGGGAGATGAATCTGTTCTGTCTTTCAGTCCAAACTTTAAACTATCCAAGATGCTGAACCTATTTGTGGGGTAAGGTTCAACACTTTGGACAGCTCATTTAAAGCTAAGACTAAACCCTAGATCAGATGGCACAGAAGCTTATCTGACATGGAAACTAACAGCTGCCCTAGTTTATTTCTCAAAGGATTTTGGGAGGCCAGGATGGAGGTCCCAAGGTATGACCAGAAGATAAATGATTCAGCAACTTTGATGAAGTAAATCAAGGTTGGCTCAATTCAGTGTCTGGGTGACAGAATATTGGGGGACCTCCATGTATTTTGTCTTTATTTCCATAGAAGAAAACCAGGTTATGAAGTACTTGGGAAAGCAGATGGGCACAAGGGTACATATTTTACTAGAATACATGTTGGATCCAAATTTAGTCATTCTTCAGGAAGACCCATTGAAATCAAAGCGATTCATATTAGTCATGCCTACATTAAGACATGACTAACTTAAGCCTGATTTATTTCAACAGGGCTACTCTAGTTATGGCTAAATCAGGGTTCAGGTCTCTGTATTTAATTGCAAGCCTTTGCCTATGAAAATACAAACCGTAACATCTCACAGCACTCACTGGCTCCAAAACTCTTTCTGGTCTAAGATAACAGACAGAGCCATAGCTTATTATTGTTGGGCCAAGCCGTCAATAGATTGGCTGTGGCATTTTTTTGCTGTAATTGCTAGCGTGTGAAACCATGCCCCAGTTTGCTGATGTGATTCCAGCATCAATGGGCAGTCCCCACCCAAGCACTTTCAAGTGGGAACACGAAAACTAGCCATGGGACGCTCTTTTTATGTCCCTCCCCATGTTGCAGGCAAGTTTCTAAGTGTTTTTCAGTGCTTGTGTGTATGATTTGTTTTTTAATTTAGCTGTTTTTACACTTTTAAGCATGCTCACATCTTGTGAGAACCACCGAAATCACGCTCGGCAGCAAACGTGGAATTATGAGGCTTTTTTTCAAGCGATCACAGCAACATTTGATATTTTTGGTTCTTTTGCCGGCACAAAAACGGTGTAAAATATGGTGCAAAAAGAATGTTTTTAGAAGCTTGTCTGATAAAGTCCTTCAACAACTTTATTTAATGGAAAATAGTTCAGACCAAAGATAGGGAACTTGCAGTCCTTCAGATGCTGCTGGGTTCTTACCCCCACAATCTCTATCACTGTCCACAAAAAGGCAATACCTTTATTGGCCAACGAAACTGCAAAACACGTGCAGAAGGGGTTAAATTTTACTGTCCTTTGTCTCAATTCCACATGGCCTGGAAGTAGGAGTGGCCTCTGCTTGCATGTGATCCTTCACCTGAACAACAGCACAAGCAACATCTGAGACAACATGTAGGCCTGTGACTCCAACACCATCACTTTTCTTCTTTATTTTTTAACATTTTTTGCCTGACAAAGAAGCCAGTAGAGCTTCGAAAGCTTGCATCATGGGGTTTTACAGTTTGGTTGCCCTCCAAAGATAAAACTTTTTGTGGATTCTGGATTTTGGTTTGCTACATGGCCAACACAGCTACCCCTGAATGTAATCCCTACCATTGGTTAGGGATGATGGGAGTTGCAGTCCAACAACATCTGAAGGATCACACTTTTCCCACTTCTGCCTTAGAGATACCAGCTATTTTTTAAACTCACTACTGAATTTCAAAATATTTTCTCTTTCCTTTCTTCAAGAAATATAATCCAAAGTCATTTGCAATTCAGAAAAGTATAAAAACAATATCATGAAATATTGAAGGGGGAAAAACTAAAATCATTGCAACAGTAGTTTTTAAAAAGCAGTAAATGTCCATTAAAACTAATTTCAGAAGACTAACAATAACCAACTTGTGTTCTATTTTATTGTTAAGTCTTATATACGAAGGGATCTGACAGAGTCAGGTGTTACTGTCTGAACCTGTGGAAGAAGGTGTGGGTCTGCACATGTGAGCATCTCCCTACAATTGCTGGCTCCACGCTTGATCTTCCTCCATCAAATAGGGAAGTCAGAAGGAGAATTCTGTGTGCATTTGTTCTGAATCCTCCTCACAATTGGTCATCTTTTTAGTGCAGAGTGTCCAACCATCAGGAGGTTCTACCTTAATGCAGCCAAATGCATCAAGAATACACCTTCAGCCCTTCCCACTCAGTGTGGGACTGTAGGGGTAGAGTGAGCATATGTGCAAAGGTAGGGCCAGCTGCTTCCCTCTGTGTGTTCATACAATTCAAACAACATCATCTGAAATTGCTGTGGTTAAATCAGAATCAGGAAATACATTCAATGTAAATTCATTTGCTAAGGAACTCCTGAGTTTCTGGCAGTTGTCATGGTGGTGGGGCATATTCTGGGAGAGGCTCACACTTAGTTCATTTTGAATACAGGTAGCCCCAACTCTCCCCAGTATCCATAGGGGATACATTCCTGGAATTGCCATTTATAAGTGAAACCACAGATAATAGCAAACCCTATTAAAATTCCAGTACAAATATACTTCTAGTACAAATACACCATAGAGCTGCATTGGAGAACCTAGCAATTCCTAGGGAGGCCACCTCTCTAGCCATTTTCCAGCACAATTCTATGATATGTGTCCCTATTTTTTCAGCCATGGATAACTGAAACCGTGGATATTGGTTCTGTGGATGTGGGGGGGCTACCTGTACTGGTCAGGATTTGGGGGTCTGATATGAATTGAGAGCCTGAGGTAGAAAAAGTATATTGACACCTGCGCAACATGTGGTATATCAGGATGGCTGGAGCAAGTTGCCTTCCAGAGACACACCCACTACTGTATTTCTGAAGTCATTAACACTTAGAAATGCCCTTCCATGTCTAAGGTGCTACAGGAAACATTCAGGTGTAGCCGTGTTGGCTATACATACAGCAAAATATAACAAAATCTAAAATACATCAAAGGGCAATACCTTTATTGGACAATCAAAATGTAGAAGATGCATCATGCAAGCCTTTGAGGCTGCACAGTCTTCTTCATCAGGCAAAGATGTTAAAAATCCTTAAGATGCTACAGGACTTTTTGTGCTGTTTTGCTGCAATAGACTAAAACAGCTACACCCTCTCCCTGCCACCATCCCCCAGTAATTTCTGATAAGGTTCCCCATCCCAAGCAACTCCAGGATTCCATAGAACAGTGCTTCTAAGGCTATTTAGTTTTTGGCAGTGTGCCAAGGACCCTTACCATATGCATGCCCACTGGCTAAACCTATTTATTTATTTCCTTGGAAACTCTCCAGAGACTGGTAGCTGATGGCACTGACTCGTGAACTTACCACTTTGTATGTTTAACCTGGAAAAAAGATGGTTAAGGGGCGATATGATAGCCCTATTTAAGTATTTGAAGGGGTTTCACATTGAGGATGGAGCAAGCTTGTTTTCTGCTGCTCCAGAGACTAAAACACGGAGCAATGGATCCAAGCTCCAGGAACAGAGATTCCACCTCAACAGTAGGAGGAACTTTCTGATAGTAAGAACTGTTTGGCAGTGGAACACACTCCCTTGGAGCGTGGTGGGGTCTCCTTCCTTGAAGGTCTCCCCAGGGATGCTTTGATTGTGTATTCCTGCATGGCAGGGGGTTGGACTGGATGGCGCTTGTGGTCTCTTCCAATTCTACAATTCTATGATTCTATATAGTTTGAAAACACCAAATTAGAAGATTTCAACAATTGCTTCCATGCTCCTAAACTTTATTTTCATGTTTGCCCATGAATCCATGAGGGCTAGAATCATATCCTCCTTTTTATTTTTAAGGGAGTGTGTCATGCAGGTCAAGATACAGTATGACCCCCTGTATCAGTTGGGGATTGGTTCTGGGGGGCCCTGTGGATACCGAAAACTGTGGATAATAGCAAACACCATTGAAAATAATGGGACTTCTGGTTTAAAATACCATAGAGTTGCCTTGGAGGATCTAGAAAATGCTTAGAAAGGACACATTTTCTAGGAAGACTCTATGGTAGGTGTTCTGTTTTGTCTCCCGTGGATAACTGAATCAGTGGATAATGAATCGGTGGGTACGGGGGTCCTACTGTATCATCAAAAGCTGCTGGTATCTAGAAAAACTATAAATCAGAGATATCAACTAAGTAAGCCCTGTAGTTTAAAGGTAACTTATAAATATACAGTACTACCAGAGACAGAGAAATGAAAATTCTTCCGACTTTCATGCTGATACCTTCTGGTGTGATTTTATCAAGCTACACAAGTATAAGCTTGCATGGTAGAAGTGTGTGGGATGAGAAACCTTGGTAGTTTTGTTCATCTACATTGCATTGTAATCTCAGAGCTAAACTACATTTATAAATTAGTTTCAGACTACCTCCATAGTTTTAGAATTACAGTACAGATTAGCTAATATGATTCAAATTAGAAGGCTGGGAATGCCTTTAGATTTCTGGCACGGCTGAAGTCAGTTAAAATTAAATTGCATGAAATTTGCAATATTATTTATTAAAAGTATTTATATATAGCATCTGCCCATCAGGGCCCCCAAGGTGATAGTAATTTCTTATGTCTGGACTTTTAATTGGAACTAGAGAGGAGTACTATGGGATTCACAGCTTTTCATCTTAACAATCACTACAGAATCTTAAGGGACTCAATATCCCTGTATCAGTTCTCAGCTGGATATTACAACACACAATTTTCCCCCTAACTGGCACTGTTTTCTTATGTACTGAACTGATGTTATAACTTTGGTTAGAAAGTCTAGATTTTTTTTAATAGTACAGGAATACTGGAATACTTGTGTACCTAACAATATAGAAGAAAAATCAGCAATGGTTTTGTGTAACCCTACCCTGTAGCATATGTACACTTGGAAGTTCCATTGTTTCCCACACAATGAATTTAATTCTAAGTGAGAGAGCCAGTGTGGCATATTGGTTTAAGTACTGCGCGAGCTGGACACCGGAGTTCAAATCCCTGCTCAACCATGAAAACCCACTGGGGTGACCTTTGGCACATCAAATACTCTCAGCCTTAGAGGAAGGCAACAGAAAACCCTCTCTACATAAATCTTGTCCAGAAAACCCTGCAATAGAGTTGCTATAGTTAGAGTTACCTGAAGGCACATAACAAGAAGTGTGGCTAGGACTCCAGTTGTGCTGTGTGATTACCGTATATGTAAGTAATTACATTAACTCCCTAGTAACTGAATTCAGGATTGTGTAAGTGTTATATAATTATACGGGAAAAATTTGGCGATTGTTTGCATACATCTACATGTCTCCCTTTGTCAGAAATAAAGACAGAAACTACACACAGGATTTAGCTGGTATAATTTATTTATTTTTAAAGCCAGCTATTTGGATTTCAGCATAAAGTACAATTGTGGGCCTGAATTCTATACCCATTTACTTGGGACTTGAAGTCTAGGGAGTTTTCCAAATGGTGGAAAAATTCCACACGGAGTGTGAGGAGAATCCTACCTATCCTAATGGCATTCCATGTGATTTTGCAGCATTGTGAAGGAGGGGGGCAGAAAAGGCCAAAAACGCCTTAGCGGCTTTTCCCATTTCTTTTTAAAAACAACGAGGGGGTGCACATTCCTGCTCATTAGGACAAACAAACCAAACCAGAGGAAGCGCAAATCTGATTGGCCAGACAAGCACAGGGGGCCGGGCTTGCTAACAAGGCAAACACCCACTACCACTATGTTTGATTTTTGCTTTAGCGAGTAAGCACTAAGGTGAGAAAACAGGGTGTTGGGTGTTTTTTTCTTTTTTCTTTTGAGCTCAACTGAAAAATCACTCAATCGCACCTTGGACATTATTTTAGAAAAAAAATAAGGTCAGTGGCGGCAAATTGAGGTAAGTGCAAACGTGAGTAAATCACTCGTGGCCACCATGCTTACTAGCAGGCATGCGAATCTTAAGGGGGCAGAAAAACCATTAGGACAGGTTGCAGCTGCTGCAAAATGACGTTAGTGTGAGGCATTCCTTTATATATGTGTGTGTGTGTGTGTGTATATATATATATATATAGAGAGAGAGAGAGAGAGAGAGAGAGAGAGAGAGAAGCCCTACATGTCCAAGTCTCAGAGTAGTACCCAAAATTCACTTATTCAAAACTATGTGTTATTGAATCCAGTGGGGCTTTATTCATAGTAAGAACTTTTTAAGACTGGAGCCTTACAGAAGGAGTCTTCAAATATCTACTTAAGTGCCATTGGGTTCAGGAAGTGATTACTGTATACAATTACAGCCTGAAGCTAGCTTCTTTTCCCACATGGCAGCTGAAGGCATGGGAAAATGAGAAACTTTTGGAAAAAACTACAAGAGAGAAATAAAATAAGCCTATGTAATATTTAATTAGATATTTTTATTTATCTAACATTTAAGTGATAATTACAGAATCAGGCAACAGTTCCATTTTTAAAAAGTAAGCATTCCTTCATTAATCATTACAACTGATAAATCATTAGACTCCAATTTAAAATACAAATTTTAATTAAGTCTATCTACTATGAATGCTTCTAGTACTTATGACAGTTCTGAAAACAATTTATGTACTTTCGTAGTTCACAAAATACATGACAGGTATGCGTTCCAATACTAAATTATTTCTCTGTTGTATATTAACCATGAGAAAATACTGTAGTTCCTTTCGGTTAATGCCGTACAATTACAGGCAATGAACAATGGGGTCCTGTTATTAGACAAAAGCTATTATTTTTTAGATTTATAAACCACATTGTTCATTATGCACATATTTTCTAGAAAAAATATATCTGGAATGAATTAGGAGGAAATCCTCCCCCCCCCCCCAAAAAAAAACCAGAGAGGAAAAGTTTTGCAGAAAGAACTCTAGATGTAAGCACATAGGGGTGGGTGGAAGCTAGACCCTTTTGTGATCTGTAGCAGATCAGCAAGAAATTATTTAACAACAAAATAAATTCTTCCACTTACATTAGGCTGATGAAGGAAAGAAAATGTCTAGTAACCAGGGATGGAATTTTTTTCCAAAAGGATGTGAGCTCACAATTGAGCTTTCAAATGTTCCAGAGGCAGCTTGCTCTGTAGTATTTCTTTTGAATCTGGCTCTGCTTGATGGATCTTGAGGGTGGAACACACACAAATACAAATGTAGATCCAATAAAACTGCAGTCTACCTACGCCAAGGTACATAATTATTTTTTGTATACATTATTCTTGCACATTTGAAAGGCATTTTTAAAATGTGAATTTTTGCACTGTATAGGGTTAATAATGGATGCATGTTATTTAAGAAGGAAATTGTTTTCAGGTTATCTCAATGGCAAACGGTTATAATTCTGTCCTGTGTTATATTTTCTATTGGTATCAAAAAGATTAGACTTAAATGAATAGCCTATTCTTCTACTGGAATTATTTCTCCTACTGATTCTCTCTGCATGCCTCCCATTGGTCTGCTATTTACTAAACGTGGAGTACAAATGCTCCAGATTTTTGGCTACTGAGTCATCCTTTCCTGGCTGGGACAGACTTCACAAACCTTAATGAAGAATACTCATTGTTTTTACTGAATAAGAATTAGCTCCAGCAGTTGACCAAAGATTATAGTTAAAACTATGGACTATGCCGGTATGGGAATCATGCAACCTTCCAGATAATGTTCAATTCCCAGCATTCTTCACCATTATGCTGGCTAAGGCTGATGGGAATTGTAGTCAAACAATATCTGGAAGGCTGCACAATTCCCATTCCTTGTTTATACTATGACAGAAGGAGAGGTATTTTATCTCTAGGAATAGTTCTCTGTTAGAAGCTAATCTTTTCTAGGGCACAATCAGCAGCCAATGAGGGTTGAATACCTGATCATCTGGGTAATTTCTCAAAACATAGATAGGAATGTTTATTTTTATTTTGTGGCAGTGAGGTTACCTTATGGAAATGAGGAATATTTCTAAAATTATGCTTATAGGTCTAAATCCATTTGATTGTTCCAAAAAGAATAGAGCAACTGAATCAGTTACTAAATGGTAAGTCAACACTTGTATAAACCCCATTGATTCAATGTGGAGTTGGGACTAGTAACTGGATTTAAACCATAGTTATTCAGAAGGAACAAATTCACTAACTGGTAGGGGGAAATATGACATGGTTCAAGAGCTGGCTTGTGCTCTGTTATGGGTATTTATTTATTTAAGATATTTATACCCCTCTCTTTAGCTACAAAGGCTATCAGAGTGGCTTACAAATTTTTAAGCAATAGCACTTACGATACACATCTACACTGTTTTATAGTGCAGTAGGCATTCTAAGCAGTTTCCATTGTGTATTAGCTAATTGCCTCCATAAGCCGGGTACTCATTTTACCAGCCTATGAAAGGATGGAAGGCTGATGAGTGTGTCTTGGAGCCCTTGGGACTGAACTTGCAATGTTGTGGCTACAGTACTGGCATTTAACTACTGTACCACCAGGGCTCTAGAGTGTTGAGATGGATATGAGAAGAAAGTGTTTTCTGCTACAGACCAGCAGCATGAAGTCTCCAGGTTTTTTAAGCAGTAAGTAAAAGCTAGGTATTTTGAGAAATGGGAAAATAAATGTACCTTTTAAAGATTGTAACTATTATTGAACTATAACTAACTACTGGATGCTCTGAACTATAGCTGTATCTAGTTACTTTTCAAAAATGAATTTCCAAACTCTGCTAATAATTAGGATCTTGCTTAAACCAGGATCCCAAATTGCCAATTTGTTAATAATTATTTAAAATATTACCGCTGATGTTAAGGCATGCAGCTACCTTTGTGCTGTCAAGAGAAATGATTAGAAACAACATGAACAGGCACACCACACAGAACCAGTACGTAAATAGGACTTCAGTCTATGAAAGATATCTGTGAATCCATCTGAAGTTACAAGAGAAAGCATTCATGCAGGAATATACCATATTAGTTCTATGCTATCTGAGGGAACAGCACTATTTCTGTTCTATGGGTCAGCCAGTAGAGCTTATTAGTAAATTCAGCCCCCCAGGGGATATTATCTGGCCCCTCTAGTTGTCGATGCAGGGGCAAAAGAGAGTTGTGAAAAACAACATCTATATCAACAGGGCCTACCTGAAAACTATTGATAGAAGTAGAGTGGAAGTCACACACTCTCTGCCTCAGAGGAAGGTAAAGGCAAATCCACTCTGAACAAATCTTACCAAGAAAACTCTGTGATAGGGTCGCCATAAGTCAGAAACAACTTGAATGTGCACAACAACAAAGAGTGGAAGTCACGTTTTGTTGCCTTCCATGCAATCTTATTGTTGACTAGGTTGCAAAGCAGGGGGTGGGGTGTCATCCAGGGTGCCAGTTATATGACAAAAATTGTAGCGGGGCTTACCGTGATTTCCTGATCCCGTATCTGCCCCTCGCTGTTTATACGATTTTTGTCACTCTTTAGGAAATCCTGGAAGATCCCGTGATTGATATTTACACGACAAAAGTCTTTATTGGTCCTGCACTGTTACATCCCGTGCTTTTGCTGTTTACACATGTTTAGCTTATTTTTTGGCTGTCAATCAAGGATGCGATTAGTCGTGTTTTCACAACTTTGGTGACGCACTTCCTTTAGAGTTCCGCACCACGAGCGATGCTATTGGCTGGCTGGGGGGAGAGAGAGGGGGGGCAGAGGTTTGGTATTCCCCTTGCCTCTTTAAAATGTTAACCCTTTAAGCAGAGGCAGAAGGCATTTTGAAAGACCTCAGATGGAGGAACAATTAAACCATGTCCTTTCCTTTTGAAATCAAGCCGAGTAGAGGCTTGGAATTTCTTTTGCTTTAAGCAGAGGCAGAAGGCATTTTGAAAGACCCAGACTGAGATCTTTTGCTCAGATGCAGGGAGTGCTTTCCTTTTGAAATCAAGCCGAGTGAGGCGGGGGTTGGGTTTCCCCTTGCCTCTTTAAAATGTTAACCCTTACAGCAAGCAAGTGACAGACAGGCATTTTGAAAGACACAGACACAGAGAGGAGGAATTAAAGGGTGTTCATTTGCTCACAGGCTGGAATATTTTACTGTGCCCATTCAGACCCAGGGAGGTGATCAAGGCAGGGAATGAATGGGCGACCCTCTGCCTGCCATGATCTCTTTGTAACATGCAGTTGAGGAAGAGGTTAAAGCTGAAGGGTTTGCAGTGTAGAAATCCATTTTAAAAGGTGATTGAGTACACGCGCGCGCACAAACACACATCAACCTTTGTGCAGCTGGAAGGGATGCCTTTGTTTTTGGCTGGTGAGGCTGGATCTGTTGAACGGGTGACTGACCCCTCCGTTTCTGGTCGCTGATCTCTAAGCCTGCCCCCAGTCACCATTTCTGGTCATCCCCTAGTACCGAGATAATTTGTCCCAGGCTGTTTACATTTCCGATTTTCCGAATCCTCCAGTGACTTTTTTAAAAACCGGCACAACCCGCGGGACTGGAAGTCCCGCAGGTTGAGGGATAAAAGGTGGCCCCCCCTTCTGAAAATCACGTACCCGACCTGATGTACGTGTAAACTGCCAGGGATCGACACGAATTCTTCCCAGGACATTTTCATCGTGTAACTGGCACCCTGATGTTATTAGATTGGAACTCCCAGCAGCCCTACATATCATAGCCAATGGCAAGGGATACTGGGAGATACAATCCAACCATTTTTGGAGAGCTGCCTGATTACCATCCATGCTGTAAAGCAATGCTTCACACCTTCTGTCTATTATGCAAAAAAGTCCACTCTGAAATGTGGAAAAGCAAAAGAAGGCCCCATTTTTTATCTCTTTTAGCATAATGCCATGTTTTTCAAGCTTTACTTCAACCCTCAATCCAATACGTAGAGCTTGGAAATAAAATGTAATAGTAACCATGTTAACCTGCAACACATTACTTTTTAGAGTAAAGGGGCACAAGGATGTTCCTTTTTGCAAAGAGTGTAACAATTGGTAGAAGTGTTGTTTTTAGGGTGTTGAGTCACGTTTGCCTCTTATTCCGAAAACATTGCTGGGAGCGGCTCATTAAGAGGAATGCTAGGCCATTTGGGATATTTTTTCCCATATTTTCTAGTGCATTCCATTATAAATAATAATAATTTATCTAAAATTCAATCACAGTTCAAAGAGTCGGTTATGACCTATAAAACCCTATATGGCTTGGATACAGACGATCTGAAAGACTGTCTCTCCCAGTATGAGTCCGTCCGAGTTTTAAGGTCCCCAGGAGAGCATTTTCTTTGTCTCACCACCATCACAGGCATGTTTGGTGAGGACATGGGAGAGAGCCTTCTTGGTGGATGCTCCCAGACCAGCTAATTTCCTGCCACCTTGATCCTAGCTTGGCACCCTTTCTGCTCTCCTTCTACCAACAGGCAAAGAATTATATGTTTATCCATGCCTTTGAGTGATAACTATCTGCAGCAGAACTCTGAACTGGGTTGTGTTGAATTTCTATTCTTACCATTCATTTTATAATTATATAAATATATTTTCTATACAGTAATTTGTATTATATTTTTAAAAACTGTTTTAGTTAATGCTTTTAATGTGATAGTTTGCTTAATTATTCTTTGATTTTTGTACTAGCCACAGTTTTAACAGTATCCTGAGAAAGCAGGATATAAAGTGTAAAAGGGATCTAGGAGTCCTAGTAGACCACAAGTTGAACATGAGTCAGCAGTGTGATGTGGCAGCTAAAAAGGCCAATGCGATTTTGGGCTGCATCAATAGAAGTATAGTATCTAGATCAAGGAAAGTAATAGTGCCACTCTATTCTGCCTTGGTCTGGCCTTACCTAGAATACTGTGTCCAGTTCTGGGCACCATAATTCAAAAAGGATATTGACAAATTGGAGCGTGTCCAGAGGAGGGCGACTAAAATGGTGAAAGGTCTGGAAACCATGTCTTATGAGGAAAGACTTAGGGAGCTGGGTATGTTTAGCCTGGAAAAAAAACGGTTAAGGGGCGATATGATAGCTCTGTTTAAGTATTTGAAGGGGTGTCACATTGAGGATGGAGCAAGCTTGTTTTCTGCTGCTCCAGAGACTGGAACATGGAGCAATGGATGCAAGCTCCAGGAACAGAGATTCCACCTCAACATTAGGAGGAACTTTCTGACAGTAAGAGCTGTTCGGCAGTGGAACACACTCCCTCGGAGCGTGGTGGGGTCTCCTTCCTTGGAGGTCTTTAAACAGAGGCTGGATGGCCATCTGTCAGGGATTCTTTGATCGTGATTTCCTGCATGGCAGGGGTTGGACTGGATGGCCCTTGTGGTCTCTTCCAACTCTACAATTCTATGATTCTATGAAATTACATAAATTAAAAAAATCCAGGGGTGATCAAAGATCTTTGAAACTATTCATTTGATATTCTTTATTTTAAAAACCTGAAGGAGGTCCTTCCTTTGATCTCACTAGTGTGATATGAGGTAAAGTGAAAAGGCTGCCTGAGGGCACCTTTAAGGGTGGCAGTGCAAGCCACAGATAGATCTTGGTTGTCTACCTATAATAACAGCTCCTGGTACAATTTCATTGTCTTGAATGACTATGTTGAGGGGGGAATAGAGGTCCAATTCCGTTGACAATATTCAGCACCCTCTATGTAATTTCGTTAGGTACACACAAAGGCTAATTGTCAGCTTTGTGTAAATGATTATTTCTTCATCAGAGGTTTAATTACAGATTATTTTAACTAAGCTGCTCCACTGGTTCCTAGGAGGAGATGTGGACATTTTCATAGCAACTAGCACTTAAGTGTCTCACCTCTGGTAATAACACCTTCCAGCAAAGGTGTTATCACCTCTAATATACAGCTACAGCAGGTGGAAGCCACAGGGACAAAATGATGTAAGGATGTTCACTGTTATAACACAGATCTCCTACCAAGACGTTTCTGTCTGCCATCAGCTAGAGCACGCCTCTTTCTCAAGGTGTGGCAAAATTAATGCATGATTCATTTATGAAATTCTTAGCTGCCACAGGCAATAAATTATATCATGTGTGTGTGCGTGTGTGTGTAAAACAGAGAGAGAGAAGAGAGAAAGGGAGAGAGACTACATACATTTAAAAAAATGGTTTTGGAAGCCAATTACTAAGGTCCACTCGATCTGAACAAGTGTACATTACAGACGAACAATGTGTGCCTATTATTACTAAAGTATTTGAGTTCATACAAGTCTGTTTTCAAGCTCATGTATACCAAGACATCACAGGCCAGACAGCCAGGATGATTCACATGCCCCACATGTTTTTCTGTATGAACACACAACTTAGGAGAAGAAGTACTGCTTTGCCAGGCATACTATGCTGACTAGGGCTGATGGGAGTTGCTTGTCCAGCCACACCTGCAGGGTTGGAAGCTGGCCTTCCTGATGTGTATCTAACAAAATGCAACACACTGGGTTATTTTTTGTTTGTTTGTTTGTTTGTTTGTTTGTTTGATTTACAAAAGACAACCCTGTGAGGTAGGTTATGGTGGGGGACTGTGACTGATCCAATATAATTCCAGTGACTTTTGTAGCAGAATAGAAGCTTGAACTCAATTCTGCTCAGCCTTAATCCAACACTCCACACCATATGGACTCTTGAACTAGATGAAGGGTTCTTAACCTGTGGCCCACAGACCCCGGGCAGATCTATTAAACAGACCCCCTCCATCCAATTTTTCTGTCTTTATTTAATTTATGATCTACATTTCTCTTAACATGGAAATCAAGAAAACTTTAAAACAAGGGACATTAAAAAAAAATCTTAATGGCAAAAACTTAAGAAACAAATAAAGTATCATATTAAAATAGCCTTGCTGGCCATGCAGCAAACTAGACAAAAATATCAAAATAAAGGCATTGCAGCTTTGTGGATTGTTTGTATTAAAATATCAGTATGTTAAAATATCATTTAAAATGTGGCAATAAGAGTACAGCACAAACCCCTCCATTAAAAGATTTTACTACAGAGCCAGTTGGTCAACTGAATGTCAATTCAATTAAAAATATATCTTTATTTGCCCATGGAAGAAGAACAGGGAGGGAGCCAGCCTAGTCTCCCAAGGGAGAGAGACCTACAGCCTGGAAGCAGCAAGCAAGGAGACACTTTCCCATGTCCTCACCAAATATACCTATTAGTGCAGTGGAACTAAGGAGATTATCAGATGGGAACAAAAAAAAGCCCCTCTCCCATCCCTGTCACACCATAGTAAAAATAGTTTCAAACCTACCTTGTTTGTGCTTCCATGGCAGCCCAGGAGTGAATCGAGCTTGAATGGAGCTCCCTTCACTTCCTGGTTTGAAATCCCGGCTGTTCTCCCGAGAAGACGAGAGCGCGGGAAATTCAAAAATAAAAAGTAAAAAGTTACAGCAAGCACAAAAACACGCTTAAAATGTTACAAGTAACCTGGGGAGGGTACAAAAAAGTGTGTCACTTACCTGGATGTCCCGATCTCACCAGGAAGTGTTCTGGCACAGACCTCCCATTGACACTGGGATCGCGCCAGCGAAATGGGCACCTTTTAACTCGCTGTCAATTCAGTCACAGAAACGGAACAGGGGATCCATTCGTGGCTCAGCCTGTGAATAGAAAGCAGCGCCGGCATAACAACAGCTGAACAGGAGCATAATGAAAGGGGAATGACGTCATGTGAAAGGGAAGCCCTTTAGCACTCTCCTGGCGTTGTGATAATGCCATATTTAGAGCATCTGGTAATCTCCTAAAATAAAGCCCTTCCCTGAGATTCGTAAAACTCACTCACCCTTTGGTAGGTTGGTAAAATGAGGTCCTGTTTATGCCGGGCTGGTGGTGGAATATGAACATGTTCAAAAAAGCAGGCATTTGCAATGATGTAACCTTTCTTCACAGTCAAAAGCCCCCCTAAATTCCACATGCCAAGATGACATCTGCAAGTGATTTACTCACAATTTAAAATCTGCTGCTGCCAACTTTTTTTAAAAAAGTTTCTCGTGGTGTGTATATCTGATATTTCATTTTTTTTTTAAAAAAAGAGAGTATACGTTTGCTGTTTGATTGACTTACCAGATCCTTGCTTAGTTGAAAATCCAACATGGCAGCAGCAGCCACTTTCCCTGTTTGCTAGCCACGCCCCATGCTCGTCCAGTCAGATTGCGCTGCCTGTTTGTATCTGTGTGAATGCGACTGTCCAAACAATTGCACATTCACAGGTCATACGGAGCTTTTTAGAAAATCTGGATGACCCCCAGGATGCTACGCACACAGACTTTGTGGTGGATTTCGCTGACCCCCTTCCAAACGACATTTAGGGCCCATCTACACGGTAAAAAAAAATACGTACACCATTCAGAGGATCAATTTTCCGTACACACGGCTGTTCGGATTCATACATGTCATTCGGAAGGGGGCCTAGCGAATCCCCTGTAAATTATGTGGATTCGGCATTCGGAAGGATTAGCGGATCTCAGCCTAAAATCCGTACAGCTGTTCAAATGGTTGATCGTCTGTACTCCCTGTTCGCACACATATGAACAGGCGGTGTAATCTGATTTGCTGGCTGAGTAGAGGGGTGGGGCTAGCAAGGAGGGGAATTGGGAGCGGCCGCCATGTTGGATTCCCGGCTAAGCGAGAGTCCGGTAAGTCTGAATTTTATATATATTTATTTTTATTTTACATTGTAAATAGGGAAAACCGACTGTCCGCAGAACAGACCCCTTTTAAAATAAATAAATAAAAAGTGGCGGGAGATTTACTGCTTGGCTTGCTCCTCCAGCCAGCTGGGGAAGGGGGGGGGTTATATGGAGTTTAGGGGGTGTAAAAAATCATGTAGGTGGATCGTAGGTATTCAAACAACTGCCTATTTGTATTTTTTACCCCCCAAACGGATTTTTTTTTAATCGTATAGATGGTCCCTTATTTATAGGCATGTCCCTATGAATGGATCGCCTTCCGTTCACATCCCACTAATATTATTTTCACTGTTTGTACAGGCCGGAGGACCCGGCTTGTGGGGGCAATTGCCCTGGTGGCGCAGTGGTTAAATGCCAGTACTGCAAGCCACCATGTTGCAAGTTCGATTCCAGAGGGCTCCAAGGTTCACTCAGCCTTCCAGCCTTTCGTAGGTCGGTAAAATGAGTACCCAGCTTGTGGGGGCATTCAGCTAACACACATTGGAAGCTGCTTATTGCAGTGTAGATGTGTAAATAGCTATTGCTTAAAACAATTTGTAAGCCACTCTGATAGCCTTGAGGCTGAACAGCGGGGTATAAATAAATAAATAAATAAAAATAAAATTGGCTAACAGCCCTTGGAAACCGCTTCATGCAGACGTGTAAAGTGCATGCAGATGGGAAAAATGCTATTGCTGAACGATTGGTAAGCCGCTCTTGAGAGCCTTTGAGGCTGAAGAGCGGGTTATGAATACCTATAAATAATAAATAAGCCTGGGGGGGGGGGATGCGCAGCCACAAGAGACTGCGAGCGAAGTCTCTGGTCAAGAAAAGGTTAAGAGCCGGTGCGCTAAACCAGCCCTGGGACCCAAGCCAGCTGAAGCGAACCGGCACGCGGGGAGGTCCGACCCGCCCCACCAATCCGCGACCGGGGCCTCGTCGGCTTCTCCAATGGCCTTGCAGCGAGGGGCCAGTGGGGCGGGGCTCTCCGGCTCCCCCGCCCGCCTCTCCACGTGGGGTCCCGTGGAGAAGGCGACAAAGCGGGGCGGGCTCCTGTTTACAAGCAGAGGCGGCCGAGGGACGGAGGGAGGAAAGCGGGAGTCTGCCAGGCAGCGCCGAGGGCCAGGGGAAGCCCGGGGCCAGTTGGGAGGGCGCCTCCGGAGCCCCTCGTTGCCGCAGAGGGTGAGGTGCCCGGACCCATCCGTGGAGGAAAAGCGCCAGGCGTGGGAAGGAGCCGCGGGGCTGGGGCAGGATCCGGGCCAAACGCACCCTACCCAGTAAGTCCTGCTGGCTACCGGCCCCCTCTTGGCAGGTCTTGGTTGTGCCCACGCCCACCTTAGAGCGAGCAAAGCTTGGCGTTAAGTAGCGGGGGAGCGTTTCCTTTACGAGTTAGGGGTTGGGTTGGGTTGGGTTGGGTTGGGTTGGGTTGGGAGTTTTTAAACAAGAGGCGGGGTGCCCACTTCCCAGAAATGTGCTTGAGCAGTAGGTTTTTCTACAATGGCTCAGGGTGGGGCTAGATGGCCTTTGGGGATCCCAAATCCATGAGCCTATGCATCACTACTTTCCAGTCTTCCCCTAACTTGGCTATGTAACGGCAGCTTTGTGAATCTGGAAGGCTTTTTAAAAAAAATGTCCCCAGATGTCTTCTTCCAGGGGGGAGCAGCGAGCAACAGTTGGTTGCATTGGCGCTGGGTGTCTTCTTGAAAAAGGGCCCGGACGGTTGTTTCGGTGCTGACGGGGGGTGGGTGTCCCCGCCAAAAGGATCTCCTTTGCGAGAGAGAGGAAGCGTTCCCAAAGCGGGAGTCCCTGAGGAAGCGCTTTTCTATGGCTTCCTTTTGGGGTGAAAAGCGAAGCAAGCCATCAGCTGAGCAGAAAAAAAAGCCTTTGGGGTTTCCTTTCGAAGAACCGCGTCCAATTACCTTTCTGCGCTGTGATCTTGTTTTGGGGTTTAACGAATCCTCCGGGGTGTGCTGATCCAATTAATGGAGGTGTTGACTTGTATCGCTAATGCGAATCGATGCGTTTCAAATCCTCCCTGCTCTGTAATTCGCCCCCCCTCCCTGTTTTTCTCTGTTGTTGTTGGTTTTTTGTAATGGTTGAATATAGGTCACTTTAGACTGTTGTAGTACAGACAGTGGAGCCATGCCTACTTCTGTTGGTTTGGGTTGCTTGTAATAACTACTGTACTAGATGTTTTTAGGTTGCATCTTAGCCCTGCCATCCAGTGTCATGTTTACTTAGAAGTAAATTTAGTGGGATTACTCCTGTCAGTGTGTATTAGACTGCAGCCCCCAAATGAGTAAGTTCTGTCTAACTTTGCAATATCTTATTTGGCCAAATCAGTATTGAACGGCTTTAACAGAAAAATAAAAATAAACCTTTTAGAATTGTATTTGTGCCAGAAAAACATCCTTCTCTGGGGTGAATTCTACTAACCCAACAGAAATCTGTGGTCTCCATCTGTACCCCTGAAATGATCATTGCATGTGTCTGGGGGAATTGCTGCACAGATATAATACCCGAGTGTGTGTCTGAGTAACCTGTGTCATCCTTCTCCAACCTGGACTACAACTTCCATTAGCCCCAGCTAGCATAAACAGTGGTCAAGGATGATGGGTGCGGTCTTCCCATAGGGGAGGAGCCTCTTTTGTCATGTGTACACAACATTGCTGCACCTTCCCAATGCATCCCACATGACAAAATGACCAGTGGCCTGGTTTCCATACATTCTGTTGTGTATGCTATTAATTTAATGCTTTTTAAAATTTTTATAAATTGTGATATTTTAGCTGTATTTTTAAATGGTTGTTAAGCCACCTTGAGTCCTGTCTTGGGAGAAAGGGTATAAATCTAATAAATAAATAAATATGTTGGGGAGGGGGTAGAAAACAGTAGTTTATGTCCTGTCCCATCTGTTCAACCCCTTGTGGTCTTGCTTACCCGCTGCAAGAACTGAAATAATTAAGAACCCAAGTGCGACCTGCAACAAAGTGTTGGAGAGTGTACATCCTTTTTAAGATGCCAGTCAACCTGGGATGCCCTCTGTTAGAATTACCCATTCCATCTCCATCCAGAACTTTTTTCCCCTCTACCGCACCAGGAATATCAGTGTTCTGTGGCCACCCATTTCTCATTGGGTTCTTTTGTCTCCCCTTAGCTTTAAAGTTGTCCATCCACATTCACGGGGGTTAGGGGCACAAGACTCCCATGAATGTGAAAAAACCATGAATAAAAATAGGCCTTCCCTCTACCTGCAGCCCCCCCCCCCTTCCATAGCAGCGATGGGGCTTTTCAACCTCATTTGCCACTTTGGGAAGCGCGAGGGGTGGCTGGCAAGCCTCCCGCTCATCCAGCCAGCCACTTCTCTGCCCTGCCTGAAGCGTGATGGGGCTGGCTGGGCGAGGGGAGAGGCTTGCCATCCACCCTCCGCGCTTCCTAAAGCTGGACTGGAGAGCCCCATCGTGCTTCGGGAAGGGCGGAGGGGTGGCTGGCTGGGTCAACGGGAGGCTTGCCAGCCACCCCCCACCCCAGCTTCCCAAAGCTTTTCAAGCCCCATTGCTGCTTTGGGAAGGGCAGGAGTGGCGGCTGAAAAGCACCTTTCCCCCTAACTCCCCACTCTCCCAGGGCCTGGCTCTCTACCCCAAATGGAGCCAAGCCCCAGGAGAGCGGAGAGTTGGGTGCGATTTGCTTGGGGAGCACTCCATTTAAATCAGGTCCCCTCCCTTGTGCGAGGGAGAGAAGCTGATTTAAATGGGGTGCTTGCTGAGCAAACCGTGAATAATTGGAACTGCGAAAGTGAAAGCCGCGAATGTGGAGGGGCAATATAATTTTCTTAAGGTTTTGTTTTGTACTTTGACCAAGTGTCAGGTTCTCTACCTCTGCTGGTACTTCCCTCTTTGTGTGGATTAGAAAATCTGGCTGGGGTGGGAGTGGGGAACCACATTACAGTTTATTTAGGATGAGAATTTACCAGAGTTTACAACATTTGAACATGGATCAAAGTGAAAGTGACAGATTGCTCATTCAGAGCGGTTGGTACCTTCTTGGCTGCATAAAGAGGCAGAATAGAGTGGCAAACAGACCCATTTTTTCTCTCCACACATTGAAATACACGATGGAGAGAGCAAGAAAACATGCTGTTTGGTGTTCCAGTTCCCACTGGTTTTGCCACTGACCTTTTTTTCTGCTGAAGGGAGAACTTAAAACATGTTCAACTGAACATGGGTTGGCTCATTCACATGATCACAATCACATGGAGGATATGAAGTGTGTCTGGATATAAGTGCATAGATTCCTCCCTTCAGATTTCTTATTGCCTGGTCATGGTAGTTAGTGCCCATGCTGGCTGGGGGGTTCTGGGAGGTGTAGTCCAAAAAAGAGCTAGCACATGGGGCCCTGTTCCTCCTTCCATTTATTCTTTGAACAAACACAGGTTTTTGAAATGGATTAAGGGCTCCAGCTGGGGTGTCAGACTATTGAATACCCTTCTACGTTAAAAATATAAATAGTATTGGGGTGTTGTAAAACCAATAGACATTTCTGAATAAATATTTATTTTTAACATTGATGTGATGCTAAAAACAGCAATGCCCCAGTCAGAGTAAAGAGGAAAGGGATATAAATAAGAAGACTAAAAAAGAAATATTAAAAATATTTTAAATATAATATTGGTATGAAGTCAGAGGCTACTCTCCAAATTCACCACAAAATTCATCACAAAGGGTGAATCTACACTGTAGAAAATAATGCAATTTGCCATGGCTCCATCCTAAAGGATTCTGGGATTTGTAGTTTTGTGAGGCACCAGCACATTTGGGCAGAGAAGGCTAAAGACCTTGTAAAACTGCAAACCCCAGAATTCCATAGGACATTGGTTCTTAACCTATGGTCCTGGGACCCCCAGGTATCCTCAGTGTCCTCAGGGGAGGTCCGCAAAGGCTTGAAGGATGCTTGGCTCACCTCATCTCTTTGGTGAAGTGATCACATGACAGGACCCAAGGCAAAGGCTGGCTTGCTGGCTTGGCCAATCTGCTCCAGCCACAAACTTGCAGGAAGAAGCAGAAGAAAAGTCTTCCCTCCCCCTCTAGAGCCTCTTAGAGAAGGTGTAATTGGATGCTGTTGTTGTTGTTGTTGCTGTTGCTGTTGTTGTTGTTATTTGGGTTTTAAATCTTTCAGTTAAGTCTTGTGGGTTCACTGCAACAAAAAATATTTAAAGCGGGTTCCTGGTAAAGAAAAGGGTTAAGAGCTACTGCCATAGGATGGAGCTACAGCACTTAAAGTGGTGTCAAACTGCATTATTTCTACAGTGTAGGTCAGCCTTTCTCAACCTTTTTACCCTGGAGGAACCCTTGAAATAATTTTCAGTTCTCAGGCAATCCCTGCCTAAAAATGATTATTATGGCCAAATCCATATTACACAAATAATCCCGTTTGAAACTTGATTATTTGCCATAGCTCCTTCCTACTGAATCCTGGGATTTGTAGTTTTAAAAGGTCTTTAGCCTTCTCTGCCAAGGAGTGTTGGTGCCACACCAAACTACAAACCCATGATTCCATAGTAAGCCAAATAACCAGTTTGAAACTGGATTATTTATGTAGTGTGGATCTGCCCTATATCTACAGCTTAAAAAAATATGCCCCCCATCACAATATCTGGAGGAACCCTTCTAGCAACCTCTTGTGGAACCCTAGTTGAGAAACCCTGGACTAGAGTATCTTGTGGCTTCCAAGGGGTTTTGTCAAATGCTTCAACTATCTAAAAGTTCTTAAAATTAGTTTTACACAGGCGTGGGGGAGGGGGGAAAGAGAAGGAACGGCTAAAGGGGAAACACTCCACTGAGCTTGGGTGACCCTGAAGGAATTCCAGGCACTTCTTTCCACACACCACCACAAACTGCCAAAATGTGCCTTTCCCACGCAATTTGGCCATCCTGTTGTACCCCTGAGAGGGGGGGGGGAAACACTTCTCCAGCTGGTCCTAACCATGGGCGACTAACAACAGCTTCTCAAAAGATCTCATAAAGCGATGCAAAGCAGGAGAGAAAAGATGCCAGGAGGGCAAAGAAGTAATGAAATCACAAGGCAAAGGACAGGAGGAGGAAGAGAGATGAGGGGAAAATGAGAGAGAAGTGAAGATGGGACCTAAGACTGACAAGATTCGTGAGGAGCCAGCGCAGAAAAGAAGGAAAGTAGCCACTTCAACCATGAAGGGGGAGAAAGGAGTCGCTGCAGCTGCTGGCCTTGCTCTCTCGCGCCTTACCTGCCTCCACCCGGGGTCGACGGGGCTGCTTTGTCCCCTTCTTTCTCCTCCTCCTGCTCCTTGGAAGGGCTCCTGAGGAAAAGTCAGGAGAAGCTACTCAGCCAGAAGGAACCGCTGCTCCTCCTCAAGCTACTCCCGCCAGACATCTCTGGCAAAGAAAGCCACAGAAGGGGCAGGCTGCCTCTTCCTTCCTTCCTTCCTTCCTTTTTGTTTGGACTTGAAGCGAGAGATTTCAGGTGTCCCCCCAGAAAGAGCTCTTCTCCACTGGATTCCCCTCCCCAAGCTCCTAGGTGGGATTGGCAAGAAGAATTAATTGCCTTCCTTCCCACCTCAAGTTTTCAGTCCAGTGCTCCAGCCACGTGAGGAAAGAGAAGTGCCCAACTTAGCCCAGGCTTTGAGTGGAGTGGCCTTCATGGTGGAGGTGGGAGTAGTTGTTGCTTGGCTTCCTTGGCAGGCCCATGAGGAGGAGCCATGGCTACAGCCTGCCTGCCTGCCCCTCTTAACTGTCCCAGCAGGGTGTTCCTCGCAGATGGAGAAGCCACCAGGGAAAGGGGGGGGGAGCCCAGGTCTCATTACTATTTCTTGCAGAACTCCTAGCCATGTCTCACGGAACCCTGGTTCAGAAATGCTGGTGTAGATGCATCCTAAATCACAAAATGTGCACTCAGTTCATTGGGTGAATCTCTGTTCCTTCCTAACTTTGGTGAATCAGGTTCATTCCTTTCTTCTTTATTGTTAAAGCTGAGTTTCTGCATGCCATCCACCTAGTATATTCTTCCACAGATTCCTCTGTGTATAATTAGTACACATGAGTGACAGTGATGCCCACATGTTTTACTGTTGAAATGTGTTTGTTTTGCATGGGAGAGCAATTCAAATATAGGACAATCCTCCAACCCACTAGCTTCAATACAAAATGGTATGGCTCAGAATTCCATCATAGCAATGCTTCACCTCAGCAAGACAGTAGTTAGGTCTGTTCAGGGTAGAGCAGATGTTGGTCTCCTAGCATTACCATTGACTGTGCTGGTTAGGGCTATTGGGATTTGAAGTCCTACACCCTATGGAGGACCGTATGATTCCCAGCCCTAGGGTAGAGAGTTGTAGCCATGCATGCTGCAGGGGCCACCCAACCTCTCAGTTCTTGACTTTGCTCTGTTCAGCAGTACAGTCTGTAGGGGCACTCTGTTCATGTTCAAAGAAGTGCAAGTAAAGTGATCATTCAGAAATCCTCCTTAGGGTATGTAGTCCTGTCCACAGGGGTATACCTGTAAGGGGACAAAATGAGGGCATTGTCTCCCCCAATAGGAATTCTGCCTTGCAAATGAAATTTTCCTTCTGTCCCCAAATTTCTAGAACTGCAGAGAGTGAGCCATTCAGAGTCATTCACAGCTAGGCCACTTATATTTGCTGTGTTCACTTTCCCATGGTAATTTTGCCAGCCCTTTCTCTTTGGGTGCCTAAACTATAGTTTTAAATGCTCAGCTGAAGTCTACAGTTATGGCACTAACAGAAATCTGAGGAATGATGGAAAATTTCACAGAGGGGACAGAATTTTTATTTGGGGGGCAGTGCCCTCATGTTGTCCCCGGTTACCATATAGTTACACCCTTGCCTGCTCCTCTGCCCACTTATAGTGGTGGTCCACTGCTGTGATGAAATTCTGAGCCGTATCATTTTGTACTGTGATGGCCTAAATCTCCTAAAGAAAATTGTAGGCTATATTTCTGAAACTGTAGTCTAGATTGCTGTAAGTATATTTCAGAGGAAGAGGTTGGCAAAACCGCCTCTGAGTATTTGTTGCCTAAGAAAACCCTATGAAATTCATGGGGTTGCCATGTCGACAGGTGACTTGACTGCGTACAGACATACAGTCTCTCTCTGGCTTTTCTTCACAAATGAAGATTCAGGAAGGACTCATCCAGTGCTTTCTGCAAGCGTGCTGATGACTAAAAAGGCCAATCCAAGATAAACAAGTCCGGTTGCAGAAAGCACAGCAGAAGGTCTCCTTGGGTGATGTTTCTGGGTTGTGATTCTTTCTGCGTTGTCATTTCTCTTCAAGACTTGTTTGGCATGAGTTCTCAAATAAGGCTGCAGCATTGTGGATAGTGCGTCTCCATGCCTCCCAGTGTGAAGCCAGGGCGGACCATTGTTGGTGATCAATTTGGCCAAGCCTGAGATGTTGTTTCAGGGAATCCTTGTATTGCTTTTTTGGAGCGCCCCTCTTATGCTGACCTGTGGCGAGTTCACCGTAGAGTAGTATTTTTGGGAGGCGATGGTCCTCCATCCTAGAAACGTGCCCTGCCCAGCGCAGCTGCGTTCTCAATAGCATGGCCTCAGTACTGGTGATCCCTGCTTGCTCAAGAACAGCAACCCGGGGATTCCAAACACCGTGGATAACAGTGAACACCATTGAAAATAATGGGACTTCCAGTTTAAAATACCACAGAATTGCCTTGGAGGACCTAGAAAACATCTAGAGAGGATGCCTCTCTAGGTATTTTCTAGTAAGACTCTATGGTAGATGTGCTGCTTTGTGTCCCGCAGATAACTGAATCAGTGGATAAAGAATCGGGGGTACAGGGGTCCTACTGTACACCATTTTGTACTGCAGACAGGAAGGGCATGTTGCCCTATGTATAAATTCTTCCTTGGCCCTTAAAAAACACCCTCCAACAGGAAAATAGTTAAGCATAGCTCTTGTCCATGTGGACTAATTTTGGTTTATTCCACTTTTTTTTTCTTCATGTGGGGGAACTTCAAAAAAATCTGATTGTTCTAATTGATCAGGGGACACCTAGGCTTGAGAGAAGAGTTTGCATAGTTTGTCATGAAAGGGAGGTTTCTTTGTTCAGTTCCTTCCAGAGTTCAGTTACCTGGTCTGCTGTTATATACAAAGATCATCATGATCTTATTGTTGTCTACCTGAACCTGGTGCCATTGAGATAGATTGGTCAAAAACATCCACCACCCTCAGCCAACTGGCTATGGCCATATCAGCTGGGAATGAAGGGAGGTGTACTCCGATATAGCTGGAGGACATCAAGCTTGGGAAGGCTTCATTAAAACAAACCCCTGACTCCAGTCAAGAAAGACTTGGCACTTTTGCCTGGGGAACTGTCAGTAAACACCTGTAAGAAAGCTGACAGACAGTGTTTAGTCTCGTCTTCAGCATAATCTGTCTGGCAATCATTTTCTAATTTTGTAAAATGTTTTCAGTGACACTTTATCAGCATAAAAAGATCTCCCTCTTGAGGGCTTTATTATATGGCACTCGTAGGTAGTGGGGTGTTACTTTCCTTTTTACTCCCCATCATGCTGTTCTCGTGAGTTATACGTTTTTGTCTATGAAACGCTGAAAGTTTGCAAATTGATCAGTGTCTGGCTGCTGAGGCTGTCCTCCTATTACCAGCAGGGTAGAAAAGTATGACAAAGGAGGGAGTGTTCCTGGCCAGTGAAAATAAATTTCACTAGAGTGGGACTTAAGGTAGGTAAGGTCAAGCCCCGCCTCTCGTTTTTGTTCAGTCAGACAGCTTTAGGGAAGTTGGTAGTCTTATTTAGAAGACAGACTTTAGATTTTACGGACATACCTCAGTTAACAAAGTTGATATATTCCTGGGCATTACTTCTTTAACAGAAAATTTGGTACCAGAGGCAGAAATAACCATGTAAAAGATAGGTTCCTACCCAACAAGAAAGAGCTGCTCTTCAACATGCTTCAGAATATTTTTATTAAAAACTATCAACATGCATGTATGAAATGAAACAACTAGGACAAGTAAGCTTTCCATAAGTAAATAGAAATATTTTTTAACCTTCTAGAGACCACTGGAAGGCTTCTTCCAAAATGTATTCAGCAATGACTTTTTCTTTCACCAGTCTTCACTTTTCTTATAAATCATACAGTATTTTGGTTACCAGATTTACAGATCTATGCTTTCCCAAAAATATTGGGGGGCCAGCTGGTGAGGCATTCTTGCTTGCTCTCCCCTTTTCTCTCTGTTTTGCTGTTCATACTTGCTCAGTAATGGATTCTGGAGGCAGCTGTTCTTGCCTGTTGTAAGTATGCATGCACTTCTGTAGTAGGATCAGCTAGTGTAGAATCCTTTCTTCAAGGATTTTCAAGCTTTGTTTATTGCAATGTTTACTACAGACATGAAGTTGCAACACGATGCAGCAAACTGACACACACACAAAACCCTGTTTTTGTAGCCCACCTCCACCATCTTCCGAATGTTTGGGGCTTATCAAAATCTTCCAGCTAGGCTGAGGATAAGGGGGATTGGGTAGCCATAAACAGCCTTTGTAGATAGGAGCTTTGCTATCTAAGGCTTGTTAACTGATTTGCTGTCTGAGGCTTGTTAACTGAAGTAAGTCTGTATTCGACGTACTTTGCATTTCACTAAAACCCCAAGACAGAGCTTGAGAATGCTTCTGATCTTGCACACAGATCCTTTTACATACAAATCTGATATTGCCAAAGCTTTCTTGGTCTTAGCCTGATGTAGAAGCTTGATGTAGAGGGAAAGGCTACGTTATGATCATTATTATGATCTCCATTGGTATCAGTAACTCGTACTGATCTATTATACCTCACCTAGATATTTCCTAGTAGATCCTGACCTACCACTGGTCTTTTCCTACTCCCAAGAAGAAAAAGTAGAGGATAACCAGATGAGAAGATGGGTGGGTCTAGGCCCATTGTTTTGCTGAACACCAGAATGTTCTAGACATTCCAGATTCCATGACTTTCTGCTCAGTAGATTGAAGCTCCTTTCCCATCCCCTCAGAGAACATCACATGCATTAACCAAGTTATCTTTTCAGCGACTTTTAGGGTAGGCTAGTACTACTTACCCCATATATTTGATGACTGGGAGGGGAAGATTGAGACTTAGAAACAAAAACTTCTGTAAAAGTAGGCAGTGCCAAATTACCAGTGAGTGAAGAGTAGAGTGAAAACTTGAACAGGTGCCAAGAAAGAATTTATGGAGTTTGCCCTCAGTGTTTAGATAAAAATCTTTGTCAGGGGCAATGAATGCAAATTCTTTTGTGGCAAGAACATACATGTAAAGTACAATAACTTGAAATTGTCACCTCAGTGAAGACTTTCTTGAAACACTTTGGGCAATTCATGTACTTTTATTCCCTTGGCATCTCGTTGAGGTTTACCTCATTCTTTTCTTTGAGTTCATGGTTTAACTGAGGTTTGTGCCAAGGGCATTTTATCTCATTAAGGTCTAATTACCCCAAAGGCACCAGATCCTATCTGATCTTGGAAGCTAGGCAATGTCAGCCCTGGTTAGTACTTGGATAGTAGACTGACAATGAATATGAGGTGCTGTAGGCTGTGTTTCAGAGGAAGAACCTCTGAGAAACACCTCTGAGTATTTCTTGCCTAAGAAAATCCTATGAAATTCTTAGGTTGACAGGCATCTTGAAGGCATATCTACACACACACACACACACACACACGTACGTTATATTATTGCCTGAGTTCTTAACCATTAAGCAGCACAGCACCAGCCAGGCTTATGATTTCATTTAGAGTGGAAATCTGTAATGGGGGCAAGACCCAATTTTGAGTCTTCACTTTCATTGCTCCAATTTTGGATAGAAATAGGCAAAAAACAAACAAACAGAAAACCAGCCAAAAGAGTCCTTCAGTTGAATGTTTCTGGGGTGGGGTTCACGGGATTGAAAAATATTATGTGGTGGAGTGTATTTTAAACTGATCCACTACTCCTGCATTTGTCCATTGACTTTTGGGGGAGGAGATCTTGAAAAGATGGGGGGGGGGTAATTGGGAGATCCAGGTAAACCTGTAGGGTGAAAAGAAAGACTTGACAGGTGTATGCAGCCAATGGGCTGGACTTTCCCCATCTCAATTTAGATAGCTTCTGCACTTAAAGAATAACATAAGGAAAAGAAGAGCCTGCATCTAAGAGCTTTTATCAAAGTTAGACCACAGGGTGAGGGCATAAGAACGGGAAGAATCAAAGCCAGAGGGTGACCAAAATGGTGGGAGGTCTGGAAGCCATGCCCTGTGAGAAGCAGCTTAGGGAGCTGAGTATGTTTAGCCTGGAGAAGAGAAGGTTAATAGGTGACATGATAGCCATGTTTAAATATTTGAAGAGATGTCATACTGAGGATGGAGCATGCTTGTTTTTTGCTGTTTGAGAAATTAGGGCATGGAACAATGGATTCAAACTACAGGAAAAGAAATTCCACCTATACATTAGGAAGAACTTCCTGACTGTAAGAGTTGTTCGGCAGTGAAACCTACTTCCTCAGAGTGTGGTAGGGTCTCCTTCCTTGGAGATCTTTAAACAGAGGCTGGATGGCCATCTGTCAGGAATACTTTGATTGTGTATTCCTGCATGACAGAGGGTTGGACTAGATGGCCCTTGTAGTCTCTTCCAACTATGATTCTATGAGGGCGGGCTCCAGACATTCTGTGGCCTGAGGCAAGTGATGAGACGGCACCCTCTTGTCTGTGCCACATGCAGAAGCTGACTATACTGGCAATTGAAACTTTAGCACTGGGAATGGATAGTGTCCTCCAACAATGCACCTAGGGACAGTGGAGTAGGCACCCTTTTACACAACATAATTCTACCACTATGATTCTTCTGCCATGGCTGCATCCTATGGAATCATGGGGTCTGTAGTCTGGGGTGGTGCATGAGCTCTCTGGCTGAGAATTCTAAACATTCCTGCCTAAACTATAGATCCCAAGATTCTGTAGGATGGAACTCTGAGAGTTAAAGTGAAATCATAGTGTTGTATCTGTAGAGGGTGAAAGGGCCCCTAATTTAGGTGGTTGGGAACAGGATCTGTGGTTCACATTACACTTTTCTCCAAGAGAGGAGAATAGCCAGAGAGCTCAAGAAGTCCTGTAGAGCTCTTGCAAGTATCTCCCACCTGAGGCACTTGCCTAAAGGTAGCGCTGGTCCATGGGGCAAAGGTAGCAAAGGAAAAATGTGAACAGATTCAAGGCTACATTTCAGTTGCAGATGAGAGCCACAGGGCTTAAGCCAAAGGTTTCATGGATTTGGTGGTTTGTGAGCTGGGATTTGAAGGAAGAGGCGGGGAGTTCTAAGGACCAGGGTACCAAATTCCAGGAGCATCTGTCAAATTTCCTTTTCATAGATTAATTGTATGGAAGACTCCATGCGATTAAAGAAACAATAGGCTATTTGTAGTATTGGATGCTTCTAAAAACCCCAGTTTCAGTGTGGGATTTTTGGTCCATGGCATTCAAAAAACGATACCGAACAATCTTCTGGAACACTTGGGTGGGGGGAGCTCTTATAAATCCAAACTGGAGTGCGTATGAGCTCTCTTGTTCAGAGCATCTTAAGTAGAATGGATTATGAATTGGCATCTGTCTGTTGTGTCTGGCACTTGGCTTCTAGCTGAGTTTAGGATAATGTAAATAAATTGCTGGTGTGGGGGAGCAGTTCCTGCCGTGCAGTGATGATTCATCAACAAAAGTGCTTTTTGCAAGGCCTTAATTCTAGAGCATTATTTCTGTTCCCCCTCTCTTATATTCAACCTTTTTCATATATTACTCCCATTAGTTTTTTTCTTTAATACCCAATTCAGCCATACCACAAAAAATAAATTCAAAATATTCAGGAAAAACGCAAATTTTTGCACTACTGTGCTTTAAAAGTCTGTCTCTCTGTCTCTGTCTCTCTCTCTCTCACACACACACACACACAGAGTAACACACAGTATCTGTACATGGAATGCTAGCATGCCTTTCTCCTTGCATTTTGCTAGCTTTCTGTTACTTAAGATCAAAGAGTTTTCTGTGCCATCCTAAAGACTAAATGCCAGAAGCTTTTATGGGCACAGTCCACTTCATCAGATGTGCCCACAAATGTTTATGCCATAATTTTGTTAGTTTCTAAGGGAGTTGCAGAAATTTGTGTTTACGGTATTTGTTTGCAAAATGCAGCTTCCCTTTTGGCTGCTATTGTTTTACATATTTATTGTGTCCCAAAATACTTGGGTCAAGTATTTTGTTGTTGTTTGCTTTCAAGTCATTTCCAACTCATGGCGATCCTAAGGTGAATGTATCATGGGGTTTTCTAGACAAGATTTGTTCAGAGGTGGTTTGTTTTTGCCTTCCTCTAAGGCTGAGGTCATCCAGTGGATTTCCATGGCTGAGGGGGGATTTGAACCCTGGGCTCCAGAGTTGAAGTTCAACACTCAAACCACTATGCCACACTGGCTGTCAGCAAGCTAATATATACAGTATATCAGTGTAACTGAATTTACCCATGGCAGAGTGGTTGATTAGCACCACCCCACCTAGTCAAAAGGCAAAGAGAGAACTCTCTGTGTGCATTTGTATGTGTGCACGTGTGTGTACATGCAGACTTTCATAATGATTGACTGCAGTAGGGATTGCATTTAATGCAGCCTCTGAAAAAGCACAACCACTTGCAGTTATTTTAATGCCAGGTAGTGCCTCAGCAAGATCCGGGCCAGTATTTCCTTGTAAATGCAGCATTTAAACTAGAGTTGTGTGGCTTGTTTGACACCCAGGACCCTAATGAGAGGACCTGAAATGAACTATGTATTATAATAGTTCCAGGGTAAAGATGGGAAATGATGTATCACTTGTATTAACAGGAATGCCATTCTTACTTATCTTCTGGTGCTGGACCATTTTAATACATACGGTCATCATAGTTTTAAAGTTTACATCGAAAAGTAGAGAAGAGCTTTCCAAAAAACCCAAAGATGGCATGGAATCTTAGGGTCCAAATCAAAGCCTCCATAGGTAAGTATGCTTGGAATGTCCTTTAAACCTGCAGCTTCTTTATGGGTGAGTCCTGTAACTCAGTGTTTTCTGAAGCTATCAGTTTTGGAAGGCCGGCAGTTTTTCCCTAGTTTGCAAGGGACAGTATGCTGTTTGTGTCCATTGACTAAAACTGTTTATTTCTTTCCTGGAAACTCACTGCAGACTAACAGCTGCTGGTTCACAGGCCAGCATAGATCCAAGGACTGTCACTTTGCTAGCACTGATATAACTCTTCCTTTAAATGTGGATCCTTTTGTAGCCAGCGGTATCCACATACATGAATGAGGAACCATCAAGCTCAGGGATTCCCCAGGACTTGCAGAAATGCTCCCTCTCCCTCAAGACTGCTCTGTGACCCTAAACGGTTGTAGGACCTATGCACACCCCAGTGAAGACTAAGCCTTCCAATGGCTATAGAATATAGATTGAAGGTTGGAGAAAGGAAAAGAGTGGGAAGCCAGGGCAGAGATGGACAGTGAAATGGAATATGCTGGATGAGGGCATGCTTGGAAAAAGAGTTCTCTACACTGTAACCTTTTATTGCAGATCCTTATTGTAATGCTATTTCAGAATGATTCAGTGCCATTCCATGCTGTGAGGGGTACAAGCTCACCATGCAGAATGAGATGCACTCATGCATGTACTCACACACACAGAAGCATGCAAACCACATGGAACAACTGCCTTGTGGAAATATTTCTGGCATCCTTAATGGAAGATCAGAAGGCGGAAATTTGCCCTATGGAGACTGCTTACCATTCTGCCGTCAGTCCTTTCTCAGTCTGTGCAAGAAAATCAGCGCAAGACGCTGTGCTCCTTGTGTTGATTGATGATACCAGGTGGTGTTAGTGGTGTACCCCCAGCCCATAAAAACACCCTATAACTTAGCATCTGTACATACAACAGGTAGGAGACTAGTAGTTACTGCAGTATAAGAAACTTAGCAAGCTGGAGATTTGAGATGTTTCAGAGCATTATCTAACTGACATCCAGAAAATAATAATTTTCTTCAACCTAAAGTCTAAGATCTTAAATGCTAGAGCCAGAATGTATGTCGCCCATTCCAATTTCTGATAGCATCCAAAAGGTAGAAACTGGGAGGACTCCTGAAATTTTCCCCCCTCTGATCCTTGGTCCTTTAGAAATGCTTATTGATGCCCTTGTTTGAAATGTTTTACCAACAGGATCCTGTGTTGCTGGGGAGGGGTGGGGTCTTCATATGTAAATGCTACTCTCAGACTTTCAGCTTACCTACCTTAATCCTCCTTTGATTTATTGTGCTGACTGCCAGTCACCATTCATAGGTTACAGAGGCTACAGGTTAAGAATTCTAATTCATCATTTGAGAATCTCTGACATAATACAGACAGGCTTCAGCTGCTCTCCTTTATCTGAAAACCAAATGACACTCATCAACCCTATCTGTGTTGCCTGTCCTGACCAGACCTGCATCCTGGTAGGAAAGATCCAGTAGACTGGTGATAGATGAGGCATGTTCAGAGGTTACTTGATGGTCATGCCCACATTTCTTGTTGTACAAATGGAATATGACTAACAGATTTTGAGAAACCATCTGCCTCAGGGTACAGCAAAGTGCAGCCTTCCAGATGACATTAGACTGTAAGACCCATCAGCTGTAGCCAGCATAATCAGTGGTGAAGAATACTGGGAGTTGGAGTCCAATAACATCTGGCAGGCCACACACTGTCTGACCCTGCCCTGTCTCTTCCAAAGAGTACTGCTTTTCTGTGATTCTAGTTCTATAAATCTTTCCATTGAAATTACATGAATGTAGAGGGTGATTGGAGAGAGAAGTTCACTGGAGGTACGGTATTTAAGCAGAGTCTAGATGGTTCTCTGTTAGGGATGCTGTAGTTGCACCCTACGTTGTCAATCCTACACTGAGCAGGACATTGAGTAGGTGACTTCCAAGATCTCTTCCAATTATAAGCCTCTAGTTTTCTAACTGAAATGTAGACATTAATGTCACAGTTCAGAGTTGGCTATCCAGACTGTAAGTCTGTGTTTGTACTAGTGACACACAACATGGAAAATTCATCTGATGAAGCTAAATTAAAATAATGATTATGACTGATGTACTTTGTACAATGGTGCTGCATAAATGGATGGTGGTAATGATGGGCAAGTCTTCAGATTTTGCTTCAGAGTGACAAAGTGTCTTATGTTGATGATACTGAGTCAGGATGAGGTGCTGACCACAGTTAATGAATGTTTCAGTTGTACCCTGTAGATTGATCATTTTCTGATAAAAATATAATGCCAAATTCTAATATAGTACTTTCCAGGAATCCAGACACCTTCTAGCACTAGGGTGTCTGGGAACCAATCCACCACAGCCATTGTTGTAAATGGGAATTGCTTTGAAGCCATGGTGGAATGGAACTGACCTTTTCTATTTCTCTCTCAGGTGTGGCATCAGTATTGTCAATTATGTTCACCACCAGTTAGCTTCCAGTCCTTTTCATCCCTGCTCCATGCTGTGTGGCTTTTGACTAATATGAAATGTTTTCTGGAAGACAGAAGAAAAAAGAGCAGAGACACTAATAATTTTAAGGACAGTCTTTTCTAATAACAATAACAATAAAGTTCTACCAGATCATACCTTCATTCAAGCTGATGTTGTTTTAGATAAAAGTGACTAATCGTGATGTCTTTAAATAGATCTGAATACATATATTTCTGGAATTCTCAAGCAGCCATCCTGAGTTCTGTTCTAGTTAAACTTACCTTGGAGTGTCCCCACTGAGAAACATGGAACTCACTGAGTAAAGATGCATAGGATAGCATTGTAGAGAAGAAAAAAACCATCTAGACATATTTCCAGTCAAACATGCTTGGTCTGCAGGGCCTAATCTAGTTGTTAGTTCCAACTAGAGTAGTCCCTTTGAATTAATGGAACTGACATAAAGTGTTGCCTTACAAAGTTCTGTGTTTCTGTGTTGTTTCAATGGGTCTGCACCAGTTGGGATTAACAGTTGGGCTGAGACCTAGATTTTAGGGTTCTCTGAATAAATATTTATCAGTATTAGTCACTCCTAAAACTATGGAATCAAGAAGGAATATATGTTGTGTCTTGTAGTGCTGTGATGTTCTATTCCAAAGCATCTCAGCACTATAAGACAGAAGAGATGCCTTTTATGGTGCAATGTCAGTACAGTACCTGACCTTTTCAGTAATATTTTATAATAAAGTTATAATTTTTAAAAAAGAATATCACAGATTCACACTGAGAGAGCCTGGTTTTATGTAGCTGCTACTTTTATCTTAAGTATTTTTTAACAAATGTAGCCAAGTTGTTTTGATTAGATAAAGTGTAACCATTCATTCATTATTATATGCTAGACTAGAGTAAACAAGTAAAATACAAAAGCTTATAATGTCATAATGACTTTAACATTAAAAATATACTTAACAGTCAGACAGCAGTGCAAAACCAACTCAGTTTCTCACAGTCACATGGACCAAACAAAACCAAAAGTATTTCTACTTACAGTGTATTCAGTTTGTTAACATTTCTGTAATGAATATTTCTGTTCTGGTGCTGTATAAAACAGTACCAACATCCCGAAGAATCCTTCACCTTTTTAAAAATTCCTTTCTAAATCTTGTTATATTATACATTTAAAAGCCTGTGCAAAACATTATCCCAGTGTTTATTCCAGTACTGAAGCACTAGGCAGGGCACTACCATCAGTTTAACTGTCTCTCATTTTACAAATCTGTCTTTTTGCAGATATTCTTCCAGAACAATGTGTATTTGGGGTTGCCAACAATGTGTTGTTTTTTGTGGATGATAATATGGCAACAGTGATGCTATTTGAGCTTCTTGCTAAAAAACAAAATGTTTGCTTTAGTGTTTTGCATTCGCTTTACTTTTGAGATACTGAAACACAGGACATTTTTACAAAGAAGCTTTTAAATGTAATGAGCAGTACAGCCTTATATCTGCTTGCTCAGATGGAAGCCTCGCTGTATCTAGTGTTACTTACTCCTTAGAAAGCCTTGTTAGGGTTTCAGTTGTAACTGTTGGATTGTGTAGAATTACACTGTTTAAAATATCAGGGTATTTTGTCCCTGTTTAAACATCCACACTGCACTTCACACGTTAATGGATAATGCAGCCAAATTTAGCAGAGTTCAGAGTTAACACAGCAACATCTAGCGTGAGAATGTTAGCATACATGTAAAAACCACTGCTTAGTAAGTAACCAAACACCCTTTGTCTTTTCCCAAGTTGTTTAACTACCAAAATAACCACTCAAGACTCAAAGTTAGTTTAAAAAGTACAAAAGCATCTTTACTCACAGTTTAGAGAGCTCATTGATGGCAGGAAACAAAACTTCATCAAAACAGACTAAAATTAGTTAAAAATACTTAAAAACTACATTGTTACAAATCTAAATTCAGGATGCCCCTTTTGGGGTCCTCTCACTTCAAAGGTCCATGAGGATTGTTAAGGATCACGGCTTCTGGAAACAAAGAAGAACACTCAGACACTCCCCCTTCATCCCAGATTGCCCAATAGTAAAACTTTAGGAAGTTACATCAGCTCATCTCATATGCCTTCTCAGTTAACCCTTCAATAGCCAAACCATTTCCACTTATCGGACTGCAAACTATATTTTCCAACAGTAACACTATGCAAGCTTTTCCTGTGTTCCATACTGCCAATTCATTCCTCCCAGTCACTGTAATTATGAAAGTGTTCTGTCACTCCATAAGTTCTTGAATAGCAAGACAAACCCTCTCTTTCTGTGTTAATAGGGAAGTCTGCCTGGGTGGTAATCCAGAAATGCTGATTATTTTTCTTGATTTTTAAATTGTATGTTTTACACCTCTTTTCATAGGAGGAGCATTTGCACTCCTAGTTTTTCTCCACACCAAGGAATATGTATACACCTTCCCACTTTACTTAAGGTTTTTTTTAATAATACCTGGAAGAAGGTAGGCTGGAATTCCCCATACACTGTATTGTACACTGAGCCTGGAACAGAACTGTATTGGACAGAAGAATGTTGATGTTAAAAACAGTTCATAAGCTAGGAATGTCTAATAAGTGATTTTCCTCTATGACTGGAGAGAGAGAGAGAGAGAGATAGTTAAATTGTCCATAGTTAAAGTTATTTCTATAATTTCCCTCTATGATTATAGTAAACTGTCATCTCACTGTCCACAAGTTTTATGTACCTGCCTTGGGTTGACACCAGTAGACTCACTTGCTTTGTAGGCCTTAGGGCAATCCAACTCATAGCTGACAAAGACCTCATAGTCATATTGTTGCTTTTCCCATGCCCAAACATGCCCTCTTCCATGGAGTTATGTAGTTTGGGTTTTACTGTGACACCCATAGTGCTGCCTCCTTTGTAAGAATTCCACAAAGTCATCGCATAGTACTTTGTGTTCTCACAAATGGCTTAAAAAATCATATTGGATGGCTGTTAGATCAGTGTTCTCCCTCAACTAAAGAATCCCCTGAGAGTCACATGTTGAGCAGAACAATCTCAAAGCTTGCTGTACTGTTCGTAGCAACCTAGTGCTCATCCTTCCAAATAGCAACCCTCACATTATCCATATGGCCATCAAGATGGCAGCTAGCAGTTGAAAGGCTTGCCAGAACTTTCACAAGACCAATGAGGGTTGATGCTATAGCACACTGCCTGCTTGTCTGAAATGATATGAGAAAGTGGGTCATACTTTGAACCAGGTATATTTATTGTGTATAATGTGGAACTTGGGAATGTTACTTTTGGATTACTGCTTTTGGAATTCTCCAGCCAGGATGCCCAGTGGTGTTTGGCAGATTGTGAGTATTGTGATGCAAAAATACATTTTTCCAAGCTGTGGTATAACAGAGGCTGCAATACTGATTCCCTCTCCTGGTCTACTAGCCTCATTAAGATTACAGAGCATGGCTAGCAACTCAGTTGTTATGTTGTTATCAACTGCCATCAAGTTGACTTTGACTTATGGCAACCCTATGAATGAGAGACTTCTAAGACACCTTGTCATCAACAGCCCTGTTCAGTTCTTACAGACTCAGGGCTGTGGCTTCCTTGACTGAGTCTCTCCATCTGCTATGTCATCTTCCTCTTTGTCCAGCATTATTGTCTTTTCTAGTGAGTAACCCCTTAGATTTTTGTAAGCACTTCAAGAGAAGTTCAAGTTCCAGGTTGTTCCCCCTTTCCCCCTTTCTCTGATTACATTAGATCAAAGTCATTTGAAAAATTCCTGTGTTGAGTTTTGGGAGGGGTGGACCTCTTGTCAAGTTACTGTGGTCAGAAGAGAAACTCAGGGCCCCCGCTCTTTCCACAGGAATCTACAATGCCAACCCTTTGCACCCACATGCCCATCTTTCAGGTCTCAGTCACCACATATGCCGTTGCTTTAAGAGGGATATTTATTTTATTTTATTGGTTGAACCAAATCAAACGCTATCTCAGACACTAGCAAAAAAATATGGAAGGTGTGCTCAGTGGTTGTAGGTGGCTTCTGTCCACAGTGCCTCCCCCCAGTTAACACATTGAATAGTTTTGTAAAGTTTAGATTAAAACTTGGACCAGATTCTCTGCTCCACTGAGATGGAAACCCCCAATTACCATTAGTTTGCAGTCAGTGGGAAGTTGTGCCAACTATGGAAAAAGAAATTTTGTTTTCCTCCCATTGTCTTCATTAGTTTTCATTCCAGCTCTGAAGTGGAAGAATATCAGAGCATTTAAAAAAAAAATTAGAAAGAATTTTTTTTTCTTTCTTCATCAGTAAAAGGCACAATTTGCTTCCCATATCTATAAACTGATTATTAAAAATCTACAATGTTTCACAATAATGTAAGCCACCCTGAGATCTTTGGATATAGCATGGGATAGAAATATTTTAATATTTATTTATTAATAAGTAAATAAATAATTTTTACCCTACATGACAATAAGGGACTCCACAGACACAACTGAACTGCACCTGAATGTTACAGTTGCACAGATATATTTAAGGTTTGTCCTTAGAGAGTCAGAAAAAAATAACACAATAGACTATGGAAATCAAGAGTCAGTAAAGATCAGGGGTTCAGAGTTCCCCACAGGCCCCTGTAAAGAGGCAGATTTTAACTTGGTGCTGGGAAGCATATACTGTAGTGAGAAGGTAATAGAGTGCTCTGTTAGAAGAGGCATACCAGAATGTTGGGATTACCACAAAAAAGGTCCTGCCCCCTTGTGTTTTTCTTTTCAATCTCAGCTGATAGGGAAACTCAAGGCTGGACATGAGAAGTTGAATAGAGGACAAATGTGAGGAAGGAGGTCCTTAAGGTGCCCATGTTCCATGCCACTGAGGGCTTTAAATTTCAGTACCTTGAACTGGGCTCAAAAATGAACGGCCAAGCAAAAGAGATAAGAACATACTGGATGCTCCATTTGACCCATCCTAGCTAGCCGTTCTAGGTTTGTTGGTGTAAAAAGACATTTAAGATTGTCCTTTATTTGGGAGTGACTCCTACTGAACTCATTGGGGCTTACAATGCTGGGGCTTAACTCACTGGGATTTAACACTGAATTGCAATACAGTTGTCCCTCCGTAGCCACGGATTTGGTATCCACAGATTTAAGTATTCACGGCTTGAAAATATTCTTTAAAAAGTAATAATCCACAAAGCAAACCTTGATTTTGCCATCTTATATAAGGGACACCATTTTGCTATGCCATTGCATGCTGTCCTTGAGCAAGCAGGGATCACCAGCATTGAGGCCATGATATTGAGAACACAGCTGCGCTGGGCAGGGCACGTTTCTAGGATGGAGGACCATCGCCTCCCCAAAATAGTACTCTACGGTGAACTCGCCACAGGTCAGCGTAAGAGGGGCGCTTCAAAAAAGCGAAACAGGGATTCCCTGAAACAACATCTCAGGCTCAGCCAAATTGATCACCAACAATAGTCCGCCCTGGCCTCACATTGGGAGGCATGGAGACGCACTATCCACAATGCTGCAGCCTTATTTAAGAACTCACACCGAACAAGTCTTGAAGAGAAACGACAATGCAGAAAGAATCACATTCTGGAAACATCACCCAAGGAGACGTTCTGCTGTGCTTTCTGCAACCGGACTTGTTTATCTCGGATTGGCCTTTCCAGTCATCAGCGCGCTTGCAGAAAGCGTGGGATGAGTCCTTCCTGAATCTTCGTTTGCGAAGAAAAACCAGAGAGAGGGCATGTAATGGGACTTGAGTATTAACAGATTTTGGTATCTACAGGGAGTCCTGGAACCAAACCCCCGCGAATATGAAGGGACAACTGCATTAATATGTTATGTTTAAGATGTATCAACTCAACATAACATAGCATAAGAAGAATTTTGTTGGATGTAACCAAAGTCCTATCTAGTCCAACATTCTGTTCCCACAGTAGCCAGGCAGATGCCTGTGGGAAGCCCTCTTCTGAGGAATACTGTTATGAAGGCTTCTCAGAGATGTAAAGGACATAAGGAGAGGGTGTTGTTTTTCTGTTTCTGGGGAAATTCTCAGTTGGTCCCTGAGAGGGCAATTATATTTTGATGCACACTTTCTTGGAGGCTTCACATTTCAGTAACTTTTAAAAAGCACAGACAAACATATACACACAAAGTTAACAACAAAGGTGCCTTGGAGACAAATGAGTGGCTTCTGTTCTTTCTTTAATTCTTCCACAATTCTTTGCAGGGCTTTTAGGGTTTAATTGAGGTTAAGGGGTCAGAATCTGTAATAAACAAAACCATGACATATGGACAGTTTAAAGCCATCTGTACAGAAATGTGTGTGTTGCTTTCAGGTTCACAAATTAATTGAGCCAACCTGCTCTGTTTTTGGTTGCCTTCACTTTATCACATGGGCTTGTACTATTAACTTAATAGTTAAACTGTGTCTTTTCTTCAAAAAAATAATAATAGAGAATATGTTATTTTTGTCTTTGTTACCTTCTTTACTATAACTGCATTGCATGAATGGTGTAGGCATTACTAATTTTATCTTGTATGGCCTGTCTGCTGTTTACAGTAGTTAAAATTGTATTGATTTTTCATACTGTACTTGTATCTAATGCCATATCCCAAGAAGGTTGCTCTCAAACTTGTCTCAGTTTATTCTTTATACAATCCTGTGAGGTAAGTTAGGCTGAAAGATCATGTCCTTGATTTTGGAGGAAGCTTGTGGGAGGGGGGGCTTCATGTCTCCTCCTTTATCTGTCGCTCTCCACACACCCCAGAAGGCATCTCTGGAGGATTGGGGTATCTTCTAAACAAGACGGGATTGGGCATGAGGGGAGGGGGAAGAGGCTGCAGTGTGAAGGTGGAATCACCTAAAATTGGACAGAAGCACCTCATGTGAGAGGTTGCATTTCAGTGCAAACCTTCACTTGATCAGTTTGATAGACGAAAAATACAGAGGTTCAATATCATGTTTATATCCACATGCTCCTTGAAGAGAGCAAACTGGTACACAGTGCATAGGGAGTACATTTTTGTACTTTTCCCCACCCTCACATCTGAGGGTCCAACCAGACATTAAGGGGAATATGAATTTTCGACAATATTTTCCCTCACACAATGGGTTTCTCTTGTCACAATAGGATTTCTTTAGAGATGCGTGCCTCAACAGTCAGGCTTACAGATTAAGCCTATATTTACCTTTCAGTGATCAGCCACAAAATTAAGCATGCTAAATGTCCATTATATAGATGAGAAAAATCACAAGCTATGACAAACAGATGTCTTTCACCACTTGAGGGGGCACCTCTGCAAAAGCATGATAAGCATATCATCTAGTTTGACAGTGAATGAACTGGAGAGGAGGGGGAATTAAAGGAAATAAGATTCCCTTCCTTCCTTCACCCTTTTAGAATGCCAACAGCATTGGAAAGATTGAGTTCAGATCACTTTCCCTTACTTCTTTCCCATCTGAGCTGAACTTCTATGAAGAAGAAGCAGAGAGGTTTCATTGCTTGCCCTTTCTTGGAGCTCTGGCAGAGTATCAACAAACTTTTGAGGAACTGGGAGCTATAACCTATTTCCTCTCATTTTTTTCTGGTGGCTTCTTTGGATGAAGGAGATATGGGACAGATGTGACAGAATCTAAACACTCTGATCTTTTCCAGAATCCAAAAGCGCTGGGAATCTTATCTCTGTGCATGTCTACCTGGAGATATATGGACATGGTCTCTCATCATTCCTCATCATTCGCTTGGTCTGGTGGGAGGTTATAAGTTAAAGTCTGAAGATTACCTGAAAGAAAAATATGGTGCAGCTAACGCACTTTGATGATGCAATGCATTAGTAACACCAGCTTTCTCCATAATGTATCAAATGTCCTCCAGGTGTTTTCAGTACATCTTCCCATCAGATGCAATCACTACAGCCAATGATCTGGGTTGGTGGAGGTTAGGGTTAGGGTTAGAAATCTAGACCATCTAGAAGTCTCCAGCTTGGAGGATAAAGAGCCACACTGTGATAGAGCAGTGGCTCTTAAACATTTTTTTTAAAAAAAACAGGGACCTCCTTTAAATACCTTTTGTTGCTACAGACCCCCAAGACTTCACTCAAGATTTAAAATCATACTCATAATTATAATACAACTACATCATCCATTAAACCTTCCCTCAGAGGCACTGGAGGGGGAGGGAGGACTTTCCTCCTGTTTCTTCCTTCAGGTTTGTGGCTGGAGCAGTTTGAACAGCAGCCAACCAGCTAGCCTTTGCCTTGGATCCTGTCACGCGGCTGCTCTGCTGTGGAGAGGAGGTGGGCCAAGCAGTCTTTAAGCCTTTGTAGATCCCTTTGAGGACATTGCAGCCCCCTGGGGCTCTGTGGACCCCAGGTTAAGAATCACTGTGATAGAGCATCAATATAATGCATTCTTTTCATCTGATGATAGTATACTGCATACAAAGTATGATACCAGTAGTATTCAATTATACCAGGGTCATTTTATTCTATATAATGGAGTTTTAGAAGTCTCCTTTTTCTTGTGCCATCTTACTGCACTTCCCTTTGTCCTTTGATTTGATTGCTATCATCCTAGAAACTAAAGATACAGGAAAGTCACCCTCATTGCATTAAGCAGCAGGAAAAGGAAGAGACTGGCTGAGGCGCCCTTCTGCTTACCAAAAGGGGTGGGGTAAGAATTCTTATTTTAAGAATACTGTTCCCAGTGCCATTTTGTAAAAATAGGAGGCATGCCAGTACTATAGAATCAGAAGAAAGGACCACAAAAACAAAGATAGCTATTGGGCAGAAGAAAATTTCTCAAATCTATGCTAGTGTCGTATCATCTCCTGAAAGATATTACATTACTTTGGATTTTCAAATGAGCGCCAGATACTACATTCCTTGGAAATAGGACTGTAATGATGTGAAATGTGGGGTAGCCAAGAAAAAGAAAAGAAGTGGCGACCCAGGTAGAACAATTAAAAGTAGAGGAAACAGAAGTGTAGCAGCTTCTCCTTCTCCTCCTCTCCTACTCCAGATGAACACATTTTAAGTCATCCTTGGCTCTTATTTTTTGCCCTAAGCATTTGTTACTTGCCATACTTCAATCCACAGGTGAGTAGAAGACCACCTTGCCCCTTCCTCATTTCATAAATAGGTGGATCAAAGCACCTGTGGCTTAGTTATCTCTGGCACCAAGCACTTGGGCCTCCAGTGACAGGGATGGATCTAGGACCACTCCAAAGCTACAAATCTGTTCCTTCAGGGGGAGTGCAACCCCATTCAGAACAGGCTGCTTACCCAGTTCTCAGATCCCAGAACCACCAATCCACAGAGCCTCCATCTTATTGGGATTCAACTTCAGTTTTTTGGCCCAGCCCATTAGCGTATCCAGGCGCTGGTTCAGCACCTGCACATCCCCACCTGACTCTGATGATAAGGAAAAATAGTTGAGTGTCATCAGCATACTGATGGAACTCCACTCCAAACCCCCTTATGAACTTCCTCAACAACTTCATGTAGATAGTGAACAGCATGGGGGATAAGATGGAACCCTGTGGCGCCCCACAGCTTAATCACCATGGAGTTGATCAGGAATCTCCCAATGCTCCTTCTTGCAACCGGTCCTCTAGGTAGGAGCGGAACCATTGCAGAACAGTGCTTCCTACTCTCATCTCATAGAGCCAGTCCAATAAGATACCATGATCAGTGGTATCAAAAGCCATTGAGAGATCCAGGAAGAGCAACAGGGTAGCACTCCCCCTGTCTTTCCCCGAGAGTAGGTTATCAATCAGAGCAACTAAGACCATTTCAGTGCCATATATTGGCCTGAAAGCAGACTGAGATGGGTCCAGATAATCTGTTTGCTTCAAGATTGGCTGAAGTTGTCCAGCTACCACATGTTCAAAAACCTTGCCCAAAAAGGGGATATTAGCATAATAGAGTGGCAGTTCCCATATATCTTTGGGTCCAGGGGGGTTCTCTTCAAGAGAGGGCACACCACTGCCTCCTTCAAGGCAACAGTCACCTCCCCCTGACATAGAGAGGCATTTACCACCCACTGGACCTACCTGGTCAATCCACTCCTGCTAGATTTTATCAGCCAAGAAGGGCAAAGGTCAAGCTTACATTTGATAGGCTGAACTGCTTCAAGCATCTTGTCCACATCGTCATAACTTAATAGCAAACTAAACCCATAAAAACTGACCAGATGGTGTACTGGACACTTGTCTAAGTTCTGTAACAAGTGTGGCGTCAAGTTCTGAGCAAATGCAAGCAACTTTTTCCTCAGAAGTGCCTAGCAAAATTTTCACAGCAGGTAGCTGTGGGTTGCATAACTGAGCTCTCTGGGCCCATACCAAAAAGACTTCTCACCACTTGGAAAAGTCCTACTGGATGGTAGGTTGAGGGTGCAATCCTAGAGGTGTACTATGATTATTATTTTTTTTAACCTGCCTCACTGCTACATAGTAGGCACAACAAAGAGTCTTTGCTGATTTCCAGTAACATTCATTCCAAGATCTACACCGCCTGTACTCTAGCTGTTGCCTAGCCTGCTTCGCTGCCTGCAGACCTTTTGTAAACCAAGGTGAATTACAGTCTCCACAACATTAGACAGGAACGATTGTACTGATAGCTCTTTCCATTGCTTCATTCCATAGTAAAACCAAAATCTTGCTAGAGTCACCAGCCTCTCTCGGCAGGAAAATCCCACAAAGCATTCAGAAATCCTTCAGATTCTATATGTCTCTGGGAGCAGACCATCGTAATATGTCCCTCACCCCTGCAGTGGGGAAATGATCTGACCATGATAACAGGGTTGTTGAAATCCCCCTTCATTCAGATCATCCTTCATCAACTCAACAGCAAAACCCAGATCCAGGGTATGGCCTACCTTATGCATTGGGCCAATGATGTACGATATGCTGAGGGAACCCCATGGTTGTCATGGTACCTATGAAGTCCTGAGCCAGCCCTGGCAAGACAGCCTTGGCATATATGTTAAAATTCCTCAGAACAAGGATTTTCCAATGCAACTTCCAAGACCACCTCAGGCACCTTAGGCAAGGAGACTGCTGGGCAGCAGGGTGGATGGTATACCAGTAGCATCCCTGTTCGTACCAACACAAGGTACGAACCCTCGATTAGATGGCTTTCCTCATGAGGAAGATTGGTATTCTTATGGATGATGGCAACTCCTTCCCCCTAGTCCTCCAACCTTGGTTGGTGCTGCACTTAGTATCTAGAAGAAATCAACTCCTCCAAGCTCATAGCACTGTAATTCCACTACCATGGTTCACTCCTGTGGAATTGGCAGGTGATGATGATTGTGGATCGAGGCAGGGAACAACACATCAACACATAAACATTAGTCAAAAACACATATCAATTAAAATGTATCAATTTAAAAAACAAGTAAGACTAAGACATTTTAAAACAATTGGTACACAGTTTTAAAATTAACAATTTACAATTTAAAATAATCTGGATAGGCCTGCCAGAGGAGAATGGTCTTTAGCGCTACTTTAAATCCTGACAGTGTATTCAGCTGTTGTATTTTTTCCGGTAGGCCATTTCAGAGTCTAGGGGCAGCTGAAGAAAAATTCCTCTGGGTCACAGTTGCTAACCTAGTCCTAGTTGGTTGGAGCAAATCCCCCCAGATGACCTAAGTGTATGGAGTGGATTATATGGGAGAAGGCAATCCCTTAAGTAACCTGGACCCAAACCATGTAGGGCTTTAAATGTAATAACCAACACTTTGTACCTTGCCCGAAGTTTAGGGAGGGGCATTTAGAACTCTCAGCCAGAGAGTTTCTCTAGTGCCTCCCTAAACTACCAATCCCAAGATTCCATAGGATGCAGCCATGGCAGTTAAAATGGAATCATATTGCTATAATTATGTAACCTGCAAGGGACCATGAAGTGTTTTCCAAATATAGGGCCCTTTTGGTGCACGTATGTGAGCTATTTTAGGTGGAGTAGCATAGAATATTAGGCAGTATCACAAAAGTCGTTACATGTAAAACCAATTTTTAGCCTTCAAACTTCAGTGAGACTGCCTATCCCATTTCATCCAGTTATTGAAGGGAAACACACCGTGCAGATGATAATGGGAACAGGAGGTGACTAGAGAGGAAAAAGGAAGCAAACCATACCTTTTTCCTTCTGTGCTGGACCCCTAGCTAGTGAAAGGTTGGAGCATTTGTTTCAGTTGAGGAACTATTAATCCACTGTTGAGCAACTGTGTGTGGCAATCAAAGGTAGAATATACAAGGTATTATATATATAAAATAGCAAACATATGTAAAATTGGCTCGTTTTCAAGCCATGGAACCCAGTCTTGGAATAGCTTGCTACAGCATTTTGATTTTCTTCATTTAGTCAGAAGAGCACAGGTTCCCAAGCAGGTTCACATACCAAGGCAACCCTAGAGTTGCCTTGGTATGTGAACTTCCAAGGTATATATTGTGATGCAGAGAGAACCAAGGGTGGAGATGGAAAGATAGGCATGAGTTTGCATTTGATTTTACTGAGTCAGCATGGTGTAGTGGTTGGAGTTTTGGGCCTTTGAGAGACCAGGGTTTGAATCCCTGATCAGCCATGGAAACCCAGTGGGTATCCTTGGACAAGTCTCGCTCTCATCTGAAGAAGGCAGTGACAAACTTCCTCTGAATAAATCTTGCCAAAAAAAACCCAAAAACCCACAAACAAACCCCAAAACCCTACAATGAAGTCACTATTAGTCAGGGTTGACTTGAAGGCACCTAACATCAACACAATTTTACAAAGCTAGTAGGTCCAGTTTGACATACCATAACTGTTGAATGCTGACATGATGAAGCTGAAGAAGACATGTACACAGGATCCATCACTCCAGAATACCTTAGCTTGCTTTGACCCTGGAACTTTGCTTTCCATCTGAATACACCAGGTACAGGAAAGTTGTCTAACTACAAGATCTCTGGATTTATCTTGGGATGATGATATTATTATTACATATTATTATTATTATTATTATTATTATTTAATTTTGAAGCCATGGTTGGTTAGATTGTGGATAAGGAATCTGTGGATATGGAGTGCTGACTATACTAGAATATCAGAAAGAAACTTCTGGATCAGACCAGAGGTCTGTTTTATTTAGCCCTGTGTTTTGTTTTCAGCAAATCACCAGGCCTAAGAGGTACATAAGCAGGACACAATGGGTAACAATCCCACCCTGTTCTTTACCCTGGCATCTGGTATGCAGAGAAATACGAATGTAATGCAGGTTGATTACGTAGCACAATACATTGCTTTGGTATGTCTCATTTCCATCCAAGTCCAGTGTAATTTACTAATCAGGTGCTGGAGGAGAAAAAAAGTCTTTCTTCCTCCCCACATACTTTTACTAATACTCCTAAATCCACAAAGGCCCGTGATTGCTCCTTTTCTGATTCACCTTTTGGAAAGATGCCCACACTCTGGGGCTGTTTACTGTTGACTTTGTAATCTTATGCCTGGTATTCTAACTATTTCTCTTTTCCTGTCCATTCTTTGTTTGCCTCTTCTGCTGCTTTCTCTAATTCCCTTTCCAAGAACTGTTGTACCTTTAAATACTGAGCGCCCACATAGGCTCGACAAATGTGCAGAAAAACAAAATTAAAGATAACATTAGGCTATGATACTTGGCATGGGGGACAAAAAGAATGATTCAAGAGAAGGGAATGTACACTGCAGTAGATGCTGCTTCCGTGAAGCTGAGATAACTTTCCAGAGGTTTGTATTCCCTCCTACACTGTAACGTAGCCAGCCACTAATCACCGAAAGAGCTGACTAATGATAGAATTACTTATGACTACGCTGTTTTGAATGCAGCCTCCTGAGATGTTTGGCTGTTAGTGCTGCTCACTGGAATGAAGCTAAAGATGTATATTTCACACACAAGCTTCCCTACTGCTCAGTACTTCCACACTTTTTCCTTGTGAACAAACACTGAGGATTTCTGTTTCTCAGGTTCAAGAGAGAGAGAGAGAGAGAAGACGTGTGGGGTAGTTCCCAAGAATTGCTGCTTGCTGCTGTGTCATTCTCTTGGTGGAACGGGTATGAGAAGTTTACAGTTGGTTCTACTATGAGCAAGCAAGTACTGCCAAACAAGATGCCACCAGAGTTTAGGAGCATGTGTGTGCTACTGCCAAACCGAGACCAGCTCAACGTGACCATCGGGGTAAGTGAGTTTAAGCTTTCGTTTGAGATCACACTGTGAATGACATAAATGGGTGCCTATTGTGTTCAAGGAGCCAGCATAAACAAAGTTTCTGGCTGTGTGATTATTGAGAGAAAAAAATGCCAGTCAAAATCTCCCATAATTATCCAGAGATTGACACCTGCCTCTCAGTTGACACTTTCCTGAAACAGACCAAATGATAAAATCTGTTTTCTGGAAGGAATTTGTTGATTATTGTGTCGAATTTTCTGAAATTCCCCTTTCATGTTCCCCTGATGGTTATTGAAAGCAAAACAGTCTGCTTACATATGAGTAAACCCAAGTGGCACACCAGGCTTACCAAGTAGCTTTTACTTCATGTCTGCTGACCCAGGCATTTAGTTGTGGTGTTTTTCTAATGCAGCAGACTTTTTTTTTAAAGAATATGAAAGATCATATTTTACACAGTCTTATCTCTTTGTAGCAGCTCAGTGCAAAATGAAATGGTAAAATATTTTGCCCCTACAAAATGGTGAAATGTAGGCCAAGAATTAAGGGAGGGAATGGTGGGACATACTGTCTGTGGTGGCTCTTTTGCAGTAACCAAAGGAATTGGTTCCTGAGTCCTATTATTGATTTTTAAAGTTCAGGATTTCTATGCATTTAAAACCAGTGCGTTAAGGAAGGGAAAAAAATCTTATTACTGGTGGCAGATTTCTGTAAAGTTTTGGGCTTTGTTTTTTTAAATGCAATGTGCACCTGCTTGGGGTGGGGGGAAGGCATCCTTTTTGAAAATGCACTTTTTGGATCAACCAGCATCTTATTTCCATGCACCGACCTGCCTGTTTTCCTTTTCATCTGTACTGCCAATAAAACGGCCATTGCAAAAGAAGAAAAGAAAAGAAGGGAAAGCTGATTAAAAGATCTGTTACTGTTGACAGGTATAAAGTTACAGAGCACTTTAAAGGCAACCCTGGAAAGAAATGCACAGAGCTGTACATGTTCAAAGTAAACTATCAAAGGGACTTTACTATATTCTCCCACTCAGTGATTCCCTAACATGGCTCTTCAAAGAGGCTTCAGAAAAAGCAGCATAAATAGCCAAGGGGATATGTTAAGGTGTCATTCCATTTCATCATGCCCTTTACAGCTGAAGCGTTAAGGGAGGATTCATACAACTGTGTCTGTTTTGATTTAATTTTACCATGTTTTTCTTTGCAAGATATTGAGTGGGAGGGTTTTTTTTTTCTCCTCCCCTCATTTCCTGACATTTTTTGCACTGGTCTCACTTTGGGAGACCTGATGGCAGCATTTTTTACCCTTATGATTCTTGCTTCCTTTTCCTTCTTCTCACGGTTTTTGGATACCATTTCATTTTCCTGTTTTCTTTCACTCTCTCACTTCAGATGGTGAGCTGCTTGGCTCAAGATTGTCCTACTGATTCCACAGGTTCTGGCTGTAGGACTACAATAACCACAAAAACCCAATCAGTTTGGCCAATGAGCATGGATTGTGGGAGTGGAAGTCTAAAATGACTAGAGATGTAAAATTTCTGGCAATTTCAAAGCCATGATGGAAAAAAACTGGGGGAGGGGTGTGGATTTGAGAGGAAAATGGAAATTTTTAGAAAAAGTTAAAAAAAAACATTAAAAATCTTTACAGGCTTTGCTACTTTGGGAACATAAAATACATTGTATATAACTTCATTTGGCATGAAATTAACATGTTTGATATATGAAAAGTACACTATTAGGAATATAATAATAAATCGAACTTTAAAAAATACATACTGTATTTTGGTAAACATGGAGCTATGAGGCCCTGAATTGTAAGGATCACCTGAAATATAAGGAACCTCTTTGGTTCTGCCAGTTTGAGGAGCAGGCAAAAAACAAACAAAAAACACCTCAACAGAGCAGAATAATCCACTAACATTAGTAAGATGGAAAAGATTAGTTTATCTCCACCAGTTCTCCATAACGTCAAGAAGACATAACAGACTCATTCCCATAAAAGATCAGGAATTGTAATAATCTATACTATACTTGGTCTTACATAAAAGTCTTCCTCTTATATAGTTTAAAAATGATTTTGGAGCAGTAAATATATGAATAATGTACCTTGCCTTAAACATTTTATTTCTCATTCTAAAAAATTCCATATTCTATTTTTCCCCCCAATTTTAAAATTTGTTTTCCTCCAGGCCTTCCCATTTCTAAGTAGAAGACATCACTTTGTCCCCCACAGTATATATGATCCCTATGAATAATTAATAATAATGATAAAATGGTCTCATGGATGGGTGCAGCATACATCCAATAAGCCCAGCTATTGAGCCTTGTTTGAGTGCAGTGACTCAACATCTGAGTGTATATTAAGGATGTTTTCAAGATCAGGATTCAGCTTGGACTTCTGATTTGTCAGAATCTTCACTCCTGATTTAGATAGCATAAAATAAAAGATGGTTAAGGGGTGATATGATAGCCCTGTTTAAGTATTTGAAGGGTTGTCACATCGAGGATGGAGCAAGCTTGTTTTCTGCTGCTCCAGAGACTAGAACACGGAACAATGGATGAAAGCTCCAGGAACAGAGATTCCACCTCAACAGTAGAAGGAACTTTTTGACAGTAAGAGCTGTTCGGCAGTGGAAAGCACTCCCTCGGAGCATGGTGGGGTCTCCTTCCTTGGAGGTCTTTAAACAGAGGCTGGATGGCCATCTGTCAGGGATGCTTTGATCGTGATTTCCTGCATGGCAGGGGGTTGGACTGGATGGCCCTCGTGGTTTCTTCCAACTCTACAATTCTATGATTCTATGAAATGTCTCAAAATTTTCAGTCAGTAAAATACTTTCCTCATCTGCGTTACCTACCCCACCTCCTCTTTTCCCAATCAATGCTATTACCTTAGTTTTTCCAGATTAAAGCACTCTGTTCAAGATTTATGTCCTTATAAAACTACTGAGAAGGGTGAATGTGCTTTACAGTAGGGATGGGGACCTTTTATTTCTCAAGGGCCCCATTCTCTTATGGTTGGGGAGAGCAACTGTGGATCTCAAGTGGTTGGACTACAACTCCAAGGAGCACTAGCATCATCAACAGGAAGGAATGATGGACTTTACAGTCCAACAGTACCTAGAGGGCTGCTGTTACCAAGACATTCCTTAGGGGTACTCATTTTGAGAGCCCCATGCCAGTGGTGAGTGGAGCCACAAAAAGTGGACAGGGCCAGTCCCTTTTTCTCTCATTGCCACCCCACCTTTTCTCCCTCTCCCTTCCACCAGGCAGGCTGGGAGAGACAGATGGATGTTGCAAGGGGTCTGAAATGATTGTCTGCAGGGGTCATTTCACTTTTAACTGCCATGGCAGTTAACTGCCATGTTTTTAACTGCCATGGCAACATCCTGTGAAATCTTGGGATTTGCAAGTTGGTGAGGCACTAGAGCTCTCTGGCTGAGAATTCCAAGTACCCCTCTCTAAGCTACATATCTCAGGAATCATATCACTATATAGCACGTAATGTGGAATCATATCACTATAACTATGTAATGTAGAAAGGCCCCAGTTCCTTTACTTTGCTCCTTCCGTTACACTGTCCAGGTTACATCTACCCTTCTATTGTTCCCACCTTTCCCTACTGTCTGAATTAATTCCTTGAAGCTCTCCCCCCCCACACACACACAGTTTTCCTCACTTCTTCCTTCAGTCCCCCCCACTTCTTTCCTCCTGGGTTCCCATCGTTTGTATTTTAAAAATGCTATGTATCACAGGTTGCCAGCTCCTGCATTAGAGAGAAAACCACACAGCCCAACACATATAAGTTGTTGCTCATGAGCTCTCTAGGTGTGAGTTCTTTTCATGTATCTGCCTCTGCTACAGTGACCATCAGACATGGCTTGTTTCACATTATGCATTATGCTGTGCAAATCCCTCATTAATCCCTGAAGCATGGGAGAGGCTTCAAGAAGCCAAAGGATAGGTCTCTCTGTTGATAAACAAAACATGATTTCCCCATTTTCTTTCTTAATGCTTCAGGAGAATCTACATGAATATATTCCTCTGTGTTGAAATTCTGTCCCTTGATTTATAGACAGATTTTAGTATAGATTTGCATCTCTTCATACTTCTCAAGCCTGTCTTCCTCCCCTTCCTTTTTCTCTTTAGTATGTGATGGCTTTAACAATTCTTTCAACACTTGCTTGAAGGCCTTCTCTATCTTGTCCACAGTATCAAATATTGATTTCATGTTGTTCTTGAAAGTGTTTCCGCATTGTCTTGATTCTACAAAAGGATAGTTTTCAGGCAAAACAATATTACTGAAAAATACAGCCTCTAGGTGGCTTCTGTCCACTCTTATCAGAGAAACTGGAGGCACATTTTCCTTGACAGAGAAGAGTGTTCCCAGGCATGGATAGACTTTGTAAAGATTATCAAGTAAAACACCTTATGCTCTGAAGTACTTACACAGCCATGTGAATATGTGCCATTTTTTTTACTTCCAAAAATATATCACTTATTCTTAACTTTATGTAACCATCCTTACTGAGCCTGGTGCCCTCTAGAAATTTTGGGCTACATTGGCCATGCTAGTTGGGGCTGATGAAAGTTGTAGTTCCAAATATCTGGAAGGCACCAGAATGAAGAAGGCTGCTGCACTCTTGAGAGACTTTACCAGTCATGACATGAAACACAGTTTGTGCTAACTATAGTCAAGAGGTTACATCATGGTTTGAGCTTCAGATGTGCAACAGGTAAATCATGGTTTGCAGCTGTTTGTCTGCTCTTGTTCTCCATCTGCTCAAGACACAGCTTCATAAGTTCCCTCTGATATCCATGGTGTAGCAGCCTTTTGATATGAAGCAACCACTGTTTCCTTAACATCAAAGCCTCCTGAAGTGGAGCAGTGGTCCTAACTGTGGTTTGTCAATGACCTGTGAATTAATACATAATAAAACCCTACATTTAGCATGAGCTGGAAACTGGGATTCCAAACTGATTTGTTGGTCCAAGACAAATTATATTTTGAGGGTGGGCATCAGACATTAAAACTTAAATCATTTTTCCACCGCAGAAAGTATGGTTATGTTGTGTCTGAACTTAATGTGGGGCTTGCCTGAGAATGCACAGGGGATCCTAATATGCAGACTTATCAACTGTCTATTTAATTTACACTGTCTCCATCTGCATTGTGCACCATAAGAAACTATCCAGTGTTATGGTATTGCTTTACTTATGAAATCATACACTGCTAATCACCAAAATATTGGCCAAAATTAGTATTAAGCTTGCTTAGCCAGCGTGGTCTAGGGGCTTGAGTGTTGGCTCTGGAAACCATGATTTGAATCCCTGCTCCACCATGGAAACTCACTGGGTGACCTCTCTCACCCTCAGAGGAAGGTGAAGGTAAACTCCCTCTGAACAAATCTTGCCAAGAAAACCCATGATCAGTTTGCCTTAGGGTTGCCATAAGTCAGAAATGACTTGAAGGTACACAACAACAACATTGATTGTGGAACAATAAATGTTCTAACAATAGATAATGCTAAATGTTCTAAAATCCAATAATAAATGCTTCTAGTAAGCCAGGAAATGGAATCGTGTGCCCCCTCAGATGTTGTTGTACTGCAGTTCCCAGCAGACACATATCCAGTATAGCTAATAGTAAGCAATGCTTGGAATCATAGAATCATAGAATCATAGAATTGTAGAGTTGGAAGAGACCACGAGAGTTGCAGTCTACCATCAATAAGTAGTGGGACATTGTGTTCAGTTCATACTATCTCATGCCATGATGCAATGAATCATTCAGCCCTGAGGCAGCCCCAATTTCCCACTGCAAAAGTTTACACAGACTTGGACTTTACACCTTCAGTTTTTGTAACCTCAGTGTCCATATGTCTCAGACCAGGAAAAGTTAACCCGTGGTGTTTCAGCGTTGGGATGATACACATTTTGCTTTCTTTTCATTTCTTGTAGGTAAAAGCAACTGGACAGGAACTCTTTGACAAAGTTTGCAACATTCTGAAAATTAAAGATCCTCACTTCTTTGGCATCAGTGTTGTAAAAAGTAAGCATGGAGAGAAATTATTTGACAGATATTCATGGCATTGGATCTGTGCCTTTGTGCAAAAGGGCACTGCAGTGTAATTTGGTCACTCACTGTGGGCATCATTAAGAAACATGTCAGAGTCCTTTGGTCATTCTTCTGTGAACATGTGTATTAGAGAAAGGAGGGGAGTGCTTTTTCATATCTTCTTGTCCCACTGCCCCTGTAGCTGTTCTGTCTGCCACTTTTTCTTTTTGGCAGTACTAGACAGAATTATAAGAGAATATCACTAACTCTGGGGCCAGATATAATTAATTCTTTTCCAAGACATAACTTGTAAAGTTGTTTTTGCTGGAATTAGAAGACTTTAAACTTACATTATTCTATAGAGAATGCTTATGAATAGTACCAGTAGATCCTAGTATTAATTCTTTTAATCTATGCGTGCAAAAAACATGTACAGAGGTTCATATCCAGTGACATCTGAGGGCTGCCTGTACATGTCCCTTTGCACCCCACTCATCAGCATACAGCAGTGAGGAGCTTTAACATTTTCCTCTCTAGCTGCTGAGATCTGGGTATCACTGGGGTGTGTCTGTGTTTCTGAAAGCCTTTTTCAGTACCCTGAGATGGATGTTTCTGCTCCACTACTAGAGGCAGATAAACAATGATTTCAGAATCCAGGAAAAAATAGTTGATTTGTTGGACTTTTGGGAAGAGTGGGTGAGGTACCTCCATCTTCAGGGCAACATAGGGATTAGCCAAGGGCCATAGGTTTTGCATCTCTGGTTTAGGTAGCCCCTTGTGTCACCTTGATACCTTGGGAGTACTACTATATGATACAACCCCAAAATGGATTCTTATAGACCATAGAAAACCCACAAGAGAAAAGAGAGAGCTGGCATGCTGATGTCTAGGTTTGTCTAGAAATTGAGTGGGCTGTTGTTTGCTTCCATATCTTCCTTACAAGGTTCCTTTAGAGGAATTGTATATTAATGGTGCCTTCCCAGGCATTGTACATTTAGGGCCAAAGATGTCTGAAGATTAAAGATTTTATACTGAAACATCAGCCCCTGATTCTAGTAGCAAAGAACCCAAGGTTATTTTACCTCAAGTTTACTATGAAATACTCAACAGAGAGCTTTTGCCAATCACAGTGACCTGACAAGGGTAATTGTATGATCTTCAGGCTTGTCCTTTAAGATACCAACATTTTAAAATATCTTTAGGACACCCCTAAAAAGGTATTGTGTGAAGTGTGGCCCAGTGGCATTAATGTAGGTTCACATACCTTGTTTTTAATAGACAAGATGGAGACAATGAACTCAGTACCTCTTCTTTTATCCTGGCGTTTACTACAAAATCATGTGCAAGTGATCATACAATGTAAAAACAAGTGCATGGAAAGGAAAAATTGGATCTAGATTTGCAGACCCTACCATCAAAGTGCATGGTTTCAAGTAATTGTTTGCACCTTTTTAGGTGTTGATTCTCATGTGTGATCCATATATGTCAAATGTCTAAAATTTGGGTGGGTATATGCAGGAGCCTGCATACCCATTAGGCACCAGATCCTGTCTGATCTTGGAAGCTAAACAGGGTCAGTCCTAGTTAGTACTTGGATGGGAGACTGCCAATGAATGCCAGGGGCTGTAGGCTATATTTCAGGGGAAGGAACTGGCAAAACAACCTCTGAATTTCCCATGCCTAAGAAAACTCTATGGAATTCATGGGGTCACCTTAAGTCGAAAGGTGATTTGGAGGCACAACACATATATGCAAAGGCATCTATACAAATGGGGCTTTGAATACATGGATATTTGAATCAGGGCAGTGAGAGGAATCTCTATTTTCCCTTCTGCATTTGTTTCTATAGTGATTGGCCATTTGTACAGGACTTCTTAATGCTAAATAACATTTCACTTCTGAAATGAGTAATGCCAATACAGTGGGCCCTTGATATCCGCTGAAATTTGCCCTGTGGATACCAAAATCTGTGGATGCTCATAGTAAAATGGTGTCCCCTATATAAAATGGTGAACAGCAAGGTTTGTTTTTTGGGGTGGGGAATTGAATATTTTTAAGCCATGGATGATTGAATCAGTGGATAATGAATCCATGGATACAGAGGGCCAACTGTACTTAGGTCTGTCTAGAAATCACATGTTATTATCTGGCTGTTAGCTGCCTTTCTCCCACACTTTAGATGTGTCCTGCATAGACAGTGGTGCAAGAGATATACTCTGCATGTTCTTAAAGCCCTTTTAAAAGTTACTGTTTCCAGAGCAGTACATTCAGGGGTTTCACTCTGTATTGGTAGATGGGCAGGAACCCTTCCCCTTTTGATCTTTCATTGCTGAGTGTGAAGATATGAAGAGGGATTTGAACAGGGTTCTCAGAGTTCTCAGTAGCTTCACCTCTTCCTTCTCACTGTGGGGACAGAGGGGTTCTCTCCCCAATCCCAGGGGCTTCTCCAGGGACAGAAATCAGTTTGCCTGAATAGGGCTATTGAGTGTGGGTGTTCTGCATGTGAACCCTGGCTACTGTGTGAGCCCATGTGCCCCAGAAAAGCTAAGCAATGCTGTACTTGCTTCTCCCATCAGAGTGTTTTGTAAATGACACTTAACTATGCAGGCTTGCGTGCATATCCAAGCCCTTTCTTTTTATCTCCACCACTTTTGCTTTAATCGGATTGAATTGTGCTCACATTTCACTTAATCAAAGGAACACATCAAAAAAAGAGGCAACTCAAGCACATGACAGGGATCTGTAAATTTCACCTTTAATCCATTAAAAAAAATATCACTGCTTTTATGTGAGAGAAAGTTGGACAGGGGGAGAAGGGCCTTCCGATTCTGTAGCTGAAGGATTACGCTGCAGGTTGGCATTTTGACAATATTAACCTCATTAGAGTCGGAATGTACTGCTGCATTCCTGCACTGAAGGGTGGATGTTGATTGGAAAAAGCAGGCTGAGTCTGAGGAGAGGAGAGAGGGAGTGGGTGGGGGGAGGCGGACTCTTGGCAGAGAAAGGCAGGGAGATCGCTCACTGTTTATGAAATTCTAAAGTGGCTTAATGAGTCTTGTAGGTTGCCTCCCCTCCCTTCCCCATTCCACATACAAATAATACTTAGTTTTTGTATTTAGTCATCTCCTTCCCAGAAAGGCACCTGAACAGTCACGCAGCTGTGTGTTCTCTTCAAGGTAGAAATAGCGTGAAATGTCTCCTCAGCTCATGTGCAAAGATTAAATGCACACTAGGGTGCACCTGCTAATTCTAAGAAATCTAGTGTAGCACCATTGGCAAGCTCCCCTCCACTGGCATTGCAGGGCAGGGGGGAGAGTGTCTTCATGCTCCTCAGTGCTGGCTCTGTTTGGGAGTAAGCTTTCCTCTATAGTGGGCCCTTTGTGTCCACTGGGGTTTGATTCTGGGACTTCCCATGGATAAAAAAATCCAGGGATGGTAAATTCCCATTATATACAGTGATGCAGTAAAATGGTGTCCCTTATATAAAATGACGAATAACAAGATTTGCCTTTTGGAATTTTAAAAAAAAAACTATTTTTGAGCTGTGGTTGGTGAAATCTATGGATGCAGAATCCATGGATATGGAAGGCCAACTGTAGTTCTCTGTAGTAGCAGAGACACAGGCACTCACCTTTAGGGCTAAACTACACATGTTGTACAATATTTCTTTGAATTTAATGGCAGGATTCTTGGAAGAAAAAATGAGATGATATCAGTTGTGAGGGGGTTGGTCATTACTGGAATCACATGAGGTTTGTAATGGAAGATCTAACCCTTTCTTCTCTGCTTTGGTCCTACAGAAAATTTCTTTTCTGATGGTATTAGTTCATACTTCAGAGACATACTTCAGAGTTGACATGTATCACATTGTTCTGTACATCACCTTGTGGGAAATGCCCACCATGCTATGTTCCTTGGAGTTAAAGGAACTAGGGAGGTGAAGAATATTTTCAAATGTTCATGTTCCCATCAAGAAAGGATATCACAACATGTCTGGAGAAATTTTTGCAATGTTTTTCATTATTTATTTTTATTTCATTATTTAATTTTAATCCCACCTGTCTCCTTGTGCAGGATCCAAGGTGGGTTATATGCATTTAAAGAATATTTTTAAGCATTCCAATTTTCCTGGAATTTCTTGCAAAAACGACTGTGTTCTGTGCAAAAAAGTAGGGCCCCCATTTGCTATCTTAAAATGCAAAAAAAGTTGGAAAACATGCAAAAATTCCATCCAGTGTTGCAAAAATCTGATATTCTTCAATCTGTGTGTGAAAACAAACTAAGCAAAAACGTGGATTGCTAGTAGAAGTCCATGTAGCCTTTGTTCCTGTTATTTATTCTCTGCCACACAGAGATTCTAGGGTAACCAAGACTTGTGTGGGATAGCTGTTCCAATTGATTATTTCAATTGCAGGGAAATTCTTTTAAAAGATGAAAAAAAATAATTAAATGAAAATTATTCACTTAGGTGGTTAATAGTCAATTACTAACATTAAAAGAATTGGGGGGGGGGTTTCAACACACACTGCTAAGAATGTCACATGTCCTACCAGTTCCTCTTGTTTCCCTTTCAGACAATGAATACGTATTTATTGACCTGGAGCAGAAGCTTTGTAAATACTTCCCAAAGGAGTGGAAGAAGGAAGCAAGCAAAGTATGTCCTGGCAGGTTTTGGTTTTAACACTGGATTATTGACAAGTGTTGCACACTGAGATTTCTAGTTGAAACTAAAGCTAACATTATTAATTGTTTTGGCCCAATATCAGTCTTCTTGCCAACACATTTTTGCCCGCTGTTGTGTCTGAGGTTCTTAAAAGGTTGTCCTATCCACATTCACTCAGAATTAAACCCCATGCAAATTCTCAAATAAGTGTGGATTGTATTACTCTGTGCATTAGATTGTGGCTTGGGACTTTTTTCACACTACACAGCTGTGGCACTATGATTTCACTTTAACTGCCATAGCTGCATATAGGGTAACCAACTTTTGGCCATGAATTTAAGGGAGATTTAGTCGCGACAAATTTGTGCGTTTTCAGCAGTGTGGCATACTCCAGCAAATATTCATTAGAATAGGAATATATCATTAATGGCTAGGCCATATTGTTTAATATTTTGATTGGCTTTGTATGTTCGTGTATGTATGCACTACCCAGGGAACTTAAACCGCAACAACAGCTACTACTACTACTATTCTAAAAAGATCCCAAGCACCACTACTAATTTTAAAGAAAACTGAAAGAACTGTTACAGATATCAAAACAGACAGACAAAGACACAAACTCACCCCACACAAATCAAAAATCTTCTTTTATATACAGAGATGCAAAACCACACACATACCACATTCCCCCTTCTTACAGGGACATGCAAACATTTCCCTTTCTCACATGCACACAGATGCAGTAATACATACATACCTCGCTCTCCCTCCCTCACATACACACACACTCCCCCCTGAGATAAATGCAAACACACACCTCAAGCTGGCAGGAGTTTTCTGGCTTGCTTTTTTATACTATACACACACATACACACACACACATCTAGCCTTCACAGGTTTCCTCTGTGCAATGACTTGCTTGCCCTTGATATCTGAATGCCAGATCTTTGTAAATATATCTGAGAAATAGAAGGTCAATAAGGGAGCCAGGAGGATCCAAAAAATTAGCTTGAAATAAGGAGAACCTGGGAAATAGAGTTGGTCAGTCTAGCTGCATCCTATGCAATCGTGGGGTTTCTAATTTGGGGAGGCACTAGAACTCTCTGGCTAAGAAATCTCCCTCCACTGCAAATCCCAAGATTACACAGGATGGAACCATGTCAGTTAAAGTGGAAACATAGTGTTATAACTAACTGTGTATTATGAAGCGGCCCTCAGTGAGGAGCAAAGGCATGTCTTCCATCCACTCATATTTGTGTTGTTTCACTGTACCGTAGATGTATTTACCTGGTGCCAATTTGCTGTATTACTTACGTTTAGGCTTTGTTCTTATTGATGAATTAACAATACATTTTGTGGTAAGACACTAGCCTCTACAGTGTGGATAACATTGCCAGCTTTTCAGCTATGGAAAGATATGGCAGGTGCAGCAGCCAGTTTTTTACTCCATGGTTTTATTTATTTATTTATTAGATTTACTCTGTGCCTTTCTCGTGGGTTGGGTTCCAAGGCAGCTGTACCTTTTTCGTGGAAAGACATTTTTATTACTTTTTCCATTAACATAAAAACATATAAACATACAAAGACGCATAGACATACAAATATCTTCACATAACTTAGCTTCCATCATTTTTTAACATCTCAAATCTGGTGTTGTTATAATCTGTCTAATGTCTGACCTCTGTTTCATCTAATTGATCAAAATCAAACAGTTATCTTTACTAAAATAATTTCCTTTTTTGATCTGTCTCATCTTATATCTACTGCTTTATTTGTTCTCTTAAAATTACTATTGTACACCGGGATTTAACCTTATATTCTAATTGAACTAGCCCTTTAAAAGGCTATTATAGCTCTCTTTCCCCATTTTTCTTGCCAAATCGGCCATAAACATCTCCATTCATCTCTGAACTTATCTCAGTTTTGTACCTTTTTCTTGCAATTTTCAGCTAAATATCACAACCTTTGTGATTGACCTCTGTGTTCCTTAGCTTGTTTTCAGGGAGGGTTGGGGAGGTTAAATAAAATTAGACCACATTGAATAAAGTGCAGTTTTCTTGTGAATAAGCATTTATAACAGTGTTGGGCAACTTCCTCGTAGCTGGGCAGTTGGATGGTTGGAATCCACCACCACCCCAACCATTGGGGCCATACTCCTGTCACTGACATAATTCAGCCATTGCCACCAACAGTGTTCCTGCTGCTATCACAGTTGGTGTTCTTTCTGGTGCAGGAGCTTCCAGCTTACCTGTTCTCTGCGGTCTGCAGTTTGGAGTTCCTTTATATTAGGAGTGAGGGACTTTGAAAACAAGGACGCTCCAACCATTGCTAATGTTCATGATAACTGAAGGTGACATGATTACAAAATGAACTGAAGAATTAAAAAATTATTAAATGCCTGAAGTAGGAATGGAAAGTTGGTTCAAAATGCTGAGTGCCAGAGAAGAAATGAGACTCAGTTTTTATATGGGATATTTGCCCAATTTCCTTTTTCTGCTGTCTTTCTTGAAAAGGGAACAGAGAAGTTCAGCCCTCCTTTGGTTGCTTTCTTCAGAGTGCAGTACTACGTAGAAAATGGACGGGTCATAAGGTATAATTGTCTTATTATTGGAAAAGAACTGTATTAATTGTCTGTTCTTTCTTTCTTTCCATTCTGTTTGCTGCCACTCTGTCTGTAGTTCAGCTTCCCTCACCATCATTCCCTCCAGACAAAACTTGTAATTAACATGTTGATTAACTTGTTGAGTTATTAATTTGCTAGATATTTCTACTGATGCCATCTAACTTTCTAGATTCTCCAATTAGCGCTGAAATTAAAAATAAGCTTTAGTGAATTAAAGTCATTACAGTTCATTAGGGTGGGTGCCTTTCCCTCTGTCACATTCAGCAAAACACAAAGGTGTGCTGTCTCAGGAGAAGAAATATCAGAATTGGAAGAAATGCATCGCATGACTCTGTTGTTAGGCAGGCTACTCTGTGTGATTTCTTTGGAAAGAAAGCAGGGGGGAAGTGGGAGAGAGAGAATTTTGAGAAGTGATAGAGCTGGTTTTGGAAAAGAAGATAAAAAGAAGATGAAAAAGTGATCTTGGGATGGAATGGGATTAGAGTGGGGGATGAGTTGTTTGCTTAGCAGAACAAGGCGCACAAGCAGTCAGAGCCATTCCAAAATGTCAGGCCTTTTAGGCCTAAAAGACTGATTCCCCCGCCACACCAATAGGCTTGCGTGAAAGCAAAATATTTGAAGTCTTGCCAGAGGGTGGGGATGGATTGTGGCTCTCTTCAGTAAATTATTGATTATATTGTGGGCTAGTTTCTACTGTATATTATTATATAATAGTATTAATAATTAATAGTGTATAATGTAGAATTTTTATACCATATTCTTTAGTGTATTAATCACACAGTGCTAGACTCTTGAATAATTAAGTAAAGGTTTTCCTCAACCCCCTACTCCATTATCTCCCCAACCTTCTCATTCTGCCTTTTACCTACCCCCTTTAGTGCCTCTGGTCACACACTTTGAGAGGTTTGGTAATATTTGAGCTTGAAGCAAAAAGGTAGAGCTGTCAAAATTAATGTCCTACTTCCCTTGTTTTGTTTCCAGATGTGTTGGATTACAACTTCTGTCATCCCCCCAAATCCTAGTATCAGGATTTGTTGTAACTGTGCTTTGGGTAGTGGTTTTGGTCCTGAATCAGCTGATTCACTTGCCTGAAATAACAACAACAACAATTATTGATGTTTTTGTTTTATTTTTAATTAGTAGCCCATCTTTTTCCCCAATACTGAGGTTCAGTTAGTTGAAAGACATAAGTAAAACATACAGAAGGTTATTGTTAAAATTCATTTAAACCATCAATAAAATTAAAACCATGTAAAACAAATCAATTAAAAGACAAAATATAGAAGTCAACAAAACAGCATACCATTCAAAGTCCTTTCAGTTAGTTTGAATTGAATAGAAAACTGTTTGAATAGAAAAGTTTTCACTTCCTAGCAGAAGTTCAGTAAGGATGGAGCCACAGTTGCTGTCCTAGGGAGGGAATTCAAAACATGGGAGCAACCATGGTATTCCCACTGAATATACTTAGCTAACATTTTTCACAAAAGTGTTAAGGATGTTAAGGTGACTCATACCAGATGTCTGTGATCCTTTTTTAAATCTTTTTTCTTCATACAAGCTATCATAGTGATTCAATAAGTGTTACAGGATATTTACAAAGATCTGTGATCCTTACCTCCTCACCTTGTTGTCAGCAGCTTTGGCATTAAGCTAAGAGTATCTATAGGGTGACCATACATCATAGAAAATCCTTCCCCAACCTGTCACCCTCTCCCCAATTATATTATACTACAAATCCCATCACCCCCACTTGGGGTATTCATGGCATGTGCATTTGATCACTTGTGTGCGTGCACCTGGCTTACTTTGATAGGGCTATGCACTTTACCTAATTTTTGCAGGTGCATAGCTGTGTAGCCTTATGTAGAGCCTGTCTCAGGTGTGTGTTTACATCTACAGTTTTGGCACCAGTGTGCAGTAATGCAAGAGCGGTTACAAGTAGCAACTTGATTTTTTGCCTTTCTGTTATGAACAGTATCCTTCTTTTCTTCCTGAGTTCTTCCAATACTTGAGAAAAGAAGTATCAGAGGGTGAAGGTGGGGGAGGACCTGCATTTGAATGAGCTCCATTCACATGGATGGATACAATGCAAATCTGATGAAGTGGAGTCAACAAAAGCTCATGCTGAAATATATCTGTTCATCTCAAAGGTGCTGTTAGATCCCTTCCTCCCACCCACCCACCATCCTTTTCTTTCTTATATACAATAGTACAAAGCCACCTTGCCATTGGGCGCAAAAGCTGGTTCAGATCCAAATGGGCAGCTGACTGAGTAAATATTTTGCATCATAGTTTCAGACTGTTTGTGATCTTGGGGGAGCCAAGAGCATGGAGATTTCAGGACAATTAAAATTAAACATAGCCTTTTAACCTGGATGAATATTTTGCATTTGTATCTGAATAAGGCTGTTGTTCTTTCTCTTCTAGGCTCATCTAGAGTTCTCCCTCTGCTATCCTTAAGTCTATTTCTTCCTTCTTCCTTCTATTGTTTTCAAAAGCCTCCTAATGAAAACAAAGCCATGTAATTATGAGGCCTCCATAAAACATGTACCTCTCTCTAGTCACAATCCTAGGAAGGTAGCTTTGTTTTGAAAAGGTCTCTTTGTCCTTCTCATAATGCACCTGTCAGCATTCCCTTCAAACATTACTTGGCACACAATAGGTAGCTCTGTTTTCCTTCATTACAAATGGCCAAATTTGGTGCTCTTCAAGGAGGCAGAAGAACTCATTTCTGTCCTGTCCCCCCCCCTCCAAAAAAAATGTTTAGATCTCATGTAGGAAGTCTAACTGTGTCCAGTCATTTCCACATTATTGACAAGCACATGAGGGAGAGGGCTGGCCCATTCCCTGATGTTAAGGCCCCACATCTCCCTTCTTTTCATTGGGACACATCTGTAGAGGACTCAACTGCTAAATATACCTAGGTATTGCATGAACAGGATTCCAGGTCATAAGGAGAGCAGGCTTTTGCTATGGAGGTGTGCCCCACACTTGGAGAGCAGTGAGCATGGCCAGTAGGCATGACTCAACTTTCCACCTTGTGTGATTGTCAGTAGGAGTCTTATGTTTCCTGTGAAATCAGGAAATGATGTCAACAGTAACCTAGAAACTTTAGTAGAAATGCTGTACAAAGATGCATGCAAAACTTTTAGCAGGATCAGTTGTTCTGTGTTAACCTGGTCTGAAAGAGTCTTCCAAGGCATTCTGTGAACAATTAACATAGTGATTAATGGTGATAAGATAAGCCTCATATACAGTTTTTCCTCAGAATGGTAATTGTCTAACATCAGTTTCTGTTTATATGGCTCCCCATGCCGCCCACAATGTTGCTTTTGTTTTAATACATGTTTTATTCTGTATTCTGCAGTGACAAGGTAGCCCGGCACTATTACTATTGTCATCTCAGGGAACAGGTCCTGAGGTCTCGGTGCACAGACAAAGAAGAAATCTACTTTCTGTTGGCTGCATATGGTCTGCAAGTTGATGTGGGTGACTACCAGGAAGACTTTCATAGAGAAAACTATTTTGAACCCCAGACTTATTTCCCACAATGGGTAAGTCTCACATTATGAGGGTGAGACAATACCATTAAGGTGTGAGGCTGTGCAGGTGGAATAAAGTTTAAGAAGGTTTTCTTTCCAAGCCTTCTTCCTCACCTTCCCCTCCTCAAAATTCCTATCACATCCTCTAATTTCACATGAATTAACAGGTTATCTCAATTCACTTTCAGTGACAAGATGTTTCCCTCCACTCCTTCCCCTTTCAGTCTCGGGCACTCTCCCCAATCTGTTCCAAACGGACATGTTACATGCAGGTGCATGGAAAACTAGAGGAGCAAAAGGGAATGCCATTACCATTCTACTGACAGAAACAATTAACTGGATTGATTGATTTAGAGTATTTAGACCTCACACTTAAACCACAAGGGTTCCCAGGCTCCCAGAGCAGCTTACAATTAGTTGGTTTGGCAGTTCTCTCCCTGCAGCCTTGTATGTGTATGTGTCTTCTGTCTATCTCCTTATGGTGACCCCATGAATTTCATAGGATTTTCTTAGACTCCCAAGGTGGTTTCCCATTGCCTTCCACTTACTATTTAAATAAAACAAAACACACAAGGAAAGGGAGATGGTCAGGTGCAAATTAGTTCCTGGCTGTTCTTCTCCCTCGGAGGCCACAACAATGGCAGTTAGAACATGGAGGGAGGGGCTATCACCAGCTGCTGGGGCCAAATCACAATGGAGATATGCCTGGCTGTTCTTCTTCCTCAGAGACCACAGCAATGAGAGATGAAATGAGAAGATACAGGACCATCATATGTTACCAATTACCAATATATTGTGACGGCAAGGTTGCTTCTCCTCACTTTAACCTTTGACTCCCCCAGAACATCTCCTGAGAAGGGTCAAGGGGAATGTGAGAAAGGCCTGTGACGTGAAGTGGGAGCCTACAACAGGAGGAGGCTTGGAGGTGCAAGCCACATCCCCTCCGTTCCATGGGACCATCCCCATCCCATGCCTTTCCTGAAAGTCCCCCTAACCTTCAAAAGAAGTTTTAGCAGGGTTTGGACAGTGGAGGGGAGGGAACAGATAATTTCCCTGGCACCAGCTTAGTACTTGATGCAACCCATTATCACGAGCAGTAGGAAATCATCTCTGAAGGAGATGGGCAAGTCAAAACACTTCCCACTCACAGGTTCTTTTTCTGGCACAATACCTCAGTCCCAGCCCATACTTGCCTCACTCTTAGAATTGCCATTCTCAGATCAGTATGCCATAGATTCTTTGTGAAGGTATAGGGCACAGAATAGGATTTTTTTTTTAATCACTGCAATCTGTAAAGCTTGTAAATACACCAGAGTTCAATCCCAATTGGAAGTGGGTTGCTCTTCAGCTGCAAATTGACATAGGTAATTTACCACCTGAGAAGGCACCGGACATCCCACGAGACTTCCCCCAGGCCACTAGAAGGTTGATACATGAACTTCTCCTTCAGTTCTTTACACAGGATTGTTGCTGTTCATGATGGATAAGGATGACTGTGAGGGGTGGGGTGTGAAGCAGAAAGTAGGCAGTCTGGTTTGGTTCCTAGACCCACTGGCACTCAGCTGAGGAGTTAAGAGAGATCAGGCCCTGTGGCCGCAAGATAATGTGAAGTCTAGTGAGGGGGGCATAGTGTGGCTACCAGAAAGACCCTCTCTGTAATTAAGGGGAATAGAAAACGTTCATACAAAACTGCCCTCAAAAACTTACTAGGCTTTTGCAAAAAATAAATATTCTATGTTGAGCAGAGGCCAGGGAAAGAAAAACTAGGATTTGCAATGTTAACCAAGGCAAGCTTTTATGTACCCATAGTTTAGATAATCAAGCCTAAAAGAAATACTGTTATCTCCTGCTTGGGTAAAGAAACTCCTCTTAACACCAGAACTCTTAAAGATGCTGAGAAGTCCCACATGCTGAGAAGTCACTAGGTGACACTAGTGTGATACAGTGGCAAGGTAAATTTTGAAGTATAGGTGCTCATTGCGAGTCTCCATAGCTTGGTCCCCAACTCCAGTCCCCAAAATACAAGAAGTGATATTTATCCATGTCAACAAGTCAGTTCTAGACGTTTTCATTTTTCCTAGGAGTGGGTCTTTTATAAAGCTTATGGCTCTTAATTGCTCATTTCAGACCAAACTAGTTCAAATAGCTCATAAAACGAGGAAAACTCACAAAAGTACAGTTGTCCCTTCACATTCGCTGGGGTTTGGTTCCAGGACCCCCCGTGAATACCCAAATCCGTGAATACTCAAGTCCCATTATATGCAATGGCAGAACAAAATGGTGTCCCTTATATAAGATGGCAAAATCAAGGTTTGCTATTAGGATTGTTATTTTTTTAAGAATATTTTTCAAGCCGTGAATACTCAAATCCGTGAATGTCAAATCCGTGAATGTGGAGGGACAACTGTATGTTGTTGCTGGGGAAAAAACCTGTTCTCTTCCCCCAGCTGAACTGCAGCTATAAGTATTTCAGCTGGAATCCGAAGAAACAGAGGTGCTTGGGTGAGGCAGTGATGTCAAATGATATCACCAACCCTGCTAACCCAAAGGTCCCAGCACTCCAACCATGCAAGTGCTGACTCCACTATACCATTAGTGTGATGTCTGCTGCAGTTGCCTACAGAAATCACTTTTTCAGATCACTTCTACACTGCCACCTGCTGGCCCAGCTGTTCACTTCAGAAACACCCAACCCTTTTCTTTTAAAACACACACACATACCGTACTTTATATTATAAACAATCCTCCCCCTGAAAAAAAAAGACAGTAATATATAGATTTGCATTTCATATTAAAGTACACAGCAATAATGCATAATTTAAGGGTGTCAAAATTGTTTCCTCCCACAGACAACCAAAAAGACTTGAATGCAAGATTCAACAAACCAGTTCCAAATCATAATAAAATCAAGTTTTTCTTTCTTTGTGAAGTTGAAGGCTTTTACGGCCGGTATCCATAGGTTTTCTGTGGGTTTTTCGGGACTATGAGGCCGTGTTCTGGAAGAGTTTATTCTTCCAAAACACGGCCTCACAGCCTGGAAAAAACCCACAGAAAACCTATTTTCTTTCTTTCCTTCAGCCACTAGCTATTTTTTTTCAATCAAAGCTAATTGCCACTCCTAATTATAATAGGCCATCACAGATATTCCCTTGAGATCTTTCCACCATTGAGTAATGACCATCTTTGTAGCTACTGAATAAATAAGCAGCCAAGAACTTTGAATTGCCTTAATGAAAAAAACCTGGGAGAGTTAAATCTAGAGTATTTTTAAGGTATTGGTTAGTAATATATTTACTGCATCACAGAATTAAGGTATTTTACTACAAAACCACATAAATGTTGAAAGGAAGCCTTTATTTTGCAGCCTCACCAGCAAATGGAGGAAAGAGTGGAATTAGAATCATAGAATCATAGAGTTAGAAGAGAGCACAGGCGCCATCCAGTCCAACCCCCTGCCATGCAGGAACACACAATCAAAGCACTCCTAACAGACAGTCATCCATCCTCTGTTGAAAGACCTCCAAAGAAGAAGATTCCACCACACTCTGAGGCAGCGTGTTCCACTGTCGAACAGCTCTTGCCACCAGGAAGTTCTTCCTAATGTTTAGGTGGAATCTCTTTTCCTGTAGTCTGAGTCCATTGCTTCATGTCCTAGTCTCTAGAGAGGCAGAAAACAAGCTTGCCCCATCCTCAATATGACATCCTTTCAAATATTTAAACATGTCATGTCACCTCTTAACCTTCTCTTCCCCAGGCTAAACATACCCAGCTCCCTAAGCCGCTCCTCATAGGGCATGGGCATGGGTTTATCTATGAAATTCATAGTACAGTCAAATGCCATTTAAGTAGGATTTTAGTGTATTTTTTTCTTATTGAAATAGAGACATTTTTAAAAGGGAACTTACCCAACATAGTATACCATTTTTCTTTATATGGACAAACATCCTGATCAGTTTCCCATACCCTCTGAGGCCATCTGAAGGAGCCATATCAAAATCAAGCAGATGAGACCCGGCATTTTCAAACACAAAAGAAACTCACTATCTTTTTCTATTTTGCTATACCTTTTTTTAAAAAAAAATAAATCTACATAGGTTTCGCATGAGCCATCTTTGAACAATACATGAGTGCCTTCAATTGCTGCATGAAAATGCAGCTTCTCACATTACTGAACTACCATATTACCATGAATTACCACCATTTTTAAAGGCATGGGAACTATTAACTTTAAATTTGGGTTGTAATCCCATTAGAATCTCACAATATTGGCCTTTGAAACCTTAACCACTGTTCTGGGCTCCTCCTCACTCACTTCTGGACCCTCGGTCATCTTTCTTTCCATAGTAGCGTTGATCAGTTAACACCAATTCAATGAGAAACAGAGGATTGAATAGCAAATTAAATATGGGGTTGTTTTCTTGTAGTAGTTGTAAAGAAGGACTTTCATGAGCTTCTTCTTCTGTGCTCTAGTGAGGTGGGAAAGTTTGCTGGCTTTCCTTTTTCCAGACTGAATTTTACCTTACTTGACTAGAGGATCATACTTAGAAGCAATAAATAATATTTCCAAAAGTGTTCTTTGGATTCTTTGGCCCAAATCTTGTATTACACTAGCACCATTAGAGAGTTATTCTGGTGTATACTTTTTCTAACATTGTGCAAGGAAATACAGTGGGCCTTCTGGAATAGACAAACAGCATACTGAATAAGATGGATATTTAGTCATGTCCAGCAGGGCAGTTACTGATTTGTATTATTATTTTGAGTGCATTTAATTATTTTATTCTTTTAATTTTATTATTGAACTCCTATGAAGTACAGTGGGCCCTCCAGAACCATGGGGGTTCAGATCGGAGGGGGGCGCGGATGCCAAAAGCTGTGGATGATCAAGCCCCATATTATTCAGTGGTGGCAACATGAACACGCACGCTTTAGTGTGTCTGCATTCAAGTTGCCACCACTGAACAATATGGGGCTTGGTGATCCATGGACAGTCCAATCTGCGGATTGGGAGCCCTCTGATACTGAGGGCCCACTGTATCCATTACTTCCTTTTGCAACATTTTCCCTCACCTCTGCAATAAGCCAGATGGTGCCAAGCCACAGGTCCACCCACCCCTGAGCCTCAGTGACCAGTGATTGGCTCTGGGAGGAGGTATCTGGGAGAGCTCCTACCCCATCACCCAGCTGGCAGCTGCCACCCTCCCAGGCCTCCACACAATAGGATCTCAGTCTTAGTCATTTGTTTTATTTTCCTTATGCTTTGTAACTAAAGAGGCCCACAATATTAAAAGTTGCTGCCAAGTTCCACTTGGCAGATGATAACCATTGACTCCTCTTTTGAGGGTTATTTATTTATTTATTTAAAAAATGTATTTTATTTATGTTGTATATTTCATTTGTATGCTGCCTTTCTCCCAGAGTGGGCCCTAAGGCCATGTTTAGGCCAACCTTCAATGTGTATATGCCAGCTGTCAACATGTAAATGCCAACCTTTAGACTTTTCAGGTTTAAAATTATTTCACAATAAAAGTAATGAATTGACAATTAACTTCAAAACCCTCAAAGCGAAATGGAGCAGCAGCAGGATTAAAATGTCTGGGCGAGGGGAATTAAAAATCGAAACTGCTTTACATGGCACCAAAAAGCCTGTGAAGTAGACACCAGGCCTGTGTCTCTTTAGTGAGGGCTCCACAGCTCAGAAAGTCCTCTCCTGAGCCTCTAAAAGGGTATGGTCAAAGTGTGGCCCTGAGGCTGTGCTGGACACCCTGAGGATGTTTTTGCTGCCCTTTCCAGGCTCTCTAGACCACACACTTTCTCTGGTCCCAAAATAAACAAATGAAGGTGATTTACCTCCTCTGGAAGCACCCCAAAGCAGTATTTCTCCTTTTAAATAGGTTGCAGAGTACCCTGTGTTTTGAAAAAACCTCAACAACTTTTTTTAAAAAACCAGAATTGGACTTTGAGCCACTTCTGGTGCTTTTGGTGGAGGCATTTTTGGTGGTTTGTGCAACCCTGGCGGGGGGCGGGGCGGGACAGAAGCAGAAAATTATCCCTGGCCATGCTGCAGCTGCCCATGTGTACTCTAATAGAAGGAGCACCTAAAAGGAAGAAGATTATCTCAGTATCTTTCTGGGGATGATGAGAACCATAGTCCAAAACATTTGGAGAGTATCAGGTTAGAGAAAGCTATTTTGTGGCATGTGCTTTTCAAAGTAGCCAAAGGCATTTCTGAGATGGGGGGGAGACTTACCTTTCCCTGAGCCACAGATAACCATTTCAGGAGTCCCAGCTGTCTCCTTTCATAGGTCTGTTGAAAGGATGTTGAGGAAACAGCTGACCTTGTCTCTTTCCCTCTTGACAGATAATTGCAAAGCGAGGGAGTGATTATATCCTGAAGCACGCTCCAAAGATGCACCGAGAACAGCAGGGCCTGTCGACCAGAGAAGCTATCTTAAAGTATGTCAAGGAATCTTGCTTGCTGGAAGACGTGCCTGTCCACTGCTACAGATTGCAAAAGGTAGATTAAAAACAGCTTCTTCTTTCAGGAAGTACAGGAAGCTTGCACTTGAAAGCTGGCATCCTTGTTGAATTCTTTTCTGTGGAAACCAAGCACAAAACCAGAAGTAAGCCATATATATACAGGTTGAGCCTCCTTTATCCAGAATTCCAAAATGTGAAATATTCCCAAAATCCAAAATTGTCCACATGAGTGGCTGAGATAGTGATACCTTTGCTTTTTGATGATTCAGTGTACACAAGCTTTGTTTCATGCACAAAATTATTTAAAATATTATGTATAAAATTATCTTCAGGCTATGTGTATAAGGTGTATATGAAACAAATGAATTTCGTGTTTAGACTTGGGTCCCATCTCCAAGGTATTTCATTATGTCTATGTGAGAGACCGTGTACATGATAAAAAAATTATGTACAGTGTTCAGAAGATCTATCATGTGTACACACGGCAGTTTGGATGCATACATGTCTTTCGGAAGGGGAGCTAGTAAATCCCCCGTAAACTAGGTGGATTTGGCGAGGATTAGCGGATCTCAACTTAAATTCTGTACAGCTGCTTGAATTGTCGATCGTCTGTACACCCTGTTCGCACACATACAAACAGGCAGTGTAATCTGAATGGCTGGCCAAGCAGAGGGGGCGGGGCTAGCAAAGAGGGGAATTGGGAGCGACCACCATGTTGGATTCCCAGCTAAGTGAGGGTCTGGTAAGTCCATGAAATGGAGATTTTTTACATTTATTCATTTTTATTTTTTATTGTAAGTACGGAGAACTGACTGGCCCCATAACAGACACCTTTTTAAATTTAAAAAAAAAAAAGCAGCAGGAGATTTAAAACCGCCTTTTGGATCGCTCGCTCCATCCAGCTGGGCAAGGGGGGTCATACGGAGTTCAGGGGGGGTAAAAAACCATGTACGCAGATCATACACATTCAAATGGATTTTTTTTTTTCATCATGTAGGTAGGGACCATGTATTCCAAAATCCCAAATGCCTCTGTTCCCAAGCATTTCGGATAACCTGTATATGAGTGGGTCTGATCCAACTCCTGTTCCAATGGCAAGAGTATTCCTTGAGCAGAAATCCACTGAGGATGCTCCCACAGATAGAAAAAGGGAGAATGAGATTTTTCCCTCCCTGCCATGCATTCTCTCTAGTGCTACTTTTTCCACTGTTCCAGAGCAGATTCGGGAAAACATAGGAAACTGCTTTGAGAAGGAGGAACTGACAGAGATTGACTCTCTTCTCTGCTCCACAAATGGGATCTCCCTGATGAGTCAGAAGCCTCTTGTGGATATAAGGAGTCCTTCCATCCCCATGAAGCAAATTCTGGACACAACCCATTGTGTCTTAGGCCAGAGTGGGGAACCTTATGTGCCCCCACAGATCAGGTCGTAGCTAGCCTAGCTAAAGGTGAGGAATCATGGAAAATAAACACTGCTTTACATGGCATGGAAAAAATGGTAATGTTGGTACAAGACACGCATCTCCTTTGGAAGATGCTACACTCTTCACTGTCATATTGAACCCTAAAACAGGGATGGGCAAAGTGTGGCCCTGGGGCCACATGAACCCCCCTCCATGCAGTTTTGCTGCCTTCAATCTAGGCTAATAACATCTGGAGGGACATATGTTCCCCACCCCCAACCTATCCCTGGCCTATAATTAATATTACTGAAAAGCCCTCAGCTCAGGAACAAATTATTCATTGGAAGCAAGATATCTTCTGAAGGAATCACAGACCACAAACCACAATGCAATGTGGTTTTGCATTGCTCTCTGTAGCAGCAGGAGGGAAACCTTGCCTGTGCCAATCTTCCTATTCTATCCCACAGTTGTTCTTTTTCCCCTCGCAGTTGAAGCTGTATTTATGGATATTGCTGTAAGTGTAAGTTAGAAGGGTTAGAAGCAGCAAGAGCTGACATGCCTTGTGCCCATGAATGTAGAAGAGCTGAAATTGGTTGCTTTGATACTTGAGTTCCTGTTTGACTTGAAATACTGCAGGGTGTGGATGGATGTGAATGTTCATTTTTCTTCATGTGCTTGATAGACAGACTCAAATGTATTTATTTTCATTATGTTATGTCCCTTTCTACGATGATCATGATTATCAATTTCTATAATAGGTGAGAAGGAAAAATGGATCATTGTCTATAACATGGAGTGAGTTTCTAATCCAAGGCATGAAAAGTCATTGTAAATTATTGCATGGTCACAGGCAGACCTTAGAAAAATTATTCCTGTAGATTCCCAATACCCACCCACCCCGTCCAAATAGCATGGGGAATTCTGAAAGTTGTAGTTCCAGGGATTAAGTTTTCCAAACTCTGGTCACAATAAGCTGTTTACAAACAGGGAATATGTTTCTGCTGGCAAAGTAGTTGAGTAAAAGAGAAGTGCGGATTATTATTTCATGTAACTGGGGAGGGGGCCACAGGGCCACATGGAAGCCATTGTTTGCTATACATTGGGGCACTGTGCTGACATAGTCAAAAGAGTCGCTCCAAAAGGACTCCATGTACTCTGCAGACTTCAGTTTTGTAGTACTTATGGTGGTCTTTGGTAATCCTTTGGAACAAGGGTGGGTTTCTTTATGTTTTCAGCTACTGTAAGGAAGTACAACCTTCATTCACGCTCCTCAGCTGCCTGGTCCTTCTCTGGGAGGGTCTGATGTCATTCCTTTGTGTGTTGTGAAAAAGCTTTGGACAAACAGACCAGTTACACAAAAAAGCAGTAAGAGTAAGACTACTCTGTGCTTCCTCTACAAGTTTCCCATTCCTGCAGCCAAGTCTTTATTCTTGATAGAATTTCTGAGTAAAAAGAGCTTGCCCTGATCCTGGATTCCCCTGCAAATGCTCTTTTGCAAGTAGAAGAGGGGGCTCTATATAACATGGAGAAAAGCATGGAACATACGGCCAAAGAATTGTTATGCCCATCTGTGCATTATGTTATTTAGTTATACATATCCATGTCCTGCTTCACCCTGCACTTGTGATGGCTTATATAATTAAAAGTCACAAGCCTGTATTGGAGAGCCAATCTGGCATAATGGTCAGAGTGCTAGATTAGGACTGTGGGAACCCAGGTTCAGTGGGAATTGGTTGCTCTGAGGTTAGTGGGGTAACGCAGATATCTGCTCCAGTTTCGTGAAAGGTGCTATCCAAGGTTCTGAATTTGAGGATAGACTTGGGCACCTGGAATAACTTTTTTTGAAAAAAAGTTTGGACTCAAACCTGGGGTTGATTCACTGCCCCTCTGACATGGGAGCCATTGGCTGCTTCTGCTCAGATTCAGGTTTCAATGCCACCATGAAGCTTACTGGAGGACCTTGCAGTAGAGAAACTGTCTCTCAGCCTAACTTACTTCACAGGGTCAAATTGATATTAAAAAGAAGGAGATAGATAGATAACCTTCAGCTCCTTGGCAGAAAGGCAGAATGCCAAGGAATTAAATAAATAAATATTTTTTTTAAAAAAAAAAAGCAACAAAAACAGCATTGAATAAATACAGTTGCAAGCAATCAAAACAGCATTACAAACAAGTAAAAATATCCAGCAGAAGAACTGAGTGTGCCCCTCAGCTGATCTCAACTCAGAGATACCTTTGTAAATAAAAAAGTATTGCAGCACATTTCAAAAGACATTAGGAACAATGTTGGTATGGGTTCAGGGCCAACACCAAAAAGACTTACTTTTTGATGAGGTTGACTTGATCTCACACAGTGACAGAACCTAGGACAAGGCAGATCTCAGTCTGTAGCAGAAATATGACGAGAATTGGTGCCTGTGCAAGTTCAGGCTACTAAATTGCTGTAGAGGTTCAAAATGTCACCTCTCTTGGTGCTACAAAGTTAGCCTTCAGTGGGTGCAAGCACTGCCCAAATTGTTTCTTCATGCTTCCACTTCTCATCCTGGAGAGGAAGGCAGGAATATTTTGTACCAGTTAAAGCAGGCCTGGGGAATGTGAGGCACTTAAGATGTTGCTGAACTACAACTCCCAGCAGGCTTCACCATTGGCCAAATTGGTTGATTGGTGTAAGGTAGTGTCCATCTGGAGAGCCGCAGACCATTTTCCAACCCTCAGCTAAAGCTTCTATGTCTTCCAGGTCAGCCCCAAATGTAGTATGGTTCACTTGTCCATCTGTATAATGACAAAGGCATGGAAAAACATGGCAAGAACCTTTATCTCAAGAAGGTGTATAGCCTATAAAATAAATGTAGCTGGCTAAAGGCAACTTGCCCACAGCTTCTACCTACAGCTCTCAGGTACAGCATCAGGGCCAGAATTGTTCCAGGCTGTAAACTGGCTCTGTTGGGCTAAAAGCATCCCCGCTGATTACCAAAGCACTGTACTTGTGGGGAGTTTCTTTTCACCTTGCATCTCTCTGTGTATTTCCAGGATAAGAAGGAGGAGCGTCCTACAATCATCCTAGGTCTGACCCTTAAAGGGATGCACATTTATCAGGTAAGAAATAGAAAGATTTTTAGTATAGAATTAACTTTGCTACTCTCTGTTCACTCTTTCTGACTGTCTTTTTCTCTTCTTTACCACACAGCAACTGCAGCTTCTGTGTGTGTTCTAAATTTTGTAGATCAAGGGTGGCAACTCCAAGATGTCCACCTCCTCTCCCCCAGCAATTTTCTACCTCCTAAATCTCTCTGGGCCACACATACTCCTTTTTGGGGAGAAAAGGTTATTTTTGCCTTTTAAAACATATAGTATGCCTTATAAATAGTGATAAAATGAACAGTCTTGCTCCCTGGAAACATCTGGGGGAATTAATTCCCATTTTTAGGCTCAAGATGTATTTATTTATTTATATTTTGAGATGGTGGTCCTGGGGTACACTGGAGGGTTTGGTAGGGCCACATGCAGCCTGTGTGCCGTACAGTTCCCATCCTCATTCTAGAGCACAGCTGGGGAATCTGTGTCCCTCCAGACATTCCTGATCTCCAGTTCTTATCATCTCTACCCATTGACCTTGAGAACTGGAGTCCAGGAACATCTGAAGAGCCCCACATTTCCCAGATGTACCGGAGATCTTACACTCCTTCCACTGCCTTAACTTTTCTTTGCATGGCTATATTGTGAACCTCACAAGATTATTTGCTTTTTGCCTTGTATTTCTTTCCCTTTTAGGAAGTGAACCATGTTCGCCAGCTTCTCTATGACTTCCCCTGGTCACATGTTGGGAAACTGGCATTTCTGGTGAGTTTTGTGGAACCCAACCATGCCTTTGGCTTACCTGCTATTGGAATCACAAGGCTGGCAAATGAATACAGATTAGCTATAGCTAAATAACCATGCAACTTTAGGCTGCAGTCCTATATGCACATTGTTGTTGTTGTTATTGTTATTGTTGTTGTGTGCCTTCAAGTTGTTTTTGACTTACAGCGACTCTAAGGTGAGCCTATCATGGGGTTTTCTCAGCCAGATTTGTTCAGAGGGTGCTTACCTTTGCCTTCCTCTGAGGCTGACAGAGAGTGACGTGCCCAAGGTCACCCTGTGGGTTTCCATGGCTGAGTGGGGATTTGAACTCTGGTCTCCAGAGTCATAGTCCAATGCCCAAACCACTGCACACTGGCTCCTCTCTGCACAAATACCTGGGAATAAGTCTTATTAAACTCAGTAAATTTAGACATGCATAGGTCAGTGCAGGATTAAAATTAATCCCCCTTGTCTTCAGAGTGCATAAGTAATGCATTGCTTCTGGAAGATGCTCAGATTTCAGCAAAAGTCCTATAAGAGGACCCAAGACCCATCTCAGACAATGTCTCCCCCATCTCCACTTTGTATTAAGATGTCCAGTTAAGAGACCACTTTGGATTTTTAGGGCCTTACTGGGACATACAAATTGTCATATTGAAGCAAGCTTGTTTTCTGCTGCTCCAGAGACTAGGACCCAGAAACTACAGGAAAAGAGATTCCACTTAAACATTAAGAAGAACTTCCTGACTTTAGGAGCTGTTTGAAAGTGGAATATGCTATTTTGGAGTGCGGAAGAGTCTCCTTTGGAGGTGTTTATGTCCACTCACTAATGGCCACTGAGAGACACCTGGCACAGCCTGGGGATGAACTAACCCAGGTGTAGCCAAACAGCAGTACTGCACAGCAGAATGAGCAAAAAGAGTAATTCAGGAACAAAGGCTTCAGCTAGCAGGCATTTCACTGCTCTGACTCACTATCACACACAAGAAAAGATTTACAGGCTGCAAGGTTCATCCAAAGGTATCTGGAGACCTTTATCTTCAGGTGCAGTATAAACAAACAAAGTATATACACAACAAACCTCATCATCTTAACAGCAATATCACCAACACTCCTCCTCACCATAACACCAACCCACACACTGTGACTCTTGTAGTTCAACTATATAGGAGGACTTGCCTGTCCGCCCTCTGCTTAGCCACAGCTGTGACCAAATCCACTTCAGCTGTGCTAGCATGTGGTCTGTTGCTTCAATATTTTCCTTTGTCCTTAAAGCAGTAGTACTCTGACAGCTTAAACAGAGGCTGTTGGGAGTGCTTTGATTGTGTATTCCTGCATGGCAGGGGGTTGGACTGGATGGCCCTTGTGGTCTCTTCAAATGCTATGATTCTATGAAAAGGGGACAGCCTCTGGGTGTTTCAGAGTTGTGGGAAGCAGCTATACCTCTGTAGTCAAAAATAGAGTTTGTACATTCAAAGTCCTAAGATCAGTTGTGGGCAACTGTTGCTTCAGGATCCCAGATTCCTAAGACCAGCCTCAAAGCCTAGAAGTTGATGCCAGCCATGGTGATCGCTATAGGGCCAGATAGATCACTACTCCCATTTTGGGGATCTGCTCCAATGTTCTCTTAAAGTCTCACCTTTTTCTCCTTTTATTCCATTTTTTTTAGTTTGTGTTTGATTTGGTTTTGTGTTTTGTTTCTTTCTAAATCAGGGGAAAAAATTTGTGATTCAGCCTGATGGTTTGCCTTCTGCCCGCAAGCTGGTTTACTATACAGGCTGCCCTTTCCGGTCTCGGCACTTGCTGCAGCTGCTCAGCAACAGTCACCGGCTGTTTCTTAATATCCAGCCTGTACTTAAACAGATCCAGATGATGGAAGATGCAGAAGGTATGTGATGGCCAAGTTTTACATTTGAGGAGGGCCAAGCCTGCTAGCAAACATTGGATGAATGCAAAGTCAATCCTAAGGCAAACCTCTCATGGAATTTTCTGAGGCTGACAACTTCAAATACACCCTTTATACAATGCATTAACTAATCTATACTTCCCATTCCAAAGTTCAGTCAACTATATTTTAAAAAATTGATTAAGTAGATTATTTGGAATCCAGGAACATTATCAAAATCCTTTTATTGAAGCTACCAGTGAAATATATCAATTAAGAAAGGCAGAAAAATTGGCTGAAATGATGAATAACAAAGAAAAGCAGAGGAATATCAGAGTAAGGCATTGACTTTCATGAACTCACATACTTCCTTTTGCTTCCTCCTGTCTGCCTTCAAGAAATAGGACAAAAGAGAGCCAATGTGTCCACTGCATAGATCCTACATGGAGGCTGCTAAAGTCCACATATCGTATATTCCGGCATATAAGACGACTTTTGAGCACTCAAAAGTGCTCTCCAAAATCGACAGTCATCTATACGCTGGATATACTTTGCTTCCCCTGCCTGCCTATCTCCTGCCTCTTCGCAAACGGAGTGAAGAGGCAGGAGATGGGGCAGGGGGGTGAAGCAAAGTGCTTTCCCAGTTCATTTGCCCCCTTCCTCTGCCTTCTCCCCCTTTGGGGAGCAACGGAGACAGAGGAGGGGAGTGAACGTTGTGGTTTGCCGCGGCCGCCGCTTGATCGCCTCTGCAGCAGCTGAGCAAACCGCTAGATTTGCCCTTTTCCCCCACCTTGCTTGAAGGTGGGGGAAAAGGGTGAAAATGCCCCGTTTCGCTCCGCAATCCGATCCCTCCTTCTGGGCTCCCTTCCGAAGGAAGCCCAGGAGGAGGACGCGAGCCGTGGAGCCAAACCCCGGGATTGGCCCCCTCCCCCCAGCCACCCGTCCACCCTCCCTCCAGCCACCCCCGCTCCCCAAAGCCGTGATCCCACTGGAATCGCGGCTTTGGAAAGGGGGGGTGGCTGCAAAGCCCCGTCCACCCTCCGCCCATCCACCCACCTCCCCCAAAGCTGCAATTCCACTGGAATCACGGCTTTGGAGAGGGGGGGTGGCTGCGAAGCCCCCTCTCCCCAGCCACCCGTCCACCCTCCGCCCATCCAACCCCCTCCCCAAAGCTGCAATTCCACTGGAATTGCGGCTTTGGAGAGGGGGGTGGCTGCGAAGCCCCCTCCCCCCAGCCACCCATCCACCCTCCGCCCATCCACCCCCGCTCCCCAAAGCCACGATCCCACTGGAATCGTGGCTTTGGAGAGGGGGGGTGGCTGCCAAGCCCCAGCCACCCGTCCACCCTCCGCCCATGCACCCTCCCCCTCAAAGCTGCGATCCCGCTTGCGATCGGGGCTTCGGGGAGGGGGTGGGTGGCTGCGAAGCCCCCTCCCTCCAACCACCCTTCCACCCTCCCGAAAGCCCCCTCCCTCCAGTGTCCTCCCCCCCAGCCACCCCCCTCCCCAAAGCCACGATCCCGCTCGCGATCGTGGCTTCGGGGAGGGGGTGGGTGGCTGTGAAGCCCCCTCCCTCCAACCACCCTTCCACCCTCCCCAAAGCCCTCTCCCCAAAGCCCCCTCCCTCCAGCCATCCACCCTCCCCAAAGCCACAATTCCACTTGCGATCATGGCTTCAGGGAGGGGGTGGGTGGCTGCGAAGCCCCCTCCCTCCAACCACCCTTCCACCCTCCCCAAAGCCCCCTCCCTCCAGTCACCCCCCTCCCCAAAGCCGCGATCCCGCTCGCGATCATGGCTTCTGGGAGCAGGTGGGTGGGTGCAAAGTCCCCTCTCCAACCACCCTTCCACCTTCCCCGAAGCCCCCTCCCTCCAGCGTCCTCCCTCCAGCCACCCCCCCTCTCCAAAGCCGCGATCCGGCTGGAAATCATGGCTTCAGGGAGGGGGTGGATGGCTGCGAAGCCCCCTCCCTCCAACCATCCTTCCACCCTCCCTGAAGCCCCCTCCCTCCCCCCCCCAGCCAGCTGGCCATCCCACATTCCCCAACCTACCAGGAGGCTGGGCAGCCCCCTGGTGGGTTGGGGAATCGCGGGAGGAGGGAGAACCCCCCCTTAGCCAGCTGGCCATCCCGCATTCCCCAACCCAAAAGGGGGCTGGGCAGCTTCCTCGTGGGTTGGGGAATCGCGGGAGAAGGGAGAACCCCCCCCAGCCAGCTGGCCATCCCACATTCCCCAACCCACCAGGAGGCTGGGCAGCCTCCTGTGGGTTGGGGAATCGCGGGAGGAGGGAGCCCAGAAGGAGGGATCAGGGCTGTGGAGTTAAATCCCTAGATTCGCTCCCTCTCCCTTGACGGTGGGGAGAGGGGGCGAATCCCGGGGTTTGGCTCCACGGCCCCGCGTCCTCCCTATGGAGCCAAACGGGGCATGTTCGCCCCTTCTCCCCACCTTCCTTGGAGGTGGGGAGAGGGGGCGAATCTAGGGGTTTGCCGCGGCTGCCCCCGCTTCCCCCACCTTGGTCCCCTTCGGAAGAGACAAGACGGAGGGAAGGGGGCTACTGAGGCAAACTGGGCATTTTCGCCCCTTTCCTCCACCTTCGAGTCCAGTTTGACTGGAAGGTTGAAGAGGGGGCGAATGTTCCCCTGCCAGCTGATCCTGTTCGCTTTCCCAACTCACGAGGAGATCCTCATGAGTTGGGAAACAAAGAGGATCAGCTGGCAAGGATCCCCCAGCCAGCCAAATTGGGGTGGTGGTCTTATCTGGTGAATATATGCCTAAGCCTAGATTTTTGGCTGGAAATTGGGGGGGTGGTCTTATACGCCCAGACGTCTTATATGCCAGAATATACGGTAAGTGTTTGTTCCGAAGGCTATACTGTAGATGCACATCTCACCATATGTGCTAGTTAGATCAGTAGAGAGTAGTGGTGTTATAGAGAGCAGTGGAAATGGGTCAGCACATGTGACAAGAGACTTGCTTATTTCATTTTCAAGGTTGTACTTCTGATGCCAGCTAAATCCATAGCAGAATTTCAAATCATGTGCTCTTCCAGCTGAAACATCACCATGTGGAAATGGTCTTTGGTGGCCTTAGCTTGCCAATGAGCCCTTCCTTATACTGAAGAATTCTGTTTCAGTCTTGGATCTGATTGTGGACAGAGGCCCATGGAAATGGTTCTGTTTATTATTAGCCATTATTATTTGTAGATGAACAGAGCTTTCATATTTCCTGCCAAAAGCTCTGCCACAAAAACTGATGGGAGTTAGCAATTGATTATATGAGAAAAAAGTGGAAGAGACTAGCAGTTACAGGATTTAAAGAGCAGGAGAAGAGAAGAATAAGTAGAAGCATCTTTCATTTGCTTAAGTACAGGGAAAACTTATAATTTTTTTTAATAATCATACGGGAAGTAGCTTTACCAGACAATTATAACCATAATCTGGCAAGCTGGGAGTCATATATACCTTTTTTGTCTTTTTTTTTTCTTTCCCCCTATTAGTTGTTATATTATGTTATGTAGTCAGTTGTTGTAGTTAGTTTAGGTAGTCGTGTGGTTTTATATCATGGACTCTATATATTAATGAAATATATTTTTTAAAAAGCTATGCCACAAAAACCTGAGTTCTGCATTCAGAATAAATGCTGAAGTTCTGTAAAAATCAACTTTTGCTAGTACATTTTTCAGTACATTTGTTCAGCCTTCATGCTTTCTTCTGCTCAAGTCTTGGTTTCTCTCCCCACCCACCAATTTGGAGTACTTGAGCAAAAGAGATATTGAAGGGCAAGAGGAGTTGTATATATTGGAGCACTGGAATGCTCTTTTATGATATTTCCTCCCCGCTCAGTTGCTAGGGGTAATCATTCCTTGCCCACCCCATCTGCATTCATGTTTTTTTACAGCTTCCAAAAAACGTAGATTTTGGCCAAAATCCTTTAGGTGAGTTATGCCAGTGTACAGAAAATGATCAAAGGATGGTCATTTATTGGAATAAAAGCTATCTTTTGAGCATCTTGAGACATGTCTCTTCTTTCTTTTTTTTTTAGTGGATTACATTGAATACTCCCCAGTTTTTTCTTTTGACTTAGCCTAGTGTAACCAGTTATTATTCCCATGTAAGTACTTTTCAGACATTGCACAAAGAGGAATCCAAGGCTTCCTTGTACAACATTTTTTTCTCAGACTACGCAATGGCAGCCAGACCACAACAGGTGTCTCCACCCTTGCCCCACCCCCATGGGACTGTGATTGGCTGGGGGAAAGGTGTACCATGAGAGCTCCATCAGACTATCACCCTCTCTCCTAGATTTTCTGCAGAACTACACTGGCAGAATTTTACACTCTGGTAGCTTTAAATAGCATATTGGAAGCAATCTGATGTGGTTCTGCATTTGGAATGTATTTATCTTGGTTATTGTGCTAATATTAGATGTAGTCCCTTCTTTGCCCTCACTTTTCTCCACATTCTGTCCTTTTCTTCCAGAGAAAAAACGATATCGGGAATCCTACATCAGTGATACATTGGAAATGGATCTTGATCCATCAGACAAGCATTCACACGACAGCGGCAGTAGCAGAGGCAGTGAGAGAAACAACCGACTGTCTCGACAGTCAACAGATAGCCACGGCAGCTCCCACACATCTGGCATTGAGGCTGATTCCAGACACCGAATATCAGTAGAGATGTCGGTGGATGAGCCCTTTGGTGTGAGTCAGATTCATCAGAAGGAGCAGTCTTGTAGTTCAAATATCAGCTGCGGCAGCTCTGGCATTGGTAGTGGTGGCAAAGAAAGAGCAGAAGATGACTCTCAGGATGATGGTAAGACTTGGAAGGAAATGAGTGGGAGGCAATGATGTTCTGCCTCTTCTCCCTGCTTTAAGACAGAGGGCTGATGATGGTCCTGGTAGTGGTTGGGTGAATTTAGAAAAATATGAGTTGTTATGCTGAGTTCTCTCACACAATTTCCAGAGGTTGAATTAACAGTGGATGAGCCAGAAGAATTACCAGTGGATGGGCCTCCATTAGAAGAAACTGCCCACGAAGCATCTGTTGATTCTCATGCAGAAAATGCTGTATGTTGCCAAGGTGAGATTATCCTTTCAAACTTCTTTGTAATTTTTCCATCCTTCATCTTGTTTTGTGGGATTTTGAAGGCTTTCTAATTCTCTTGTCTAGAACAAGATTTTATTCACATTACACTAGTTTACAGTTATAGATTCCAATTCTGTTGTTTTGTTTTGCTTTGCTTACTTCAAAGGGATGTTTGTGTGTAGTGAAGTGGAAGAAATATGGATGTTGCATAAAGGCATTGTAGTTTAAGATGGACAGGGGTCAAGAGTATGGAGACAAGGAGTTGTAAAGAATACCTTTTGAGCTAAATAGAGTTCAGTAATTCCTCATAAGTTTTGAATTCTCAATGTGATGTATGTATGTGTTTTCAAAATTAGTTTTTGTGAAATAAACTTGCTTCATGGTCAGTCTGAATTATGGTCCTTTTCCAGTTGGCCTTAAGTATTTTTGCCTTTTTCTCTAATGAAATTATTAAATCCACATTCACTATGCATATTTATCTTCAGGAAGGGCAACCTGCAAAGCAGTTTCTCAATTCTTTTGCTAAATCAGTGTCCCTTGGCCTAACTTTATGTGGCCCTTGGCTTAATTTCAAAGGTCTTCTCGTCACTTCAGACCTCTAGCAAGAGTTGTTTGTCCCTCAACAGGGAGAGAACAGTGTATCAGAAAGACAGAAGGTGTCTGAACCAACCCATTTGGGGCTGTTGTCCAACTAGCTGTTGGCTTCAGACCGTCACACTGCTAGATTGTGGCCCTGAACAAATTACCTCCAATGAAATGTGGCCCTTGAGAGAAGACAGTTGACACACCCAATTTATTTGTTAATACAGTGTATAGGTCTGGATAGAAGAACTGGTAAGCAGCATACTATTATGGCTTACTGTTTTATACAGCTACCATTATGGTTTACTATTATATACAGCTGCTGACATTCTGGAGTTCACTACACTTAGGAAATTTATGCTCTCAAGGAGTACAGTTGTCCCTCCACATTCGCGAACTTGACATTCGCGGTTTCGGTTATTCGCGGTTTTGGGAGGGCCCCCCGGGCCCTCCCAAAACCGCGACACGGGGCCTCCAGAGGCCCTGTGAAAGACCTGGGGAGGGGTGGGGAGGCCTTCGCGGGACGCCCGGAGGCCCTCCGGAGGCCCCGCGAAGGCCTGGGGAGGGAGGGAGGGAGGGCCGGGGAGGCCTCCGCGGGGCCTAGGAAGGCCCCGCGAAGGCCTGAGGAGGGAGGGAGGGAGGGTCGGGGAGACCTCCGCGGGGCCTAGGAAGGCCCCGCGAAGGCCTGGGGAGGGTGGGAGGGAGGGCCGGTGAGGCCTCCGCGGGGCCTAGGAAGGCCCCGCGAAGGCCTGGGGAGGGAGGGAGGGAGGGCCGGTGAGGCCTCCGCGGGGCCTAGGAAGGCCCCGCGAAGGCCCAGGGAGGGTGGGAGGGAGAGCCGGTGAGGCCTCCGCGGGGCCTAGGAAGGCCCCGCGAAGGCCCGGGGAGGGTGGGAGGGAGGGCCGGTGAGGCCTCCGCGGGGCCTAGGAAGGCCCCGCGAAGGCCCGGGGAGGGTGGGAGGGAGAGCCGGTGAGGCCTCCGCGGGGCCTAGGAAGGCCCCGCGAAGGCCCGGGGAGGGTGGGAGGGAGGGGCGGTGAGGCCTCCGCGGGGCCTAGGAAGGCCCCGCGAAGGCCCGGGGAGGGTGGGAGGGAGAGCCGGTGAGGCCTCCGCGGGGCCTAGGAAGGCCCCGCGAAGGCCTGGGGAGGGTGGGAGGGAGAGCCGGTGAGGCCTCCGCGGGGCCTAGGAAGGCCCCGCGAAGGCCCGGGGAGGGTGGGAGGGAGGGCCGGTGAGGCCTCCGCGGGGCCTAGGAAGGCCCCGCGAAGGCCCGGGGAGGGTGGGTGGGAGGGCCGGTGAGGCCTCCGCGGGGCCTAGGAAGGCCCCGCGAAGGCCCGGGGAGGGTGGGTGGGAGGGCCGGTGAGGCCTCCGCGGGGCCTAGGAAGGCCCCGCGAAGGCCCGGGGAGGGTGGGAGGGAGGGCCGGTGAGGCCTCCGCGGGGCCTAGGAAGGCCCCGCGAAGGCCTGGGGAGGGAGGGGGAGGGGTGTAGTTATTCGCGGATTTTTCACATTTGCGGGGGTCCGCGGAACGGAACCCCCGCGAATGTGAAGGGACGACTGTACTTCTTTGCTACTTCACAATCATGACTGACATAAGTTTCACTGATTTCATGAGTGTAACAAAGTATCTGGCCTCAGCACTTTTGTTTCCAGTTTGTACCTCTCATTCTGATTCCTTCTTCTCTTCCTGACAGACATTAATAAGAACCATCTTTCAGTAGTACAAGTCACGTTAATAAAGGTCAAAGGCCAAAGTGTGGAATCTCTTCATCAGGTAAGGTCATGGCTGATCAACTAAACTCTCATTTCATTTATATAGTAGCCCTGTTCAGGGGTTCTACCCCCCCCAAAAAAAATAACAGCACAAAAATGATAAGAGCACCTTTGAGACTTAACTGGGAAGATATTTCTAATGTAAGCTTTTTTGGACTCAGTCCACTTCATTAGATGCTTTTGTGAAAGCTTACACTGGAAATGTCTTCTTCCCTCTTAGTCTCAAAGGTATGACTGGATTCCTTTACACCTTTTTATGCTCAGAGATTAACATGACTATCTTTTTGAATAATACTAAAAAGGACAGTGTGTGTAAGTGTCATACTTTAAACATACAGTCAGCCCTCCATATCTATGGGTTCCTCATCTGCGGATTCAACCAACTGCGGATTGAAAATAGGCAGCGCCTCCTCTGTTGCTTCCTTCTCTGGGCAAAAGCAGACATGCACATGGGGGAAAGGAAGGCAGATGAAATGGCAGCTACTGAAATGCAAGTGGGGGGGGGTATTCGTTCTCCCGTCCTTTTTAAATCTGGGTTTCCTGCCTTGCCGCAGAAGGAATCCCTCAGTGGTTGGCACATGGTGCAACCCAGCCAGAAATGCTTGTCAGGGGAGAGTGAAATCTCGCTCTGCTGACTAGACAGACTGAGGGAACATCAAAGAGATTGTAGATCAAGTAAAAATGTAAAACCAAAAAAAGTAAATAAACACTTTAGCTAAATATAAAACTTTTGCAGATTTTGGTATCTGCGGGGGTCCTGGAACCAACCTCCTGCAGATACCAAGGGACAACTGTATTGTTTATTTATAACATTTTCTATCCCTCCCCGCCAAAAAAAAAGCCATGGGACTCAAGGCAGCGAAATCAAATAAAACATTAAATAGATTGATAAAAATGTCAGGCAAAATTAGAAAGAAATTAAAACATGTCAGTAGAGATAGGAAAACAGACTCATCCATTTAAAAGTGCCATTTTTAGAAATCCAATTTAATTGCCAAAGCCAATAAATAGGTTTTTGCCTACCAGTAAAAAGACAACAGGGAGGGGGCAGCTTATCTTCCCTTGAAAGGGAGTTTCACAGGCTGTGCGTGGCCGCCAAGGATATCTTTGGTTGTGTTTCCATCATTTCTAAGGATGGTGGGACTGAGAAAAGAACTTCCCTTGAGGCTCAAAAATCTGAGGCAGGTTTATACAGGAGACTACAGTATGGGAGAATATAATCCAACTTGTTCTACTTTCTCTATTGTCATCCTTATTATCTTTATCCCAATCAACCAACACAAACTGGAAGATGAATGCATGCACTGAGGCGACTTCACTACTTGTGTAGACTGCTCATGTGTATTGAAGGTGTGGAAGATCAGGGTTTTGTATTTCACAAGCAGGAAACCTACAAAGCCATAGCTAGTGGCTGTGCTGGTTGGTAATTCTGGGAACTGATCCAAAAATAACTTCTAAGAATTCTGGGCTACTCTGGCAGACAAAGACAGTGACAGGAGAATAAAGGAGGGAGCAGAACTGACTCCCTCACACAGTTCTTGTTCTGGTTTTAAACTTCTGTGATTTTTATATTGTGAGACATCTATTTCTAAACCTAAAATTTAGGTTCAGAAGCTGGATACAACCCAAAACAAAGGATGCACAGGGATGGGTTTAGCTCTTGGTTTTAGTTTCTAACAGTGGGATCTTCTGCTGGGTCTTAAACAATAATATTGTGGTTTATTTTTTAGAAGTTCATCTTTATACTTCAGTCATTAAAGTTTCTATATCCCAAATGTTGTTGTTGTTTTAAGAAAAGACTGATGGTAGACCTTCAACACTGCAGGACTTGTTCTTGGTCTGTGGTTAAAGTCAAACTTGCTCAGCTAAGAATATTTAGAAAGTTTCATTGCTGCCCACAGTGTAGCAGCAAAGATCTGAAAGTTAAAGCAGACTCACGCTGTCAACAGCTGCAAAGAAGGTTTCTAGTTAGAATTAATTCAGTTCATTTCTCAGGAATCCACACAAATCAGAAAGGTAGTTAGTGTGTATTTCCATAACTTGTGTGATCTTTTGGAGCTGATTCTCATGTGCTTTTATGCACTCTTGAGTCTCCCTTATTTTAAAAGGAGAGTTAAATATGTGATTAAAACTGCAGCCCTGCAGTGACCATGCTAAGTGAAGGATTCTAGGAATTGTAGACTGAACTCCTTTTTTTTGGAGCTGTCGGAGTATAAAATTCCCACCTGCATACTTAAGCATTGGTCCTATGGAGCCTCCTGGAGGGAAAGATGGCCAGCCAGACAGTGGCATGAGAAAGTTCCCAGTGCACCCCTGCACGTATTGCCAACCAATTTGTAGCAGTTTGGGTCAGAGGCAGAGCTGCACTTGGTGTCATCCAGCATCTGCTACACAGTTGGGCCAAAACTATTATGAAGGAGTTATTGGGGGGGGGGACATTATGTTGGCATAGCCCTGGTTGCACTGGTGTAAAGCCACAAGAAGATTCTAGCCATAGGCCTAAATCCTATTTAGTCCCAAAAAGAGTAGACCTATTGAATCTATGAAATTTGCCTATGAGTTGACTCACAATTCAGCAATTGATTCAGCAGGTCTACTCTAGTTGGGGTTAGCTAATAAGATATCAGACATAATCTCTCGGACTATATGTGGGATATCCCACATCAAGTAGGTGGAGCATAACACTGGTTTTAAAATGTTTTAACTGGTTTTAATTCGTTTGATAGTTCATTCACTTTTTAGCTTTTGTGTTTTGTGAATTTTTAACTATAATGGCCAGAATCCTATTATCAGCTTATACTTAACTAAGTTCTTAACTAAGTAACTTCTCCTGACCCAACCCTCCAAAGCCTGGTGGGAACATTCATTGATAGAATGGCCTTCCTTCTCCACACGCAGCTGATACCTGGTGAAGTAGGTTGAGAGGCAAGTTACAAGCATGGCAATAGTGCCAAAACCACAACTAAGTCCTGATCATGAATATGAAACTGTTGCCTAACCATAACTGTTTCATATTCACAATCACTACTTAGTCACAATTTGGACACTATTGCCATATTCGTAACTTGCCCAACAATCTACTTTACTGGGCATCAGCTGCATGGGGAGAAGAAGAGCCATTCTACTGACAGAGCATGGCTGAATGTTTCTGTCAGGTTTTGGGGGATTGGGCCTAGAGAAGGTACTTAGTTAAGTATTTAGTTAAGTAGCAGCTGATACAGGATTCCGCCCAATGGTTTGGTGTTTTTTTTTAAGCAGTTGTAAGCTGCCTTGAGTACCAGACTGGAGGAATGGATATAAATAAATACAATACTAATGACAACACTCCATTTGTGCAGTTCTGTGTCATCCTCTGGGCCCAACAGCTAATAAGCCCTGGGAGGGGCCACTGCTGGTACTTTTTACTGGTGGGGAGGGGTGGGAGGGGAGAGGCAATTCAGACGATGAAGAAGCAACAGGTCTCAGCTCAGAGGTGTGAAAGATGCATAAGCACCAGCAGAAGGGAAAACAGCTCCCTTCTAAGGCACAACTGAACCCTTCCCTTTCCCCCTCCAGGGACTCGTCACAGTGAGGAGGGACAGGAAAGGAACAAAGGCCAGGAGGATTCCCTGCAGTTAGGAATCCTACCTCCACACACCTGTGTGGGAAAACAGTGGAACACCAATAATAATAATAATAATAATAATAATAATAATAATAAGCACACCCCCACTTCCAAGCTTCAGACTCAGCAGGAAAATGCCCTTTACACTCAGATGCACCACTGAAGAACACTAGCAGTCCCCAAAAACTTTATTTTTCCACTTTAACTCAATTCCCACCTTCAACAAGCACACTGCAATGAGGCAATTAACAGACAAAAGGAGGATCATAAAAACCAAATGGCTCTTCCCTGGTCGTTGGAGCTAGAGAAACACAGAACACAGAAAACCAGTTCTACAGCTTTGAGCTCTCTGCTACAATGAATGAGACAAAGGAATGGCCTGGTGGGCATCTTGCCCCCCCTCCTTTCTATCCCATACACAGAAGCACATCCAACACAAAAGGCTGTCTGGTTGTCCTCTTCTAAACTTTATAGCTGCTCACAAAAACACCATAGCTGTTCAAAACAGGCAATTTTTCCTCCACAAAAGAACAGGGGGTCAGGACTTAAAAAAAAAAAAAAGAACTGCAAGCACAGAGAAGGAAGTGGACACACGCCCCAGCCCCCCCCCGTGCTCCCCCCTTCCAGCAACAACACAAAGGCTGGAAACGGAACAAAGAAACTGCAACATGCATGCACACACAACTCAGCCCCTCATTCTCCCTCCTCCAGGGAACAACACAAGGCTGAAACAGGACACAGGGAAAGCTTCAACACAGAGAAACTACTGAACTCCCAGAATTACTCCAAAAGCCACAGTCTCCCCACCCCCTTGGCAGAGAGAGCTGCTTAACTGGTATTCCCCAACTCTGAGGGTACAAAAATGCTGCCACCATGTCGTAATGGCCACCCAAGGATCTATGCTGCCTGAGTCCAAAGTTGGCCATACATTTTTTTACATCCTAAAAAACCCCTAAGAAACACTCTTTGATGCCACCACCCATTGAGTAAATGAGGGGTTTCTTTCCTTGTCTAGTGCAACGGGAAGCTAGACCGGTTATGAGAATAAGACTACCCCTTTTCTCTAATCTAAAGAAGGTTCTTGATAGCTGACCAAAGCAGGCAATTCGAGGCAGGGTTAGGAAATAACAGAAAGCTTTTATTCAAGTCTAGGAGTCTATGTTACTTGAAAAGGCAAACCATTCTTAGGTTCAACTTAAGGCTTATACAGTTTGCATTCATTCAGAGCACTTACAAATAAACATAAATCTAATGCAATCTAACTACACATTCCTTAACTATTACATGCAGATTAATTTACAGTTTCTGTAGATGGAATTCAGAGTTCTTTTTGGATCCTTTTAGAGGCCTTTGGGATAGGTTGGCTCCCCCAACCCTTTTTGTGTATCACAGGTTGTCTTTTTTGAGTATTTCATGGCTGTGTAGGACATCTGGCCCCAGAGCTAGGCCTTGGGGGTCAGAGTCCATCTTAGCTAGTTCCATCTAGCTAGGCCATGTGCTCAACTCAGAGAGACTCAGAACAAAGGAAAGATCAGAACTTTTAAAAGTCCTTGTTAATTTCTGATTGGCTCTGCCATTGCCCAATCAGAGTGGCTATCCTAATCAAGTGATGTGACGTCATGTTTATTTAATGAGGTTCTCCCACCCACTTCCCATTTCCAAATAAGGAGTGGAATTTTCCAGTACTGATCCTGTGAGTTGTGAAGGTATCCATGATGCTACCTGTAGGTCATCATGACAGGCCCCTCCTAGGGACTGACAGCTGTGGGGGAGGAGGTTGCACGGGGCACAAAAAGCTACAGAACAGTTCCCTGTGTCCTGTCCAAAAGAGACATAATGTGTGTGTAAGTCATACTTGAGTCAGTGTGTTATAGTAGTTTGAGCATTGGACTATGACTCTGGAGACCAGGATTCAAATCCTCACTCAACTATGGAAACCCACTAGGTGACCTTGGGCAAGTCACACACGCTCAGCCTCAGAGAAAGGCAAAGGCAACCCCCCTCCGAACAAATCTTGTCAAGAAAACCTTGTGATAGGTTCACCTTAGGGTCACCATACGTTGGAAATGACTTGAAGGCACACAACAACAACAACAACAACTTCATATTTAATCACACATATGCCACTAAGGGGATGCTGCTCAATGTTTCCAAGCTCTAAATATGGTTATCAGCCACAATGGTTGCAAGAAAACTTCATATTAATGGGCAGTATTATCCCTTTGAATGTCTGCCATTATCCTTCTTTATTATATTTTTATCCTTTGTTTCACCCAAATCAGCCCATGGTAAGACACTTGGTACCTGTTTTTGTTCTCAAACTGAGTGAAGCAGTTTACAGTGAGGCTAATCCAAGTTCAGCCCTGAAGTTCCTTGGCAAACAAAGTCAAGATTTGAATTGGGTCGTGTTGATTATGTTGCAACACTCTAGCTAATGTACTGTGCTGACTACTCAATAATAGACAGAGTAAGGCCAATGCCCTGTTTGTAAAGACTTTTGGCAGACTACTGCAGGAAACAGTGGGAAACTCAGGTTCTAATCCCACCTAAACCTTGAAACTTACTGAGTGGTGTTGAGCTAGTCTCTCTCCTCCCTGCCTCTCTCTTTCCCTGCCTTCCTCTCTTTCTCTCACCTTCCTTACAAAGTGGTTGTTGTGAGGATAAAGTAGGGAGAGGAGAGTTATATTAGCCATCTTATGCTCACTGAAGAAAAAAATATACATGTAATCAATAAATAAATACATAGACAAACAGAATATTGGATAAAATGACTATTCAGTCATGTCCAACAGGCCTATTATTAATTTGTATTATTATTTTGAGTGCATTCCTGTTGTTTAATTATTTTATTCTTTTAATTTCATTATTAAACTCCTATAAAGTACCTGCAGTTTTCTGAGCCCTCTAAAAAGATTAAAAGATAGCTCATACCCAGAGGTTTGCAATACAAAAGACACAATGGAGATTTTCACACGGGCTATATATCCCGTGGCAGGAACAGAACAGGGTTGGGAAAGATTTTCCCTTTTGGACGACGTTGACCCCGTTCTGTCCTGCATCCATCCTGCTCCCGTGACTGTTGCGGAACAATGTAATCACGATTTTTCATCGTGAATAGACCTCCCGTTCCATCACTATCACGCAATCACGGGTGTGCGAACAGGAGCCCTGTTCCTGTTCCGAAATGACAGCCGCGTAGGGGAGGTCCGTTCTGAGCACTTCCTGGTACGATCTGGACATCCAGGTAAGTGGCACCCTTTATTTTACCCTCCCTGTTTTGATTGTGTGATTTAAAGTGTGTTTTTGTGCTTGGTGAACTGATTTTATGTTTGGGGGAGTTTTATTTTTTAAATTTACCACACCGCCGTTATCACACGATAACGTGATAATGTTTCAGACGGCCGGTCGTAAAAGCAGCCTATGACAGCTGCATTTATGGCCAGCCAGCGAAGGGAGGGGGTGCCTGTTCCTGCTGCGGAATTAAGGTAAGTGTGTGAGAGGTTTACGTTATTCTGTGGCAGGAACTTGAGAGGAGGTGGCAGGGCAGGAACGGGGCATTTTGGCCCCGTGTGAAAATCTCCAATGTAAAAGGAGAAATGAATTGGGAGAGAAAAGGAAAGCAAGTTTAGAGCAGCATCTCTCCCCGTCCCTACCCTACCGCTTTTGGACAATGGATGTGGACAGGTTGGTCTTCTCCTTGCAGTGAAGTTCCTTTCAGTACAACCCCAGAAATAAATAAATAAATAAATAAATAAATAATCCTGTCAGAAACTGGCATTGTTCATAGGTTTGGGAATTCATATTTTTGGAATTATATCTCCCACACCAAATGGGACTGATGTGAGTTGTAGGTTAAAACATCTAGAGGGTCAAAGATTCCCTACCCCTACTACAGAATTACAAATTTCAATTGATCGTCAGCTTTTGCTGCATTACTATGGAATCACCACTAGATAATGACCAAATCCAAAAAGTATAGTCATACAGAGATGAAAACAAAATCTAACCTTTCTCTTATTATGGTTAAATATTAGTAGGTTTTCTCATTGAAATGTAACCAGGGGATGTGGATGTACTCCCTTTTCTGCCCTCCCTGTTTCCAACACTGACAAGAACTGTTATTTCAGCCAAACGATTTCTTTCCAATAGTCCATTCATTGTGCATGCCACTGTGGCAATGTGTCCTGAGCTCAGAAAAATCTGGGCATTAATAGTTGAATGACTTCACAATTCTGTAATGGTTCATAGCTTCTTCATTAAGATTTCCTTAAAAGAGAGCAAGAGGAATGTTAACAATTTGAGATGAGATGGAGATGCACTGGGAACTTGAATACACATGATCTCCCTTGTTTTTCTCTCACTGTTTTGCTTCATGTTATCTGTTTTTAATGTGTGCCCTTCTTAAACTGGCAGATTGCACAGCCCAAATCTATGAAGTGCCCTGACAAACATAGCCAAAGTTTAGATGATGTCCGTCTTCACAAGTGTCTTCATCCTCCACTCAGTGCCACCCTGTCTTCGGATACCTCCCACAGCTATACCTTTGGTTGTGCATTAGAGGACAAACTGGCCAGCTATGGATGTGTTTATTCAACAGCTGACTGTAAAACCAAGTCAGCTCTCTATGGAAAGAGATCCATGAACTGTTTGTCTTTGGATCTCTTGGGAGAAGATCAGCTTCCAGAAGAGTTTGTTGTGTGATCACACTGGAGAAGCTCTTGGGCTGATCTCACTGAACAGCATCTACAAAAAAATGGAATGAGTACTGGTCTGATGGGAAAGAGAAGCTGTTCTCTCTCTGTATCTGTATACCTCATAATGTGGAAAAGTTGCTTTCCTTATTGTTACCGTTCTGTGGTTTATCCTTCTTTTTCTATTCAACAGACCTGATCAAAGTGCAAGTTTATAATTAAAGTACATCCTCTTCAATACTCCAGAATTGGAAGAAGGCTTTTGGATCATTGGCAGGAACATCTTTCTCACTAAAAAGTCTGATTCTAAATGATTCAAACTAATGAACACACTTGGCAGACACACAATCATATTTGCTTCCTCTTTTTACACAAACTGGTTTGCTGTATTGTGGGTTTTTCACCACACACTGCTTCAGCATGTGTAATTCTTTGGGAGGTTGCTTTCCTAGAATGTATCTTCATCAGCTGTCTGCCAAACTGATGCTCTGTTTAAAGGCACCATTGTGAACTTCCTGAGATGGAAAACCTGCCTTATGTCATAGGCAGTTTTTGAGGTGTATTCTCAAATATGTTTGAAAAAATGTTTTTGAAAAAATTACTGAGACCTGTTGGCATGTGTTTTATATTCTCAACAGGCTGTTTGAGGGAGGCAATATCGCTTTGAGGCTTTTTCTGCTTCTTATTTTAGTTTTTATCTCCCCTACTCCAAGCCATTTCTTGAAAAAAGTGATCAGAAAGATAACTTCAGATTATTCTTAGGGGCAGGTAACATTTTATCCCATAATGGTTGCAAGGTGCTGAACTACACCGTGGAGCAACATATAAGAAGATTACAAGATGTTTTTTATAAGTAAATAAATATCAGAAATTGCTTAGAAATAATAATGCAGGTCAGTAATTTCTGTAGGACTGGTTCATGACTTTCCCAGAGCTGTACAAATATGACAACTTTCCCTTGAGTTGGGGACTGTTGAGTGTGTATTGGAAGCCCATTGATTTCACGGAGCTTGTGTAGCCTTCTAAGCCCATGTTCATCACTCACTGACTATAGAATCAAGCAATGATGACCTGTTAGCATGGAGCCAAAGTTCTCTGTTGTGAACTTTTCCATCATAAATCAATGTGTGTTGAGTGAAAGGAGAGGGATTTTATGTTTGAAGGAGAAACTCTAATTGGCTACAATTCTGTGTGACTCAACATAGCATTGTAGTTCTCCACGCAGTGAGGCCAAACCATATACCGCCACCTCGACCTACCATATAGCCTCAGGAAGCCTTCTCTCCCAGGATGGCCATTCTGTGCCCCATGGGGATCAAGCAGGGTCAGAGAAACATCTGGCTATGCCCCAATAGACAGGCACAAATTGATTACAGCATCGTTGGGGTTGTCCAGGGTCCTTAAGAAGTCACATTGATGATGTAATCATTTCACATCTGAGTACAAGGACATAACCAGATGCTTCTCTGATGCTGCTTTCCATGAGGCACAGAATGTGTTCTGAGACTGTACAGTAAGTCCTTGGGGGCTGTGGAAGGAGAGAGCACCCCAAAAAGGACGTACACAGGTGTAAAGATGGCTTATGCATGCGTATTTCCTTAACAGAATGCCAGCTATAATGGGGAGGGGGTAACTTCCTCCTTTCGTTTTACTTTTTTCCAAATGTCTTTCTACAAGTGATAGCTGCATTTTACTCCCACATTTACCCCTTGGAATGGTTAGTGCTTGGAAGAAATTACTCTTTGTTTGGACTACAGCTCCAAGAATCCCCTCAATATTGGCTGTGGTATTTTGGGAGCTGTAGCGCTAAAAAAAGAAAAAAGATTCCAAGCTGTGCCAGTCCAGCTATATCATGATATACTGCCATTCCAGGAAGGGAGGAATTCTGAGGGTAAATGGCTGCCAATGCTACATTGGAAAGAGCCATGGGGAAGAGGGAGAAAAAGAAACCATTACCATCACAGTTTTTCAAGTAAGTCCCAGTCCTTCCAAATTACTTGAATTTCTCTCACCACTGCATGAAGAAAATTTTGAAATTACTTCCCCTTGATTGGGGCAGTAAATTTAGAGGCGTGTTTCAGCTTGGCTACAAGACCTGCCCATTTGAATGAGTCCTCACACATTTAGCATTGATTCCCAAACTTTCATTTCAGCTTATACACAGTTGTTCACAATGAAAACAGTCCACACATTTGACCTAGAATTATTAAAGGCTGGTCTAAATGAAATGTCAAACTAACTGGAAGGCTCTTCTCTCCCTCCTCCCCCATGCAAATCACAGGGGCAAGTCCAGATGAGGACCCCAACAAGGGGCACAGTGTTAAAAACCTCTCTTCTCCCCACATCTGGGTTCTTCTTTAGATCATGGACAAAGAAAGGAGCAATCAAGTGATATAGCTAACTGGTAACATCCCAAATCTTGCCAGATATTTTCTTTGTCCCCTTCAGTTCAGTGCTGCACTGTTTCAAGTGCAGGTGTGCTTTGATGGCAAATCTGACAGTGTAATTCAAGCAACATACAATTATCTTAATAGTATTATTCTTCCTTTTGGCACTAGAATATTTATTTTGTCCACCCCAAGTTTGTTCAGTAGAACATTTCTTTCTAGATTGATTGTTGCCATAGAAATAAATTAAGGGGTTAAAGAAACCCATTCCCCACAAAATTATAGGGCTGGAAAAGACCAGTAGTATCTACAGCAGTGTTTTTTAATCTGTCTCCAAGCCTTTAAAGAGGAGGAATTGAAGAAGGGGAGGGACGTGGATGAAAGGTTGCTGTTAAGGCACGTTTTATTTTCTTATGTGCCTCCTTGCAAAAGAGATGAGAAATCAGCAGTGGTTTCTGAGAACTACCTGCCAGGAAGGTCTCTTGTGCAATCTGCATGAGAATAAATAGAATTTGGTCTTCTGTGGGGCTTGGGCAGGATCTCTTCCCAATAGATTATGGCCTCTTGTCAGTTTTTGCCAGTCTGACTTTAAGTGATCCTAATAAACCAGTTAGTCACCCTCAGTGTCCATGTAGGTGAATCATGCAGATGTTGTTGGACACAGTATTCCTTCACCATGGGGTATGCTGGCTTGTGATGCTGGGAGTTGCAGTCCAACAACATGGGGGGGGGCTTTCCCCACTACACACGTAAGGCAGTATTATTCCACTTTAAGTGCCACGGCTGCATCCGATAGAACGCTGGAGTTTGTAGTATGGTGAGACACTCGTGTTCTCTGGGCAGAAATGCTAAATACCCCTTCCTAAAATGCAAATCCCATGATTCCATAGGATGTTGCCATGGCAGTTAAAATGGAAGCATAATGCTATAATTGTGCAGTGTGCAAGGGCCCCTAGAGGGCCCCATGATTCTGTGCCTCCTCTTGCTAATTTTACTTATTGGATCTACTCCATTAAGCTGTAATGGCATCCCCTCCCCCCCTTTTAACAAATGCTAACTTTGATGTATCCACTGTGCACACACATGAAAAATCAGTACCATCCTTTTCCATTGTTCCCTTTGCATGTTGCTCATTGCTTCAGTTACTCTCTCTGCCTTCAATCTGTATGTTCATATTTATTTTATTTTAGTAAGTGGAAATGAAAATCCTGCAACCTTTCTTGTGCCTTGACCTAGTTTTTCAAGACAAGTATGATGAGATGGTGTCTAGTATGAGGACTAGTGCTCCTGGAAAATCCAGCATTGATCCTGCCAAATATAAGTTACTTGATGTCTGGATGAATGCTTCCTCCCCACCACCTTTTCTCTCCTGTTGAAAAGGTAATATGAGAAGCTGGGCCAACAGTGATACAAACTTGTCTTAATGAAATTTTCCAAGCACTGAGATGGTTATTATGCAATCTTCTTTCTGAATGTAAAGGTTCTGACATACATATATATTGGTTTTCGTCATGAGGTTCTGTTTTATGTTTAGTTTAGCTGTGGTCTGGAATTTTTAATTTTATTTTTTTAAAGGCTTTTAATCTACTGAAGATATGAAAACCAGCTGTCAATATTTGTTCAGCTGTAAGATAGTGGTTGCAGTCACTCCATTTTTAATGGCTGATGTTCCTCCTTTCCATGAAAGGAAATCTTTTGTATGGGGAAAACACATGCACACACGTAGATTGATCTGTCTGTCTCTGTATACATATGTAATAAAAAGATTGGTAGAAAAACAGACTTGTGTGTGTGTCACTTAAGCGTGGGCCAGAGGTGTAAAAGGGGTCTTTGCAGCGATGAGATAGAAAGTGCAAAAATGTTCCTCTTTTCTGCTACCTATTATGTTGCTACTTTTGCAAGATTAGCCACTATGGACATAGTGGTGTGGGAAGCCAAATGGTATTGTCACCCCAAGCCCCCAGTGGTTTGCAAAGGACTGTTTCTTCCATTAGAGAAACTTCTGGAAAAGCTTTCTCCAAACAAATGAAACTGATACTCCTTTATATTGGCTACATCTAGCAGCTACTCTTGCTTACCTCATCAACAGTGGGAGAGCTTGCTTATCTTCTGTGTTGAGAGAGAGAAAGAACATCCAGCATAGTATTAAGACTGTGAAATCTAGTCACCTGAAACTTAGCACAAATCCTAAAAATATCCTGCAGGCGTGTATTTTCAGATTATTTGGTTTCTTAATGAATGAATGTCAATTTAAATTCTGTTTTTATTATTTTATTTTATTAAAGTATTTCTATCCTGACAGGTGGTCAGGGCAGTGTTAAGATAAAATCAGTTTAAAACAATTTGGAACAATTAGTAAATTTGTGACAGTATGGAATAATTTAAACAGTCTAAAGCTATGTTGAAGGTAGTATCCTGTTGGTGACATATGTGCAAGTATCCTGGTATTACGTAGACAGTTGTCTCAGTTTGGACACTGCATAAGGGGTTATTTAATAGCCTATTGCATAATGTCCAAAATCTCCCCCCCCCTCCCATCAGCAGCTGTCAAGACCTGTGGGGCACATGGGTTTTGCTCACAATAAACAAGCAAGTTGCTTATACCTGGTGCTAAGGGGCTGTGAGCATGAGCCACAACCTTGCTTCCTAAACACAGTAATGTTTGTCACAGATCCATTCCTGGATCCAGACCAGGTTAGTTGGAATGACATGGAGTAAGTATAGATATTTCACCACAGGTTTTATGTTGGGTGTCTGTGGCCTACAGAACAACAAAACCTGCCTCCTGTAAGCATCCGGTAGGTCTAAATGTGACTGAGGAGTGCTTTTGTGGACATCCCTGTTATTTATTTAGTTATTTATTTATACCCCGCTCTTCAGCCACAAAGCTATCAGAGCGGCTTACAAATTGTTTTAAGCAATAACAATTTACACATCTACATTGTGTTAAAGCACTTTCCAATGTGTGTTAGCTAATTGCCCCCACAAGCTGGGTACTCATGAGCAAGTTGAAAGTCAACAAGAAAGAACAAAAAAGCCCTTTTAATGTAGTAAGACTGTTACTGTGGCTTCTTGCCATTGTGCACATTGTGATTGCCATGGACGACTTCTGCTTGTGCAATGAGATACCAGATACATTGCTGCAAAAGCAGTGAAAAAGTAAAACTGAGATACCGAGAAAGGCAGCTTTAGCACTCTTGATAGGATGAAAAGCATGGCATAAATCAGGGGTGTGCAGCTGCAGTGGGGCTTGGGGCTAGATTCAGGCATCTGGACTACTTGGGGAGGGGTCACTTTTTTAAAAAAAATTAGGCCATTTATAGAGTAAATTCAAGTTAAACTGGGATTGGAGTAACTGAAGGGATGGAGAGGAGATGGAAACATCTGCAGGCAAGGGACATTTTAAGCTGGGACTGGAGCAAGTGAGGAGGATAGAAGGAAGGGGTGGGAATATTTGCACAACATTTGCTTGCCTCACCAAGCCGAGGCTTCTCCATGCCTTATTCACTGTTTAAACACCAGAGGTTTCCACTTTGCAGGTGGAGGGCTCCAGAGTTTTGGGGGAGCCCAGTCTTTGGGTCTGGTGGGCCACATGTGGCCTACACTTTGTCCACCCCTTACATAAATAAATGAAACAGATGGACAGCTCAACAGATTAGAGGCAATGAATAGACGTCACTTTTTCAAGACTATTTCACAATGTTTGGAAAAGTGGTTATTGTTCTAGACAGAAGAATATTTTTCAAGAACCAGTAGGTTTGTTTGATTCAAAATGTGTCTCAGGCTACTGCATAACTAATTTTAAATTAGGCAGTATACGAAAAGTGTACGAAAAGACAAACAGCAGCCATGCAGATGGCCTCCTGTATCTGGATCAGGCTCTTGGGGCTGAATCTAACGGATGAACTCACCCTGAAAGCATAGTGCAACTTACACATGTGTATGTTCCTAATAGGATGCAACCCTTAGAGGCTACAGACAGGCTACTCTCCCTCAACTTGAGTCTCCCTAACACCAGCAGTCCCTGTCTACAACATGGAAGATAACTACCGTACAGTATATTCCTTTACCTTACAACAGAGTCGAGCAAATAGTGGCCCCCCCAGAGGTTGTACGATTGTAACTCCTATCAGCTCTTGTCAGTACAGCTGAAGACTTGCTGGGAGTTGCATACCATCAGCCTCTAGAGAGTCACACATTGCCCATCCTTGCCTTGCAACATTCTTGCAATAAATGTTAGAGCTGGACAATGGATAGGAAGCATTCTAGCTTCCTAGAATGTATGCAGGACCAGCCCTACTGTTAGGCAGAATGAGTCAGTGCTTTCTTTTTTCCCCCAATAATATTTTTATTGTTTTTGTTTACATATGAATAAAAATGAGAAACTTAAATACATTTAAACTTAATTGTTCTTTACGACTACCAAAAAACCATCTTATGAACTTACAATTTTTTTTTCCCATTTTCCAAAACCTCTTCTTTCACCCCCAATACAGATCAATTCACATAGCCACATCATAGCTTATTCTGACAATTCTACCCTTGGGAGTATTCTGCTCTACATTACAAAAACTTCCTTTAACTAAAACACACAACCTAGTTCCTTTATTTCTTTCTCCCTGAGTCTCGATCCTTATTTATTTCCTTTCTGGCCTCTGTTTACTCCAGATTTATATTAAATTTTTACCATCTTTCAACTTATTGAATATAAATTTCTGCTTACTCAGAAGAATAATAGAGAGTAGAAGGATGTTCTACCCAATTTAGTATTTTGCTGTATTTTACAAATTAGGATTTATATTTTAATTCTGTTAGTCCCATACTTTTCTTTCCATCAAAAGCTTACTATTGCTCCTTTCCCCCATATCTCTTCCCAGATAGGTAACAAACATTTCCATTCATCTCTAAATTTATCTTCAGTCTTATCATTTAAAAGGAGAGTAAATTTATCTAACACTGCTACCTCATGTAGCTTAACCAACTATTCTTCCACCAATGAGATCTCAGGATTCTTCCAAAACTTTGCGTATAACACCCTCGCTGTGGTTACAAGGTATAATATTATTCACCAAGCAGTTTTTGCTATCTGTTTTTCCAATCCATCCAACATATTTAATAAATATAATTAGGCATGCATCGGCATATGTATTACTAGTACTTTTGTTATCATTGAATGTATTTTACCCCAGTATTTTATTTTATTATTTATTTATTTATTTATTTATTTATTTTTGTTTTAGAACATTGCCACCAAATATGGCAATGAGTAAGTGCTTTTGAAGAGACAATACTGTGGAGCAGCAAAGATAAACCCACAGCCCTTTCCCTCTGTTGGAGAGCCTGCCACACAGTCGGTCCTGCACCCTCTAAATTAACCTGATGCCCTCTAGTGCAATAAAGGATACTTTTCCATCACTAATGTTGATATAAAATTCCATTGCAATAATCATAATAATAACATTTATTTATAATACCCTTTTCACCAAAAGGTGGAACATTGGACATATATAGTCAAAAACAAAACAATAAAACACAACACTATACTGTACAATGCTAAAATACTAAAATAATATACTAATACAGTAAAAATGAAATCCTCATCAGTCATTACCCATCTCGGCCACCTTAGGCACACTCAGCAGCTTAATCCAGCAAATCGAAGAGGAAGGTCTTCAATGAAAGTGGGTAAGATCTTCCTCCAGCCAGAGGTGCAAAGGAAGACTGTTCCGCAAATGTGGAGCCGTTGGAAGTCTGGTTTACTTCTGTATGAAAAGGAAACACCATCTTGTCCATGCATTCTACCAAGAAAACATTTTAATCTAGCCCTTTCTGTCAATTTAAACTAGGTCAGATATCCCATGCCTTATCAAGAAAGCCATCCTCACAGCAATCCTGGGGGTCATTTCCCCAAAATCAGCAGTATGCCATAGGAATTTGAATTTGTTCCCCACACCCAGCTCAACACTGTATTCACTACCATACCACAGCACAGTAGATGCATGGATGATCACCAGGTGTGTTGTGGTGCAGGTTACTCCTTTATCTACACAGAAGAGGCAGATCCAAGCATGAAATGATAAAAATATTGTTCAACATACTTTGGATGTTCTAGGTAGGTATGCAAAGAGTATTTATTGCTATTCATTCTCAGGTCAAAATTGCTGATTGCTGAGGCACATTTGTAGGGAAGAATAATAGATCAGCAAAAGTCTTGTGCAATTTTCTCCCAGTATTTGCATGTCCCAAAGTGTCACAGAGGAATTATTCTATGTAGAAAAATGTGGGTGTGTTGCCTATGCTATAATACCCCTATATATATATTTTTTGCAAAAAAAATGTTTGCTGATATTTTACATCAGCTACTTAGTTACATATGTGAAACTAAGTAATGTCTCCTGACCTGACTGCCCCCCGCCTCCCACCCACCTTAGCAGCCAGTAGTAGCATCAGGCAAAGATCTGTTCAGCAGCTGGTCAGTATGCAAGAGGATGATATTTCTGGCTCCCTTCCACCACCAAGCAAGGCAGTGACAAGGAATTGCAATGGGAGTCCTGCTTCTGACTCAGGAGGGGGCTGGGATTGTCATCCTCCTTGCACCCTCAGCAGCAGCTGAACAGACCTTCACCTGATACAGCTCCTGGCTGTTAAGGTGGTGATGGGGGGGGCAGTTTATGTAGCCTTACAGTAAGACTACATAGTCTTACTGAATACAGAATAATTACAGATCTGTAATTCTTGGTTACAAACTGTAACTGGAATACATAATGCCAGCTGCTATTTCTTGCATAGGAAACTCTTTTTTTCCTATACAGAAAACAGGGGGGAATTGCATAAAAGCCCACATTCAAATACAGAGAAAAATACTGCAGAGGAATATTCGTTTTCTCCTGCAGCAGGAAAACAACTACCCTAAATATTCATCCTTACATGTGAGGACCAAATAGTCAAGGATTTTCATCCCAGGTTCTAGGACATCCTTCCTGGACTTGGCATCTTGCAACTTCCATCACCAAAAGACTCAGGACTTTTTCGGACGTCTCAAATACAACGCAAGCAGCCTCGTTGCGTTGTGAGGCTGCTGAGCTGCAGGACATCCCTTTCGGATGACGCTCTCCCCTGCCGGTACTGTTGCAGTACCGCGGGGACATTTGAGCTTTACATTTCGCCGGTTTTTAATCACAATCAACTTTCGTGAGTAAAAATCGATGAAATATAATGCTCAAATGTCCCCGCCTTACCGCAACAGTACCGGCAGGGGAGAGCGTCATCCGAAAGGGATGCCCTGCAGCGCAGCAGCCTCACAACACGACGAGGCTGCTTGCGTTGTATTTGAGATGTCCGAAAAAGTCCTCTGATGCTGGAAATTGTAGTGCAATATATTTCAAGGGTGACAGGTTAGGGACAGTTGCTGCAGACAGTTATTACAGAGCTTGTAGTAAATCTTGCTGTAGCTTGTGTGGCTTCAAAATTCTGAATGTTTTTATGTACACCTGGATTTCTAAGTCTTTCATCTGGCTGTTTCTGCCTGTAGAAATTTCTCAACACACATTGTGCCAGACTAATCTCATCTCTTTTTTTGATAGAGTTACAAACTTGATAGATGAAGGGAATGCAGTGGATGTAGTGTATCTTGATTTCAGTAAGGCTTTTGACAAGGTCCCCCATGATATTCTTGCTAAAAAAGTTAGTAATCTGTGGGCTAGACAATGCAACTGTTAGGTGGATTTGTAACTGGTTGACTGATTGAACCCAAAGGGTAGTCACCAATGGCTCCTCTTCATCCTGGAGAAAAGTGACCAGTGGGTGCCACAGGGTTCTGTCCTGGGCCCAGTGCTATTCAACATTTTTATCAATGACTTGGATGAGGGAATAGAGGGTATGCTTATTAAGTTTGCAGATGACACCAAATTAGGAGGGGTCGCTAATATCCCAGAGGACAGGATCAGAATCGAAAATGACCTCAACAGATTAGAAACTGGGCCAATATTAACAAAATGAAGTTCAACAGGGAGAAATGCAGGATACTACATTTGAGCACTAAAAATGAAATGCACAGATATAGGATGGGTGACACCTGGCTTGAGGGCAGTACATGCAAAAAGGATCTAGGAGTCTTAGTGGACCACAAGCTGAACATGAGTCAGCAGTGTGATGCAGCAGCTAAAAAAGCCAATGAGATTCTAAGCTGCATTGATAGGAGTATAGTGTCTAGATCAAGGGAAGTAATCGTGCCATTGTATTCTGTTTTGGTCAGACCTCACCTGGAATACTGTGTCCATTTCTGAGCACCACAATTCAGGAAGGATATTGAGAAGCTAGAATGTGTCCAGAGGAATGCGACCAGGATGGTGGGAGGTCTGGAAGCAATGTCCTATGAGGAGTGGCTCAGGGAGATGGGCATGTTTAGTCTGGAGAAGAGAAGGTTGAGAGGAGACATGATAGTCATGTTTAAATATTTGAAGGAATGTCATACTGAGGATGGGGCAAGCTTGTTTTGTGCTGCTCCAGAGACTAGGAGACAGAGCAATGGGTTCAAATTACAGGAAAAGAGATTCCACCTAAACATTAGGAAGAACTTCCTGACAGTAAGAGCTGTTCGGAAGTGGAATACATTGCCTCGTAGTGTGGTGGAGTCTCCTTCTTTGGAGGTTTTTAGACAGAGGCTGGATGGTCATCTGTTGGGAATGATTTGATTGTGCATTCCTGCATGGCAGGGGGTTGGACAGGATGTCCCTTGAGGTCTCTTCCAACTCTATGATTCTGTGATCTTCTTTATTCTATAGTCTGGTCACAGGCTTTGTATCTTGAGCACATCATTGGAGCATGGATGATATTTAATCTTTAAAGCATGCAGAATGCTTATGCTGAAGGCAGGGGGAGGGGAATCACTGAAAAAAGAAACAACTTGTTGTTTGAGTAGTATCCAGTATCTTTTTTGTAATAACTGCTCAAATTTCCTTTTCTCTATGAATTGTTTTCCATCTTGTTCTTCTCTGCCACATTCATTTCCTGCTAATCTTCAAGCACCCAATAAGTTACTGAGCTACTGGGTGTTTATTGACATTTTTTGGCATCCATCAGGGATTGGTTCAGGTTGTAAAGTATTACTCCTAATCCCTCAACCAAGAATATTCCATGTTTTGGAATTTAATATCAACTGTCCTTCCTGTGACTTCCTCTGTCAGAGGCTGTTCCTTGGCCCTGTTATTTCTCTCCTTACTTCAGCTTGGTTTCTCATAATACTGAAGGACTGAAATTGCTCTTTATATATGACATTATTTTATATTTTATTCTACATGTTATTTTACTATTCTCCAAAGAACTCAGACACCCTCAAACACTTCAGTTTTCCATCTGTCCAGTTGCAGTGGTATTTATACGTGTGTGCATGCATGTATGTGCACTTGCATAGTTTTAAGAGTAAAATGTAATGTTATACTGTATATAAAGTTACCCTAACTCTCATGTTCCAAGACAGAACATGTTAGTGCCGTAGATTCATATTTTCCTGCAGAATCCTCATAGAACTATACCCACAATATAAACCTTCCGCAACATTGTCACCTTAAGAGTTGTCACCAAAGTCCACAAATTTCAGAAACTTGTAATGTACAAGGAGTTTTTATAGGTGAAAAAACAGCTGGAACAAAATTTGTCCAAAGAAATCTGTTGATTTTTGCCATTGGAGTACTTTTTTCTCCCAGCCAATTTAAATGAAAGAGGTGAAAAGAATATTCATCAGTATTTTAATCCCCAATGAAAAATGCGTATCCTGAGTGCTGGAAATCCTGACTGGATTGACAAAATTCTTTTGCAGTTCAAAAAACAGTAGTTCTGATTTTTTAAAAAAACACACGGGGGCTGTGTGTGTGCAGAAAATTACATTTTTCCACATAGAAATGTTATTTTCCATGAAGAAATTGTTTTTCTGCACAGAAAAAAAATGGGCTGGTATCCTTTTCAGTAAGTTTAATGTTGTAAATACCACAATTCACTTTTACAGTTGTCATGCATGCAGCAACCAAAAGACCTCCACAACCTACCTTTTCAGCAGCACAACCCCTCCCAATACACCCATCTCCATGTTGCTGGACAAGAAGGGGGTAAGTGGAGATGTGTTCAGTTCTTTTCCTGCAGCTATATGCACCGTGACACTGTAGATGCCTGTTGCAGCACAATCAATTACAGGAGGAAAGATGGATATGTTGCCCAAAATGCTGGGGGTCCTTGAGGACCTTCTAACGTACTAATAATGATATGGAAACTAATGCACTCAACTTGGCAATGTGAGAGGGGGTAAACAAGCAAGATTTTGTAGACCTGTGTATACTGGTACTAAGGAGGAGATTTAAGCCAAAAGGTACAAGTAAATTATCTTTATTGAGGAAATAATAACACAGCACTCACACAAACACTCAGGCTCCAAGCACTCATACATGGCTAACAAAAATAGTAGGAAGTATTTGGACAGAAGGATAGAGTGAAGGGATGATGGATAATATGACACCCGTCCTGTAGAGAAGAGATTCCTGCAACAGGGTCTCAGAGTTGTGTTCTGAGGGCACACAACAAAGCAGCAGCATGGATGTAGGAGGAGGAACTGTGTGCAATTTGGTGGTGTTTTGAGGTAGCATTTATATGAAATAGCTCCCCTACAGGGATAGGAGTTTTGAGTGAAATGCAATGGTCCTTGGAGGTTCCCAGGCTAAAACAAAGGGTACTCCTGAAGACTTAATGATTGTTAATGATCAGTAATTTGGAACTGAATATGAGACAGACAAGGTCTATTGGTAGAGAAGAAAGAGAGGAAAATCCCATTTACAAGCAATAAGGGTATCTGCCATCGCTGAGTGTATTAGTGATGACTCACCTCCAGGTGTGATTAGTGATGACATTATTTTACAGCCATCTCCTGTGTTCCCAGCAGGTGTACCTGAGAGGGTTGTGGAGCAGAGGGAAGGGCCTGTCCAGAAGATCTCAAAGCATGGGCAGGTTTATATGGGAGAATACGATTCTTCAAATAACCTGGAGTGAGCTGTGTAGGAGTTGCAGTCCAACATCTGGAGACCTACAGGATCCCCATGTCTCACCTAGGCCTATTTATTTTTTCTCAGAATGCTTCATTGTTACTTGCAAAAACCTCTTCAAGTAATTTGCATAGAGAAGAGATTCCAGTAAAACATTGTCATGTTTATGCACAATTTTTTAAATAAATAATTAATTCCAATAATTAGAACTGGTCTTAAAAATTTACCCTTTTCTTTCAGAAACAATTCCCAGTTTCTTATTCTATAGGTGATGTAGAAAAGAATTACACTATGTCCTAATAAAGTTGCATTACTAGAAGTAAAATTTGCATTGTTTTATTACAACACAAGGGGGCACTGGTGGAATACTGTAGCACATCCACCAGTTAAAAGCATAGTCATCCAGTTATTTGTGAACATGCTTATTGGCATGGCAAGTTGTCCAAGACTGAATTCTAAGATATTTGTTTTGGGGGATTACTCCCTTTTTTCCTATGTATTATTAGCCACTCTAAATAGAGTAATAGATTGCTATGTGTAGGCTGAGTTAAGAACTAAATGGAGGTGGAATGTCACAAAGGTTTTCTCCAATTGCACTTAATGTGGAATGAAAGTGTAAGATGTAGGATCGAGCCCCACAGTTCTCTTCCATTTAAAATTAGGAAACATGCAGACAGTGTGATCTGCCAATATAATGCATTCTACCTGCCATAGAAACCTTTACCATAAAAATTAGACATATCACCAAATCTGTTGTTCTAGTCAGGTTCAAATTGCTCATCAAAACAAAGAGAAGAAAGCAGGGGTTAACTAAGATCCAATGTGATTCTATATTGGCTCCATAGTCTGAGAGTCTACCTTGCCTCAGTGTAGCATAAATATATGCTGGCAGAGTAATGCTATGCTATGCTAGCACTACACCGTCTCTGTACAGAATGCACAATGTATAAGAAACACTGCATTGACATAGTACTCTAGGTGCATTGTTGCACATCCGCAACAGTTCCCCATGTGGAACTCTGCTTCTGACACTATTGGCTGGATACATCCATTCAGCATTGTCCAAGAAATTTACTCTGCATGCATAGTGCAACTAACAACATTGTATGACAACAGGATCATTGCCACAGACTTCTGAGGCACAGTAATGTTCAACACTACTTGTACATGCATAGAAGCATTTTCCATTGTGCCATACTTAAGTAGATGGAAAGCAGATGGAAGGCATTGGTGCATCCCTGCTACCCAATTGTGGCACAGTGACAAGATCAGTTCTTATTGATCTAAGGCTATAGGGGATGTTTTGTGGCATGACCTACCCTGTTGAAGAAGCCAACAGAGCTGTTGGTTCCTCCTCCTCCTCCTCTCCTTCTTTTTGGAACCTATGATTCTTGGAAGTCCAATGGTAGACCCTGGGTTATGCAATTTAAAACAGATTTCTGAAGGGAGCAAAATATAGGAAGCATCTTTTATCATGGTGATAAAATATCAATTATCTTTTATTGTCAGTCACCTTGAATATTTCAGTATAGTACTCAATTTGGCAAGCAACTAAATAAGTGATAAAGAGGCCCACAACACTGAATCTGTAGCATCCACAGTAATGGGCAAACATTCAGCCTTGTATGGACCATGGGAGCACATGCCCTGCCCCTGCCATTGGCATGCCAGTGCATGATATGGTCCCCAACTTCCCATGTTGATCTGGAAGGTGTGAAATGTTCTAAAAATTTCCCCCCTAAATAACTAATAGTATCCCTCAATTCCTCTGTGAAGGATGCCACTGGCCATTTGTCTCACCTTTTGTTTCTCAGCCAGATCTTTTCTTACAATTATGTAACTGCCTTGAGGCCAAGAGATACCTGAAGCCAGGATATTCTACTCCATCAATGCATTTGAAGAAGTGGAATGTAACTCATAAATCTTATGCTAAAACAGGTCTGTTAGCTTTAAAGGTACTCCAACACACATACCCTTTTATGCTGAAAAAGACTGACATGACTGTCTCTTTTTTAAAAAAATCTTTTATTCATGTGCTTTAGATTCTGTTTTTATCTTTTAATTGTATGTTCTCTTTTATATTATAATTATTAAATATTATAATTATTAGCTACCTTGAGTGTAATTCTTTGGGGGAAAGGCGTGGTGTAAATACACACATACATGGCTGAGGGGAGATTTGAACCAGATATTTCCAAGTTCACAGATGAGCCTTCCAGCCATTACAGTAGGGGTATAGCTATGGGCAGGATGAGGGCATTGCCCCATGCAAATAAGAATTCTGCCCTTCAGTCCCCAAAGTTCTAGCATTGCAATAACTTAAAATGTCACCTGAACATTTAGAAACAGAAGCTGGCATTCTGCTTGTGGTTTATGATGGCATAAATGAAACTTAACACCATCAAAACTCACCTTTTTGGTTGTTGTAGAGGCTGGAATTCTGTTTCAACCATGCAATGACCAAAATCCTCTCCAAAACCTACCTTGTAAGTGGTGCAGCCTTCTGTCACATAGTCATTTATCAGAGCAGGGAGGATGATTGGGGGAACATCCAGCTATTTTCCTATAGCTGGACATGTTGCAAGAACATCACCCGCAGGGACGTCCCAAGGACCCCTGGACTTTTCTGCAGATGCCTGTGGCAGCATGTCCAGATACAGGAAAATATCTGGATGCATCCTCACTTACTTTCCCCTTCTCTGACAACATGGAAATGGCCATGTTGAGGAGGGCTCTGCTGCTTACAAGGTGAGGTGTAGCTTTGGGGATTAGCTAAAGATACACATAGGTCTCCTGATGCAAGATCTTGGCCATAGTTTAGGCATCCAAAGAAAGGGGTCAAGCAAAGTTACCATGGGAATGTGAACACAAAGTTACCATGGGAATGTGAACTCTTATACTCTTATGAGTATAAGAGTTCTAGGGGCTCATATATATGAACCAGGATATGCCAGCTCACCACCGGCGTATCCTGGCTGCAGATCTGGCCCGTTCCTCCACTGTTCCCTGTACAGAATGGGAGGAAGTCCTGATGGGCACACTGGCCTGTTGCTGCCACTGCCACCATTTTCTTCACTATCTCCAAAGGCTGGGGGGGGGTTGCATCATGTGACCAAGGCCCCCTGCATGTGACCAGCTTTCCTGCCTTTTGGGAGAGCCAGAGAGATTGCAGCAGCAGCAAGGACTAGCTTACATGGACAGGCTCCTACAGACATGCAAGGCCCAATCTGTTGATTGCCGGTGGTAACAGAGTAATCTGGATATTATTATAAACCATGTTATCGGCCCCTATCCCGACTTCCCCTGATCTTAGTCTTGTATCCACCCCAGGGCTGGTGAGGACTGTTCAGGGGCAGAATGGAGCAAATGCCCTGCATCTTATGGACTGCAGGGTTCTGAGGGGGCAAGACAGGATATTTAGCCCATGTAGACAAGCCCCTAGATGTATACAGTTTCACTGTCTCACTCTCTGCAACACTGGACTGAAGGAACATTTCAGAATTCTTATTTCAGAAGGTCAAGGCCCTGCACTCCAGTATATGAACTTACTGGGGCAAGGAAAACGTTTTCTTCTTCCAGGGACTACATTTAGCTGGGCAAATGTGGGGGAAAGAGAAGCCTGCCAAGAATAGCAGTGCTTCTTGGGACATCCTCTTTGTCTCCACAGACAAGAGTGAGGGATTAGTGACAGTTGCAGAGAGACCCGAACACACACTCCAGCAAACCGCAAACACTTGGAAAAGACCCAAGAGTCTAACTAAACAATCAAATAGGAATCCGAGTGGTAGTGAAAACTCTTGAGTGCTACTTGGCAGCTTCCCCAAGGCTTGTCTGCTTTGTAGCTCAAACAAGAACAAATGTTGATATGCAAAGCTTTTGCTGCTTTTGTCTCCCACCATCTCCACTTTCAACTTCTGCCAACCACTAAGCAAGCTCCGGTTTTACACAGCACTGTTTTGACCCATGCCAACACAATGGCTGTGTGACCTCTTTGGTGCATGTCATTGTCTTCCCCCTCCCCATCATGAATGTGGGTGTTTGCTCATCCACCATTTTCTCATAGACCAGAGATGGGCAACTGTGGCTCTCCAGCAGTTTTGGGCCAACAACACCCATCAGTCCTAGGCAGGATAACTAATGGTGAGTGTTGGGAAATGTGAGAGTTAGTGGTAGACCCCTCAAACAGAGTAATCAAATAGGCAAGGCAGAAGCTGAATAATAAACAGTCCCACACCCACACATCACCAGAAGGGCTGCTGACACACTGCAGAAATAACACAGTTCAATGCCGCTTTAACTGTCATGGCTCAATGCTATGGAATTCTGGGATTTGTCATTTTGTGAGCTATTTCGTCTTCTCTGTCAGAGAGCTCTGGTGCCACAACAAACTACAAATCCCAGGATTCCATAGGATGGAGCCATGATAGTTAAAGCTGTGTCAAACTGCATTATTTCTTCAGTGTGTCAGCAGCCAAGGTCTAGAAGAGAAAGAAATAAGCTTACTCTTCTTTGTAAAACATATAAAAGTAATTTAAATTACAAATTACTTCTCCATAATCAAATAGATGGTCTAGTGGAGGGCAGAGAGAGAGAGAAGAGAAAATATCTGCAGGCTAGAGTAATACAGGAAGAGATGAGCTGCATTTGTACTGCAGAAATAATCCAGTTTGATACCGCTTTAACTGCCATGGCTCAATGCTATGGAATGCTGGGATCTGTAGCTTGTTGTGGCACCTGACAGAGAAGGCTAAACATCTCACAAAACTACAAGTTTCAGAATTCCATAGCATTGAGACATGGCCGTTAAAGTGGCATCAAATGGGATTATTTCTGCAGTGCAGATGCAGCCTGGGTGTGGTAAAGCAAGCAAGCAGGAAGTCTGCAAATGTGTACGGTAGCAATTAGCAAGTATAGATATACTTCTGACCACTTGTGGGGCTGTTTTTACTTTTGTTTCTTGGCATTTTTGGAACTCCCTGTGGCTTCTAGAGGTTCCCAGGAACACAAAATTGGCTCCTATACCTGCCGCAGTTGCCCACCCCAAAATACAGGATCCCTGACTCCACAGCCACATGTGGGGTGGGCCCTGAGTAACAATTGCAAAATTGTGTGTCTCTTTATGGAGGCAGGGAGAGGAAAGATGAGAGAATGTGTATTTACTGCACCACCTCCTAAACAAATACAACATAAAAATAGCCTAAAGGTCCAGTCCTTGACAAACTAATGCCAATCCATACATACTAACATTAGTGTGCCCAAAGCACTGTGCACCAGATATATACCATTATTCCCTAGATATTGTGACCTTTAGAATCTGCCTAGTTTAACTGGTATTGATTCTGTAAATGTGTTACTAATTAGTTTGACAGAACAATTGGTTACTGAAAATGGATATTATCAGAGATGTTGCAAAACAACCTTGACACAGAAACATCTGAGTCCCAGCTGTGGGTGAACAAGCCTTATGCAACATTCCACCATAAGTGTGGAATGCTGAACACAAGTCCCCAGACCAAGAGATTATTTCTCCTAAACCATTGCTTTGGTAACAAATGGTCCAGAGGAAATACCCATGGCTTTTAGGGTCATCATGATTATGTTTTATATAAAATAACTCTGAGGAAGATCCCCGTCTTTCAAAAATCAAATAATTCTTCCTAAAAATATTTCTGAGTTGTTGCATGAAGGATTGGGGTAGGGGGGCAGTTGGATGAATGGTTGGCAAATATTTTTTTAATCCTGTTTTTCCTTAAGACTCTTAGAGAATAGCAGTTGCATTTATATTTCTATACCACGGAAGGATGGAAGGCTGAGTCAATCTTGGAGCCCTGTAGGATCAAAATCACAACCTTGTGGCTGCTGTACTGGCATTTAACCACTGCACCACCAGGGCTCCTTTTGAAAACCCTGATGCCAGTTGGCAATGGGGATAAGATGGATGCCCAGGGTTTAAAGCCACTTTGGAAAATGAAATTTTTAAAAAACCCAAATTGTCTCCTGCTTCTATGCTGCTCTCCCAAAGATTTATCTCCCTACTTGGAAACTACTAAAAATACTGTACTGCAATTCCCTGAGACTTCAGCTGGTGCCCTGAGCCCTCAGCAACCTTTGCCAGTCCTTGCTCCCAGGCAAGGTCTAGATTTAGAAGGATTCATCCCTTCCAGTTAAGCCTTGTCTACTTTGACTATGTTCAAAAATCAGTGAGAGAACTGTTTCTTAGGACATGCTGTAACTGAACTGAAAGTGGCTGTTCTGGAGCAGAGGAAATTTGAAGGGAACATGAAACTGCTGAACTACAATTCACTACAGGCTTGTCTACATGGGGAATTTATCCCATCTTGCCCCCATCTTGGAGTCCTTAATGCCAGTAACGGGAGGAACAGGCCAGATCCACAGGTGAAATATGCTGGTAGGGAGCTGGTGTATTCTGACTGTGTAGATGAACCCTAAGATATTCAACTCTGTCACTCAGAAGATGAAAGCATGTTAAATCACAATAAAGGTTTCTTATCGCACCACATGCATATATTAGCTCACTAGCACCAAGATGTCTGTGTTATCACAAGAGACCGGGTTTTGTTTGGCTTTGTTTTGGACTTTTTTTAAGTAAATGGCCACTGTCTATAATTATAATATTGTAAGCTGCTTTGGGTCCTATATTGGGAGAAAGATGGGATATAAATCAAATAATATAGTATGATTACTTACTGGCTGTACTTTTTGCATTTCGTATTCCCCAATCCTAGTATCTACAATCCCAGCTCACAGAATTCTCTCTCTCTCTCTCTCTCTTTCTTTCTTTGTATGCATATCTGTAATTCAGAACAACACTCCATGCATCTAATGAAGTAGGTTACAGTTTATGATAGCTTATGCCATAATAAAATGTGTTAGTCTTTAAGGTACCAAAAGACTGTTGTTCCTGCTGCAAAAGAGTAAGAAAATACGAAAACATTGAAAACCACCAGTCCGGATGTTCCCTATTTTAGCTATCCTGTTGTAAATCATTGTGCCTCTTCAAGGCATAAGCCTAAAATCTTCCGTCAGATCAAATAAAACTTTCAGCTAGAATGCTAGGGGTCTCAAATATGGGAACATGGTTCTCCTTCTGAGGCGTGGCCCTTTCTGTGAGATGATAAGTGAAGGACTGCTTCCATGTAAAAAGAACTTTCAGAGGAGCTGAGCTTTTAAAAGGAAATGCATAAGAAATGGAAGAAGGGGGAAACCACTAAAGAAGAATACAGACAAATTGCCAGAACCTCTGGGGGTACTTGTGTATGGAGAAAGGCAGGAAAGTTAAAGCTCAGAATGTGTTCAGGCTTGCTAGAGAGGTTAAAAATAATTTTAAAGGGGTGGGGGTGGGCTGTGGGGCATCTTCAGAGGAAGAGCAAAGACAAAGACATCTGGCCCAGGATATTTGAATTCGTTTAGAGTAGCCAGGTGTTCTATGCTACCACTTTACCTATTCGGGGTGGCAGTTGTAGGAGGAATGAGTCTCAAAATATGAATCTATTAAAAATTCCAGGATCTAGTCCTTTTAAAAAGCAATAAAATTATCTTCTTTTTAAAAGTTTTTTAAAAAATCATTTACTTTCAAATTCATGCAGAGCGCCACTTAAGAATGCAGACTAAGCTCAATTAACATTTAAAAGTGTATTCAGAGGTCTGTGATCATCCAGTTAAATTAGACTCGTTACAAAAACAAAGGAGTCAGTTTAAAAATGCAAATCAAAAGTTTACTGAAGGTATATCAATCTCAATCTACATACTAAAACAAACTTTAAAAAAGGGTTCTTAACTAGCTAGGAGGATTTAGGGTAGAATGACTCACCCAGCCTTTAGCGGTAGAAGGCTACATGGTGATTTGAAAAGCAAACATCATGGCATGGTTTCATAAGAGCAGCATGGCTAGGACATCTTGGCAAGGACAAAGATGGCAAAGATGGCATGGTTAAGATGGCTACAGCCTCACGGAGACTCTAACTTAAAGGAATCTCCCAAAGAGCAATAAAATTTAAATTAGGTCATGTGTTGAATGACCCAGCACTCCAGTTGGCTGGAAGTGCCCAGTGAAATAAGAGAAAGGGAGTTTGGGAGAACAGAAGCATGCAGGGGAAAAAACCTAGACTTACCTTAGGATGTGAATGGTGTACACAAGATTGCTTTTACATTACAATTAATTATTTCCCCACATACTACAGTAGTCCCCTTACTGCATCATTTGCTCTATTTTCATGAGGTTGAACACTATTTTTGAGAGAAGGCAGAACTGCTTAACACTTTTTTGCTTCTGTCTTATCTCAAAAATAGTGTTAAACCTTGTGAAAATAGAGCAAATGATGCAGTAAGGGGACTACCACCCTGAATAGGTAAAGTGGTAGCATGGGAAAACCTGGCTACTCTAAATGAATTCAAGTATCCAGGGCCAGACGAACTGCATCTGATGGTACTAAAGGAACTTCCAGAGGTAATCTCAGAGTTACTGTCTATTCAGTTTGAGAATTCTTGGAGAATAGGAGAGGTCTCAACAAAATGGTGGAGGGCAAACGCTGAGTTGCTTGTATGTTGGTGCTATGTGGATTTTACTGAGCATAATCAAACACAGTTGTCATTGTTGTTCTTGCTTACCTTGTACAATAATGCCTGTAATGTTGATGCCCATGGAATTTGCAAATGGTTCCTCCTCCTGCTCAGCAATCTCTCTATGAACGGAAACTTCCCAGGGATGGTCAGGTTCTTTACCCATTTAAGCTGTCTGGAAAAAAAAAACTCAATAGCATGAGGGGGAAAACCATTGTTATACATTTACATGTAGTACAAAATGTTCCACCACATTTTGGTTTGCCCATCTTCTGAAGCATGTAGAAATCTTTCCCTCTCTCCCTTCTGGATACTAAATAAATAAATAAATAAATACCACTTTGAATCCCATTTTGGGAAAAAGGCAGGATATAAATCAAATAAATTCCTGCTATTTTGTGGGATGGAATGGGTGTATAGGTCCTGCCTGAGCCAGTCTGGTATAGTGTTTTGGGTGTTGGACTAGAACCCTGGAGACCAGGGTTTAAATCCCCACTCAACCATGGAAATCCATTGGATGACCTTGGGCAAGTCACATTCTCTCAGCCTCTCTCAGATAATGGCAAACACCCTCTGAACAAATCTTGCAAAGAAAACCCTGTGATAGGTTTACTTTAGGGTCACTATAAGGAGATTTTCACATGGGCTATATATCCCATGGCAGGAACAGAACAGGGTCGGGAAAGGTTTTCCCTTTCGGATGACGTTGACCCCGTTCTGTCCTGCATCCATCCTGCACCCATGACTGTTCTGGAATAATGTATTCACGATGGAGATTTTCACATGGCTATATATCCTGTGGCAGGAACAGAACAGGGTCGGGAAAGGTTTTCCCTTTCGGATGACGTTGACCCCGTTCTGTCCTGCATCCATCCTACTCCCGTGACTGTTCCAGAACAATGTAATCACGATTTTTCATCGTGAATAGACCTCCTGTTATGTTGCTATAACGCAATCACAGGTGTGCGACCAGGAGCCCCGTTCCTGTTCTGAAATGACAGCCATGGAGGGGAGGTCCGTTCCGAGCACTTCCTGGTATGAGCTGGACATCCAGATAAGCGGCACACTTTATTTTACCCTTCCTGTTTTGATTATGTGATTTAAAGAGTGTTTTTGTGCTTGGTGAACTGATTTTATGTTTTATTTTTTAAATTTACTGTCCGGCGTTATCACGTGATAACGTGATAATGTTTCAGACGGCCAGTTGTAAAAGCAGCCTTACGACTGCTGCATTTACGGCCGGCCAGCAAGGGGAAGGGGAGCCCGTTCCTGCTGCGGAATTAAGGTGAGTGTGTGAAAGATTTATGTTATTCCGTGGCAGGAACGGGAGAGGAGGTAGCGGGGTAGTAACGGGGCATTTTGGCCCCGTGTGAAAATCTCCTAAGTCAGAAACAACTTGAAAGCACACAATAATGCCCTGTTTAAACCCAAAACTAAGAAATTAAATCTTCTCTATTTTATTTTCACATATGAGAATGAATTTTTTTAAAAAATTATCCCAGCTGAGCAGGATAATAGAAGTTTTAGCATATTTTTTTATGATTTTTCACATTGCAGGAGGAGTTTTTTTATGGAGGGGGTTTTTGCACTTAAAAGTTTTTTGTGCTAAGTGTGTTTTTGCATAAAACATAACGTTTCTCACAGAAAAAAGCAAAAAGGAAAAAAAAACCCACCAAGTGTCCACATACTGTGTCCAGTTCCAGGCACCACAATTCAAGAAGGACATTGACAAGCTGGAACATGTCCAGAGGAGGGTGACCAAAATGGTGGTAGGTCTGGAAGCCATGCCCTATGAGGAGCAGCTTAGGGAGCTGGGTATGTTTAGCCTGGGGAAGAAAAGGTTATGAGGGGACATGCTAGCCATGTTTAAAGATTTGAAGGGATGCCATACTGAAGATGGAGCAGGCTTGTTTTCTGCTGCTCCAGAGACTAGGGAGATTTTCAGACTGCGTTTTACCGTGGCTCATGTGGGAGGAGCTTCCGGGAGAGGGATGGCAGTCTTGTGCGGCAGGAGGACGTTTTTGGACGCCGCCGTCCCTCTCCCGAAACCATCTGTGTCACTTCCGTGAAGCTTCGGAAGCCGCAGAGCCATATTTTAATCACGTAGGTTGCCCGTGATTAAAATATGGCGCTGAGGCTTCCGAAGCTTCACGGAAGTGACACGGATGGTTTCGGGAGAGGGACGGCGGCATCCGAAAACGACCCTCTGCCGCGCAAGACCGCCGTCCCTCTCCCGGAAGCTCCTCCCGCATGAGCCATGGTAAAACACAGTTTGAAAATCTCTTAGGACATGGAGCAATGGAACCAAACTAAAGGAAAAGAGATTCCATCTAAACATTAGAAAGAACTTCCTCATGGTAAGAGCTGTTCTGCAGTGGAATGCACTGACTCAGAGTGTGATGGAGTCTCCTTCTTTGGACGTTTTTAAACAGAGGCTGGATGGACATCTGTCGGGAATGCTTTGATTGGGCATTCCTGCAGGAGAGGCGGTTGGACTAGATGTGGTCTCTTCTAACTCTATTATTCTATGAAATACTGTGTTTTTGCCCCAATATAGGGGTGGAAAATCTTGTGGAGGTAGACAGTTTTTTGATAAGAGTGTCTCAGCAAGTTGAGACACCCTGAGACCAAGAAAATGTGTGAATAGATACTACATCCCACTCCCAAACTGCTGCTTCTGGAAGCTTCTGGGAGCAGAAAAATATAGGTTTAGATTATTAATTTCTTGGCACACAAAAGGTGAGAAGGGTTGAGGGGCCTCAATAGCAGCCTTGGCAGCTCCAGGAAGCCAACAGGCTACACATTGCCTAGCCCTGATTTAAATCGAGGCATTTAAAATTACAGTACCACCATTCAAACCAATGATTTCAAACCACATTTCATTGTACTGTATACCCGTTACTCTATAAAGAAAGGGGAGCAATATTCAACACAGTACATCCAGTTTGACATGATGATTTAACATCCAGGCAGAAACACCTTTACAGAAAATTGACAACATTAATAGAAACAGAAGGCAAGAAGGAAGAAGTAGAAAGACAAGAGTTGGGTGTTGTCATTGTGATTCCAGGAAACAATAGAAGAAATAAAGGCCAAGATCCTTTATCAGGAGCTGTAGCTAGAGAGAGCAAGTATGGCATAGTGGCTTGAGAGTTGGACTAGGACACTTGAAGATCAGGGTTTGGATTTCTGCTCAGTCCATGGAAACTCACTGGGTGATCTTGAGCAAGTCAGACTCTCAGCCTAAGAGGAAGCCAAAGGCAAACCCACTCTGAACAAATTCTGGAGAAAAAAAATCCATTATACATTTGCCTTAGGGTCACCATAAGTCAGAAATGACTTGAAGGCACACAAGAAGAAGAAGAAGAGGAGGAAGAAGAAGGAGAAGCAGCAGCAGCAGCTACAGAGATCTAGCTATGTCTCTGCAGCTGCTATGCCCCCAAACCAACCTTTTTATCAGCACAGCCCCTCTCAACCTGTCCATTTCCATGTTGCCAATGAGGGGATGAGGAAAGAGATATCCAGTTGACAGAAAGACACTTCCTTTTGCAGCTCATCCAGCTAGAGGAAGAAGCTAGATGTATGTCCACTCATCCCCCCAACCCATCCTATCTTGGGGTTTTCTTGGCAAGATTTGCTCAAAGGGGTTCTCCCTTTGCCTTCCTCTGAGGCTGAGAGTGTATGATTTGCCCAAGGTCACCTGGTGGGTTTCTGTGACCAAGCAGGAATTTGAACCCCAGTAGTCTGGTGTTCAAATCATTACACCACACTGGCTCATGGCAGACTTATAATTCCAGAAGCGAGTGCCCAGGCAAAATTGCCAAGAAGAAAACAGAAAGAAGTTTCTTCTGTGGATTAAATTTCTGCACTGCATCAGAAGTGCAAATGCACAAATATTTTGGTTCAACCACCATTGTCTGCATATAGCTGATTCCTATTGAGTGACATCACCAACATTTCCCTCCTGTCTTTTTATACTGAAACAAAGGAATATGACTATCTGTTTTAAAGGAAAGATGAATGATTAAAAACAGTAAATAAATCACATGACTTTTAGACACTGTGAAATGTAATTTTAAAACACTAAAAAAGGTTTTAAAAAAGAAATCTATTGAAGATATACTGCTCTGTGGAGATATTATTTATGCTGCATTAAACATTGTTTCCTGGTTGCAAGCTTGTTCCTTCCTTTCATCTCTGTCCTGAAAAGTTATGAGAAGTATCCTCAATACTTATATTTTCTTTGTTGTGATTTGGGCTGACTCAAGTATTTGTCCTCCCTGGAGACAGACGGCTCTCTTTCTGGCATCAGTGATCAATCCTCATTAGAGAACCCAAGAATGCCATTACATTGTTCAAAGCTGTCTGCTTCCTGTGCCAATAACTTTCTCATGTAACTTCTAAGAGTCTAGCACCCCACTGATGACCTTGGAAAGTTGTTTGAAAGGACTGTTTTATGGGTAGCCATGATGACATAACCCTTTCACAGCTGGCACATGGGGGGGGGGGACTGACAGGATTGATTTCCCTCTCATCCCAGTAGAGGAAGGGTGGAATGGCTCTTTTTTATAACTTGCTGTGGCAGGTATTATAGTCAAAGAAGTTCAGAAAGGGCAGCTCAGATTTGCAGTGGACATCTTCAGGATGGAAGCTCTGTAGTATCAAGATTTTATGTGCTGTACTACAGTTGTCCTTTCATATTCACTGGGGTTTGGTTCCAGGACCCCCTGTGGATACCAAAATCTGTGAATGCTCAAGTCCCATTATATGCAATGGCACAGCAAAATGGTGTCCTTTATATAAGATGGCAAAATCAAGGTTTGCTTTTTGGATAATTATTTTTTTAATAATATTTTCAAGCCATGAATACTTAAATCTGTGGATACCAAATCCGTGGATACGGAGGGACAAATGTAATGTCCAGTCTTCTGAAAACTGTTTACAGCTAAACAACACCGAGGGTCAAAGAAATGCACAGTTAAAAGCTTCACCTGATTATGTTTACTCACGACTAGGGCCTGAATCTTGTTGGCTACTAGGCTAGCCCCATAGAATCAATAGGATTTATGTAAATATTAAGCCACCATTCAAACATTGACCCCAAGAGTCTACTTTAACTGGGACTACCAATAGAATTCAGGTGTCAATGAAATTTACTTCCAAGGCAGCCAGTAGATCTGTTGCTGCAAGGTAGCAAATCTTTTTTACCTTTACTTCTGCAACTGCTCTGAGATGAACAGGAGCTCTGCCAGAAGTGGAGATAAAATCCATAATGAATTCACCACCCTGAAGTGGGGGATCCACCAGCCACCCCTGTAAGGCTGATACTTAAGAATATGGCCTGTATCTTACTGATTGTGTGATATGTGTGATATGCATCTCAGTCTTTTTAAGGAGCTCAGGAAGCTAGCTTATATCAAGTTATTCTACTGATTTTCAGCATTGTGTACACCATGGTGTTATCCCAGAGCTCCCAGAAGCTTAGGGTGCATCTACACTGTAGAGATAATGCAGTTTGTCACCACTTTAAGTGCTGTAGCACCATCCTATAGAATCTTGGGATTTGTAGTTTTACAGGGCCTTTAGCCTTCTTGGTCAGAGAGTGCTGGTGCCTCACAAAACTACAAATCTTGGGAATCTGTAGATTGCACCATGGAAGTTAAAGTGGTATCAAACGGCATTATTTCTACACTATATATGCACCCTCAGATAGCTTGGGTTGCATCCCAACAACATCTGAAAGGCTAAACTTTATCCAGGCCTGACCTTCACCAGCTTTCCCAGCTATACCTGGAGCTGTAAGGACACTGATCCTGGGATCTTCCCATGCAACATAATACTTTATTACAGAGTTACAGTCCTTCTCCAGCTCATGTTTCTAACAGGACCTGTAGGGGAAGGTCTCGTGCAGGTTATACCATCTGAAACTGTCACTACCTTGAAAAATCTCACAAGCAAAAAGAAGAAAAACACTTTCCACAGAATGAAGCAACTGTAGATGCTACTACCCTATTCACAGTTACTTGAAACGAATTAGTGTGCTTAAATACAGTAGAATCTATTTTCAAGTAAACATAGGATTACACAGTGAAGAATCTGTTTGCAGAAGCCCATCTCATACCAGTGGAGGATTAGGGCTTGCTCTCTGCCAGGGTTTTGGCCCAAACTTTTTTTTTTCAAAGGCTATGGCACAGTTTTTGATGAAACTAAACTATTTTATTTATTTATCTATCAATTTTACCCCTCTTTCTCCCACCATGGGACCCAGTGTTTAAACTAGTGATATTGAAAGTGGGGGCCCATAGATCTGTACTAGTCTCTGAGGCATTGGTCTGCAGTAACTTTTCAGTTATCAGCCTGCACCAACTTCTCAGGAAAGAAATAAAGAATTGTAGTCAGTGGACACAAATACGATACCAGCCCCCAGCACATTGGGGGCAGGGCAGATTTGCTGGTTGTCCACATGAGAAAACTTGAGATGGACTGATTTAAACAAACTTCCCTATTCCTATATCCAAAAAAGAAAGAAAGAAAGAAAGAAAGAAAGAAAAGAAAAGAAAAGAAAAGAAAAGAAAAGAAAAGAAAAGAAAAGAAAAGAAAAGAGGCATGATAAGGAGAGACATATTCAGGATTACTGAAGAAAGAGCAAGCTTATTTTCTGCTGCTCCAGAGACTAGGACATGGAGCAATGGATTCAAACTACAGGAAAAGAGATTCCATCTAAACATTAGGGAAAACATCTTGATGGTAAGAGATATTCGACAGTGGAATACGCTGCCTCGGAGTGTGGTGGAATCTTCTTTGGAGGTTTTTAAACAGAGGCTGGATGGCCATCTGTCAAGAGTGCTTTGGTTGTTTATTCCTGCATGGCAGGGGTTTGGACTGGATAGTCTTTGTGGTCTCTTCCAACTCTATGGTTCTATGATTAGAGAGAAGAATATATCACATTATTTTTAAGGGGCCTATCATGCAACAGTGAGTTTCCCCTCTGATATTTGCTTGATGTGGTTCGGTCCCATTAGCTGTGGCTTTGATTTTCTTCCATTTATATGTGGATGTTGGATGGAAAGAGCATGTGGAAGTCTGCACAAGCTGTCTTGCTTTGCTGTCAGAAGATTATGTCTCCAGGAATTGTTCTTAATCATAATAATAAAGGAAGGTGTTTATTATCCTGTCTCCTTCTGTTGAGGGCTGCCCTTTAGAGCAGAAGCCCAAGTAACTGCTCTACTCTTGGAGACTTACAGAAAAAGAAACATATTATTTAATGTCAGAAGTTGCAATGCTGCTCATTTTGGTCTCCAACATGATGAAGGAGACAGCTTGAGATTTTACTGCTTAGTAAACAATGAAGTATGTGAAACCTCCATTAGATTTGTCCTTTGTGAGAAAAGAACTGGAAAAGATGGGAGTAGAGGTGGGAGTCATACTGTGAGATCACTAAAGCTGAAATTTTAGGATTTTATGAAGAGCTTGCAGATTAGAGGGTCAAATAGACAAGATGTTTAGCACATACATAGAAGAGTTGCTCTGTTAAGGGATGAAAGACATCTGTTTGTCATAGCATATGATTGTCTTCAACTACAGTATGTATTTTACATTTAGTATGCCTTATTTTGTGATTGATCATTCAAAGGTAAACACATACTTAATTCTATTAAATAACGAGACTGATACAATAACCCATCTTTACTTATCTGTATTACAATTCTAATGCTTGTCCCTTTCAATATACTCTCGTTCACACTCAAACCTCGATGCAGTCTTGTTTTCCACTGGTCAAAGGCATGGAGCAGATCAGTTTCTGTCAGCTGTTTCAACACATCTGCAGTTTTCTTCTTTACTGCATCACTTGACTCAAACCTTGTTCCTTTAAGCACCAATTTCACTTTAAGGAAAAGAAAAAAGTTGCATGGTGCCAAATCTGGTGAATATGGAGGATGTTCAAGTGTAGAAATGCATTTATTGGCCAAAAACGGCTTCACAGAAAAGCCAGAGAGAGAGATTAAAGCAGTCTATTTTTCCAAATGAGCTGTGAGTCATTTTAATGCTTTTAGTCTTGGTGACTTCTCCTTCAGTGGCTTTTTTTTAAAAAAAAAAACCTCCCTTCTCCCAGATTGCTATGGATATTTCTTACATGCAGAGGAAATCTTTGGATTCATCTCAGTCTGATCAGTGAAAAGAAATGGTATGACTGATTATATTTTAGGTGACAGGTTGCAAAGACAATGACAAGGATCTTTACCTAAAGTTATGCTTACCTGTTGATGAAGGTGTGAATGCTTGATTGCTACCCATTATTTCACTTTGGACTTTATCGGACCACCTCACTAAACCCCGTTCTTTTGCCAGTGTAACTTTGCCGTTTTTATGCCGGCAAAGAAACTCCCCATGTCACAGTTACCGCCTGTCCCAGCAAGAGGCTTCCCTGGCAATGAAAGAGGAGGCGAACGGAGCTCCATTCACTTTCTCATTTGAAATCTCACATATTCTTGCGAGAATAGATAGTGTGGGAAATTCAAAAATAAAAACAAAAATAAGACAGTAAAAGTTACAAAAAGCACCTAAACACACTAAAAAAACCCAAGTAAACTGCGGAGAATCATAAAAAGTATGTCACTTACCTGGATGTTGCGATCTCACCTGGAAGTATTTTTGATGGACTGGCCAATGTTGCTGCATTCATGTGAGTACAATGGCCGAAGTTTCAAACGCAGCAATGCTGGCACAAAAGCGCCATGAGGATCAACTGACAGCTTGAGCCATCAATTTAAAAAAAATGTTTTTTTTTAACAGGACATGATTGCGAAAGGGTGACATTGTGTGGTACACGCACCCTTTCGCGATCATTAGGCGTCCTTATGACGCCTTATTTGCCCTGTCTCATAACATCCTGAGAGTGGGGAAGAATCAGCAACTTTGGATATGAAGCCCATGGTTCAAGCAGGGCTGAGGGTTTTAACTCTCATAACTCTGGGATAATCCTTCACAACTAAGCTTGTGGGCCACTACTGGTATCAAGCCCCATTTCTCTGTCCTAGATTTCAGAGTATGAACTGAATCTGAATCTGAATCTGGGAAGGAAATTAATTCTGCACATACTCTTCCTTTATAGTTCACCAGTTCCAGGCCTTGGATTCAGCATACAACAATCACATCCTTCCGTTTTCATTACATATGCAACTCCAAAAATGAAAAAAAAAAGTGAGCCAGTGTGATTTGAGTGTTGAACAAGAACTCTGGGAGATCAGGGTTCAAATCCCCACTCAGCCCTGGAAACCCACTCTCTCAGCCTAAGAGGAAGTAAATGTAAACCTCCTGAGAATAAATCTTGTCAAGAAAACCCTAGGATAGGGTGGCCATAAATCAGAGTTGACTTGAAGTCACATGATGACAAAACAACACTCCCAAAGTACCATGTAGCCCATCTTAGCATGCTCCTTACTTAACTGCATTTCCACAGTTCTTCCCTAGTTTGGACTTTGCATGCATCATAGGGTTAGTCCAAGGGTGGGCAACATTTGGCTCTCCAAGTGTTTGGGACTTCAGCTCTCAGACATTCCAGCCAGCATGAATTCCTTGCTGGAAGAAAGGTGAGATAAAAACAAAATAAGCCATGTCCCACGGTAAGAGATTATGGGAGCTGCAGTTCCAAAGATCCGAAGGTTTCCTGCTCCATCACAACCAGCTATGGTGTATGTGGCTATGCAGAGAAACACTTACAGGAATGGCAAAAGGCTCACAGAGAAAGCCACAGCACTTCCTTAGAAATCTGCTTCCTTCAATGTGCACACATACTCCAACAGGACTCTAGAGGTCTCCCTGCATCCCTTTGTGCATCTCACTAATATTTCCCCCTAGTGTTGTGTATCCCTATACTTGACTATTGGGGAGGGGGGAAGAGACCATTTGCTTACCTAAGCCAGATGGCCATGGGGGTAGGAAGCTAAAACTCCACTGAATTTAATCTATTGGTTGATGTGGATTAACGTTGAAGTATGGCTGTTTGAAGCAAGACCATTATGGTAACTGGTTTTCAAAGGAGGTATTTTAAATACCTGCAGGGTCCATTAATTTTACTTACTCCCCAGTTTTGCATGCTTTGAGAAATACAGGTTCTGTCTCTTGCCTCCCTGTTACTTTGGGATCTCAACTCAGACATAACTCCAGCTCCCATTCCATTCCCCCAGTCATAGCCCATAAAATAATCCTCCCTAGGCTAGACCCAGATTCCCTGACATCTGTGGTTGCTTGGGGAAGGGCCCTCACCAAAGGGGAGTGGAGAGAAGGGGATGGTGCCATGTCTGAAAGGGAGAAAGCCAGAGATGATAGGTGCCTCAAGAAGCATAACTTGTTTTGAAATTGTCAGTGGATGCATTGCAGCTGCCTTGAGTGTATATAAGAAGAAGTCAAGACTTTAAAAAAGCATTTGGTATCACATTGCACAAGGTGAGACCAGCCTATGATCTTTGACTAATCGCACAGTAGAATTTTAGCTGATGATTTTCCTTACTACAGCATCACTGTAATGAGAGAACCCGAGTTTACCCAAATACTCTTTTCAGCATGAGAGTAAAAGGCAGAGGAACATTGCTTGTGTATGACAATAGAGAAAATAAATAGAGCACACATTCTGTTAACACGTCAATACGGTTACATTGTTACCTGAATTGTGTGGGGTCCACGGGGATCCCACTAGTGTCCAAATTCTCATATGAAGAATTTTTAATTAGCTCAAGATGGCAGTGAGAAGTCAGGTAATGGTGGGATCTTTTGACCTAAGTATACTGGTAATAACTGGGGAGACTCCAAGCCAGGGGATGATTTTTTTTTTTAATTGAAAAATAACAAGGGAACACACACACATACACATACACTCAGGCTTCAAGCAGTCACACAAGTCTAATGAAGAAAGTAGGAAGTATTTCAACAGAGGCATAGATGAAGGGGATGGTGCGTAATACTGTACCAATCCAAACAGAAACTTGAGCAGGAATCCGGCAGCGTGGAGTCCAGGAGAGAATAGTGACACAGACTAATGTGGAAGCGGAAAGAAGGGGATCTGTGCACCTGGTGATGCAGAGTGACAGAGTGTTGGGAGGAAGGGAATCTCTGCATGCTTTGGCTTGGTTTTAGGGTGGTATTTATATTTGATAATTCCCCTGAAGGGTTGATTTTGAGTGGAATATAATGTCTGTTGGAGTTTCCCAGGATTAGACAATGGATTCTCCGGATGTGTTACCGATCACTAATGGTTTAAACATTGAACTTGAGTGGTCTCAGGCAAACCTCTATTGTTTTGGGGAGAAGGTGCAAGGAAAAACAGTTTTCAAACAAAGAGCAGTCAGCTACCTGTGACTGGATTAGTGAATGAATCATTTCTGGAGATGCCCAGGAAGAATTAGCTCATTTCTCCCTAGCTAATCAGTTCCAGGGGATTTCACGTATTTCTCACCTGGGTGTGTCTTTTAGGAATTTTAGCAGGCTACTGCCTTAGGTTTTTCAAGCAAACCTTGGTCCCTGGTCTACCTTTAACCATGTGGAGTGCCAGTTATAAGCCAATATATGAAATACAGCCACTTGATCAGTTATAAAAAGGTAGGGGCCTGGCAGGGCAGGTTACAACACTGAAAATTCATCACCAGTTGTTTTCTACATCCCCTCCTTTCTGGCTGATTTTGTTTCTAGTGCAAAGTGAGGATTGTATTAAAGTTGTTTACAAATGAATCTCCTTTTCATTTTTTTCTTCATTTTTTGTCTAGATAAATTAAAACATAATTAAAAACAAAAGTGTTAAATGCAGTACTGCATGCAAATGAACTATTGCCAGGAAAGAGCAACAACTTCTTTCTCTTCCTGGAGAGATAAAAGCCCTACAGTCCACTATGGGGGTCATACAGCCATTGGAATAGCTATGGTAAAAGTCACAAATGGAGAACACTCTGCTCACACCTTCTAGGCCTGCAGGTCCATTATGGCCCCTGATCCTGTGTTTTCAACAGCAGACTGATGTATGGAAATACACAGGTGATATTTTCCCACTATGAAGACCACTGGTAGAAGGCAAGTTTCACCAGTAAGAGGGAGGCCAGAAAAAAGAGTTGGTAATGCTAGGCCAGGAGTAGGAAACTGCAGGAGGCTGAGCTGTTGCACATACACCCCCCCCCTGGGACTTTGGAGGAATATACCCCCTGGGCGCCATTCTTTTACTTTAAATAACCAAAGAGCCCCGCCCCATGTTCCATAGGGCCTGGGGGCAGGGGCAATTTTGCCATACTTTTGGTCTCCATGGACTTTTTCAAGCCCAGGACAGGCCTTTTTTTTTTCAAACAGGAAGAAAGCTAGAAGGACACTTCATTTTATTTTATTTTAGTTCCAAGCTCTACTGGTGCCATTTCTACCTTCTTTCCACCTCGTATTTGAGGTCTACAGAATCCATGCATTGCTTTCACAGATGTTGCTTGATGTCACAGGCTTTGGCCAAGGCAAATTCTGTCTGCATACTTTTGAGCACCAGCACAATACGATGCAGCAGCTGGATCCAATCTTGCTTAAAGTATTTGCACTACAAATAATCCCCATAAAACAGCTCTAATTCACTTCAAAGGAAACCACTTCCACCGCCCAAGTGAAATCAGTGCTGAAAAATTGTTACTGGCCCATGAAGAGAAGGGGTCTACTTTCATTAGGTCTCAGTTGCTCCCTTTCCTAGGTTTTGTGATTTGCACTGAACACCTCAAAGTGGGAATGTGATCCCCTCTATAAGGATGGCCACAACACTGCCTTATGAATTTAAGGATGGAAGGATAAGAATTGCAGTTTGTACTTCAAGGAAAGGAAGGGAAAGGAAAGGAAAGGGCCCTCATCATCATGATAGCGGAGAAAAATTAGAGTGAGATGCAATTGTGGTTAATCTGAAAGGTTCAGATAAAATGCAAGAAAATAAATAAAAATGTTTGGCGATCCCATAATTTGAAATATCATCAGCAAGATTTTATTCCAGCACTGCCAGGAATAGATGTGTTGATAGATGTGGGGCTGTCAAACAGAAGTTTTGTGTAAACAGTGGACTATAAATCATTTGTTTATGCAGATCATTGCAAGCTCACCCTAGTAAAGCATTCTGTTTCCAGCTTCCCCACTGCATTCATGGACAGGCTGGCATCCTGTTAGTGACTTGCAGGAATACTACGCGAGGGGCTTTTCTAGTGATGGTCCTGCTTCATAATGATGCAGATCTATCCCGCCATGCAAGCCATACTTACCACACTGTTTTCTCCATCCTGTTTTGAAAATCAAACGGCAACCATTCAAAGTGCTAAAAGCTTACCACATACTGAATTAAAACCCCACCTCCATATGGAATCTCCTTCTCCATCCATAGATTGTCAATTCCTGTACTTGGTATGCACATACTCCCTTAAAAAAAAAGTTGTACCGCATTACTGCACGGTCTCGCAATGCCTTCCTTCAGCTCACGATTCTTCCTGTTTGCATGTGCATGTACAATGTTGCAGAACTCCATTTCCTTCCCATTTCTACCCCCCTGCTGACATCATCAGGAAGATCTCCCCAAAACAGCCCCCCAGCCTCCCCCGGACCCCAAACTTAGCCAGCCCCTTCCTCCCACCTGGACCTCTTGGCAGCCCCAAAACTGGCTCCTGGCAAGGCTGTCCAGGGCTGCTTTTTCAACAGGGAAGCCCGGGGGTGGGGAGATCCTATGCTCTACCCCACTGGAGTTCCTGTGACACAATTAGCTATACAGCAGCACCCCCATATCTATGGGGGATTGGTTCCAGGGGGTCCCACAGATAATGAATTCTGCAAATAATAGTGAATGCCCCCATCACCATTGCTGCCACAGAAGCCATGGGGAGGCAAAGGAAGAAGGGGGATGAGAACTCTCCTCCCTTCACTCATCACCATTGCCGCCAATGGGAGCCATGGGGGGGCAAAGGGAGATGGGAGGCGAGAACTCTCCTTCCCTCTCTTTGCACCCCCATCACCATTGTTGCCAATGGGACCCATGGAGGGGGCAAAGGGAGGTGAGAACTCTCCTCCCCTGCCTTCATCTCCCTTTGCAATTGTCATCAATGTGAGCCATCCTGGGAGGCAAAGGGAGGTCAGACTCTCCTTCCCTCCCTTTGCCCCCCCTATCACCATTGTCATCAATGGGAGCCATTCCAGGGGGCGAAGGAAGAGAGGTGAGAATTCTCCTTCCATCCCTTTATCCCCCCTGTCACCATTGTGGCCAATGGGAACCATCCTGGGGCAGGCGAAGGGAGAAGGGAGGTGAGAACTCTCCTTCCCTCCCTTCATCCCCCCATTGCCATTGTCATCAATGTGAGCCATCCCGGGGGGGGGGGTGAAGAGAAGAGAGAACTCTCCTTCCCTTTCTTTGTCCCCCTCACCATTGTTGTCAATATGAAGGGGATACAGATGGTACAGATAAAGATACAATACATGCCGACAAGGACAAGGACTTTGGAAGGGGGGCATTTTATTTCAAATTGCTTCCCCCCTTTTTTGCAAGGGGGGGACATGTGTGTTGGCTCCACCAGTGGGACTTCTGCCTGCTGCTTGCTTTTTTTTTTCAACATGAGATTTTGAACAAGCGGGGGAAAGTCTGGGCTGCCTCGATCTGCTTGCCTTGCTTCCAGGTGCCCCCCCCCATGGCCACATCCTCCCCCCCTTCATGCCTCCAAGCGAATGCCCTCATTCACGATGTGCAGGAAGCCCACTGGAAGCCAAATGGCAAGGAAGCAGCAGGAACAAAAGATCAGAGAATTGGGGGCACAGTAGGGCACGCCCACTCCTGCTACATGTGTTCACATTATTTTGTGGCAATTGTGGACGTTTACTCTCTGGCTTCTCTTTGCAAACGAAGCTTCAGGAAGGACTCGTCCTGTGCTTTCTGCAAGCGTGCTGATGACTAAAAAGGCCAATCCGAGATAAACAAGTCCGGTTGCAGAAAGCACAGCAGAAGGTTTCCTGGGTGATGTTTCCGGGTTGTGATTTTTTCTGCGTTGTTGTTTCTCTTCAAGACTTGTTCGGCGTGAGTTCTCAAATAAGGCTGCAGCATTGTGGATAGTGTGTCTCCATGCCTCCCGATGTGAGGCCAGGGCGGACCATTGTTGGTGATCAATTTGGCCGAGCCTGAGATGTTGTTTCAGGGAGTCCTTGTATCGCTTTTTTGGGGCGCCCCTCTTACGCTGACCCGTGGCGAGTTCCCCGTAGAATACTATTTTGGGGAGGTGATGGTCCTCCATCCTAGAAACATGCCCTGCCCAGCGCAGCTGTGTTCTCAATACGCACAATCCTAAATATACACTGGACTATGTGACGAATGTTGCTGTCCTTGAGCAAGCAGGGACGTTTATTACTGCACAGTAAAATATGTTGGTTTTATGTTGGAATTAATTTCATTCATGCCAAGCACCCGTGGATAAAAAGTAGTGCTTCTGAGGCTCACAGCCAGCAATACAAGCACCAAAGGGGGGCGACGTCATGTGATCAGAATCAATTCACTGACAAAACTATTACAGTAGCATAGTACAATGGATACTTTGTGTAGTATTCCTCCCGTTAGGCACAGTAGTGCAGTTTATGTGCACCCAAGTTCCTTTTTAGATGGAACATAGAGGACTATTGTCTTGCCCTTGCACTGTCCCAAACCCTCCCACATCCAGCAGTGGTCAAGTCATGGGAGGGGCTACTGCTGCTGCTCCTTCTTACCAGTGGGGAGAGGAGGGGGAGGTAGGCTATTCAGATCCTGAAGACCTGACAGTTCTGGGCTCCTGGGAGAAGGAAAAGATTGGTGCACTCCATTTGAAAGCACAACCTGATTTCTTCCTCCCCTCCACCCCAACCAACCTGTGACCAGATGCTTCTTTACAGAGGGTTACCACACTGTGCTTCCAATAAGTGTTCATGCTGTTTCTTAAGGAAACAAACTGGATGGCCCTTGTGGTCTCTTCCAACTCTACAATCTCATTTTTAAAACCATTGGGTAACATCTGGTACTACTACAAGGTAACAACATTTGGTACCCTTTCCCGTCCGCCTCCATGTGTATTCTCCCTCAATGAATCATTGTATCTGTTTTCAATAAGTTTCATGAACCTTTTTTAAAAAATTAAAAAAAATCTGCTCAATTTCACGGTCTTGTGATCCTTTTAGTGCACGCTTATTTAGGGATGTCACAAAGCTACTTCACATCCACCTATCGCCATTATCCAAAATTGGGCACCCATTTAAAAACCCATGCACAATGTACCCTAAACACTGAATGTACCATGAAATGGTGGTTCCTAACATTGCTTCAACTCACATCAAACAGTAGATTACATGCCACATGCTGCCATGTGTGTTTTTCCTTTTTTTACTTACCGTACTTACTTGGACAGTAAGTCTCCCTGTAAAACCATTCTCCACTTTGCACCCAGCAGGTTGCAGGTTCTCCATTTACAGAGTGCATCAGCGCCTCCCCCACAGCAGAAAAGTGAGGAGTTTATCTCCCTTCCTCAGGATTAAGCCTCTACTGAACTCAGCAGGTACTTACTCCCGAAATGCAAACCCACAGACAAAATGTCAAGGCAGGAGGGGGGTGATTCATTGATTGATTGACAAATACAGTTGTCCCTCCACATTCGCGAACTTGACATTCGCGGTTTCGGTTATTCGCGGTTTTGGGAGGGCCCCCCCAAAACCGTGACACGGGGCCTCCAGAGGCCCCGTGAAAGGCCTGGGGAGGGGTGGGGAGGCCTTCGCGGGACCCACGGAGGCCCTCCGGAGGCCCCGCGAAGGCCTGGGGAGGGAAGGAGGGAGGGCCGGGGAGACCTCCGCGGGGCCTAGGAAGGCCCCGGGAAGGCCTGGGGAGGGAGGGGGAGGGGTGTAGTTATTCGCGGATTTTTCACATTCGCGGGGGTCCGCGGAACGGAACCCCCGCGAATGTGAAGGGACGACTGTACTTGCAATTTTTATCTTTTTTAATTTCAAGAAGACAAAAACCAGCTTAACCCAACCTGCAGGAAAAGCACTGGAGCACGCCTAGCCATGCTTACCCGAGAGTAAACTCTGCCACGTTTACTTTTGAATAAATCCACATGGGAAAGGAGAGAAAGAAAGGGGTCAGAAGTCTTCCACCAGCTAAGACACGTTCCTGTATTATTTATTTTTGTAACAAAAAAACCCACCTCAATTTAAAATTGCCTCAGAGGACCTAGAAAATGGCTAGAGAGGACACATTTTCTAGGAAGATTGTATGGTAGGTGTGCTCTTTTGTGTCCCATGGATAATTGAATCAGTGGATAATGAATCAGTGGATACGGGGGTCCTACTGTATCAGATCTTTCATTCGTAGGTCTGAAAGACTTTAGCTTTAGCTTCAAAATAATGCTAGCAGCTTTGCCAGACAGTCATAAACCACTGCAGTGAGTTGGATATCACAAGCAGATCAGGCACACGGCATCTGAAAAAGTCCAGACTGTTGATCACCAGCTAAGGCCAATAGCTTTAAACGTCAAAAGCAGACTGGACCAAGGAGACATTTCAGCACCACAACTGTAAATGCTTGCAGTCTTGGAAGCTGTTTTTTTGCTCACTGAACTGATCCATTGGAATAAGCTTTCCTTAGTCAGGACACTCCAGATATGCTTGACTACAATCCTCAGCATCCCCAGGCAGCATGGCCACTGGGGACATTTGGAGGGCACCAGATTTGGGAAAACAACAGATGAGCAAAGGTAGCTTAAAACCCTCTGTTTGTTTTGGGAGACATTAAACTTCCTTTTCACTTCTTGTTTCATTCCATCTTTAAAGCATCTGGCACAGGTTCTAACGTCTATAGGCTTTCCCTCCTGTGGTTTTTTTTTTCTTTAGCAGTGGTAACTTTAAACAAACAGCAAGAACAGAAAAAGGAGGATCAACAACCACAACTAAACATGGGTAAGAAGACGTTTAAAACTGGCGTTCTTTGGCAGTCGTTCACAGCCAGTATAAGATAACTGTGGAATGGGAAGGGGATGTAGATATATGAACAATCATAGACAAATTGCCATAGCAGTGGCATTTCACAAAAAACAGCAATGCAGAAGGACCAAGAGGTGATTTAGCACAGCCAAAGGAGCTTGCACAAGCTCCAACAAGCTTGACTATCTATTGTGAGTGATGGAAACTCATCATTTTTTAAATAAAAATTGTAGATCTGGGATGGGCAACTTCTAGCCCTCTACATGTTGCTGAACTTCAGCCCCATCACATTCATTAGCATAGCTAATGATGAGGGATGAGTTGCTGTCCATGAACATCCAGAAGCCCCAGGTTGCTCATCCTATCATGAAGGTGTTACCCAAATTGTGTGGGTCTGGGAGGAACCCACTCATGTCAGATATTAATATGGGAAATTTTAATTAGCTCAATATGGCAGCAAGAGGCTGGGTAACTACAGGACCTTTTGACCTATGTATACCAGTACTAACTAATGAGATTACAGCCAGGAAATAAAATAAAATGGTTCTTATTGAAAGATAATCTCAGAAGCATTCACACCACAATCCGGCTTCAAGCAATCACCAAAGGCTATCAAAGAAAGTAGGAAGTATTGGGATAGAGGAATAGAGTTTGGGATGATGGGCTATACTATACCTGTCCAAAGAGCAGAGATTCATGCAGAGAAGAAGTATGGCAATGCATGCTGGGTAACACAGCAAACCAACAGAGTGATGGACTCTGAGAAACTGAGCACACTATGGCTATATTTGGGGGCAATATTTGATATTTCCCCCGAAGGGGTGTTATGAGTGGAATACAATGTTTACTGGAGTTTCCCACAATTGGACAATGGAAGCTCTGGCTATGTTAATGATTGCTAATGCCCAAGATGTTAAAACTGATGGGCGTTGGGCAACCTTCTATTGTTGTGAAGGAAAACCAGTTTTTGCAGAGTAATGAGTTTTCTGGCCACCTGATTGAATTAGTGAAGGACTCGCTTCTAGGTATGTCCAGGATAATTAGCACATTTCCACCCTAACTCACTGTCCAAGTGGATCTGCATAATTACTACAGGCATGTCTTTTAGGAATTTGGAGTGGCCTCTTCCTTAGGCTGAGTAAACCTTAAGTCCTTACATTTGGGAAGTCTTGGTCTACTACCAACCACATGGAATGTTGATTATAAGCCAATTTATGAGATACAGCCAATTGATGAATTATTGGAAGGTCACAGATGTCAGGGCAGGAAACAAAGGTTAATTTTGTAGAGATTCCTACCTCAGCATGCCACCTGAAAAGCAAACCTCCAGTGTAACCAGCTCTCTATTTCATTCTCTCTGCATGCTTGAATTGATCTCTCTCTCTCTCTGGCTTTTCTTCGCAAATGAAGATTCAGGAAGGACTCATCCCACGCTTTCTGCAAGCGCACTGATGACTAAAAAGGCCAATCCAAGATAAACAAGTCTGGTTGCAAAAAGCACAGCAGAAGGTCTCCTTGGATGATGTTTCCGGGTTGTGATTCTTTCTGCGTTGTCGTTTCTCTTCAAGACTTGTTCGTCGTGAGTTCTCAAATAAGGCTGCAGCATTGTTGATAGTGCGTCTCCATGCCTCCCGATGTGAGGCCAGGGCGGACCATTGTTGGTGATCAATTTGGCCGAGCCTGAGATGTTGTTTCAGGGAGTCCTTATATCGCTTTTTTTGGAGCACCCCTCTTACGCTGACCCGTGGCGAGTTCACTGTAGAGTAGTATTTTTGGGGGGCGATGGTCCTCCATCCTAGAAACGTGCCCTGCCCAGCGCAGCTGTGTTCTCAATATCATGGCCTCAATGCTGGTGATCTCTGCTTGCTCAAGGACAGCAACATTGGAGAGGACTTGAATTGATACTCTAGTGTTAAACTACATTCTGGGACTTACTGGTAAGCAAAAAATGTGCCGTTATTCTTATGTCATCTAAATAACTAAACCAAAGCTATTATACTTCAGATATATCACAAGAAAACATGCCTTATTGGAAAAGACAATAATGCTGAGAAAAGATGAATGTAGTAGGAAAAGATAAAGACCATATTACAAATGGATTAATTCAATCAATGAAGCCATGGATCGTAATTTCAAGATCTGAGTAGAGCTGTTAACAACCCAAGCTTCTGGAGGCCTCTTATTCATAGAGTCTCCATAAGTCAGCCATTTCATGGCACAAAACAATTTATAGGTAGCAAGGAGGTACACAGAACACACACACAAAATGCTTGCCCTCTTGAATATCATATTGAACATTTTTTTCTGGCTTCTGAGAAATCACCAGGTATCAGCCTTTTGAGTACATCATCAACACTGTAAGAAACATGCTGTATGAGCAATGGAACTAGCGACTGTAGGAAGCTGGTTTTTGTTGGCATGACCATATTCTTTAGCATAGGTGGGCAACTAGTGACCCTCCAGATATTGTTGGATTCCAGCTCCCATCAGGTCCTGGCCAACAGTCAGACATGATGGCTGTTGGAGCTGAGCAACTATCTGGAGGGCCACCTGTTCCTTAATTCTGATTTTCAGGTTTTATTTGCTTTGAAAGAATCATGGTGTATGCACATGCGTGCACAGTCCTCTGTGGATAACTAGTGATGTTGCCAAATTTTGTAATGGTCTGGTTTGAAGGGATGGACGGACGGACGGACACACACACACACACACACACACACACACAGAGAGGCACAAATGAATCTCACAAATTCATAAATTGGGACAGTACTTGCAGCTGAGCTGTTCCCTCCCTCAATTGTTTACTGGGTGAAAGATAATCTTATTAGCAGTAAGACCTTACTGCTCTTGACCTTAATAGGAGAAGCTTCAAATTCTGTAAAATTGGGGGGGGGGTTGGCACTATACAGCTGACAAGTTTTTATAGCAAAAATAGTCCCTTTGCCATTTGACTTCAGTATAGTTTTGCAAACAACCCATGTACATTTTCATCCCCTTAGGTCTTTGAAAGTTGAGTTCTTTGTCTACAGGTGGCCAGGATTTGCTTGTCTGCTACTCTCTGAGATAAAATTAGCACAGCAATGTTACAGTAGTGCCATAATTTTTTTCTTAGGCTGTAGGAGGAATGGACTACTTGTGGCCTTCAGGATGTTGGACTGATGGTCAAGGGCTAATGGGAGTCCACTAACATCTGAAGGGCCACAAAATTGCCAACCTTAAGCTTAAGGACTGTTGTAGGCATTGTTTACCATAAGAATCTAGGAGTTTAAAATAGCTCCAGATTGGTCAGGCACATGGAAATGGCAAATAAGCTGGAAAAGGGGAGTTCTCCTGAGGAATTGTGGCTCGAGTTTTTCTGGCTTACAGATTATACCATAATCAGTGTCTTAGCCTTTAAAGTGCTACCAAACTCTTGAGCTGGTTTGGTTTGGTTTTTGCTGCAGCAGACCTAACTAGCTATCTTTTTGGAAATTGGCTATACACATAATCATTTCTATCAAGGAAAGTAGAAATAGAAGAGAGAGAAAAAAGGCAACGAGGTCAAAAGGACATAACCAGTCTCACCCATAATTATGTCTCTGGGGACTATATGTATTTCATGGTGCTGGGTCTGCAAATACCTCTTTGCACTGTAAATTATAGTGGTGAAATTTAAGTTTGGTTTGGGGCTGTTTCTTCATGGCAGTAATTTGAGTAAAAAATACAGCTCTGTCACACAAAAGCAATGGGTAAGTTTTCACATTTGGTGCAGATCAAAAGTAGTTAAGCTTTGAGAAAAAAGAATCTTTGAAAACTCTGTTAGTGGCCTCCTCTGCATGCTACGGTCACAAATTCCACAATTATGCGTTGAGTGAAGGCGTATCGTAGTTAGCCACCCTGGATCTGCCAGAAACCAATTTCACTAGGGGATCTTGATTATTATAAGAGAAGGGGATGGGTGATTCAGTCTGTTCTTTCCACGGTATTCATAATTTTATAAACTTTTCATGTCTCTGCCCCTGCCTTGCCACACACAGAGTTCTTTTTCTGAACTAGAAGTTCCTCAGCATGCTACCCTTCCTGATTTAAGCAGAAGCTGAAACTGTGCAAGAAATCCATGTTATTCTCCTTCTCTTGCCAGATTCCTGTCTTCAGGTCATTATTTGCTCTGCATGTACACCCTCCATACATACAGTGCCAACGTAATCCAAGTTTTTTGTGCCAGGAAAGGAGGAATGTTGTGTGAATATATTATGTAAAATCATATACACATATTATGTATATATTCCATTAGCTATGAGAATAAACAGGACCAATGCCTGAAGTTCTGTTCTGGGCCAAAACACAATTTTTGCAGGGTCAGTGTTACATGGGTCCCTTTCCATTCACACACCATAATCCTATCCCCAGATGTACAGTCTCTTAGTTGATGAAATAAATATTTCTATTTTAGTTCTGAAATTACACTTTCTACTTTTCTGAATTTAAACTGTGGACCACATTGGAATTTTTCTGCCATGATCCTAACCCTCACTGTTTTCTGTTTTTCTTTCATTCCCTTTAACATAACCTCACCATCAACTTTACTTTTACCCTGGTTTTCCCCCAAATCAGGACACAAGATGGATTGCAAATTTTTTAAAAAACTCAATATAGTGCAAGATAGGCTAATTCTTTTTCAAAAACTGAAGGACTGGCATCCTTTTGCTGCCTGATTTGTACTTGTAACTACTGTATTTATAGTCATGGTAATGTGGTGTGGTCATGTGATAAGAGAGCAGATGCAAAGGCACTAGACATTTACTTGTATGTCTTTTAAACTTGTAAGTCCTGCCTCCAACACTGGCTTCCACAGTCCCTGAGGTTAATGGCCCCAGTTATGGTGCTTTGTTCTTCCCATCTTTGTATACATAAGTAGCTTTGGAACTGGAGTTCTTGAGAGAAAACTCTTGAGCGTACTCTTGCGACAATATGGCTCGAATCTGGGGCTTTTCAGCATTTCAGGGCTTTAATCTGCATCAAAAAAGTATGGGGATTTAGTCCAGTTAGGGCAGAAAATCCAAGTATTTGCACCTGTGTGTGGATGGTGCTCCATAGTGATGTAAGTGTGGGGTTGGGGGGGGTTATGGTGGGTGGGTGGAAGAGGTCAGGAGGAGGCTCCCTGGGCCAGATCAGCTTTCCTACCAGGAAAAGCCTCTTTTTAGTAGTTCCTTTGCATACCCATATTGTTAGCTGCACATACCTCTGAGCCAAGGGAAAAGACACACATACATACATACACTCATACACATGTGGGGGGGGGCAGAGTGGCGACAGCTGTGTCGTAACACATACTGCAGTTTATCAGACTGGAATGTGTTCAGAAGGGGGAAGTGTGCAGAATTCAACTTGG